>BSBN01000672.1:1302750-2605500 GCA_027924645.1 Cunninghamia lanceolata
GTGGAAAGTGTAAGATCTAAAAATACTTCAAGTTGAACCACACCAATGACTCCTTTCCCAAGAGCAAGCACCATGACATCCAGTGTTAACAATGGAACCCACAGCAAGACCCTAAGTTCACAAATAAGATTTCTCAAAGAAATCCTAAACCTTTAGACCCAAAGAGGACCTTCCGGAGTACATCACTACTACCACCTTATTCGAAAAATGGAAAACTCTAGCAAAACCAGAAAGAAAACAACAAAGTAGGGACAAAACAAGCAACAACTAACACTAATGTAAACACTATTCTAACCAAAACAAAGAACAACCAAAAGCAAAGAGAAAAAAAGAAAATTATGTACACAAACAAAAGGCAAAGGCACCTTCTAAGCCTGGAAATAATGCTTTAGGAACTACCCATTGACAGGTAGTGGGAGCTCTTCACCACTAAGGGTTTTCAAACGATAAGTGATATCTCCAAAAATTTCAGCTATCTGATAGGGCCCTAACCAAAGTTTATCAAAATTTCCATGTTTTCCTTTCTTTTCATGAGATTTATCCAAGTATAATACCAAATCTGTGATACGAAAGTCTTTTAATTTGACTCTCCTATCAAACCATCGTTTCACTCTACCCTAGTGTTTGGCAAAAGTTTCATTTACAACATCTCGCTTTTCTTCTAAATGCAGTAATTGGGTTCGTAGTTGATTGACCAGAACTATGACCTATCCCAAAGCTTTCGTGAAAACTGGCCAAAACCTGTGCTACTTCTATCCTATCAAGGCATCTCAGATAAACTCCCTCGTGATTTATCTTATACAAAACCAATCCCTTAACCATGAAACTGCTACTCTTCAACCTTAAATCTCTTCTTTGGACTAAATTGAAGTGAGGGGGACATTGTTGGTTGAGTAGATAGAATAAAATGTCACTGTACCAATCATCTCGAGATATATCATCCAACACGTACTATTGAGAAAATAAGCCTGGATTAGCTTCTGCCATGGTTTTGGTGAGGGCATGCCCTCTCACCAGCTTCATAGGTTGTATTTCTAAATCAAATTCTTGCAATATTGTGACCCACTTCCCTCTTCATTCTCCTAACTCATTTTGCATCAACAAAGTTTTGACAACATCAGGGACTATGGCTGTCACTTTACTTCTCAAGATGTAATGACAAAACCTTTTGTCTACCTTTACTACTGCATAAGCTTGTTTCTCCACATTTGAATATCAAAGTTCATCATCCTTTAACAGGGTACTCATAAAAGCAATTGGATGCTCATCAACGGGCCCCTTTTTCTGAGTCAACATGGCTGTACAAGTGTGTTTTGAAGCAAAGGAGTAAATGTAAAACAACAAAGGATAATTTGGGCTCACCAACATAGGATCATTGACAATTGCTTGCTTGATTTCTGAAAAGGCTCCTTTTGCCTCAGGCATCCACACAATTTTGGCATCTTGTTTCAAATAAGATTTCAGTTCTTTCGTGCTAGCTGGGGACTAGATCTTGAGAATGGCCTGAACTCTATCAGGATCTATGGATATCCCTTCCTAAAAAATGATGTGTACTAGTAACTTTCCCTCAGTCACACCGAAGATGCACTTCTTGGGATTAAATGAAATACCATAATCTCTACAATGCTGTAATACCTTCCTCAAGTCAGAGATGTGATCACCTCTTTTCTTTGAAAATATCATTAGATCATCCATATAAATAATGATGCACTTGCTAACTAGGCCTTTAAAAGCAATAGCCATGGCAAGTTGAAATGTTTCTCCTGCATTGATCAGGCTGAAGGGCATCCTTCGATATGCATATATTCCCCACTTGCAGGTGAATGTTGTTTTCAACCTATCAACATAATCAACTATATTATAATGATTAATTTACTTGGAGAATTTATAGCTTAAAAATATTTACATTTAGATCGACGGATAATTAGAATCACAGATCAACGACATCAATTCTATTCTGGGATGTAGTTCTGACACACCTAGATTTGTACATAAAGTCTCTGAAAATAGAGAAAGTGTCAACAAAGGAATGATTTAGATTAATGAAAATAATAGGTAATTTAATAAAACAAAATTCAAAAGGATGACTAGACTTACAATTTACATTGATGTACTTATAATTTTCTAATAATTTTTTATCATCAGATGATCACGGATCGATGACATAAGTTCTATTTTGGGCCAAAGTTCTGACACACCCAAATTTTTGCATAAAGTCTTGGAATAGAGACAAGTGTCAACAACTAAACAACGAATGCTTCAAGTTCAAATTAATGAAAAATAATACATAATAAAACAAAAAATCAGAAGGATTACTACTATTAGAATTTACATTGATGTAATTATAATATTATAATAATTTTCATTCATCAGATGTTCACAAATCTTGAATGGTATAAGTTCTATTTCGAGTCCCAGTTCTGAATCACCCATATTTGTACATAAAGTCTCTAGAATAGAGACAAGTGTCAATGAAGGAATGATTTAGATTAAACTTATTTTTTACATATGTTCTAAATTATAATACTTCTAGAATCAACCAATGGCTCTAACCATAAATAAAAAAAGTTCTAGAATTATGTTATTAACAAAAAATAATAGATAATAAGATAAAAATTTAAAAGGATGACAACAATTGTAATCTACATTGATAACCCATGATATTATATTATTATATTAAACTGAAGAGTTTATAGTCTACAAAGTATTTTTTACATAGCCCTAAGCTAAGGTGCCTTAACATGAACCTTGGATAAAGGCATACACAAAAAAGGGAAAATTCAAAAGATGCAACACTTTTTAAAACTCAAAGCAAAGTTGTTAATGGCCACCGTTGATGCGTCACCTAACAACTGCCACTTGAAGAAGAAAGTTTGTAGCATAAACAACAAACCTTGCCCTTCTTAATAAATAGACACATAAATAATTATGTATAATAATGGCCCTGTCAAAGTGTTCCAATGAGCCTCTAACAAGTGCCCTCCTCACCTCCTGAAGAATGCAATTAGTTGCAGCTGAGTATTCTAACACATGTAAAGGGAGAATTTTAGCCTTATCCCATGGTCTGACATCACAATTGTAATCATTTAAAGCTAAATCAAGCCTATCCCCAGGGATAAGTGATTATTGAATCATTTCCTTCCTGATCATCTTCACCAAACTTGGATCATTAAGTAGGTCCATTAAATTTGATAGAAATGCACATACAACTCTCACTGAATAGATTTTTTTGAGGATATTCCAAAAGAATATCATGATGGATAATGTTCCAGACAACATCATCAACCAAGGGGGAGTCAATCAGAAACACCTTCCCCAATTTTTTCTTGTCAAATCTATCTAAATCGTTCATTTTTGACTTGCAGGGAAAGAGAAACACGATGAGAGATCAAAGAATTATCTTGATGAATGATCATAATTCGCCAAGAATGAAAATAGAAACAACCAAAAAAGAAGGAAGGTGGCTAATAAATTTATAGAAGATGCTATATTTATTGTGTCATGTGTGAGAATGTACAAAAACCACACCACTTGGTGCCAACATTTATTGCCATCATACCATCCGTTAATCTTGATCTTGATTGGGACAATGGGAAATAGTGTCACACAATTGATATGACTGACTATAGTACCTTTATCATTAATTAGTTGTCCTCTGCAATCAAATCCATCACATCAAATTATGATACTTTGAAGTCCAAGTGATAAACTGTTTAGATTATATAATGCCAATTCAGTTCAATAATGACAAGTGACAAACCACCTAGATTAGCCAATGCAAATTTAGTTTATTAATGATTACATTCCAGCTGATGATGGAGTCAATTAAATGGAGTTTCTTGTCATTAGCCATTTTTCTTGGTAGTACATGTACATATCTTTATTATTAATATTTACTATTTCAACCTTAAATTGCATTAGTAAGCATCAAATAGTAGAAGAATCGATAAACTGTAAAAGTTAAAAGTAATGGCTTTCATTACAACATCTATGCGAAGTAAGTTACTAAGTACTATTTTTTGTGTTCATTCATGATTATGGATTTAATTGTGTGATATTGATGATTTTCAAATTAGGAATTTATATAAATATTAAAAATAGAGTTCACAGATGTAGAATCGTATGATAGACAATTTTATTTGTGTGTGGCTATGTAGGATGTTATTGCTTTGCAGTTCTCAGAATGAAGAAATATAAGCCTTTATCAAGTGGAATAGATCGTGTCAAGAATTAACACTTCTAACATTTGCAAATGATGCATTCTATTCTAGGTGGTGGGTTGAATCTCCCACACATGCATGCATGTATGAGAAACTGGAAATTCAAATGGATGCATGGAATTGATATTGCCTCATGGAGTTGGTATTGCAACTCAATTGACAGTGACTTGGAGAACATAAATTTAATTCTCCTTTACTGGCCTTATTGTTACCCATACCTAGTGGTTTCTTGTACATATAATGCAAGGTTCCATGGAAAATCATTTATTGTCATTGTGAATGATTACATAATTGAATTTGTAATGCAGACATTGCCTCTTAATAGGATGGTTATGGAATATGGTGAAATATTCATTAAACATCATCAAAAAGAGGAACCAAAAAGATTTTGGGGGACCAAATCAAGGTTGAAGGATAAAAGTTTTATATGTAACTAGATAGTAGAGTATGATGTTAATTGAAATTTGAATGCCTTGACTCTAGGACCTTGGTCTCTTCTCTATATTCAGTGTTGTTTGGAACTTTGAGTTTGGTTAGATGTTCATGTAATTCCCCAATTTTTTTGATGGTGATGTTAAAAAAATATAGAAGTAAATACGGTTTGACATGAGTTCAATGGCAGTATTAAATAACAATCATCACATAGAAAGATAAATGAGTTCAATGGCAATGTATAGTGATGTACAAATAGGGCAAAGATAAATGTATGAGAAGACTATAATTTGTCCTACAAAATAAATGCTGAGAATCAATTTTCACGTAGGAATTATTCTATTATTATTGTCTATTATCTTGTCTTGTATCAATATGGACTTGAAATAATACATCTGAGCTAGACCAATTGTCAATGTCGCCAAAAAACCATAATAGAAACCAAATTCTTCTTTTGGGATTATCGCTAAATTTTGATCGTCAGATGATCGCAAATCAACAACTTATGTTCAATTCCGGGATGAAGTACTAATGCACCCAATTTTGTATATAATTTTCTGGAATAGAGACAACTATCAATTGCTCAATGACTATGAGTGAATGATTATTAATTAACATATTATTATTAAGTTTCATTGATTAATTAACATATTATTATTACCATATTATTATTAATTAACATATTATTATTAATTTTGTGCCAATGGTTGAATGGTGTTGACTCATATGTGGTGGGCCCTTTATGAATCATTTCAATTGTCAGATGAACACAGATCAATGACATATGTTAAATTTTGAGTAGAAGTCTCCAAGCACCTAATCTTGTAGATAAAATCTCTGGAATAAAGACAAGTGTTAATGACTCAACGAGTGTGATTTTTTTGGTAAGTAATGCACAACTGAAGTTACGGTAGATTATATTAATACTTTTGAAAAATTACATATCAGAGGGCCAAAGTGGCACCATGACAGCCCATATCAAATAAGTTTCTGGATACAAAAAGGCCATTCTAGGCCAAATCTAGAAGATTACTGTTGCCACTCATAGTAACAAAATCCTATGATAAGCTATTGAAAAGCAAAGGTGCTTGCCACCACCAAAAACTACCTACCGACTCATATGACTAAAGTGAAGTTATTAAGATCCCCTTTCTTGGAGGACCTCAAAATTTGTTTCCTCCTCTTTACTTCTATCCATCCATTATCTTCTTGATGACAACTCCCAACTTTTGGACCATCTTCGCTACCTGTCACCACTAAGATCTCCAATGTGACATGAGAGAAAGATAGGGTGGAATCCATCAATGCAAGTGTCTGTTGTGAGATCTCAGAGTCCATCTAGGAGTCCATCACGGACCTATTATTGTGACAGACAGCATCCAGAGTCGAAGGACAATCACCAAGAGAAGGAGGGGAACTAGCCTTAGAATCCTTAGGGGGAGCTTGGAATTGATTCAAGTCTTGAGGAGAGTTGGGAGGAATGACATAATGCTAAGGCCCAGCCCCATCCCACCAGGAAGGTTTACCAGAGGAGGCCAAATTCCCCACAACTTGTTATTTTTGACATAGGGATGTGAAGTGATTTGTTGAGAAACATCACTTATATTTGAAGGCAATTTTCTCATAGTCAACAAGTTGCTTCCAACTTCTATTCCCCATCTTCAACAGAATCTTAGCAGGAAGGCCATTGGATAAATCCATTTCAACACATATTCAAGCAAAGGTGGAGTTCTGATAATCGATAGTATCCTTAGAAGTGGAATGATACTTCCCTAAGGCATTCCCAATGGCATGTAGGCAGTCAAATTCTAAAAATTGTAAAGGCAGGTACAGTAGCCGCACCCAAAAATAAGCTATAGTGAAAACTTCTATACATAGATCAAAGGCGAGAAACCATGGTTTCATATACACAGGAAATCACCTTTGAAGATCCAAGGACCATTCTCCAACACTAGCTTCTTATCCTCCTGAGAGTCAAATTCTAGGATAAAGAACCCTTTGGCACAGGGGTATATCCAAATTTCTCCCTCCATGTATTCTTTCTATTTCTTAGAAATCCATGAGTGAAGATCACATAACTTTGGCCATATCTTCGTGAATCTATAGATTAGGGCATAATCCTGCAAAAAGACCTCCCTGTCCATGGCCAAATCGTCCAAGCAAACCTCAGGGGTTGTGGATGAGGGGCAAACAGAAAGAGGGGGACTTAACCGAGCAACATCGCTAGAGGTGGGAGAGGCCAAAACACCAGTGGAACCCCCAAAGCCCCCTCTCCCATCCTATGATCCAGAACACAACATGTCCTTGAAATTCCTGATAACCATTGATGAAATTGGTAGTTTTGTTGAAGGATTGACATGACTAGGGTTAAGAATAGCTGCTGACTTCACTTGAAGGCATGAATGCCAAGGGACTCCATTTGTACCCTGCTTAAAAGAGGCTTCATGCTTTTTTAGGTCCTACCAGCCACGCGCCAAAGCCAAATTCCCCAGCCCCATCGCATCCTTGAAGCTTCACTTGTATCCCATACCCTATTCTAGTGGATTCCTTCCACCCTTCTTCCCTCCACTCTTCGCAACAAACCTATTAACAAAGGCAGAAAATTGCAGAGGATGTGGATTACCCGGTACAGAAGGGGAAGAATTATCCCTACCAGCCGGTCCTTGAGCTGAAGACAGAGCCGCGCTGCAAATATTCTTCGCAGTGTTTGGAAACATTTCAAGAGCTTGGTATAAATGAATTCAACAAGTGAATGATTATTAACATATTATTATTATCATTTTATTAATTTTCATTTATTAATTACCATATTATTATTAATTTCCATATATTAATTAACATATTATTATCAATTTTGCACCATTGGTTGAATGGTACTGACTCATATGTGGTGGGACCTTTATGAATCAATTCAATCATCAGATGATCACAGATCAACAATGTACGTTCAATTCTAGGTGGAAGTCTTCAAGCATCTAATTTTGTACGTAAAGTCTCTAGAATAGAGACAAGTATCAATGACTCAATGAGTGAATGGTTATTAATTAACATATTATTATCATATTATTATTAATTTCTATTTATTAATTAACTTATTATTAATTTTGCACCATTATTATTATTATATGAGTCATCAAAGTGGGCGTTGACTTCATATAAGGGAGTCTTTGAAGTCGATGGACGAAACATGGCTAAAGGATACACGTGGCACTTTCGTATGATGTTTCACCCTTCGATGAATGTTTGATGGACAATTCTAGTTGAATTCTAGAATGAAATGTTCAGAGCACTAGACTTGTGAACTCAAACCTCTGAAATCAACTTAGAGCCGTTAGATTTACAAAGATCAATGGTTGAGATTTTATAATATGTTTTCAATGCCACCGCTCGATGTACATGCTGAATTAATTGAGGTTGCAAACTTGCAAGCCATCCTTAAATTTCATTTGAAGTGGGAGTACAAAATTGTAATGTAACATGTTTCACTCACTTTATTATTACTTAGCAGTTGGCAAGTTGGCACTTGTTTGAGAATAAAAATAAAATTAAGAAGTAAAATAATAGTATTGCACATAGACAATTGAAGTTACAACTACTAAGTGAGATTCTAAAAGTAAGAGTGTTAGGGAATCAGGAGATTACAGTGTGTAGACACTTGAAAATGCCTTGACCTCGCAAGCCACTTTCCCGTATCCTTGCACCACTAATTCTCTTTTCCACCAAATTAATTACATAAAAAATCAATTTATTTAATTAACTTATCCTAAGCTGTCTATCCCTAGCCATTCATCTCAATCCCAATTACCTACCTGTAATACATTAATTTAATTAGGGTGGGTGCAAAAGAGTTGGGGGGCCAAAAAGTGGCCAACCTTTAAAAAAAAACTTCTAAGCCATAATGTGAGCACATTATAACACGCTTGCATTATGGTTTGGTGATGTCGAGCCTAAGGCTCAGTAACAACAAGCCATAATGTGCTCGTGTTATAATGCAAGCACGTTATGCTTGCCTATTTTAAAAAAAACCTGCGTTTTTCCTCATTTTCCCATTTCATTTTCTTCTACCCGCAACCTGCAAACCCTTGAGAGTGTGCTCACATTATTGGAGGTCAAATTCATCACTAAATCGTCACTGATTCATCATCAAAATGCCACCACGACATCAGGGAGGCCAAAGGAGTAAGTTGTATTTAGTTTTTTGTCTGAATTTGTTGTTAAATAGGTAGGTTTAAGTTGATTTTTGATGTAAATTTCTTTAATTTACAGGAAACGATAATGCACCTCCTCCTAAAATCCATAAAATCCTGAATCACTTAAACAAAAAATACCCACTGAAGAACAACCCCAACAACAAACACCTCCATTGATTCCTCAACATGCCCCTAGAACACAAGAAAATCTAATGGGGCAGATTGAAAACAATAAAAACCAAATTGAGGAAATAATTGCAAGGTTGAAAGATCTTGCAACTTTAACCTCGCATAGATCCACGCTTGCTCAATCTCTTGAATCTATGTTATCAAATGTAGATTCAATTAGTAAGCAAATATATAGTTTGCCAGAAAAAAAGAGAGAATTTAGAGAGTACTATGCAGACACGCTGTTATATGAACAAGTAAAAAATGAACAAACTAAAAAATTGGACTTGTGTTCCATTTTTACAGACCCACAAACAAATCAACCTCTACCCCTTACATGCAAGAGGTTCCCTATCCATTGGTGCAACAACCAAGCGATAAGGGACAATTTTGGGCATAGGTGGTGGATGGTTTTGACCATCCTCCATGCAACAATAATGAGGTCCCGCAATACTTTTTGAGGAAACTCTACTGCAAATTTGTAAAAAATAAAGTGCTAAACTAATTTGATATGTGGGACTTCCAGGGTAGAGGTGGGGGGTCAGCACAGGATAGACTAGGAGCATGTGTTGACCCACAATGACTAGCGAGACGAGCACTCGCCAAACTAGCCCATGAGCACATGTCTATCCCTTCCATTGTGAAGGAGAGTGCTGAGGTCAAGACAATTCAGTCCATTAGTGCCTTGACCCAAAGCATCATAGAGCATGCCAATCCTGCAACACAGTGTGGGCTAGGGGAGAGTTCGAGGAGTAGGGTTCCACCCTATACTTGTTAGGCTTGCAGGTTAGCCTGTGGTTATGACCCCATGAATAGTTAGGATGCAGGTGTGCAAGTTATATCTGCAGTTGGGCAGACAGTGATGATAGATGCCCTATTGAGTGATACTTTTGACCTTGATACTTAGGTAAATGTTAGCAAGTTGAATTTAATTTATTAAATTTCATTTTTGAAGTGTAAGATTAACTAATTTAGTTTGATGATTTTACTAAAATTTTAGAGTCATAGCATTGATGTAGTTTTTAGCGGTTCTTCACCTACATATTACACTACAACATCTACTACCAGGGTATGTAACTAGTAAACAATTATAAATATTACATGTGAATAGCATTGTTATATGAATGGTATTCTAATATCTGATTTTGGATGTTGAATAGGTTAATCTTAGAGATTTCATGGCAACACCTGCCAGTGGTGGTGGAGTTCAAAGCTTCACTCAGGTAATAAAATAAATAGTTTAACTAATGAATTGTACTTACTAGATTTTTATATTTTATATTCATATTGTTGATTACATTGCATTGCACATCTTTCAAAATCAAAGCATTACTAGACATTGCATAACTAATAACTAGATGTTGATAGATGACAAAATTTCAATTACAATATAGTTATTTGAAAAATGCCTCAAAGAAATGTGGTCTCATGGAATGCCATGACAAGAAGATGCATAGATAAGGACATCACCATGAGATCACATTTCTTTGAGGCATCTTTTCAAATAGCTCACTGCCTTGTCTATGCTATCACATTTTCCATACATGTCTACCAAAGCTTGTTGATACCCTCCACACTAATCTTCGATAAATTCTCTCTAATAAACTCATCCAATTACCACCAATTAGACCCCAGGACATGACACTAGAGAGGAGCATGAGCCTATGACATCTTATATAGCATATGATTGACTCCAACATCACCTAGGTTTTAGGTATTAATTATGGGGGCAACAAGTCACCCCTAACCAAAATCTTCAAATCTACACTAACCCATTCCCCTACAAACTATGTCAATCCTATTGCTTCAATTTCTTCCATCCCTACTTTTGATCCTACATCTAACCCACCTAAGTCTAATGAGGACCCTTCATTTAATACTACTATATTCTTTATGAAAGAGAGCACAAAATCCTCCAAGAAATCACATAAATATGTACCAAAAGAGTACAACAATAATGGAGACTTGAGGAAGCATCTTCACAAGAGTTCACAACTATTTGAAGAGCCAAGAGAGTTCATGCCATAGAATGCATGAGAATCAAAAGTGAAATTCAAAAATCCACCACATGAGATGGAAAACCTAGAGATAGAGTCAAAACAAAGATATTCTAAGCTATAAAGAGGTGTTACTGGAATCTTGAATCATGAGCCTAATATATTCTAACAATGGACCATGACCATTTCCATTCCTACAACCTGATAATGTTTCATTAGTTTGATATGTTTATAAATGAAACTTGACTTTTTTGACACAAATATCTTCACCAATTAACCACCATTGTTTCGAGTCTATAATTTAATAATTACTTAATAGGTTGATAACTTCACCAATGAACCATGATTATTACAAAATTGCACTCTAATAAAGGTCCATGTAATTTATGTCTAAACATCAATAAACTATGACTATTTCAACACCTAAACTAAACAATTTTTCATGAACCAATATATTTTCCAATAAAATAGAACCACTTCAACGTCTACAACCTAGTATTTTCTTTTGCTAATTTATATCTTTTAAGGGAACCATGAACTTTTCTTAAAATTATCAAACTCCTCACTTCAAAATTTTAAAAACTTTCAACCCATTAAAGCTTAAAATTTAATATTTTTTTATCAATAACACTATGTTTAAACCAATCAACCTATCCAATATTAATATCTACAACTTAATAATCAATATCAATAGACCAAAAAGCACAAGACTCTATAAAACATTAGGGTTAAAGTAGCACAACCCCTTACCCTAACTAAACATACCACCATATTTCCAAGGTGTTGATATCATACAAATGCTCATGTCTCCTTTATTCTTCTTAAGGGCAAAGTAAAACACCTCTTTAAATACACAACCACCTTTTCTACAGACCCCTCAACCTTTGAAATGATCAAAGTTCCCTCATATAATATACTATACATACTTGGAGCCTAGTAGGGTTCTAATTTCTATCCATAAGGGAGTCAATCCTATCTTCCCTATCTAAAATAAGAAAGAACTTATTTACAATTTCAATGATTGTTACCTCCAACATTCATAGTTCTCAACCCAAGAAGCTAGATCAATAGATCAAACTCTTGGTTGTGATGTTTTTGATGCCCATACCCAAGACTTTACTATGGGAATTGATGGTGAAGAATGTGTATTATGTGTCTAGTTGTATCATAGTGATGCATTGGTGACAATGAATATCTTTTTTTGGTACAATACAAATCTTCATTACAATATCTAGACAAAGTACATTCTGCATAGTTGGATATCTTTAACATGTTATTTGTAGAGTTAGATCATGTTATGTATTTCGATGGAGTCCTTTTACATTTATCTGCTTGGTTGGAGTCCTTTCCGCATAGTCAGAGTTTTTATCACTTTTAGTATAATTTAGGTGAACATGACTTGTGTGCTTTATTGTGTGTACTTCCATGTTTAGGTGAACATGTGTGTATGTTAGGAGCCATGACTTGCATCACTATTCTAGTTTTCATAATTGAATAATGTTGTTTTATTTTTAGATGATGCAGGCTGCAGAGACACCTCTTGAAGTTCATAGGGCAATGGAGCATGGTGTGTCCTCTGCGATTCATAGCTCCATGAATTTGACAAGGTTATAAGGCAGATTAGTAAATTTTAAATTACATTTGTTGTTATAGTTGTTTATTTTTAAAAAATCAAATGATTATTGATATCAAGTTTAATTTCTATTTGGATGGTTTCTATAGTACATGACATTGCCACACCCTAATCTTGGTACTAAGGAAAATGAGGAGACATATTTTCTAGTAGCGGTAAGTGATTATTTTGTTAAATGTTTCATTTTTTATAATGTAATTTCTATATATTAATGTCTATACTTTTTATTGTAACAACTACAGATCCATGAACAACTAAATAGGAAGAGCAACCCTTGGGTTCATAGTAGACCACCCTCATACGCGTCTCCATCCCCTTGAAGATCAAAGGCTATCCATGATCTATTCTCTTCACCGGAAAGAGAGGAATGAATTTTTATTGGGTTCCTTTGTTTTATGTGTTGCAAGTATGTGCCTAATCGGTGTTGTCATTAATGTCAACATATCTATGTTGTCATTGGTGTCAACTGTGCTCTTACTTTGTTGCTTGCTTGTAATAAGTGAGATGCATTATATTTACTTATGTAAGTGACCTTGATGTTGAGGATATTGAGAAAATTATCTTCTCCGGTAGAAACAGTGAGTTGCAGTGGAAATAATGTTTTACATACAGAAGAACAGTCCAGAAGAATGCTCTACATTTTCTGTAGAATGAATATCCTTGTCTACAGATTGGAAGTTATTTAGAAGTCCATCTAAAGATACTATTTTCCAAGTTTGAGCCTCCGATATGAAGAATTGAGTGAGTTATGTTCACCAAAGTGAAAACAACTTTTTCTATATGTTTGGCAAAGACAGGGAGAAAGTGTTATGCTCCGTATTCCTCCACATTGAAGTATTTTGATCTATAGTTCTAGAGATAAGTTTGAGATAATGTTAAGTGCCTTCAACTCCAATGGTTCATGATTTGGTGGTCCACAAGCTATCCTTTCTTTATGACAGTAGTTGACAGTGTTGTTCCTGTGCTCTGGTTTGAAGAATCTTCTTGACATAGTGGTTAGAGATCGTGCGGTTGTTCCTAGTGATTACAATGTGTTTGTGGATGTCTTTTGATCATGTTCCTACCTTTGGATTGGTCCGCAAAGAGAAGTGTGGATCGTGAAAGAAGAATGTTCTTAAAAAACCTAGTGTTAACTCCAGTCTTGGCCGACTTGGTTATTTTCACTATTTGCAGAGATGTATTGAAGATTGTAGAAGCATGTTTTGTGGGGGATTGCATTTGAGTCCCACCTAAGGCATGGCGTGTTCATCATACTTCTCTACATATTTCCTTAGCTAAATTTTGTAATAGGTCTAGACCTATTTCTGTGTCTATTTTGTAATGCTGACCTTGGAGATTGTTCCAATGGTTAATGAATGTAATGCTGACCTTGATGTACATTCCAAGGTTGATAAATTGTATAAAAGCATGTAATAGAGTTGCAAAAAAGTGTGAGTGTGAGAATATGAAGAGATAAGTGTGAAGGTGTGAAAGAGCAGAGCAAAAGAGTTATATTGTGCTTCAATGGAACTAAATCCTGGCATGGAGTAGATGCTACTTAATTAGTTCACCACTTTGGTAGTGAGCCACCCCTTGGCAGTGAGCCACCCTTTGGCAGTGACCAGTTCTTTGCAGTGAACAATTTGGGCAGTGAGCCTCTATTTTTCGGTATTGTTATAACTCATATATTTCTGTGGGCTAGCACCCACTGTGGTTTTTCCCTTTTAGGGTTTTCCACGTAAATAATTTGGTGTCTATTGTGTTGGATGTGTGTTTGTGATTAAGCTTATGGTTTCATGCTTTCATGATTAAATATGATTATAAGAAATTAAGTTGTTAATGGTTTGATGTTCATATGAAGCTAAGTTTTTGTGACAACTGATTCACCTCCCTCTTAGTTGTCTGGTGTATTTCAACAATATGCATATATGGCATTTGTGGACATATATTTTGTATTGCATATATTAGATATTGTATGCCTATATGGCTATCTTGTATATATGTTATACTTATATCGACATATATTGATGTATACCTATGTGGATATTTAGTTAATACAAATCATTTTTGTTGATGGTGTCCATATTTGCATTATAAATCCACGCTTCAATAGATATTTGTAGATGATTTGCTTCAAATATTTAAAGTCCAATTGTATTACATAGTAGGATTTTTTAAAATTCAATCCTCTCTATGGCTCTCATAATCCACTTAGCACACAAAGCTAATCCTTTGAAGACACCCAACAAAAGAGTCCTTTAAAATAAAAATGAATCATCATGTTGAATATCAACATGAGATTGTATATTAAAGTCATAAAAACTTGGGTTGTGTGTGGTGAATTTAATATAGTGGAAGTGGCATCAAACAAGTATGGTAATTTCTCCCCATGTAATAGACAACTAGTGAGATGGAAGCTTAGTCCTACATGCACAATAGATTGGGTCTTTCTTATCTCAATATTGTATGATGTCACAATCACTCTCCATGGTATATGTGGAATAATATCTACTTAGAATATGTAAGGGTTTTCAAAGGGTTTGAATGACCATTTATGACATGTTTACTAGAATTTGGAGCCACATCCTCCTCATTAGACTAGATAGATTGAATGGTGAAATAATACTATCAAGCATACGTGCCACTTTATTCACATTTATGGGTGCTAGTTGTTGCATGTTCACTATTGTTCATACAAGGTCACCACCATAAAGCTCTATCATGTCACTTCTGAGTTGAAATAACAACTATTGAAATAGCAACAAATGAAATAATGCTTTCTTGATAAGTTGAAAGAGCTTAACCCTCAAGAGGGCTAATGTCTTTTACTAGTATGTGAAGTACTACATGAATGGTTGATGCATTGATGTTGAAAGCAACCCAATTTATTGGGGTGAGAAAGAAAAAAGATGATAATGCATGGAGAATATTTGTAGAAAGTGTTATCTTGATGTTCTCACGAATACTGATGGCATTTTAAAGGTGAAAAGTTGTGACCCTTCGAATAGGAAAGACTATGACCCTTTTATAATGAAGGGAAGTGACCATGCATAGCGTATATATGCCCAACTGGATGTGTTGGTGCTAACAGTTTGGTCCCACGAAGAATAAACAAAAAGTAGCCTACCTTACAACTTTACACTACATGCTTCTGACAATTTTTGGAGCAGCAAAAAATATTTCACCACAGGCAAATTCCTTAGAGATATCAAAAAATGAGAGAGGTTATTATAGAGGGGTTCTATGTGATCACGTAGCCTCAGATGAAATGTTTCTAAGTGACACAATTTTTGAGTAATAGCTCGTCAAAGATTGTTTCTTTTTTTGCACTTTGGTCTCTTAAGGGATATCGTTGGTACAATGTAGTTCAGACTATTTCGGCATGTTTGGGTGCAAAAAAAGACCATACCTAGCCTAAATGTACCCATACGGATGTGTTGAAACTGTTGGTTTGACCGCACGAGGAGCAGAACAAAAGTTACACCCCTTTACAACTTTACACTGCAAGCATCTGACCATTTTTGGAGCAATAGAAAAACTTTCACCATGGGCAAACGCCTTGGAGATATAAAAAACTAAGAGAGATTATTGTAGAGGGACCCTATGTGATCCCGTAGACTCAGATGGAATGTTTCTAAGTGACACAGTTTCTGAGTAACATCTCGTCAAAGATTGTTATCTTTTTGCACTTTGGTCTCTTAAGGGATATCGTCGGTACAATGTAGCTCAAGTTGTTTCGACATGTTTGGGTGTGAAACAAGACCATACCTAGCCTAATCATACCCATCTGGATGCATTGGAACTATTCATTTGGCTGCACAAGGAGAAAAATAAATGTTACACCCATTTGCAACTTTACACTACATGCATCTAACCATTTTTGGAGCAGCAAAAAAACTTTCACCATGGGCAAACGCCTCAGAGATATAAAAAAATGAGAGAGGTTATTGTAGAGGGACCCTATGTGATCCCATATCCTTAGACATAATATTTCTACGTGACATGAGTTTCGAGTAATAGCTCGTCAAAGATTGTTGCTTTTTTGCACTTTGGTCTCTTAAGGGATATCGCCGGTACAATGTAGCTCAAACTGTTTTGGCATGTTTGGGTGTGAAAAAAGACCATGCCTAGCCTAAATGTACCCATCCAAATGTGTTGGAACTGTCCATTTGGCTGCATGAGGATAAGAACGAAAGTTACACCCATTTGCAACTTTACATTGCATGCATCTGACCATTTTTGGAGCAGCAGAAAAATTTTCACCATGGGAAAATACCTTAGAGATATAAAAAAATGAGAGAGGTTATTATAGAGGGACCCTACATGATCCTGTAGCCTTAGGTGAAATGTTTCTAAGTGACATTGTTTTTGAGTAACAACTTGTCAAAGATTGCTACCTTTTTGCACTTTGGTCTCTTAAGGGATATCGTCGGTACAATGTAGCTAAAACTATTTCGGCATGTTTGGGTGCAAAACAGAACCATACCTAGCCTAAATGTACCCATATGGATGTGTTGGAACTGTCTATTTTGTTGTACGAGGAGCAGTACAAAAGTTACACCCCTTTGCAACTTTACACTGCATGCATCTGACCATTTTTGGAGCAGCAGAAAAACTTTCACCATGGGCAAACGCCTCAAAGATATAAAACAGTGAGAGAGGTTATTGTTGAGGGACCCTAAGTAATCCCACAGCCTCAAATAGAATGTTTCTAAGTGACACGGTTTCTGAGTAACAGCTCGTCAAAGATTGTTGTCTTTTTGCACTTTGGTCTCTTAAGGGATATCACCGATACAATGTGTTGAAAGTTGTTTGTCATTGATTATTGAAATGTATAGGACAACTGAGAGGGGGGGTGAATCAGTTGTCACAAAAAACTTAACTTCATATGAATATCAAATTATCAAATCCTTAATTGCTGATAATCAAAATAAAACATGAAAGCATGAAACAATAGACTTAATAACAATCACACATTCAACACAGTTGGCACTTGATTTTTATGTGGAAAACCCTAGAAGGGAAAAACCATAGTGGGTGTTAGCCCATAAAATATATGTGTAACATCCAAGTTCTAAAAACATAGTAAAACTAGAAAAATTTACCAAAGAGTAATTCAACAAGATAAAAATGAGAGAGAATTTTTTTCTTTTATTTAACTCAAATAAAAATCAATAATTACAAGATTTTTCCTTTACATAGAACAATACATCATGATGTCTTTCTAAATGACAAAGTTTACAATGTAAACCAATTACATAGACAATTTGGAATAAATACTACTGTTGAATATCTAACATCTTTATCACAAGTCCTAACATATCTTCTACTTGGAGAGAGAGAGAGTATCTTTCCCGTGATTTACCTCCATCCATAGACCAACGGTCTCCCACACATCTTCCACATAGGAAGTGGCCCTACCCTTCATGAGGGATATAGACCAAAGGTGACCAGTGGTAATTTCCCTATCCTAAGTACATAGTGTTGTATCCTACACCTATCTATCAATCATACAACCCTAGATACCCTCTAGTTAAGTATGATTTCTGATAGATTGTGTTTTCTAGATACAGTGAACCAACAATGCATGTAGAAGAAACTTGCATTACTTTGGCCAAAGCTTTAATATCAATAACACTCATAATGAACATGGTCTTTATGTTCACCCACCCCTACTCGACTTGGATACTGTTGTATTCTTGCAGTTTATTCATACTAACAATATTTTCATAAATAGTTTAATCACCGTGCCATGATATTGGCTACCTTGACAAGGATAAGTTTAAATATCATATCTATGTAGTTGGATCATAATCAATTTTAGGGTTTACCTATTAACCTTAGAAAATATGATTTCACAAAATAAACATATATCAACCCTAAGAGATTTAGGTTCTTAATCGACTGATGGTTTAACTCATCCATGGTTAGGAATAATTTAGCTCTTTGCAAAAATAATAACTCCTATTTCAAGGAACATGAATCCTATTCAATTCACTTCTATGTGATGCCATTACCTTCACTTCTCATATACTCATAAAGGAATTCTATATAAAGTTATAGACATAGTCTTTTAACATAAAATGGTATACTATAAAACTATACACTCCAAGATTATTTGTATAGATAATATAGAAAGATTTATTCATTTTTCTAAACTATTTTTAGTTAATCTACAAATTAATAGGTTTACCATAGTTGTCATAGATCACGTAGACTCTAAATTTTATGGGTAAGGGAAATGTTCTTGACCAATGTATTTAACCAAGAATGGTTTCAAAAGATATTTGTGATCTATGAAGTCAAAATGAAAGCCAAAAACACAAATCAAATGTAAAAACAAATGAAATACCTTCACATGTGACCCACAAATCCAAGATAGGGTGGAAGGAGTTGCACCCAAACTCCTTAGATTTATCCAAGTAGATGAAGAATGGAATGTGGAATTGCTCAATGCATTCAACACAATAGGATGAGAGATTTGGATTTAGATGGAGATTGAGATGGGGATGAGGAATGATTTTGGCATTATGATGGTATGATGAAGAGATTTGAGATAAATTTGGGCATGGTTTTGATGCAAGAAGAAGTTGTTGAGAATGGCTTAGAGAAGGGTCTCATTTATAGATTTTTAGAAAATGGATGGAAGGTACGGATTAAAAGATGAGATCAAGGGCTAGAAATGCTTGAGAGTTAGGGTTTGGATTGAAGTCATAGCCTTGTGACAAGTGTCACAAGAGGAGTGGATGAGAGAGATCAAGTGTTGAGGTTAAGTCAATGGATTTGGAGGGCTCTCATTATTTGTGAATTTTAAATTCACATGGGGAAAGGTGTGGAGGACAAAAATAAATTAAAAATTTATTTTTGGGAAGAGTCCAGATATGACAAGTGAATTAAAAATTCACTTTTATGTGGAGATGTGAAGGTTGAAGGACACATGTACACTTACATGTGTAAGAGGGTGATAAATGAGTTGTAAGGAAGATTTGACCCTTTGAATAAAAAATTAATTTTTATTCAAAGATGTGTGGGAGGATGGGCTAAGCAAGGTTTATTAAGTGTTTAGCTTAATTAACTTAGGTCTAGGGGATAGGTAGGCTAGGGTAGATTGATTAAATAATTGCTATTTAATCAACTAGGCTAGGTTTAGGTTGATTAGTAGGGTAGATTAATTAGATAAGAATGAGTTATCTAATTAATAGGGATTAGGGAGATGGACAAATTAGCTAAATAAATATTAGAAATATTTATTTAATTAATGCGAATAGTGTTATAAGGTAAAGTGATAAATTAAGTGAATTAATTGATCACAAAGGATGGGTAAATGATCAAGGTAGATGATGAGGGATAAATTAATTAAATAAAATGAATTTATTTAATTAATAGGGGGGATAATTAGAAATGTAGAGATACGAAAAATTGGTCTGCGGAACAAGTTAATTTTAGGTGTCTACAATATTATTTTCTATTTGATATTCAAGACCATACTACTCACAGTTTGGTAAGTTTTCCCTTAATAATCAGCCTCTACTTAATCTTTCGAATTACTTTTCAAGACTAACATACATCTACATAGTCAGTTGTCTTCAATCAAGTATGAGATGGGTTCACTAGTTTCATGATAACTATGCTATCCTTCATGAAATTAAAAACAATAGAATCATTTGTTTCCTAAACTCATATCAAGACAAGTATCACAGTTTCAAACTAAGACACAAAGTCAGCCTATATAAAACATAAGTTGGATTTCATTATCAATCCTATGATTCAGCTTTAGTAGTCTAAAATGACTCTCAAGTTAAAAAACTGAAATATAATATAGTCATACAATGACTCTTAATACCTTCTTAATTGGTCGACTTAAATAATCAGACTTATATCATTATTAAGAAGAGACAATCTGCTCATCCTCATCGAAATAGATACAAAATAACTAAGAATTTCTCAAAATGATAATGGACAAATGTCCAAGACAAGGCAGAATTTAATCTTTCATTGATTTTAATGATCACAATATGCAGAGGTGTTTACCTGAGGTGGCAGTTTACACAGGCGAGAAAGCTACATAATAGACTATATTCTTCCAAAGGATACCTTCCTAGCCCACATGCAGTCCTCTCCTAATCTCCATTATCGAACTGCCTCTAACATCCCCTCCCTATTGACTATCAAGTCGTGGTCTCAAAAGAGCTCCCAACTGACTCATTAATGAGTCGTGCCACTAGGTGCTCCACTCATGACAGTTAAAAACTCATTTATGAACAACGGTTTTGGTCTCTAGTTAAGACTCAACCACCAGCTACAAAGATGCAATTGACACCATGTCGATCTTTGCAAAATTACTGAGATGAGTTAGTGAATGTGGCTGGTTATACGCCACTCCTCATCAATGAGGCTACCAACTCAATAACAGAAAGAGAGCAATCAATTACTCTTAATGAGTAGTTTGATCCATCATGTTTTAATATTTAAGGCACTCTTCAATAGATGTCTATGACTACTCAAATAAAAACCATAATAATTTATCATGAGGTAAATTACCTCATTCGACTCATAAACATATAATATTTGATTATATCAAATATTATTTTCATATCATTATCTCTATTTGATTATTATGATTTAATCAATAAAAGGATAATACTAAAACAAAGGATTATAGAAAATGTGATTGGGTTGAGCTAGTCTCCCCATCATGATCCGTCGACAAAAAACACATCATCTTAACTTGACGATAAATTCTTAACGTTAAGAATCGGTTAAAATACCTCAAGTGACTTAATAATAATAAGATAACTATTTTACGACAATAATGTCGTAATATTTACGTTAAACGTAAATACTCACAAATCATACTCAAATGACATTGTTAACGTTATTAATGACTAAGATGACTTACTAAGACTTAGAAAGATTTGTAAATAATATTGACTACTTGTCGATTATGTTCAAAAGCAAACTAACAAGACAAGACTTACCTCTTATGACACATTGGTTCACATTTTCGTTAAACACTTATACTCTATTTGGCAAATAAACCACTTGCAACCTAAGGTCTATATCTCTCTCCTCAAAAGATACTCTCTCTCTTCTCTAAGAGCCATCTGAGAATCTGTATTCCTATTTCAACTTGTAACCAAACAATATATGATCAATGCATCATTATTCAAATAATTCAAATAATAAATCAAATGTCATAATGCAATTATTAAATCAATAATAACATAATATTTTCTATAGTTTCATAAATGACATTCAATATAATCCATGTCTTTCCTTGTCATTAATCTAATCATCATAATAAATTTACTTATGTTTAAGTAAAAGTAAAAAGTATAGCAAGGCAAAAATTGGGGATGTAACATATCCTTCCCCTAAAGATTCATCGTCCTCGATGATATAAAGTATCAAAAAGTAAATTCATTGTTTTCAATTGATAACAACATTAAATAAATGAGGAAACTTTTGATAGAGTTCATGATAATCCTCCCATGTAGCATTTTCCTCAGCATATTGGTCCCATTGGACCTTGCATTGTAAAACCTCTCTGTTACGCAAGCGAAGCTTGCATGTTTCTAACACCTTGAGTGGCTCGATCGTGACCACCCCTAGATCCTGCATCTTTAAAGAATTCTAATTCAAAATATGGTTATCACCTGCAACATATTTCTTCAAATAAGACACATGAAAAACATTGTGCATTCTAGAGAAGGCCAGTAGTAGAGCAATTTTGTAGGCAACTAGATTGACTACTTCAAGCACTTCAAAGGGTCCCACATTAAGACATGGACCAACTAGGACTCAAACCTAGGACCTTCCATTCATTGCTAGAGTGCTCTACCACTAATCTACTGGCCTCTCTTGGACTAGTCCATTGTCGGTCTGGGTGTGGCTTATTTCCAACACCAACACCCCCCCTTAAGCCACACCTCTCATGTGCTTGGGGCTCTTAGCCTGAACCTGGCTCTGATACCATGTTGAGACATGGACCAGCTAGGACTCGAACCTAGGACCTTCCATTTACTGCTGGAGTGCTCTACCATTGAGCTACTAGCCCCTCTTGGACTAGTCCATCGTCAGTCCAGGTGTGGCTTATTTCCAACACCAACATCCCACATATTGAGGGGCTAGCTTAGAAGACTTCCCAAACTTAATAGAACTTTTCTAAGGTTTTACCCTTAAAAGAACTTTTTAATCTGACAGAGAATTACCTTGGAACACACTTTGCATCCACATAGCTCTTTTTCCTATCATTGGCTTCTGCCAATCTTTTTCTGATCAGCTTAACTTTATCTTCCATTTCAGCTAGAATTTTCAGTCCGATGCTAATCCTATCTTCTACCTTATCCCAACTTATAGGAATTTGACATCTTCCATACAATGCTTCAAATGGTGCCATCTTAATAGAAGAATGATAGGAATTGTTATAAGCAAATTCCACAAGCGGTAAGTATTCTTCCCACTTATATTGTTGATCCATGGAATACATTCACAACAAGTCTTCCAAGACTTGGTTAACTCTCTCAGTTTACCCATCAGTTTTAGGATGGTAAGATGTACTCATGTTGAGTTTAATCCCTAGTGCAGAAAACAAATTTTGCCAAAACCTTGATGTTACATGCACATCTCTATTTGAGATAATCTTTTAAGGGAATCCATGCAATCTGAACACCTCTTGCACAAATTTGTGAGCTAACACTGGTGCTCCATTAGTCAAATTCCTTGGTATAAAACGAGCTACCTTTGTGAGTTTATCAACCACAACTAAAATGGCATCATGTCTATTCCTCGACATAGGAAGACCTTGAAAAAAATCCATACTAATAACTTGCCATTTCCACTTTGGCACATCACGGGGGTACAACAATCCTGCAGGGTGTTGATGCTTTGCTCTTACCCTCTAACATTCTAAATATCTTGCTACAAATATTGCAACATCATTTTTCGTTCCTTTCTAGAAATAAAAAGGTTTTACATCCGCTAGGAGTTTGGTCACTCTTGGATGTCTAGAATATGATGCAATATGAACTTCTTTCCATACTAAATCCCTTAAGCTAGCTGAATCAGGAACATACATTCTACCCTTGTACCTCAATAGTCCATCAAGCTCTATTAGAAAACCATCATATCCTGGATCTTTAGGATTATCTTTTAGAGCCTACTTAACCTGCTCTTAATACTCATCACTAGACAAATTTTGTAACACCAAATCCTTGAAATTTCCATGAATAGAAATAATAGAAGCTATATGTCTTCTATGACTCAAAGCATCGATTACTGATGCAGGAGCATCTAGTGGTGTAAGGGCAATCTTGCATCACCCAAAAAGAAGTTAATTTAAAATCATTGCAGTTGTTTTCATTTCTTTCCATAATTAGTGTTTTTGGTTCTATAATATCCAGAATAATAATGTAAGACTTTCAATTTTTTTCCAAAACTGCTAAAAATAGCGATCTGCTTATTTTGGAAAATGTACCTGCCATTTAAGGAAAGTTTACATTTGGGCATGGAATGGAGCGAAAACTTCTAAAAAGTTACATAATGGAAATATAAGACCTTTGGCGAAGGAATTTGGCAAAGATCATTTGTGAGCTGAAAGATATTAAAGTTTTTATTTTTTGAAAAGCCCCTAAAAATTTTTGAAATGAGATATGAGGCACTAAAACATCCCATAATGTACCAAAAAGTTGAGGGAAATCTATTTATAGATTTCCGGCATGATAGTTCACATCACAAGCTTTCCGGCGCTTAAAACGGTTTGTCAATCGGACACCCGGATCAAAAGTTATGCTTCCCAGAAGTTGACCTACTTTTGGAGGGAGTTGCAACTTTTAAAATTTGGCTGGAGGCTGCCAAAAAGTGCTATTTATGACTATTTTGGGAACCCTGGGCAATAGTAGAGTTAAGGGGGCAAGTGTAGAGTCAAGATTAAGTGGGAAAATAGAAACCTTAGCTGATTTGGGGTTACAGAAGGCTGAAGATTCTAGAGTCTTGAGGTTGGGGAAAGCTGTAATGTGTTGCAGCCAGTAGAGGATTCATCCTTGGATTGTAATTGAGCTTCTATAATGTAATGAATTGCCCAAATCAATAAAATAAAGTTCCATTTTCTGTGTTCAATTTCTATTATGTGTTTTGTGATTTACCCCCTTCATCAAGTGGTATCACAGCAAGGGTTCCTGAGTGTGTAGATAGATCGCCGACCGTGAGGCAGTTTGCACCAGGACATGAGGTTGTGGGTTTGCTGCGGAGATCAAGATGCCTCCACAAACAAATTGTGTTGGGAGAAATGCTTTGATGGAAGAAGGTTTTAGAGCCCTACAAAGGCAAATCGATGCATTGCAAGAGGAGCTACGAAGAGGGTTTGATCCGAGAACAAGAGAAGAAAGCAAAGATGAAGCTAAAGAGGAGCTATCTGAGGAAGAACAAGAAGCTGTAGGAGATCCTACAGAAGTTAGGTTGTTGAGGGCCATTTCTAAGATCAAAAAGAGGCCCAGGATCAAAGTTTCTACAAATTCTGGAGATTTGAATCCAGAACAGCTTATTGATTGGATCAATGACATGGAGGAGTACTTCAAGTATGAAGATGTGGAGGACCCAGATCAGGTCAAGTTTGCAAAAATAAAGTTGAAGGGCCATGCCAATATTTCATGGAAGGATGTCCAATTAGAGAGGAACAGAAGGGGAAAATGAAAGATCACCAGATGGGATCGGATGGTGGAGAAACTGAAGAAGCAGTTCATTCCTGTGGACTATGAGATGGAGTTGTTGAAGAAGCTGCAAGGACTAAAGCAAGGTAACAAGTTTGTCAAGGAGTATACAGAAGAGTTTTATAAGATTACTATCAAGACAGGCCATGCAGAGCCCAACAAGGAGAAGGTAGCCTGTTACATTAATGGGTTGAGGCTGAGTATTCAAGAGGAGTTGAGCCTGGTCAGAATGGCCACCATAGAAGATGCATACGAGTTTTCCCTGAAGGTGGAAGAGAAGTTGAATAAAAGATTTGATAGCAAGCAAAGGGGAAGAGGTCAAGGTGGAAGGACTGGTGGAAGACCCTATGGGGGCCAAAATGAAGATGTAAAGAAAAGTGAAGAAGTTGGCACCAGTCGAAATCATAGAGGAGATAATACCTACCACCCTCGTGACCAGAACAATGGTGAGCAAAGAGGAAGAGGAAGAGGCAGACCTGGGCAAGGACCTGGAAGAGGAGGTTTCAGAGGAACCTATTTCCAATGTGGAGAAGAAGGGCATCGAGCATATGACTGTCTACAACATCAAGGAAGGACAAATAGAAGACTTGAAGGTAATACACGAGTCACACATGTAGATGAAGATGTGCAATCTGAGCATTCTGAAGATGCTAAAAGGGGAGAAACCCTAGTTGTCAGAAGAACTTTGCTAAATGAGGAGAAAGAACCCAATCAGAGGAAGAGTTTATTTCACACAAGGTGCAAATGTGAAGGTAAGTATTGTGACATTATTATTGACAGTGGAAGTACTGACAATCTTGTTTCAGAGGAGATGGTTGACAAGTTGAAGTTGACAAGAAGAAAGCACCCACATCCTTATCGGATTGCATGGTTGCAGAAGGACAATAGAGCTTTGGTCAATGAGCAGTGTTTAGTGAAGTTCAAGATTGGGGACTACCATGATGAGGTGCTATGTGATATCATACCGATGGATGCATGTCATATGTTGTTGGGGAGGCTGTGGCAGTATGATAGGAGCGATGTCCATGATGGCTGTGCAAACACATATTCCCTAACAAAGGATGGAGTTCGTCACAAGTTGAATCCCTTGAAGGAGGTGGAGGAAAAGGTATGTAGTACTTCTAAAATTTGCTCGGTAGATGGTAGAAATTTTTTGGAGGGTATGAAACATGAGCATCATTGCTTTGCATTGATTCCTAAGATTAGTCAAGAGAAATGTGAAGATGTACTAGCAAAAGTTTTAGATATGTTGGAAGAATTTTAGGACATTATCTCTGATAATGTACCAGAGGGTATACCACCTGTAAGGAAGGTAAGTCATCAAATGGATTTGATACCAGAAGCCAGTTTGCCAAATAAGGCAGCCCATAGAATGACTCTAGCCAAGAGTGAAGAGTTGAACAAACAAGTTCAGGAGTTGTTGAGGAAGGGGTTGATAAGAGAGAGCGTAGGTCCATGTGCGGTACCTACAGTACTAGCACCAAAGAAAGATGGAGAGTGGAGAATGTGTACAGACTCTTGAGCCATCAATAAGATCACAATCAAGTACAAATTTCTATTGCCCAGAATGGATGACATAATGGACTGTTTGAGTGGAGCCAAGTACTTCATGAAGATTGACCTGAAGAGTGGGTATAACCAGATCCATATCAGAGAAGGAGATGAATGGAAGACAGCCTTCAAGACAAAGGAAGGTTTGTATGAGTGCTTAGTCATGCCATTTGGGCTAACCAACGCATCGAGCACATTCATGCGGCTCATGAATGAGGTACTAAAAGAATTTTTGGGAAGTTTTGTTATTGTTTATTTGGATGATATTTTAATTTTTAGTAAGACTTGGGATGAGCATCTGATGCATATCAAAAGAGTTTTAGAGAAGCTAAGGGAGGAGAAGTTGTTGATTAATTTGAAGAAATGTAGTTTTTCAAAGAAAGAGTTGGTATACCTAGGATTTGTTGTCTTAGAGGAAGGTCTTAAGATGGACCTAGAAAAAGTAAGGGCTATCATTGAATGGCCTACGCCAAGGAGTGCAACGGAGGTAAGATCTTTTCATGGTTTGGCAAGTTTTTATAGAAAGTTTATTAGGAATTTTAGTAGCATTTGTGCACTCCTAACTGAGACAATAAGAGGGGATATAAAAGAGTTTATATGGACTAAAGGAGTAGACAAGAGCTTTGATACATTGAAGCAAAAAGTCATAGAACAACCTGTTTTGGCACTTCCAGATTTCAATAAGGTATTTCAGGTAGATTGTGATGCTAGTGGTAGTGGTATAGGAGCTGTTTTGAGCCAAGAAGGTAAGCCCATTGCCTATTTTAGTGAGAAGCTTAATGATGCCAAGAAAAAATATTCTGTTTATGATTAGGAGTTTTATGCAATAGTTCAGGCTTTGAAGAAATGGAGACATTATTTGTTGCCAAAGGAGTTTGTTTTATATATTGATCATCAAGCTTTGCAATATCTTAATAGTCAAGGAAAGTTGAATCAAAGGCACTTAAAATGGGATGAGTTTTTGCAGAGTTATACCTTTATTTTGAAGCATAGGAGTGGGAAGTCCAACAGAGTTGCAGATACCTTGAGCAGAAGGCAAAATTTGTTGACAGAAATGAAGATAGAGGTTGTTGGCTTCGATGAGCTCAAAAGTTTGTATCCTAAAGATCCAGATTTTGTAGAGGCTTGGAAAGCTTGTCTGGAACCTGTTACTTTGGATAGGACAAAATGGTTGGATTTCATAATCCAAGATGACATGTTGTCTAAAGGAAGCTAGTTGTGCATTCCAAGGAGTTCCATGAGAGAGAACCTGATTAAGGAGAAGCATAGTGGAGGATTGGCTAGACACTTTGGTCGAGATAAGACCATTACTATTGTTGGTGAACATTATTATTGGCCACAGTTGCAGCAGGATGTGAGGAAATTTGTGCAGAGTTGTAGAGTATGTCAGATGGGAAAAGGAGTAAGTCAGAACATAGGTCTATATCAGCCATTACCTATACTAGAGAAGCCATGGGATGATATTAGTATGGATTTTGTTCTTGGTTTACCAAGGACACAGAGAGGACATTATTCCATTTTTGTGGTGGTGGACAGATTCTCGAAGATGACACATTTCATTCCTTGCAAGAAGACTAATGATGTTGTTCATATTGCAGAGTTATTTTTTAGAGAGGTGGTGAGATTACATGGTCTACCAAAGAGCATAGTTTTAGATTGAGATACCAAGTTTGTTGGTTATTTATGGAAGACATTGAGGAAGAAGTTGAAAACAGATTTGAAGTTTAGTTCTGCACACCATCCATAGACTGATGGATAGACAGAAGTGGTGAATAAGAGTTTGGATAACCTGCTACAATGCTTAGTAGGAGATAAGCCCAAGGGATGGGATTTGATTTTACCATAGGTAGAATTTGCTTACAACAATTCTATCAATAGGAGTACTGGTAAATCACCATTCTAGATTGTATATGGGAATAGTCCAAGAAATGCTCCAGAGTTAAGGAATCTGGACAAAGGAGAAAAGACAAGTGCTGAGGCTGAAGACTTCGCGGCACACATGAAGAATTTGCACAAAGAGGTGAAAAGCCACATTAATAAGATGAATATTCAGTACAAGGCTAAGGCAGATCAGAAGAGGAGATATAAGGAGTTCCAAGTAGGAGATAAAGTCATGGTTCACTTGAGAAAAGAAAGGTTCCCAATTGGAACGTACAATAAGTTGAAAATGAAGAAATTTGGACCATGCATAATCCTGAAGAAGCATGATTCAGCAAATGCATATGAGGTAGAGCTGCCGGTGGGATCAATATTTCCCCTGTTTTCAACATTGATGACTTATCAAAATATCATGAAGGTGGAACAGAGGATGGACCAACAGAAGTGCAATGGAGTATTCCGGCATCTACTTCAATGGAGGAGATAGAAGAGATCTTGGATAGCCATGTGGGAAGAAGTACTCAGAACAACCAATATGAAGAATATCTGGTAAAATGGAAAGGAAGGCCTATTGAAGATTCTTCCTAGTTGTTTAAGGCAGAGGTTGATCGTTTGGGTTTTCCTCACACAAACATCTAAGACGTGACAGGGTCACTTCTCAAATTACCCTAGGTGTCTGATGCAGGAGCATCCAGTGGTGTAAGGGCAATCTTGCATCACCCAAAAAGAAGTTAATTCAAAATCATTGTAGTTGTTTTCATTTATTTCCATAATTAGTGTTTCTAGTTCCATAATATCCAGAATAATAATGTAGGACTTTCAGTTTTTTTGCAAAACTGCTAAAAATAGTGACCTACCTATTTTGGAAAGTGTACCTGCCATTTTAGGAAAGTTTGCATTTGGGCACTGAATGGAGTGAAAACTTCTAGAAAGTTACATAATGGAAATATAAGACCTTTGGTGAAGGAATCAGGCAAAGATCATTTGTGAGCTGAAAGATATTAAAGTTTTTGTTTTTTGAAAAGCCCCTAAAAATTTTTGAAATGAGATATGAGGCACTAAAACATCCCATAATGTCCCAAAAAGATGATAGAAATCCATTTACAGATTTTTGACGTGATAATTCACATCACGATCTTTTCAGCGCTTAAAATAGTTTGTCAATCGGACACCCAGATCAAAAGTTATGCTTCCCAGAAGTTGACCTACTTTTGGAGGGAGTTGCAAATTTTGAAATTTAGCTGGAGGTCACCAAAAAGTGCTATTTATGACTATTTTGGGAACCCTGGGCAGTAGTAGAGTTAAGGGGGCAAGTGTAGAGTCAAGAATAGGTGGGAAAATAAAAACCCTAGCTGATTTGGGGTTACAAAAGGCTGAAGATTCTAGAGTCTTGAGGTTAGGGAAAGCTGTAATGTGTTACAGCCAGTAGAGGATTCATCCTCAGATTGTAATTGAGCTTTTGTAATGTAATGAGTTGCCTAGATCAATAAAATAAAGTTCCATTTTCTGTGTTCAATTTCTATTGTGTGTGTTTTGTGATTTACCCCCTTCATCAATTACTCTATTCTCTTTTCCTTTGATGTAGCTTATTTCAAAATCATAGTCAGATATCAATTCTAACCATCTCCTTTGTCAAGCATTCAGATGTGGTTGAGAGAAAATATACTTAAGACTTTGATGGTCTAACTTCAGTACAAAAGTCTTCCCCAACAAATAGTGTCTCCACATCTGCAAGGCATGAATTATTGTTGCCAATTCTAAATCATGCGGGGCATAATTTTTCTCATAGGATTTCAATTTCCTTGATTCATATGCTATCACTCTTCCATCTTGCATGAGCACTCCTCATAATCCTTCTCTCGAGGCATATGTAATTACCTCAAATTGTCCTTTGGGGTCAGGAACTTTTAAGATTGGAGCTATAGTTAACTTTTCCTTTAAGAGATCAAATGTATCCTGACATTTGTCTGTCCATTCAAATCTCTTTCCTTTCCTCTGTAGGGAAGTGATTGGACTAGCAATACTAGAAAAATTTAGAACAAACTTCCTATAATAGCCAGCCAGGCCCATGAAACTACACACCTTATGCACATTTGTTGTTACTAGCCAATCCATAATAGCTGTGATTTTTGCAGGATCAACAGATATTCCATCAACAGAAATAATATGACCTAGATATTGAATCTCCTTTTGAAAGAATGTGCACTTTGATAGTTTTCCATATAACTTATGTTCTCTTAATCGTTGTAGAACTATTTGTAAATACCGTTGGTGTTCTTCTTCATTCTTAGAATAAATGAGTATATCATCCAGAAAGACTAAAACAAACTTGTCCAAACAATCTTTGAATACATTATTCATGAGATTCATGAATGTGGCAAGTGTGTTTGTCAAACCAAATGGTAACATCGTGAACTCATAGTGCCCATATCTAGTTCTAAAAGCTATCTTATGAATATCCTCGTCCTTCAGTCTTAACTGATGATACCCTGATCGTAAATCAATCTTTGAAAGTACATCAGCTCCACACATCTGATCAATACGTGGCAATGGATATTTTTTCTTTACCATTGCTTTATTGAGCATACAATAATCTATACACAATCGAAGGGTTCCATCCTTCTTCTTAACAAAAATAAGCAAGGCACCCCAAGGTGAAACACTGGGTCTGATCAAACCTTTTGCCAACAATTCTTGTAACTGGGCTTTTAACTCCATTAACTTTGTAGTTGTCATACAGTAGGGTGCTTTTGATATAGGCTTAGATCCTGGTTTAATATCAATTGCAAAATTAAAAACCCTTTGGGAGGTAGTCCTAGAAGTTCTTCTGGAAACACATCCTGAAATTCTTGAAGAAAAGGATACTTTTCTCCAAAAGATGAACTAGGGTTTTCTATCCCTTCCTCCACTTGTTCCATTTTGACTACAAACAATTGACAACCTTTCCATCTAACCCTTTTCAATTGCTTGGCAGAGATAGGTCTAATTTTAAATTCTCTTTAAATCCCTTGGATTTGGGTTTGATTTCCCAAATCATCTAAGCATTTAACTATTTTTGAAAAATAGTCAACCTTAGCTTTATGCTTCCATAACCAACTCATTCCTAGGATTACATCATAGAAATCTAAGGAAGCTACATACAGGTTTGCTTCAGTTGAGAAATTAGGGAGGTCAATTTTGGCTTTGAACAAACATTGCTCTACCTGAGCCTTAGATTGGTTAGCATATTCTACTAACCAAGGTTTAGACATGTATTCAACTTTTCTAGGAAACTTATTCAAAATTCTAGGAGAAATAAAATTTTCCGTAGCTCTTGTATCAATCAAAATAAATATAGGGACTCCAAACAAAGTACCTATCATCACAATAGGTGTGATTTGATACTCTACTTGTCGATTATTGAGCACTGCATGAATCCTTTGCTGGAATGCTTCCTGTTGAGTAGGTAGTGCAGTACCTCTTTGTTGACCATTTTGACCTTTGTTAGGGCAATGATTTGCATAATGGTCACCCCCACAAGTAAAGTATCCTCCAATGGGTCCTTTCTTATATGAAGTCTTCCCATTGTTATCCTCATTTTTTTTGAAGTTGCCATTCTTCTTCTCATCACCAGATCCACCCTTGTTCTTCTGAGGTCCTTTATCTTTTCTCTTGTTATCATAGCTCTTTTCATATCTTTTCTTGTAAGGTTGGTTGTTAGGAGTTCCATTAAACATCTTGTGGTTTCTATCACAATAAGCTGAGATGGATTTCATCTTTTGCTCTTGTTTGATCACTTTCTCATACACTTGATCCATTGTTGTGGGACCATGTACATCCACTTATCCACCGATTTGTGTATTTAGACCCATGATAAATTTTCTAATCCTGAATCTCTCATCCTTTTGATAGTGTAGAACATATTTTAGGAGTCAGGTGAACTTTTCTCCATAGTCCACCACTGTCATATCTCCTTGTCAAAGATTCTGGAAAGCAGTCAATTTCTGATCAAAATAGAGTTGTGGTTGCCATCTCTTGCGAAAAAGCTCCACAAACTCATCCCAAGTTACCCTTAGAGAGCTTAAATTCAATTCCATCTTCTTATTCATCCACCAAGTGGATGCTTCTCCTCCCAATTGGAATACTCCCCATACTGCCTTGGTCACTTTTGAGTAATTCCTTATCTCAAAATATTTTTCAATTTCCGTTAACCAAGCTTCTGTAGCATCTCCGGTTATTGTCCCATCAAACTTTGGTGGAGTGACCTTCTTCATGTCTTTATAGAGCTCCAAGGTTAGTCTATCTCTTGCCTCTTTATTAGGTTCTATACTCTTACTATGCTCTTCATGATTTTCTCCACTTTCACCATGAGAGTTTTCACCTCCTCCCTTAGAATTTCCTTTATCATCCACCTTCTTTTCCAAATCACCCAGTCTTTTCTTGGTTTCCTCAAGCATGGTTATGATTTGGTCTAGCTTATTATTTAGTAGGTGGTTTTCCTCTTCACTTTCTCCTTGGTTAGTTCTTGTCCGAACTATGTTTATCGATTTCTCACACCTGAGAATATTGAGTTGTCCATTAGTTCTTAATTATAATGCATCCCATTAAATCAAAACATAATAAACTCAAATTAAAGAATAGTTTGGCACAAAAACAACTCTTTTTATTTATTTCATTCAAAAGCAAAGGGTATTCCTTATTTATACAAGAAATGACTTCAAAAGTCATGCTCAAGAGGAGTATATCCTTCAGACTCATTTTTTGAAAGGAAGCTAGGTGTGTGGAAATCGCTTCCTGCACTAATCTAATGAGGATAGAAGAGTGCAAATTCATTTTAACCTTTACAATTATAGAATGTTTAACACAACAATAGAGATATTGCAGCATAAAACAACATAAGAATGTAAGACAGAAGAAGAGAGACACAAGATATACGTGGGGAAAACCCTTATTGGGTGAAAAACCCCACACTCCAAAACCTGCACAATGTATTATCAAAACTGTAATGGTTTACAATACACTTGCAGTGCAAGCTCTTAGGAGTCTTTGACACTTGTATCTGGAGACAAACCAACAGCATAACAACAACTGTTAATCACATACTCAATCTCCTCTTCAAGCACCTGCTTATATTGAAGTTTTCAAGGCAAAACTGAACATATCTTGGAATGGGCGTCCAACTTGGCCTCATGGCCCAAAACCCATGTCTAGGGACACTTGTTCAACACTATAGCATGGTCATAACACTTTTCATATCACCCCATCCCAATGTGGTCACCTATTTCTAATTTGGGCAATGACAGATGCTCTTACGCACCAACTAGCTGTCATAGAATCTGTCATAGCTATCATAACTTTTAGCTATAAGAGAATCTTGTCATAAACAGGCTATAACTAGCATATTCTCTTACAACATGACATAACCTTCCTTGGGGCTCCCAAAGATGCCTTCTTCCAAGATGCCTTGAGACACATGTCTTCACCTGTCATAGAACCTTCTATTTCTGACTCTTACATGTCATAAAACTGTCATAGGAATCTGTCATGACCGTTTTAGTCAAGATTCACTTACACACTAGTCAAGATGCTGACACATGGAAGAAAACCTCTACCACACAAAATGGATGCCTATCTCCACATGGAGTGATTTGACCATCCTAGTCACCTTACAAGTGGAGTGACAACTCATCGTGCCACTTCACACTAGATGAGAAAATAAGATGTGCAACAAAATTACAACATAGGCTAAGTAAATAAATTATATTATAATAATAAATGCAAGGAATTACCAAGGTTGAGACACTTTAATTCCCAACATTCTCCCACTTGTCGAACACCTTGTAAGAGCCAATAGAAAAACAAGATTTAATTGCTATAGGAGGAAAGGCCCATAGACTTTGAACACCATCTGAACTTCTCTATGCCCACTGGTTTTGTTAATGCATCTACAACATCACACTCTAATTGTCACAACAGATAGTAAACTGTCCTGCACCAACGCCAATAGCTGAACACAATATCTCTTAAGCCAAATGGCTTCCTTACAAGCACGAGTAGCTGCCAAACACTTAGGTCAATTGAACTCCACTATGCTCACTAGCTTTACAGAAGCACCTGTAACATCTTCCAAGTGATCACCAACATGACAAAAGATTAGAATGCCAAAAATATGATGAAACACTAAATGCCACATAGACACACCAATGTATCCAACTTCAAACTCATTAACAGAACATAACTTTGAAGTCCAAACATCTTCAAAATAAGATTGAGCACATATGCTCCAAAATAGTGAGAACAACAACCACATGTAGTTGTTTACATCTAGCTAAAAAACCACCATTAATAGAACTTTTGCACATGACATATTCAGCCCATACTGCAACTCTTATCCCTGTATAATCCACTGTCCTACTCAAAGTTACCATCTCCCATGATAACAAGCACACCAAAACCATTGATGTGCAAAAAATCTGAAGACCTTTGATACTGCAGTCCAATGAAAAACAATCTACCAAAGATATACATACATCCTAGGAATCAAACTACATGAGCAATGCCAACTGAAGTAACTCAAAGTCTACCAATCAGCACTTACATAAAAAGATGGCTTATAATCCAAACATATGATACAAAGAACAATCACAATGATCTGCAAACTACAACCAACTGCTACAAAATAGAGCATACTTCCACAAATAATTTTTTGCTCACTTTCTCACCTCTAATCTCCTCCACTTCTTCCAAGTCCACATAAAAAAGAACACATACTGTTACCAAAAAAACAATAAAGTACAACAACAGTAGATGACCACAAACCCAGTGATCATACTAGATGAATAAGAACCTCTAGGAAGAAATATAAGACCATAAAGAGAAATTGTAAACCATATCATGTCCTTCTGCCAACACCGCCAAGTGCTAAGTTGTACCAAGTATGATCTTCTTCACAAAACCCCAACTTAAAAGCCTTAACAACACCCAACCATTCAATCTCATAAGATCAAATAAACATCAATATTGATGTAAGCCTCTCTAATCAAGGTAGATCAAACTCATAACCATTCCATAATAAGGAATAAGCCTAATCACATCTCCTAAACTCCTCATAAATGAACATCATAAAACAAAACATACAAATCAAGAAGATAACCATGCTAACATCCCTCAAATGAAACCTCCAGAGCCAATAAATGTAGCTCAAGATTCATAGCCATGAGAAATCAAAGCATAAAACAAAATGAATCTGAAATAACCTAGACAATACCTATCAGAACATTTCTGCCAAGTGAACTACGAGTGGGGAATGAGAATGATACCTGAGATACACCAAGTCTCATATACTCTCTCCAAAAACAATCTCCTCTCAAGTTCAAATATGAACTCACGTCCATGTAACAAGTGAAGGCTTCTCAGTCTTTCTGCTGAAATTTAACCATTCCAGCACATGATCTCTACAACAAGAGATCTCAAGCCTCACCTCAAGTCTCTCTAGTATCCATGAGCATCCATCAACCAATACATGTCAACTTCAAATGCATCCTGCAAAAACATGAAGCTTCAAGCAAATGATTAATACTCAAAACCAAAGAGAACAGACAAGATCACTGTCAAAACTCCCACTGCACATCTGCATGATCAAGAAGCCCATCATGACATCATGATCTAACCATCTCCTCATAAGAAGATCACATACAACAAAGTGTACAATGATGCATACATCTTGTCTCAAGAGAATCTATATCATAAGCTAGCATCAAGAGTAAACCATGACATAATAAAAATATCTCTAAACAAAGGATAAACATGTCATACTGACAAATCATAAACCCGACACCTCAATCAAGATGTCAACATCTCCAAACATATGAAGATAACCATCTGCTGACAACAAAACTAAAAATGTCAAAGAACTCGCAAAACCAAGAGCTCCTCCATGACACCAATATCCATTGTAGAAGATCATCCATCACTTATGATGAATCCAAAATCACTATCAAAGCTCCCACTAAAACTATGATACCGAGCTTATAAAGGCATCATGATAACCATCCTCTCAATGAAGATCATCCATGGCTCAAACACATTCTAACAATTGTCCTGTGCAATATCAGCAACACAAAAGAATAAAATAGAACCAAGATCTCCAAGTCAATAAGATAAAACCATCACTATCAAAAGCTCACACTAAACTGTGTAACCAAGCTATCCATGACATTATGATAAACATGCTATAAGTCCCAATAACTGACTATCCATGCACTCTAACTATCCATCCTCTTATCCCAAAGAAACATACCAAATACACAAATGACCATAGACAAGGCCAACTAACAAAGTTTGCATAAATACTGAATCAATCTTGTGGATATAGATAGTCCACATCCGAGTCATCCCACTGCAATCAAATAGGTGATCAGCCCACAAAACTGTATAACTCGTAGATCCCAAACATGAAACATGCAAACTCATCATCACATTAGTAACTTGCAAACTGAGATACCAAAGATAACAATATGTAGACTTCAAGACTCAACCATCAAATCAATTCTAGACTCAATTTGCCAACAAGTCCATAAACGAGTGATCGTAGTCAAGGAACTAAACAAGCATATGCTGTAGAAATGATGAGTGACTAATCACATACCAACTTCTCCACACTGAGAAAGATACAAATCTCCTCACATTTTGCACAAAGCATACATACAAATCTGTAACTATCTTACATCCAAAAACACTCCCAAGGAATCATAATATGAAAAATAGTTTATCTGTGGATTTACAAAACCACAAGTTTTGATTAACCATGTAAAACCTACAAAACCACCATGTCACTGACATACATGCAGATCCATATCCACTTATCATATGGAAAACACACAAGTCTGAAAATCACCAATATAGTTAAACCAGAATAATGGAATAACGTAGATAAGCATAACTATAGATTTTTGAATGGAACATCTACAAACCCTTAGATCAAATCAATAGGAAACTGAGACATGCAAGTACAACCAACTAATATGAAATAGAGGTCCAGGAACTTCAGGCCCATTTGTAGGTCAACTCCACAACCATCATTATAAGCATACAGAGAAGCTAGGTTGTTCTAGGAGCTTTCAAACCATCCAAAGATTAACTCCACAACCTACATTCATTTAGGGTTAACAAGACAATGTCTTCCAATGCCAGAGACTAAAACCAAGCACCCAACATAAGCACATCAAACCATAGCCATGGCAACCCAAGTTTCTCCATGTGATTAGGGAGCCAAGAACGAACACCCAACATGAATACTTTGTTGCAAATGGCCATAGAATGATAGAACATAACCACCATGCATTAGGGTTATTGCATACTATCAAATAGGAGCTCTAGATCAATATCATACTAAATGTAACCACATGATCAACTCCATAACACTCCATCTTAAGTTTCCATAACTCAAAATTTGTGCCGTTAAACATCCTCATCTGTATTCTTCCGGATGTGCCTGCCATCTCATTCCTACAACAAGATTTTAGAATACTCTGCATGAACTCCCACTCAACCTAAGATTAGTACACAAAACCCCTATCCAACAACTAGGACCAAAGAGAATAGCTCTGATACCAACTGAAAGGAAGTTAGGTGTGTGGAAATCACTTCCTACACTAATCTAATGAGGAGAGAAGAGTGCAAATTCATTTTAACCTTTACAATTACAAAATGTTTAACACAACAACAGAGATATTGCAGCAGAAAACAACATAAGAATGTAAGACAAAAGAAGAGAGACACAAGATATACGCGGGGAAAACCCTTATCGGGTGAAAAACCCCACACTCCAAAACCTGCACAATGTATTATCAAAACTGTAATGGTTTACAATACACTTGCAATGCAAGCTCTCAGGAGTCTTCAACACTCATATTTGGAGACAAATCGGCATCATAATAGCACCTGTTAATCACATACTCAATCTCCTCTTCAAGCACCTGCTTATATTGAAAATTTCAAGGCAAAACTGAACATATCTTGGAACGGGAGTCCAACTTGGCTTCATGGCCCAAAACCCATGCCTAGGGACACTTGTTCAACACTGCAGCATGGTCATGACACTTGTCATATCACCCCATCCCAATATGGTTGCCTATTTCCAATTTGGGCAATGACAGATGCTCTTACACACCAACTAGCTGTCATAGTTGTCATAACTTTCAACTGTAAGAGAATCTTGTCATAAATAGGGTATATATAGCATATTATCTTACAACATGACATAACCCTCCTTGGGGAGCCCAAAGATGCCTTCTTCCAAGACTCCTTGTGACACATGTCTTCACCTATCATAGAACCTTCTATTTCTGACTCTTACATGTCATAAAACTGTCATAGGAATCTGTCATGACCGTTTCAGTCAAGATTTACTTACCCACTAGTCAAGATGCCGACACATGGCATAAAACTTCTACCACACAGAATGGACACCTATCTCCACATGGAGTGAATTGACCATCCTAGTCACTTACAAGTGAAGTGACAACTCATCGTGCCACTTCACACTAGATGACAAAACAGGATGTGCAACAAAATTACAACATAGGCTAAGTAAATAAATTACATTACAATAATAAATGCAAGGAATTACCAAGGTTGAGACACCTTAATTCCCAATAATTTTTTGATACATAATCTCGAGGTATATAACCTTCTGACTCACCATTAGACCTAATTTCTATGATCTCAACGGTTGGGGGTATGAGGGGATCTTGCCCAACCATAATTGTTTCCTCATCTTTAACACTTTCTAAGTACTCCCTTCTCACTCACTTGATTCAAGTTAGGGCAGTTACTAGAGTTTCAGTGTCACTTGACCAAATGTCACTCTCATCATTGGTTCCCTCAAAGGTTTTGATAATGGCCTCACTTTCTCTTTTTGCTTTAAGGAAATGTTGACTCGTATTAACGGACTTTCTTTCTCTCTTCTTAAGACGTACCATCCTGGCACAAAATTTTTTCAAACATTAGCTAACCACATAATGTTGGCTATAGCAAGCTTGGTGGTCTCATAAGCCCTAGTGCTGAACCTAGTAGCTCTGATACCATATGTAACATCCAAGTTCTAAAAACATAGTAAAACCAAAAAAATTTACCATAGAGTAATTCAACAAGATAAAAATGAGATAGAGAAAATTTTTCTTTTATTTAACTTATAAATAAATATCAATAATTACAAGATTTTTCCTCTACATAGAATAATACATCATGATGTCTTTCTCAATGACAAAGTTTACAATGTAAATCAATTACATAGACAATTTGGAATAAATACTATTGCTGAATATTTGACATCTTTATCACAAGTCCTAGCATATCTTCTGCTTGGAGAGATGGAGAGAGAGAGAGAGAGAGTATCTTTCCAGTGATTTACCTCCATCCACAGACCGGCAGTCTCCCACACATCTTCCACATAGGAAGTGGCCTTACCCTTCACGAGGGATATAGACCAAAGGTGACCAGTGGTAATTTACCTATCTCAAGTACATAATGTTGTATCCTACACCTATCTATCAATCATACAACCCTAGACACCCTCTAGCTAAGTATGATTTATGATAGATTATGTATTCTAGATACAGTGAATTGACAAAGCATGCAGAAGACACTTGCATTACTTTGGCCAAAGCTTTAATATCAATAATGCTCATAATGAATGTGGTCATTATGTTCACCCACCCCTACTTGACTTGGATACTGTCATATTCTTGCAGTTTATTCATACTAACAAAATCTTCATAAATAATTTAATTACCATGCCATGATATTGGCTACCTTGACAAGGATAAGTTTAAATATCATATCTATTTAGTTGGTTCATAATCACTTTTAGGGTTTGCTTATTACCCTTGGAAAATATGAGTTCACAAAATAAACAAATATCAACCCTAAGAGACTTAGGTTCTTAATCGACCAATGGTTTAACTCATCCATGGTTAGGAATAATTTAGCTCTTTGCAAAAATAATAACTCCTATTTCAAGGAACATGAATCCTATTCAATTCACTTCTATGTGATGCCATTACCTTCACTTCTCATATACTCATAAAGGAATTCTATATAAAGTTATAGACATAGTCTTTTACCATAAAATGGTATACTATAAAACTATACACGCCAAGATTATTTGTATAGATAATATAGAAAGATTTATTTGTTTTTCCAAACTATCTTTTGTTAATCTATAACTTAATAGGTTTGCCATAGTTGTCATAGATCACGTAGACTCTAAATTCTATGGGTAAGGGAAACATTCTTGACCAATGTATTTAACCAAGAATTGTTTCAAAAGATATTATTTTATATTTGATATTCAAGACCATACTACTCACATTTTGGTAAGTTTTCCCTTAATAATAATCCTCTACTTAATCTTTCAAATTACTTTTCAACACTAACATACATCTACACAGTCGGTTGTCTTCAACCAAGTATGAGACTGGTTCACTAGTTTCGTGATAACTATGTTATCCTTCGTGAAATTAAAAATAATAGAATCATTTGGTTCCTAAACTCATATCAAGACAAGTATCATAGTTTTGAACTAAGACACAAAGTCATCCTATATAAAACATAAGTTGTATTTCATTATCAATCCTACGATTCGGCCTTACCAGTCTAAAATGACTCTCAAGTTAAAACTGAAATATAATACAGTCATACAATGACTCTTAATACCTTCTTAATCAGTCAACTCAAATAATCAGACTTATACCATTATTAAGAAGAGACAATCTACTCATCCTCATTGAAATAGATACATAATAACTAAGAATTTCTCAAAACGATAATGGACAAACAACCAAGACAAGGCAGAATTTAATATTTCGTTGATTTCAATGATCACAATATGTAGAGGCGTTTACCTAAGGTGGTAGTTTACACAGGTGAGCAAGCTACAGAATAGACTATATTCTTCCAAAGGATACTTTCCTGGCCCACGCACAGTCCTCTCCTAATCTTCGCTACCAAACTGCCTCTAACGTCCCCTCCCTATCGACTATCAAGTCGTGGTCTCAAAACAACTCCCAACGAACTCATTAATGAGTCGTGCCACTAGGCACTCCACTCATGATAGTTAAAAACTCATTTATGAACAATGGTTTTGGTCTCTAGTTAAGACTCAACTACCAGCTACAAAGATGCAATCGACACCATATGTCAATCTTTGCAAAATTGCTGAGATGAGTTAGTGAATGTGGCTGGTTATATGCCACTCCTCATCAATGAGGCCGCCAACTTAATAGAAGAAAGAGAGCAATCAATTACTCTTAATGAGTAGTTTTATCCATCATGTTTTAATATTTAAGGCACTCGTCAATAGATGTCTATGACTGCTCAAATAAAAACCATAATAATTTATCATGAGGTATTACCTCATTCGACTCATAAACATATAATATTTGATTATATCAAATATTATTTTCATATCATTATCTCTATTTGATTATTATGATTTAATCAATAAAAGGATAATACTAAAACAAAGGATTATGGAAAATGTGATTGGGTTGAGCTAGTCTCCCCATCACGATCCGTCAATAAAAACACGTCATCTTAACATGACAATAAAGTCTTAACGTTAAGAATCAATTAGTGACTTAATAATAATAATATAACTATTTTACGACAATAATGTTGTAACATTTACGTTAAACATAAATAGTCACAAATCATACTCAAACGACGTCGTTAACGTTATTAACAACTAAGATGACTTACTACAACTTAGAAAGATTTGTAAATAATATCGACTACCTATCGATTATGTTCAAAAGCAAACTAACAAGACAAGACTTACCTCTTACAACACATTGGTTCACATTTTTGTTAAACACTTATACTCGATTTGGCAAATAAACCACTCATAACTCGAAGTCTATATCTCTCTCCTCGAAAGATTCTCTCTCTTCTCTGAGAGCCATCTGAGAATCTGTATTCTTGTTTCAACTTGTAACTAAACAATATATGATCAGTGCATCATTATTCAAATAATTCAAATAATAAATCAAATGTCATAATGCAATTATTAAATTGATAATAACATAATCTTTTCTATAATTTCATAAATGACATTCAATATAATCCATGTCTTTCCTTGTCATTAATCTAATCATCATAATAAATTTACTTATGTCCAAGTAAAAGTAAAAAGTATAGCAAGGTAAAAATTGGAGATGTAACAATATGAGTTATAACAATACCAAAAAATAGAGGCTCACTACAAAGAAGGGCTCACTGCCAAAGGGTGGCTCACTGCCAAGGGGTGGCTCACTACCAAATATGGTGAATTGATTAAACAACATCTACTCCATGACTAGGTTCAATTCCATTGAAGCACAATAAAAATTCTCTGCTCTGCTCTTTCACACCTTTGCACTTATCTCATCATATTCGCACACTCATACATACTTTTCACAATTCATTACAAGTATTTATACAAGTCATCAACCTTGGAATGTACATTAAGGTTGGCAATACATTCACCAACCATTGGAACAATCTCCAAGGTCGACATTACAAAAACATACATAGAATAGGTTTGGACCTAATAAAAATTTGCTAAGGAAAGGATGTAAAGATGTATGCAGATCACACCAATCCTTAGCTGGGACTCAAATCCAATATTCCATGTCATGACATGCTTCAACAATCTTCAATGCATCTCTGCAATTGGTGAAATCAACCAAGTCGGCCAAGACTGGTAAGAACATTAGGTCTTCTAAAAACATTCTTCATTCACAATCTAATTTTCACTTTGTAGACCAATCCAAGAATAGGAACATGATTAGGAGACATCCACAAGCACATTTTTATCATTAGGAAATATCTACACAATCTCTAATCACTTTGTCATGAAGATTCTTCAAATTGAAGCACAAGAACAATACTGTCAGCAATTGTCATAAGGAAAGAATAGCTTGCAAACCACCAAATCATGAACCATTAAACTTGAAGGCATAAAACATCATTCCAGACATAAATCTAGAAGCATAGACCTAAATATTTCAATGCAGAGGAATGCAGAGCATAACATTTTCTCCCTGTCACCACCAAACATATAGGAAAAGCAATTTTTACTCTGGTGAACATAACTCATTCAAATCTTCATACCAGAGGCTCAAACTTGGAGTATAACATCTTTAGATAGACTTCTAAATAACTCCCAATCTACAAATAAAGATATTCATCCTACATGAAATGACAAGCAACCTTCTAGACTATTCTTCAGTATTCAATACACTGTTTTCACTGCAACTCATTGTTTCTACCAGAGGAGCTAATTTTCTCAATATCCTGAACATTAGAATCAATTACATGGGTGAATACAAAGCATCTAACTTATTACAAGCAAGTAACAAGATAAGGGTATAGTTGACACCAATGACAATAGTGATATGTTGACATCAATGACAACACCAGTTAGACACATACTTGCAACAATCTCCCCTGTTGTCATTGAAGGTAACATATGATGTGAAAAACTAAAAAGACCATCAAGACATGATTCTCCCCCTTTCTCTTTACACATCTACATCCTTTCTTCTTCTAAGTTTTTCACATGATTTCTCTCCCCCTTTGACATCAATGGCAAAGGGCACATACTTGCATTCTACTGCTCTGATCCAACTGAACTATTACCAACACATCTAGCTACTCCCCCTAAGAGGTAGCCCTCAAAACATCAATCTAGATAAAAAAGTGAGACTTTGAGCACAATTGGATTGATGCATTCTCATGCATCTTAATTTAAGGTAGGAGGGGTAATAACCCCTAACTTTCCTCTGAGATACTCAAAAGTATCTTTAGGTAGAGGCTTGGTGAAGATATCTACAATCTGGTCCTTGGTGGACACATATTCCAACTTTACTTCATTCTCTGTCACTTTCTCTCTCAAAAAGTGATACCTTATAGATATATGCTTTGTTCTTTAGTGCATCACTGGGTTCTTGGAAATATTTATGGCACTTGTATTGTTACACAAGATTGCAATTGGATCTTCATAAACAACTATTATGTCCTTCAAAGTCTACTTCATCCATAACACTTGAGTACAACAACATGCTGTTCCAATATACTCTCCTTCTGTAGTTGACAAGGAGATTGAATCTTATTTCTTGCTCAGCCATGAAACCAACCTATTAACCAAGAAGAAGGCGCTTCCATTTGTACTCTTCCTGTCATCAACATCTTCGGCCCAATCAACATCTGTATATGCACTGAGAGTGAAACCATTATCCTTTGGATACAATAACCCATGATCCAGAGTGCCTTTTAAATACCTTAGAATTCTCTTTACTGCCATCACATGTGATTCTCTTGGATCAGCTTGAAATCTTGCAACAAGACAAACTGCATGCATAATATCAGGTCTGGTTTGAGTTAGATAAAGTAATCCTCTAATTATGGATCTGCACTTTTTCTAATCAGTCTTAGGTGATTCATCAGTTTTTCTCAACTTGCATCCGGTCACCATGGGAGTACATACTGGTTTAGAGTCTTCCATCCCAAACTTCTTCAATAACTCTTTAACATACTTAGACTAAGATATGAAGATTCATTTATCTGATTGATTGATTTCTAGACCTAGAAAGAAATTCATCTCACCAAACATAGACATCTCAAACTCATTATGCATTTCACTAGCAAATTTCATACACATACTTTTATTGCCTCCAAAGATGATATCATCAACAAAGACTTCAACAATTAAGATTTGATCATCATTAATCTTGAAATTGAGATTACTATCAGCAGTACCTTTATTGAACCCTAATTGTAACAAGTACTTATCCAACCTTGCATACTAGGCTCTAGGATCTTGCTTGAGCCCATACAATGATTTCTTCAACCTGCATACCATATTATCTTGATTTGATAGCTGAAATCCTTCCGATTGCTCAATGTAGAATTCCTCTTCCGGTTCACCATTTAAAAATGTAGACTTCACATCCATATGATACACTTTGAAATCTTTATGAGCTGCAAATGCCAGAAACATTCTGATTGCTTCAATCCGAGCTACTGGAACAAAAGTTTCTTCAAAATCTATCCCTTCAATTTGAGAATATCCTTTGCACACAAGCCTTGCTTTATTCCTTACAACTTATCCATTTTCATTCAGCTTATTCCTGAAGACCCATTTGGTTCCAATAACATTTTTGTCAGCAGGTCTAGGAACTAATTCCCAAGTCTCATTCTTCTCTATTTGTGTTAGTTCTTCTTCCATTGCCTTAACCCAATTTTCATCATTGTATGCTTCATTCACAGTCTCTGGTTCAACTGTAGATAGCAAACAATAATTCACTTGTTCTTCTGCAACTCTTTTCTTTGTTAGTACTCCTTTGTCTTTGTCTCCAATAATTTGATCTTCAGAGTGATTGATTCTTACATACCTGGGGGTCTTAGTAGCAACTTCTAGACCCTTTTCTTCTTCATCTTGATTGACTTCTTGTTCAAATTTTTCTTCATAAGTAGCAGTAGGTTCATCTGATTCATGACCATTCTAATCTGATGTTCTTCCTTGGTGTTCATCCACCTTCACATTTTCACTATCCACAATCTTTTTGAACCTTTTTTTGTAACACCTGTAGGCCTTGCTCTTGGTAGAGTATCCAAGGAAAATTCCTTCATCACATCTTGTGTCAAATTTCCCTAGATCTTCATCTCTTCTGATATAGCATTTGTTTCCAAAGACTTTGAAATATCTCACTGTTGGAATTCTTCCATACCACAATTCATAAGGGGTTTTAGTACCATTTCCTTTTACTTGAGATCTATTTTGAATGTAGATAGCAGTATGTATAACTTCCTTCCAAAAGACCTCCTTCCTTCATCATTGTCCTAGCAACTTCTTGCACTATTTTGTTCTTTCTTTCCATAGCTCCATTCTGTTGAGGAGTCCTAGGTGCAGACAATTGCCTCTTTATTCCTTATTTTTCACAATAATTGTTGAATTCATTTGATGTGAACTCATCTCCTCTAATAGACCTCAAACATTTAATTTTTAGCTCTATTTTATTTTCAACCATTGCCTTGAAGGATTTGAACTTCTCTAGGGCTTCATATTTGTGTCTCAAAAAAGTAACCCAAGTCATTCTAGAATAATCATCAATAAACAACATGAAGTACCTATCAACTTGTAGACTTCTTATCCTTGTAGAACCACATAGATCTATATGAACTAGATCCAACAAACTGGTAGAAAATTTCTCTTTGCTCTTAAAGCTTGGTCTTGTCTGCTTCCCCAACTGACTTTCCTTACAAATGATATTGGTGAGTTTCACAAGTTTTGGTAAATATCTCATAGTCTGACCTGAACTTATCTTTACTTGATTATCAAAGTTTATATGACACATCCTTCTATGCCATAACCAACTCTCATCTGCTTGAGATAATAAACAGTAATCATTAGTTCCTCTTAATTGATGGATGTTACCTTTGGTTTTCTTACTGGTAGCAATCACAATTCTGGAGCTTTCCATGATCTTGCACCCATTGTCTTTGAATTTCAGATCATAACCTTTGTCACACATTTGACCCACACTCAAAATATTATGCTTCAAACCCTTCACATATAGGACATTGCCAGTATTATGCTTTCCATCAAATGAAATAGATCCTTTTCCACAAATCTTACTAGTTGCATTATCTCCAAACCTAACTAGTCCTCCGTCATACTTATCCAAACTTACAAACTTACTTTTGTCACCAGTCATGTGATGTGAGCATCCATTATCAATAATCCATTCATCCTTATCTTTTTCAACCTGAACAGCTAAAGCACTTTCTTCCACTAGTTTTTCTTCCTTCATACAACTAGCAAAATTAGTAGACACAGGTTCTTCTTTAATAGCAATAAACAAGCATCCATTTGCACTAGTATTAGAATCATCAGGTTCATCATCAGTCACACCTTCATCATCAAAATATCTAACATAGTAGCATTTCTTTGGAGCTCTAGGCCTGTTCTCAAATCTTTTTCTATTTCTTTCAATTCTTTCAGGACATCTAGAAGCATAATGACCTACTTTACCACATGAAAAACATTTGAAAGGTAGTTTGCCTTTGAACTTATCGGAACCTCTTTCCTGTCTATCAACATAATTGGCTTCAACTTCATCAAGCTCATCATTAGGTTCTACCTTGTACTTTTCTACTCTGGAGATATTCTCTGAAGTACTGGGTTTGAAAGTTGTTTCAACTTTTGGCAGAGCATCACCAAATTCTCTCATTTCAAAAGCAATAATCTTACCAAGCAACTGATCATTATTTATCTTTTTCACAATCATTATTTCTTCAATTGTAGTTACCTTGTGAGCATAGGATTTTAGTAATGACCTAAGAATTTTCATCACAACTTCAGTTTCATCTAAAGTTCATCCCATACCTTTGATTCTAGTAACAAGTTCACCAACCTTTTACATGGAGGATGTTATGTTTTTATCTTCTCCCATCTTAAGACCTTCATATTTGGCTTTCAGTCCCTGTAGTTTGGCACTCTTTATAGATTCATCTCCTTCATACATATTACTTAGCTTATCCCATACTTGTTTAGCTGATTCATAATCCATAACCTTTATCAAATCAGAGTCATTCAATGCACTCAACATAACATCTTTGGCTTTTATATTTATCTCATATTCTTTGATTTCATCTTCTGTTGTCAGACCATTCTCTAGCATGGTATAATTAGTCTGTGTTGCTTTCCATACTTTATAACTAATACAAAGAAAATGGCTTTTCATGTGAATCCTCCAAGTTTCATAATTTGTCCCATCAAACCACAGAGCCTCCTTGTAAGACATCCTGAATCTACCTCAAGCTGTTAAGCTTACCACCGAGGAACGTTGCTCTGATACCAATTGTTGAAATGCATAAGAAAAATGAGAAGTGGGGGGTGAATCAGTTGTCACAAAAAATTAACTTCATATGAATATAAAATCGTCAAATCCTTAACTGTTGATAATCAGAATAAAACATGAAAGGATGAAACAATAGGCTTAATAACAATCACACATTCAACACAGTAGGAACTAGATTTTTACATGGAAAACCCTAGAAGGGAAAAACCACAAAGGGTGTTAGCCCACAAAAATATATGAGTTATAACAATACTGAAAAATAGATGCTCACTGCCTACAGGGATCACTGCTCAAATTGCTCACTGCAAAGAATGACTCACTACCAAAGGGTGGCTCACTGCCAAGGGGTGGCTCACTGCCAAATATGGTGAACTGATTAAACAACATCTAATCCATGCTTGGGTTCAGTTCCATTGAAGCACAATAAAATTTCTCTGCTCTGCTCTTTCACACCTTCACACTTATCTCATCATATTTGCACACTCATACATACTTTTTGCAATTCATTACAAGTCTGTATACAAGTCATCAACCTTGGAATGTACATCAAGGTTAGAAATACATTCATCAACCATTGGAACAATCTCCAAGGTTGGCATTACAAAAACATACATAGAATAGGTATAGACCTAATACACATTTACTAAGGAAAGGATGTAAAGATATATGCAAATCACACCATGCCTTAGCTGGGACTCAAATCCAATCTTCCATGCCACAACATGCTTCAACAATCTTCAATGCATCTCCACAATTGGTGAAATCAATCAAGTCGGCCAAGACTGGTAAGAACACTAGGTCTTCTAAGAACATTCTTCGTTCACAATCTGATTTTCACTTTGCGGACCAATCCAAGAGTAGGAACATGATCAGGAGACATCCACAAGCACATTGTAATCATCAGGAAACCTCCACACAATCTCTAACCACTCTGTCATGAAGATTCTTCAAACTGGAGCAAAAGAACAATACTATCAGTCACTATTATAAGGAAAGAATAGCTTGCGTACCACCAAATCATGAACCATTGAAACTGAAGGCACATAACATCATTCTAGACTTAACTCTAGAACCACAGACCAAAATGCTCTAATATTGTGGAGGAATGCGGAGCATAACACTTTCTCCTTGTCAGCACCAAACATATAGGAAAAGTAGTTTTTACTTTGGTGAACATAACTCACTCAAATCTTCATACCAGAGGCTCAAACTTGGAATATAACATCTTTAGATAGACTTCTAAATAAATCCCAATCCACAGATAAAGATATTGATCCTACATGAAATGCGGAGCAATCTTCTAGACTGTTCTTCAGTATTCAATACACTATTTTCACTACAACTCACTATTTCTATCAAAGGAGCTATTTTTCTCAATATCCTCAACATCAAAATCAATTACATGGGTGAATACAAAGCATCTAACTTATTACAAGAAAGTAACAAGATAAGGGTATAGTTGACACCAATGACAACAGTGATATGTTGATATCAATGACAACACTAGTTAGGCACATACTTGCAACATTGATGTCAAAAGGTCAGGAGGTGTTGATCATATCCCTGTTGGTGTTGTCAAAGGATCATGATGCTTAGTTATGGTGTTCATGTTTCATGGTATGGTCTTCATAAGATGTATTCATTCACAGAGCTCACATGCTTTTCATGCTTTAGGATGGTGTGTTCATGTTTCACAAGAACCCTGCAAGACATGTATGCAAACTGTGGAAGCATATACAATGAACGTGAACTGTTTGACCTGATGCCTCAAAGAAATGTTGTCTCATGGAATGCAATGATTGCATGATATGCACAAAATGGATTTTTCATAAGGATTTAAGAACTCTCAAGCAAATGCACAAAAGTAAATTTTAACCAAACGCAAATTTTGGCACGTCTAAAACCAAATTGCAGAACCTTATCCAACTTCCTCCTTGCTTATGCCAGAATAGGATCTGGAGAACATGGTGTGGACAACCATCAAAGCATAAATGATATAGGAATTATGTCACATGTATTGTATTTGCATCTGCCCTTGTAGACATGTATGGAAAGTATGGAAGCATAGACAAGGTGTGTGAACTGTTTGAAATGATGCCTCAAAGAAATGCATAGTCCCATAGAATGCAATGATTGCAAGATATGCACAAAATGGATTATTTGAAAACAATTTATAAAATTTCAAGAAAATGCAATTGGCACGTGTAAAACCAAATTACTGTAATGATAATTGATCATCATATTAAATATTTAATATAGACTATCATATTCATATTGTCATGAACTAACATCTAGTTTATATACAAAGCCATATAGGCATGTCCAAACAAATCCATACAGACATATATATAAAAATATACTTCGGTAACATATAAAAGTATGTATACAAAGTCATCTAGGCATAGAAAAAATGTCCCAAAAACTAGTTTCCTATGGACTTTTATGAAATAATCAACAACCCTTGCTTGACTGTGAAGATGGAGAGCCAATCCGTGACTCATCCTCTCTCTGTCATCGAGTAGACCTCTTTGACAGAAGTTCATCTAGCTCCACCTATTAATACAATCAAACAATATGCACATTAATATAGAAAATGTATGAAATATATAACATCACATATGTAATCGATCACTTACCGCACTCAATGATCACTCTCCGTCATCTTGTCTCTCTCTTTGTCCATAGTTGGACGTGCTAGAGTTGTGACCTCTTGTGAGAAGCATCAAGAAGCAAAATTGACTAAACATAAATACCATTTATGTACATCAAATGACATGAGATAAAACAAGAAATACAAAATTATGACATTTTCATGTTATTGGCTCATACCTCGGTCAAAGCATAGGAATCCTTAATAGAATGGAGTGGTTGAAAGAAATAATAGGGTTGTTCAAGAAGCTGCAAGGACAATGGTAAGAGAAGCAAATCTATCAGATGTATACTACAGGGAAGTAATTCATACTACTATTTATATACAAAATAAAGTACAAGTAATCATCTAGGAAAGTTTTATGCATACTTACAAATTAATCCAACAAACCATCCGGGTCTGCTCCACTCTTTATTGTGTCAAGTATTACCTCATGGTCAGACTCACGCACCTTCCACAAGGTCTTGTTCAAAGGCCTACCCTGATATTGTATCAAATGAACATTAGATGCCACGACAAGGTTTGAGTAATGAAGAATCTTCAGATGCGTGTCAAAGTCCTGAAATAGCCAAAGATTAACACTCTTATGTGGGTACCTTCTAAGCCATGTTCCAATAATAACCACTGATCCTAAGGCTATTCGATGTTTTCTCCATCTGTAACTGGGGCCTCCAATTTCTTTTTGGCCTCAACACAATGACACAAGTAATAATCCGTTCCCTCTTTATTGTCTTCATCTGCAATAACTGCATAAACATGCCCTACATTGATATGTACAACAAATTAGATGAAATTAGTCAACATTACAAAAACACCACAAAGTAAGATAATATTAGGAATTTCAAAAACTATGCAAGTAGATATATTACTTGGTTGAACTAGATCTAATATGTGGTCAAAGTCAACTAATGATTCCATCTATGTTAGTTTCAGTGCCATCGGGGGCCAATACGTGTCCAGGGGGCTAAGATAACTTAACCTCTATTCATCAATCCACTCCTTTGACTCACACTCATTCCAGGCTTGAATTGTACATGAAGAACAAAATCATGACAACTTCCACGTATGGATACTCCATGAACCTGCAATTGAGCTTCTGAAAGAGTGTAGCTCACTTGATCCTGTCAGTGTACAACAATCCTCATATGGTGCAATGTTAGTATCATCTATCAACCAAAAAAATCTATGAACTGAAGACTTACCTTCATTACCTAGACAAATCGAAGCATTACACCACTCGATGATTGATTTTGCATCTGTCAACTTTGCATTGTCTTTATACTTTAACTCTTCTCGTGCTATGGCTCTTTTGATAGATGATCCTATACCATCATGCTCCCCCTTTCCATGCGCGGCCTCACAAAAGTTCCACATATGCTGAACACCTATAATATTATGCCTCCTGCTCAGCCAATAGAAATTCTATGAGTTCTTGAATTGTGATGTACAGTTATCCAACCATATGATATGCTGACTGAATGATATGTCCCTTCTAGCCAAATCATTGTAGAACACCTAAAAGCAACCTTACATGAACTCTGTAGAATGCATGCGATCATCACTAATATAAAAATGATACTCCCTTATGATCTTTCTGTCATCCTCTGTACTATTATTCATATGAATGAATGCAATGTGCACAATATAGAAACCTGTGTGGAGTTGTAATATTGTGATTGCACCTCATGCTATGGCTATAGACTATAGTTCTCTGCAAAGTCAATGACTGAAACAATGCTACCAAGTGGGAATGTGTCCTTGCATAACTTGAATTGCAAGTCCAACCATCGAGCTCTATTGGTATGCCTTGCATACTCATACACTATACTGTCATGAAATGTAGACATAAACTGATACATTAGAATCTTTTGAATAACCAAATCACACCTCTTTTCTTCTTTATCATCTTTTGTATTGTAGGCCATTGTTTTATACTTTATGAACTCTACTAGTTCATTTCCAACTGCATGTGTGCTTTCCATATGTTCACATATTGGCATATGTTGCAAGCCACCGCAATGCTGACATGTGCCATCCAAGCATAATTTCTTGTAGAATATTTGACCTTCCTCTCTTTCACATAAAAATGTTGATATGAAGTCTCTTGAAGATCGTGGTGGGGCATGTATGCCACAATCCTGCAAAACATTGTTAGTATGCAAATCTAAACATATAGACCAATAAACACCAAAATGGTTAGAAAATTCAATATGTAATCTACAACAAAAAGTAGTGCATGTATGATTTATTTTGACATAGAAAGGTTTTAGCATTTCAAAATATCTTTGAGAAATTTTAATTTGAGGATACATCCCTAGAAATTTACCAAAAAATTGTGTTTGAGTCATATCCAAAAAATGCTTCAAATATGGTCACGATTTCAACTATCGATTCTCCTTCTTACCACATCCCTTTGATTTGGAGATACCCTTGTGTAATTCTTCCAAAAGTATTCAATTAGTGATCTCATTGCTTCAACAATTGGTTTATCTTTTCATGGTAGTCTCCCCAAGAACGCCCATAATTCATTGGCATCGGTGTCATCGATTCTTTGGCACCTTCCAACAACTCTTGATAAAGTTTTTCTATTAATTATCAATGCTTGACTTATCTTTCTAATGAGAAGAGCTTTCCTTGTTTGATTACTTACTATTGTTAATGTAATGACATGTCATGTGACATTACTATCTTTTGTGTGTGAGGTGTTACCCACACTCTCATATGCACTCATTAGATTCTTAACAATAGATTTTTCACTTGAAGTCTCTGATCTTCTCAACCTAAGAATCTTCATGATGGACCTATACTTTATACTTTGCATCATTTCAATAAATAGTTGACATCTTGCAGTATGATTTAACTTTTCAAAGAACACTCTCCAAATCATATGAGCATATCTTCTACAAGTACATTTTGGAATCTTACCTTCCATTGGCTTCAAAATATTATCATCAATATCAATCAAATACTTTGGCTTTCTATGCAAAATTCTAGGTGGTGTTAAGAAAGATGAATTCATCTCAACATTAGGAATTTCATCAATATTTAAATGAGATGGCCTAGAGGGCATACCTTCGATAAGAGATTGAATAGATGACATACCTTGAGGTTGAGGTGGGAATGATGGCGTACCTCCTTCCTCACATGTGAGTGATGATGCACTCTCAACTTGAGATCCGGTAGATGGTGTCCCTCCATCTTGAGTTGCGGTAGAGGACATGTCTCCAATTGTGGTATTCAAATCTCTCATAGCACAAAGATTTTACATCCGTTCCCTTTGTGCCACCAATACCATATCTCTTGTTGATGGTTGAGGTTCCTCTTCAATTGACATGTCTTTGACAATCTTGTCCAATTTCCTCTTATCACGAAGTTCCCTCTTAGCCACTGCTTTCTTTGCATTCTTAGCTTCTTTCTCTTCCTGTGTTGGTTTAATCCTTGATCGTTTACTTGGCATGATGAAGAATTTATCTGTAGCAGGACAAAGAGACAAATATTAGTTCCTAATAAATGAATATGGTTTCAAATTTTCTATAAGATATCAACATTGTAGGTGCATACTCAACTAAGTAGTAGATTTTATGGTAAAATTTTGGGTAGACAAAGAGCCCCATAAAGCACCCTACAACCATCAAACCAATTCTTGGGTTGGAATATAGATATTCATTTAAGATATGTGCCTCATTAATTTTATTCATCTTTGAAGGCCCTTATAAATTCCCCTTCCAAATTCATGGTCAAATTGTGACCATTTTTTATCTTTAAAGCCCTATAAATCAATTCCATTACGATGTTTTTGGGACTCTTAGAGTTGATCATGGTGAGTGTACTAATCTTCTCTATGCCAACTTAAATTCTCATTTCAGCTTTAAGTTAGGGTGTGTAATGCAAGTATTGACATTAATTGTAAAGTGTGGTATTTTCTAAAAATCAACGCACTCATTTTTTTTATGGTGGTTTCAAATTGGTTAGTTGAGTATGTTGCAAGTATGAGGTGAACCAGTGTTGTCATTGATGTCAACTTACTCATATTGCATTAGTAAGAAGGTTTGGATGAGTTGTGTGCTGTTGTTATTGAGGAAATCAGTCTCCATCTGGAACAGTGAAGAACAGTGATGAGAAGAAGGCAAATGTACTGTATAGGTTGAGAACCAGAGGATGCAGATTAAAGGGTTTGTAGATATGAGTCTTGAGAAGCTTCAACTAAGATTTTAGAGGTCTGCATGAAGATCTGAAGAAGTTGTGGCTGTCTGTGTGGAACCGGTTCCGGCAAGTGTTCAGAGGTGACAGAGGATCACAGAAAGGTCTGGTTAGGTCCAGAATTGTATTATCCTAATCTGCGGATAGGAAGGAGTGTTTGGGATGTCCTTGTGATGTGTCATCTCAAGTTGTGTATGATTTTGAGGTTTGGAAGTACCTTTTGCATTGTGACAGTGGCGATAGACTGTGTTCTTGAAGTACCGGATGATGAAGAGAAGAATTTCGGTAAGCTGATGAAGTGCAGATATTTTTGATGATTTAGGGAAGGTTATGATGATCATTGGATCATATCTAGTTCATGTTGGTAGTCCGCATTGAAGTTAGAGTTGGATTGATGTTCTGGCTACCAGTTGTTGGTGTTCTTCCTATAACAGGCCGACCGGATGTTCTACACGCCTTGCGAATGTTATTGTGATGTTTGCCGACTTAGATGATTGTTCCTAAGTCGATGTCTTGTATAAATAAGTGTTTGAGAATTCATTTTGAAGTGTGGATTGTGTGGATGAGTGTGGCATAGCGAAGAGAAGTGCGAAAGGCAGAGCAAGGGTTTTTGGGCTTAAATGGAACTAATCCGGACATGGTAGAGATGTCATTCTCCAGTTCAAGATTGTGATTCTTATCACTTTGTAGACAGTGTGTCTCCTTGTAGACAGTGTGCCTCTTTGTGAGTAGTGTGCTTGGGTAGTGAGCCCTAATTGGCATGTGTCATTCATTTTTCTTATTCTTCTAACAGAGAATAATCTTTGGGTTAATCACCCCATGGTTTTTCCCTTAACCGGGTTTTCCACGTCAAAATCTTGGTGTTCAATGTGTTGATGTTTATCTGCTCTTGTGTTTATGCATTATGCTTTCATGGATGATTAATTGATATGCTGTTAACAAAGAAGAATCAAGTGTTTGAAGTAAAAGCAAGTTTTTATACAACTGATTCACCCCCCCTCTCAGTTGTATGCCCTAGATCCAACAATTGGTATCAGAGCCAAGTTCCTCTGAAAGAAGCTTAACCTCTTGAGGAGATCTAGGATGTCGTCATACAAGAAGGATAGTCTGAAGTTTGATGGAACCAACTTCACTCTCTGGAAAGGTCGCATGAAATGTCACTTGGAGTGTATGGGAAAAGCATACTTGGCCATGGTCTCAAAACCATATGTACCTCCACAGGGTGGTCCGACTACTCTGAATGAAATCATAGATGCTGAAAACAATCTGCGAACCAAGGAAGCTCTTCTAAGTGCATTGAATGACTTAGATCTCTCAAATGTTATCGACCTACCAACTGCATATGAGATCTTGACTAAACTGGAACTTCTATATGAAGGAGATGAGTTTGTCAAGGGTGCAAGGTTGCAAAGTCTGAAAAGGAAATTTGAAAGATTGAAGATGAGAGAAGATGAAAACATCACTACCTTTATGCCAAGAGTGAAAGAGCTGGTATGTGGAATTAGAAATGCTGGTGGAACTCTGGATGAAAATGAGATTGTTTGCAAAATTCTCAGATCCCTTCCTGCTGCCTACAAAATCAAGGTTGCTGCCATTGATGAATTCAGAGCCCACACAACTGTCACAAGAGAACAATTGGCTGGCAAACTAGCTGCATTTGAAATGACCGAGTTTGGAGATGATCCTCCCAAGACTGAATCTGCTTTCAAAGCCAGTGCCTATGTGAAAGGTAAACAGAGATTTGATCCAGGAGAAAACTCTTCAAGGAAGATGTCATGGTATGATCAAGCAAGAAGAGACATGGAAGAAGAGGAAGCAAAAACAGCTCAACTTGAAGCCCTCATTGCAAAGAGACTGCCAAGAGGATCCGGTAAGTATGAAGGAAAACTACCCTTTAAGTGTTTCAACTACAATAAGATTGGTCATTTTGCTTCAAGATGTCTGGAAAGATCTGCAAGGTCTAATACTAACAGACAAAGGTTTCAAAAGAACTGCTATTATGTTCATGAAGAAGATGACAATGAAGGAGTAACAGATGATGAATCAGAACTAGGAAGCAAATCTGGAAATGAATGGGTGTTTATTGCCATCAAGGAAGAAGATTCAATATCCTCTGAATCTGTCAATCACAAGGTTGTGGAAAAAGCTTTGGCTTCTTAAGTGGAAGAAAAGGATGATTGGGTTATTGACAGTGGATACTCTCACCATATGACTGGTGACAAGAATAAGTTCTTAGATTTGGAAAGGTATGAAGGAGGAATGGTAAAGTTTGGTGACAATTCTACTAGCAGAATCAGAGGTAGGGGGACTATTTCCTTTGATGGAAAAAGCAAAACAGGTAATGTACTATATGTTGAAGGATTGAAGCACAATCTTCTCAGTGTTGGTCAATTAGTGGACAAAGGCTATGATCTCTGGTTCAAGAATGGAAAATGCACAATCTTTACAAGCTCCGAAACTGAAATTGCATCCGGTGCTCAAACAAAAGGTAATATCTTTCATCTGGTTGGTTCAAATAAAAGTTGTCTGTTTCTTCAAGTTGATCAGAGTTGGTTATGGCATAGAAGAATGTGTCATGTAAATTTTGATAACATCATCAAGATAAGCAATATTTAGGCTGTAAGAGATCTTCCAAAATTGGTGAAACCTACAAATAGTTTGTGCAAAGAATGTCAGCTAGGTAAACAGAATAGAGCCTCTTTCAAAAGCAAAGATCAGTCCTCTACCGGATCATTGGAATTAGTGCATACTGATCTCTATGGTCTGATAAGAATCAAGAGTCTACAAGGTGATAGATATTTCATGTTGCTAATTGATGACCATTCCCGGATGATGTGGGTTACCTTCCTAAAAGAGAAATCAGAAGCCCTTGAGAAGTTCAAAATCTTCAAAGCTATGGTAGAGAATCAAACCGGATTGAAACTGAAATGTCTAAGGTCTGATAGAGGTGGTGAATTTACATCCGGTGAGTTCATTGACTTTTGTGAGAAGCAGGGTATAAAGAGATAGTTGTCTGCTCCTAGGACTCCACAGTAGAATGGAGTAGTTGAGAGAAAGAACCGGACCATTCAGGAAGCTGCCAGGACAATGATGTTGGAAGCAAATGTTCCTCAGATGTTTTGGAAAGAAGCTATCAGCACTGCAATCTACACTCTCAATCAAGTTCAAATCAGAAATAATACCGGTAAGACCCCCTATGAACTTTGGTTTGGCATCACTCCTACTATGAGATATTTTAGAGTATTTGGTAGCAAGTGTTATATTAAAAAAGATGAGGATCTAGGAAAGTTTGATGCCAGAAGTGATGAAGGAATTTTTTTGGGTTACTCCACTCAAAGCAAAGCATATCGGTGTTACAATAAGAGACTGAGGAAGATGACAGAAAGTACTAATGTGAAAGTTGATGAAGGAATTGAGAAGCCCTCAAGGTTCTATGAATGTGATGAAGATGATCAGAATGATCCTCTGGTGCAAGAAGCTCCTTCCTCCTTTGAAATTCAGATCCAGACTGATCTGGTAAATCAGGAAAAAGAAGTTTATCTGAATGAGCCTGATCAAGAATTAGTAGTGCAAGAAACTCCCAAAGTTCCAAGGTATGTAACTCTAAATCACTCTGAAGATCAGATCATAGGTGACAAAAGTAAAGGGGTACAAATAAGAAGAAGAATTGCTCAAGATTCAAATGAATACTGTCTGATTTCAAAGATTGAACCTAAGACAGTAAATGAAGCCTGCAATGATGAAAACTGGACCAAAGCAATGGAGGAAGAATTGATGCAAATTGAGAAAAATTGTACTTGGGATCTTGTTCCCAAACCTAGAGACAGGAATGTGATTGGAACCAAATGGGTCTTCTGGAACAAACTGAATGAAGCTGGTGAAGTAATCAGAAACAAAGCTAGATTGGTCTGCAAAGGCTACTCTCAAATAGAAGGAATTGATTTTGAAGAGACCTTTGCTCCTGTGGCAAGAATTGAAGCAGTCAGATAGTTTCTTGCATTTGCTGCCTTCAAAGACTTCAAAGTATATCAGATGGATGTCAAGTCTGCCTTCCTAAATGGTGATCTGGAAGAAGAAGTTTAGATTAAACAACCGGATGGATTTCAATTGTCTGATAATGATGATATGGTCTGCAAGTTGAAGAAAGCATTATATGGATTGAAGCAAGCCCCAAGAGCATGGTATGAAAGGTTGGATAAGCATCTTATGCAGATTGGATTCAACAAAGGCACTGCTGACAATAACTTATATTTCAAAATTGATCATGAAAACATTTTGATTGTTGAAGTGTTTGTGGATGATATCATTTTTGGAGGAAGAGATAGTATGTGCAAAACTTTTGCAAATCAGATGAAAAGTGAGTTTGAAATGTCTATGCTTGGTGAAATGAATTTCTTCTTGGGTCTGCAAATTACTCAAACAAAGAAAGGGATGTTCATTTCTCAGACCAAATATGTGAAAGAATTGTTGAGGAAATTTGGTATGGAAGATTCAAAGCCAATGAACACTCCTATGGCAACCGGATGTAAGTTGAGCAAAGATGATGACTCTCCCAAGGTAGATCAGACAAAGTATAGATCAATGATTGGTGGATTGTTGTATCTCACTCAGACTAGACCAGATATAATGCAGGTTGTTGGTCTTGTGGCAAGATTCCAGGCTGATCCTAGAGAATCTCATCTTATGGCAATCAAAAGAATTTTTAGGTACTTGAAAGGAACAGTTGAGTATGGTCTATGGTACCCTAGAGATCCGGATTTCTCTCTTCATGCATACATAGATGCAGATTGGGCAGGAGATATGGACGACCAGAAGAGGACTAGTGGTGGAGCATTCTTTTTGGGGAAGAGATTGGTTTCTTGGCTAAGAAAGAAACAAGATGCAATATCTCTGTCCAACTGAAGCAGAATACATTACAGTAGCAGGTAGTTGCACTCAAATAATCTTATGGATGAAGCAGATGCTAAGAGACATTAAAGTTGAATATGAGGAGCCTATCACAATTTTCTGTGATAATTCAAGTGCAATTAATATTTCTAAGAATCCGGTATTGCATTCTAAGACTAAGCACATATCTATCAAGTTTCACTTTTTGAGAGAATAAGTGAACAAGGAAGAAGTCAGATTGGAGTATGTTCCCTTCAAGGATCAGATTGTAGATATCTTTACTAAACCTCTTCCCAAGTACTCTTTCGAATATCTCTAGGAGAAGTTAGGGGTCATGGCCCCTCCAGTGATGCACTAGGATGCACTAATGTGCATCAGTTTGGTGGATATCATAGTCATATCTTGTGATCCAGATTGATGATGGGGAGCTGCTACTAAGGGGGAGCAGCTGGTATAATTTTGATGTATTAAAATTGCAAGTATGAGCCCTTTGCCATTGATGTCAAAGGGGGAGAGAAGACATGTGAAAAACAAGTGGTTGATGATCAAAAGGGGAGCAGTAAAGGAAGAGAAGACATGTGAAAAGTTGTTGTTGATAGGGGGAGCTATGACAGAAAGGAGAAGTTCTTGTCTTGATGGTTTTTCACATCATATGTTGCCATCAATGACAAAGGGGGAGATTGTTGCAAGTATGAGGTGAACCAGTGTTGTCATTGATGTCAACTTACTCATATTGCATTAGTAAGAAGGTTTGGATGAGTTGTGTGCTGTTGTTATTGAGGAAATCAGTTTCCATCTGGAATAGTGAAGAACAGTGATGAGAAGAAGGCAAATGTACTGTATAGGTTGAGAACCAGAGGATGCAGATTAAAGGGTTTGTAGATATGAGTCTTGAGAAGCTTCAGCTAAGAATTTAGAGGTCCGCATGAAGATCTAAAGAAGTTGTGGCTGTCTGTGTGGAACTGGTTCCGGCAAGTGTTCAGAGGTGACAGAGGATCACAGAAAGGTCCGGTGAGGTCTGAAATTGTATTATCCTAATCTGCGGATTGGAAGGAGTGTTTGGGATGTCCTTGTGATGTGTCATCTTGAGTTGTGTATGATTTTGAGGTCTGGAAGTACCTTTTGCATTGTGACAGTGGCGACAGACTGTGTTCTTAAAGTACCGGATGATGAAGAGAAGAATTCTGGTAAGCTGATGAAGTGCGGATGTTTTTGATGATTCAGGGAAGGTTATGATGATCATTGGATCATATCTTGTTCATGTTGGCAGTCTGCATTGAAGTTAGAGTTGGATTTGATGTTATGGCTACCAGTTGTTGGTGTTTTTCCTGTAACAGGCCGACCGGATGTTCTACACGCCTTGCGAATGTTATTGTGATGTTTGCCGACTTAGATGATTGTTCCTAAGTCGATGTCTTGTATAAATAAGTGTTTGAGAATTCATTTTGAAGTGTGGATTGTGTGGATGAGTGTGGTATAGCGAAGAGAAGTGCGAAAGGCAGAGCAAGGGTTTTTGGGCTTAGATGGAACTGATCCGGACATGGTAGAGATGTCATTCTCTAGTTCAAGATTGTGATTCTTATCACTTTGTAGACAGTGTGTCTCCTTGTAGGTAGTGTGCCTCTTTGTGAGCAGTGTGCTCAGGCAGTGAGCCCTAATTGGCATGTGCCATTCATTTTTCTTATTCTTTTAACAGAGAATAATCTTTGGGTTAATCACCCCGTGGTTTTTCCCTTAACTGGGTTTTCCATGTCAAAATCTTGGTGTTCAATGTGTTGATGTTTATCTGCTCTTGTGTTTATGCATTATGCTTTCATGGATGATTAATTGATATGTTGTTAACAAAGAAGAATCAAGTGTTTGAAGTAAAAGCAAGTTTTTATACAACTGATTCACCCCCCCCTCTCAGTTGTATGCCCTAGATCCAACAGAGTAGTGGTTGTTGGGGGTGATGCTTTTGGCTTATTATTAGGTGGATAGGTGTAATGTCTCTTAAGTCTAATGAATGTAGACCTCATAACTCTTTTAGGAAATGTGTAATGTCAAATAATAAACTATCTTTAATTTTTAATTGCTCCTCTCTAGCTGCCTTAAAGTTTGTCAAAGCTATCTAAGGGGCATGGATGATGAGTGCATTGAGACTTAAAGAATATATTAGAAGTGATTTTGTGGAAAATCTAGCTACTTTCATCCTTTTAATGAAATGGTTGTTAAGGCTTCTCAAGTTTGTACTCCCAAGCCACTTTGAAGGTATGTGTTCAGCACCACTAGAAAATATCTTCACAAGTAAGAACTTGGTTTTGGTTGTATGTGTTGATAACTGAGAGGGGGGGGGGGTGAATCAGTTATCCTAATTGTTTCTTCTTTTGAACTTTCTTATTAATCAAAGCAGCATTGAATTAAACAAACAAACATTATCATGAAATGAGAAACACATGACACAGTATTTTTGACGTGGAAACCCGGTTAAGGGAAAAAACCACGGGGTGATTAACCCAAAGATTATTCTCTGTTAAAAGAATAAGGAGTTACAAAATGGCACTTGCCAATTAGGGCTCACTGCCTGAGCACACTGCTCACAAGAGGCACACTGCCTACAAAGAGACACACTGTCTACAAAAGAATGTTATATAATACTTGAACTGATTGGAAGCATCTACATATGCTAGAGTTCAGTTCCGGTTAGGCTCAGTACACTGATCTGCTGCACTTCATCTTTCCTCTGTTCTTTATTCTGCTATCCTTTCACATACCGGATCTTTCTTACTACTTCTGCTCTGTTCTGCACTTATTCGCATACACCATCACACAATTACACTTTTCACAACTAAATCCATCCTCTATATATATCCGCACAAGTAATTTCATCACCTTTCTAGTCGGCATCCGGAACAGTCTAGTTTCTTACAAACTCTGTTCTGTCGGCTGAATCCTTGCTCACCAAGCAATGCGGATCAAGCATATACTTGTAGATATCATTAATCATGTCGGCCAAACATGATTCATGCCTTCACAACCTTTACTATCAACAGTAACACATCCGGAAAACAGTTTGATGTTCTGTCAGTTAGTTCTTCCTCTGTTCTCATTGTCACTCAGGAATCTGGTACTCAACTATTCATAACTTTTTCCTTGTCCATCACTGGAGGCTATATCCTTGGAATATACCACTCAAGGTAGTCCTCTTGACTTCCCCAAATCTGCACTGCACCAAGACACTTCCTTTGAGAGATCCGGACCAATCTGTCAGACCTTGCCACATGCTCTGTTCTTGTTCACCAGACCACAACAGTCTTCATTCTGGCTTCCGGTAGAGACACACCATGACTTGCGGATATGTGGGATGACCTTTGTTGCCATCAATGACAACAACCATGATTCCATATAGTGTTTCTTGCCAACAATCTCCCCCTTTGGCATTGATGGCAACACTTAGTGAAAAATGACTAAGTGTTTACACTATGCTCCCCCTTGGCTGATGCTCTATCTTTATATACAATTTCTGGAACTCCCCCTTGGTTGGATTCCTCATTTTTCATTGCTCCTCACTCCCCCTTTGACATCAATGGCAAAGGGTAGGGTCCGCATACAAAAATTTTAAAAATTTACTATACTTAGCCGCATATTACATACTCACATAAACTGAAGATCTGTAAAGGATGTCTTCAATTGGATCAGTTCTATAGCCCAACTTTCCTTCATTCTATCCAAAATTGAAATGTGACCACTCAACAAAAATGCAAATGCATCTGCCCTTTTTAGATCTTTCGGATCACTTGTCTGGGCTGTGATTTGAGCTTCTGCTATGGCCTCATGCATGGCCTCTAGCTTAGGGACAATTAACCCCCTGAGCTCACTCAACCTGCTTATTCTATTTTTCCTTTCCTTCTCCAATTTCTTGATTTCACTCAAGACTGCAATAGTCTGACATTCTTGATTTGTTATAGAGGAAGAAAGAGGATCAAAACTTTGAGACAAGCTTAGTAGTGTGTCCTCTTGCTCTTTTATTTTCTTCTCAATGTCCACTGTTACCTTGGACCAGGAGATACAAAATTTGTATATTTCACCGCCATCCTTAAGAGCATTTTCTAAGCTCTTTATCCCAATGTTCATGTTTCTTCTATCATTAATGATCAAACCCTGAACCTCGGAGAACCTTTTATCCAAAAACTCCTTCCAGACCTTTTCTTCAGCTGATTTTTCTAGAGATTCAAAATGTGTACTAACACTGCTGACTAAGGTTTTGAGATTACCGGAAGAGGAGGCTGTGGGATCCTTCTGAAAAGATGGCATGATCTTTTCCAGCACTCCAGATGCTACCTCCATAAGCTCACAGTCTTCCATGTGAGATTTCAGTAGTTTCTCTTTGACTTTCTCATTTGCGAATGAGGCTATTTTCATTGTTTGTACCAGTGACAAAGAGTCAAAATCTAATGGTCCTTTTAGCAGGTCCGGTTCATCAATTTCTATAGTGGCTTTTGTCAAGAATTCTTGAATAGTTTGTGCAGTGTCTCTTGCCGGAGACAGATGTTTCTTCTCTTCTGCAGTTTTGTCCTTTGGAATCTTTTCTCCTTCCTTACTCTTACCACTTTCAGTTGTGGTTTTCTCTGTTGGGGTCTTCTCTTTCTCTGCATCCTTGGTGCTGTCAACCTCTTTTTCTTTAACTGCTGCTTCTTTCTCCTGTAGTTTCTCTTCTTCTTGGGATTCGGAGACTGTAGGGGAAACCGGAGGAGAGATGTTAGTCTGTTCAAGGGCCACTTCTTCCGGAGCAGATGATTCCAAGTCCACAGCTGTTTCTGCACCTAAGTCCTCTACAACAGGAAGATTAAACCTTTTGAAGGTTTTCCAGAGAATCTCTTCAGTGTCCTTGGCTACCTTGTCGGTCTCACCAAGCATAAGCTGATTCATCCTTTTTTTGCTCCTGAATTCATCCTTGCAGTCTTTGAATACCATGTTCATTGTTTTGTGATCAATTGAAGGATATAGCTGAATAGCTATCTATTCTCTGATCTCAAGGTCTTTTGCCATGGCATTGTTCTTTCTTATTTCTAGTTCCTTCTCTAGACTCTTAGGAATTTCGGAGATAATCTCAATAAAAGCTTTATTGTAAATGTTCAGGTACCTGATTGTAGCTTCCTGCAGGATCTTTTGATCTGCCTCATTGTAGTCATCATAGAATTCAGCTACTGGTTGAAGGTTCCCATCCACAGTGACTGATTTGACTACACTGTCTAGGGATAGAGTGGGCTTTTCAGCAAATTCCTCTGCCATTTCTTCCTTGTCTTGGCCTGTGGAGGGTTTCCCGGATCCTTTCTTCTTCTGCTTCTTTATTTCTTTTACTCCCTCATCTGACTCAGTTTCCTCTTCATCCTTTTGGCTTTCATAAGCCCTTGTGGCTTTTGTCTTAGATCTTTTATCAGATGCCTGGACTTCCAATTTTGAACTTTTGGTTGTGGGAGGTGCAGATCTTTTTGATGATCTGGTCCGGGTGGAAGTTTCAACCGGAACACTTTCTTTACTTTTCTTTTCTGCCTCTTTCTTTTCTTCCTCAGCCTTTCTCCTCTTTTCCCGGTTGGCATCAAGTGCCTCCTTTGGAATGCCTAGGCCTTGAGCAATATTCTCTACTTCTTTTCTCACCTTCCTTTTGATTTTAGGTTCCCTGAGTTCTACATGTATCTTTACACTCAGCTCCTCAAAGGTTCCAAACCTTTCTGCCTTTGGATCTTTGGGCTGACTTAGCATGTGTTGAACATGCAGCTCCACTATTTGTTCATCCACTTCATACCCCATGGGCATGATCCATACAGTTCTTGGTTCTACTGCCTCCATTAGACACTGATCTATTTCTACCATGAAGCATACTGTGTCTTTGTACTTTTCAACAAGGGATTGGGGTATTCTTTCTCTTGCATGCATCATGCTTTGGAAGTTCTTGAAATATCCCCATAGAGCTGTATTTCTTGCTTTAGCATCCCCAAGTCCATGCAAATAGTCTCTGATTTGGATGGCAACCGGTCTGTCATTCTGCCATATCCATCCACTGGATCCGGGAAGCTCATTCATGTAGTAAAAGAAGAGACAAAGGATCAGATTGCCATACTTAAAGGAGTTTTTCTTGTCCTTCTTAATCTTCTGCAGATTTTCAAAAAGTTGGTTTACAAGAAGCTCACACAAGTCATAGTCTGCATTCTCCTTTAACATTTGATAAGCTGTGTAGATTGCAGTTCCCGGTACTAAATTTTCCCTACTGGAGTGATAGATTTTGTAACCAATTATCATAGATGCAAATTTGACATCCGGTTCAGTGATGTCATCAACTGTCATAGCTCTCTTGTCAAACTTGGATCTGGTTGCATCACTAACTATCTAATTTTTGACAGACTTGAGAACAGGTAATCCACCGGATGAGTGTAGACCGGTTACAGCCCTAATTGCATCTTTGGTAATCTTGAAGGGCTTGTTCAACCATAGGAAGTTGTCATGTACTCTACTTAGTACATACCAGACCCATTCATCTTCTTCAAAACAGGGGAAATGAATGCATTGTGCAAAGTGTTTGTCCCGGATGGCTTTGTACTGAGGTTTGATCTCGAAGGAGTCATCTATCAATTGTTTGTGATAGATATCCATCAGTTTTAATTCTCCAAAGTCTTCAAAATTTGCATGGATGTAAGCCCTAATGTCTTCCGTATGCAATACACCATGTGGAACACTAGAGAAGGCTCCTAGTGGATCTACCTCCAAGGATTTGTAAGGATGTTTCTTGAATGTGGGATGAGGTCTATCAGAGATCTTAACTATATTCGGAGTAGCCATTTTTCAAAGATTTGCAGGGAGATATTGAAAACGAAAAATACCTTATGCACCTTCAGTTATTTGGATTGATTTCTGTATGTAGTAACTTCTGTAAGTGATCTTCAGTGAACTTGATGAATTTTGTCGCAGAGCTCCGCTTTTCGCTTCTTCTTGGGTGTGGAATGATCAAATGATTATTGAGAAATCCCTTATATCATTTTACAAACCCTAATATCTGTTTGCAATAAATGCTCCACCTATATTATTCCGGTTTGCCTTATCCGGATAGCTTGGAGTATCCCGGATCAGTCCTGATCTATGAACATCATCCGGATCTTTCAATCATGAATAAATCGAGGTGACACATTACAAGAACATCCCAAACGTTTTGTCCAGTCCGCAGAGTAAAATAATGTACTTCCAGATCTCTCCGGACCCTTTTGTAGTCCTCTGTCATTCCAGAGCATCTCCCGGAACAGATCTTACTTGATCGATCACAACTTCTTTACATCTTCATGCGGACCTCTGAAATCTTGTCTGGATCATCTCAGGACTTATATCTTCAAACCCTTTACTCCGCATCTTGTGTCATATCCAGCATCACTTGATTGGCTGGGGGAACAGGATTTTCTTTGAGTCTTCCCCTGAGCCAGAGCTCACTTTTTAATTTTCGGAAGGAATATCAGCACCAGAATCTGGTGCGGATCCAGTTTCTGTATTCTCTAAACTTTTCTTTACCCAAATCTTGCTCATCTGATTCCTAATTTCATCCGCATTCATCTTTTGTTTACCCTTGTCTTGATTCTGATTATACACCGGACCTCTTTTGTCCTGATTCTTGCTTCTGCAGACTTTAGCATTATGACCGGACCTATTACAGATTTGGCAAATAACATTTCTTTGCATATTTGACTGATGACCTCTTAATCTACATTGATTAGCCATATGACCTACTCTATTGCATGTAAATCATCTACCTTTGAATGATTTGTTTACTTGCATATTTCTGCATTCATGGGACTTGTGTCCATACCTTTTGCAGTTAAAGCACTGCTCGGAGAAGGATGGTTTAGTTTGATTCATTCTTTTTCTGCACTGATTAGCTTTGTGACCAAAGTGATTGCAGCTGTGGCAGTATCCATTTAAAGATGGATATCTTTGAGCATTGGGCTGTCTTACCGGAGGTCTTCCAGGCCTATTCCTTGGATTTTCTGATCCAAAATTCTTTTGACCAGATCCGGAGCTTTCTCCTTTCTCATATCCCAAACCGTACTTGTCATCTATCTTCTTTTGACTTGCAAGAAGTACTTCAAGTTGGGCAGAACTTATCTTGAATTTTTCTTTATATTCATTTGCTGTTTGAAGATCTCTTTTGAGAGAGACAATTTGATTCTCAAGTTTTTCTTCATTATCTTTGGCATCTTCAAGATCAGATTCAAGATGTCTGATAATCCTGTCCATTTGGTGGCATTCTTCTGATTTCTCTTTAAGAGATTGTCTTAGATTGTCTTCAGCTTTTCTTTTTTCTTCAATCTCTTGAGTAAACTTTATAGTTCCTGATTCCATTTCATGTCTTAACATAATGACTTCTTTTGATAACTTTTCACATAACTTGGTTTTCTCAGTCAATTCTTCATTTGTATTGCTTTCTTCAGTTTGGCTTGCCAATTGTTGGAGCAGCTCCTTTCTCTTTTTCATAGAGAGACTTAATTTGTCTTTTAGTTCTCTCATGAATTCATCAGCCTATTTGAGTCTTTCCTTTAATTCATTGACTTCAGAATTTGACTATTCAAGATCCTCAAGGGCAGTCTTGAGTTGCTCCCTTAAACCATATGCATCCATTTGAATTCCCAGATCTTCCTCAAGCTGTTAGGCTCTATAAGGAGGAACCTTGCTCTGATACCAATTATTGATAACTGAGAGGGGGGGTGAATCAGTTATCCTAATTGTTTCTTCTTTTGAACTTTCTTATTAATCAAAGCAGCATTGAATTAAACAAACAAACATTATCATGAAATGAGAAACACATGACACAGTATTTTTGACGTGGAAACCCGGTTAAGGGAAAAAACCACGGGGTGATTAACCCAAAGATTATTCTCTGTTAAAAGAATAAGGAGTTACAAAATGGCACTTGCCAATTAGGGCTCACTGCCCGAGCACACTGCTCACAAGAGGCACACTGCCTACAAAGAGACACACTGTCTACAAAAGAATGTTATATAATACTTGAACTGATTGGAAGCATCTACATATGCTGGAGTTCAGTTCCGGTTAGGCTCAGTACACTGATCTGCTGCACTTCATCTTTCCTCTGTTCTTTATTCTGCTATCCTTTCACATACCGGATCTTTCTTACTACTTCTGCTCTGTTCTGCACTTATTCACATACACCATCACACAATTACACTTTTCACAACTAAATCCATCCTCTATATATATCCGCACAAGTAATTTTATCACCTTTCTAGTCGGCATCCGGAACAGTCTAGTTTCTTACAAACTCTGTTCTGTCGGCTGAATCCTTGCTCACCAAGCAATGCGAATCAAGCATATACTTGTAGATATCATTAATCATGTCAGCCAAACATGATTCATGCCTTCACAACCTTTACCATCAACAGTAACACATCCAGAAAATAGTTTGATGTTCTGTCAGTTAGTTCTTCCTCTGTTCTCATTGTCACTCAGGAATCTGGTACTCAACTATTCATAACTTTTTCCTTGTCCATCACCAGAGGCTATATCCTTGGAATATACCACTCAAGGTAGTCCTCTTGACTTCCCCAAATCCGCACTGCACCAAGACACTTCCTCTGAGAGATCCGGACCAATCTGTCGGATCTTGCCACATGCTCTATTCTTGTTCACCGGACCACAACAGTCTTCATTCTGGCTTCCGGTAGAGACACACCATGACTTGTGGATATGTGGGATGACCTTTGTTGCCATCAATGACAACAACCATGATTCCATATAGTGTTTCTTGCCAACAGTATGGAATTTTTTTTGGTTTTTCTATTTCTTTGGTTCATAGCTATGTTTGTTTAATAGTTGTCAAATCATTATTAGATGTTCTTTGGTTGTCTTGACTAGTTTAATTTGGAGAGGAGTGTATTGTAATCACATTTTTTTACTTTTTGAATTTGAATAAAGGAACATAGTTTTGCAACTAGGATACTATGTTCCTATTGATCATTTTGACAAATTCATGTTTTGGATTGATGATATCTTTCATGAGAAGCTACAGGTGTGTAGGTATAAAGAAGAAATTCAAAGAAATAAAAATTTATAGTTATTTGGGAAGAAATTCAGAGCTCAGGCTGCAAATTCCCTATTAGACATGTATACAAAATGTGGAAGCATAGAAAAGGCACATGAACTATAAACACAAAATATAAACACAACTGATATAAACACAAAATATATAAACCATACAAGTGATATAAACATGTATTCAATGAGGCATGATAAAGTAATTCAAGTAGAATTAAGGAAAATGTAACTTAGAACATGTGTAAAGACTTGACATACCTAAAAAATGGAGATTAAAATGGAGAGAGTACCTAATTATGTAGTCTTTTTTTCTTCTTGCTTCAAACTCCTCAACAATTTAAGTTTTTCACCACTTGCTTCCTTTTCAACATTCAATTGAATAACACTCAAATAGAATTACTAACAATAATACAATTAACCAATGTATAATGTTAAATTCCTACAATTCAATCACAATTAAAATTGCAACACTACAAAAATTAAAACTTGAATTGATATATATCAAATTCTATGTGAAAGCTATGTTATTTCCTCAATCTTAAGTTGGAAAACAAGAAAAAGGTGGTGGAAAGTTCATGCAAAGGTGGTAGAATGTGAAAAATGTGCATGTGCACTTCCCAATAGCATGAAAAAACTTTTTTTTTGGTTGGAACACGTGCATAAATAGAAGAAAATAAAGCATGTGGGCCTAGATCATGGGTACCCTAGAATTTTTACCATTTCAATAGCAAGAAAAAATGCGCTCATGTTATAACGTGAGAGCGTTATGGCTTGCTATACAAAACTCTATCCTATTCACTCTCTCATCTATTTCTTATATCTCTCCCTTAACGCTAAACCCTAATCCCTTATCCCTAAACCATAAACCCTCTCCCTCAACCCTAAACACTAATCCCTCAACCCTAAACCCTGATCCCTTATCCCAAACCCTAAACCCTATCCCTAAAGCTTTAACCCTTAAACCTCAAATCCTAAACCCTATCCCTAAACCCTCAACCCTTAACACTATACCTCAAACCCTAATCCCTCATCCCTAAACCATAATACCTCAACCCTAAACCCTAATCCCTTATCCCTAAACCCTAAACCCTATCCATAAAGCCTCAACCCTCCACCCTTAACCCTTAAACCTTAAAATCATAAACCCTATCCCTAAACCCTCAACCCTTAAACCAAATCATAAACCCTATCCTTAAACCCTCAACCCTTAACACTATACCTCAAACCCTAATCCCTCAACCCTAAACCCTAATCCCTTATCCCTAAAACCTATCCCTAAAGCCTCAATGCTCAACCCTTAAACCTTAAATCCTAAACCCTATCCCTAAACCCTCAACCCTCAACACTATACCTCAAACCCTAATCCCTCAACCCTAAACCCTAATCCCTTATCCCTTATCCCTAAACCCTAAACCTTATCCCTAAAGCCTCAACCCTCAACCCTTAAACCTTAAATCCTAAACCCTAAACCCTCAACACTATACCTCAAACCTAATCCCTCAACCCTAAACCCTATCCCTAAATCATCAACCCTCAACACTATACCTCAAACCCTAATCTTTCAACCCTAAACCCTAATCCCTCAACCCTAAACCCTAATCCCTTATCCCTAAACCCTAAACCCTATCCCTAAAGCCTCAACCCTCAACCCTTAAACCTTAAATCCTAAACCCTATCACTAAACCATCAACCCTCAACACTATACCTCAAACACTAATCCTTGAACCCTAAACCCTAATCCATCAACCCTAAACCCTAAACCCTATTCCTAAAGCCTCAACCCTCAACCCTTAAACCTTAAATCCTAAACCCTATCCCTAAACCCTCAACCCTCAACACTTTACCTCAAACCCTAATCCCTCAACCTGAAACCCTATCCCTAAACCCTAAAGCCTCAACACTATACCTCAAACCCTAATCCCTCAATCCTAAACCCTAATCCCTCAACCCTAAACCCTATCCCTAAAGCTTCAACCCTCAAACCTTAAACCTTAAATCCTAAACCCTATCCCTAAACCCTCAACCCTCAACACTATACCTCAAACCCTAATCCCTCAACCCTAAACCCTATCCCTAAATCCTCAACCCTCAACACTATACCTCAAACTCTAATCCCTAAACCCTAATCCCTCAACCATCAACCCTAATCCCTTATCCTTAAACCATAAACCCTATCCCTAAAGCCTCAACCCTCAACCCTTAAACCTTAAATCCTAAACCCTATCCCTAAACCTTCAACCCTCAACACTGTACCTCAAACCCTAATCCCTCAACTCTAAACCCTAATCCTTCAACCCTAAACCCTAATCCCTTAACCCTAATCCCTTAACCCTAAACCCTAATCCCTTATCCCTAAACCCTAAACCCTATCTTTAAAGCCTCAACCCTCAACCCTTAAACCTTAAATCTTAAACCCTAGCCCTAAACCCTTAACCCTCTACACTATACCTTAAACCCTATTCCCTCAACCCTAAACCCTAATCCCTCAACTCTAAACTCTAAACAATATCCCTAAAGCCTCAACCATCAACCCCTAAAACTTAAATCATAAACCCTATGCCTAAATCCTCAACCCTTGACACTATACCTTAAACCCTAATCCCTTATTCCTAAACCCTAAACCCTATCCCTAAAGCCTCAACCCTTAAGGTCCTTAAACCTTAAATCCTAAACCCTATCCCTAAACCCTCAACGCTCAACACTATACCTCAAACCCTAATCCCTCAACCCTAAACTCCAATGCCTTATCCATAAACCCTAAACCCTAACTCTTAACCCTTAAACCTTAAATCCTAAACCCTCAACCCTAATCCCTCAACCCTAAACCCTAATCCCTCAACTCTAAACCCTAATCCCTTATCCCTAAACCCTAAACCCTAACCCTAAAGACTTAACCCTCAACCCTTAAACCTTAAATCATAAACCCTATGCCTAAACCCTCAACCCTCGACACTATACCTTAAACCCTAATCCCTTATCCCTAAATGCTAAACCCTATCCCTAAAGCCTCAACCCTTGACCCTTAGATCTTAAATCCTAAACCCTATTCCTAAACCCTCAACCCTCAACACTATACCTTAAATCCTAATCCCTTATCCCTAAGCCCTAAACCCTTATCCCTAAAGCCTTAACCCTCAACCCTTAGACCTTAAATCCTAAACCCTATTCCTAAACCCTCAACCCTAGACACTATACCTTAAACCCTAATCCCTTATCCATAAACCCTAAACCCTATCCCTAAAGCTTCAAACCTCAACCCTTAAACCTTAAATCCTAAACACTATCCCTAAAGCCTCAACCCTCAACCCTTAAACATTAAATCCTAAACCCTATCCCTAAACCCTCAACCCCCAACACTATACCTTAAACCCTAATCCCTTAACCCTAAACCCTAATCCCTCAACCCTAAAGCTTTAAACCATCAACCCTTATCCACCCCTCTCCTCCCCTATTCATCTCACCCCATCTCTCCCCTATCTCTCAACCCTTAGCCATCTAGGTCTCTCACTTATCCCTAAAGCCTCAACCCTCAACCCTTAAACTTTAAATCCTAAACCCTATCCCTAAACCCTTAACGCTCGACATTATACCTAAAATCATAATCCCTTATCTCTAAACCCTAAACCCTATCCCTAAAGCCTCAACCCTCAACGCTTAAACCTTAAATCCTAAACCCTATCCCTAAACCCTCAACCCTCGACACTATACCTTAAATCCTAATCCCTAAACCCTAAACCCTAATCCATCAACCCTTACTACCTCAACCCTTAAACCCTCAACCCTTAAACCCTAAACCCTTGACCCTTAAACCCTCAACCCTTATCCACCCCTCTCCTCCCCTATCTACCTCACCCCCATCTCTCCCCTATCTCTCTCACCCCTCTCTTCCTAGGTTGTAGGTCTCTCACTTGTATATCTCTCACAACTCTCTAGATATTTCCCTTCCTCTCTCCCTCCTTACCCATCTTTCCCTCAAGTTGTCAACTTCACTCTCTCATTTTATTATATCTCTCCCCTCACCTCTCTATCTCTCACCTTTGTCTCCCCCCACCTGTCCTCTCTATGTCTCTCAATCACTCCTTGTCTGTCTCTCCATCCACCCTTAGCCATCTAGGTCTCTCATTTAACCCTAAACCCTAAACCTTATCCTAAAGCCTCAACCCTCAACCCTTAAACCTTAAATCCTAAACCTTATCCTAAAGCCTCAACCCTCAACCCTTAAACCTTAAATCCTAAACCCTATCCCTAAACCCTCAACCCTCAACATTATACCTTAAATCCTAATCCCTTCAACCTTAGACCTAAGACCTATCCCTAAAGCCTCAACCCTCAATCCTTAAACCCTAATCCCTTAACCCTCAGCCTTAAAGCCTCAACCCTCAATCCTTAAACCTTAAACCCTAAACCCTATCCCTAATCCCTCTACCCTTGACATTTTGCCTTAAACCCTAATCCCTCAACCCTTAAACCCTAAACTCTCAACCCCTAGATACCCTCAAATCCTTAAACCTTAAACCCTTAAACCCTATACCCTATACACTTAACCTTGGACACTCAACCTTGAACATTATCCTTCAACCTTCAAACCTCTACCCTATACCCTATACCCTCAACCATATACTTATGCCCTAAACCCTCAACCCTCATCCATATGTATTATACCCTCAACCTTAAACCCTAAATCCTATATCTTAGACACTCAACCTTGAACATTATCCCTCAAATATAAACTCTCAACCCTCTACCCTATACCCTCAACCATATACTTAAGCCCTAATCCCTCACTCTTCAACCCTATACCCTAAACCTTGAAGCCTACACCCACAAACCCTCACCCTATACCCTATAACCTCACCCTTATATCCTAAACCCTAAATATTGTGCCTCAACCCTATACTTAAAACCTAAACCATACACTCTCAACCCAAGTCACCCTATGTCTTATATACCCTAAATCCATATTATAAACCCTAAAACCAATATCCTAAACCCTAATCCCCATGCCTTACACACTTAATCTTAAACACTCAACAAGCTAAATATTATCCCTCAATTGTAACCCTCAACCCTCTACCCTCTACCCTCTACCCTCTACCTATTACTTAAGACCTAATCCTTGAACCCTCAACCCTAAAAACTATACGAGCTCAGGTCCTTATATATCCTAAACCCAAAACCCTTACATACATACATACATACATACATACATACATGCATACATATATACATGTACATACATAGATACATGCATACATGTATACATAGATACAAACATGCATACATATATACATACACACAAGCATGCATACATGTACATACATACATACAACTATACATACATACAACTATACATACATACATACAAGAATACATATATACATATATACATACATCAAACATACTTAAGAAAATTGAACAAAATCATTCAAGGGAGACATATGCGAGTGCATTATAACGCGCTCGTATTATGTCAAACTGGGCAAACATCAGGCAAACTTGCAAAAAAGAAAAAAATGCAAAATATAATGCGAGCACCTTATAATGCGCTTGCGTTTATTTTGCTTTGGGAATCCCAAGCCCTAGGCTTGGGATTTGCTTTGGATTTCCAACCCAAAGGCTTGGAGTGCCTTCCCAACGTCCAAAGACGTGTTTTTGCATATTCTACAAGATTTCACATAAATTCATTCATGCTAACCCTTAGATTTGCATGTGTTTCAAGGTCGAACAAATTGAACACCTGGGTAATGTTAGGCTTTCTCTTAGCTATTTAACAATGTAATTTTTTTCACATTTTGACAATGTTAAGCCTTTCATCTTTAATTTCTTTTGTTTGTGTGTCTATTTTTGGGCAAAAACCAGTGTTTGGTCTTTTTTTCATTATAAATTAACCGTTCATTGAAATTTCAAATAAATTACATTTTTATAAACTAGACTCCATTCTACACATATTAAAATAAAATTAATTTTCAATTAGTTTTCAAAATTTACAGGGGTAGCATGACCAAAATTCTATTTTTTAGGATGTGTCCACTTTAAAAATTAGTAAAAAATCAAATATTCGTTAAATTATCAGAAAAGTCAAGCATTAACTACATGCTATTAGCTAATTTCTCACTGGAGTGATTTTAAAAATACCAAAAAAAAGTTAACCTTTTGAGGGAGCCACAGAACACGCTATGTTATGTTTTTTGATAGAAACAACACCAATTTCTGTGGGTCCCTTTTTTGAACCCCTTAATCTATATCATTTTAAAAAAAAATAGTAGTTTAGAAAGTAGACTTGGAGCACTACAAACATTGTTTTTGTTGCATCTTAAACTTTTGAGTGTAACTATGCTCAATTTCTCATCCAAGGTCAGTATTTCCTGATTTCAAAAAAAAAAGTGGCTACTTAAGACCCCTTTTTCGCCCCCCATCTTCTTGCACTTACCCATTAATTAATTACTATACCTCAGACCATCATCCACAATTAATTAAATAAATATCCTAATGTTTATTTGATTAATTTTCCTCATCCCCTAACCTAGATTAATTAAATAAAAAACACTTATTTAATTAATCTCCTCTAGCCTACAACCTAAAACTAGCTTAATTAAATAAATAACATTTATTTAATTAGCTATTATACCCTACCTAGCCCCTAGACCGAAATTAATTAAGTAAATCCTTGCTTAATTAATTCTAACCACTAATTAATCCTTTCACTAATTTCCAACAACCATATTAATTAAGTTAATCACTTAATTAATTAGCCTAAACCTTCATTGTCCCATCTCCCCACACCTTTGGAATAAAAAACAATTTTTTATTCAAAGGGAGTCACATGTGTCTCCACCCCACCTTTCCTCTTTCATGCAAGAGCATTTTAAAATGAAAATGTCTCACACATGTCTTTGCCAAAAGCATGCATGTGTCACTTGTCATCCCACTCACCCATAAATTCTAATTTTTTATTACACCGTCTCCCATATGAATGAATTTTTTATTCATTCATATATCTTAATCCTCATTAATGCAAAGAGTTCCCAAGGTTAATTTAAAATTCTAAAATAATGAGAGCCCTCCATTTTTGTTGATCAAATCTTGGCCCTTGATCTTTGTTGCCCCAAAATGTGAACTCAAAATTTTCAAATTTTAGTTCTAAAAGTTTTAAAGTCTTATGAGTCTTTGTCGTCAGACGTTTTATGCATTCATGAAACCTTTATTTCCCCGACTTATGTTCCAGAGTTCAAGAAATAACTAACTTCCCAACTTCTCCTTTTTGTCAAGGGTTTTCAAAGTTTTTGAATGGTGCTCTCATAGTTCGAAGATCATAAAAGCTCCGACACCTCGTCCTCACCCATTGTCAGGAATTTTCAAATTTTGTGAAACTCCTCTTCAAGGTTCAAAGTTTAGAATTTGCTCTAACCCCCAACTAATCAACATCTTTGCAGTGCCCATTTCCAAGGTATCATCAGCTCATCAGATTGCTCGTGCAGTATGCAGCAAATGTCTTTTCAGAAGTTATGAAACACAAGTGAAATCTTAAGACTCGCTTTTCAAGGATGCATAATTAATGATGCATTAATGACAAGTGTAATGTAGTTTGCCAAGGTGGTAACGCAACATTAACAAGTTTTAAAACCATCATTACTCACTGGTGTAATTAAGTCAAGGTGGCAGTGCTCTCTGTGTCCAGTTTTTCTTGTCAGCCAAGCTATCTTCAGAATGGGACTTCCTGCAAACAATGAAATTTGGGATGATGAACCTTTGCCTGTCCTGCAACCTGACTTACATTGGCCCGAGGAGGAGCAGATAAATATCATCTCCTAGTTGTGCACATTTTCTTGGAAGGATAAAACTAGCTATGCTGAATACCGCAGAATGATTGACGTCCTAGAGGAAGAAGAAGAACGTGCTGAATTTCGCCAACTTTTTATGGAAATATGCCTAGAATTGGGGGCAAATTAATGCCACTTATCTTGCATGTATGAAGATGTTTTGTAATTAGTGATAATAATTGTGTTTCCGCTATAATGTAACCATTTCCATTTTTAGTTCCTTTCTTGATAACGGTTACTCGAAAGACCGTTTCGAATAGTTATAATTTTGGGGAAGTTTTGAAAACTATAAAAAGGGGAGGGTCTTTTGAAAGAAGGTATCTTTTTCTAGGGGCTATTTGTGAACAATGGGGAAGAAGAGCACAACTATTTTGTATTAATTTCCAGTTATATTTTTCTTAGCTCTGCTTATGTATAGAGGCATTACAGAAACTTTGAGTTTTGGATATATTGAAGAAATGAAGAATTACTTACAAAACTTTATGTCTCCAAGTGTCTTCTATGATTGCAATTGTTCTTATGTCAATTCGTAATCTGTCTTCGATATTGCCTCTTTCATGTTGACATGTGTTGAGGTCGAATATAAATGTATCTTTGAATCAATTTATCCTTGTTTATGAATGTCGGATAAGTGGGTTGTGTGTCATTTATCTACATTCATTTTGTTCTGTAATCAGTCATGCACATCTATTTCATGGTGATGGGTAGATGTTAATACACCTTTTCTACTTTTTGGTTAAAAGAACACCCCATATTTTTATTCGTTGCATATCTTAAGAGGGAGTTGTACCTCTAAAATTCAAAGGAAAGTTGTCAATCCTATGACAACTTCTCCAACTATTAGTACTATTTGTTTTTCTTCTTGGGCGTCTTGAGTCGTTTTCTACATTTACTCTCGAAGGACAAATCTATCAACTAACAGATTTTTGGTGACTCTACTGGGGATTAAGAATCAAAGATTGGTGCATTCTTTGTCTCCAAAAAATTAAAGGTGCCTCCCCGAGGATGGAGGCTGGCAGCTTTGCCTGATGAAATGTACTCAGAAACAATTCTATTCCAATGAAGACCTATGTTGATTTGATTTTTGCATGATGGATTTGGTTTCTCCTCAGCCATGGGGAAATCATTTTGGACCTCTCTTTTTGTCTCAGTTTTCACCTCTACCTGAAGGATCAAGAAAGCACTTCCCAAAGTTCAATGGAGAGAATCATCAAGATGCTGAAAACCATATTCTGGCATTCACAGTTGCGTGTAGTATCCTGGGGGTAAGTGAAGAAAATGTTTTTGTAAGATTATTTATTGAATCTTTGATTGGGATTACAATAGATTGGTTTTTCTATTTAGAAGAGAAGTGCATAACCAATTGGAACTCATTGAAGAAGAAGTTCTTAGCAAGATATAAGGGTCCTGTTAATGAAGCTGCTCTGTTATATCAATTTTTCAACATTCAAAAGCAAGAAGGTGAATCCATCAGAAATTTTGTGGACAAATTCAATCGGATGCTCAAGAAGATTCTAGCCCTTCTTCAACCAAGTGAGCAACTTCAGCTTTGTATTTTTATTTCCTCTTTGCATCCTGATGTTCAATTTGAGTTGAAATAGAGTATAGTGAATGATATTAAAATTACACAAGAAGAGGCCATAAAAATAGAAGATGATTTGATTTTAAGTGGTCTTTGGAAAGTAAATCAGGTTGTAAATAATGTTGGGCCTATGGAAAAGTCTATCATGCATAAACAAAGATTCCAGCCTATGAGTTTTCAAAATGCACAACCTCTTTCTACTGAATACTGTAATCTCTTTGTTTTTGATCCAAAACATTTTGGTAAGGATAAGATAAATAGTGTAGAAATTAAACCTCATGTGGATAGAAGAATGGAAACTTTCCATTTCCATTATGAAGAAGATAATGTTGAACTTGTAAGTTCCCCATATGGCGTAGAAGAAAAACTATCCTCCCCTGATACCTCCCAAGATATGAAAGAAGGTATGAATAGCTTTGCATCGTCTCCTGAATCAAAGATCTTTAATTTTGAGATTGATGAAAAAGAGGTCTTAAATCATAGCTCAGACATGGAAGCCTTTGTCTTTGATAACATTGATTTAGCATTTGATAAAATAGACAAAGATGAGCTTGACTAGGGAATGGATAAATTGCATTCCTGTGGTGATTTTTGTTGTCTAAAGGAGAAGTCCTATCTATCAAACTTGATCCCATGCTTGAAGAATGTGATATTCAAAAATCACAATCTTTATTGAGCAACTTCTAGGAAGAATGTTTCACTTCTAATGATTTCTCTCCAAGTCCTGGCATTGGTAACAGAGTTATGCTTGACACACAACAAACTGAATATATGACTTTCAAATTTTAGGCAGAAGATAAAGGAGAAATATTGCAGCCAAAGGTTAATAAGGAGAAAAAGAATGGTCAAGTTGATGAAGTTTTGCAGCCTCAAGAATTTTTAGAAGTTTCAATGACCTTCTTTGTGAAGAAGATGTGTTCTCTCCTATACCATGTGTTGAAGAAGAATACCCTGCTAAACAAATTGTTTCGGTTGAGAGTGATTTTCAGCCTCATGAAATTATTGTCTGCAATACAAATTTTCAGTCTAACTCACTTCCAATTTTGCATAAGATTGATGATTGGTCCTCTGATGATTTGAATAATTCTCTATCCACTACCAAAAAAGTTGATTGCGTACAAGAACAGGATGAGACATATGTGGCAAGTCAGAATTCAAAATTTTTAGATGGTGTAGTCATTCCCACATACAACAACAAAGAAAATTTTCTATTTTAGCGTTTGTGTGTGGGATGTCCAATTCAAAGATTGGTTTCCCTAGGCTTGTCAAATCAAGTGCATCATGAGGTCATACAGACAGATGCTGGTAGCTATATGCAGGGCAATGTTGACATGAGTCGTCAAATCAGAGAAATGTACAATGAAAAATGGCTTTTTGGGCATCAAGACACATCCAAAGGGTTTTTATGTGAAGCCATTTTTATCAGTTTGATCATGGTGGTCACAAGTTTGCAACTAGTTGCTTGTGGCCTTTTTGTGCATCTAACATTATTTCACACAGGCATTTATTTCTCCCAGCCAGTTAATGGATTTGCATGACTACTCTGAGGTCATTGAGAGGTAGGATCTTCCTGCCACATATATATATTAGGAGTTTTTGTTGTGCTAGTAGTCTAGTTTCCTTTCCTGTTTGCCCTATTTTTGGCTTGTTCTGGCTCCTTTGTTCCCTATGCTGTTTGATTCTATTGCCCAATGGATAAGGCACTCATCCATACTTGTGATTCTGGGTTCCTTGCTTTGTCATTTGTAGTCCTCATCCCCAATTAGAGCCTGTTGTTACCCCAAAATTTGAACTCAAAATTTTCAAATTTTAGTTCTAAAGGTTTTAAAGGCTTATGAGCTATTGTCGTCGATGTTTTACGTGTTCATGAAACCTTTATTTCCTTGATTTATGTTCCAAAGTTCAAGAAATAACTGACTTCCTAACTTCTCCTTTGTGTCGGGGGTTTTCAAAGTTTTTGAATGGTGCTCTCACAGTTCAAAGATCATAAAAACTCCGATGCCCTGCCTCAACCATTGTCAGGAATTTTCAAATTTTGTGAAACTCCTCTTCAAGGTTCAACGTTTAGAATTTGCTTTGACCCCCAACTAATCAGCATCTTCGTAGTGCCCATTTTCCAAGGTATTGTCAACTCATCAAATTGCTCATGCAATATGCGGTGAATATCTTTTTCGAAGTTATGAAACCCAAGCGAAAGCTTAAACTCACTTTTCAAGGATGCAAAATTAATGATACATTAATAAGAAGTGTAATGGAGTTCACCAAGGTGGTAACACAACATTAACAAGTTTTAAAACCATCATTATTCATTGGCGTAATTAAGTCAAGGTGGCGGTGCTCTCTGTGTCCAATTTTTCTTGTCAGCCAATCTATCTTCAGAATGGGACTTCCTGCAAACAATGAAACTTGGGATGATGAACCTATGCATGTCCTGCAACCTGACTTACATTGGCCTGAGGAGGAGCAGATCAATATCATCTCCCAGTTGCTTAGAAGGAGAAAAATAGCTATGTTGAATACCACAAAATGATTGACATGCTGGAGGAAGAAGAAGAACGTGTTGAATTATGCCAACTTTTTATGGAAATACGCCTGGAATTAGGGGCAAATTAATGCCACTTGTCTTGCATGTATGAAGATATTTTGTAATTAGTGATAATAATTGTGTTTCCTTTGTAATGTAACCATTTCCATTTTTAGTTCCTTTCTTGATAATGGTTACTCAAAAGACCGTTTCAAATAGTTATAATTCTGGGGAAGTTTTAAAAACTATAGAAGGGGGGGTCTTTTGAAAGCAGGTATCTTTTTCTGGGGGCTATCTGTGCACACTAGGGAAGAAGAGCACAACTATTTTGTATTAATTTCCAGTTATATTTTTCTTAGCTCTACTTATGTATAGAGGCATTACAGAAACTTTAAGTTTTGGATATATTAAAGAAATGAAGAATTACTTACAGAACTTTGTGTCTCCAAGTGTCTTTTGTGATTGCAATTGTTCTTATGTCAATTTGTAATCTGTCTTCGATATTGTTTATTTCATGTTGACATGTATTAAGGTAGAATATAACTATTGTTGATAACTGAGAGGGGGGTGAATTAGTTATCCTAATTATTTCTTCTTTTTGAACTTTCTTAATAACAATGCAACATTAATTCAAATAAGCAAACATAACCATGAAAAGGAAAATACACATGACACAATATTTTTGACGTGGAAACCCTATTAAGGGAGAAAACCACGGGGTGATTAACCCAAGATTGTATTCTCTGTTAGAAGAATGGAAATACAAATGGCACTTGCCAAATAGGGCTCACTGCCCGAGCACACTGCTCACAAAAGGCACACTGCCTACAAGAGACTCACTTTCTACAAAAAGAGTGTTATACAATACTTGAACTGATTGGGAGCATCTACATATGCTGGAGTTCAGTTCTAGTTAGGCTCAGTATACTGATCTGTTGCACTTCATCTTTACTCTTCTCTTATGCCGCTTTCCTTTCACATACCGGACCTTCTTTTCTACTTTTCTTCAGCTCTTCTGCTTTTCTTCGCACTTTCTTTTTCATAACTACACTACTCATAACAAAAACCATCTTGTATATATATCCGCACAAGTGATTTCATCACCTTTTCTAGTCGGCACCCGGAATAGTCAATATTCTTCATAGACTCTGATTTGTCGGCTAAATCCTTGCTTACCAAGCAATACAGATCATGGATATACTTGTCGAAATCATTAATCATGTCGGCCAAACATAATTTATGCCTTCATAACCTTTACCAACATCAGTAACACGTCCAGAACAATGTTTGATGTTCTGCCAGTTAGTTCTTCCTCTGTTCATACTATCACTTAGTAACCCAGTACTCAAGTATTCATATCTTTTTCCTCATCTATCACCAGAGGCTAAATCCTTGGAATCTATCACTCAAGGTTGTCCTCTTAACGTCCCCAAATCCACACTTCACCAAGATACTTCCTCTGAGAGATCCAGACCTATCTATCGGACCTTGCCACATGCTCTGTTCTTGTTTACCGGACCACAATATTCTTCACTCTGACTTCTGGTATAGACACATCATGTCTTGTGGATGTGTGGGATGAACTTTGTTACCATCAATGACAACAATCATGAATCTATGTAGTGTCTCTTGCCAACAATCTCCCCCTTTGGCATTGATGGCAACACTTAGTGAAAAATGACTAAGTGTTTACACTATGCTCCCCCCTCATCTCCCCCTTTGGCATTGATGGCAACACTTAGTGAAAAATGACTAAGTGTTTACACTATGCTCCCCCTTCACTGATGCTCTGTTTCTATATATAGTTTTTGGAGCTCCCCCTTAGTTGGATTCCTCATTTTTCACTGCTCCTCACTTCTCCTTTGACATCAATGGCAAAGGGTGGGGTCCGCATACCAAAATTTTCAAAAATACTTCTATACTTAGCCGCATAAGTAATTGTACATGCTATACTTTACATAAATTGAAGGATATCTGCAAAAGTTGTCTTCAATTGAATGAATTCTGTAGCCCAACTTTGCTTCATTCTATCCAAAATTGATATATAGCCGCTCAACAGGAATGCAAATGCATCTGCCCTTTTTAAATCTGTTGGATCATTGGTCTGGGTAGTGATTTGAGCTTCTTTGATGGCCTCATGTATGGCCTCTAACTTAGAAACAATTATCCCTCTTAGCTCACTCAACCTATTTATTCTATTTTTCTTTTCCTTCTCAAGTTTCTTGATCTCATTCAAGATTGCAATAGTCTGACATTCTTGATTTATTATAGAGGAAGAGAGAGGATCAAAATTCTTTGAAAGGTTTGACAGTTTATCCTCCTGTTCTTTTATTTTCTTCTCAATGTCCAGTGTTGCTTTGGACCATGATAAACAAAATTTATACATTTCTCCTCTATCTTTAAGAGAGTTTTCTAAGCTCTTTATTCCTGTATTCATATTTCTCCTATCACTTATTATCAGCCCTTGAACCTTTGAAAATCTCTTATCAGAGAACTCTTTCCGGACCTTCACCTCAGCTGATTTCTCTAAAGACTCAAAATGGGTGCTGACAGAGTTAATAAGAGACTTGAGATTACCTGATGAAGAAGCTGAGGAGTCCTTTTGAAAGGATGACATAATCTTTTCAAGCACTCCGGATGTAGCTGCAATAAGCTCACAATCTTCCATGTGAGATTTTAGTAGTTTCTCTTTGGCCTTTGCATTTGCAAATGAAGCTATCTTCATTGTTTGTACCGGAGAAAGAGAATCAAAATCAAATGGCCCTTTTAGCAGTTCCGGTTCATCAATCTCCATGCTCTCTTTTGTCAAGAAGTCCTTGATAGATTCTGTAGTGTCTCTTGCCGGAGACAGATTCTTCTTCTCTTTTGCAGTCACAGAACTATCTCTTGAGGCTTTCCCTCCTTCCATAGCGTTTGTGCTAGCATATTTTTTCTTTCAACTCTGCTTCTTTCTCCTTTATTGTTTCTTCTCCTTTGGATCTAGAGTCAGTAGGGGAAACTGGAGGAGTGATGTTTGTCTGTTAATGAGCTACCTCTTCCAGAGTAGAGGATTCTAAGTCCTTAGTTGTTCCTACACTGGTATCCATAACCTCTTATGTTGTTTTCTTAGAAGACTTTTCTGCAATACTTGAGGGGTCAGTATCCAAGTCCTCTATAATAGGAAGATTAAATCTTTTGAAGGCCTTCCAGAGAATCTCTTCTGTGTCCTTGGCTACCTTGTCAGTCTCACCAAGCATAAGTTGATTCATCCTTGCTTTACTCCTGAACTCATCCTTGCAATCTTTGAATACCATATTCATTGTCTTGGGATCGATTGAAGGATATAGCTGAATAGCTATATGTTCCCGGATCTCAAGATCCTTTTCCATGGCATTGGTCTTTCTCATTTCTAACTCTTTTTCTAGGCTCTTAGGAATAAGAGATATAATTTCAATGAAAGCCTTATTGTATATGTTCATATATTTGATTGTAGCTTCCTGCAGGATCTTTTGGTCAGCCTCATTGTAATCATCATAGAATTCAGCCATTGGTTGAAGGTTTCCATCCATAGTGATTGATTTGATTACACTTTCTAAAGACAGGGTGGGCTTTTCAACAAATTCCTCTACCGTTTCTTCCTTGTCTTGGCTTGTGGAAGGTTTATCAGATCCTTTCTTCTTCTGCTTCTTTATTTCCTTTATCCCCCCATCTAATTCAGTTTCCTCTTCATCTCTTTGACTTGCATAAGCCCTTGTGGCTTTTGTCTTTGATCTTTTCTCTCCTTTGTCAGATGCTTGGACTTCCAGTTTTGATGTTCTTGAGCATTTGGCTGTGACAGGTGCAGATCTCTTTGATGATCTGGTCCGGGTTGAGGTTTCTACCGGAGCACTTTCCTTGCTTCCCTTTTCTGCCTCTTTCTTCTCTTCCTCAGCGTTTTGCCTCTTTTCTCTATTGGCATCAAGTGCCTCCTTTGAGATGCCAAGGCCTTTGGTAATATTTTCTACTTCTTTTCTCATCTTCCTCTTGGTCTCTAGTTCTTTGAGTTCCACATGAATCTTTACACTTAGCTCCTCAAAGGTTCCAAACCTTTCTGCCTTTGGATCCTTTGGCTAACTTAGCATGTGTTGAACATGTAGCTCCACAATTTGTTCATCAACCTCATACCCCATGGGCACGATCCATATAGTTCTTGATTCTACTGCCTCCATTAGGCACTGATCAGTCTCTACCATAAAACAAACTGTGTTTTTGTATTTCTCAACAAGAGACTGGGGAATCCTTTCTCTTGCTTGCATCATGTTCTAAAAATTCTTGAAATATCCTCACAGAGCTATGTTTTGTGCTTGGTTATCACCAAGTCCATGCAAATAATCTCTGATTTGGACAACTACTAGTCTATCATTCTCCCATACCTAGCCACTAGATCTGGGAAGCTCATTCATAAAGTAGAAGAATAAGCACAATATTAATCCACCATACTTGAATGAATTCTTTTTATCTTTCTTTATTTTCTATAGATTCTCCAAGAGTTGGTTCAAGAGAAGCTGACAAAGATCATAGTCTGGATCCTTTCTTAGCATTTCATAAGCGGTGTAGATGGCAATTCTAGGTACAGAATTTTCCCTGCTAGAATGATATATTTTATATCCAATGACCATGGAGGCAAACTTGACATCCAGATCAGAGATGTCATCTACTGTCATTGCTCTTTTGTCAAACTTGGATCCGGTAGCCTCACTCACAGTTTGATTCTTCACAGATTTAAGAACAGGAATCCCACTGGATGAGTGTAATCCAGTAACTGCCCTAATGGCATCTTTTGTGATTTTGAATGGTCCATTTAACCACATGAAGTTGTCGTGTATTCTGCTCAAAATGTACCTGACCCATTCATCCTCAGTAAAACATGGGAAATGTATGTATTGTGCAAAGTGCTTATTCCAGAGGCCCTTGTATTGGGGTTTGAGCTCAAATGAATCATCTAACAGTTGTTTGTGATAGATATCTCTTAGTTTGAATTCCCCAAACTCTTCAACATTTGCGTGTATGTAAACCCTAATATCTTTGGTGTGCAAAACGCCATGCGGAACACTGGAAAATGCTCCTAAGGGATCTACCTCCAAGGATTTGTATGGATGTTTCTTAAATGTGGGGCAAGGTCTATCAAAAATCTTTACTATATTTGGAGTAGCCATCATCAAACAATCTTACTGAAGGATATCAAGAACGAAAAATACCTTTTACACAGGTTAGGGCACACGATGAATTCTGAATAGAGCTGTATGAAGAATTGTCTTGATCTTTTGGGAGAAGTTGTTTGCAGAGCTCCTTTTCTTTCTTCTTCGCATGTGAGTGTACAAATGTGTAAATGATAAACAAATGAACTCTTTTATTCCAAGAAGCCCTAATTTTCACCCTGCAATAAATGCGCAACCTGATTCATTCCGGTTTGCCTTGTTTTCCTTGTTCAAGGAGGAAGAAACTCATCCAGATCATTATGATGCCTTTATGATTAATGTTAGTGATGAATCATAATGTCCACTTCTTCTTCTGATCATCTTATATGTCCACAGATCAAGCTGTTTCAATTTGGATCCATACCGGGCCAATCTTGTGAGAAACCTGTTTTCCTGAAAGACTTGCTTAACTAGACCAATTCTAAAGGAATTAAACTTTTTAAATTTTCTTGCGGATCTCTCAAATCTTTACCTGACCTTCTTTAGATGTTTCTCTAAAAACCATTTGATCCGCAGCTTTTCATGTGCCAATTTCAGGCACCAATTGACTGGCTGGGGGAACAAGGTTTTCTTTGTGTCTCCCCTTGAGCCAGAGCTCATCTCTTAATTTCTGGAAGGAATATCGGCACTAGAGTCTGGTGCGGATCCAACCTCTACATTCTCTGTACTTTTCTTCACCTAAATCTTGTTCATATCATGTTTAATTTCTTCCGCATTCACCTTTTGTTTACCCTTATCTTGATTCTGATTATGATATACCGGACCTCTTTTGTCCTGATTCTTGCTTTTACAGAACTTTGCATTATAACCGGATCTATTGCAGATTTGGCAAACAACATTTCTTTGCATATTTGACTGATATCCTCTTGATCTACATTGATTAGCCATATGACCTAATCTATTGCATGCAAAGCATCTACCATTGAATGATTTGTTCATTTGCATGTTTCTGCATTCATGAGATTTGTAACCATACCTTTTGCAGTTAAAGCATTGTTCAGAGAAGGATGAATTGTTCTGACTCATTCTCTTTTTGCACTGATTAGCTTTATGACCAAAATTATTGCAGTTGAGGCAGTATCCATTGAAGGATGGATATCTTTGAGCATTAGGCTATCTTACAAGAGGTCTTCTAGGCCCGTTCCTTGGATTTTCTGATCCAAAATTCTTCTGACCAAATCCAGAGCTTTCTCCTTTCTCATATCCCAAACCACATTTGTCATCTACTTTCTTTTGACTTTCAAGAAGAACTTCAAGTTGAGTAGAACTTATCTTGAATTTCTCTTTATATTCATTTGCTGTTTGAAGATCCCTTTTGAGAGAGACAATTTGATCCTCAAGTTTTTCTTCATTATTTTTAGCATCTTCAAGATCAGATTCAAGATGTTTGATAATTCTATCCATCTGGTGGCAATCTTCTGATTTTTCCTTTGAGAGATTGTCTTAGATTATCTTCAGTTTTTCTTTTCTCTTCAATTTCTTGGGTAAACTTCATAACTCCTGATTCCATTTCATGTCTTACCATAATAATTTCTTTTGATAACTTTTCACATAACTTGGTTTTCTCATTTAGCTCTTCATTTGCTTCATTTGCTTCACCTTGTCTTGCCAATTGCTGAAGTAGCTCCTTTCTCTTTTTCATAGAGAGACTTAATTTCTCTTTTAGTTCTCTCATGAAATCATCAGCCTGCTTGAGTCTTTCCTTTAATTCATTGACTTTAGAGTTTGACTGTTCAAGATCATCAAGGGCAGTCTTGAGTTGCTCCCTTAAACCATATGCATCCATTTGGATTCCCAAATCTTCCTCAAGCTGTTAGACTCTGTTAGGAGGAACTTGGCTCTGATACCAATTGTTGATAACTGAGGGGGGGTGAATTAGTTATCCTAATTATTTCTTATTTCTGAACTTTCTTAATAACAATGCAGCATTAATTCAAATAAGCAAACATAACCATGAAAAGGAAAATACACATGACACAATATTTTTGACATGGAAACCCTGTTAAGGGAGAAAACCACGGGGTGATTAACCCAAGATTGTATTCTCTGTTAGAAGAATGGAAATACAAATGGCACTTGCCAAATAGGGCTCACTACCCGAGCACATTGCTCACAAAAGGCACACTGCCTACAAGAGACTCACTGTCTACAAAAAGAGTGTTATACAATACTTGAACTGATTGGGAGCATCTACATATGCTGGAGTTCAGTTCCAGTTAGGCTCAGTATACTGATTCCCTGCACTTCATCTTTACTATTCTCTTATGCTACTTTCCTTTCACATACCAGACCTTCTTTTCTACTTTTCTTCAGCTCTTCTGCTTTTCTTCGCACTTTCTTTTTCATAACTACACTACTCATAACAAAAACCATCTTGTATATATATCCGCACAAGTGATTTCATCACCTTTTCTAGTCAGCACCTGGAATAGTCAATATTCTTCATAGAATCTGATTTGTCGGCTGAATCCTTGCTTACCAAGCAATGTGGATCATTGATATACTTGTGGAAATCATTAATCATGTCGGCCAAACATAATTTATGCCTTCATAACCTTTACCAACATCAGTAACACATCCAGAACAATGTCTGATGTTCTGCCAGTCAGTTCTTCCTTTGTTCATACTGTCACTTAGGAACCCGGTACTCAAGTATTCATACTTTTTCCTCATCTATCACCGGAGGCTAAATCCTTGGAATCTATCACTCAAGGTTGTCCTCTTGACGTCTCCAAATCCGCACTTCACCAAGATACTTCCTCTAAGAGATCCAGACCTGTCTGTCGGACCTTGCCACATGCTCTGTTCTTGTTTATTGGACCACAGTATTCTTCACTCTGACTTCCGGTATAGACACATCATGTCCTGCAGATGTGTGGGATGAACTTTGTTGCCATCAATGACAACAATCATGAATCCATGTAGTGTCTTTTGCCAACAACTATATTTTCAATCAATTTATCGTTGTTTATGAATGTCGGATAAGTGGGCTGTGTATCATTTATCTACATTCATTTCTTTCCATAATTAGTCATGCACATCTATTTCATGGTGATGGGTAGATGTTAATACACCTTTTCTACTTTTTGGTTAAAAGCACACCCCATATTTTTATTCGTTGCATATCTTAAGAGGGAGTTGTACCTCTAAAATTCAAAGGAAAGTTGTCAATCCAATTATAACTTCTCCAACTATTAGTACTATTTGTTCTTCTTCTTGGGCATCTTGGGTCATTTTCTACATTTATTTTTGAAGGAAAAATTTGTCAACTAATAATCTCACCACTCCATCTCTACCCTTAGATCTCAACTTTGATTCCCTCCATTGATCTAAAATTCTCCCAAAAACTCAATAAATACAAGCCCCCTCCAAGCATTTTTCATCTCAAGTCATTTGCATCCATACCATGCCAAAACCCATAGCTAATTTCAAGCCCAAATCCCTTGCTAAATTCATATTATGTTGATTATTTAGAGCAATCCACATCTACTTCATTGTTGGGTAAAGCTAGGAATTGAGTTGGGTGCATCATCTCCTCAATTGTATCAAGAAGAAGGGAGAATTTGAATATTTGAGGTATAAACTCTTTGTTTTTGTTTTCCTTTATGTTTGTTTATCTTCTTTCTCTCTTGCATCTTCATTTGGCATGCCCAGTGTTAGGTCTCAAAAATGCAGGTTGCTAATCCTAAGAGGATGCCAATTTCTATGTTTAGATTTGCAACGTTTTTGAACTAACTTGACAAAATCAACCTTCAAGGTTTGATGATTTCCTACGCTTTAGGTCCTGTTACACCTAGGCGGGTAAACCTTGGAAAATTAAAACAGTCTGAATATGAATGTGTGGACTAATTAAATCTATCTACAATGGCATAGGATGTAGGATAGATGAAAAGCTTGCTAACTGATTCTATGTCTAATGTTTGATTGGTAAAAATTGTATAAGCAATATCAAGGTAAAAGGATAATGAGTTAAATAAGACTAGTGCCTTGCTGGGTAACAGAGTCAATTGAAGGACCAAGACTAGTGGTTTCCTAATGGCAATAATTCTAATTGTTTGGCACAGTTTTAGTTTATAACTTGTATAAACGTGCAAGGAAATGACTGACAAACTCTTCTTGATAATCCAACCAATATAACCATATATCTTATAATTCACCAGAAGGTATTTTAATCCTTACTTGAAGGAACCAAATGAAATGAATGAGCAAGATTAACAGATAATATTATTTTGGAGACAGAATGGCAATCCTAATTATATGGCCCTACTTAGTAATCCAAACTTAACATTACCAGGCTACTGTGACTAAATCAGAAGGGTTTAATTCCTCAAATGGACACCAACCTATTTAATCACATGGATACAGCAAATGTGTATTGACAAATTAAATATATACTTGATACATTAATCTAAATAAACAAGGAAATGTAGAAATGGAGACAGCCACACAATTGAATAATTTTAACAAACAACTGATACCAAAGCAGAACCACTGAATCAGAGAACTTCAAACTTCTTCTTCAAATAAAATATGCAACATAGTCATTTTGAAATCTTGTATATTATGTATATGAATATATTCTACTGCTCATGATCTTTCAGCATCAATTGTTTGAACTTATATAGATGTTTCTATGAAGAGACATGACTCTTCAATAAGTCTTTTGGGAACAAACATTAACAACTATTACATAATCATGATTATGCTTTATTCAGCCATAAATAAACTTTAGCCAAGTGATCTAAATACTCCTGATCACGGTGAGAATCAGTAAGATCAATAGCATCTCTAGTAATCACATCAAGTGTGACCATTATTTCCAAGTGTCTGCAAGCTTCTCTAGATGCAGAGGCTTTATCCTTCAGAGCTCCTGTGGCCTCGTGTAATATGAGCTGACAATCAACAATCCATTCTTCTTTGCTCTTTACCTCTCCATTGTCTTTAAATAACACGGGCACTCCTGCATTTGAAGCATCGGTACCTTCCTTAGCATCAGCTTTAAGTTTGTCATAGTATTCTTCGTGCTTTTTGAGCAATGCTCCTGCATCGGAGATATCTGTGCTATCAGTAGCACTTTTGCTTTGTATCTCAATCAATTTTTCCTATATTCTCTTTTCAAACGACCTTGCAATTATAATGATCGTAAAAATTTCGTAGCCATTTGTATTTAATTATCTGATCAATTCAATGTTCATCGTTGTGAAGTGTCACATCACCATAACTCCTCTTATTGGCGTGATTTTTAAAATGTCTGGGCGACCTTAATGCTTTTATGGCACGAACAATCAATCGGCGTGACCATCGGCAGGACCTGTTTCATCGCCGTGTGATTTAGATTTTCCTCCGATATAATGAGTCTTACCGATATCACTATCGGTAAGAGTCTCACCGATATCACTATCGATAAGAGTCTCACCGATAGTAATTTGTTTATCGGGGTGATCAATACTATCGGGATAACATATTTATGTTTCCCTAAGCTTTGTCGTCTCACCGATAGTCATCTTTACTTCAGATCGGAATGACTCTGTTAATGTCTTGCCACTGTAACTAGAACTTTTTATCATCGGAATGAGATATACTATCGGGATAGCTTTTAAAAGGTAACCCGATCCAAATCATCTCCCCAATGGTCATTTCATATTCGTCATCGGATAGAGTCTATTAAAGTGTCACCGACACCTTTTGATCGCCGTGACTTGTGAGTCGGCAAGACCTAATTCCTTTGTCCCGATATGTTGAGTCATCCCGATAGATATTTGTATCACTGTGAGTCCCACCGACAACTTTCTTTTCGCCAAGACATTGTGTATCGGAAACTCATTTGTTTCTCATCCCGATAATTCCTTTCTTGCCGATGACTATTTGTTTCATTGCCCCCGCAGGATGTTCGGTGATACTCTTGCCGAAATACTTCATCGGTATGATATATACCGTCGGGGTAGCTTTTGAAGGATCCCCCGATGCTTATCAGTCATACCGATCAGTATGACTACCTAGTTCTCTTGCCGATGAAAGGTCATCGGTATTACTTATTCCAGCGGTGACTTCTATAAATCTCTTTCCGATCTCTATTTTCACACCAATGGTTATTTTCAAATGATTCTTCATGTATCAGCGTAAGCAATAAGACATCTTGCCGATAGATTTGACTTTTAAGTATTTTAGCACTGCCCATCTATAGACATCCTGTGATATACATCATATTTTTACTATGTTTTTGTGGGATATTTTTTTAGGGTTTATTCAAATATGGTGGAGAGAGAGGATAGTAAAAATTTTAAATTTTTACTGTCCTAACACCCAGTGGGACCCATGTCTCTATAACTGACCTCTTTTTTGCAGGTTTTTGTAAGTTCTTGACATGTAGGTCGATTCAACGCCTTTGGCAACCTGTTCAGTGCCTGCGGTCCTTGGTTCAGCACCTGTGGCATCTTTGTTGGCACCCGTAGTTTTAAACTAACCCTTGTTCTATGTTTTGACTATGTTTTTATAGGTTTTAGTGCCTTATGTTCTCTATTTAGCATCTCTCGGCTCTCTGTTAGTGCCAGAGGTCCATTTGTTAGCACTTGTGGTTTGTAGGTTAGTGTCTAGGGTATGTCTGTTAGTGCTTGAGGTTCCCAATTCAATGCATTCAGTTGCGACAGAGAGTTTTTCCCTTGGTTCTAAATCACATTGAACACTTGGTTTCTCATAGCTAACATTTTTGTAGGGCTCCCTAACTTCTGGTTTGTGGGTTTTATAGGATTTTATGTTGCAAGTATGGGCCTAACCGGTGTTGTCATTGAGGTCAACATACTCCTGTTGCATTAATGATAAGGATTGGATGAGTTATGTGCTGAGGATATTGAGAAAATTAGTCTCAATTAGGAACAGTGAAGAACAGTGATATCATAATGTAAAAAGTCCAAGACAGGTTGAGGATCAGAGGATGCAGATTAAAGGGTTTGTAGATATGAGTCTTAAGATGTTCCAGTAGAGATTTTAGAGGTCTGCATGAAGATATGAAGAAGTTGTGAATCGCTCAAGTAGAACCAGTTCTGGTAGATGTTCAGAGGTGACAGAATGTTACAAAAAGGTCCGGTGAGATCTGGAAATGAATTGTCCTGTTCTGCGGATTTGAAGGAGTGTTTGGGAAGTCTTATGATGTGTCAACTTGATTGGTTCATGGTTTGAAGGTCTGCAAGAATCTATTCCTTTGTGACAGTAATGATAGACTATGTTCTTGAGGTTCCAGATGAAGGAGAGAAGGATTTCAGTAAATAGAGGAAGTGCGGATGTTCTTGGTGATTCAGGTAAGCTTATGCAGGTCCTTGGATCATGTTCAGTTCATGTTGATGGTTCACATTAGAGTTGGGGCTCAGAAATGAAGAATAACTTCTGGATGATGGTGTTCTTTCTGTGACTGGCCGACCGGATGAATTATACATCTTGCGGATGTTCTTATGATTGTTAGCTAACTTAGATGATCATTCCTAAGTTGATGTAGTGTATAAATAAGGGATTGCAAGGTCATTTCAAAAGTGTGTGTCGAAGATGAGAGTGTGGTAGCGAGGAGAAGAGCGAAAGGCAGAGCAAAAGGTTTGGGCTTAAATGGAACTGACTCAAGCATGCTGAAGATGCTATTTACTAGTTCAAGTATGTGATACTTAATCTTTTGTAGACAATGTGTCTCTTGTGAGCAGTGTGCTCGGGTAGTGAGCCCTAATTGGCATGTGCCATTTTGTTCTTTCTATTCTTCTAACAGAGAATACAATCTTGGGTTAGTCACACCGTGGTTTTTCCATTAACCAGGTTTTCCACGTTAAAATCTTGGTGTCTCATGTGTTGATGTGTTTCTACTCTTGATTAAATGCATTATGTTTCATGTTTGGTTTATTGTTATATTGCTAAGAGAATACAAGTGTTTAAAAAGAAGAAAGTTTTACACAACTGATTCAGCCCCCCTCTCAATTGTTTGCCTTGAATCTAACAATTGGTATCAGAGCCAAGTTCCTCTGAAATGAACTTAATCACTTGAGGAGATCTAGGATGTCGTCATACAAGAAAGATAGTCTGAAATTTGATGGAACCAATTTTACTCTCTGGAAAGGTCACATGAACTGTCACTTGCAATGTATTGGAATGACATACTGGAACATGGTTACAACACAGTATACACCTCCACAGGGTGGTCCAAGAACCCTAAATGAAATCACCGATGCTGAAAACAATCTGTAGACCATTGAGGCTCTTCTAAGGGCATTATCTGATTCAGAGCTCTCAAATGTCATTGACCTACCAACTGCTTATGAAGTTTGGCAAAAACTGGAAGTATTGCATGAAGGAGATAGGTATGTTAAAAGTGCAAGACTACAGAGTTTGAAAGGGAGATTTGAAAATCTCAAGATGAGAGATGATGAAACTATTGCTACTTTTATGCCAAGAGTAAATGAGATTGTTTGTGGAATTAGAAATGCTGGTGGAGTCTTGAGTGAAGATGAAATTGTTAGAAAAATTCTCAGATCTCTTCCTGCTTCTTATAAAATCAAGGCTGTTACAATTGAAGAATTCAGAGCTCACACAACCATCACAAGAGATCAATTGGTTGGTAAATTGGCTGCTTTTGAGATGGCCAAATTTGGAGATGACCCCCCAAAGATAGAATCTACATTCAAAGCCAGTGCCTTTGTAAAAGGGAAACAAAGGTTTGATCCGGGAGAAAACTCTTCAAGTAAACTATCATGGTATGAAAAAGAAAGAAAAGACTTGGAGGAAGAAGAAGCTGAAACTGCTCATCTTGAAGCTCTTATTACAAAAAGACTGCCAAGAGGATCTGGTAAGTATAAAGGGAAATTGCCTTTTAAATGTTTTAACTGCAATAAGATTGGTCATTTTGTATCAAGGTGTCCAAAAATATTTTCAAGGCCAAACACTAATAGACCAATATTCTAGAAGAATTATTACTATTCTCATGAAGGAGATGATGAAGGAGTAACAAATGATGAATTAGAGAAAGGAGACAAATTTGGAAGTGACTGGGTGTTCATTGCCATCAAGGAAGAAGATCCAATGCCCTTTGAATCTGTCAATCATAAAGTTGAAGAAAAAGCCTTGGCTGCCCAAGTTGAAGAGAAGGATGATTGGGTCATTGACAGTGGTTGCTCTCACCATATGACAGGTGAGAAATACAAGTTCATAGATTTGGAAAGGTATGAAGGAGGAGTGGTAAAGTTTGGTGATAACTCTATTGGTAGAATTAGAGGTAGAGGAACTATTTCTTTTGATGGAAAGAACAAAACTGGTAATGTAATATATGTTGAAGGATTGAAGCACAATCTTCTCAGTGTTGGACAATTGGTGGACAAAGGCTATGATCTCAGATTCAAGAATGGAAAGTGCAAGATCTTTGAAAGTTCTGGAATAGAGATTGCATCCGGTACCCAAACAAAAGGTAACATCTTTCAGTTGGTTGGTACTGGTAAAAGTTGTTTATTTGTTCAAGTTGATCAGAGTTGGTTATGGCATAGAAGAATGTGTCATGTGAATTTTGATAATATCATCAAGATAAGAAATACTCAGGCTATAAGAGATCTTCCAAAACTGGTAAAACCTACAAATAGTTTGTGCAAAGAATGTCACTTGGGAAAACAAAGCAGAATCTCATTCAAAAGAAAGGAACAATCTTCTACCAGATTATTAGACTTGGTTCATACTGACTTATGTGGTCTGACAAGAATTAGGAGTGTGCAAGGTGATAAATACTTCATGTTGCTAATTGATGACTATTCCCGGATGATGTGGGTAACCTTTCTGAAAGAGAAATTAGAAGCTCTTGAGAAATTCAAAATATTCAAGGCTATGGTGGAAAATGAGACCGAATTGAAATTGAAATATCTAAGGTCTGATAGAGGTGGAGAATTCACATCCGGTGAGTTCATAGATTTCTGTGAGAAACATGGAATAAAGAGACAGTTGTCTGCTCCTAGAACTCCACAGCAGAATGGAGTAGTTGAGAGAAAGAACCTGACCATCCAAGAAGCATCTAGGACCATGATGATGGAAGAAAATGTCCCCCAGATCTATTGGAGGGAAGCTGTCAGCACTGCAGTCTATACTCTCATCGAGTTCAAATCAAAAGCAATACTGGTAAGACTCCTTATAAACTTTGGTTTGGTATTACACCTACTATAAGGTATTTTAGAGTGTTTGGTAGCAAATGTTACATCAAGAGAGATGAAGATCTAGGCAAGTTTGATGCTAGAAGTGATGAAGGAATATTTTTGGGTTACTCTACTCAAAGCAAAGCATACCGGTGTTATAACAAGAGATTGAGAAAGATTATAGAAAGTACAAATGTGAAGGTTGATGAAGGAATTGAAAAACCCTCAAGGTTTTATGAGTATGATGAAGATGATCATAATAATGCTCTGATTCAAGGTGCCCAAGTCTCTCCTAAAAAATATATTCAAGCTGATTTGGTAAGTCAAGAAAAAGAGATAAGTTTCAATGAGCCTAATCAAGAGTTAGAAGTACAAGAAACCCCCAAAATTTCAAGGTATGTGAGACTGAACCATTCTGAAGATTAGATCATAGGTGAAAAAAGTAAAGGTGTACAAACAAGAAGAAGAATTGCTCAAGATTTAGATGAGTATTGTCTGATTTCAAAGATTGAACCTAAGACAGTAAATGAAGCCTGCAATGATGAAAACTGGACTAGGCAATGGAGGAAGAACTGATGCAAATTGAGAAGAATCAGACTTGGGATCTTGTTCCCAGACCTAGAAACAAGAATGTGATTGGAACCAAAAGGGTCTTCCGGAACAAATTGAATGAAGTTGGTGAAGTAATCAGAAATAAACCCAGATTAGTTTGCAAAGGTTACTCTCAAATAGATGGAGTTGATTTTAAAGAAACTTTTGCTCCGGTGGAAAGAATTGAAGTAGTCAGATTATTTCTTGCATTTGCTGCTTTCAAGAATTTCAAGGTATATCAGATGGATGTCAAGTCTGCCTTCCTGAATGATGACTTGGAAGAAGAAGTGTACATTGAGCAACTAGATGGATTTCAACTATCTGAAAATGGTGATATGGTCTGCAAGTTGAAGAACACACTGTATGGATTGAAGCAAGCCCCAAGAGCCTGGTATGAAAGATTGGATAAACATCTCTTGAAGATTGGTTTCAACAAAGGTACTGTTGACAGTAATTTATATTTTAAAATTGATCATGAAAACATCTTAGGTGTTGAAGTGTTTGTTGATGATATCATTTTTGGAGGAAGAGATAGTATGTGTAAAACTTTTGCAAATCAAATGAAAAGTGAGTTTGAGATGTCCATGCTTGGTGAAATAAATTTCTTCTTGGGTCTGCAAATCACTCAAATAAAGAAAGGTATCTTCATTTCTCAGACCAAATATGCAAGAGAATTGTTAAAGAAATTTGGGATGGAAGATTCAAAGCCAATGAACACTCCCATGGCAAGCAGATGTAAGTTGAGAAAAGATGATGACTCTCCTAGGATAGATCAAACAAAATACAGATCAATGATTGGAGGATTGTTGTACCTCATTCAAACTAGACCAGACATTATGCAAGCTGTTGGTCTTGTTGCTAGATTCCAGGCTGATCCTAGAGAAGCTCATGTCATGACAATCAAGAGGATTTTTAGATATCTAAAAGGGACAGTTGAGTATGGTCTGTGGTATCCTAGAGATCATGATTTCTCTCTTCATGCATATACAGATGCATATTGGGCAGGAGATGTGGATGACCAGAAGAGTACCAATGGTGGAGCATTCTTTTTGGGAAAGAGATTAGTTTCTTGGCTGAGCAAGAAACAAGAGGCAATATCTTTGTCTACAACTGAAGCAAAATATATAGCAGCAGCAGGTAGTTGCACTCAAGTGTTGTGGATGAAGCAGATGTTAAGAGATTTCAAAGTGGAGTATGAGGAGCCTTTCACAATTTTTTATGATAATTCAAGTGCAATAAACATATCTAAGAATCTGGTGTTACACTCAAAGACCAAACACATATCCATCAAGTTTCACTTTTTGAGAGAGCAAGTAAACAAGAAAGAAGTTAGATTGGAGTTTGTGCCTTCCAAGGATCAGATTGCAAACATCTTTACTAAACCTCTACCTAAGGACTCTTTTGAGTATCTAAGGGAGAAGTTAGGGGTTATTGCCCCTCCGGTGATGAACTAAGGTGCAATGAGGTGCATCAGTCTGGTGCATATCACAGTCACATCTTGTGGTCTAGACTGATGAAGGGGAGCTACTACTTAGGGGGAGCAACAGATATGATTTTGAAGTGGTAGAATTACAAGTATGTGCCCTTTTCCATTGATGTCAAAGGGGGAGAGAAGACATGTGAAAAACAAGTAGTTACTGATCAAAGGGGGAGCAGTAAAGGGAGAGAAGAAATGTGAATGGTGGTTGCTGATAGGGGGAGTTATGACAACAAGAAGTTCTTGTCTTGATGGTCAAATCAGTTTTTCACATCATATGTTACCATCAATGACAAAGGGGGAGATTGTTGCAAGTATGGGCCTAACCGGTGTTGTTATTGATGTCAACATACTCCTGGTGCATTAATGATAAGGATTGGATGAGTTATGTGCTGAGGATATTGAGAAAATTAGTCTCAATTAGGAACAGTGAAGAACAGTGATATCATAAGGTAAAAATTCCAAGACAGGTTGAGGATTAGAGGATGTGGATTAAAGGGTTTGTAGATATGAGTCTTAACATGTTGCAATAGAGATTTCAAAGGTCCACATGAAGATATGAAGAAGTTGTGAATAACTCAAGTAGAACCGGTTCTAATAGATGTTTAGAGGACAGAATGTTATAGAAAGGTCCGATGAGATCCAGAAATGAATTGTCCTATTCTGTGGATTTGAAGGAGAGTTTGGGAAGTCCTTATGATGTGTCAACTCGATTGGTTCATGGTTTGAAGGTCCGCAAGCATCTATTCCTTTGTGACAGTAATGACAGACTATGTTCTTGAGGTTCCGAATGAAGGAGAGAAGGATTTCAGTAAGTAGAGGAAGTGCGGATGTTCTTGGTGATTTAGGAAAGCTTGTGGAAGTCCTTGGATCATGTTCAGTTCATGTTGATGGTCCGCATTAGAGTTGGGGCCCAAAAATGAAGAATAACTTCCAGATGATGGTATTCTTTCTGTGACTGGCTGACCAAATGAATTATACATCTTGCGGATGTTCTTATGATTGTTATCCGACTTAGATGATCATTCCTAAGTTGATGTAGTGTATAAATAAGGGATTGCAAGGTCATTTCAAAAGTGTGTGTTGAAGATGAGAGTGTGGTAGAGAGGAGAAGAGCGAAAGGCAGAGCAGAAGGTTTGGGCTTAAATGGAACTGACTCAAGCATGGTGAAGATGCTATTTACCAGTTCAAGTATGTGATACTTAATCTTTTGTAGACAGTGTGTCTCTTGTAGGCAGTGAGCCTCTTGTGAGTAGTGTGCTCGGGTAGTGAGCCCTAATTGGCATGTGCCATTTTCTTCTTTCTATTCTTCTAACAAATAATACAATCTTGGGTTAGTCACCCCGTGGTTTTTCCCTTAACTAGGTTTTCCACATTAAAATCTTCGTGTCTCATGTGTTGATGTGTTTCTACTCTTGATTAAATGCATTATGTTTCATGTTTGATTTATTGTTATACTGCTAAGAGAATACAAGTGTTTAAAAAGAAGAAAGTTTTGGACAACTGATTCACCCCCCTCTCAGTTGTCTGCCCTGAATCTAACATTTTAGACATTCTTAAGAAGCTATTTAACCTCTCACATTTACAGCCATCATTAGAGACTATTTTAATCTTACAAATCTACATTATTAAGTCTCTTTTCTGGTCAAAAATGTTGATAACTGAGAGGGGGGTGAATCAGTTATCTTAAATATTTGACTTCCAGTCCTTCTTTTTAATTAGTACAGAATCAGATTATACAAGCATACATAACAATGAAAGCAAAAATAACTTCAGTACACATGACACAATGATTTTGACGTGGAAAACCTGGTTAAGGGAAAAACCACGGGGTGATTAACCCAAGATTTTATTCTTTGTTAAAAGAATAGGATAGTACAAAATGGCAATTGCCAATTAAGGCTCACCGCCTGAGCACACTACTCACAAGAGGGTCACTGCCTAAAAGAGACTCATTGTCTACAAGATATAAGAAGGTAACACTTTACTTGAACTGATGAGAAGCATCTATACATGTAGAGGTTCAGTTCCGGTTAAGCTCAATAAACTGATCTGCTACACTTCATTCTTACTCTCCTTAGGTGTTGCTGTCCTGTTACATTCTGGACCTGTCTTACTACCTTCACCTTGCACTTCTGCTTTTCTTCACACAATACCACGTACACACAAACCTTCACATCTAAATCCATCTTGTATATATATCTGCACAAGTAATTTCAACACCTTTCTAGTCAACATCCAAAATAGTCAATATTATCCCAAACTCTGGTCTGTCGGCTGAATCCTTGCATACCAAGTAATGCGGATCAAGGATATGCTTGTAGAAGTCATCAATCATGTCAGCCAATCATGAATGATACCTCAAGAAACTTAATCACCAACAATCTCTTATTTGGATTTAGGTCTGATGCTCTGCTAGTCAATTCTTCCTCTATCTACTCTGCCAAACAAGAACCCAACACTTAAGTACTCATATCTTTTCATTCTTCTATTACCGGATGCTAAATCCTTGGAATGTATTAGTCAAGGTATACCTCTTGACTTTCCCAAATCCACACTTCACTGGGATACTTCCTCTGAGAGATCTGGACCTGACTGTCGGACCTTGCTAACTGCTATGTTCTTGTTTACCAGATCACAACACTTCTTCAATCTAATTTTCAGTAGAGACTCATCATGTCCTATGGATGTGTGGGATAACCTTTGTTGCCATCAATGACAACATTCATGAGTCCATATAGTGTCTCTTGCCAATAATCTCCCCCTTTGGCATTGATAGCAACACTTAGTGAAAAATGACTAAGTGTCACACTATACTCCCCCTTGGCTGATGCTCTATTTTTATATACATTTTTTAGAGCTCCCCCTTAGCTAGATTCCTCATTTTTCACTACTCCTCACTCCCCCTTTGACATCAATGGCAAAGGGTGGGGTCCGCACACCAAAATTAGCAAAAATAAATTGTACTTAGCCGCATAAGTATATAAACAGGTTATACTTACATATACTTAAGTATATCTGCAAAAGTGCTTTTTAATTGTACAAGTTCTGTTGCCCAACTCAGCTTCATCCTATCCAAAATTTAGATGTGACCACTCAATAGGAATGCAAAAGCTTCTGCCTTCTTAAGATCTGTCGGATCATTGGTCTGAGCTGTGGCCTGAGCATCAGTTAGGGCTTCATGCATGGCCTCTAACTTAGGGATAATGATCCCTCTGAGTTCACCCATTCTGCTTATTATGTTCTTCCTTTCCTTCTCAAGTTTCTTTATTTCATTCATCACCACAATGGTCTGACACTCTTGATTTACTATGGAAGAGGAGAGAGGATCAAAATTTGGAGACAAAGTTATTAGTTTATCCTCTTGCTCTTTTATTTTCTTCTCAATATCCTTGGTTGCTGTAGACCAAGACAAATGATATTTATATATATCTCCGCCATCTTTGAGAGCATTTTCTAGGCTTTTTATTTCTATATCCATAACTCTCCTATCATTGGTTATTAGCCCTTGTACTTTTGATAATCTTTTATCCAAAAAATCTTTTCAGACCTTCTCCTTAGCTGATTTCTCTAGAGATTCAAAATGAGTGCTGAAAGAACTAACAAGAGACTTGAGATTACCAGATGAAGAGGCTGAGGAATCCTTCTGAAAGGATGGCATGATCTTTTCAAGCACACCGGATGCAACTTCTATAAGCTCATAGTCTTCCATGTGAGACTTCAGGAGTTTTTCTTTGGACTTTGCTTGAGTGAAGGAAGATAGCTTCATGGTCTGAACCGGGGAGAGGGAATCAAAATTGAATGGACCTTGAAGAAGTTCCGATTCATCAGATTCCATCATTTCTTTAGTTAAGAAGTCCTTGACAGTTTCTGCAGTGTCTCTTGCTAGAAACAAAGTTTTCTTTCCTTCTGCACTGTCACTTGTGTCTTTCTCAGCTTGACCTTCTTCTCTTCCCTTCACTTCTTCTTCTTTCTCTTCTATTCTTTCTTCTCCTTTAGATCCGGAGTTAGCAGGGGAAACCAGAGGAGTGATGTTTGCTTGTTCATGGGCCTCCTCTTCCAGAGTAGAGGATTCTAAGTCCTTATCTTTTTCTTCACTGGTGTCCTTTACCTCTTCTGCTACTGTCTCAGTAGATTCTTCTGTTGCAAGTATGGGCCTAACCGGTGTTGTCATTGATGTCAACATAGTTCTGTTGCATCAGTGATAAGGATTGGATGAGTTATATGTTGAGGATACTGAGAAAATTAGTCTCAGTCAGGAACAGTGAAGAATAGTGATGATAGCAAGGTAAAAGCTCAAGACAGGTTGAGGATCAGAAGATACAGATTAAAGGGTTTGTGGAATAAGTCTTAAGATGTTCCAGTTAAGATCGCAGAGGTCCACATGAAGATATGAAGAAGTTGTGATCGATCAAGTAGAACCGGTTCTAGGAGATGTTCAGAAGTGACAGAGTGTTACAGAAAGGTTTGGTGGGATCCGAAAATGCATTGTCCTATTCTGCAGATCGAAAGGAGTGTTGGGGAAGTCCTTATGATGCGTAATCTCTATTTGTTCATGGTTTAAAGGTCTGGAAGCATCCACTCCTTTGTAACAGTAATGGCAGACCGTGTTCTTGAGGTTTTGGAAGCAGGAGAGAGAGACTTCAGTAAGTAGAGGAAGTGCGGATGTTCCTGGTGATTCAGGCAAGCTTGTGGAGGTCCTTAGATCATGTTCAGTTCGTGTTGTCAGTCTGCATTAGAGTTGGAGCCCAGAATTGAAGAAATACTTCCGGATGAAGGTGTTCTTCCTTAGGCTGGCTGATCGGATGAGTTATTCATCTTGTGGATGTTCTTATGGATGTTTGCTGACTTAGATGTTTGTTCCTAAGTTGATGTCATGTATAAATAAGGGATTGCGAAATTATTTCAAGGAGTGACTTGTGGAGATGAGTATGTGGTAGTGAGGAGAAGAGCAAAAGGAAGAGCAAAAGGATTTGGGCTTTAATGGAACTGATTCAAGCATGGTGAGGATGCTATTTACCAGTTCAAGTATGTAATACTTATTCATTGTAGACAGTGTGTCTCTTGTAGGTAGTGAGCCTCTTGTGAGTAGTGTGCTCGGGCAGTGAGCCCTAATTGGCATGTGTCATTTTATTCTTTCTATTCTTCTACTAGAGAATAATATCTTGGGTTAGTCACCGTATGCTTTTTCCCTTAACCAGGTTTTCCACGTCAAAATCTTGGTGTCTCATGTGTTGATGTGTTTTTGCTCTTAGTTAATTGCATTAAGTTTCATGTTTGATATATTGTTATAATGCTAAGTGAAAACAAGTATTGAAAAAGGAAGACAGTTTTGGACAACTGATTCACCCCCCCTCTCAGTTGTCTGCCCTAAATCTAACAATTGGTATTAGAGCCAAGTTCCTCTAAAAGGAGCTTATCCGCTTGAGGAGATCCAGGATGTCATCCTACAAGAAGGATAGTCCGAAGTTTGATGGAACTAACTTTGTTCTTTGGAAAGGTCGCATGGAATGTCACTTGCAGTGCATGGGATTTGCATACTGGTCCATGGTCACAAAAGCTTATGTGCCTCCACAGGGTGGTCCGACAACCCTAAATGAAATCACAGATGCTGAAAACAATGTACAGACCAAAGAGGCTCTTTTAAGCACATTATCTGACTCAGAACTCTCAAATGTTATTAATCTACCAACTGCCTATGAGATTTGGAAGAAACTGGAAATTTTGCATGAAGGAGACTAGTTTGTTAAATGTGCAAGGTTACAGAGTCTAAAAGGGAAATTTGAAAAATTGAAGATGAGAAATGATGAAAATATTACCTCTTTTATGCCAAGAGTGAATGAGCTAGTTTGTGGAATTAGAAATGCAGGTGGAATCCTGAGTGAAGATGAGATCATTGGCAAAGTTCTCAGATCCCTTCCTGAGTCTTATAAAATCAAAGCTTTTGCAATTGAAGAATTCAGAGCTCACACAAAAGTCACAAGAGATCAATTGGTTGGTAAGCTAGCTACTTTCGAAATGGCCGAGTTTGGAGATGATCCTCCAAAAACTAAATCTGCATTCAAAGCAAGTGCCTCCGTAAAAGGAAAACAAAGGTTTGATCTGGGAGAAAACTCTTCAAGGAAATCATCATGGTATGAAAATGCAAGAAAAGACTTGGAAGAAGAAAAAGATGAAACTGCTCATCTTGAAGCTCTTATTGCAAAAAGACTACCAAGAGGATTCGGTAAGTATGAGGGAAAATTGCCTTTTAAGTGTTTTAACTGCAATAAGATTGGTCATTTTACATCAAGGTGTCTGGAAAGATTTTCTAGGCCAAACAGTAATAGACCAAGATTCCAGAAAAATTGTTACTATGCTCATGAAGGAGATGATGAAGGAGTAACAGATGATGAATCAGAGAAAGGAGACAAATCTAAAAATGACTGGGTGTTCATTGCCATCAAGGAAGAAGATCCAATACCCTATGAATCCGTAAATCATAAAGCCCTAGCTGCCCAAGTTGAAGAGAAGGATGATTGGGTCATTGATAGTGGTTGCTCTCACCACATGACAGGTGACAAAAACAAGTTCATAGATTTGGAAAGGTATGAAGGAGGAGTGGTAAAGTTTGGTGATAACTCTACAGGTAGAATCAGAGGTAGAGGAACTATTTCTTTTGATGGAAAGAACAAAACTGGTAATGTATTACATGTTGAAGGATTGAAACACAATCTTCTCAGTGTTGGACAGTTGGTGGACAAAGGCTATGAACTCAGATTTAAGAATGGAAAGTGCAAAATTTTTGAAAGTTCTGGAACAGAGATTGCATCAGGTACCCAAACAAAAGGTAACATCTTTCACTTAGCTGGTACTGGTAAAAGTTGCTTATTTGTTCAAATTGATCAGAGTTGGTTATGGCATAGAAGAATGTGTCATGTGAACTTTAATAATATCATCAAGATAAGTAATACTCAGGCTGTAAGAGATCTTCCAACATTGGTAAAACCTACAAATAGTTTGTGCAAAGAATGTCAGTTGGGAAAACAAAGCAGAATCTCATTCAAAAGCAAGGAACAATCTTCTACTGGATTATTAGACTTGGTTCACACTGACTTATGTGGTCCGACAAGAATCAGGAGTGTGCAAGGTGATAGATACTTCATGTTGCTAATTGATGATTATTCTCGGATGATGTGGGTAACCTTTTTGAAAGAGAAATCAGAAGCTCTTGAGAAGTTCAAAATATTCAAGGCTATGGTTGAAAATGAGACTGGATTAAAAGTAAAATGTCTGAGGTCTGATAGAGGTGGAGAATTCACATCCGGTGATTTTATAGATTTCTGTGAGAAACATGGAATAAAAAGACAGTTGTCTACTCCTAGGACTCCACAACAGAATGGAGTAGTTGAGAGAAAGAACCAGACCATCTAGGAAGCATCTAGGACCATGATGATGGAAGCAAATGTTTCCTAGATCTATTGGAGAGAAGCCCTCAGCACTGCAGTCTATACTCTCAATCGAGTTCAAATCAGAAACAATACCAGTAAGACTCTTTATGAACTTTGGTTTGGTATTAAACCTACTGTAAGATATTTCAAAGTGTTTGGTAGCAAATGTTACATCAAGAGAGATGAAGATCTAGGCAAGTTTGATGCCAGAAGTGATGAAGGAATATTTTTGGGTTATTCTACTCAAAGAAAAGCATACCGGTGTTATAATAAGAGTTTGAGAAAGACTATAGAAAGCACTAATGTGAAGGTTGATGAAAGAATTGAAAAACCCTCAAGATTTTATGAGTATGAAGAAGATGATCAAAATGATGGTCTAATTCAAAGTGGTCAAGACTCTTCTGAAAAACATGTTGAAAGTGATCTGGTAAATCAAGAAGAAGAGATAAGATTCAATGGGCCTAATCAAGAGTTAGAAGTGGAAGAAACTCCCAAAGTTCCAAGGTATGTGAGACTCAACCATTCTGAAGATCAAATCATAGGTGACAAAAGCAAAGGTGTACAAACAAGAAGAAGAACTGCTCAAGATTCATGAGTATTGTCTGATTTCAAAAATTGAACTAAGACAGTAAATGAAGCCTGCAATGATGAAAATTGGACTAAGGCAATGGAGGAAGAACTAATGCAAATTAAGAAGAATCACACTTGGGATCTTGTTCCCAGACCTAGAAACAAGAATGTGATTGGAACAAAATGGGTCTTCCGAAACAAACTAAATGAAGCTGGTGAAGTAATAAGAAATAAAGCCAGATTAGTCTGCAAGGGCTACTCTCAAATTGAAGGAGTTGACTTTGAAGAGACTTTTGCTCTGGTGGCAAGAATTGAAGCAGTCAGACTATTTCTTGCATTTGCTTCCTTTAAGGATTTCAAGGTATATCAGATGGATGTCAAATCTGCATTCCTAAATGGTAATTTGGAAGAAGTGTACATTGAGCAACCAAATGGATTTCAATTGTCTGATCATGATGACATGGTCTGTAAATTGAAAAAGGCATTGTATGGACTAAAGCAAGCCCCAAGAGCCTGGTATGAAAGATTGGATAAGCATCTCTTGAAGATTGGTTTCAACAAAGGTACTACTGACAGTAATTTATATCTTAAAATTGATCATGAAAACATCCTAGGTGTTGAAGTGTTTGTTGATGATATCATTTTTGGAGGAAAAGATAGTTTGTGTAAAACTTTTGCAAATCAAATGAAAAGTGAGTTTGAGATGTCCATGCTTGGTGAAATGAATTTCTTCTTGGGTCTGCAAATCACTCAAATAAAGAAAGGTACCTTCATTTCTCAGACCAAATATGCAAAAGAATTGTTGAAGAAGTTTGGGATGGAAGATTCAAAGCTAATGAACACTCCCATGGCAATCAGATGTAAGCTAAGCAAAAATGATGACTCTCCTAAAGCTGATCAGACTAAGTATAGATCAATGATTGGAGGACTGTTATATCTCACTCAAACTAGACCAGACATTATGTAGGCTGTTGGTCTTGTTGGTAGATTCCAAGCTGATCCTAGAGAATCTCATGTCATGGCAATCAAAAGGATTTTTAGATATCTAAAAGTGACAATTCAGTATGGTCTATGGTATCCTAGAGATCATGATTTCTCTCTTCATGCATATATAGATGTAGATTGGGTAGGAGATGTGGATGACCAGAAAAGCACTAGTGGTGGAGCATTCTTTTTGGGAAAGAGATTGGTTTCTTGGTTGAGCAAGAAACAAGAGGCAATATCCCTATCTACAACTGAAGCAGAATATATTGCAGCAGCAAGTGGTTGCACTCAAGTATTATGGATGAAGCAGATGTTAAGGGATATCAAAGTAGAGTATGAGGAGCCTATCACAATTTTCTGTGATAATTCAAGTGCAATAAACATATCCAAGAATTTGGTGCTACATTCAAAGACTAAACACAAATCCATCAAGTTTCACTTCCTGAGAGAGCAAGTGAACAAGAATGAAGTTAGATTAGAGTTTGTGCCATCCAAGGATCAGATTGCAGACATCTTCACAAAGCCTCTGCCTAAGGACTCTTTTGAGTATCTAAGGGAGAAGCTAGGGGTTATTGCCCCTCCAGTGATGAACTAAGATGCACTAAGGTGCATCAGTCCAGTGCATGTCACAATCACATCTTGTGGTCTAGACTGATGATGGGGAGCTGCTACTCAGGGGGAGCAACAGATATGATTCTGAAGTGGTAAAGTTGCAAGTATGATCACTTTGCCATTGATGTCAAAGGGGGAGAGAAGACATGTTAAAAACAAGTGGTTGTTGATCAAAGGGGGAGCAGTAGTGAGAGAAAAGAAATGTGAAGAATGGTGATTGTTGATAGGGGGAGTTGTGACAGTGGAAAAGAAGTTCTTGTCTTAATGGTCAAAATAGTTTTTCACATCATATGTTGCCATCAATGACAAAGGGGGAGATTGTTGCAAGTATGGGCCTAACCAGTGTTGTCATTGATGTCAACATACTTCTGTTGCATCAGTGATAAGGATTGGATGAGTTATATGTTGAGGATACTGAGAAAATTAGTCTCAGTGAGGAACAGTGAAGAACAGTGATGACAGCAAGGCAAAAGCTCAAGACAGGTTGAGGATCAGAAGATGTAGATTAAAGGGTTTTTGGATATGAGTCTTAATATGTTCCAGTTAAGATCTTAGAAGTCCACATGAAGATATGATGAAGTTGTGATCGATCAAGTAGAACTGGTTCCAGGAGATGTTCAGAAGTGACAGAGTGTTACAGAAAGGTCCGGTGGGATCCAAAAATGCATTGTCCTATTCTGCGGATCGAAAGGAGTGTTGGGGAAGTCCTTATGATGTGCTATCTCTATTTGTTCATGGTTTGAAGGTCCGGAAGCATCCACTCCTTTGTAACAGTAATGGCAGACTATGTTCTTGAGGTTTCGGAAGCAGGAGAGAGAGACTTCAGTAAGTAGAGGAAGTGCGGATGTTCCTGGTGATTCAGGCAAGCTTGTGGAGGTCCTTGGATCATGTTCAGTTCGTTTTGTTGGTCCACATTAGAGTTGGAGCTTGGAATTGAAGAAATACTTCTAGATGAAGGTGTTCTTCCTTAGGCTGGCCGACTGGATGAGTTATTCATCTTGCGGATGTTCTTATGGATGTTTGCCAACTTAGATGTTTGTTCCTAAGTTGATGTCATGTATAAATAAGGGATTGCGAAGTCATTTCAAGGAGTGACTTGTGGAGATGAGTATGTGGTAGTGAGGAGAAGAGTGAAAGGAAGAGCAGAAGGATTTGGGCTTTAATGGAACTAATTCAAGCATGGTGACGATGCTATTTACCAGTTCAAGTACGTAATACTTATTCAATGTAGACAGTGTGTCTCTTGTAGGCAGTGAGCCTCTTGTGAGCAGTGTGCTTAGGCAGTGAGCCCTAATTGGCATGTGCCATTTTATTCTTTCTATTCTTCTAACAAAGAATAATTTCTTGGGTTAGTCACCCCGTGGTTTTTTCCTTAACTAGGTTTTCCACGTCAAAATCCTAGTGTCTTATGTTTTGATGTGTTTCTACTCTTGGTTAATTGCATTAAGTTTCATGTTTGATATATTGTTATAATGCTAAGTGAAAACAAGTATTGAAAAAGGAAGAAAGTTTTGGACAACTGATTCATCCCCCTCTCAGTTGTCTGCCCTAAATCTAACATCTTCTTCAACATTTGTAGCTGAGGGATCAACTCCCAAGTCCTCTATAATAGGAATGTTGAATCTTTTGTATGCATTCCAGAGGATCTCTTCTGTCTCTTTTTCTACTTTGTCAGTTTCTCTGAGCATAAGCTGATTCATTCTAGCTTTGCTCTGGAACTCATCCTTAAAATCTTTAAAGATCATATTCTTCTGTCGTGGAGTGATGGAGGGATAGAGCTGAATGGCTATCTATTCCCAGATCTCAAGATCTTTTGCCATAGCATTATTCTTTCTTATTTCTAACTCTTTCTCTAGGCTTTTGGGAATAAGAGATATAATTTCAATAAAAGCCTTATTGTAGATATTCAGATACCTGACTGCGGCTTCTTGCAAGATCTTTTGGTCAACTTCATTATAATCATCATAGAATTTAGCCATTGGTTGAAGGTTTCCATCCACAGTGACTGATTTGACAACATCATCTAAGGACAGAGTGGGTTTTTCAACAAACTCTTCTGCCTCTACCTCCTTATCTTTACCGGATACTTTCTTCTTCTTCTTCATCTTCTTGATCTCTTCATCAGATTCTGTCTCTTCTTCATCTTTCTGGCTTGTATAAGACCTTGTTGCCTTTTTCTTTGTTCTCTTTTCTCCTTTACCGGATGATTTTGCTTTCGATTTTGATGCTTTTGAGCTCTTAGGTGTAGAGCTCTTAGAGGATCTGGTCCAGGAGGGGGTTTCTACCGGAGTACTTTCTTTTTCTACCTCTTTCCTTTCTTTTTCTGTCCTTTCCATCTTTTCTCTGTTAGCATCAAGTGCCTCTTTTGAGATGCCATAACTTTGGCCAACATTCTCTACTTCTTTTCTCACTTTTCTCTTCATCTCTGGTTGCCTTAGTTCCACATGAATCTTTACACTTAATTCTTCAAAGGTTCCAAACCTTTTTGCCTTGGGATCCTTTGGCTAACTTAGCATGTGCTGAACATGCAATTCTACAATTTTCTCATCCACTTCATACCCCATTGGCATGATCCAGACTGTCCTTGGCTCCACTGCCTCCATTAGGCATTGATCAGTCTCTACCATAAAGCATATTGTGTCTTTATTCTTTTCAACTAGAGATTGGGGAATTCTCTCTCTAGCTTGCATCATGTTCTGGAAGTTCTTGAAGAAACCCTAGAGAGCTATGTTTTTGTGCTTTGTCATCACCAAGTCCATGCAAATAGTTCCTGATTTGTATGGCAACCGGTCTATCATTTTGCCACATCCAGCCACTGGCTTCGGGAAGCTCATTCATGAAGTAAAAGAATAAGCACAATATTAACCCACCATACTTAAATGAATTCTTTTTATCCTTCTTTATTCTCTGTATATTCTCTAATAATTGATTCAAGAGAAGCTCACAAAGGTCATAGTCTATATTGTTTCTTAGCATTTTATAAGCAGTGTAAATTGTAGTTCCAGGTACTGAATTTTCCCTGCTAGAATGATATATCTTGTAACCAACTATCATGGAGGCAAACTTGATATCCAGATCAGTGATATCTTCTATTGTCATTGCTCTTTTGTCAAACCTTGATCTAGTAGCTTCACTCACTGCTTGATTCTTGACTGACTTGAGAGTAGGTATCCTATCAGATGAGTGTAATCCGGTAACTACCCTAATGGCATCTTTTGTGATCTTGAATGGTCCATGCAACCACATGAAGTTGTCATGTATTCTGTTCAAGACATACCAGACCCATTCTTCCTTAGAAAAATAGGGGAAATGTATACATTGTGCAAAGTGCTTGTCCCGGAGGGCCTTGTATTGGGGTTTGAGCTCAAATGATTCATCTATTAGTTGTTTGTGGTAGATATCCCTCAATTTGAATTCACTGAATTCTTCAATGTTTGCATGAATATATGCCCTAACATCTTCAACATGCAAAACTCCATGTGGAATGCTGGAAAATGCACCTAAAGGATCCACTTCTAAGGATTTGTAGGGATGCTTTTTAAATTTAGGTCGTGGCCTATTAGAAATCCTTACAACATTTGGTGTGGCCATCTTGCAAAGGATTCAGAAATGGATTTCAAGAGCGGAAAATACTCTTATGCCTTTAGGGTTCACGGAATGAGCTGAAAAGATCACCGATTGACTTGAATTCTATGATTGATCCTTGAGAGAGATGAAGCAAACTTGTTTGCAGATCTCTTTTCCTCTTCTTCTTGAGTGTAAATGTGCAAATGACAAGTGAATGAACCATTATATTTCTGTGCAAACCCTAATTCTTCATTGTAATAAATGCGTAACTCAGGTTATTCTGAATACCTTGTTTTCCTTGTTCAGAGAGGGAGAAACTTATCTAGATCATTGTGAAGCACTTAGGATTGATGTTAGAGATGAATCATAATTACTACCTTTTCCTCAGATCATCCCATTGATCTGTAGATCAAAATATTCTAATTTAGAATCATACCGGACCGAACTATGTAAAATCTACTTTTACCAGAAGACTGTTAAACCGGATCAATCTGAAGGGATTAGACTCTTTAAATTTTCTTGCGGATCTTCCAAATCTTTACCATGGCTTATTTAGGTGTTTCTTTGAAAACCCTTTGATCTGCAACCTTTCATGTGCCAATTTCAGTCACCAATTGACTGGCTGGGGGAATTAGTTTTTTCTTTTGTTACTCCCCTTGAGCCAGAGCCAATCTACTCAATTTTTGGAAGGAATATCAGCACTAGATTTTGGTGCGGATCCATTCCCAACATTCCCTGCACTTTTCTTCACCCAAATCTTATTCATCTCACTTTGAACTTCATCCACATTCACTTTTCTTTTTCCTTTATCTTGATTCTAATTATGATGCACCGGACCCCTTTTGTCCTGATTCTTGCTTCTACAGAATTTGGCAATATGACTGGATCTATTGCAATTGTAGCAAACAACATTTCTTTACATATTTGATTAATATTCTCTTGATCTACATTGATTAGCCATATGTCCCATTCTATTGCATGCAAAGCATCTACCATTGAATGAATTGCTCATTTGCATATATCTACACTTATGATATTTGTGACCATACCTTTTGCAATTGAAACACTGTCTGGAGAAGGATGTAATAGTCTGATTCATTCTTCTTCTACACTGATTTGCTTTATGACCAAAGTTATTGTAGTTGTGGTAGTATCCATTGAAAGATGGATATCTTTGAGCATTTGGTTGCCTTACCGGAGGTCTTCTAGGCTTGTTTCTTGGATTTTCTAATCTGGAGTTCTTCTGATCGGATCCAGAGCTTTCACCTTTTTCATACCCCAAGCCATACTTGTCATCTACCCTCTTTTGGCTTTCAAGAAGAACTTCAAGTTGAGTAGATCTTATCTTGAATTTCTCTTTATATTCATTTGTTGTTTGAAGATCCCTTTTGAGAGTGTCAATCTGATTCTCAAGTTGCTCTTCTTTTTCTTTAGCTTCTTCAAGATCAGATTCTAGATGTCTGACTATTCTATCCATATTGTGGCAGTCTTTAGATTTCTCCTTGAGAGATTGTCTTAGGTTATCCTCAATTTTTCTTTTCTCTTCAATTTCTTGGGTGAATTTCATAACTCCTGATTCCATTTCATGTCTTACCATAATGATCTCTTTTGATAACTTTTCACATAGCTTGGTTTTCTCCTTTAGATCTTCATTTGTATCATTGGCTTCACCTTGTCTTGCCAATTGCTGAAGTAGATCCTTTCTCTTTTTCATAGAGAGACTCAGTTTCCCTCTTAGTTCACTTATGAAATCATTAGCCTATTTGATTCTTTCCTTCAATTCATTTACTTTAGAATTAGATTGCTCAAGATCATCTAGGGCAGACTGAAGTTGTTACCTCATACCATACACATCCATTTGAATTCCCAGATCTTCCTCAAGTTGTTAGTCTCTGTTTGGAGGAACTTATCTCTGATACCAATTGTTGATAACTGAGAGGGGGGGTGAATTAGTTATCTTAAATATTTGACTTCCAGTCCTTCTTTTTATTTAGTGCAGAATCAAATTATACAAGCATACATAACAATGAAAGCATAAATAACTTCAATACACATGACACAATGATTTTGACGTGGAAAACCTGGTTAAGGGAAAAACCACAGGGTGATTAACCTAAGATTTTATTCTCTATTAAAAGAATAGGATAGTACAAAATGGCACTTGCCAATTAGGGCTCACTGCCTGAGCACACTGCTCACAAGAGGCTCACTGCCTACAAGAGACTCACTGTATACAAGATATAAGAAGGTAACACTTTACTTGAACTGATGAGAAGCATCTATACATGCATAGGTTCAGTTCTGGTTAAGCTCAATAAATTGATCTGCTACACTTCATTCTTACTCTCCTTAGGTGTTGTTGTCCTGTTACATTCCAGACCTATCTTACTGCCTTCACATTGCTCTTCTGCTTTTCTTCACACAATACCATGCACGCACACACCTTCACATCTAAATCCATCTTGTATATATATCCACACAAGTGATTTCAACACCTTTCTAGTCAGCATCCGAAATAGTCACTATTATCCCAAACTCTGGTCTGTCGGCTGAATCCTTGCATACCAAGTAATGCGGATCAAGGATATGCTTGTAGAAGTCATCAATCATGTCATCCAATCATGAATGATACCTCAAGAAACTTAATCACCAACAATATCTTATCCGGATTTAGGTCTAATGCTCTACCGGTCAGTTCTTCCTCTGTCTACTCTGCCAAACAAGAACCCAACACTTAAGTGCTCATATCTTTTCATTCTTCTATTATTGGAGGCTAAATCCTTAGAATATATTAGTCAAGGTATTCCTCTTAACTTTCCCAAATCCACACTTCACTGGGATACCCATCAATGACAACATTCATGAGTCCATATAGTGTCTCTTTCCAACAAAAACTACATTACGAGTTTGCTACACTAACCCTGCATGTTGTTTATCACTTTGTTGGATCATTTTGTGGCAAAATAACTTGGTTTTGTGCAAGATTTTCTTCTTTATCACATCAGCGCCTCTGGACCCCATATCAAGGCATTCGATCTTTGTGGCAACATGCATGTATAATCATTTTTTTATCTACACAATACAGTAGTGCCTCTGGTCTTTATTTTAGCACATCTGTGTCTTTGTTTAGCACTTCTGGTTTCTGTTGTAGCACCTAGGGTCTCTATATTAGTGCTTGTGGTCTATTCTATAGTGCCTTAGGTATTTTTATTAGTGTCAGAGGTCTTTGTTTTAGTGCCTACTGTCTGACAGGTCTGATTTCATTTTTTAGGGCACTAACACACTTTTTGTAGGTAACAAATGTTTGTCCAAGCATCTTAATCAAAACTACTAACTCTTTTTGTGTAGCTTCATGGTCAAGGACTTTGTTTTTTATCACTAGTATAGTTGCACATTAATTAGAGTAGGGGTTAACTAATTGTTTGTTGTGTTTGTGTTTGTATTTGGACATATGTTATCCCCTCGCACCTTAGGGTGATCTTGGGGATCAAAAGTCTTTGTGCAAACTTTTTTTTTATTTGTATCCTAAAGGGGTCACTTTTTCACATATGCTCTCCCCTTGCACTTCATGCGATCTTGGGTGATCAAAAGTAAGAAGTGGTTTCTTCTTAGGAGGTCTACTTGGGGATTTCATCACCCCAAGGGATGACCTCAACCACATGTACTAGAGGCGCATATCAAAGGGGGGAGAAGGAAAATTGTAGCCCAATCTAGTCACGTTGTCATTGGGATAGCCTCGGGGCCTTGGGTGATTCTGAATGCAAGGTGAAGTGGTATTTGCTTAATCACTTATGCCACATCCTTTCAATAGGATAGTGTTCATAGTTTGTACCCCACATACCTAGCATATATCGGGGACTCCCTAGTAACTTGTTCGAGCCTAGCTTAAGACCTTTCAGCCGTATGAGATTGTAATGGACCAGCTACCAGTTAGGCCTGAGAAGTTACTCATGGCACAAGCCACATTAATTTTATGACTAAGTGCAAATGCCCTCTAGAAATAGGCATGCATGTTGTGTATGCTCTCGCCTCACAACGTAAGAGCAATCTTGGGTGATCAAAAGTGGTTAGTTTCCTTCTCATGGGACTTGCACTTTATGCTTAAAAAAGTGTAGCGATGTGGGCTTATGGTCTCATACACCCCACTTGAATAATTATAGGGATGTTCATGTGATTAGCGTGTCTTCTATGTCAAAACCCATGAAAGAAAAAATCAATTTTATGGATTGAAGTCACTCATCCATTGTGTTTTCATTGTTTGCATAGTCTCTTGCCAAAGAGTTGAAGCAAAAAAATCAAATTTCCACTCAAATCAGATAATTTTCAAACCTTAAGATGACCTTTTAGCACCTTCATACCAACTTTCAGTGCCATAGGATAGACTATTAGCACCAGAGGTCAGACTGTTAGCACCTAAGGTATGCCTGTCAACACCTACAACTGACATATTGACACTTCCAATTAGTCTGTCAGTGCTTGCAACACTTCTATCAATGCCTCTATTTCTAGTGTCCTGCAAGTATCCATTGACCAATACTTAGTTTCCTAAGCATAATTTGACAATTGCTATAATGTGGCACCTTTTGAGAACCATCCAAAAATCATCCATTCTCTACTTAGGCCATCCTTTGTCAAAATTCCATCATTATACATCTTCCATTTGATCTTATAAAAACTTGAGTTCATCTTTGGACCTTCATCCTCACCCCATCTATTTCACTAAAATCAACATCATCCAAACCATAATCAAAACCATCCAAATCAGACTAAAAACAATCAAATCAACATCCACTCACTTTTCAAATCAAATTTGTGCAAAATTAAATCTAGATCTTATCCTCATCCCCTAATTTATAACAAGCTTAAGAACTTGTCTATCTTAAGATCTTTTATAAATTAGCCCTATCAACCTTAGATAAATTATCTTAGGAGCTTAGACTATTCCTAAGTTAGTAAACTCTAAGGATCCTATTTTTCTTGGTCTGTCTTGTCTACCCCAAGTAAAATAATCCCCATCCCCTTTCTTGCTTAAGTGTCTTTGTCTACCTTAAGTAATAAGAGGAAAATCCTTTTGAAATCAACAAGATCTAGATTTATTTAAGCCCTCTTTTGATTTGATATCTTAATCATCCTTTTCAACATCATCAAAATCATCCAAAGTATCATTTGATCATCCAATCTATCCAAAATTATTCACACTATCATAAACCCATCCATTCACTTATCCATTTTGGTCTAAACCTTTGGAAACTAATTTCTAAGGTCACATCCTTGACTCACACCTATCACCACAAGATCATCTTAAAATTCTCTTTTGTATGCCACAAACAAGGTCACAAGCTAGGAGAAATCAAGAGATGGAATCACATAGACCATATGGGATGCCTCCTACCTATGAAAAAATGTCATGATAAATCCTTTTGGAAATCAACCACAACGATGTAATGAGAGCAATGCCATGATAGATCCTTTTGGAAATCATCAACAACCATCTAATAATCATGACACCGACTAAGAAGTCACGAACTTCACACAAGACCCTAATTTTATGGATCTATTGGACTGCGTTCTAAACTCTAATCCCAATAGATATTTGGAATTATTGATCCAAAATGGTGCCATAGTATCAAACCAATCCCCCACTAACACATCCCAACCATCCTCATCCTACAATATCCCCAACACCTCACAACCATTCTCATCCAACAATATCCCCAACACTTCACAACCATCATCATCAAATAATTTTCCTAACACCTCAACATCAATATCAATTCCCACATCAATACCTACATCAAACATACCCACATCCATTCCACAATTCACCCTTAACATACCAAATAACACAACCTACACAAATGCTTCCACTAGTATACCCTAACTTGATTCAAATACCACTGCTTTCATATCTCAACTTTTCTCCCAACCACCAAACAACACATTCAACAACCTTAACAACAATCCACAAACATCTGCCTTCACATACACACAACCCTCTATCTCACAACCACCCACATCATCTTCCACTCATAACACTAACCGAACATTTCTCCAACAAATCCAACAACTTCAACTTCAACAACAACAAAACGAAAATCCACAACACCAACAAATACCGCAAAACATCCTTCAACAACTCATTACCCACCAATAATAAAACCAAAATCCACAACAACAACAATTACCCAATTTCCTCCAACACCTCATCCATCAAAAACAAACCAACATACCAAATCCACCTACCATGGATCTATCACAAATTGTCCAAACTTTGATACAAAGGGTAGATGACATCCAACAAGGACATAAAATGAAACAATATTCCTTTGAGGATATTTTTCCATATCTTTTTGATCGCTCCATCCACATGCCACCCTTTCCAAAGAATTTTGAAACACCTAAATTTGATAAATATAAAGGGAAAGGAGACCCTGAGAACACCTAAGAGAGTTCTACATTGCTTTCCTAGAAGTCTCATATGATGATACTTATCTCATGAGGCTTTTCCCTAGGATCTTAGGAGAACAAGCAACTGAATGGTTTGTACATCTTCCCCTAGAATCAAAACATTTCATGAAGTTGCAGAAAAGTTTGTCAATCACTTCTCCTACAACTTTGAGCATGAAGTGTCCATGACAGACCTTTGCAATACCAAACAAAGAAATGGGGAAACTTTTGCTACCTTCTTGCAATGATGGAGAAGCCTTGCAAGCAAACTCCCATGACCCATCCATGAAAAAGAAATTGGTCACTATGTTTGTGATGAACCTAAACCAAGAAATGGGATTTCACCTTCAAATTCAATGTGCCTCGACATTTGAAGAAGTTATTGACAAAGGCACCACAATTGAAAGAGATCTCACAGCCAAGGAAACCATTAAAACATGTAGATAAAACAATGATAACCAAAATAAGAATAAAGTCAACAATAAAAACAACAACAACAACACCACCAACAACAATAATCAATCAATCATATGAGAAACCCTGTTTTGGGGTAAAAATAAAAACATTCCCAATGATGGTGTGACTAATATCAAAAATGTTCAAACCATACAAAAACCTACACCATCTAACCCACCCCAAAACAACAATAATAACATCAGCATCCCTAAAGGACAACCAAGACAAAGAAATGCACCTAGAATAAAATTCACACCTTTAAGGGAACCTATTGAAAATGTCTTGGGAAATCTTATTAAAAATAACTTGAGCACACTAGCCTCCATCCGCACTTATGACAACAATCAATTCAAACCCTCATGGTTGAATGAAAATGCCTATTGTGAATATCACCCCATAAAAGGGCACAAAACATCTGACTGCATGAGGTTAAAGAATTGCATACAAGATCTTGTAGATCGTGGCAATATTACAATTGATGAACCTCCCAAAAGATCACCTAACAAGAACTTAGAAGCATACAAGGATCCACTTCCTGATCATAATAGAGAAAAGCCTCTAGATCCAACCAAGCACACAATGTCATTCCCCCTCACTCTTCTTTCAACTCTGTTGTGGGTCATCTATAAGAATGTCCTAACTGTGTGGCTACTATCACCATACAGGCCAAAACCCCCAATTGCACCATCATAACTCACCACGGCTGCATATCCATTAGAGGATGTCTAACTAAAGATCAATCTACCACCTTCACACCCATAAATCTCCCATCCACCAATAAATATAACCTCCTTGAACACCTTGACAAAATCCTCGTACAAATATCCATTCTCGAATTGCTTCAAACATCACCCCTTCATAAAGAGGTCCTCAACAAAGCATTGATGGAAACTCACTTCCCTAATGACCTAAATGTGAACCAATTCCAAGCCATGGTGGGACATCCTCACCTCACCATCTAACATTCTGTGAACATGTTCTCCCTACTTCCAACCCATCTCAAAATGAAGCCCTACCCATTGAAGTTTGTATCCATAAACACACTATTAAACGAGTCTTAATAGATGGTGGTTCTAGCCTAAACCTATGCACTCTAAAATTAATATAAAATTTGGGATATTTTGATGTGGTTGTGGATGCATGAGAAAGCATAACCATCAAGGGATATGATGACACAGAACAAAAATCTGAAGGAACCATCAAGCTTCCAATACAAGTTGGACAAAAGATTTTGGAGACAAAATGTCAAGTGTTAGATCTTGATCTCTCATATAACATCCTCCTCAGTCACCCGTGGATCCATGCCATGCATGTCATCCCATCCACCTTCCACCAATGCCTCAAATTTCCATATAATTGGACCGAGGTTACCATATATTCTGACCCTCGTCCTTTCTAATACTGCAGTTTCTTGGAAGGACATGATAAAACCTTTTGCCCATATAACAACACCACTAAACCATCCACTTCTAATAATGAACTAAAATCCTCCACCTCATACATTGATCCATCCAACATTGCATCCACCTCTCAACCCTCAACTCCACCTGAGATCAAGATCAAGGTTAGTGACACAGGATGTGGTGAATACAACCTACATGGTGCATTTTGTGTAGGATAACTTTCGACATCCCCTAAAGCATTTGGCAAACCCAAGTCAGAGGAAATATCTACAATTCTCATAAAATGTGAACCATCTCCAATCTTTGAGTGCAAACATCTAATGGAACAAGATATTCTGTAAGATGTGTCATCTTGGTTGTAAAGAGATGAAGAAGAAGATAAAGCTCCTATCCTGCCTATTGAGAAATATTGAAAGGGTCTTGATATTATCAAGAACATGGGCTACATAGGATAGGGCAGTTTAGGCCCACATAAGCAAGGAATTCTCAAGCCAATTCAAGCTACTAAGAATCCTTACCATCAAGGTTTAGGGTATGGAAAACATGATTCGACCCCTACAAAACTAGAGTATATCCTAAGTGAGGGTGCTAAAACCTTCCCTGCAATTGAGAACACTAATGAAGAGGATTATCAAGGCTCTTTCCAAGATTTTTCTAAGCTATTTGAATCATCCATTTACACCATATATATCCTTTCAACCATGACATCACCATCTGAAGACCTTCCACTTGTTTACCCTCAACTCATTGATTGGGACCAACAAGGACCTTTGGTCCTAGATGTTGCTCAAAATGATGAAGCCATTGCTAAATTGACAAGGGTTAGAGAATATATACCCCTAGGAGATCACAAATCAAGATATATCATAGAACTCAACATGTCTACTTACTTTGGGGATACCTCCACATCTCTTAGGATGCAAAAACATTAAAATAAAAAATACATCCCATAGTAAAAACCACTTCGTGGCATTTTCATATGATAAAGAAGAAAATAAATGGTGTATCTCCTGATGAAAACCTCCTTGAGGCACCAAGAGATGAGAGAATGGACCTCCTCGAAGTCCCAACACTGTACCAAGAAAGATCACTCATTGTAGTGGAAGAATCCCAAGAAATGAACCTGGGCACAAAAGAGTCACCAAAGATCACTTTTCAGGAAGCCTCCCTCATAACAACAGAACAAGAAGCCTTTTTGGCATTCTTCAAAGAAAGAATCTATAATTTTGCATGGATATATGCTAACATGCCTGGGCTAGACCCACCAGTAGTGGTACATCACCTTGCAATACATACTGATGTAAAGCCAATCAAACAAAAGCTTAGAAAAATGAATCCCCAAGTCACACTGCTAGTCAAGGATGAACTCAAAAAGCTTTTAGATTTGGGGTTTATTTGACCTATTGATTATACTGAATGGGTCTCAAATATTGTGCCTGTAGAAAAAGTCATTGGGGGCATATGCATATGCACAGATTTCAGGGACCTGAACAAAGCATGCCCCAAAGATGACTTTCCTCTACCAAACATCGACATCATAGTCAATTTGACAGCTGGGCATGAGATGTTGTCACTCATGGAAAGATTCTCAGTCTATAATCAAATCAGGATTGCTAAAGAAGATCAACATAAAATGACATTTATTTGTCCATGGGGCACTTACTGCTAGGTTGTCATGCCTTTTGGCCTAAAAAATGTAGGAGCAACATACCAAAGGGCCATGACCATCATATTTCATAATTTGTTTTACAACATTATGGAAGATTATGTGGATGACCTATTAGGGAAATTGAGAACTATAAAAGATCACCTAGATGTCTAGGCAAAAATATTCAACCGATTGGAAGAATACAAGGTGCATCTCAATCCAAAGAAATGTGTCGTCGGAGTTACCTTAGGAAATCTCCTTGGCTACATCGTATCATGACGAGGCATAGAAGTGGACCCAACAAAAGTAAAGGCTATAGTTGAGAGGCCTCCACCAAAGAATTTGAATTTGTTACGTAGCCTCCAAGGAAAACTCCAATCCATTAGATGCTTCATTGCACAACTAGTTGATAAATGCCAACCATTCCAACATCTCCTTCACAAAAATGTGGCATTTATATGGGATTCAAATTGTCAAAAGGCCTTGAAATATTTGAAAGAATACCTCGTTACACCTCCAGTCCTCATGCCACCTCAACTAGGATGTTATGTCGTAAATTGTGCTCCTACTCGGGTTAGCACAATTTCACCAAGTTTAGCTCCTACCTTTTAGTGTCCCTCAACCCCTTTCATCATTGGACCTATTTAGAACCTGATTAACACATATCTCATTAAGGAAGTGTCACATTTCAGAGTGATTTTTGACAAAACCCAAAAAGGAATGATGGATTCTAGATATTTAGGGCACCCTTAAGCAAATTCCAGAATGAAATTTGGGGGCTGGACTTGGGCGTCAACTGCCCAAGTCCTTCCTTAATCCTCGGGTGCGAATTTTTTTTGGTGTTGGCTTTTGTCGTGTGCTTCAGGATTTCAAATTCAAAATTCCATTTTCACGTGATGTCGACATTTTATTTCAATTTATTTCACCTATAAGGTTGGATATTTAAAGAGAAATCAAAATAATTTTATCACACAGAACTCACATGCAAGCTTACTACACCGAAATTCTACTATAAGTGTTATTGAAAGTCTGCAAAGTGTTGAAGCTCATTGAAGAATTTGATCTTTACTATCATGGAGATATGTTATGAAGATTAGGAATCAAGATCTTGAGTCTATCTTGCTCTTCCTAGGGTTTGTGAAGCCTTTTGTGTGATCGAGAGAAGAGTTGGAGCCTCCAACTTGACTTTTGAAATCCTCTACAGATATGGTTTCCTCACCTTATTCTACAAATATTCATTGATGTCATCTCTTTGAGGTGAAGTTGTTGTTTCCTTGAGTGAAACATTTGTGGATCTAATCCTTGATGCTTGAGTCATTTAGGATCTTGCATTTGTTTATGCTTACACATTTGGTTTACAAGCACACACATCTGCATACTTTGACATTGGCTATCATTGAGGTAGAAATAGCAAATACAGGGTTTGACTGAGGCAAACTCCTATATAGCCACAACCATCTCTCTCCTCCTTTTTGTTTGTGCAGGTCATATTTGAGAAGATCTGATAGAAAGAATTAGATGAGAGGTAGGTATTATAGGTACATGTTATCACTGGGAATTGCACCCATATGCAAGGCTAGAAAAGCTCTGCAATTCTATGTAACATGGGACTAATTTTAGGTTGTGGGTGTCCTATAATGAAATTAGACCTCTAGATTGTGGGATGGTTCCCTTAAAATATTCTATTGGAATGTATGATTTTCTATTTTGGAAAAGGGGAAGAATGAAACTATAAGGAAATGAAAACTGTGAAATTTGGTGATGCACCTAATATGGGTAAAAATATGCAATCTGGTTCACAATATAACTCAGAAATCTGACACACATAATCCAATCTTGGCATAAATATCAAAAAAGTATTTCTAACGAAGGCTTGAAAATAGGCTTTCTGTGAAGGAAAATGATTTCTCACAACACAAAAGGATTATTTTCATTAACACAACCTAAGACCTGCAATAACACTATGCTTAATACTGCAAGCAAAAGTGAGACAAAAATTTTAAAGGTTTAATAATTAAACACAACAAAACTTCATCAAATCACTTCAAACAATTAGCATTAAATGGAAAGGTAAATACTTGATTCTAAGGAATAAAGGAAATATTGCAAAAGAGACAAAAATGGAACCTATAACCTGTTGATCTCTATAAAAACTGTAAAAATGGTGAGCTACAAAACCTTCTTCTCTCAAAGTGTATAAGAGAAAAAAGGCAAGAACTAGCAAAAACAAGTTTTGCTTTACAATATATAGCTTTGCTCTCACTAAGAGGCATGCAAAATATGAATTGTAGCTAACTGCCTCTAAAAATAATCTTTCCAAGGTGATCCATGAACAACCTCAAAAATCCCCAAAAATAAGGGCTCAAACTGTCACAAATTGAGCAAAAATAGCTTCAATTTGGACGTCTCCATATGCTTGACCAAAAATTTGACCAAGAACCCTAAAAATACTCCTCAAATCATGCAAAAACCTCCTAGGTGGCCTAGTTAACTCAACTCATCAATTTGCATGATTTTGCTTTTGAAAAATTGATTGTGAGTAAATAATAAAGTAATTAAAATAATTACTCTATTATGGGTTACAACTTGTACTTATTTTTGACTTTACAATTTGTGGAAAATAATAGAGTAATTTGGAAAATATTACTTTACTATTTATTTACAATTGATTTATTTGTAAAATCATGCATGAAAAATATAAACTCCTTATCACTCCAAATACATATGCCTAATTTGCATGATTTTAGCAAAAAATAGGACTTAGAGAAAAATACAATCTCCTTATAGCTCCTTGTGAGAAAATACATCCATTTGCATGCCAATTTGCCTTAAGGGAAAAAATATACTCTTATCTCTCCAAATACATTATCAAGAATGCATAAAACTAAGGCATTACATATAAACCCTTATAACTCCATATTTGGTCAAAGAAAACAAATATCTCTTCTCTACCTTATAACTCCAATCACCATGCAAAATTAGCCTCTCTGTCGCATACACTTATCATGCAAGATGAAAATACATACCCTCTGCCATATCTCTTCTCCATGCATTCTATAACCATAAGTCACTTTACCACTCTACCAACTCCTTTGTCATGTGTATATCTTTGACTTTTGATGATAATATTATAAGGCATAACATCATTTCTTTTGACCATATTCGGTCATCTTGCATGATACATGTATTATGAAGGGAATCTTGTCTTATCTCTAAACGCATGATGACAAGGAACATTTTAGACCATGCAATTGTTGCAAGTATGAGGTTAACTAGTGTTGTCATTGATGTCAACATACTCATATTGCATTGATAAGAAGAATTGCATGAGTTGTGTAAATTACTCTCAATCAGGAACAATGAAGAACAGTGATAAGAAGAAGGCAAAAGTACTCAATGGGTTGATAATAATAGGATGCGGATTAAAGGGTTTGTAGATATGAGTCTTGAGATGTTCCAGTTAAGATTTCAGAGGTTCGCATAAAGATCTGAAGTAGTTATGGCTATTTGTGTGGAACTGGTTCCAACAAGTGTTTAGAGGTGACAGAGGGTCACATAAAGGTCTAGTGAGATCCAGAATTGCATTATCTCACTCTGCGGATTGGAGAGAGTGTGTAAGAGGTCAGTTTGAAGTGACAAACATATTTGCATATGATTTGGAGGTCTGGAAGCACCTCTCTCATTATGACAGTGATGAAAGATTGTGTTCTTGAAGTTCCAGATGAAGAAGAGAAGAATTCCAGTAAGCTGATGAAGTGCAGATGTTCTTGGTGATTTAGGGAAGGTTATGATGATCATTGGATCATGTCTAGTTCATGTTGGCGGTCCGCATTGAAGTTAGAGTTTGGATTTGATGTCATCTCTACCGGTTGTTGGTGTTCTTCTTGAGACAGGGCGACCGGATGTATTGCACGCCTTGCGAATGATCTTGTAGATGTTTGCTGACTTAGATGATTGTTCCTAAGTTGATGCCTTGTATAAATAAGGGTTTGTGAATTCATTTTGAAGTGTGTCTTGTGTGGATGAGTGTGGGATAGCGAAGCGAAGTGCGAAAGATAGAACAAGGTTTTTAGGCTTAAATGGAATTGATCCAGACATGGTAATTATGTCATTCTCTAGTTCAAGTTTGTGATTCTTATCACTTTGTAGACAGTGTGTCTCTTTGTAGGCAGTGTGCCTCTTGTGAGCAGTGTGCTTGGGTAGTGAGCCCTAATTGGCATGTGCCATCTTTTTCTTATTCTTCTAACAGAGAATAATTCTTGGGTTAATCACCCCGTGGTTTTACCCTTAACCAGGTTTTCCATGTCAAAATCTTGGTGTTTCATGTGTTGATGTTTATCTGCTCTGATGTTTATGCTTTATGCTTACATGAATGATTGATTACTATGCTAATGAATAACCAAGTGGATCTGAATGTTTGAATTGGAAGAAAAATTAGGATAATTGATTCACCCCCTCTTAGTTATCAACATTTGGTATCAAAGCCAACTTCCTCTAAAAGGAGCTTAACCGCTTGAGGAGATCCAGGATGTCGTCATATAAGAAGGACAGTCTGAAGTTTAATGGAACCAACTTCACTCTCTGGAAAGGTCACATGAAATGTCACTTGGAGTGTATGGGAAAGGTGTACTTGTCCATGGTCACAAAACCCTATGTACCTCCGCAAGGTGGTCTGACAACTCTAAATGAGATCACAGATGCTGAAAACAATCTGCGGACTAAGGAGGCACTTCTAAGTGCATTAACTAACTCAGAGCTCTCAAATGTTATCGACCTACCAACTGCCTATGAGATCTGGGTCAAACTGGAACTTCTGCATGAAGGAGATGAGTTTGTTAAAAGTGCAAGGTTGCAAAGTCTCAAAGGGAAATTTGAAAGATCGAAGATGAGAGATGATGAAAATATCACTACCTTCATGCCAAGAGTAAATGAGCTGGTGTGTGGAATTAGGAATGCTGGTGGAACCTTGGATGAAAATGAGATTGTTTGCAAAATTCTCAGATCCCTTCCTGCTGCCTACAAAATCAAGGTTGCTGCCATTGATGAATTCAGAGCCCATACAATTGTCACAAGAGAGCAATTGGCTGGCGAACTAGCTGCATTTGAAATGACCAAGTTTGGAGATGATCCCCCCAAGACTGAGTCTACATTCAAAGCCAGTGCCTATGTGAAAGGCAAATAGAGATTTGATCCAGGAGAAAACTCTTCAAGGAAGATATCATGGTATGATCAAGTAAGAAGAGACATGGAAGAGGAAGAAGTAGAAACAACTCAACTTGAAGCCCTCATTGCAAAAAGACTGCCAAGAGGATCCGGTAAGTATGAAGGAAAGTTACCTTTTAAATGCTTCAACTGTAATAAGATTGGTCACTTTGCCTCAAGATGTCTGGAAAGATCTTCAAGGTCAAACTCTAGCAGACAAAGGTTCCAAAAGAATTGTTATTATGTCCATGAAGAAGCTGATAATGAAGGAGTAACGGATGATGAATCAGAGATAGGAGACAAATCTGGAAATGAATGGGTGTTTATTGCCATCAAGGAAGAAGATCTAATATCCTCTGAATCTAACAATCATAAGGTTGTAGAAAGAGCTTTGGCTACCCAAGTTGAAGAAAAGGATGATTGGGTTATTGACAGTGGATGCTCTCACCATATGACAGGTGACAAAAACAAGTTCTTAGATTTGGAAACGTATGAAGGAGGAATGGTAAAGTTTGGTGATAATTCAGCTGGTAGAATCAGAGGAAGAGGAACTATCTCTCTTAATGGAAGAAACAAAACTGGTAATGTGTTCTATGTTGAAGGTTTGAAGCACAATCTTCTCAGTGTTGGACATGTTGGTGTCTGAATTCACTGTCAGTTATTTTAGCAATTTTCATGCAGGCACCTTCCCAAAAAATCCAAAAAAGTTCTAAGTCTTTGGGCCTCCTCAGCATGTTTTAACATCAGCATCATATTTTCTTTGGAGGAGATCATCATCATCATGTTTCCAGACATCACCCTGATGTTGCTTACAAGGGTCATCATATTTTCTGTCAGCATGATCTTTCGCTGGGGTGATATTCTAACATCGGGTGATCTTACTTAAGATCATCCTGATGATGTTGCTGCAAAGTCCTAAGTATGATCTGATCTTCATCGGGGTCATCATATTTGAACATCGGGTGATCTTAGTCAAGATCATCCTGATGTTGTTTTATCACTTCATGTTCATTGTTTTATCACCCTGATGATGCTGACGTCATTCTTATGTCAGGGTGATATCCGTTTTTCTACCTGTCTGCATCATGATATTTCCGAAGGGAGATATTCGCCTGTTGGCTTCATGCATTGTCCAATGGGGGTGATCATTTCAAATATCAGTCACATATTCATATATCACCCCGATCTTATAGTGGAGCTACAGTGCAGCATGATATGTGTGCATCAGGATGATATTTCCAAATATCCGGTTATCTTCCGAATATCATCCTGATGCCGATGTATGGTGACTTCATCAAGGTCCGGGGGGTCATATTTCTAACACTGATCATCTTGTGGAGATCCCCCGATATTTGCAAACATGACGATGACGTCATCCGGATATGAGGAGGTCCGCGATAGGCAGATATGCTGATGACGTCAGCAAGATATGACGGTGACGTCATCAGGATGTTCATCGGCCAGACATTTGGTATCAGCTAAGCAGGAGGATTTTCCTCTGATGCATCAGGTTGTGCCGATGAAGGCGATTATCATGTAGGTGATATTGTGATGATGATGCTGACGTCAGGGTGATATTTCAAGCAACAGGATATCATGCTGTTGGAGGATGATGATGAAGGCTTATACTAGTGTCGTCAGGAGCAAAAGCACCGACATCATATATGCTCGTGGCCTAGTATATAAAGTGTTGAAAAGGTCACCGCGGGGTGCATGTGGGATAATTGATATCCTGCATATTTTGAAATATCACGATGAGGTATTTTGGCGGGAAACGGTTGCGATGCACTGTTTGATGTTTTCCCGATGGCTGCGAGGTAGATGAGCATTAATGGCGAAGGTTGCAGAGGTATGGACGGATCTGGTACCTAATTGAAGGTGTACATCAACGGACAGTGGCGCAGGGCTCGAGGTTTCTTCCTGTCTCCTCCCCTACCTACTGCATTCATGTTTGGGCGCCAATCTGGTAGTGCGTTGAGCGCCATTTTTCTGATACTGTGTATCTGGTGGGATTTTTGGTCAACCATGTAATTAATTGCTTATGGTACACTATCTGGCTGTTATAAGCAGGAAGTGTTACTCATTTCTAGGTTGTTGAAAACTGGACATTTTGGCTCTGTAATAAGATACAACTGATTTTGGTTGCTCTGTGCAGCTAAACTTGTGAGTTTATGTATCTCCTGTTGTACGTTTTTGCATGAATCCACTGATTTCATGGTTAATCTTATATGAATAATGCTATATTTGCATGTGTTATGCTGATTCTGTCTCCAGTTTTGCATGTATCTTTCTTCTGAGTCCAGGTATTCAAGGAATGTCTGAGATTCTAGAACATAGAATTCCTGTGTTGAATGTTTAATCTTTTAACTTCTGCTCAAGGGGTAGATTAAATTATTTTCAGATTGAATATTGGGAAGGGTATACTGCAATAGGGATGCCATAAGTATCAACAGCTTAACACTCTGTATTGGGAGATATCTGTAAGGCAGGTATCATGTGTATCCCCCTGAAATCTAGTTTTAGCTATTCATGCTGATCATTCACAGGTGTATGTCTACCGACTCCAAGCCCTGGATAGGCACCAATCTAGCTCTGTGTTGAGGTTATACACCAGGTCCAGGTTTGCATCCAAACACCATTTCAAACCATCTCTTCCTTCCATCTGTTAGTTGTAGGAGTAGGATTAGGATCCCTGCATGCTCTCATACCCAACCAGACATCATGTCCAAGAATGTTGCCAACCTTGTGATTTGTTACACAAATCTTGGTCCATACATGAGAGTATTCTGCCTGTTGATGTCAAGTTAAATCCTTCTGTCATTGAGCTAGTCAAGGTTATACTTTTATCAAGTAGGGAAACCCCCCTTGGTGCGGCAGAACCAGAAGTGAAGGGGAGGAGCTCACGCAACCTCCTGTATTAGTTGGCTGAATCTGCCTGTGCATTAGAAGTGGCAAACCCTAATGCTGATTCAGAAGAAAAACCAATAGGACAGTTGGTGGACAAAGGCTATGATGTCCGGTTCAAAGATGGAAAATGCAAAATCTTTGAAAGATCTGGAACAGAGATTACATCCGGTACTCAAACAAAAGGTAATATCTTTCATCTAGTTGGTTCTAATAAAAGTTGTTTATTTGTTCAAGTTGATCAAAGTTGGTTATGGCATAGAAGGATGTGTCATGTAAATTTTGATAATATCATCAAGATAAGCAATACTCAGGCTGTAAGAGATCTTCCAAAATTGGTGAAACCTACAAATAGTTTGTGCAAAGAATGTCAGCTAGGTAAAAAGAGCAGAGTCTCTTTCAAAAGAAAGGATCATTCCTCTACTGGATTATTGGAATTCGTTCATACTGATCTATGTGGTCCGACAAGAATCAAGAGTATGCAAGGTGACAGATATTTCATGTTACTGATTGATGACCATTCTTGGATGATGTGGGTTACCTTTCTAAAGGAGAAATCAAAAGCCCTTGAGAAGTTCAAAATCTTCAAAGCTATGGTAGAGAATCAAACTAGATTGAAACTGAAATGTCTAAGGTTTAATAGAGGTGGTGAATTCACATCTGGTGAATTCATAGACTTTTGTGAGAAGCATGGTATAAAAAGACAGTTGTCTGCTCCTAGGACTCCATAGCAGAATGGAGTAGTTGAGAGAAAGAACCAGACCATCCAGGAAGCTGCCAGGATAATGATGATAGAAGCAAATGTTCCTCAGATGTTTTGGAGAGAAGCTGTCAGCACTGCAGTCTACACTCTCAATCGAGTTCAAATCGGAAGCAATACCGGTAAGACTCCTTATGAACTTTGGTTTGGTGTCACTCCTACTGTGAGATATTTCAGAGTATTTGGTAGCAAATGTTACATCAAAAGAGATGAAGATTTAGGAAAGTTTGATGCTAGAAGTGATGAAGGAATTTTCTTGGGTTACTCCACTCAAAGCAAAGCATACCAGTGTTACAATAAGAGACTGAGAAAGATGATAGAAAGTACTAATGTGAAAGTTGATGAAGGAATTGAAAAGCCCTCAAGATCTTATGAATATGATGAAGATGATCAAGATAGTGTTCAGGATCAAAGAGCTCAATCCTCTCCGGTAAGTCAGAGTCAGACTGATCTGGTAAATCAGGAAGAAGAGATAGATCTGAATGAGCCTGATCAAGAAGCAGAAGCACAAGAAACTCCCAAAGTTCCAAGGTATGTAAGACTGAACCACTCTGAAGATCAGATCATAGGTGACAAAAGCAAAGGTGTGCAAACTAGAAGAAATGTTGCTCAAAATCCAGATGAATGCTGTCTGATTTCAAAGATTGAACCTAAGACAATAAGTGAAGCCTGCAATGATGAAAATTGGACCAAAGCAATGGAGGAAGAGTTGATGCAAATTGAGAAAAATCACACTTGGGATCTTATTTCCAGACCTAGTAACAAGAATGTGATTGGAACCAAATGGGTCTTCCAGAACAAACTAAATGAAGATGGTGAGGTAATCAGAAATAAAGCCAAATGAGTCTGCAAAGGCTACTCTCAAATAGAAGGGATTGATTTTGAGGAAACTTTTGCTCTGGTGGCAAGAATTGAAGTAGTTAGACTATTTCTTGCATTTGCTGCCTTCAAAGATTTCAAAGTGTATTAGATGGATGTCAAATCTGCTTTCCTGAATGGTGAACTAGAAGAAGAGGTGTACATTGAACAACCAGATGGATTTCAGTTATCTGAGCATGGTGATATGGTCTGCAAATTGAAGAAGGCACTGTATGGTCTAAAGCAAGCTCCAAGAGCATGGTATGAAAGGCTGGACAAACATCTTTTGAAGATTGGTTTCAACAAAGGTACTACTGATAGTAATCTATATTTCAAAATTGATCATGAAAACATCTTGATTGTTGAAGTATTTGTAGATGATATCATTTTTGGAGGAAGAGATAGTATGTGTAAAACCTTTGCAAACCAAATGAAAAGTGAGTTTGAAATGTCAATGCTCGGAGAAATGAATTTCTTCTTGGGTTTGCAAATTACTCAGACAAAGAAAGGAATCTTTATCTCTCAGACCAAGTATGTAAAAGAACTATTGAAGAAATTTGGAATGGAAGATTCAAAGCCAATGAACACTCCTATGGCTACCGGATGTAAGCTGAGCAAAGATGATGACTCTCCTAAGATAGATCAGACAAAGTATAGATCAATGATTGGTGGATTACTGTATCTCACTCAGACTAGACCAGACATAATGCAGGCAGTTGGTCTTGTGGCAAGATTCTAGGCTAATCCCAGAGAATCTCATGTCATGGCAATTAAAAGAATTTTTAGGTACTTGAAAGGAACAGTTGAGTATGGCCTATGGTATCTCAGAGATCAAGATTTTTCTCTTCATGCATATACAGATGCAGATTGGGCAGGAGATGTGGATGATAGGAAGAGTACAAGTGGAGGAACATTCTTTTTGGGAAAAAGGTTGGTGTCTTGGCTAAGCAAGAAACAAGAAGCAGAATACATTGCAGTAGCAGGTAGTTGCACTCAACTTTTGTGGATGAAGCAAATGCTAAGAGATATTCAAGTAGAATATGATGAGCCTATCACAATTTTCTGTGATAATTCAAGTGCAATAAAATATTTCTAAGAATCTAGTATTACATTCTAAGACCAAGCACATGTCTATCAAGTTCCACTTTCTAAGAGAACAAGTGAACAAGGATGAAGTTAGATTGGAGTATATACCCTCTAAGGATCAGATTGCAGATATCTTTACTAAACCTCTTCCCAAGGACTCTTTTCAATATCTTAGGGAGAAGTTAGGGGTTATGACCCCTCCGGTGATGAACTAGGATGCACTGATGTGCATCAGTCTGGTGGATATCACAGTCATATCTTGTGATCCGGATTGATGATGGGGAGCTGCTACTAAGGGGGAGCAGCTAGTATGTTTCTAATGTGTTAGAATTTCAAGTACGAGCCCTTTGCCATTGATGTCAAAGGGGGAGAGAAGACGTGAAAAACAAGTAGTTGATGATCAAAGGGGGAGTAGTAAAGGAAGAGAAGACATGTGAAGAGTTGTTGCTGTTAGGGGGAGCTGTGACAGAAAGGAGAAGTTCTTGTCTTGATGGTTTTTCACATCATATGTTGCCATCAATGACAAAGGGGGAGATTGTTGCAAGTATGAGGTTAACCAGTGTTGTCATTAATCTCAACATACTCATATTGCATTGATAAGAAGAATTGCATGAGTTGTGTAAATTACTCTTAATCAGGAACAATGAAGAACAATGATAAGAAGAAGGCAAAAGTACTCAATGGGTTGATAATAAGAGGATGAGGATTAAAGGGTTTGTAGATATGAGTCTTGAGATGTTCCAATTAAGATTTTAGAGGTCCGCATAAAGATCTAAAGTAGTTATGGCTGTTTGTGTGGAACCAATTTTGGCAGGTGTTCAGAGGTGACAGAGGGTCACAGAAAGGTCTGATGAGATCCAGAATTGCATTATCTCACTCTGCGGATTGGAGAGAGTGTGTAAGAGGTTAGTTTGAAGTGACAAATAGATTTGTGTATGATTTGGAGGTCTGAAAGCACCTCTCTCATTATGACAGTGATGATAGATTGTGTTCTTGAAGTTTCGGATGAAGAAGAGAAGAATTCCAATAAGCTGATGAAGTGCGGATGTTCTTGGTGATTCAGGGAAGGTTATGATGATCATTGGATCATGTCCAGTTCATGTTGGTAGTCCACATTGAAGTTAGAGTTTGGATTTGATGTAATCTCCACCGGTTGTTGGTGTTCTTCCTGAGACAGGCCGATCGGATGTATTACACGCCTTGCGAATGATCTTGTAGATGTTTGTTGACTTAGATGATTGTTCCTAAGCTGATGCCTTGTATAAATAAGGGTTTGTGAATTCATTTTGAAGTGTGTCTTGTGTGGATGAGTGTGGGATAGCGAAGAGAAGTGCGAAAGGTAGAGCAAGGTTTTTGGGCTTAAATGGAACTGATCCAGACATGGTAATGATGTCATTCTCCAGTTCAAGTTTGTGATTCTTATCACTTTGTAGACAGTGTGTCTCTTTGTAGGCAGTGTGCCTCTTGTGAGCAGTGTGCTTAGGTAGTGAGCCCTAATTGGCATGTGCCATCTTTTTCTTATTCTTCTAATAGAGAATAATTCTTGGGTTAATCACCCCGTGGTTTTTCCCTTAACCGGGTTTTCCACGTCAAAATCTTGGTGTTTCATGTGTTGATATTTATCTGCTCTGATGTTTATGCTTTATGCTTACATGAATGATTGATTACTATGCTAATGAATAACCAAGTGGATATGAATGTTTGAATTGGAAGAAAAATTAGGATAACTGATTCACCCCCCCTCTCAGTTATCAACAGCAATGTCCACCATGAGGAAATGAGTGTTTGTTTGAAATTTTTGCAAAGTATAATAATCACCCTTATGACTACCGACCACCATCTAACCTTGGGAATAATAATATGAAAAAGACCCTATCGGCTTCTCCTTACCATGATTGCAAGGGGATATATCACTGAAGTTGTTGACCTCGCTTGAAGATTAGATAAGGTAATAATTAGCATTTTGGTGAAGTCAAAAAATCAAAGATGAGAAAAGAAGCTTCAAACAAAAGAGATGAAGGAACCCTAAACTTACTTCATTTTCACTTTCTCCTCTTTGTTGGCCACTGCTCTACAACTCCATGGCATTAGGGTTTTGATTGATTTTCATGGCTTCCTCTCGGCCTTTTGCTGTCGAACACCATGATTTCCTTCTTTTCCTGAGTGAAAGAATAATGGCATTCTTTGTGTTCCAACTGGCATTTTTCTCTATTTCTGTATCTTCTTGTAAAATGGCCATAGACATACTTACACCTCCTTTCTCAGTATCATTGCTTTGACATATTCTTTTCTCTCTATATGTTGAATATCTGGAAAATGTGAAAACAATGTGAAAGAAAAAATAGGAACATTCTAAAGGAGGCCGCGACCATGGTAGTCTTCCTCACTACAAAAATGAGGGTAAGATCTTTCTCTATTCCTCTCATTTGCTGTAGATTTCCTTTGTAACATGCAAAAAAGAAGATAAGGGTTTTAACCCTTTCCATCTGAGTATCTTGCATCATTTTTTCTCTGGTATGGCTGTGGCCATTGTCATTTCCTATAGTATATTCTTGATTTTCTAACATGAATTTTAAAAGCTCTATGGTTTTGTTGTTGAGGGTTTCTTCAAAAAAATGCATATAAATACATTTCAAGTGCTCAGCCATACCAGAAAACACTTATATTTTTCTTCCTTAGACCGTCTCTGCAAAAAATAGAAAAGGGCTTCATTCTGCAGCAAGGGTTTTGACTGAAAAATGCATATTGTATACACCTAAAAATGACATGACTCTACCTAAATAAATATTTTAAATATTTATTTCATCTCAATATGCCTCTATCAATAAATAAATAAATCAAATTTATTTATTTGATTCATTCTCTCCCATTAATTGAATAAATTACATTTATTTAATTAATTCCGTCAATAATCAAACTTTATTCTTCTAAGAATAATTAAATAATTTTAATTATTTAATTAAATCATCCATTCTTCTAAATTTAAATAAAATGCAAATTTATTGAAATTAAAATCTCCAAAAATAAAATATATTAAATATTTTATTTATTCTTCCAAATCATGTGCAAATAATTAAATAAATTTATTTATTTAATTATGCTTCCTTATCTTCTAAAAAAATCTTCAATATCTTCTAAAAATAAATTCTTCTTGTCATACAAAAGCAAAAGCTGAGTTAAAACAACTTTGCTCTTAAATTAGAAAAATATATTCTAATTTAAAGAAATAAAAACTCATCCTCATCAAGAAAGCAGTTAACTCAACAAAGCTTCTTTTTGAATGACACATGTCCTTCTTCTATTCGTGCACGTTCTCTCAAACATTCTCCTCCATTGATGTTCTCTCACCCAACTCTATAAATACAATCCTCTATCTCTTCATTTCATATCCATCATTCGAGTAAACTTATGTTGCAAAAAATATAGCGCGCCATTGGCACCCCCATTATCATCACTTCATCATTATCATCCATTTCATAGTGTGCTAAAGCTCATCTTCAATCACACCAAGTATCAGAGCCAACTTCTCCTTGTCATCTTGAGGATTCGAAGCGAGGAAGCAAGCTTCTTGAGGGCCAATATTCATCTCATCAAGATCAAGAAAGAAAAGGCGAACAATGGAAGTCAAAAGGTAAAGGTTGTAAGTATCTCTTTGTTATTTAAAATCCTTTTTCCTTCATATTTCATTGATGTTTGGGTTTTTATCATTAATTTGATTATCCCATTTTCACCCTTGCATTTTTGGTGCCTACCGTGGGGCCCTTGCCACTAATCTAATCAACATCTAAGTTTTATTAGTGATAGGTTCCGTGCAGGTGTCATACAGGCTTCTGACAGGTTCATCCAGTGCATTTATCCTCTTAACCGGCATTTCTACCTCCTGTTCCAATGCATGCAAAAGTCTAACACATTCAACCTCTAAATCGACGCTTTTACATTCTGCTTCGGTGCCTGTAGAAATATGGTGCATCCATACTCCAAGATAGCGCATACGCTTCCTGTCCCGGCACCTACGTAACTATGGTGCATATACCCTTATTTACGGTGCTTTCATACTGTCTAACGACACATTTGTTAAAATGACACATCTATCTCCTATTCCTGTGGTTTTGACACCTGTCTTAGTGCATCTATACAACGGCGCATACAGACTCTATCTCTTCTCATTCAGACTGTATGGCGGTGCATCTGATTTGTCACTAGGGTTTTTAGGATTTCATCTGATTTTTATATTTGAGCTAATGTTTGTCTTGTAGGATTAGAGGTTGTATTAGACCATTTAGCTGCATTAATTATTTCACTTAGATTAATTAAGGGAAAAAGTTAAAAAAAAATGCATGCATGCAAATTCCACGTAGTCTTTAACTAGGAGAGTAACAGAACCACTACTATCTTTGCATTGTTGATTTCTTTCCTAGTTAGATCATTGCTATCCTACAAATGGGAATGAACATTGCTATCTTTTTAACCACTTCAAAGTTAACAAATGCGTGAGTGCCCAAGTAGATAGCACATTTAGTTTTTTTTCCTTTTAACTAGGTTTGGATTAATCATTGTCTACTGTGATTGTTGAATGACAATAGGCTTATGCTCTCCCCTTCACTGGGTGACTAGAACGCCAGAATTCGTATTCCATCTGTATAACCTTTAGAGGGGCTTGCCCTTGGATGCACGCCTGTCCAAGTGGGAATGACCTTGAGTGGAAATAGGCTAAAGCCAAGCCCTACTGATCCACTTTAAATAAACTATGCTTGAGGTGAAAGCCTCCTGCAATGAGTGCTGTTGTGTTATATCGACGACCAACCTCCCCCAAAATCCTCCAAGGTGCAACCCTTGCAGGATAGGAGACTCCATAATGGAGAGTAGTGCCGCCGCACGTGTAACCACTCAAACAGTTGCCTTAACTACTTAGGCACTTGTTTAGTATACCAAAAACCCCTCTTTGTTGACATAAAGGGCGGAGCCTCTGAAGCAGCCTTGATTTATGTGATTCTTAGTAGAGGTAGCAGGGACAATCCTATGGTTCGGTGGGGGTACGAGCCTAAGAAAACCCAGATCTCTTATGCATGAGAAGTGAGTGCCGTGGAGGGGAGCCAGTGCTACCAGATCCTGGAGCTACATGCTTTGAATATTCACAGCTAGAGGATTCAACAAATACTATCCTATCCAACCTAGGTTGTACTTGTTTTTGAGTCAAAAAGTCCAAAAATACAAAAAAATAACAAAAAGGTAAAAATCATGAAAACTTCTATGTGTTTGTTGTGTCTTTGCCAAAATTGAAAATTAGAATTCAAAAAGACCAAGTTTTCAAACCAAAAATAGAAAACCTTGAAAAAATGTTCCAAAAACTCTAAAAAACCAAACTAAAACCAGAACAGTACATTTGCCTCGACTAGTGACGCATTTTCTCAGACTTGCAGTGCATTTAAACTCTGTTATGATGCATTTGAACATTACCAGATTGGTGCATTTGCTTCGACCCGCAGCGCATTTACCTTCAAAAGCTGCACATTTTTAGCTGCGCGTCTATCACAGTAAGCTTTTCTGGTCTTATGTCAATGGAAAACCAATTAGAATATATTGCTCAAACACTCCAATATCTATAATTTCAAATAAACTTAGGTCCCTCGCCACAATATTGTATAGCAATTGCTCAACAAATCCAAATCTTACAACAAGAAATGACAATCTTGCAAGCTGAATAGGCTAGTACTAGCTATGCCTTGCCCCAAACTCGTACATCCTTTTTCCCATCTTAATGATACTATTGACAAGGCAAGCACCACCTCAAGTTGGAACTTGTATACCACCTCGCCTACTAGACCTCCTTCACCATCTCCTAGAGCACATAGCCCAGAGCATACTAATCCTACTCCTAGCTTGAAACCGCCCAAAGAATCCCATGATGATTGGATCCAAAGACTATTCTACAAGCCTAAAAGAGAAATAAAAGCTATGGAAAACTCCAAATCCATCCATTCATTACCTCACTCCTCTACACCTACAAAGGATGTGATTCAAGGGCTACAAGTAGAGAGTCACCCATATTCCCAAATTCTGGTCCTTGACCTTACCAAAGATTCTTCCAATGCCATGTCAAATCCTACAACCTCGTCATGTCACCTGCAACCCCTTGAGCATATTGAAGAACCTCCTACCATGCACCAAAGTCAAGGTCTATCGCACCTTCATGTTGTTGACCAAGAGCCTATCCAAGAGTGTTCTATCTCAACTTCAATTCAAGCACATCAAGAGTTATGTCAAGAGCACACTTTAGAGCATGTGGAAACATCAACCCCTTGTCTAAATCAAGATGAAAATGCTCCCATCCGACCCCTACATAACCTCTATCTTTTCGATGATCTTATACCTATACATGAGCAAGAGATCCAATTTCCAACTATGCATAACCTATATCTTTTCCATGATCAAGATACCAGCTTTGATGAAGAAGCTATCCATGAGCAACTTGATCCTATGCATGAGCTAGAGATCCAATTTCGACCCCTCTATAACCTATGTCTTTTCTATGATCAGGATATTATCATTGACGAAGAACCTATACAAGAGAACATTAATCCCATCACGCTAAATCCTATCTATGATCAAGATCCCATCTATGATGAAGAGCCTATCTATGATCAAACAGACCATGATGATCCTCTTAGCCCACTTTATGTGTTCCATGGTCCTGAGCTTATAACCCCATCTAGTCCCATCCAAGATCCAACAACTTTCACTTCCCTTGATGAGACACTTGCTTCCCAAGCAAGCATAGAAGATCAAACTTTTAATACTCCTTGGCCATTCGTTATCAACCATGCTGTAAATCCCCCACCATATATCCTTGGTCTTACCACCTTCATTCATGAGTGTTCCTCCTTAGAACACCAGCAACCATTATCCTCTATCTCATCTTCTCCATCCAATAAAGAACTTGTGTCTAGTGTTCCACCTACACATAATTCTGTTGTCCTCCGCATACTCCAACATATGAACTATCAAGGTAAAGGCTTAGGCCTTCATGAACAAGGTATTTTGGAGCCCGTCCATGTCAATGTTCCTCCTCCTTCATATGGCCTTGGATACACACCCCAAAGTGAACAAACTTGAGATGTTGGTACTTCCTCCACTCCTCCTAAATTCCCCACTTTTCATCACAGACCATATTGTATCCCCAAAACATATGTCACCATTCCTCCTCCACCTTCCTACAATTGTCAAAAGCATGTGACTATACACCTCCCACCATCCAATCTACCTCCGCTACTTCCAACTCGTAATATCCCTTCATTCATTTTACCACCAATTCTTCCAACACCTTATTTGTCCATCTATAAATCCTCTAACAATCCCAATCATGGCCAACAAATTCACATGTTGTCTAAACAAAGAGCTTCCACCATCCCAAGAGAATTTAACAGCAAAAATTTGGATACCTCTACCTATAAAGTCAAAAATCCTAAGAGTCTTCATTGCCTAGGATACAAAAGCCAAGAATCAAAGAATTATCCATCTCAAAAACTGCATACACCCACACACCTCAATGTCAAATTGAAAAAGGTGTGGGTCCCCAAGCAACAAATAGTCACTTCTGGAGCTGCACAAAAACTGCATATACCCAAGCCTATATCTTCACAAGAAAATTCTAAAGGCAAAATGGCTTGGGTACCTAAGCAAAAATCCCTCAAGTTAAATGAGGCATCCACCTCTCACAAATCCCAACCATCCACTTTCTCCTTTTCCATCCAAATATCACATTCCATCCAAAAATATCAAGTCCTTCCATCCCACATGACAAGCAAAAATCAGAAAAATACTAAGTCTATATGGGTCCCTAAAGGGCTATATCATTCATCCACCAAACAAAACTCTTCATTGCTTCCTACGCCACCTTCCCATCATCAGCTTCAATGTTTATCATGGTATGTGCAACCGTTGGTCATGGTTCCCTTCCATTCCACAACACTTCTGTATGACTCTATCTCCCCTCCCTTCCACTACTATCCTACATATCTTCCCCATCCTACTCCCATGGTCTATGCTTTTGCATAAGCTTTCCAATCCATATATCTACATCAATGTCCATTATCGCACCCTTCCATAATCCAATATCTACCATTCTCCATCTCATTTTCATGCAATCCCCTACCAACATCTATGAGCACACTAGACATGGTCCGTGCGACAACATCCATCTAGTGGGACTATCACCTTTCAAGAAACTAGATATTTGAGTCTCTCCTTATCCATATCCACCTTCTCCTATCTAAATATTCAAAAAAAAAAAAAAGAGTAAAGAAAAATCCCTTCGTCCAATGGTGAAAACTTGGCAAACAAGCGCCTTGGATAAGTACCATGATGAAAACCTGGCAATCAGGCATCATGTGTAAGTTGATCTCCTACGTCACCTACACTTGGGGGCACCTTGTCTCATCAGCATATCACTTTTCTCCTACCATTTTCCTTTCATACCATTTCCTATCCTATTCCTCTATCCATTACATACCTATACTGTCCAATCCATCCATCCTAATCTTCCATTCCTTTATTTTTCTTGATCTTGATAAAGATTGGGGGCACAATTTTGACAAATGTTTTAGATGTCTCTTGACATACCTTATCCCTCCAAACCACGCCAATCCTTCATTATCCTCTCATCCTCCTCCTTCATCTTAAGCATTGTCATGAAAAATCCTAAGTACTCTACCTCCAATGGGGCACGTTATTCTTATGCAACATAGTCCTTGGCGATCACATCCTTGCCCTCTTATGTGTGCATTTCATTCCTTATCACCCATCTATCTATCTATCCATGGTGTCTCCTTGTCATCAACATCATCTGATCCATATCTAGTCCATATCTGTTTCATACCTGATCCATATCTATTCCCTATCATGTCTCATTCGGTCCATATCTTAGTATCATAGGGTTCACCCTGAACTACGTTGCCTCTGCATCATCACATAGGCAAGGCCATTACCAATGCACCCCCAAGGCTCTACTACCCATCCATTCCCTACCTTATTGCTTGTCCTCCAGTCCGTCCACGTCCTCACCTTTCACTAGACGCAAGCATGCGCAGTAAAAACACGTTTCCAAACAAAAGTCTTGACATAGAACATCAACCTTCCCAAAGCACAGCTAAACATATATCGAAACAGACTAATTCTATATCAATTATGGCAAAAAGACACATCTAATGCAAGAATGTTTTGTAAATAGGTTAACTTACATAGTCTTGGATTTTTATCATTATGTCTTCTTATGCTACTCAAGGATGCCAAAAGCTAGAGATGCTATGACGGGGGCATAATCATTTTCTTTGTCTGCTGTTTGTGGATCAAACTTTAGTAATGTGATGACTTTTGTCTAACGACATGATCATCAAAAGATCATCGAGGACTTTGGAGGTCTGAACATGAAAAAGGGTGATCCTTGTCTGTTGAAACGCAAGAAGTACTCAAGTCATCTAGATTCAAGTTTGACTAGATGCTTGTATCAACTCGCTATATCAAAATCCATGTAAGGAATACTCAGGTCATCTCAGTTTAATTGTACCTAGATGCTTGTATTTTCTTACAACATTTCAAAAAGGGAAAAGAAACAAAAAGTGCCCAATGATGAAAGCAAAGTACTTGCGCTCTAATGATGACAAATATCCATATCCCATGCAATAAAATTCTATGCAGAGAATCAATGTTTACAAATAAAAGCTTGTGATTTCTACTATCGAGTCATTCTTCTATCGATCAAATTTCTATCTGTCTTCATATCTCTCATCAACAGTTCTAGCTATCAATTCGGGTAGTGATCAAAATGCAAATCTATCCTTAAGTCCATACCAATCAAGTCAAGTCAATATTGTCAAATGATCCAATCACAATTAGTGGTCTTGATCCTTGTCTGGTCATAAACTAACTTGATCATTTATAATCAAACATTTGTCTTATACAGGATGTAACATTGTCGAAATCAGACCAATACACGTGTCTTACACGACATGCTTCATTTCTTGAAACCAGACATTGTCCTTCGTGTTGCTCTAGGGATCTATTGTTCTCCGCCATGACAACACTGTTGTATATCGTTATCAATATATCATTGGTTTACCGCTTGACAGGGGCAATACCTTGTTTGTTCTTGTATCATTTGTGCATACTTGCTTACTTGCTTGTGTGTGTTATCATTTTATCTAGCATCGCGTATCATTTGGCTTTTTCTTCAAACCATTTTTTTTCTCCATCCTAACCCATTTTTCAAATCATGAGATTGTCCATCTCTTGCTTTCTGTCATCTTCCCATCTAATCTCTCAAGGGGGCATACTGTCATCAAACTTGTACCAGGGGCAAATTGGGGCATGTATCATTTTTATACAATCTTATTCTTTGAAACAACATGATAAAACACATTCCATCAAAGAGGGGCAAAATGTATACACCTAAAAATGGCATGACTCTACCTAAATAAATATTTTAAATATTTATTTCATCTCAATATTCCTTTATCAATAAATAAATAAATCAAATTTATTTATTTGATTCATTCTCTCCTATTAATTGAATAAATTACATTTATTTAATTAATTCCATCAATAATCAAACTTTATTCTTCTAAGAATAATTAAATAATTTTAATTATTTAATTAAATCATCCATTCTTCTGAATTTAAATAAAATGCAAATTTATTTAAATTAAAATCTCCAAAAATAAAATATATTAAATATTTTATTTATTCTTCCAAATCATGTGCAAATAATTAAATAAATTTATTTATTTAATTATGCTTTCTTATCTTCTAAAAAACTCTTCAATATCTTCTAAAAATAAATTCTTCTTGTCATACAAAAGCAAAAGCTGAGTTAAAGCAACTTTGCTCTTAAATTAGAAAAATACATTCTAATTTAAAGAAATAAAAACTCATCCTCATTAAGAAAGCAGTTAACTCAACAAAGATTCTTTTTGAATGACACATGTCCTTCTATTCGCGCACGTTCTCTCGAACATTCTCCTTTGTTGATCTTCTTACTTCTTCTCCACCATTGATCTTCTCTCACCCAACTCTATAAATACAATCCTCTATCTCTTCATTTCATATCCATCATTCGAGTAAACTTATGCTGTAGGAAATATAGCGCACCATTGGCACCCCCATTATCATCACTTCATCATTATCATCCATTTCATAGTGTGTTGAAGCTCATCTTCAATCACACCAAGTATCAAAGCCAACTTCTCCTTGTCATCTTGAGGATTTGAAGCAAGGAAGCAAGCTTCCTGAGGGCCAATATTCATCTCATCAAGATCAAGAAAGAAAAGGCGAACATAGAAGCCAAAAGGTAAAGGTTGTAAGTATCTCTTTGTTATTTAAAATCCTTTTTCCTTCATCTTTCATTGATGTTTGGGTTTTTATTATTAATTTGATTATACCATTTTCACCCTTACACATATCATGCCTTTTCTAGGCACGACCATGATAAAAACATATTGTAGCAACTTTTTCCTTCTGAAATGGCAAAAATGTGTTAGGGTTTTACATGAATCCATATGGGCATTTGCAAGGATCCTTCCTTATGTTATGGCCAAGCTATAAAACCTTTCTGTCACTCTTCTTCTTTCAGGCACATGAGATGAAACTAAGGGCTTTGATTTTACATTTGGGTATCTTTTTTCAGGTACAAAAATTCACTTTCCTTTCACAAAAATGACAGAAAAAAACAAAGTGTTGACTCACTTTCTTTTTATGCATGAAATGAGTTAGGGCTTTTAAACTCCTTTCAAGGGTCTATATCTTGTATAAATTCCACTGTAGCAAGCATGATGTTCTTCTCTCTTACATTTTTGTGCATGAAACACTTGACCTTGTTCAGAAAGTTGGAACTTAGGCTTCAATACATAATCATTATCTATTATCTTTGAGGCTTATCTCTCTAAATCTATAGCTTTCTCTCTTGTATCTGAACACCCCTAAGTGATAATAAATGTCATTCTTTATAGCTCTGAACAACATATGTACTCTTTTCTACAAAAGAAGTTGTGCAAGTCTTGATGGCATCCATTTTGCATTAGCTGGTAATTAAGAAGATATTCAATATCATGTTGCTCACTATAATTTACTTTGACATTCTTTTGTAATTTAGAAACTCTTGTAGAAAGTTTAGTATGTCATTTATCTTCTCTTTTGAACATGGGATATACCTGCCATCACTATATCAGTTAGACACAAGATGTATGATCAATGAAAACTTAATACCAATAATGTATAAATGGTAACACTTGACTGTCACCAGTTAGAGGTATTATATCTTGCTATCTTGATTACTTGGCTTATTATTAGTAGATGCATTTATCCTTCTGTTAGAGGTAGTGATACCTATACATTTTTGAGACTGTAGCATTCATTTGGTTTATTACATGATGTACCTTCTTCAATTATCACTGATAACTGCTTCTCATGATGAACTTTATTTGGTTCTCTCCCTCTAGAGACATGCACTATATCCTTTGTCTCAGTTGTATTTAATCACGATGAACACTTGTAACATGACTTTTTGCTCACTATCCTTTGGTTATAAATAGATAAAACCTTTGATGTTTATAACTTGTAACCTATGTGCACAAATCTGTCTTCTATAAGCATCACTCTATAGCTCCTTTTCATCATTATAAACTTGATTGGCACTCATATGTCTAGTATGCATCAGTTTATTTTGTGATTTACCTTCAACTTTAACATCATATGCATAAACAATGAAGGTTCCTGTAGCTAATCATTCTATTTGATATGCAGTTGAGACCTGATTGCCATATATGTCCTTCTGTCCTTGACTATTTTGATCATAAGTCTGCTATCCATCTCTTTTCATCTTTTTGTCATTTCTTAAGTCAGATTTTGTGAAAAGTGATATGAAAATAATAGAAATAGAGTACTCTGATAATGATATGAAAGAGAGAAATACCTTTTATGGCTGCAATTCTATTTTCTATACTTTGCCAACTTGATTCAAGCATTCTAAATTAATCTGATTTGTTTCAATCAACTATAATGAATGTCATGATGACATAGCTTCTCTACAAGTTGATTAAATGATGCATAATGTAGCTTGAATGATGCATCCTATCCTTTTTTTGATATTTCTTTTCAAATGAAAAAGAAAATATGCTAGGCTCAAACCCTTGTGGGAGCCACATTTAATCCAAATATTTATTTTCCTTCAAATCAGCATCATTACTTTTCCTATACTTGCACAGTGAACAAACAAGTTACCATGAAAAATATACCTGATGGTATTGATTGATCTTCTTTATGATATCTAACTTGTAGCACATGTCTGATCTGACTCTTCATATGAATTGCATGATGTGACAAGTTGATGTATTTGCTTGATAAAAGCATATGATAACTTTAAACATTCGGAGCACTAACAGGATTGTCCCCAAATTTTTTGTAGGTTCAACTGATGATAGGAGCTGAAGATGAAGACTAAAGACTAGCATCAACAAAACAACCTTCTTGTTCAGGCAATGATGGATGTTTACTTTTATCATGTGTTCATTTCATTTTTTAGCATTAAGATGTATAGCTTGCATGTCTGCAATTGCTCAGTCTAGTTACTCCCATGGCTTGTGTGGGACACATTTGAACACTTCTTTTAAACATAATCAGTTAATTTATCTTATGCACAAATCTGTCTCCTGTAAGCATCATTTTGTAGCTCATTTTCATCATTATAAACTTGATAGGATAAAGTAATAGATATTGAATGTATGTTCAAAACATGACATGAAATAATAGTTTAAACAAATGTCTTTCCTTCTTTCACTCAAATGTGATTAAGTGAATAACCAATTTGACTTATAATTCCTGAAAGATAACACTATGTAAAAACAACTGTATTTCTTGAAAGATTGATACCTTGGCACTCTTATTCTCTTGTCATGATGACTCATCAATCTTGATTAGACTGATGGGTTGTCCTGTCAACTAAAGTCCATTTCTGTTCTATCAAGATATCAACTATTCATTAAATGCATAACTTCAAAGTTTTCTTTTATTCATTTTGAACAACTGCACTTAGGTCAAACTAATTTTAGTGTGGACAAAAAATTAGTAATAATATAGTCATCATGAAAGTTACAGATTTATCGTCATATATATTTAGGATGCTTTTGGAAACCACCCAAGTCCTTAAGACCCCCAAATCTGGGATCTAGAACCCTCATCAGAGACTCAAGTGCCTGATATAGTCAGTTCTATGACAGGGGAACTTCAGGATGAATTCAGTCGCTGCCCAAGTCCATCAAGCCTTCAAACTTCAACTACATAGTCTCTGTGGTCTCTTGTCTATGTTTTTGCAATCATCCTATAGGTTTCTGCACCTCGAATCAGTTTATTCATGCACATCTTGTAACTAGGGTTTAATTGAATAAGCCTAATCAGGGCTTGTGGTAACTTAGTTGGGACATATTTTCATGTACAACAATAAGGGATATAACACATGTAGTTTCATCCTCTCATAGTGATCGACTCTTAATGTTTGTGGTGTTGATTTGTTGTACACAAAATCAACATTGATACAAAATTATTTAATTCGGATAAGTTTAACATTTATGGCTTTGATAATGTTGGTAGACCATCCCTAGGTACTATAACTTTACTTGTAAAGGCTGGACACATGACATTATCTACTCTTTTTTATATCATGCCTAGTGCTATTTCATATAATATGATTCTTGGAAGACCGTGGATTCACACTATGGGGGTAGTTCCATCTTCCCTTCACCGATCATTAAAGTTTATTTATGCAAATAAATTTCAAACCATTGAAGTTGATCTAGAGCCAAAAAGTTGTTTACATATTGAAATACAGAAGCAAGTTATCAATCACAAGATTATAAACAATTTAAAAATTGATTCATCAACACCTCTTGCCATAGATAATGTTGTGCAAGATTCTCAACCTTTGTCAAATGCACTCCTTGGTGATGATTGAGGTTCATTGGATTTCATTCCTACCTTCATAAGGGACTATAAACTTAATAAAACTTGAAAAGTTGTGTCGATACCATCTAAACAATCTTTAGAAATACCTGAAGAATCTCAAGCTCCTTTAGTTAATAAAGAGGATAACACTCCTACTTATACTATAGATTATGAGACCTATTGATGCAGGAGCATCCAATGGTGTAAGGGTAATCTTGCATCACCCAAAAAGAAGTTAATTCAAAATCATTGTAGTTGTTTTCATTTCTTTCCATAATTAGTGTTTCTAGTTCCATAATATGCAGAATAATGATGTAGGACTTTCAGTTTATCTAAAACTGCTAAAAATAGCAACCTGCCTATTTTGGAAAGTCTACCTGCCATTTTTGGAAAGTTTGCAGTTAGGTACGGATTGAAGCGAAAACTTGCAGAAAGTTACTAAATGGAAATATAAGACCTTTGGCAAAGGAATCAGGCAAAGATCATTTGTGAGCTGAAAGATATTAAAGTTTTTGTTTTCTGAAAAGCCCCTAAAAATTTCTGAAACGAGATATGAGGCACTAAAACTTCCCTAAACATCCTGAAAAGTTGATAGAAATCTATTTATGGATTTCTGACATGATAGTTCACATCGCGAGCTTTTCGACGCATAAAACAGTTCGTCAATCGGACACCCGGATTAAAAGTTATGCTTCCCGGAAGTTTACCTACTTTTATAGGGAGTTGTAAATTTCAAAATTTAGCTGGATGCCACCAAAAAGTGTTATTTATGGCTATTTTGGGGACCCTGGGTAGTGGTAGAGTTAAGGGGGCAAGTGTAGAGTCAAGAATAGGTGGGAAAATAGAAACCCTAGCTGATTTGGGGGTTACAGAAGGTGGAAGATTCTAGAGCCTGGTGATGGTAGCTGTAGTGTGTTGCAGCCTATGGAGGACTGATTGCTTTGATTGTAATTAAGCTTCTGTAATGTAATAAGTTGCCCAGATCAATAAAAGAAAGTTCTATTCTCTGTATTCAATTTTTGTTATTGTGTGTTTATGATTTACCCCCTTCATCAAGTGGTATCAGAGCCAGGTTTTCCTGAGTGTGTAGACAGATCACCGACCGTGAGGCAGTTTGCACCAAGACCTGAGGTTGTGGGTTTGCTATGGAGATCAAGATGCCTCCATGAAGAAATCACGTTGGGAGGAATGCTTTGACAGAAGAGGGTTTTAGATCCCTACAAAGGCAAATCGATGCGTTGCAAGAGGAACTGCGAAGAGGGTTTGATCCAAGAACAAGAGAAAAAAGCGAAGATGAAGCTGAAGAAGAGCTATCTGAGGAAGAGCAAGAAGCTGCAGGAGATACTGTAGAAGTTAGGTTGTTGAGGGCCATTTTGAAGATTAGAAAGAGGCCCAGAATCGAAGTTTCTACATATTCTGGAGATTTGAATCCGGAATAGCTTATTGATTGGATCAATGACATGGAGGAGTATTTCGAGTATGAAGATGTGGAGGACCCAGATCGGGTCAAGTTTGCAAAAACAAAGTTGAAGGGCCATGCCAGTATTTGGTGGAAGGAGGTACAATTAGAGAGGAACAAAAGAGGAAAAGGAAAGATCACCAGATGGGATCGGATGGTGGAGAAACTGAAGAAGCAGTTCATTCCTGTGGACTATGAGATGGAGTTGTTGAAGAAGCTGTAAGGACTAAAACAAGGTAACAAGTCTGTCAAGGAGTATACAGAAGAGTTTTATAAGATTACTATCAGGACAGGCCATGCAAAGCCCAAAAAGGAGAAGGTAGCTGGTTACATTAATGGGTTGAGGCCGAGTATTCAAGAGGAGTTGAGCCTAGTTAGAATGACCACCATAGAAGATGCGTACCAGTTTTCCCTTAAGGTGGAGGAGAAGCTGAACAAAAGATTTGATAGTAAGCAAAGGGGAAGAGGTCAAGGTGGAAGGACTGGTGGAAGACCCTATGGAGGCCGTAATGAAGATCAAAAGAAAAGTGAAGAAGCAGGCACCAGTCGAAATCAAAGAGGGGATAATACCTACCGCCCTCATGACCAGAACAATGGTAAGCAAAGAGGAAGAGGAAGAGGTAGACCTAGGCAAGGACCTGGAAGAGGAGGTTTCAGAGGAACCTGTTTCCAATGTGGAGAAGAAGGGCATCAAGCATATGAGTGTCTGCAACATCAAGGAAGGACAAATAGAAGACTTGAAGGTAATGCACAAGTTGCACATGTAGATGAAGATGCACATTCTGAGCATTCTGAAGATGCTGAAAGGGGAGAAACCCTAGTTGTCAGAAGAACCTTGTTGAGTGAGGAGAAAGAACCCAATCAGAGGAAGAATTTATTCCACACAAGGTGCAAATGTGAAGGTAAGTGTTGTGATATTATTATTGATAGTGGAAGCACTGATAATCTTGTTTCAGAGGAGATGGTTGACAAGTTGAAGTTGACAAGAAGAAAGCATCCACATCCATATTGGATTGCATGGTTGCAGAAGGACCACCGAGCTTTGGTCAATGAGCAGTGTTTAGTGAAATTCAAGATTGGGGACTACCATGATGAGGTGCTGTGTGATATCATACTGATAGATGCATGTCATATGCTATTGGGGAGGCCGTGGCAGTATGATAGGAGCGCTGTCCATGATGGCCGTGCAAACACATATTCTTTAACAAAGGATGGAGTTTGTCATAAGTTGAAGCTCTTGAAGGAAGTGGAAGAAAAGGTATGTAGTACTATTAGAATTTGCCTGGTAGATGGTAAGAAATTTTTGGAGGGTATGAAGTATGAGCGTCATTGCTTTGCATTGATTCCTAAGATTAGTCAAGAGAACTGTGAAGATGTACCAGCAGAAGTTTCAGATATGTTGGAAGAGTTCTAGGGCATTATCTCTAATAATGTACCAGAAGGTTTGCCACCAATAAGGAAGATAAATCATCAAATGGATTTGATACCAGGAGCCAGTTTACCAAACAAGGCAGCCCATAGAATGACCCCTGTAGAGAATGAAGAGCTAAATAGGAAAGTTCAGGAGTTGTTAAGGAAGGGACTGATAAAGGAGAGCCTAAGTCCATGTGTGGTACCTGCAGTATTAGCACCAAAAAAGGACGGAGAATGGAGGATGTGTACAGACTCTCGAGCCATCAATAAGATAACTATCAAGTATAGATTTCCATTGCCAAGAATGGATGACATTATGGATTGTTTGAGTGGAGCCAAGTACTTCACGAAAATTGACCTAAAGAGTGGGTATCACCAGATCCGTATCAGAGAAGGGGATGAATGGAAGACAGCCTTCAAGATAAAGGAAGGTTTGTATGAGTGGTTAGTCATGCCATTTGGGCTAACCAATGCACCAAGCACATTCATGCTGCTCATGAATGAGGTATTGAAAGAATTTTTGGGAAGTTTTGTTATTGTTTATTTGGATGATATTTTAATTTTTAGTAAGACTTGGGATGAGCATCTGATGCATATCAGAAGAGTTCTAGAGAAGCTTACGGAGGAGAAGTTGCTGATTAATCTAAAGAAATGTAGTTTTGCAAAAAAGGAGTTGGTATACCTGGGATTTGTAGTCTCAGAAGAAGGTCTTACGATGGACCTAGAAAAAGTAAGGGCTATCATTGAATAGCCTATGCCAAGGAGTACATCAGAGGTAAGATCCTTTCATGGTTTGGCAAGTTTTTACAGAAAGTTTATCAGGAATTTTAGTAGCATTTGTGCACCCCTAACTGAGATAATTAGAGGGGATAGAAAAGAGTTTAGATGGACTAAAGGAGCAGACAAGAGCTTTGATACATTGAAGTAGAAAGTCATAGAACAACCTGTTTTGGCACTTCCAGATTTTAATAAGGTATTTCAGGTAGATTGTGATGCTAGTGGTAGTGGTATAGGAGTTGTTTTGAGCCAAGAAGGTAAACCCATTGCCTATTTTAGTGAAAAGCTTAATGATGCCAAGAAAAAGTATTCTATTTATGATTAGGAGTTTTATGCAATAGTTCAGGCTTTGAAGAAATGGAGACATTATTTGTTGCCAAAAGAGTTTGTTTTATATACTGATCATTAGGCTTTGCAGTATCTTAATAGTCAAGGAAAGTTGAACCAAAGGCACTTAAAATGGGTTGAGTTTTTGCAGAGCTATACTTTTATTTTGAAGCACAGGAGTAGGAAGTCCAACAGAGTTGCAGATGCCTTGAGTAGAAGGCAAATTTTGTTGACAGAAATGAAGATAGAGGTTGTTGGGTTCGATGAACTCAAAAGTTTGTATCCTAAAGATCCAGATTTTGCAGAGGCTTGGAAAGCTTGCTTGGAACCTATTACTTTGGATAGGACAAAATGGTTGGATTTCATAATCCAAGATGGCATGTTATTTAGAGGAAGCCAGTTGTGCATTCCAAGGAGTTCCATGAGAGAGAACCTGATTAAGGAGAAGCATAGTGGAGGATTGGTTGGACACTTTGGTCGAGATAAGACCATTGCTATTGTTGGCAAAAATTATTATTGGCCACAGTTGCAGCAGGATGTGCGAAAATTTGTGTAGAGTTGTAGAGTATGTCAGATGGCAAAAGGAACAAGTCAGAATACAGGGTTGTATCAACCATTACCTGTACCAGAGAAGCCATGGGATGATATTAGTATGGATTTTGTTCTTGGTTTACCAAGGACACAGAGAGGACATGATTCCATTTTTGTAGTGGTGGACAAATTCTCAAAGATGGCACATTTTATTCCTTGTAAGAAGACTAATGATGCTGTTCATATTGCAGAGCTATTTTTCAGGCAAGTGGTGAGACTACATGGTCTACCAAAGAGCATAGTTTCAGATCGAGATACCAAGTTTGTTGGTTATTTTTGGAGGACATTGTGGAAGAAGTTGAAGACAGATTTGAAGTTCAGTTCTGCACACCATCCACAGACTGATGGACAAACCGAAGTGGTGAATAGGAGTTTGGGTAACCTGCTACGGTGCTTAGTAGGGGATAAGCCCAAGGGATGGGATTTAATTTTACCACAGGCAGAATTTGCTTACAACAATTATGTCAATAGGAGTACTGGTAAATCACCATTCTAGATTGTATATGGCAATAGCCCAAGAAATGCTTCTGAGTTAAGCAAGTTGGACAACGAAGAAAAGACAAGTGCCGAAGCTGAAGACTTTGCAGAACACATGAAGAATTTGCATGAAGAGGTGAGAAAGCACATAAATAAGATGAATATTTAGTACAAGGCTAAGGCAGATCAGAAGAGGAGATATAAGGAGTTCCAGGTAGGAGATGAAGTCATGGTTCATGTGAGAAAAGAAAGGTTCCCAATTGGAACATACAATAAGTTGAAAATGAAGAAATTTGGACCATGTAGAATCCTGAAGAAGCATGATTCAGGAAATGCATATGAGGTAGAGCTGCCGAGTGGGATCAATATTTCCCTTGTTTTCAACATTTGTGATTTATCAGAATATCATGAAGGTGGGACAGAGGATGGACCAACAGAGGAACAGTGGAGTATTTCGGCATCTACTTCAATAGAGGAGATAGAAGAGATCTTAGATAGCCATGTGGGAAGGAGCACTCAGAATAGGCAATACGAAGAATATCTAGTGAAATGGAAAGGAAGGCCTATTGAAGATTCTTCTTGGTTGTCTAAGGTAGAGGTTGACTATTTGGGTTTTCCTCACACAAACATCTAAGACGTGATAGGGTCACTTCTCAAATTACCCTGGGTGTCTGATGCAGGAGCATCCAGTGGTGTAAGGGCAATCTTGGATCACCCAAAAAGAAGTTAATTCAAAATCATTATAGTTGTTTTCATTTCTTTCCATAATTAGTGTTTCTGGTTCCATAATATCCAGAATAATGATGTAGGACTTTCAGTTTATCTAAAACTGCTAAAAATAGCAACCTGCCTGTTTTGGAAAGTCTACCTACTATTTTTGGAAAGTTTACAGTTGGGTATGGATTGAAGCAAAAATTTGCAAAAAGTTACTAAATGGAAATATAAGAACTTTTGTGAAGGAATCAGGCAAAGATCATTTGTGAGTTGAAAGATATTAAAGTTTTTGTTTTCTGAAAAGCCCCTAAAAATTTCTAAAACAAGATATGAGGCACTAAAACTTCCCTAATCATCCCAAAAAGTTGATGGAAATCCATTTATGGATTTCTGGCGTGATAGTTCACATCACAAGCTTTCTAACGCATAAAACAGTTAGTCAATCGGACACCCGGATCAAAAGTTATGCTTCCCAAAAGTTTACCTACTTTTATAGGGAGTTGTAAATTTTGAAATTTAGCTGGATGCCACCAAAAAGTGTTATTTATGGCTATTTTGGGGACCCTAGGCAGTGGTAGAGTTAAGGGGGCAAGTGTAGAGTCAAGAATAGGCGGGAAAATAGAAACCCTAGCTGATTTGGGGGTTACAAAAGGCGGAAGATTCCAGAGCCTGGTGATGGTAGCTGTAGTGTGTTGCAGCCTGTGGAGGACTGATTCCTATTATTGTAATTAAGCTTTTGTAATGTAATAAGTTGCCCAGATCAATAAAAGAAAGTTCTATTCTCTGTATTCAATTTTTGTTATTGTGTGTTTATGATTTACCCCCTTCATCACCTATGAGGCTCCACCATCTTATAAAGAAATGAGATTTCTTTATGTTCAAGGATTTAAAATCCTTTATAAGAATTGAGACTATGTAGGTAATGGTTATTGTATAAATCAACAAGGAATTAGAGTACCTTTACAAGTTGTTGGAATTAATTACATAGCCAGTATTGGATACTACTTTTTGAAGCCCACTAAAGATTACAAATGTCCTAATCTTAATGTAAACACTATATCAACACTCAATTTGATATATCTTGAGATGATAGACAATAATTGTCCACCAGGAGATATCCCTTTGGATAATTTTTCTACAGATGATGCTTTAATGGAATTTATGGGAGCTTATGATAATTTTCCCCATTATCATCATAATCATGGATTCCTTTATTATTTAAATTTTGATGCATATTTTGGTAACACCACTTACTCGGTAAATGCTACCTTAACACCTAATGAAGAATCTATAGAATCATCACAATCACCTAGCCTCCTGGACTACAATATTTTACTTAATGGAAAGACTGTCGATGTCTTGATGGAGAAGGATAACCCTAAAATAGTTATCCCTATAGGAGATTGTTTAAGTAAAGAAGAAAAAGAATAAATGACAAAACTCTTGTATGGCATTTCTTGAATTATTTTCTTGGAATTATTCAGACATGCCTGGCATTGATCCTAGAATTATAATGCATAATGTCATGCTACAACCTGATGCTAAGCTAGTAAAATAAATAAGTCGTAAGATGAATCCTGAGGTTGATTTATTAGTCAAAGTTGAGATAGAAAAGCTTTTGCAAGCTGGGTTTATTTTATCTATTGACTATTCACCTTGGATTTCAAATATTGTTGTTGTTGCTAAACCTGATAACCATGTTCAAATTTGCATTGATTTTAGGGATTTGAATCTTGCTTCTTTGAAAGATGATTTTCCTCTTCCAAACATTGATATGATTGTCGATTCAACAACTAGACATGAATTACTTTCCTTCATGGATTCTTTTTCAGGATATAATCAAATCTCCATTAACCATCAAGATCAGTATAAGACAACCTTTATAACCTTGTGGGGAACATTTTTTTGGGTAGTCATGCCATTTGGATTAAAGAACACTAGATCAACTTACCAATAGGCTATGACTCCTATCTTTTATGGTTACATGCATAACATCTTAGAGGATTATGTTGATGACATCCTTGCAAAGTCTATTCATTGCCAGGATCACGTCACAATCCCCATCAAATCTTTGAGTGGATACAAAAATATAACATGTGCTTAAATCCCCGTAAATGCGTCTTTGGCATAGATAGTGGTAAATTGTTGGGATTTATAGTTTTGCATCATGGTATTGAAGTAGACACAAAGAAAATTGACACAATTGTTAACATGCCATCTCCTTAAAATATCACTGAACTTCACAGTTTACAAGGGAAGATACAGGCCATCCATCGATTTGTATCACAACTTGTAGATAGGACTCACCCTTTTACTCAATTAATTAAGAAAGAATCAAAGTTCCAATGGAAATATGATTTCCAAAAATCCTTCAAAGACTTAAAAGCTTACTTATCTAATCCTCCCGTCTTACAACCAACAACTACAGAAAAACCCTTTATCCTTTACACATCAGCATCTACTAATGGTCTCGCAGTATTATTAGCACAACATGATGGCAAAGACAAAGATTGTGTTTTATATTATATAAGCCAAACTTTGCTTGATTATGAAGTGTGATATACTGTCATAGAGAAACAATGCTTAGCCCTTATTTTTGCAACACAAAAGTTAAAGACATTATCTCCTAAATGCTAAAATTCATGTCATGGTAAAATTTGATCCCTTGAAGCATCTCTTCACTAAAACAGATCTCTCAGGTCACCTAGCTAAATGGGTTATGTTGTTAATGGAATTTGATCTCAAGTTTATCTCTCTCAAAGCAATAAAAGGACAAGCATTAATCAACCATTTAGCTGAAGCACCTTCACCTTTCTCTATTCAAAATAATGAAGAATTTCCTAATGACCAAATTTTAACTATAGATAAAGATGATAAATGGGAATTATATTTTGATGGTTCAAGATGTAGAACTGGCTCAGGTGATGGTATAATACTAGTACCTCCTTTAGGTAAGCTGATTCCTCTTTCTTACCATCTAAACTTCTCATGCACAAATAACATTGTTGAGTACAAAGCTCTCAATGCAGGACTTCATGCCTCTTTGTCTCTAAATGTTAAACACATCATTATTTATGGTGATCTACAATTAATCATGAGACAAGTCACTAGATCTTATCAAGCAAAGCAAGATAAACTATCTCAGTATCGTGATCTTACCTTGTCATTGTTAAAATAATTTTCACCATTGACAATTGACACAATTCCAAGGAAAGACAATCGACATGTGGATGCAATGACAAGAGAAGCGTCCCTTATATCCATGTCAATTCAATTGATGAATATCATTTCATCATTCATAATCTTGTTGGAACTAGACAACTAAGAGGTGGGGTCAATTAGTTGTCCCACAAAAACTTTTCTTGCCTTTAACCTTCTTTGTTATCTTACTATCAGATTAGTGATGTAAACATTAAAGCATTAATCAACAGTATGAGAGTAGAAACATAATCAACACATTTGACACCAATATTTTGATGTGGAAACCTAGTTAATGGAAAAACCACGGTGGGGGTTAACCCACAAGAATGTGTACCCTATTAAAAGTACTTAATAAAATAGAAGGCGCATGCCTTTGGGTGCACTACCCAGAGCTCACTGCTCAAAAGAGAGGCTCACTGCCTACAAAATTTATTTAGAAAGAATTAACTAAGAAATAGCATCTACTTCATGCCTCATTCAGTTTCAATGAATGCTCAAGAATTTTTTCTCTGCCCCAAATTCTTCTTCACACTCTATACTACTCTCACTCCTTTTCTTCTCTACTTTGCTCCTGATCCTTTCTTTATATTGAACTATTTTGCATAAGGATAATTTCAATACCTCTTCAACAAGTATTTATATACTTCATCAACCTTGGAATGATCAACAAGGTCGGCTAAACTTGACGCGAATCATCACACTATCAGCCAAACACAACTGAGACATGAATCTACTTCTACAACCACTCCATGCGTCATAAAAATGTTTTTAAGGCATCTACCACAAGCTAGGAACATTTGGTCGGCCAAGACTGGGAAGAACATCAACCTCAAGAAGGAATCTTCAATCAACAAATCTCAATGTGGACCTCTAACATAGTAGCCACATGATCCAAAGACCTCCACAAGCACATTGAATTCACCAATAACATTCATTCTAAACCAAATGATTAGAAGCAATTGAATCTTCCTCTGTAACCTCAAGAACACTCTCTGCCATGACTATCAAACAAGAAGAGTAGCTTGCGGACCTCCAAACCACAAACCACTGGTGTTGATGATACACATTGACTTCCCAAACCTACCTTTAGATCCATAGATCACAATTTTATATTATCAGATCAATCTGGACCTCTTTCCTATCACTCTATCTTTCCTAAGTATTGTAAGAACCAATTCTACTTAGATGGCCATAACTCCTACAAATCTTTATGCAGATTTCTCAAATCTTAACTAGAGCAATCTCTGACAATCCTCTAAACAACCACATGAACCACATGCATTGATTATCATTAATTTTCTCAATATCCTCAACAATCTTGTCTTCTATGCAGACAACAAAGTAGGATATAGTTGACACCAATGGCAACAAGGATATGTTGACATCAATGACAACCCACTTAGGCACATATTTGCAACAATCTCCCCCTTTGTCATTGATGGCAACATATGATGTGAAAAACTAAATCTAACCATCAAGACAAGAACTTCTTCCCTTTTCTCTTCTCACTTCTGCAACTACTTTCTTTACTACTCTCCCTCACATCAGCAACTAGTTTTTCACATGACTTATCTCCCCCTTTGACATCAATGGCAAAGGGAACATATTTTTCTATCTTTTCTCCCTTTTTGCTTCAGACTGATCCCAAACTTTGCATATTGACTACCCCCCTTTGAGCAGTACCTTCTTAACATCAATCTGGATCACAAGATATGAATGTGAATTCCACTAGACTGATGCACCTTAGTATATCTTAGTTTTTCTCAGGAGGGGTAATAACCCCTAACTTCTCTCTGAGATACTCAAAAGTATCCGTGGGAAGAGGCTTAGTGAATATGTCTACAAGCTGGTCTTTGGAAGGCACAAAATCTAACTTGAATTCATTCTCATTTACTTTCTCTCTCAAGAAATGAAAATTGATAGATATATGCTTTGTCTTTGAATGCAATATCAGATTCTTTGAGATGCTTATTGCACTAGAATTATCACAAAAAATTGTGACTAGCTCCTCAAACACAATTCTGATGTCCTTCAACATTTACTTCATCCACAAAACTTGAGTGCAATTATTTGCTACTGCTATGTACTCTGCTTCGGCATTAGACAAAGATATTGCTTCTTGCTTTTTGCTTATCCAAGAAGAATGCACCACCACTAGTACTTTTTCTGTCATCCACATCTCCTACCCAATCTGAAAGGAAGCTCAGTGTGCGGAAATCGCTTCCTACGCTAATCTAATGAGGAGAGATGTATGCAAATTCAATTTAATTCTTACAACTACAGCAACATAGAACATCTAACAGAGATATAGCAGCAATACACATACACACAGAAAGTAGACAGAAGAGAGAGAGAGACAAGATATACGTGGGGAAAACCCTTACGAGTGAAAAACCCCCCACTCCAAAACATAGCTCAAATGTATTATAGTAAACAATAATAGATTACAATATAGTTTCAGAGCCAATGCTCTTTCAGGAGTCTTCAAATGTCGAATCTGGAGATATTCCGGTAGCATAACAGTACTTGTACTAAAGTTATCTATCTCCCATCCAAGCACCTGTTTATATAGAGTTTACAAGGCAAATATGGAACCTTCTAGAGATGGGCGTCCATCTTGGACTCATGCCCCAAAACCCACGCCTAAGGACACTTGTCCAACATCCCATCCTGAAGTGGGTGCCTGGTCCCAAGATAGGTTACGACAGATGCTCTTATACACCTTACAGCTGTCAGAGAATCCATCATACACTGACTAAAAATATCATATTCCTCTTACATGTCATAACCTCCCTTGACCGCCCAAAGATGCCTTTCTCTCGTGCAAAGATGGACCCCGCAAGGGGCTATGCCCCTTGACCCTATCTTGGGGCACTGCCCCCAAACCCTCGTTAATTATTGAAGGGGAAAACCGTGGCTACCAAAGTCACCAAAATTTACCCTGCTGCATATACACAAGATGCTGACTATGCCAACTCAACATGGGATAAATAAATACAACATTAGGAATTTGCAAAGGTTGAGATACCTTAATTCCCAACACAATCAGCATCTGTATATGCATGAGGAGCGAAGTTATTGTCCTTTGGATACCATAGTCCATAATCAATAGTCCCCTTGAGATATTTGAAAAATTCTTTTGATTGCTATAACATAGGATTCTTTTGGATCAACTTCAAATTTGGCAACAAGTCCAGCTGCATTCATGATGTCAGGTCTGGTGTGGGTTAAATAAATCAATCCTCCAATCATTGATCTATATCTTTTTTGATTTACCTTGGGAGAGTCATCATCTTTGCTTAGCTTGCATCCAGTTACCATAGGTGTGCCTACTGGCTTTGAGTCTTCCATTCCAAATTTCTTTAGCAATTCTTTTACATACTTGGACTAAGATATGAAGATACCTTTATTTGATTGAACAATTTGCAGACCTAGGAAGAAATTTATCTAACCAAACATTGACATCTCAAACTCACTTTTCATCTTATTAGCTAATGCTTTACACATGCATTCATTTCCACCAAAAATGATATCATCAACAAAAACTTCAACAATCAGAATGTCCCTATGATCAATTTTGAAGTAGAGATTACTATCAGCAGTACCTTTTCTAAATACTATCTTAAGCAAATGCTTATCCAATCTGGCATATCAGGCTCTTGAAGCTTGTTTGAGTCCATACGAGGCTTTTCTCAACCTACAAACATTATCTCCTTGATCAGACAACTGAAATCCTTCTGGTTACTCAATGTAGACTTCTTCCTCCAAGTCTCCATTTAGAAATACTAAATTTACATCTATTTGATATACTTTAAAATCTTTGAAAGCAACAAATGCAAGAAATAATCTAACTACCTCTATCCTTTCCACTAGAGAAAAAGTTTCTTCAAAATCAATTCCTTCTACTTGAGAGTAGCCTTTACATACCAACCTTGCCTTATTCCTTACCACTTCACCATCTTCATTCAATTTATTCTGAAAGACCCATTTGGTTCCAATCACATTTTTGTCCTCAGGTCTAGGAACTAGATCCCATGTGTGATTCTTTTCAATTTGCATCAATTCCTCTTCCATTGCTTTGACCTAGTTTTTATCATTGCCAGCTTCACTTACTGATTTAGGTTCAATCCTTGAAATCAAACAAATCTCTTCTTGATCCTTAGACATTTTTCTCCTAGTTTGAACACCTTTACTCTTATCTCCTATGATCTAATCTTCTGGATGATTTAATCTTACATACCTGGGAGTTTTGGAGATTGTTTGAGCTTCTGTTTCTTGAACTTGTTCCTCATCATCTGTGTTGACCTTTGGAGTCACTGGTTCAAATTGAACCTAGGTCTGAACTTGAACTTGCCTTCCTTGATTTTGACTTTCATCTTGATCATCTGAATCATATCTGGAGTACCTGGAATGTCCTTCCTTACTTTCATCAACTTTAACATTCGCACTTTCAACAATCTTCTTCAATCTTTTATTGAAGCACCAGTAGGCCTTACTTTGAGTTGAGTATCCCAAAAATAGTCCTTCATCACTTCTTGCCTCAAACTTACCTAATTCCTCATCTCTTTTGATATAGCATTTACTACCAAAAACTCTAAAGTATCTCATAAGGAGTCTTACCAAAATTTCCTTTGATCTGCACCTGGTTAAGAGTATAGACATCAGTACTCATAGCTTCTCTCCAATAAACTTGAGGAACATTTGTTTCCATCATCATGGTTCTGGTAGCTTCTTGAATGGTCTAGTTCTTTCTTTCCATAACTCCATTTTGTTGAGGAGTCCTAGGAGCAAATAGCTATCTTTTTATTCCACACTTTTCATAGAAACCATCAAACTCACTAGAGGTAAATTCTCCATCTCTGGCAGATCTCAGACACTTTAGTTTTCCACCAATCTCATTTTCAACCATCATCTTAAACACCTTAAACTTGTCAAGGGCTTCTAATTTTTCTCTCAAAAAAATTTACCCACATCATCTAAGAGTAATCATCAATTAGCAGCATGAAATATTTGTCTCCTTGCACACTTCTAATTCTAGTAGGACCATAGAGATTAGTATGTACCAGTTCCAATCTCTCACTTGAACCTTGTTCCTTACTCTTGAATAAAATTTTGTTCTGTTTGCCCAATTGACACTTCCTAGATATGTTATTAGGTTTCACAAGTCTTGGAAGATCTCTTATAGCTTGAGTGGAACTTATTTTGACAATGTTGTCAAAATTTACATGACACATCCTCCTATGCCATAGCCAACTTTGATCTGTCTGAGCAATCAAACAACTTTTCCTAGAACTACTTAAGTGAAATATGTTACCTTTGGTTTGAGTACTAGATGCAATTTTAGTTCTGAAGCTTTCCAAGATTTTGCATTTTCCATCCTTGAACCAAAGATCATAACCTTTGTCAACCAATTGTCCAACACTGAGAAGATTATCTTTCAATCCTTCCACATACAGAACATCATTGGTGTTATTCTTGCCATCAAAAGAGATGGATCCTCTACCACAAATTCTACCAGCTGAATTGTCTCCAAATTTTACAAGTCCTCCTTCATAGTTTTCAAAGTTCACAAACTTACTCTTGTCACTAGTCATGTGATGAGAACATCCACTATCAATTACCCATTCATCCCTTTCAATAACCTGAGTAGCCAAGGTGCTTTCCATATTTACATAGCTAGCAGATTTAGTAGACATAGGATCTTCTTCTTTGATATCAATAAACACCCAAACATTTTCAGAGGAGCCTCCATGATTAGATTCATCATCTGTTACCCCTTCTTCTCCATTTTCTTGAACATAGTAACATTTCTTTTGACCTTTACACTTGTTAGGGTTAGGTTTTGAAAACCTTTTCAGACATCTTGAGGCAAAATGACCAATCTTGTTGCAAGCAAAGCATTTGAGTGGTAATTTTCCTTCATACTTACCAGATCCTCTTGGCATTCTTCTGGCAATAAGAGCTTCAAGATATGTTGTTTCTATTTCAACATCTTCAAGATCCTTTCTTGTCTTTACAAATCTATTTGATCTTGCAGAAGAGCTTTCACCTGGATCATATCTTTGTTTTCCATACACACTGGCTTTAAATGTAGATTCAGACTTGGGAAGAGAATCACCAAACTCACTTAATTTGAAACCTAAAATTTTGCCAACTAGATGATCTCTTGTAACCTCTAAGACTATCTTGATTTCTTCTATAGCTGCAACTTTATGTTTGTACGAATCTGGTAAAGATCTGAGTACTTTTGATACAATTTTTTATTCTTCCAAAATTCCACCAGCACACCTGATGCCACACACAAGTTCATTTATCTTTTGCATGTAGATTGTGATGTTTTCATCTTTGCTCATCCTCATAGTTTCAAATTTTCCTCTCAGACTTTGCAGCTTTGCACATTTGAAATATTTGTCACCTTCATACAGATACTCCAATTTTTTCCAAATTTGATAAGCAGTTTTTAGACCAAAGACATTTGTCATTTTTGAATTAGTCAGGGCACTCAACAAAGCTTCTTTAGCTCAAAGATTATTTTTAGCATCTTTCACTTGATCAAGAGTTGAAGGACCTTTCTCCGAAGGTTTATACTCAACACTGGTTATTGCCCAATAGGCATTGCCCATGCATTGCAAATGGCACTCCATGCGATCTTTCCAAACAGAATAATTTGTTCCATCAAATCTTGGACTATCCTTCTTGTAGGTCGACATCCTAGATCTCCTCAAGTAGTTAAGCTTTTATGTGAGGATCTGGCTCTGATACCAATTGTTGGAACTAGACAATTGAGAGGGGGTGAATCAGTTGTCCCACAAAAACTTTTCTTTCCTTTAACCTTCTTTGTTATCTTCCTATTAGATTAGTGATGTAAACATTAAAGCATTAATCAATAGTATGAGAGCAGAAACATAATCAACACATTTGACAACAAGATTTTGACGTGGAAACCTGATTAAGGGAAAAACCACAGTGGGGGTTAACCCACAAGAATGTGTACCCTGTTAAAAGTGCTTAATAAAATAGAAGGCACATGCCTTCAGGTGCATTGCCCAGAGTTCACTGCTCAAAAGAGAGGCTCATTGCCTACAAAATTTATTTAGAAAGAATTAATTGAGAGATAGCATCTACTTCATGCTTGATTCAGTTTCAATGAATGTTCAAGAACTTTTGCTCTGCCCCAAATTCTTCTTCACATTCTATGCTGCTCTTGCTCCTTTTCTTCTTTGCTCTGCTCTTGATCCTTTCTTCAGATTGAACTATTTTACACAAGGATAATTTCAATACCTCTTCAACAAGTATTTATATACTTCATCAACCTTGGAATGATCAATAAGGTCGACTAAACTTGACGCGGATCATCACACTATCGGCCAAACACAACTGAGACTTGAATATGCTTCTACAACCACTCCATGCCTCATAAAAATATTTTTAAGGCATCCGCCACAGGCTAGGAACATCCGGTCGGCCAAAACTGGGAAGAACATCAACCTCAAGAAGGAATCTTCAATCAACAAGCTCGAACCTCAATGCAGACCTCTAACATAGTAGCCACATGATCTAGAGACCTCCACAAGCACATTGAATTCACCAATAACATCCATTCTAAACCAAATGATCAAAAGCAATTGAATCTTCCTCCAGAACCTCAAGAACACTCTCTACCATGACTGTCAAAAAAGAAGAGTAACTTGCGGACCTCCAAACCATGAACCACTGGTGTTGATGCTACACATTGACTTCCCAAGCTTGCCTTCAGATCCGCAGATCACAATTTTATATAACCGGACCAATCCGAACCTCTTTCCTGTCACTCTATCTTTCTTGAGTATTGCAGGAACTGATTCTACTCAGATGGCCATAACTCCTTCAAATCTTTATGTGGACTTCTCAAATCTTAACTGGAGCAATCTATGACAATCCTCTACACAACCACATGAACCGTATGCATTGATTATCATTAATTTTCTCAATATCCTCAATAGTCTGGTATTCTATGTAGATAGCAAAGTAGGATACAGTTGACACCAATGGCATAAGGATATGTTGACATCAATGACAACCCACTTAGGCACATATTTGTAACAAATCTCAAATTTATTAGCCATAGTTGAGGCCACCCCCTCGGATACTGAATTATGTTGTAACACAAATTCTAATGAATGGTACTCCCATATATTTCAATATTTGCGTGATGGTACCTTCCCTAATTTAGCATCTAAAAATACAAGAGTTCACATATGCAAACTCACATGTTACATTATCTTGTCCAATGTGTTGTATCGAAGAAGCTATAATGGAGTTCTTCTCCGTTGTCTTAATAAATCAGAAATTCCTATTGCTCTAGAAGAGGCTCACTCCAATGCCTGTGGAAGGCATTTTGGAAGAAAATCTTTGGTACAAAATTTATTATGTATGGGGTTCTATTGGAAAAACACAGAACAAGATTCCTTCACATTTGTCAAGAAGTGCCTGTATGTCAACAACATAGTAACTTAATTCAAGATCCTACCCAGGAATTTCGAGCGTAGGTTTTAGCTTGGCCATTTTTTGTATGGGGCTTGGATATAATTGGAAAAATATTTCCTCCTTCTCAAGGACACATTTTCATTATTACTGCTATCGATTACTTTACGAAATGGGTTGAAACTATGCCGCTACGATCTACGACTTCTATAGTAATCTGTCGTTTTGTTCAAGATAACATAATATCTCAATTTGGCATTCCTTCTTCCTTGGTTTATGAGAATGGTACACCATTTAAGAATAAGGATGTGAATAAATTTCTTGAAAAATACCACATTCAACATCGCTTCTCTATGCCATACTATCCACAATCAAATGGTCATGCAGAAGCTTCAAATAAGATTATTAGACAAATTCTTTGAAAAACTATTAATAAACATAAAAAAGATTGGCATATTTGACTCTTCTATGCACTTTGGGCCTATAGGACAAGTGTTTGTATGGCTACTGGTACTACACATTACAACCTTGTATATGGTGCCGAGACTGTAGACACCCAAATTTGTCCATGTCTAGCGACACCTTGTTAAATCACTAATCCATTAGCCAATTAATTAAATAAATTTTATTTATTTAATTAAAATCCCATTCTCATTTACTTAGCCAATTAATTAAATAAATTGTATTTATTTAATTAATTTCCACATCAGGTCTTATCTCATTTTATGCATTTATCCTATTAATTAAATAAATTTTATTTATTTAATTAGTTTCCAACTCATATCCTAACTAATTCAAATATTTTATTTGAATTAAGCCCTCATCATTTATCACATTTCAACACTTGTCCATTTCCCATTCATCATGTGTTGTAAGACAACTTTCATTTAAAATCCTTCACATGCACAACTAATTGGACCTAAATTTAGTAACTTTCAATCCTAGCCATTCACATAGCCTCTGAATCTCCACCGTTGATTGATCTTGGTTGAGTTCTATATAAACACCCTCTCATTCCATATGAGACATCCAGCAATCCAGTGATCCAGCAATCATATAGCACCTACATTATCATCTTGAGCATCTGAGCATTTGAGCTTTTTATCATCCATCATGGCAGCTTTCAGCTTTGTAATTGCTTATTGTTGAAGAAGCAGTCCACATCTCTCTCTCAAACAAGGAATCGCACGGTCTAGGTGATGTTATGCTTGAATTGCATTATCCTTTGATTTCATTTAGGTTAGATTCCTTGATGATGGTAGGGTAGGCTAGTAGCTTATGGTGTGGATTTATATAGGCTTATGGAATGAATATGGATGAAAAGTTTATGCCAAAGCATGGACCATAGGGTTAGCATGGGGGAGATATGTAGGATAATGGATAGAAGATGGGGAGATGTAGGCATGTGTGAATGTTTTGGAATGGAAGGGAATCATGACCAACGGCTGCACACACCGTGATAAACATTGAAGCTTTTGATTGGATGGTGGTGTAGGAAGCAATGGAGTTGTTTGCTTAGGGGATGGTTGATCAAGTGATTTAGGAACCCACATAGATTTAGTATTTTTAGTGCTTTTGTTTTGCTTGTGGGATTTTTGAAGGGAATGGAAGTTTTGGATGGAAATAGGCTCTTGGATGGAGATAGGTGGTTGGGATTCTTGCGATGTGGATGAGGATGCCTCATTTGACTTTCTAGCTATTTGTTTAGGAACCCAAACCATTTTGCTTTTAGGCTTTGCTTTTGGATGTATGGGCTTGGATAGCTTTGTGAATGTACTTTGCTTAGAATATGGATGATTTAGAGGCTTTTCACATTGATTCCCTAAGGCATGAGGGTCCTTAGGAGTTTTAGTTGGATTTTTGGCTTTATAGATAAAGGCATCCAAATGTTTATTTTGGAATCCCATGGGATGGATGGAGTGGATGGAATGATTGGAAGCTTTATGCTTAAACGATGTGTGCTTTTGTTGGCCATGATTAGGGATGCAAGGATACTTATGAACAATAGGTATGTTAGGTGTTGGAAGCAGCGGTGGCAAGGTGGATGGAGGGATATTTGGAGTTGGTAAAAGTGGAGGCAAAGTGGATGGTGGAAGGTGTATGGTCACATGCTTTTGACATTTATAGGATGATGGAGATGGAATGGCTACATATGTCTTGGGTATATGATAAGGTTTGCGATGGAAAGTGGTAGGTTTAGGTTGTGTCAAAGAAGATGTGAGATGCGCTTGATAAACAAGTTATGCCCCAGTGTAACTAACAGGTGATGCCCCCTCGAGAGGTAAGCCAGGCTAACCAGGAAGGGCTAAGTTGGCTCTCGATAGAAGAAAAGGCTAAAAAGAGGGCAGACGCGAAGGAAAGGGGGGGTTGCATGGAAGAAAATAGGCTGTGGCATAGAAGAATTAGGGTTTTGAGAAGGGCTATAAGTAGGTGCTTCAAGGGCAAATAGGCTCATTTGTGCTCATTTGTGCTGAGAAACTTAGAGAAATCCAGAGCTCCGGAGAGTGAGAGTGGCAGAGCTAGCAGGATGGTGATTCCACGCAGAGATCATCGTGCGAAGCGGGTAAGGACACATGGACGACCAGAGGGAGCAGGCGCACCGGTATGTTTCAAAACTTTTCCCAAAAGCGTGCATTTAATAGCCTAAAAGCGTAATTAATTCACACACGTCACCAAAAGCGACTAGGTTAGGACATAGCACATATAGGTCGCTTATGTAGGAATAGAGATCGCTTAGAGTAGTTTAGCTCGCATATGGGCGCGGGTAGGTCGCTTAGGGAAAATGAGGTCGCATCCTGTCGGCGGGAAAATATCGGCGAAAATGCACATATAGACGAAAACTAGTCGCTTATGAGCAAATAGGAGTCGCATAGGGGAATACAGCGCGCATATGAAGGCAAGTAGCTCGCATAGGGTAGATAGCGCGCTTATAGAGCTAGAAGAAGCGCATATGGTTAGGTAGCTCGCTAATAGTGAAAAGCTACACGCATATAAAATAGAGCTCACTTTTAGGGTAAATAGAGTCGCACATAGGATATGACTCGCATATGAAAGAATAATGAGCGCATAGGGAAGTTAAGGTCGCGTATAGTGAAACAGTGAGCGCATGTGCAAAAGAGCTCGCGTTTGGTCAAAACAGAGGCGCATATAGTAAAGTGGGTCGCTAATGAGCAGGAAAACATCGCATGTAGTAAAATGGACCGCTTATAGTAGGTGTAGGATAAAATAGCAGATAGATAGGCAAATTTTGAGATGGATGGCTAACGGAATGGACTGACAAGGGTAAATGGATGATGCAGGATGTACTACCGCCATTGCTATCACGGGAGCCCCATCCGAGAGATTTGCGGCTGGTGAGACGGTTGGATGCAGAGGAGCTACTGGTGTTGGAGATCCTGGGCTTAGAGCAGGTATCCCAATTAGAGCCAGTTCAGGCACATCGAGGGCTGATGACAGCGATGGTGGAGCGATGGATGAGCGAGCATAGTTCATTCTTGTTACCGACAGGAGAAGCGACCATTACCTTAGAGGATGTATTCCAAATTTTGAGGATTCTGATAGATGGGGACCGTGTAGATTATGATCCGGAGATGGGCCCAGCGGCATTCAGGAGATTGTTTGGCACACCAGACATCGGAGTAGAGGGTTCAGAGATTCTGATGGGGAGGATGGAGGAGCTCTGTGACAGATTACAGCGGGTGGTAGTGCCTATCATTAGATGGCTAGTAGGTGATAGGAGAGCCAGAGGTTTTCCTGTAGGATGGGGGACAGTGATGGAGGGCATGTTCTCCTATGGCACGAGATATGCATGGGCAGAGTGTGTGTTGGGACAGCTCTATCATTACCTGCATGATTGTGCATACATGTTTGGAGCCAGTATGTCAGCAGGGGTGACAGTTTTGCATGTATGGGCATATGAGCACATTCCGGTGATGAGACCAGAGGGATGGGTTGCTAGAGCAGCAAGAGAGCCATTTGCACGGATGTATAGAGGAGCCTTGACTTATCGACAGCGCCGAGGGGTGGTATACTGGCGGTGGAGATTAGATGAGATAGACAGATTTGTATGGAGGCCATGGCTAGGATGTGAGCAGTGGGAGGAGGAGGATGCGGAGCTTGCCTATGCTAGATAGGTGAGGTACATTTTTGGACGCGGCGTGTACATTATAGAGTGCTATTTGCCAGAGAGAGCCCTGAGACAGTTCAGAGAGGCACAGGCAGTACTTGTAGGTGATGCCGTTTTTGGGAGGACGAGGCAGGAGGTATTTGATTGGGGTCCAGAGGTTGTGGTGGACACAGCCTTGGTAGAGAGAGATGGACTGCAGCCAGCAGCATGGCAGTGGAGACAGGGTCCTGCAGATCCAGGCACATTGCCAGAGTACGATGTATACTGGGCGACAGCTAGGCCGACTCGGTTGACACGAGATGGGGAGATTGAAGAGATTGGGATGGAGAGACCAGTGTGGAGGCGACGACGACAGGCTCCACCAGCACAGGCAGTAGTGCCAGCTGCACTAGGGATACAGATGCCAGGGCAGGTGCCAGGTCAGCCTACTATATTAGCACAGCCACAGGCACAGATCGGAGCAGGAGATGATGTGGGCATTCAGCAGCTGCGGAGACGGATTAGAGAGGAGAGGAGATGGAGGCAGCAGGCACAGATGAGGCTAAGGAGAGTGGAGATGGATAGGCATCAGGCCGTGATTAGTCTGCGGCATGCTAGAGCACAGGCACAGACTTATCAGGCTCAGCTACAGTTGGGAGCTCAGAGAGGAGATGGACAGGATGACGGTGCTCTGGCTAGAGTGACAGGAGAGAGGGATACAGCTAGGCAGCATGAGCAGATGACGAGGCTTGAGCGAGATACTACAGTACAGCAGGAGCAGGCTATGAGAGCAGAGAGATATGGTCTGCGAGCTGAGAGAGATAGGGCAGTGCAGCAGCTGCAGGGGATGACTAGTGAGCGGGATAGAGCAGTGGCTGCCTTGGGGACCGATGGAGCTACCATGTACTTAGCCACACAGTTGACAGCGGTACAGGCCGAGCTTCAGAGAGTGCAGGGTGAGGCTGAGTATTACAGAGGCTTATATTATGGAGCTATGCCGGCAGAGCAGAGACAGCCTAGCTTCAGGAGCAGGTCAGGGGCTTCGAGCTCACAGAGGTCAGGTGGATCTTGATCAGTAGCTTCAGTGATGGGGCCACCGAGAGATGAGGGACCAGGTACAGGACCTGTTGGTGGTGGTGGTCAGGGCGAGGGAGCTGGCAGTAGTCGCTAGGGCATACCTTGTTGACATTGTATCATGATGAGGCCTAGAGCCATTGTTGTACATTCATTCTTTTCAGGGCTCAGCTTGTATTGTAGACACTTGTATTTTGACACACATGTATATATATATATATGGCAGTTTTGGCGATCTATATGATGTTATAATGATTGTGATGTTGATATTATGATGGCTATGCATGTTATGTGTATGGATTATATATGGATTATGGATGGATGTTTATGCAAATGGTAATGGATAGAAAATGTTTGAATATGTAAAAGGTAATGATATGAATAGATGTATGCATATAGGTAGATGGTAATGAAAGATATATATAATGGACTTATGTATGGCTAACACTTGTTTTGCAGGAGCGGGAATATGGACAAAGGATGATGGAAATGATTGATCTTGGCTGAGGATGATGGAACGAATGGATAGATAGAATGAATAGATAGGATGATGATGGGCAGCTTTCAAGTAAATGCTCAAAATGAAAAGAAATGCAGTCCTTATGTTTGATATAGCATATGGATGTTATGCACCAGGGTATAAGAAACCAAGGTGTCAAGGTATCCAATGCGTAACTAGCATGTTACAATCTTGTCTGAACGCATGTGGTCAAGATGTGGAGCCAACATGCACAAGATATGAATAACAGCTAGTGTTGGACTTTGACGCTACAAACAATGGTTTGAGCTTATCTCCACTACACATAATGATAGCTTGCTGGTTATATGTATGGAGTTAGTCTTGACATAGAATAGTCTCAAATGCATAAGAGACTGTTTAGCTTCTCAGATGCTAGAGATATTGATATGTAAGATACTAATCCCAACACGTACAAGATACCAATACGCATAGGAAGAGAATAAGATCATCCCGCAAACACGGCATATGAAAGCTATATGACCATGCCCCAGTCCTTACTTCATCGCAACATACCAAGATATAAATAGATCAAGGCAGTCTTGATTAGGTATAGAAAAGGGACAAAAGATAAATCAAAAGATAAAACAAAAGATACTGTCATCACGTTCTCTTGCCAATTTTGGGTGCTCTTGGATAGATTAAGCTGGCGCCTTGTTAAAAGGAAAGCTACATCCTGTTGAAGGCTAAAGTTGTTGATAAACTGCTATAGCAAATGTTGGCTTAAGGCATGCAGACAAATAGCTTCTGGCTTACCTTTGATTGGTTAAAGTGCTTGAGATTGCAATATACACATGGATTGCTTCTTGTTTGAGCTGATCAAAGAGAAGAAGATGGATGATGCATGAAGATGAAGAAGATGGGGTGGATCATCTGTGCTTGAGTACTAGAAACTTCCTTCGTATTCCAGACTGCCTACATACCCTGTATCCACGGGATCAAAGCACATTTACGATGAAGATGAGACATGATGAATATGTAGTTTTGGGTTTTATTGATGATGTAAGTGATGAAAGATAGAAGAATGTGAGCTGAAAGATTGAAGGATGTTTAGAAGAAAGATGAAAGATAACTGATGAAAGGGGCTATCGTCTTAGCCTGAATCAGAGTGCTTCCTTCGCATCTCAGATTGCCTACATACCCTGTATCCACGGGATCAAGGCGTCAACGATAGAGCTAGATGTAGTTCTTATTGATGTGGCTAATCGATTGGATGTTTGATCAAGCGATGTTTGTTACGATTGTTGGATGAATGTGGATGGATTACGAAGGTATGAGTCTTGGTTGCAAGCTGTTAAGTCATATTTGTCGGTGGACATGTGCCATGGCTGAAGTTGATAAGGTGTGCTGTGTTGTAAGCTGAGTTGTTTGATGTGTTATGAGCTAGAGATAACAGGATCCACTTCCAAATAAGACGCAACAAATGCCCCCAGTGCGGGATGAGGTTTATTATGCAGACGCGACAATGCAGAAAAGATGTAGCCAAGATGCTAAGGTGCCAAAAGATATAGATATCACGACAATGTCTCAAGTATGATAGCTAGCATTGGCAAAGGATGAAGATGAAAGGCTATGTGTGAGATTGCGATAGGGCTTATGAGTATGGCTTATACAAGATGCAGTGGGAAAAATGATCAAACGAACCAAACAAATAAGGGAAGCTGGTCACTACACATAGCGCCTGTTTGCCAGGTTTTCACTATGGTACTTATCCAAGGCGCCTGTTTACCAGGTTTTCACCAGAGGACGGATTATTTATTGGATGTTTATATTATTATTATTATTATTATTATTATTATTTTTAGATTTTTTGGCTCTTTTTGGGGGATAGCTGAGATTCATGGATAAAACTTCTTGAGATGAACGCTGTTGACGGGTTCATCCAAGGGAATGCCTTCAGGTGTTAGACTGCTGTGATAATGAAAGGACCAAGCCAATTTGGTTCAAACTTGCCCTGTTTCTCTCGATGCTGTTGATTCCTTTGGTTTTCTTTAAGGACAAGGTCACCAACCTGAAATCTGCGTTCTCTGATCTTTTTGTTGTAGCTGCGGCGTAGCCGGTTTTGATAGACTTGAAGATGGTTCAATGCTGTAAGGCGGCGTTCATCTAATAGCTCAAGATCATGGAGTTTGGACACTCGATATTCTTCATCTGAGATAGTATGTTGCAAGGATATGCGCAAAGAGGGGATCTCAACCTCAATAGGCAAAATAGCTTCAGTGCCATAAAGAGCATAGGGTGTGGCGCCAGTAGGAGTTCTGACACTTGTTCTATATGCCCATAAAGCAGGATGCAGTTGTAGATGCCAATCTCGACCAGCTTCATTAACAGTCTTTTTGAGGATCTTGATGATTGTCTTATTAGAGGCTTCAGCTTGACCGTTGCTCTGAGGATAATAAGGCGTAGAGAACCTATGTTGAATATGGAACTTATTGCAAAGATCTCTAACCTCTTGGTTCTTGAAAGGCCGACCATTATTTGTGACAATAGCTTGAGGAACTCCATAACGGCAGATAATGTAATGTAAGATGAACTTAGCTATTTGTTTACCTGTGATGTAGGTCATTGGTATGGCTTCTACCCACTTCGTGAAATACTCAGTGGCAGTGATAATAAACTTATGACCATTTGATGAAGTAGGATGGATTTTACCCACAAGATCAAGTCCCCATTGCGAAAAAGGCCATGGAGTGACAATAGGCTGAAGCTCATGTGCTGGTGCATGTATTAGATCTCCATGTTTCTGACATTGTAAACATCACTTTGCAAATTGTTGGGCATCTTTTTCCATAGTTGGCCAATAGTATCCTGCTCGCAGAAGTTTCTTAACAAGGCCAGGGCCAGCGGAATGCGAACCGCAGACACCTTCATGTACTTCACGTAAGGCCGTTTTTGCTTCCTCAGAATCAAGACATCTAAGAAGGATACCATCAAGACTCTGGCGATAAAGGGTGTCTCCTAAGATAGTGTAACGAGAGGCTCGACGGATAAAAGTTTTACACTGGGTGTTGGATAGTTGAAGAGGCAAGGTTTGATTACGGAGATACTCGTATATATCCTTGTACCATGACAAGTTGGGACCAACAATCTCACATATGAGCTCAGACTGTGGAACTTCAAATGCTGGGATCAAAAGCTGTTCGACCAAGAATTCACATTTATGGGTGTTAGATGGCATGTCTAAAAGGGATCCAATCATAGCCATGGCATCTACTGCTCTGTTTTGTAGTCTTGGAATTTGCTCGAAGGTAATGTCCTCAAAATATTACTTGAAATCGTCCACCATTAGCTTGTATGGAAGAAGCTTCTCGTCTTTTGTTTGATATTCATCTAAAACCTGTTTGATAACCAGCTGAGAATCGCCAAAGACTTGTAACTGTTTGATAGCCCACTGTACTGCCATGCGCAAACCTGTGATTAAAGCTTCATACTCTGCTATGTTATTGGTACATGGGAATGCTATTCTGTATGATTTAGGTATGCAGTCTCCTTGGGGAGTGACAAACAAGATACCTGCTCCAGATCCGTGTTGAGTGTATGATCCATCAAAGTATAGCTGCCATCATGCTGGAGAACTTAAATTAAACAATCCTTCATCAGGGAATTCTGGGTATATTGGCTGAATGTCTGTGATGGGTGCTGCAGCTAATTGATCAGCAATGACTTGTCCTTTGATAGCTTTACGGTTCACATATTGTATGTCAAATTCACTCAAGATAATAACCCATTTTGCTAGTCTCCCTGTAAGAAGTGCTTTTGAAAGGAGATACTTGAGGGGATCCACATTAGAGATGAGCTTTGTTGTTTGGTTCAGCATATAGTGTCGCAACTTCTGGGAAGCAAACACTAATGCTAAACAAGCTTTTTCCATGAACGAGTAATTGAGTTCATATCCCACAAGGGTTCTGCTAATGTAGTAGATGGCTTGTTCTTTTCCTGAGTCATCATGTTGAGCTAGAAGGGCACCCAATGCTGCAGTTGTTGATGATATATAGAGCAGTAATGGACGATCAGGTGTCGGTGGTACTAGCACAGGAGGTGTTGCCAAGTATTCTTTTATCTTATCAAAAGCCTGTTGACACTTTTCATCCCACTTAAAAGGTTCACCCTTACGAAGAAGATGCTGAAAAGGATGACATTTATCTGTGAGTTGTGAGATAAATCTGCGGATAGATTGTAGCCTACCCTGTAAACTGCGGAGCTGTTTGAGATTCGTTGGTGGAGGCATTTCTATGATAGCTTTTACCTTAGCTGGGTCCACTTCTATCCCTCGTCGTGACACAATATATCCCAATAGTTTTCCTGATGTTACGCCAAATACACACTTCTTTGGGTTTAGTCTGACTTGGTATTTTTCTAATCGATCAAAAATTTGTGCCAATACTTGTAGATGTCCTTCCCTTGTCTTAGATTTTCCCAGGATGTCATCAACATAGTCTTCCATGATAGTATGAAAAAGGTCATGAAAAATAACTGTCATGGCTCGTTGATAGGTAGCTCCAGCGTTTTTGAGACCAAAAGGCATTACAACCCAGCAATATGTGCCCCATGGACAAATAAAAGATGTTTTATCTTGATCTTCCTCTGCTATTCGGATTTGATTATAACCAAAAAATCCATCCATCAAAGATAGCATTTCATGTCCTGCTGTAAGATCAACAATGTTGTCTATGCTTGGTAATGGAAAATCATCTTTAGGACATGCTTTGTTAAGATCTCTAAAGTCTGTGCAGCAGTGAACTCGTCCATCTGGTTTTGCTACAGGTACTAAGTTTGAAACCCATTCTGGATAATCAATAGGCTTTATGAACTTTGCTTCTAACAGTTTCTGAATTTCTGCTTTGACCAATAAGGCAACTTGTGGATGCATTTTACGCAATTTTTGTTTGACAGGCTTTGCATCAGGGAATACTGCTAAATGATGTACCACAAGTGAAGGATCTAGTCCTGGCATGTCTGCATAAGTCCATGCAAAATTTATAGCTCTTCTTAGAAAAAATGCTGTGAAGTTCTTTCATTCTTGCTCTGATAGTGATGCTGCCAAAAAAGTGATCTTCGGATTCTGTTCTGTTCCCAAGTTCATGTCTTGTGATTTTTCAACTAGCACAGTTGATTTCTCATGGTAATCAGTGGCAACAGGAAGATCAAATCCCTCATCCTCAGGTGCCTCAGAGAGGTTTTCACCTTCGGATACGTCCTTTATTTTTGCTTTTTCACGATCAAGAGGTGCCTTGTGGTTTTCACCTAGTGACCTATTTTGTTGAATTTTGTTTATTTCACTTTTGTGACTGAAGGATTTGATACTTCCGCCAAATATGCTAGTTTAGGTAATTCCATCATGAAACCTGCTTTATGATCACCCAGTGGAATACCTTGTCTCAAACCCATGAATTCTGCAATGGCTTCGTCATTTTCAAATGTATCTAATATCGGTGCCCCCTGTTGGTCCCAATCGATGAGGTCAGGATATACAAGTGAAAGGCTAATGGAGGGATCGTGATGGCTAGAAGAGGTTGCGGAAAACATGAAGATGGAATGTTCTTGAAAAAGGTCAGTGATATGAAGGGAGGAGTCATCGATGGTATCCAAATTAGAAGGCTCTCCTACCGAAGAAGGTCCAACGTCAATATCGGAAATACACTTAATGTCTTTGGTTTGTGGTACCTCCGGTTGGTAACCAAGGCCTTGCTTATTAAACTTCTTAGACACAATAAGGGGCTCAATAGGTCCTTGTTCCTGTGATCCCAAGCCACCATGTCCTTTATAGCCCATGTTCTTTATGATACGAAACCCGTTGTTGTATCGCTCTACTTCAAGTTGGACTTGGTCATTTTCATCAAAGAATATCCAAGAGTTGATGTCCTCAATGTCTTCGTCATCCAAGAAACCACCTTTAATGAATACGGTAGGGGGAGCTTTGATAACAGCGGAGGATGAAGTGGGCTTAGATGTAGAGGGCTTACCGTGGGATTTAGGAGATAATGGAAGGGTACCAACACAATAGGATTCCTGCAATTTGTATTCACCGGGGCCATGTTCGGTATATTTGATATGGAGGTTGGAAGCGGCTTTGCTAGATGAGGGCTTGAGGAGATCGGATGGATCTACATAGGAGGAAGATGGATATGCCTCGGTGTTGATAGGGATACGGTTTGGACTCTAATATTTAGCTTGAAAGGCATGGCAAAACTCAAATGGATTGGGATCAGCTTGAATGGTAACTTCAACACCCTTATGTGGAAATTTAAGGCATTGGTGATATGTAGATGGAACTGCTTTAAGGGTATGGATCCAAGGGCGACCGAGGATGATGTTGTAAGGCAGATCAATATCAAGGACTTGACAGCGAGTTTCTGTAATGACCGGCCCAACTTGAATAGGCAATAAGATGATCCCTTCAGTATCTCTTTCAGCATCATCATATGCTCTGATGGTAATAACCTTGGAAGTGTCAACATCTTTTTCAGAATACCCCAATTGCTTGATAAGTTTCAAAGAACATATATTTAGACCAGCTCCCCCGTCTATCAAGACTCGTTTGATACGGCGTTGTTTAACAAATACTTCAATATGGAGGGCTTCGTTATGTGACGGATGCATGGAGGGCTGAAGATCTTTGTCTGAAAAGGTCAGATGACAAGGGGCGGCAATGCTAGCGACCATAGATTGGAATTGTGTGATATTGATATTATTAGGCACCAAAGACTCTTGTAAGGCTTTATCAAGGATAGCTTTATGTGCGGGAGATATGCGGAGCAGCTCAAGAATAGATATGTGTGCAGGTGTTTTACCAAGGTGATCCAAGAGGTTATAGTCAGAGAGAGGTCGAGGAGAGTGAGGAGGAGCTCCTTGAATAGTAACTCGACCTCTTCGCGTGGTTACGGCACAATCAGGTGCGCTCCCTTGGACAGTAATGGTAGAAATGCGAGCATGGTCGATGCGGCCAATGGTAGATGACACATAGTTATAGGGAATAGCATTTCCAGCTTGAAGGTTATTTGTCTGATCATGAGACGGAAGTGGATTCTTGAAAGGCTCTAGATCATAGTTTGATGTGGATGGTTGAGCGGGTTGAGCTGTTGAAGGTGTGACGTTGATTAGACCTTGATCAATGCAGTCTTGGATAACATGTTTTAAGCGCATACAACCATTTGTTTTGTGCCCTTTAACTCGATGGTAATCACAATACTCATTCTCTTTGTACCAAGGAGCTCGAAAGAGTGGTTCGCCATTTGGTGGTGCATCGGGTAGAATAACGTCTCCGGCTTGAAGCAGCTTTTGAAGAATAACTTCCATGGGTTCCACTAATGGTGTAAATTGTCAGCGTGGATTAGAAGTTTGGCATTGGTTTCTTCGTTGTGGAAAAGGTTGTCTTGGTGTAGAGGCTGCTTGAATGTTGATGGGAGCTCTCATAGTTTGAATATTCTTTGTATCGACAATACCGTCATTGACAATATTCTTGTTCTTGTTCCAAAAGCGACACTTATCATTGGAATTTTGAGGAGAATCTTTGTTATCACGAAAGATCTTGATAGCTCCTTTGGCAATTAAGGCTCGTTCAATAATAACTCCTTTGGAAACTAATTCATCAAAGGTGCTAGCACTTTGCAATTGTAGTTGGAATGACAGCTCAGGATGAAGATTTTGAACAAAGATGTCAAGCTGTTGTTTCTCAGGGATTTCCCATGATAATTTGCTAGCCATATTACGCCATCATTGGGTAAATGAGGAAAAGGTTTCACCATTGCGTTGTTTGTTGTTGACAAGGTCATTCATGTTTACCTCATGTTCAATGTTGAAGGCAAAGTGTGATCGAAACTTGTTTGCCAATTCAGAAAAAGTCTTAATTCCTGGAGGTAAATGGGAAAACCATTCGAGAGCTTGTCCTGCTAAGCTTCGAGGAAATAGTCTCAAAAGATATGTATCATCATAGGCAACATCAAGACATGCCACGAAAAAGGCTCGAAGATGGTCATCCAGATTTCCTTTCCCTTTGTACTTATCAAATTGTGGGATTTCAAAATGTGGCGGAAAAGGTATCATATTAAGAGACTTGTCAAATGGATAGGCGCGTATGTTTTCGAGAGAGAAAGGTTTCTTGCCTTGTCCTACCCTTTCATCGATCATCTGTTGGATATCGGCTGAAGATAACTGCTGTTGTTGCGAAGGGGGTGGAGTATGATATGAGACATATTGTGGTTGTGGTTGTGGTATATGTGGAGTTGTGACTGTTTGTTGTGGTTGTGGGATATATGAAGCTGTGACTGTTTGTTGTGGTTGTGTGCCCACAATGTATGTCAAAGGAGTGGTATGTGACATGTATGTGTTGGAGGATTGCTGTCCTTGAGACACAAGCGGCAATTGGGTGTGCATCACATGAGAAGTGGATGTTCGATTGATAGTAGCAGATGGTTGGGAAGTTGGGATTGAATTCATGACATGGTAAGTGACGGAGGGATTGGTAGATATGATAGAAGGATGAACATTGGGATTGGTATTTTGGACAATATGAGGATTGGTATATGTCATGTGTTGGGTGATATTAGAGAAGCCTTGGGTAGCATAAGATGGATTGATGGTGTGTGAAGGATTGGAAGAAGAGGACAGCATGGATGTAAGTTGATCAACATAAGTGATCTTATTGTTTGGATTGGCTTGAGAAATGAGGGGATCACTCATGTCAATGAGACTAATGTTGGGATTATAGGATAGCATGGAGGAATTAGCAGTTGGTATATGAGATGTGGTAGATTGTAATGGGTGTGAAGCATGGACAACATGTGTTGTTGGAATGGTTTGAGAGGTATGCACACCATAAGACATGGAACTAGCTTGTGATGCTCGAAGTGTTTGCGCTTGTGTTGCATGGACAGCTTGTGTTACTTGAGGCATGGAAATAGTCATGGTAGAAGGAGAGATATGTTGAGGGACATGAAAAGGTGGAATATTGAGATTTTGTGACATGAGAGGGAGCACATTGGTGGGCACTATCAATGGTTCTAAAGTATGCTCTGATCGTGGTAACTCAAATGAAGCAACAATAGGCAATGAGGACGATGTTTGCGATGTAATAGGAGATGATGTGACTCTAGTAGATGGTCTATTTGCAACAACAGCAGTAGTGTTGGGATCTTGCTCTCTAATAGCAGATATGTCAAAATCTTTAGGTAGTTTAGCACCCATGCGAGCAAGTTGGAGAAAACAGTGATTAGGCTCAGATATCATGAGTTTCTCAACTTGGTCCCATAGATAGGTATCTTGGAATTCTGATGAGTCGTCTTGAGATTGTTCTTCGAAAGTTTCCAAGGATGGTGGAGGTTGCATTTGTTGTGAAGATGATTCACCCATAGTGTATCCTTGAGGTATAAACATATGAGAAGGCATACCAGTTGTGAATTGAGTTGCGTCCTTAAGAGGTGTTGTGAATTGTTTCATCTCAGCTTGCAATTTGGCGTCCATTTCAGCTTTCAATTTGGCTTCTATTTCAGCTCGATATTGACTCCTAGTTTGAGGCATGATGTTGATGATGAAGTTAAGCTTGTCAAAGTCTTGAGACCCAAAAGATGATAGTTGGTTGATTGGTTGTTGTTTTGGTTTGCTGGTTTGGTTTGCTGGTTTTGCTAGTTCGCTTGGTTGGTTTGTTTTGGCTGAGTTGTTGTTGTTGGTTTGCTATTGGTTTTCCCTAGAGGATAGCTCAAACACTCAAGGGAAAGATTGTTTGCTGTTGATGTTTGTTGGAGCTAAAGCTAAAAGATGTTGTTTGCTAAAGCTAAAGCTGAAGGATGATGTGTGTTGAAGCTACAGCTGAAGGATGTTTGCTGATTGAAATGATTGGATTGATGTCTGATTTGCTGGTTGGGGTCTCAAAAAGATGGAAAAGCTCATGAGTTGTGATTGATTGATAAGCTCAAAATAGGAGACAAAGTCCAGGTATTTGCTGTTGATCAAAGAGAAATCTAAAAGCTGATGTTTGAGACCTAAGCAAGCTGGACTTGTAGCTAATTCGGCTGATGTACTAAAATTTGCAAGGATTTTAGCTACAGGTGACTGATGATAGCTCAAAGGTGACTCAAAGGATGCTAAAGGTGATTAATGATAGCTCAGATGCGACCTAGTTTAGTTTTGATAGACAAATGACAGTGCTAACCAGAAGCGAATGCTATACCAAAGGCGATGACTGTTGGTTCAAAGGCAATTTTCTGTTAATCAGTGGCAACTCAGATATCCCTATAGGCGACAGTCTATTGTTCAGAGGCGAGCTTGTTCATGAATTAGGCGAATAACTGCGGCTTAAAAGCGATTAGGCTTAGACAAGATGCGATTGGTTATGACTCAGATGCGACTTGGTTCAGGCAGTAGGCGATCAGCTGTGGTTCAAAAGCGATTCCGTTCAAGCAAAAGGCGATCAACTGTGGTTTAAAAGTGATTCTGTTCAGGCAATATGCGGGCATTTGTTGTTTAAAAGTGATGCAGTTCAGGCAAAAAGTGAATTACTACAGTTCAGAAGTGATGTCTGTGGTTTATGCGAGCAGTTTCGGTTCAAAAGCGACTGTGTTTGTGTAGAAGTTGTCTAATTTTACAGTTTTTCAGCAAGAAAACAGTGATAACAGTCACTCACACTCACAACAAGCACAAACTGATACAACCTAGGCTAGGATAGGACAGTATCTATTGAATCCCCTAGCTGCGCCTATTTAAAGCAGGTAGCTCCAGGATCTTGGTAGCACCGGCTCCTCCTTACATTTGCACACACTTCTCACGCATACCAAGATCTGGGATTCTTATAAGGCTTGACCCTCTCCAAACCTTTAGATTGTCCCTGCTACCTCAGCTAAGAACCGCATGAATCGGGGCCGCTTCAAAGGTTTTACCCTCTGCGTCAACAGATAGAAGGTTTTTGTCTACTACACAAAGTTGCTAATAAGGGCATCCGTTCGGGTGGCTATACATGCGGCAGCGCTACTCTCCGTTATGGAGTCTCCCAGCCTCCAAGGGTTGCGCCTTGGAGGGTTTTGGGGGAGGTTGGCTGTCGGTATAACACAACTACACCCGTTGTTTGTGGCTTTCGACACAAACACTTTTCTTATATAGCGGTTTGGAAGGACTTGGCTTTAGCCCGTTACCGCTTGGGTCGTATCCCTTCTCACACTGGGAAGGCAGGCCCTCTAAAGATAATGACAAGTTCTCATACACCCAAGATCCATTTGACAGGTAAGGGGAGAGGATACTTTTGTCATTAAATTTGGGTTACAATCAGGCACATGCAAGCAATCAAAAAGATAAATCAAGCACGGAGCAAACAGTAGTTCATTTTAAGCACCAAGCCCAAATATGCCTAATTTAGTGAAAAAAACCACAAATCTTGGACCGATCGAACCTGCAACAGATATGTCAGTAGTTTGATAACCTCCTTCCTTGGACAAATCGATAAGATGCTGCGCAAATACCCAGTTAATAGCCAAAAATCAAACTGGAACTGAAACAGATTTGAAAACAACAGAACTTACCAGATGCGATTCACTGCTGATCAAAAGCGACCTCCATTATATCAGAGGCAAAATACTGCAGATCATATGTGACGCATAAAAACACAGGATGCGACACCTGTCAGCTCATAAGCGATGCAGATTGGCCATAAGCGATCAATTAAGGGCTAAATGCGAACAGTATCTGTAAAAACATAGCCGACAAACAAAACCCTAGTCTAACAGGCGAGTATTATCAGTCCATAAGCGATACTAATGAAGTCAAACGCGGCCTCTGTCGACTCATATGCGATCCAGATATACCCAGAAGTGATCTGTTGCAAGACAAAAGCGACCTGTATCTGCAAGAAAAAGCTAAAACCCTAACCTGCACAGGCGATCACTGTTAGCTCATAAGCGACATAGATCAGTGTACAGGCGAGTACTGTTAGATCAAAAGCGACGCGAACATCTGCAAAGGCGGCCACTGTTATGTCAAAAGTGACCTAATTATGTGTAAAAGCGGCGGCTGTTAGGTCAAAAGCGGTAAATACAGTCAAACCAGCAGTAAAAATCACAGGCGAGCATTTTAAAAACAAAAGCGATACTTTTTATCTTAAGCGACGACTGTTTGTTTAAAGGCGATCCAGAGTGGAAAATGCGGCCTGTTCCAGCTTAAAAGCGACGCAGAAATTCGGAAGCGGCAGATTTTCGTTCAAAAGCGACTGGAATTTTCTGCGAGCACCTGCAAAATCTGATCTTCAAAGAAACAACTCCAAAAAATGAAGTTAATCAGGGACGTGAGTCCCACCGGGCGTGCCAAAATGTGATAGGTGAAAGTCAGGTGTGGAAGATCAGACATAGTCATGAAACCCTAACCCTACCATCATCAAGGAATCTAACCTAAATGAAATCAAAGGATAATGCAATTCAAGCATAACATCACCTAGACCATGCGATTCCTTGTTTGAGAGAGAGATGTGGACTGCTTCTTCAACAATAAGCAATTACAAAGCTGAAAGCTGCCATGATGGATGATAAAAAGCTCAAATGCTCAGATGCTCAAGATGATAATGTAGGTGCTATATGATTGCTAGATCGCTGGATTGCTGGATGTCTCATATGGAATGAGAGGGTGTTTATATAGAACTCAACCAAGATCAATCAACGGTGGAGATTCAGAGGCTATGTGAATGGCTAGGATTGAAAGTTACTAAATTTAGGTCCAATTAGTTGTGCATGTGAAGGATTTTAAATGAAAGTTGTCTTACAACACATGATGAATGGGAAATGGACAAGTGTTGAAATGTGATAAATGATGAGGGCTTAATTCAAATAAAATATTTGAATTAGTTAGGATATGAGTTGGAAACTAATTAAATAAATAAAATTTATTTAATTAATAGGATAAATGCATAAAATGAGATAAGACCTGATGTGGAAATTAATTAAATAAATACAATTTATTTAATTAATTGGCTAAGTAAATGAGAATGGGATTTTAATTAAATAAATAAAATTTATTTAATTAATTGGCTAATGGATTAGTGATTTAACAAGGTGTCGCTAGACATGGACAAATTTGGGTGTCTACATTTTGCCCCTCTTTGATACAATGTTCAATAGAACGTTGTGTCAAAGAAGATGTGAGATGCGCTTGATAAACAAGTTATGCCCCAGTGTAACTGACAGAGACAATAATGCCTTTAGAGTTAGAAATTCCTTCATTGCGAGTTTCCCTAAGGGACATTAATGAAGAACAACTAGAGATGCTTGATTAACAATGTATCAACATTCTTGACCATCTTAAAGCTCATCAGAAAAACATCTAATGATTGTACAATGAACATGTAATACATCACTCATTCAAAGTTGGAGACTTAGTACTTTATGAAAATCAATGTAATTTGAATGCACCTCCTGGTGAAAAAGGGAAGTTCATCCCTAATTGGCTAGGACCATATGTTATCATTGAAGCTTATGGATCAGGAGCATATAAATTAGCTGATGAACAAGGTATGCCTCTTAAAGAACCTATTGATGCTATGCATTTGCAAAAAATTCATTATTAAGATCATATGTTAGATATTACTTTATAAAGCAATTATTTATTAATTGTTTCAATTTCGACAAGATAGTACATTTTATCTTAATTCATTTAATAAGCTAGCATAAGATCTTTAACATATAATTAATCATTGTTGCATCTAATTAAACTGTGTTTTGTTAGATCACAATTGCATTAATTAGAAACAATATTCATGTGCAAAATTTTTAATCATTGTTGTATTTACTAGGCAGTCTGCAAAGATTGATTAGTCTAAATCACAATAGCATTAAGTACATTTTCACTTGATCATCAAAGTTATCACTTGTTGCATTTTCATATATCACGTGGTACACCATAACATTAATAGAAAAACTATTGATAATTGATGCCTCACATGGAGAAATATAGAACAAGCTATATTGAGGAGTTTTATATTTAGAGTTGTTATTTTTTCATACATGATGCATGGAAAAAAAAGGGAAAATAAGAGATTAATTTTAGAAACTATTGTTGCATATCACTTAATTTAAGTGCTAAATGGATAGTATTTTTTTTAGGATGCTCTTCTCTGTTATATTTAGAACCATTGTAATATCTGTAAAGAGATGTATTGAGACTGTTGTATTGTAAGCTAATAATGGAAAGAGGGCAATGTAGTGTTATATTTTGCATTGTGTAATATTTGTATATAGCTCAATTACGAGGAGTGCTATATGGAGTTGTTTTGTGTTCTTTGCTGCAAATGGGTTTTTTTTTTTTCAGCTTGAATAAAGAACTGTAAGTTGGGTTTCAAATTCTACATTTGGTATTAGAGTAGGTTATTGATTTTTGCTTTGAAATCTCTTTAACAATTGATTTCTTGAGGAGCATGTTGAATGGATTCATTGGGATGTTATGGTAAAAGATTTTGTAGCATCTATGGCAAGGATTGAAATTCAGGCAAGGCTTGGCAAGTGTGAACCCATTGGAAGAAATTAGTTGAGGTAAGGTTTCTCAAAAATTAGTCTTTGAAAGATATTTGAAGGTATATTTAAGTTGTTCTTTTGTGTGATTAAAAGCAATGGGAAAGATTGGTAAAGAGAAAAGAAAGAAAATACAAATTTAATATGTGAAAAGGATGGTTTGAAAGATGAACTAAAGAAAATTAAAAAGAAAAGTGAAGAATTGGAAGAAAAGTTGAAGTTGTTTGATAAGGTTAAAAAAAGGAATGAAGATTTGCAAGAAAACTTGAAGAACCTAGAAGAAGAAAATTCAAAATTGAAAGATCAAAATGATGAGTTAAAACAATTATTTGCAGCATACCAAAAAGAAAATGAATGTTTGAAATCAAAGTCTTGAGTTTGTGAAGTCTCATGTGACACAGATGATTTGTGTTCTTTTGATCAATTATTTGGTAGGTTTGCTAAAGTTGCTTTTGCTGAAGAATGTAAGGATGGAAATAATGATGGATTTGCTAACATAGCTAGTTGTTATGATAATAATGTTGGTTTGAAAATCATGAAAAAAATTGGTTATAAAGGTGAAGGTTTGGGAAAGCATGGGCAAGGAATTAGAGAGCCCATTGAACCAAGCATGAGGTCAAAGAATAAAGGCCTTGAATATGTTAGAGGTAAAGGAAAAGAAGATGATTTTATAGATACAAGTATAAATAAATCAGTTCAAGAAAAGTAGAATTTACAGTGTTCCCATTGTGATAGAGAAGGACATAGAAAAGAAAATTGTTGGGATTTACATCCTTGCAAAATTTGTGGTTTGAAAAATCATTGTGAAAAGACATGTTGGAATAGAGAGTTGAAAAATGAATCTATAACAAGTTGTTTGAAAATGAATTGTGGTTGGATAAATGCATTTGATGGGAAAAAGGTCACATGTATGTTCAGAATGTTTTATAGACATAAGTCTTCTCATGTTGAGAAAAAGGAAAAAGGATTGAACAACAAAAACACTGAATACAATGAACAACCAAATGCATAAAATAGTAAAGAAATTGAAGAAAATGAATTGTTTTAGCATAGTGCAAAAGCACGAGGAAGATAAGGAAGAGCTTTCTAGAAATTTTGAATTATAGATCAGGTTGAAGATAAAGTTTGGTTGCAAGTAATGAAAGAGGAAATGGATTCCATTGATAGGAATGATATTTGGAAGTTTACAAAGCCTCCATGTGAAAATAAATGAATAAGTACTAAGAGGGTCTACAAGACTAGGCAGTGAAGTTTCATGATCATCTAGTTGGCTCAACATCAAAGGGGAGTATGTTAATAATTGATGCCTCACATGGAGAAATATAGAACAATCTATATTTAGGAGTTTTATATTTAGAGTTGCTATTATTTTTTCATGCATGATGCATGGAAAAAAAAGGGAAAAGAAGAGATTAATTTTAGAAATTGTTGTTGCATATCACTTAATTTAAGTGCTGCATGGATAGCAGTTTTTTTAATGTTGTTCTTTGTTATATTTAGAACCATTTTAATCTCTATAAAGAGATGTATTGAGACTGTTGTATTGTAAGCCAATAATGAAAAGAGGGCAATTTAGTGTTATATTTTGCATTGTGTAATATTTGTTTATAGCTCAATTCTAAGGAGTATTGTATGGAGTTCTTTTGTGTTCTTTGCTGCAAATGGGTTTTTTTTTTCCAGATTGAATAAAGAACTATAAGTCGGGTTTCAAATTCTTCAAAAACATCATATATATAGACATCAGTTTGAATATACAAATCAAAATTGACTATCCTATACATCAAAATGGGATGTTGTAGTACATGAGATACATATCATATAGCTGAACCTCAGTTACCAAACCCCTCAGGACCTGGTGGTGTATGAGTGATAGAAGGTTATCCATGTGAGGTCTCAAACCATGAATGAATCCTAGAGCCACTCCGTGATCATGGACCCCTAAGCTCTCCTATAAGATCTTCCATCTATTTCTGTGCATTTGAGTACAATTGTTGAAGCCTATCTCTCTTTGCTTGTGCACTGTCCCTCTTTAACTGTGCTCTGTCTCTCTCAACTCTCACCTGATCTAACTTGGGGTGTAGGATCTGAGTCATGGCTGGCCCATCTCAGATGGGGGTGGTGCCACAGCCTACTCTCACCATGCTTGGAGATTTGCCTCTGCACACTTTGCTCTCTAGATCGCTTGATCTAAAGCAGCTTCCATAGCCACCCTATATCTCATGAAGGGCATGAATATCTCTGCATGTCACCCTGCTATGTGTTGTGGCAAGTATCCTATCTGCTCTCACTACTCTGCTACATTGGAAGGAATCATACTTGCTATGATGCGACTCACAAAGTCGCACCATGCCTGTGTACCAACTGTCAAAAGCAACACATATATAATATTAGTATCTCATCATCACAAACATATATCTATATATATATGACATCATCATAAGCAAGTAATCATCAAAGAAATATAGCAATACTTTTACTAGGATCACCATCCTTCCAATTAGGATCTACTATTGTTGTTGCTATAGCTACATCTGTAGTCACCTCTATAGCTGGGGGCATAGAGGTGCTCACCTCCCCTCGCTCGAGTGGACTCAATATCCTAGTAGTAGTGGGATTTGGACCATGAGCTCTTGACTTGGGTCTCTCCACAGTCTCCTTGTTGTTGTCCACCTCTCATTGCCCTCGTCATGTCTTGGTGTTATTTGAAAAAGTAACCCGACCAATCCATCTTTCATCAAGTTTTCCCTGAAATCTGTGTGTGAAGATTACCACCTTTTTTCTCCTTTTTAGACTAACAAAGTAGAAACAAGGGAGGGCATATATCTCCCATGATTTCCACTTGAATCATGTTTCATCACTCATCCCTTTAGTTTTTATGACTGACTCATTTGATTTTTGTTTGTAGGATGATTTGATTGTTTCTCTAACATATCTTTCTTTGCAGGTTGTGGTTCCTAACTTTGGTGATCTTGCAGGATTGAAGATTGGGGGCTTCTACCTCTTGCTTGGAAACATTTGACGTCCTCTACAATATCCTTTTGGATATCCTTTTTGTGATTACTATATTTTCTTTCCTTTAGTTTCATATGGACATAGTGTCATATGGCCACTAAAGTGGGGGCTAAATGTTGTCATAAATTGTGCTCTTGCTCAGGTTAACACAATTTCACTAAGTTTAGCTCCTACCTTTTAGTGTCCCTCAACCCCTTTCATCATTGGACCTATTTAAAACCTGATTAATGCATATCTCATCGAGGAAGTGTTGCATTTCAGAGTGATTTCTGACAAAACCCAGAAAGGAATGATGGATTCCAAACATTTAGGGCACCCTTAAGAAGAATCCATGATGAAATTTGGGGGCAGGACTTGGGCGGTTGGCGCTCAAGTCCTATCTTAATCCTTGGGATCTAAATTTTGTTTTGGTGTTGGCTTTTGTTGTGTACTTCAGGATTCTGAATTTAAAAATCTATTTTCACATGATGTCAACATTTTATTTCGATTTATTTCACCTCTAAGGTTGGATATTTAAATAGAATTCTAAATCATTTTATCACACACAACTCACATGCAAGCTTACTACACTAAAATTCTGCTACAAGTACTATTGAAAGTCTACAAAGTGTTGAAGCTCATTTAAGGATTTGATCTTTACTATCATGGAGATATGTTGTGAAGATTAGGAATCAAGATCTTGAGTCTATCTTTCTCTTCCTAGGGTTTGTGAAGCCTTTTGTACAATCGAGAGAAGGGTTGAAGCCTCCAACTTGACTTTTGGAATCCTCCATGGATATGGCTACCTCACCTTCTTGTTCTACAAGTCTTTATTTATGTCATCTCCTTGTTTCCTTGAGTGAAACATTTATGGATCTAATCCTTGATGCTTGAGTCATTTAGGATCTTGCATTTGTTTATGCTTACACATTTGGTTTACAATCACACACATCTACATACTTTGACATTGGCTATCGTTGAGGTAAAACTATCAAAGATGAGATTTGACTGAGGAAAACTCCTATATAGCCACAACCATCTTTCTCCTCCTTTTTGTTTGTGCAGGTTAGATTCAAGAAGATCTAACAAAAAGAATCAGAGGAGAAGTAGGTATTATAGGTATAGTCATCACAAAAGTTACAAATTGGTCATCAAATATATTTAGGATGCTTTCAGCAATCTCCCAAGTCCTTCAGACCCCCAGATCTAGGATCTAGAACACTCAACAGAAACTTAGGTGCCTAATACAACCAGTTCTATGACAAGGGAACTTCAAGATGAATTCGGTGGCTATCCAAGTCCATTAGGCCTTCAAACTTTAGGTGTATAGTCTCTGTGGTCTCTTGTCTATGTTTCTACAATCATTGTGTAGGTTTTTGTAGCTAAAATCAATTTATTCATGCATATCTCATAACTAGGGTTTAATTGAATAAGGCTAATAAGGGCTTGTGGAAACATAGTTGGGACATCTTTTCATGTACAACAATAAAAGATATGACACATGTAGCTTCATCCTCTCATAGTGATTGAGTTCAATTCATATTCTGAATGTTAGTGCAATGAAAAGAGGGGCTTGACCTAGTTTACACATACTATCATTCTCTCTTTTCACACTAAACACATGACAACCTTCCATTATTTTACATCTCAGCAACAGAAACAACAATATGGGCATAGCTAGCACAACATTATGATAATGGAAAAGAAAGAGCTATATACTACACCAGTCGTACCTTAGTGGGATATGAGCTTAATTACACATCAATTGAGAGGAAATGTCTTGTCGTTGTCTTTTCGTTCTAGAAACTGACACTACATGCTTAATCACAAAGCCAAGCTCATTGTAAAATAAGACCCACTAAAGTATCTCTTGTCAAAACAACCCTCACAAGTCATATGGCTAAGTGGGTAATGATCCTCAGTGAATTTGATATTGAATACATAGAAAGAAAGGATATAATAGGACAAATCATAGAAGATCAGCTGGCAGACGCACCCATTCCAACAAAACATCCATTACTTTTAGAATTTCTAGACAAGTCCATTTTCATGGTAACACCCACAACATAATAGAAAATGTATTTTGATGGATTCTACACACATCGTGGATCGAGTGCAAGGATCCTGTTTGTCACCCCACAAGGAGACTACATTTTGAAATCATACAAAGTAACATTTCCTTACACCAACAACATAGAAAAATATGAAGCACTCATCACAAGACTCTGCATGGAAATACAATGGAAAATAGAAAAGCTCATGGTCTATGGTGACTCCCAATTGGTCATAAAACAAGTAAATAATGAGTACAAGACAAAGGATGATAATCTCCTACGTTATAAAAAGATGGTAGACTATTTTATTGAATACTTCCATGAAATCTAGTTTGAACATGTCCTGTGACTTAATATCAAAGAAACAAATGCAATGGCCACCATAGGTTCTCTTGTGGCTATGGAAAAATATAGTCAGCGATGTGAGTTCTTCATTGAAGAATTACATATGCTTGCAAATGATATTCCACAATCAAAACTGGTCTACAACATCGTTGGTCCCTTATCCCCATGGTACCAAGACATCTACTACTATCTCCATGATAACATCATTCCACCTAATCTATCATCTTCCCAACATTGTACATTCATCCTGTTAGGTCTCAAAAATGTAGGTTGTAAACCTTAAGAGGATGCCAAGCTCTCTTAATGCTTTTGGCTAATGAAAACAGGGCTATTATGATTGAAAATGTTGGGAATTAAGGTGTCTCAACCTTGGTAATTCCTTGCATTATTTATGTTTGTATTTATTAATTCATTGCCTATGTTGTAAATTAATTGTAAATTCCATATTGTCATATTGTGGGATATGGCATGGTGATGTGTCATCCTACATGGAAGATGACAACTTGTAATTTTGTCCTCACATGAGGAGATAGGCATCCCACTTTGTGGTAGGAGCATTTTGCCATGTGTCGGCATCTTTTATGTTGTGTAAGGGACTATTGACCGAAACGGTTATGACGGATTCCTATGACAGAATCTATGTGATGCAGGAGAATCCAGTGGTGTAAGGGCAATCTTGCATCACCCAAAAAAAAAAGTGTTTCAAAATTGTTGATGTTCTACCTATTTCTTCTCAAAATCTGTGGTTCTGGTCCCATAATCGCCTGAATAATAATGTAGAACTTTCAGTTTTCTCAAACTGCTAAAAATAGTAAACTGCTATTTTTAGAAAGTTTGCATTTGGGCACGGAATGAAATCAAAATTTACAGGAAGTTACATAACAGAAATATAAGACCTTTGGCGAAGGAATCATACGAAGATCATTTGCGAACTGAAAGATATTAAAGTTTATGTTTCCTGAAAAATGCCTGAAAATTATTCAAACTCAGGTTTGAGGCACTAAACGGTCTCGTATGGACCCGAAAATGGCCAGAACCAGCAAAGATTGTTCTTAACATGTAGAGCACTTTGCGAGCTTTCCAACGCATAAAACAGTTCGTCAATCAGAGTCTCAGATCAAAAGTTATGGCTCTCGAAAGTTGACCTATTTTTGGAGGGAGATGCAAAATTCAAAATTAGGTTGTTGGCTGCCAAAAAGGCTATTAATAACCATTTTTGGGAACCCTGGGTAGTAGGAGAGTCAAGGGGGCAAGTGTAGAGTCAAGAATAGGTGGGAAAACAGAAACCCTAGCTGATTTGGGGGGTTACAGAAGGCGGAAGATTCTAGAGCCTGGTGATGGTAGCTGTAGTGTGTGGCAGCCTGTAGAGGACTGATTCCTCTGATTGTAATTAAGCTTCTGTAATGTAATGAGTTGCCCAGATCAATAAAAGAAAGTTCTATTCTTTGTGTTCAATTTCTATTGTTGTGTGTTTTATGATTTACCCCCTTCATCAAGTGGTATCAGAGCAAGGTTTCCTGAGTGTGTAGACAGATCACCCACCGTGAGGCAATTTGCACCAGGACCTGAGGTTGTGGGTTTGCTGCGTAGATCAAGATGCCTCCACGAAGAAACCGTGGTGGGAGGAATGCTTTGATGGAAGAGGGTTTTAGAGCCCTGCAAAGACAAATCGATGCATTGCAAGAGGAGCTGCAAAGAGGGTTCAAGCCAAGAAGGAGAGAGGAAAGCGAAGATGAAGCTGAAGAAGAGCTATCTAAGGAAGAACAAGAAGCTGCGGGAGATCCTGTAGAAGTTAGGTTGTTGAGGGCCATTTCAAAGATCGGAAAGAGGCCCAGGATCGAAGTTTCTACGTATTCTAGAGATTTGAATCTGGAACAACTTATTGATTGGATCAATGATATGGAGGAGTATTTTGAGTATGAAGATGTGGAAGACCCTGAACGGGTCAAGTTTGCAAAGACAAAGTTAAAGGGCCATGCCAATATTTGGTGGAAGGAGGTCCAGTTAGAGAGAAATAGAAGAGGAAAAGCAAAGATTACCAGATGGGATCGGATGGTGGAGAAATTGAAGAAGCAGTTCATTCCTGTGGACTATGAGATGGAGTTGCTAAAGAAGCTACAAGGATTGAAGCAAGGTAACAAGTCTATTAAGGAGTATACAGAAGAGTTTTATAAAATTACTATCAGGATAGGCCCTGCAGAGCCCAACAAGGAGAAGGTAGCCCGTTACATTAATGGGTTGAGGCTGAGTATTCAAGAGGAGCTGAGCCTGGTCAGAATGACCACCATAGAAGATGCATACCAGTTTTCCTTGAAGGTGGAAGAGAAGCTGAATAAAAGATTTGACAGCAAGCAAAGGGGAAGAGGTCAAGGTGGAAGGACTGGTGGAAGGCCCTATGGAGGCCGTAATGAAGATCAGAAGAAAAGTGAAGAAGCTGGCACCAGTCAAAATCAGAGAGGGGATAACGCCTACCGCCCTCGTGACCAGAACAATGGTGAGCAAAGAGGAAGAGGAGGAGGTAGACCTGGGCAAGGACCCGAAAGAGGAGGTTTTAGAGGAACCTGTTTCCAATGTGGGGAAGAAGGGTATCGAGCATACGAGTGTCTGCAACATCAAGGAAGGACAAATAGAAGACCTGAAGGCAATGTACGAGTCGCACATGTAGATGAAGATGCACATTCTGAGCATTCTGAAGATGCTGAAAGGGGAGAAACCCTAGTTGTTAGAAGAATCTTGCTGAATGAAGAGAAAGAACCCAATCAGAGGAAGAGTTTATTCCGCACAAGGTGCAAATGTGAAGGTAAGTGTTGTGATATTATTATTGACAGTGAAAGTACTGATAATCTTGTTTCAAAGGAGATGGTTGACAAGTTGAAGTTGACAAAAAGAAAGCATCTACATCCATATCGAATTGCATGGTTGCAGAAGGACCATAGAGCTTTGGTCAACGAGCAGTGTTTAGTGAAGTTCAAGATTGGTGACTACCATGATGAGGTGCTGTGTGATATCATACCGATGGATGCATGTCATATGCTATTGGGGAGGCCGTGGCAGTATGATAGGAGCACTGTCCATGATGGCCATGCAAACACATATTCCCTAACAAAGGATGGGGTTCGTCATAAGTTGAAGCCCTTGAAGGAGGTGGAAGAAAAGGTATGTAGTACTACCAAAATTTGTTTGGTAGATGGTAGGAAATTTTTGGAGGGTATGAAGCACGAGCGTCATTGCTTTGCATTGATTCCTAAGATTAGTCAAGAGAACTGTGAAGATGTACCAACAGAAGTTTCAGATATGTTGGAAGAGTTCCAGGACATTATCTCTGATAATGTACCAGAAGGTTTACCACCAGTAAGGAAGATAAGTCATCAAATGGATTTGATACCAGGAGCTAGTTTGCCAAACAAGGTAGCCCACATAATGACTCCTGCAGAGAGTGAAGAGTTGAACATACAAGTTCAGGAGTTGTTGAGGAAGGGATTGATAAGAGAAAGCCTAAGTCCATGTGTGGTACCTGCAGTACTAGCACCAAAGAAAGATGGAGAGTGGAGGATGTGTACAGATTCCTGAGCCATCAACAAGATCACAATCAAGTACAGGTTTCCACTGCCCAGAATGGATGACATAATGGATTGTTTGAGTGAAGCCAAGTACTTCACGAAGATTGATCTGAAGAGTGGGTATCACCAGATCCAAATCAGAGAAGGAGATGAATGGAAGACAGCCTTCAAGATAAAGGAAGGTTTGTATGAGTGGTTAGTCATGCCATTCGGGCTAACCAATGCACCGAGCACATTCATGCGGCTCATGAACGAGGTACTGAAAGAATTTTTGGGAAGTTTTGTTATTGTTTATTTGGATGATATTTTGATTTTTAGTAAGACTTGGGATGAGCATCAGATGCATATCAAAAGAGTTCTAAAGAAGCTGAGGGAGGAGAAGTTGTTGATTAATTTGAAGAAGTGTAGTTTTGCAAAGGAGTTGGTATACCTGGGATTTGTTGTCTCAGAGGAAGGTCTTAAGATGGACCCAGAAAAAGTAAAGGCTATCATTGAGTGGCCTACACCAAGGAGTGCAACGGAGGTAAGATCTTTTCATGGTTTGGCAAATTTTTACAGAAAGTTTATCAGGAATTTCAGTAGCATTTGTGCACCGCTAACTAAAACAATGAGAGGGGATAGAAAAGAGTTTAGATGGACTAAAGGGGCAGACAAGGGCTTTGATACATTAAAGCAGAAAGTCGTAGAACAACCTGTTTTGGCACTTCCAGATTTCAATAAGGTATTTCAGGTAGATTGTGATGCCAGTGGTAGTGGTATAGGCGCTCTTTTGAGCCAAGAAGGTAAGCCCATTGCCTATTTTAGTGAGAAGCTTAATGATGCCAAGAAAAAGTATTCTATTTATGATCCGGAATTTTATGCAATCGTTCAGGCTTTGAAGAAATGGAGACATTATTTGTTACCAAAAGAGTTTGTTTTATATACTGATCATCAGGCTTTGCAGTATCTTAATAGTCAAGGAAAGTTGAACCAAAGGCACTTAAAATGTGTTGAGTTTTTGTAGAGTTATACCTTTGTTTTGAAGCACAGGAGTGGGAAGTCCAACAGAGTTGCAGATGCCTTGAGCAGAAGGCAAAATTTGTTGATAGAAATGAAGGTAGAGGTTGTTGGGTTCAATGAGCTCAAAAGTTTATATCCTGAAGATCTAGATTTTACAGAGGCCTGGAAAGCTTGTTTGTTACTTTAGACAGGACAAAATGGTTGGATTTCATAATACAAGATGGCATGTTGTTTAGAGGAAGCCAGTTGTGCATTCTGAGGATTTCCATGAGAGAGAACCTGATTAAAGAGAAGCATAGTGGAGGATTGGTTGGACACTTTGGTCGAGATAAGACCATTTCAATTGTTGGTGAAAATTATTATTGGCCACAGTTGCAGCAGGATCTGAGGAAGTTTGTGCAAAGTTCCAGAGTATGTCAGATGGCAAAAGGAACAAGTCAGAATACAGGGTTGTATCACCCATTACCTATACCAGAGAAGCCCTGGGATGATATCAGTATGGATTTTGTTCTTAGTTTACCAAGGACACAGAGAGGACATGATTCTATTTTTGTAGTGGTGGACAAATTCTCAAAAATGGCACATTTTATTCCTTGTAAGAAGACTAATGATGCTCTTCATATTGCAGAGTTATTTTTTAGGGAAGTGGTGAGACTACATGGTCTACCAAAAAGCATAGTTTCAGACCGAGATACCAAGTTTGTTGGTTATTTTTGAAGGACATTGTGGAAGAAGTTGAAGATAGACTTGAAGTTCAGTTCTGCACACCATACACAGACTGATGGACAAACTGAAGTGGTGAATAGGAGTTTGGGTAACCTACTACGATGCTTGGTAGGAGATAAGCCCAAGGGATGGGATTTGATTTTACCATAGGTAGAATTTGCTTACAACAATTCTGTCAATAGGAGTACTGGTAAATCACCATTCCAGATTGTATATGGCAATAGTCCAAGAAATGCTTCAGAGTTAAGAAATCTGTATACGGGAGAAAAAACAAGTGTCGAAGCTGAAGACTATGCAGAACATCTAAAGAATTTGCATGAAGAGGTGAGAAAGCATATTAATAAAATGAATATTCAGTACAAGGCTAAGGTAGATCAGAAGAGGCGATATAAGGAATTCCAGGTAGGAGATGAAGTCATGGTTCACTTGAGAAAAGAAAGGTTCCTAATTAGAACATAAATAAGTTAAAAAAGAAGAAATTTGGACCATGCAGAATCGTGAAGAAGCATAATTCAGGAAATGCTTATGAGGTAGAGCTGCCGAGTGGGATCAATATTTCACCTATTTTCAACATTGTTGATTTATCAGAATATCATGAAGGGGGAACAGAGGATGGACCAACAGAAGTGCTGTGGAGTATTCCAGCATCTACTTCAATAGATGAGATAGAAGAGATCTTGGATAGCCGTGTGGGAAGGAGTACTCGAAACAGGCAGTATGAAGAATATCTAGTGAAATGTAAAGGAAGGTTTGTTGAAGATTCTTCTTGGTTGTCTAAGGCAGAGGTTGACCGTTTGGGTTTTCCTCACACAAACACCTGAGACGTGACAGGGTCACTTCTCAAATTACCCTGGGTGTCTGATGCAGGAGCATCCAGTGGTGTAAGGGCAATCTTGCATCACCCCCCAAAAAAAAAGTGTTTCAAAATTGTTGATGTTCTACCCATTTCTTCTCAAAATCTATGGTTCTGGTCCCATAATCGCCTGAATAATAATGTAGAACTTTCAGTTTTCCTAAACTGCTAAAAATAGTAAACTGCTATTTTTAGAAAGTTTGCATTTGAGCACGGAATGAAGTCAAAATTTACAGGAAGTTACCTAACGAAAATATAAGACCTTTGGTGAAGGAATCATATGAAGATCATTTGCGAGCTGAAAGATATTAAAGTTTCTGTTTCCTGAAAAATGCCTGAAAATTATTCAAACTCAGGTTTGAGGCACTAAACGGTCCCGTACGGGCCCAAAAATGGCCAGAACCGGCAAAGCCAATTTTTAGCACGTAGAGCACTCTGCGAGCTTTCTGATGCATAAAATGGTTCGTCAATCGGAGTCACTGATCAAAAGTTATGGCTCCTGGAAGTTGACCTATTTTTGGAGGGAGATGCAAAATTTGAGATTAGGTTGTTGGCCGCCAAAAAGGCTATTAATAACCATTTTTGGGAACCCTGGGTAGTAGGAGAGTCAAGGGGGCAAGTGTAGAGTCAAGAATAGGCGGGAAAACAGAAACCCTAGCTGATTTGGGGGGTTACAGAAGGTGGAAGATTCTAGAGCCTGGTGATGGTAGCTGTAGTGTGTGGCAAACTGTAGAGGACTGATTCCTCTAATTGTAATTAAGCTTCTATAATGTAATGAGTTGCCCAGATCAATAAAAGAAAGTTCTATTCCCTGTGTTCAATTTCCATTGTTATGTGTTTTATGATTTACCCCCTTCATCACTATGACATGTAAGAGTCAGAAATAGAAGCTTGTAAGATAGGTGAAGACATGTGTCATGAAGCATCTTTGAAAAAGGCATATTTGGGTGCCCCAAAGTGGACTATGACATGTTGTAAGAGAATATGCTATTTATATCCTATGTATGACAGATTCTCTTACAATTGTAAGTTGTAACTGCTATGACAGATTCTATGATGATCGTAAGTTTCGTAAGAGCATCTGTCATAGCCCATTTTGGAAATAGGCAACCTCTTTGGGATGCGAGCTGTGGAGAAGTGTTAAGCACATTCTACAATGCTAACCAAGTGTCCTTAGGTATGGGTTTTGGGCCATGAGGCCAAGTTGGACACCCATTCCAAGATAGGACCAATATTGCCTTGTATACTTTATATAAATAGGTGCTTGGAGGATGAGATGTATTACAGGATTGACAGGTACTGTTATGCTACCAGATTGACTCTAGATACAAGTTTCAAAGACCATTGAAGCTTGAATTGCAAGTGTATTGTAAACAACATTCAGTTTTGATAATACATTGTGTAGTTTTCTAAGTGTGAGGTTTTTCACCCGATAAGGGTTTTCCCCACGTTATATCTTCGTCTCTCTTCTTTTGTCTTCTTTCTAGTTCATGTGTATTGCTACAATATCTCTATTAGATGTTCTATGTTGATGTAGTTGTAAGGATTAATTTGAATTTGCATAGCTCTCTCCTCATTAGATTAGTGTAGGAAGTGATTTCTGCACACCTAGCTTCCTTTCAGTTGGTATCAAAGCCTAGCTACTTTTGGTCTTAACTGATAGGTAGGGGTTTTTTGAGCTAATCTTAAGTTGAGTGGGAGTCTGTGCAGAGTATTCTGAATCTTGTTGTAGCAAGGAGATAACAAGCACATTTAGAAGGATAGAAGTGAAGAAATTTGATGGCACTAATTTCATGTTCTGGAAGCTCAAGATGGAAGACATGCTTGTTGATCAAGACCTTTGGGAAAGTGTTAATGGAACTAAACCAGATACAATGCAACAAGCTAATTGGGATCTGAAGGATCAGAAGGCTAAGGGTCTCATAAGACTTAGTCTTGTTGATTCTATCCTGTTAAATGTCCATGAGGAGAAAACTGCAAACTTGCTTTGAAAGAAGTTGGGAGATGTGTATCAAGCCAAATCCTTAGTTAACAAACTTGTTCTAAGAAAGAAGTTGTATTCCCTTTGAATGGAGGATGGAGGATCCATTGCTGAACATACGAATGCTTTTAACATGCTAGTTGCACAATTGACATCTATTGGTGTGAAAATGGAGGAGGAGGATCAATGTATGACCTTGCTTTGTTCTTTTCCAGACTCGTGGGATCACCTTGTCATGGCTATTGGAAGCACCACATCCACATTCAAAATGGACGAAGTGGTTTCTTTGCTATTGTCTGAAGAGATGCAGAGAAAGTCTTCTAAGGCAGCCAAAAAGGCTCTTGAAGTTTGTGGACGACCCAAGGAGAAAGGGAAAAAGAAGGACAAGAAAGATGAGAAGGGTAGATCCAAATCCCATGTGAGATCCAAATCTCCTGGAAAGTCCAAGGCTATCTGTTGGAACTGTGGTAAATCTAGGCATTTCTGAAAGGAATGCAAAGAAGAAAAGAAAAAGAAGAAGAAGACCCCAGATTCAGATTCTGACAAATCACAAGATGATGGTGATGCTTTCATCATAGCCCTAGCAACCCATGCATCTGATGATGTGTGGTTGATTAACTTTGGTGCATCATTCCACATGACCTCTCATCAAGACTGGTTCACAAAGTATGAAGAGTTTGATGGTGGAAAGGTGTAATTAGGTGACGAATCTCATTTGAAGATTGCTGGTCATGAAAGAGTCTCCATCCAATTCCCTGATGGATGAGTGAAGTGGATCTTTGGGGTTATGCATATCCCAGGCTTAGCACGGAACTTTCTTTCTGTAAGTATGTTCAATGATGTAGGTGTGCAAGTTGTCTTTTTGAAAGAAGGATGCAAGATGACTAGAGGAGCTATGGTGCTTGCTAAGGGTACTAGGAGAGGTACTCTGTTTCAGTTGGAGGCATGCATTTCACAATGCAATAGTTCTTCTGATTCAAGGAAGAGGGCAACAATCACTTCATCCCCACCTTCTGAATGAGCAATAAAGAAATCTATTGTTTCTTGTTCTGATGGTTGTAATCATGCCTTGGAAGTTAAACTTCCTGCTGAAAAGACAATGTTATCGCATAAGAGATTTGGCCACATTAGTGAGAAGGATCTGTGTACCCTGAAAAATAAAAACCTAATTGAGGGGTTAGATGATTGTAATCTTGAGTTTGAATTTTACAAACATTACATATATGGCAAACAAAACCATGTTCAGTTTTATTCGAGTTCTCATAAGTCTTCTGGTGTGTTGGACCTTGTTCATTCTGATGTATTTGGTCATGTTAATGTTCCTTGATTATCAAAATCTATATATTTTGTATCTTTCATAGATGACTACAATAGAAGGACATGGATTTATTTTCTTAGAAGCAAATCTAAAGTCTATAGTAAGTTTAAGGAGTTTAAGGCCATTGCTGAAAATTAGACTGGTAAAAAGATTAAGTGTTTGAGAGCTGATAATGGTGGTGAGTTCTGTTCTACAAAATTTGATAAATATTGCAAAGAACTTGAGATTAAAAGACATAAAACAACTCCATACACCCCACAGAAAAATAGAGTTACAAAGAGGATGAACAGGACACTGATGGAGAAGGCTAGGAGTATGCTTAGTGGAGCTGGCCTAGAACAAAAGTTTTGGGCTGAAGCTGTTGCCACTGCTTGCTATCTTATAAATAGATCTCCTACATCAGCTCTTGTTGGAAAGACACCCATGGAGGAGTGGTATGGTAGAAAGCCTTCAATAAGGCATCTTCATGTTTTTGGTAGTGAGGCATATGTACATGTGCCTAGGGAGAAGCAGTCAAAATTGGAGAACAAGGCTGTTAAGTGTATCTTCATTGGCTATGGTGTCGGTGTGAAAGGATACAAGCTTTGGGATCCTATGGCTGAAAAGGTGTTGTATAGAAAAAGTGTCATCTTCAAAGAGCTTACACCTTCTTCCATTATTTTACAGCCAGAAGAAAAAGAAAAGAAAGAGGATGTTGTTCAGTTTCCTGCTACTCTTGAGAAGACTAAACAAAAAGACAATGTTGGACCTGATGATGAGGAGAGCTCTTACATCTTTGAAAGCTCAGATGAAGAAGCTGAACCTCAACCTCAACTCTTGAGGAGGTCTACATGGATAAGAAAGCAACCTGAAAGGTTTGGTTTTACATTGCTTGATTCTAGTTGTGCTTTTGCTTTGCTTACTAATAGTGATGAACCTAGAACTATATCAAAGGCTATGGACATGAAAGATGCAGGTTCCTGGAAGGAGGCCATGGAGGATGAGATGGCTTCTTTGGAAAAGAATCAAACTTGGGAATTGATGCCTTTGCCTCCTGGATGGAAACCTGTTTGATGCAAATGGGTGTTTAAGAAGAAATTTGGTGCAGATGGTAGTGTTGAGAAGTATAAGGTCAGATTGGTTGTGAAGGTGTATTCACAAGTGGAGGGTATAGATTATGGTGAGATCTTCTCTCCCATTACAAAGCTGACATCCATTTGATTCTTGTTGTCTCTTGCAGTAGCTTATGACTTAGAGATAGAACAAATGGATGTGAAGACAACTTTCCTTCATGGTGATTTGGAGGAAGAAATCTACATGTCACAGTCAGAGCATTACATGGTGAAAGGTAAACAAAATTTGGTTTGCAAGCTTAAGAAGTCTTTGTATGGTTTGAAGCAGTCTTCTAGGAGATGGTACTTGAAGTTTGATGCCTTTGTGTTGTCAATTAGATTTGTGAGATCAAAATTAGATCATTGTGTGTATTATAAGTTTGATGGTGATCATATTCTCATTGTTGCATTGTATGTTGATGATATGTTGCTCATTGGGAAAGATAAGAATATGATTTTTTATTTTAAATCTTAGTTGTCAACATAGTTGAAATGAAATATTTAAAGGCAGCTAGGTACATTCTAGGAATTGAAATCAGAAGAGATAGAACCAACATAAAACTTTGGTTAAGCTAGAGTAAGTATGTGAAGACTATGTTGGACAGGTTTAGCATGGCAGATTGTAGACCATTGTGTGTTCCTGTTTCTTTGGGGGCAAAGTTGTTTGTTGAGGATTGTCCAAAATCTCCTAGTGAGGTGGAGGACATGAGCAGAGTACCTTATGCTAGTGTTATTGGCAGTTTGATGTATGTTATGGTCTGCACAACACTAGACATTGCCCAAGCATTAGTAGTCCTTAGTCGATTTATGGCTAATCTTGGACGAGTTCATTGGGATGCAGTTAAGAAAGTGTTTAGATATTTGAGGGATACTTCTGAGTATTCTATATGCTATCATGGTAATGCTACAGGACCTCCGCATTCCATTGATATTTGTGGATTTGTGGATTCAAATTGAGTAGGTGACATTGACAGTAGGAGATCCACCAGTGCTTATGTGTTTGCACTATTCAGTGGTGCTATTAGTTGGATGAGTAAGTGACAACTTTGTCCATGACAGAAGCTAAGTATATGGTGGAAACTCATGCTTGTAAGGAAGCCATTTGGCTTAAGAGATTGTGTTCAGATATTGGTGTTCATGCAGATCAGATCACGATCAGTTGTGACAATCAGAGTGCAATTTGCCTTGTGAAGAATCCAACTTTCCATACTAGAACAAAGCATATTGGTGTTTAGTTTCACTTTGTGAGAGACATGGTAGAGGATGGGAAGGTAAATTTGGAGAAGGTAGATACTTTGAAGAATGTTGCAGATGCATTGACAAAACTAGTGGGCATAGAGAAGTTCAGATGGTGTTCAGAGTCTGTGGACCTCTCGGCCTATAGCAGTTAAATCCTGTTAGTCTATTGGCTCTTACAAGGTGTCTCAACCTTGGTAATTCCTTGCACTATTTATGTTTGTATTTATTAATTCATTGCCTATGTTGTAAATTAATTGTAAATTTCATATTGTCATATTGTGGGATGGGGCACGGTGATGTGTCATCCTACATGGAAGATGACAACTTGTAATTTTGTCCTCACATGAAGAGATAGGAATCCCACTTTGTGGTAGGAGTATTTTTCCATGTGTCAGTATCTTGGATGTTGTGTAAGGGAATATTGACCAAAACAGTTATGACGGATTCCTATGACATAATCTATGACATGTAAGAGTCAGAAATAGAAGCTTGTAAGATAGGTGAAGACATGTGTCATGAAGCATCTTTGAAAAAAGCATATTTGGGCACCCCAAGGTGGACTATGACATGTTGTAAGAGAATATGCTATTTATAGCCTATGTATGATAGATTCTCTTACAGCTGTAAGTTGTAATCGCTATGACAGATTCTATGACAGTCGTAAATGTCATAAGAGCATCTGTCATAGCCCATTTTAGAAATAGGAAACCTCTTTGGGATGGCAATTGTGGACAAGTGTCAAGTACATTCTACAATGTTGACCAAGTGTCCTTAGGCATGGATTTTGGGCCATGAGGCCAAGTTGGACGCCCATTCCAAGATAGGACCAATATTGCCTTGTATACTCTATATAAACAAATGCTTGGAGGAGATGTATTACAAGATTGACAGGTACTGTTATGTTGTTGGATTGACTCCAGATACGAGTGTTGAAGACCATTGAAGCTTGCATTGCAATTGTATTGTAAACAACATTTAGTTTTGATAATACATTATGCAGGTTTCTGAGTGTGGGGTTTTTCACTCAATAAGGGTTTTCCCCACGTTATATCTTTGTCTCTCTTCTTCTGTCTTCTTTCTAGTTCATGTGTATTGCTATAATATCTCTATTAGATGTTCTATGTTGTTGTAGTTGTAAGGATTAATTTGAATTTGCATAGCCCTCTCCTCATTAGATTAGTGTAGGAAGCAATTTCCACACACCTAGCTTCCTTTCAGAAAACCCCCTTCTCTTTAGGTTCTGCCAGACCTAGGCAGGTTTACCTTGATAGTTAATGCAGATTTGTATGACCTTAATGATCTACTCACAGTGGCATATGGATGTGAGATGGATATAATGTTGAAGTTATTCCTAATACTAAAGTTGAGATTTTGAATATGTGAATAAAGTTTTGTAAAATATTGTTTTATGGTGAATATGACTAGTGCCTAATTCTGTTAGGTGAATGGGGTTAAGAATTGTATGATATGTGGATCTTCTTACTTGGTTTAACTCTTACTACTTGGCACCTTTTGAATGTTTACACTTTGTGTAAATGTGCAAGAATGTTCGTTATTTAGACTCTTCTTTAAAATCCAATTGATATTTCTCCAAATTATTGTGGTTGTCTAAAAGGATTTTAATTCTACTTTGAAGGAAACTAAATAAGATGATTTATTTAAAGGATTTTAACTCAGGGTAGAGACCAATAATCATAAACCACTTAGAAGGACTTAAATCAACTTCTTCTAGAAACTAATTAAACATACCACACAAAGACAATAAATGTGCCTTGATAAATCTAAGTGATTTAAATAATTGGAAAAGACCAATATGGAGACAATCAAACAACTCATAAGATTGGATATCAACAGAATAGTAGAACATAGATATATCCACTGAATTAAACCATCTTGCCCATTATAATCTTAAAATATCATAGAAGTTCTGTATATTGTTCTTGAAATATGACTAAAAGTAATAATATAGTAAAATAATAATTGTTCTGCAATTGATTATTTTGAACATGGCCTTGGTTTCTATTATATATGGGAAGCAAACAAGCTTCAAGCTGAAACATCATGACTATTCCAAAATTACACCTTTTCGAATAACTAACAATTTGATAAAAAGCATAATTAGGAAATAGATAAAGGAAATACTATGGGCACTTACACTGATCAAGATCTGAATCCATTAATCATCATAGAGGACCCGTGACTACTAGCCTAGCAAGGTCCTCCTCTCTAATCTTGCATTATCTGATGAAATATGCTTTTCCCGTCATTATTGCTCTAAAGCAATACATTGCAAAATATTGACAAAATTTTATTCTCATTTTATCCGACCCCTTCATGCTGCTCTGGCAATGAACAAATTTATCTTAGAGATGTGATCGATGTACTCTTGAGTGGCATAAGTATCTGCAAAGATTATATCACTCATGACCGATTCCAGAGTGAAGATCTTGTCTAAACATACATGTGTGTTTTCTATTACTCTGTCTTCATTATTAATCTTTTCAAGGGCTATTAGCAATAACTATGCCAATTCATTTTTCCAAGTGTTCTATTCCTATAAATTGCCCTCATTGTCACAGAAACTAGGGAATGCCATATCTAGATGTTGATCGAAATCACCTAGATCCTCTGCTAACAAAGTATTGAATCTTTCATGCTCACTAATTAGATTATCATATTCTTTAAACACTTGTTCCTCAACACTTGTTTTGGCTTTTCGTTCCTCCTTCTCTAGCATCTTGAGGTGCAACCTCTTATGCTCTTGATAGGCAATGTGTGTTCTTTTGTGCAATTCTCATATTGTATCACTATTTTTCATTATCTTTTCAAATCTTTTCCTAATTAGTTTAGAAGCCATTTGGTATTTAACAACTTTCATCTCAATTTCCAATTAGTCACTCTTCTTTTGGAATTTTTTTGCTTTGACTTTCCAATAATTGGTATCAACTCTGGCCTCTATTACTCTTTTGTCAACTTCTAAATAAGGGGAATAGTTACTTGATGATGATGACAATTTATCTTTATAAGTGGCAATCTCCTGCCTCAATTTTCCATTCTCTACTATTTCATCATCAATTGCTCAAGTTGAGCCTTTGTGAATTTGGCCACATTTACATTTAGGTTGGCCATATCCATTGGGTTAGTGTCCTCAACTCTTTACACACACATATGGCCAAAAGCCTTATTTGGTCATCAATTATTAGAGGTCTTTTATTTGGTGGGTATAAGGCCCATATCAATAGCGTAGCATTATCTGAATTAAAACCTAACCCAAAAACAATTTTGTCTATTCCTTCAATACTCAACTATATTTTCTTATTCTAATTTCTTCTAAAACTATCAAAAATAATAGCTGCAGTCATATCCCATCTAGATACTATCAAAAATCTTGCTTCTTCAAGCAAGGTTCTCCCCTTTTCTGGAGTCATGGTTTCTATTGCTTTGTCAATTTCTATTTGGAGTTCTTTTAATGTCTCAGCCTGCATTTCAAGAGTAATGTTTTTCATCTTTTCCCTGGCTTGTTTTTCTTTGTACTCATACAAGAAGGATTTGAACTTAGGGGTTTTGATAAAATCGTCATCTGAGACAAATTTTCTGCTTGCCAAATGTCTTATATCCTCTGATAATTCATCAGGGGTTTCCATCATGACTATTTCTCTATCCATAGGAGGCTCATACTTTCCAATTATAGGTTCAAAGCCTTGTATACCTTCATGTCCACTTTCAAATTCTTCATCCTCTTCAATATTGGTATCAACAAAGAAGTTGATGTCTGGTGTGGGCTGAGGAGAAAGATGCCTCAATGGAACTTCATACTCAACTTGTGTCTCCCTGATATTCTTACCTTTTCTTTCAAAAACCCTAGGAGGGACATCCATAATTAATTCTGATGCATGTGCAATTAACATGTTCAATCTTTCTACAGGATCATCAATTTCTAGAAAAGTTCCTCTATAGTTGGGGTTTTGGGCTACCCTCCAAGCCTCAGCTAACATTACTTTATGATACAAGTGTCTCCTTTCAATTGTAGAATTTTCATCAACATTCCTAATCAGATCATCATCTACAAAGAGGGTATGCTGATATTTTTTCAACTTCTGACTTATTTTGACATGATTTATAAAATGCTCAGGGTCAAACTTCTCCCTAGAATTCCCTTTAGGCATTCCAAAATGATCTAATTTCTTCTCAATTGCTTCATACCCCTTTTCAGAAAATGCAGTAAAGTCTCCAAAATGTAAGGTACCTAACATGAAAGATTGTTTATTATGATGTTTTAAATGCATTATAAAATTAGAACAAGCCAATTGCCTTACAATCTCTAAATATGCAATCCCGTTAGGGCAAGTCTTTGGGAGCAAGAATGGTGCTCCTTCATAGCCAAAAACTTTGATTTTGGTGCAATCATAGTAGGCATACCAATCACCCCAGATGTGATTGATTTTCTTGTCCTTATCCATATCCTTAGGTCTAAGAAATTTTTGTATAGTAGGTGACAAATTATAGTTGCATGGATGACCTAAAAGACCATATACTGACTTTACAAAATATTCTTCAAAGTACAAGTAGTGTGATTTATCACATCTACTATCCTAGATGGCTGTCCACATCTATATGGGCTTGATATCTCCATTTCTGTCCAAGTCCCTAACCTTAAGACATTCATTCCATAGGCCCATGTTCTACCCTTCATATAGAACAAGATGCATAAACAAAGAATAGTGCATAAATTTAACACCTCCCCTGTTACCTTTTGCAGCCACCAAACCATTATGGAGATCATTTGTGAGGTACTTGGCATAATTTGATGGTCAAGCATCTGGGCTCTGCACATTTGCAGTCAAAACCATTGGTGTTATTTCCATAAATGTAGGGGCATCCAAGACTAACACTTGACAAATGGAATAATAAGTGTATCTAAAATACAGCTCAAACAAGTCAATAGAATACAGGGGATCTTCCACCCTAGGAAAATACTCTGAGATGATTATTCTCATCATGAGGCCTATGAAAAGGTAACCTCCACCTCTTATAACTATTACTCAAATTGTGGTATTCATTCAGGAGGTCCCTAATCCTGAATTTCATATCAAAACTTCTATCTAATTGAAAAACCATTGATATATAATCCCTGGTGACAAGAATAAAACTAGACCCATTCTTTAGTTCAATCATATAGGTTTGAGGGTTGTAACTATTCACAAATACTTTAAAAAATTCAACATTCACAAATACATTAGGCACTACCAATTTCCCCAAGTTTAACCTCTATGAATTCGAAACAGGTTTATGTCTATACATTTTTCTGTAGTGATATATAAATAGGTCATACCCTCTTATAGGGGTCCATGAATCTCCTACTCATATGTTCACATCTTCTAATTTTTCAGCATGGAGGTTCAATTGGGCATTTCTCCTGGACCTCTATCCAAACCCCAGGCATTGTTCTATCAAATCCTGATTTAGATGTCTCTCCTCTATTTTTTGTCTCATTTTAGGATTCTCATTTGTGTTCTCCATTCTATTTCTGTGTTTATGATTCAATGAATTTATGTGTATTCTATAAATTCAAACTTGGGCTTGGGATACTTACTTGAATAGGCTTCTTCTAGTTCTCGACTTACTGCCCTTAGTCATTTGTCATCTTGATTTTCTTCAACTTTTCAACGATTTCAAAAAATCCTTTTGGAGATTGGCTTTTCTATACTCGGCTCTAGTTCATTGATGGCATTTTGTGGCAAATTTCATATCAAGGCAAGAGTAATTAATTCATTTGAATGTGAGCTATTTGATTTGTGCCAAATAGTCTTGTCAATAACTCGTCGGGATGATGACGTTTTCTTTCCTCGATGTTCTTTTATTTCCTTTTTATTTCTTTCAAGATATCAGAATGACCCCAGATGGTGTCATATCGATATCGTGATGTCCTCCTGAAATCTACTTTATGAATAATCACTTTGATATTTGTATGATGCCCTTTTACTTATTATGTGTTTTTTGCCTTTTTGAGGGGACTAGGAGTTGACTCACTTCGACATCCCTAAGTCTCTTCAAAATCTTTTCCATGTCTTTTATAAATATTATTGGTGTATCGATAGGATTGGAAACTATGTTACTCCGATATCCTAGAGTCCCTTTGAAATGCTTTATTTTTTTTTGATATCGCTTTATCGACGGGACACATGTAAGTGTCACACCGATATACATCAGTCCCTTCGATATGTTTTTGGTGTTTTCAAAGTATCGAAGAGACTTGTAACTGACTCATTCCAATAACCCCCAGTCTCTTCAAAATTTTAGTCCCTTTGATTTTCTAACATCACCTCGATATGTAGATAAGTTGCATGTTTGTCCTTTTACCGCTTTGGATTATCGAAGAGACTCTAAATTGAGTCCTCCCGAGATGATTGTCTCCCACTGATATCCTTTGTATGAATTTATTAAAGGGACCTTAGGGTCAATTTTAATGATATGGAAATGTTTTTCCTGTATGACTTCATTCTTTTGGGTAAAGGTAATAAGTCATGGATTTACTAGGGTTAAGACTTGAGGTTGAACAGATATACTATTTTGAGCAGGAAAAATTAAAATGGTATTTTGGGGATGATAATATGGCGGGAAATAGGTTTTCTCACAAAAAATTTTGGGGTTAAAATTTAGTTCCAACACATCTACCGAGCTTCCCACTTCACCCTTATCAGCGATACACTATATCAAAAGAGTCTTCATGGTACCCTTTTGAGGTGTCTTGATTCTAGAGAAGCACAAACAACCTTACAAGAGGTACACAAAGGTATCTGTGGGGTACACTCTAGTGGACCTACCCTTGCAAAGAAAATCCTAAGAATAAGGTACAATTGGCTGACAGTGGATAATGATGCTTACCAGTTTGTCAAGAAATGCCTTCCTTGCTAACAGCACAAGGATCTAATCCATGCTCCACCACAAGAATTGCAACCCATTATAACTCCATGGCCCTTTTCATAATGGGGGCTTGACCTTGTCGGTAAAATTCACCCACCATCATCCAATCGACACAAGTTCATTATTACTGTCACTGAATACTTCACAAAATGGGTGGAAGCCATTCCACTCACCTACACCATAGGCACCCAAATATCCAAATTCATCTTCTATTACATCATATACTGCTACAGTATCCCTCTTGCCATAATCACTGACAATGGGAAACCATTCAAAAATAAAGAAGTCAGAACCCTTTGTCAAAAATTTCATATCCAACATCATTTTTCAACTCCATATTACCCCCAAGGCAACAATCAAGAAGAAGCTTCAAACAAAACTATCTTAAGAATCCTGAAGAAGACAATTAATGAAGTTGACCATGACTGGCACCTACAACTCAACCCCACCCTTTGGTCTTACCGAACCAACATCTACACCCCCACTGGAGCCACTCCATATTCTCTTGTATTTAATATTGAAGCCATCCCACCTATCAAGGTTGAGCTCTCCTCTTTAAGAATTTCATTACAGAGTCTCATTAATAAGGAGGAGTATCAAGTTGCACGTCTGAATGAGTTAGAACTCTTAGATGAGAAGCACCTCAATGCTCTCAATCACTTGCAAGCCTATCAAAATCACCTCTGTAGAAGTTACAACAAGAAAATCAAGACCCACCAATTTGAAATAGGCAACCTTGTACTTATGGAGAATCAAAGGAACTTGCAAGAGTGCCACAAGAAATGCAAGTTTGAACCAAATTGGTTAGGACCCTTTTTTATAACAACAAGTTATGGATCAAGATCATACCAGCTAGCAACACTTGAGGGACAACCTCTGGATGAGCTAATGAACATCATGCACCTCAAGAAGTTCTACGCCTAACCCATCAAATATCCAAAAAAAACAAAAAGAAAAAAAAGCAAAAAAAGTAAAAAATCAAGAAAAATCAAGTGCAATAAAGTCATCCAATGTTGAAAAACACCCCGGTGGTGCCTTGGATAAAGTACCATGGTGAAAACCTATTTTACATGCCATGATCAATAGTGGCCAATTCCACCATCTAATAAGTCCTTGAGTACATAAAACACTCCATACCACCTCCATCCAATGGCTTGGTATTGTAAACATTCATCACCAAAAATCCCACCCCTCACAACCCACCCAAGGAAAATTTGCAAATAAGTGGATCATTGTATAGACTCGTTGTATAGCATAAAATCCAAAAACACAAAAAACATTCAAAAAATCCAAAAAACCCCAAAAACATTTAGAAAATCTAAAAATCCCAAAAACATTCAAAAATCCAGAAAACCCAAAAAAATTAAAATATCCAAAAATCCCCAAAGCAATAAGTGTGAAACAACATGTCAAGAGCAATGGAGCACAAAAAAAACCAGTAGTAACAACACACTATAATCAACCCTCCAAATCACCACACAATTGATCTCAAGCCCATCCAACAACATATTGACCATTACAAAACCATGCCTTGGGATATAATGTTCCCACAATAGGCATGATCCAATCACTTCCACCCAAACTCTTGGCAAGAGACTCAATGGATGTCAGTCCATCTGTCAGTTGATTTTTTGATTTATTTTTCAAATACGCCCTCTATGCTTATTTAACAAGATCACCTTGATCTCCTATATCTTGGTGTGTCATCGGATAACATAGAACGGGGTAGAAAGTCATTTGTTGTTGTATGTTGTGTTTGTTGGATGTTCTCATTACTCTAACTAGTATTCATATCTTGTAAAGTGGTCGGATAAGCTTCAAGAATTTCATCTCTCCTCAGTACATCTAAGGCCAATACCTTCTATGCATCAGGAAATGAATATTCTAAGTTCTCTCCCCACCTAGACAAGGTTGTACTATGTTGGTCATGTATAAGCACACCCTCTTGTTTGCATGTCTAGTCCATGCAAAGGATGGATATACATCATCACCCTAGTCTTTTATACCTTGGTGAAAATATCCTCTTTCCTATAATAAAACTTAGGATTTTTCTAAAACATATCAGCACAATACCCACCCTGAACCAAATCAACTTATCATCCTCTACCCACATCTTCATCCACCCATCCTTGCAAACAAAAGCTAGGAATTTTTTCCTAGGGTTGGCAGAAACCTCTCTCTTGCAACCCACTCCATAGAACAATCTAACCACCCTTTCCCCCTTGGAAAGTTTGCACAACAAACTTTCCCCACCAACCCAACAAAACCCCAAATCAACCCAATCATGTGGTTTTTATAGAACTCATGTGACATTTTCCACCATATAACCACCTAAAATGCAACCATCTCACCAACCAATCCACACCCACCTAATCCTTTCAAACAAAATCTAGGAATTCTTTTCCTAGGATTTGCAGGGATTAAGAAAATCTACCCACCCAAATAACCATCCCCTGACAAAACATTGTCCCTCACTCACCAACTTGATCATGTGGTTTTTACAGAACTGATGTGACATTTTCTACCACTAACACCTAGCCATACATCACTCCCCATACAACCAACAAACCATATTACCCTAACCTTGGCTTTTCATTAATGACAACAAAGACCCAATTATTCCCATCATCCTAACAAACCCATCCCATAACCTAACCAAGGGTTAGCAGAAAAACTTCTCTTGCCATCCAACACCTAAGATAATCCAATTTACAACCTGATTCCAACACACCCAACCCAAGTGACATAAAAAGTGGCTTTATATTACAATGTGTGTCAAGTGACTGAGGGTTATACACCAAAAAGTTCCCATAAAAAACATCCCCAATCCTAACCAAAACCTAAATCTAACCCTCCTTAACCATCCACCAATCTTGAATCTAACCCCCTAGCCCCTCAAAATTGCTATACATACGTAACAAATGGCTCTAACATTCCATGTATCATGACCAAGATCCTTCATCCCCGCCACATTCCGCATACACTGCATCATCATTATATCATAAACCATATCATAACCATCATAATAACATCATATCATCGTAGCATATCATCACGAGCAAAGCAAATGAGAAATAGGAAAGGATGGCCATTCAACATCATACTTAAGAACCAAAGATACTTGAAGAAGCTACCCTATAACTTCCTAGAAACCTGTGCAGCGAATCATTAAGCAATCTAGATCAGTGTCAAATTAAATGCAAAGAGTATTTCTATGGAGAGAAAATATTATATATTAATTCATCACACTTGTCCCTTGCATTCTGTGCGTTGCAATGAACTGATTGAATTGACTAGATGACAGAATTCACTTCATCATAATAACATCATATCATCATAAACCACATCATCATAATCAACATAGCATCATCCACACCATAATGCAACATGTCATCCATAGCCATAACATAATAAACATCCATCATAATCTAACCATAAACCATTAGATAATGCATCACATAACAAAAATACATTTACCATAATCCATATCCATCAAACCATAATAAAATCATCATTAAATTTAACATCATCATATCATATCATCACATCATCATCATGTCATTTCACTAACATCATTAACATCATACCATCAACATCCTCATCATAACATTATAGCATATCATGATCACATTATATCATTCACATCATAATTAATTAGACCACATCATTAATGTCATCACATAATATCATTAACATCATCATAAATAACATCATATCATGTCATCCACATCACAATCCATCATAATCCATCAAAAATATCCATATACATCACATAAACAAACGTCCATACATTTACGATAATTCTATCCATAAAATCATAAACATCCATATCCATAATATCAGAAACAACATAATGCATCCATAATACATCCATATACATCATAATAGCATAATCCACCTCATAATCCACACATACATCATAATCCATACATAATCATAAATGTATCCATAATATAATCAAAACACATCCACAAATACATCAATGCATCTATAAATACATCATAAGCTGTCAAAATGATCATCTCATATATATAAATCCATGGTCATGATACAATAAGACTCCATAGAGCCATCAAAATACAAAATGTATAAGTAGTCATGAGGAGCTATCCCTCTTAGAAGTTCCTGATTGGGATGATACTAATAATCGTGATGGAGGTGGCCCCATCAGCCACTACTACCGTGGCTTCTGAGGAGGAGGCTACTACTAAGATAGTGGATGTTGCACAGAATGCTCAGACTGCCCTGATCTCTAAGAAGTAGAGGCCCTAGACTGACTCCTATAACTCTCCCCCTATCCTGTAGGAACTAGATGCACTCAAACATAGTTTGGTAGTGTTGCACCTCTCTCTTGACATCATATGCATGTTGTTGTACTCCTCTAAGGACATCTACTATCCTGAGGCCCATTACCTAGCACGTGTCATCTCTCTCTCTCATTGGTAACATTGCACCTAACCCTGCAGTTATAGCACCTATGTTTGCAACTTTGCAACCTATGCCTATAACTATGACACCTGTTGCTCTACCTCCTGCCACACATCTCTCTCCCCATTCTCCCCTCCTCCTTCGTCCACTAACCCTTGAAGATGTTGTACCTCCACAAGAGCACTATCTCTCTTTACTTGCAAGCCATCCCACTCTATCTGCAGCTGCCTAACCTGGCCCTCTAGGCTCACTATAGGAGCCCTCAAGGTGTCCAGGTCATATCCATCACCTCCCCCACCTACCAACACCTCTACCCTCTAGTGCACTTGGCACCCAGAACCAGAACCAGAAGGAGCTACACCAGAAGTCCCTGCCCCCACATTTCCCACTGTAACTACAGCTAGAAGAGGAATACCTCCTCTACATCCACCACCACCCCCTCCTCCTCCATCGCCATCACCATCCCCGTCATCATCATCTACATCAATATCAACAATATACTCCTCCTCATCATCATTTGCTCCCGACTAACCTGCTGGAATGGTCAACCTACTGGCCTAGCTTGTGCCCACTAGACATCATATGTAGGTGTAGTCCTAGCATCCTCAACTACTGATCACCAGCCCCAATCCACTACTGCCAGGAACTCAAACTCTGCTATCACCATGGATGACTCTAGCTTAGCCCCCCATCATCCATGATCCTAGTGCACCTGAGTAAAATGGTTGAAACCTGTGGTTCATCTTGCCACAATCCAAACTAAAGCAAAACCTAATCGGGGAGGTACCAATCAAAAATGTGATTTGTCCTCCCTATGAGATATTGTCACTAGTGAGTAAAAGGAAGATGTGTATCATCATCTAGCCATGGATCGCATCTTATATATGGTTGCCATACGACTGAGGTCACCTCATCAAAAACATGCCTCTACAATCTCCTACTCCCCAACTGTTGATGCTGGAGAATATCGGTATATAAAAACATAAGGCTGAAACTATGGCCTCATGTGCTGACATACTGGCTTGGTCACCACAATATTCTCCCATGCCCACACGAAGAGAAGTGTCACCTCGCAGCCAAGGCTAGCTCCACTTTGATACATGACCATGTGCATATCATGATATAATTCAACCAATAAACATGGCCCCCACACATATACTACACCCTCGGCAACTATCTACTCCACACAATCTCCCCATCCCACAAGAAATCTATGAGAGCGTCAATCTGGCATCAACACTCCCCCGGTCAGTCTACATATGTATAACTTTAAATCACTAAGGCCTTTCCTAAGGGTCACCGACCACAACATCTCCCACCCATCCTGATCTGTGTCCACCTACACTAGGGCAAACACATGCTATAGTACTGCCAAACCCCCCACCTGATCATAGATCACTCACTCTCTATGGATCAGGATCTGTAGGATCCTCCACACATCCTCTAGGGTGTTCATCAACTCACCCGTCAACTAAAGAAAGGAGCAGCTCTCACTCCGCCATCTCTCCACCAAAGCCGTCATCATCACTTGATGCGCTCACAGTCAAGGCATCTCTAAAATGAAGCATAGTCCTAGTGCTCTCAGGAAGTTCTACTCTACCTATGTCAACCTCTCCCTAGCCACCATCATAGGAGGATGTCACTCTCGCAACTATAGAGCTGGAAGATTAATCTGTATCCAAGAAACCAAAAAAATAAATCTATTTCCCAAAAACAATGCAAAGGTGCTATTCCATCAACCCCTAGCGCTACTCCAACCAGCGGCGCTAACAGACTAACCTCTAGCACTAATCCAAATGGAAGTGCTGACAGAGTGACCATAAGCACTAATCATGATGGTGGCATTAAATAATTAACCCTAAGCACTGATCTAGATGGAAGTGTTATTTTCCCTAACCCCAGGCGCTATTTTTCTAGAAAGCCTGAAAATCCTATGGTTTGGTGCTAATCGAGCCAAAAGCACTAATTGAGATGATAGCACTAATACCCAGGGGCATGTGCCAATTGAGATGATTGCTCTAAATCCCCTTAACTTGAGTGCTAAATGAGATGTTAGCGCTAAACCCCTAACTACGGCGCTAAATCTAGCACTCCCTTATACAAACCTAATGTGCTAATCTAGATGATGATGCTAAAGCACCGACCATATGCACCATGTGGCTATGCGCATGTGCTAAACCACCTAACCTACCCCTTTTAGCCTCATAAATGCCCCAAAACTTGAGAAAGTACAAAGAAGGGTTAGCCGACATACCCGTGCATCAGCTGTAGGTGGTCTTTGATACACGCGGACTCATAACTCAGATCAGTTCTCATCGCATGGAATTTCTTGTCCTACCATCACTTTAGTTCTTCTCTATCAAACTCAACAAGCTCAAGGGTGCAAATGTGGCATGTTGGGCCCACTTTTAGCTATCTATAGCTACCACATAAACCCTAAATCCACCGTTTCTTCTCCCCAAGCCACAAATCATATATGTTTTCACTCGTTCTTTCTTCTATTGAACCCATTTCCCATCTTGAACCTCCTTTTCAAAAGTTCACCAAACAAAATTAATTTTTTCACTCGACCTCTTGAGGGGGCATCCCTCATCCATTTCCATTCCTCCCATTAGCTGGGGAAAAATAAATTCTAATTTTTTATTACACCCTCTCCCATATGAATGAATTTTTTATTCATTCATGTCTTAATCCTCATTAATGCAAAGTTTTTTCCCAAGGTTAATTAAAAATTCCAAAATAATGAGAGCCCTCCATTTTTTTTATCAAACCTTGGCCTTGATCTAACCACTCCATGTCCACCCTTAGATCTCAACTTTGAATCTCCACCATTGATCTAAAATCCTCCCAAAACCTCTATAAATACAAGCCTCCTCCAAGAATTTTTAATCTCAAGCCATTTACATCCATATCATGCCAAAATCCATAGCCAATTTCTAGCCCAAATCCCTTGCTAAATCTAGATTGTGTTGATTGTTTAGAGCAATCCACATCTACTTCATTGTTGGGTAAAACTAGGAGTTGAGTTGGGTGCATCATCTCCTCAACCTTACCAAGAAGAAGGGAGAATTTAAAGATTTGAGGTATAAACTCTTTGTTTTTGTTTTCCTTTATGTTTGTTTATCTTCTTGCTCTCACGCATCTTCACAGTGCACCAGAGAGATTTTGGGATACAATAGAGTCAGTCTATGCCATTCTTTGTATTCATCTTTTCAAATTCCAAGTATGTGAAAATTGAAATATAGAAATCCTACATTTCTTCAAATTAATTTATAAGCCTTCAGTTTAACATTTTTCAATCTTGGGGTTTAGGGTTGGAAACTTGAGGGTTTACAAGCATGTCTACCATCACTGACCTACCATTGATTGGGAAAGGCAAAGCAATACACCAAATAAACTACGTCAGACTACTTAAAATCCTAGGTTTCACTGAAGAATACCATGATATTTATGATCCTATAATCTTTGGTAGGCTTAGCTCAGAACTTAGATTTTCATGTGAGACTAAGGTTGTAATAGGTACTGGATACTATTTCTATGCTAAATTTTTTCCTTGGATTAGATAGTAATAGGCAAATGGATGCAAGCCTCCTTGAAATGGTATACAATATCCATTTTGTTATTCCCCCTATTAAATATAGATTTGTACAGCACACTACAAGACCCATGTAGAAACAATTTTTAATGATTAAAGGAGGTTCCACTTCTAGTACCAACACTAAGACCTTTAGGTTCACAACCTACTTGTGCTATTTATTTCTAGTGTAGTTTAGTGGAACATTTGTGGCCAACAAGCTTCAGATTCAGCCCTTCGTAGATGATGAGGCAAAAAGAGCACTTCCACTACATGATTGAACTCATAAGATAAGGATGCATGATGCTTAAGGGAACTACAATATTTTTGTGGACTACTTTTTGGCTTCATTGTATTATGCAATTACAAGTACTCCAATGTCTAGATTGTCTGAGTCTTGTAGAGATTCCATTCAACTAGGAACAAAAATACAATTAGTCGACTGGTACTTCATGGAAGAATATATTGTGCTAAGATTTTATGAATTAGGAGTAGAGCCCCACAAACTTCCAATACATGTGACAGAAAGGGTTTTTGCATTGGAATATATATGAAAAATGGATAGTACAGATCAACTGTACTTTGTTAGTCAGCAAAAGATGAGCATATTTCCTTCCTTACCTTGTTCATGTGGAGGGTTCACATTAGAGAGAAAAGCATTCACTGTGGCACACCAAATTTTACAATTTTTTTAAATTTGATGTTCACTCTCACTGGAAGTATGACCCATTTGACGTGATTAAAGCAAGGTTTGTGGCCAATAAGAACATTGGAAATAGAATTCAACATTAAAGTAAACCCCTGCTAGAAATATTGAAAAACAAGAATTCTTGGGATGAGGTGAAAAAGTAATGGAGGAAATTGTTGCTGAGAAAGGTATTTGTTTTGAATAATTATCAGCAGAAATAATGGCATTACAGTGATAGAGAGTAGCAGAGATGCCAATTAGGAGGTACACCATTTTTTATAAAAGAGTTGATCAACCATCTAGTTTTAAAAAATACCAGTCTCTTAGGATAGCTTGTACAAAGGAAATGTGGACACAAACAAAAATAAATGCCTTTTGGTCTATGAGGAAGGATCTAGGCAATCCAAAAACTACTGCAAAATTTGAGGAGATCCCAAAAGATGGAGTTTAGAAAATTGTGGAATATAGAACATCCCTTTGAAGCACCTAATCATGAATCTGATGATAATATAGATAGGAAAAATCAACCCTTGGATCCCACTAAAGACTATGCATACAAACCTAGTTTGAGTGATACCACAAAACAAACATATACTTTAGGAGCAACCATAATTAAAAAATTGGGTTATAAAGGTGGTGGTTTGGGGACTAAAGGACAAGGCAATGCTTGAGTGGTAACATAGGTAGACCCTAGAAGACCTAGTGATTTTTGAGGCATTGGAGTTTCAACTAATAAGAAAGCCCTAAGGCATACAAGGACAACTAGCACAATTGAATTTGAGCAGTTTCAAATGAAATTCATGTGATAGTCAGATACAATCACAAGTACAAATAGTACCACAAGGATTTTCAAATCTTCAAGATGCTCATTTGATTGGTAAAAGAGATGGTGGAGATAGTGCTACTGGTGGCAATGGTATGGGTAGTAGTGGTTAGCAAGTGTTACAACAACAAAATACTCAGAAGAGGCCACTACTAGAAGATATTATATAGAAACTTGTTGAACAAGGCATTGTGAAGAGGCAAAAGATTATGATAGATCCAAGTCCAACTTCCTCCATTTCCACCTCAATGGAATTATTTTTAAAAGGCACCCCTCCTATTGTTAGTGTGATTGGGATAGGAATGGCTAATCCTTAGCCTCAAACAATTACTCCTTCACCATTCAAGCATTTAATTGTGTCAACGGTCCCAAGTTTTGATTATAAAATTGAGTTTAACAAGAAAACAAAAATATCTAAAAGACACAAGAAGCAAGTCCTATAGAGTACATCTATTGTAACTTTTGAGCTTGCAAGAACCAGGGTATTGCCTACAAATAACCCAAATATAAAAACCATGGAGTACATGTTTGTTGTGCCCAAAGTTTAAAATAAACCAGAGAATCAGATGCAATGCTTTGACTATAGGTGACCACTGTCCAAATAGATTTTCCTGGAATGAAAAATGATGAGAAAATTAATGTATAAAAAAGGAACAACAATTTGGTGTACACATCATTGCTTAAGCAACAGAGATAGAAATAGATTGTAGAATCATTTGAATAGAAAAGTTATAGGCAAACCAAGCAAATGAGAAAGTAAAGAGGAAAGCAACAGATAACAAGAGCAATGAATTAGAGAAAAGGATAAAAAATATGCCTCTAAATCTACAAGAAAAGAGAATGAATAGATAGAGGAGGAACTGAAAAAACTAAAGCAAAGGTTAGATGAAAGCATAAAGAATTATGATAATGAAAGAGGCAATTTAGAAAAATTACAACAAAAGCTGACAGAAGCCAAGGCCTTAGCAAAGGCAATATAAAACAAACTAGATCAATAGACACAACAAGAAAATCTATGGGAACAACAAACAAGGAAGAGAGCAAAACCTTTGAAAAACTACATCTATAGCTGAAGAATGCAGAAAATTAAATAAAGTCTTCCTAAAATAGAGTATCTAAATTTTATAAAAAAAATAATGAGGCATATAAAACAAAACATTTGGGAGGAAATAATGCAGAGGACGGATGATTTGTCTAAGTTGTTTGAATTGATTGATGGTCTGATAGTACAGAGTGTGAAAATCAAACAATACATTCAAGACAACAAAAAGGTGACTTTAAGTCAGAAAATTGCAAAAAACAAAATTTGCAAACAGTCTACAGAGTTAGTGACAATGAATTGGCATCCAAAGGAATTCACAACTGGATTGATACCTCAATAAAGACATCATCTATCATTTAGAAGTGTACAAAGCTAGGTGAAGCACAGGTATTTCTGGATCACATTGAAATTTTTAGTGAAAGTTGCATAAAAGGTAGAATACTTGAAAGAGCTTGGTTTGTCGTGGACTTTTAACAATATAGAGTGACACATTGGAAAGGGTGCTCTCAAAAAGAAGATGGAGGATACAATGAAGTTGGATTTGGACTAGTTTCCTTAGAAGCTAGATGAGGCAAACTTGTTGGATTCCATCAAACCAGTGATAATTGAATGCAACTTTGATTAAGTACATCAAAGTTACTAGTTAATCATGAATTGTTAGCAAATTTACAAGTCAAGTACTATGAGTTAGAACATATTTCACTTCCACCAGATGAATAGTGGAGCATGCTACAAAAGCTGATAGAATGGTTTGATAATATGATAATACTTCTATGTACATTTTATTCCTTTATTTTAAAATCAAATAGGACTATTTTCCATTTTTTTGTGTTCAAATTATCTATATAATTTAATTGCTTAATTGAGGAAAACTCTAGTTTCTTGATACACGTTAAACATTTACTAATGTTGTACATGCTATTGTTAGTGTTGTTAGTATGCATTTAGTTGAATACATGTAACCCTTATCAATATTGTAGACACCTGAAAATGGTCACAACTACCTTCCGTTATCATCAACATAATATATTGATTCAAATCAAGTAAATTCCACCATTCCACCCAATGCATATGTTGATTAAATAATTCATAATTATTTCATTAAGATTTTCTCATCTCTTCCTATCACAGAAAAATCATTTTCTCCTACTATAGTCCAAAAATAAAAAATCTATTTAAAAGACTATAGTTCATATTCACCTCCCAAAATTTAAATAAATATACCTTTTTATTTAATTACCTATTCGTCCATTTTTTATTATTTTTGTAATCAATCATCAAATTCCTTCTAAATGTGTGGACATGAGTTAATTTAAATAATCCTAGGTTAGCCCTTTCTCCCATGCTTCTAGATACACTTGTCATCTCATGTACATGCAGGTACATGACAAGTGGTGCCTTGGAAGTATGGGAAAATCTTCCTTTTGTCATTATTGTCCTTCTTTCCACTATTCTTCCAATTTTAAATTCCATGTGGTACTATTGCATGGAATTTAAAATTACACTTGTCCTCTCTTCCAAATTTTAAATTCTTCACAAAATCCAAACCATACCTTTTCACAAATGAGTCCTTACATATCATACACCTACCCAATCTTATCCATCCATCCATTCAACCATTCAATTTCATCCCTTGATCTCCCCTTGAATCTCGGAGGATCTTCCTCATGCAATCCCTTTGTTCCATTTGTCCAATTCTCCTTGCTTGAGGATCCTCAAGCAATGTGAGCCCTTGATTTTCATAATTGATCATAGCCCTCCATCCCACCTCCAAAAATCTATAAATTGAGCACATCCCCTGCATTTCCAACAAACAATTTGAATGTAATGAAATTTTGCTTCATTAAGAACTTAACATTTAAGCAATTAGCATATAGTTTATCATATCATAGGGCAAATTAAGAGTGTTTCATAGTGATAGGGTGCAAATTTGGTTGATTTATGCATCTCTATTTAGCCTAGTCTTGAGGTGACTTAGATTGATGAACTAGGGTGAATTAGGCTTGTCTATCCATCCCTCTTAGGTTCATCTCTTTGGTGTTCACATTTTTGGCACCCCGGTGGGACCCCCACCTCGTAATCTCATATTTTCTATGAAATTGTGTTGAAATTTAAATGTGTAGGTTAGAGTAGCACTCATATTTTGGCTATCAAGACCTACACATCACATTTCAACACCTGTGCCCCTTTGTTCAACGTCCAGGCTTTCTTGTCTGCTAGGTTGCCCTGTCATCTATCTGCACCTAGTTTTCATGGAGTAGCACCTACATTCCATGAACTAGTGCCTATGTTGCATGCATTAGTACCTAAACTCAGGGAAGTTTTACTTCATTGCATGAGAATTTAACACCTAATTGATATGCATTTGTGTTGGTGATTCTTTTGTATATCTTAAAACTCTATTTGTAGGTCTGTAATGCTTTGTTTTGTAGGTTTTATCAAGTTTGCAAGCCTCCACTCTACCCACGATGCTTTAGCACCTAGACTGAAGAATTCAATGCTCACACAACAAGAAGTAGTGCGCACACTTCACATTTTAGTGCCCAGCTTGGAATCCATTTGAGCTTTGATTTGCAAATTATTTTCACAACTAAAGTTCCAATTGATTTATTTTTTGCATCTAACTAGGCTCACAAGTTATTTTGTAGTTTTGAAGTGTTTAGTTTTGTAGGTTGTGTCAAATTTGCAAGCCATCACCATCATCAGGTCAGATCAATGCCTAGATGGAAGAGATCAGTGCCTACCAGATTAGGTGTAAAACACTATGTCTTAGTGCCTCCCTTATCTATTTTAGCACCTAATCTCATATTTTAGCGCCTACAATATTCTAGGTTAGCACCTGAACTATTTGCTTTAGTGCTTGCATTGTCTATTTTAGCGCTTGCTTCTATCAATGCTAAAACAAATTATTCCAGTGCCTGTTCCTATTTTAGTTTGATTTGCTAACTTTTTATCATTTTGTTGGACTAATCCTTGTTTTGGCATCACATTTTGATTTTCCAAGGCCATATTATCATAGTACTAACAGTTTTGTAGCCTCGCATGTCAAAGACCCATTTTTACACTAGCATTAGGCACTAAGTTACATTAGGGGTTAATTAACTTGTTTGTAGAGTTCTAGGAAGGTGTATGCTCTCCCCTCGCACCCTTGGGTGATCTTGGGGATCAAAAACCTTCCTTGTGCTCTTTCTTGTCATTTTGTTAATCTTAGGGTGTTGTTCACATATGCTCTCCCCTCACATTTTTTGTGATCTTGGGGATCAAAAGTGATCAACATTTCTTCCTCTTAGGGGGGTTGCCTTGGATTTCATCACCAAGGAGATGACCTCAACTGTGTGTTCTAGTGTGGTATATAAGCGTTGTGAGAATCAAAAGACTCACTTCAAAGGAAGGACCCCATCCCCTCTAAGCAAAAACCCTAAGACCCTCAGTCTGCTGATACTTGGTTTGGTTGGCACTCTTGGTTGGATGCTTGGGACACCTCCATTCATAGATTCGTCCCCCATACATAGCATTTATTGGGACATCCCCTAATAAATTATATATCCTAGATTCGTCCCCCATACATAGCATTTATTGGGACATCCCCTAATAAATTGTATATCCTAGATAAGACCTTCAGACATCATACCTTGTGGTGCACCATTGTAGTAGGAGGGGAATAATCTCACACATACCGCTATACTTGAGATAGGGTCTACTTTGGGCAAGACAAAAGTCTCCAAGGTAAGGGGTATATGGTGGTACATGACCATATATTCCCTATCTATCCAAGATATAGCACTATGGTATTAATGGAGATGGGAATCACTTCTCTATTTTGAGTTGGGATTGACTCATGACCATTTAAGGATTGTAATCAAGTGCTTGGCATGTCTTTTTGTGTGAAACCTGTGAAAGCCATATCAACCTTATTCCCAAAAAGTTCTCAAATCAGCCATTGTGCATGTTTGTCTGAGTATCTCTTGCCAAGTCAACCTAACAAACATCCTAAAAATTGAAACATGATCAATCAGTGCCTATACCACTCTTTGATTGCCTAAAATTTGGATATTAGTGTTTTTACTACCTACATTAAAGCGCCTAGATTAAGCATTGATTCATGTTGTCCATCAACACCTATCTAGCATCTTTTAGCACTGAAACCCTCTGTCTTAGCACTTATCTACCTTCTGTCAGCATTGGGACCCTCTGTCTTAGTGCCTGTCCATCACCTATTAGCACCAAGACCCTCTGTCTTAGCGCTTACCTATTGTCTGTCAGTGCCTAGACCTCTTGTCTTAGCACTCATCTGCCACCTATCAATGGCTAGACCTTATGTCTTAGCACCTATTTCATAAGTCACACAAATCCAAATATATTCACTCTTGAAAACATTAATTCAAGTCCATCTCTCCAATCATTTTGTGTATCCTCACAATCATAAAATCATCCATATTGTCAAAATTTGCACTCCACATTTTATCCATTTTGAATCTTAGCTTGTGACTCATCACCCATTTTCCTCATCATCATCAACTTTGATTAAGTCATCCCGTTTATCCACTCAAGGTCATCTTCCTACCTCAATCTAACCAAAATAAAAAAATCATCCGAATCCAACCAAATCCAACAAAATCAAAACACCTCATCCAAAAAATCAAACCAATCCAATTCCATCACATCCAATGTTAAAATCTAGAACTTGTCATCCTCTTCTAGTTTGTATTAGGCTTAAGAATTTTTCTATCTTAAGTTTAGCACAAATTAGATATCATCCCACTTGGATAAGCTATCTTAGGAGCTTAGACTACTCCTAAGTTGGTGGACTTCAATAATCACATTTTTCTTGGTGTGTCTTGTCTACCCCAAGTAAAACAATCTCGTTATCCTTTTTGCTTAGGCCCTTTGTCCACCCTAAGTAAGTTAGGATAAAATCCCATCAAATCCCATCAAAGGATTTAGATTTGAACTTAGTTTCCTCTCAAGGATGCTATCATCCCCCAACAATCATCAATCATACAAACATTCATATCATCAAACCTTAACCAAGCATCCATTACACGTTTACCATTTTATGCCTCCTATCACATGATCACAAGCTAAAAGAAAGATGGATTCTCATTATCAACCCCTATCTCCACATGGCTCCCCCACAAGTAACATGGAGGGATTTTTTAGTCAATTCGAAATGGGTGAAACATCCATACCAAAACGCACATATTCTCCCACCTTTGTTGACTTCCTAAATGAAAGAGGATTGCATTACAAATTTGAACAATTCCTTGACAATCATAAGGATGAATTCCTCAAATGACTCATTGAACATGGGGCATGTCTCCCTCACTCATTTGACCAAGACAAACACGCATGATAAACCACCATCACCCATCCATGATCAACCATGGGTATGTGTCCCTAATCCCCAAAATCCCATCTATGATAATCCATGAGATAACTTCACTACAACTACCAATGCCATTCACACCATTGATTAACATTTAGCAGGTAACACCACCTAACAACCACAAGTGGCGGACCCCCCATATTGCCTACCATTCCATATGCTACCATCCAATTTTTCAACTTCCACCATTCCTACTAATTCAAGTATCCTTGCCACACCACTCCCATCCAACATTCCCCAAAACACTTCTAATACCATTACCATTCCACAAACACTTCCTCCCTTAGTCATCCCACAAAGGATGAATACAACCCAAACAACATTACCCCTATGATAGCTTCAGAAACACCTATCCAATCACAACATCCATTCACATCTCAATCACTACATCAATCCCAAAATCCTTTAACAAGTTATATGCATCCCACACAAACATATCATTCCACCACTCATCAACAACCCCCTCACATTGCCTCTAACATCAAAACATCACCCGACACTAAAAACCACCCTTCCAATCACATCACATGTATCATTCCTCCACTCACACTCAACCACAACATCAAACATAAAGACCCCCTATCCACTTGAAAGATATGGGTCTACCACCATATAACACCCAACACTATACCATCCCACAACAACAATCATCATTTCAACAACAATCACAACCTCCCCTTGCTAATCCTTTCGATCAAGAATGGAAAGAAATGAAAAATGCTCTCAAAAATATTCAACTAGGGACCCAAAAGAAGCATTATAAGTTCAAAGACTTATGTCCATATCCCTTCGATCGAAACATGACAACCGTACCTTTTCCTCAACATTTTGAAGTCCCTAAATTTGATAAATATAGATGAAAAGGAGACCATTGTGACCACATCAAGGACTTCTTTATGGCATGCCAAGAAGTATCCTATGACAACCAAATCCTCATTCATCTTTTCCCATGAAGAATAGGAGGACAAGCTTTAGAATGGTTCATGCACTTGCCTTATGGCACTATCTCCACTTTCACCGACTTATCAAAAGAATTTGTCACCCATTTCTCATATAACATAGAACATGAGATCACTATGCTAATCTTTACAATACCAAACAATGAAATGGAAAAAGTTTTTCCACATACCTTCAACAGTGGAGATCAGTTTCTAGTAGACTACCTTGGACCACACTAGAAAAACAACTTCTCCATATGTTCATCCAAACTTTGAATCAAGAAATGGCCTTCCACTTGCAAGTGCATTATGCCTCAAGCTTTGATGAGATCATACTAAAGGGGGTCACTATCGAAAAGGCCCTCATAGCTAAAGGCCTCATCAAAATCTACAATAGACATGACAATGACAAACCATAAAATGATAAACCAATGTTTTGGGCTAAAAACAAAAATGTTGTAGGAGACGGTGCTACTAATTCTAAGTACATTCAAGTAGCTGCACCCAAACCAAAGGAAACACAAGTAGTCCAAAATGTTTCAAACAATTTATTAGTACCATCAAGTCAACCAAAACAAAATCCTTCCAACAATCCAAAACACAAATATACTTCTTTAGGTGAAACACTTGAAGTTGTGTTTCAAAAATTGGTACAAGCCAATATGGTTGAATTTCCCACAACCAAACCTTTTGATGATATCCAACCTAAGCCCGCATGGTATAAAGATAATGAGTATTGTGATTATCATTGTATCAAAGGACACTCCACTGGAAAGTGTGTGAAATTAAAGAACTATATCCAAGACCTTGTTGATCGAGGCGATATCCAAGTGGAAGGAAGCAACAATAGCTCACCTAATGATGGCTTAGGAGTTTACCAAGACCTCCTTCCCAACTGCACTAACACTTCCTCATCCAATCCATCATACTCCAAAATTAATCCCAATAATCAAGCCAATAACATCAACTACAACAATGTTCCACCTCCCTACAACAACATAGTGGGATGGATTGATTTTGACTCCACTCATGTTGCCACCATAAAAATTAAAGGCAATACCCCTGAATGTGTTGTTAGTACATGACATGGCCAGGTAACCATCAAAGGACTCTCTTCATTCTCCACTTCAACACCATCCAAATATAACCTCCTCAACCATCTTGGGAAAACATCCACACAAATCTCTATGTTGGAACTTCTTAATACATCCCCCATCCACTGCCGCATCCTCGACAAAGCTCTCCAAGACTCCCATGTCCCCACTGACATTCCACTCACACAATTCCAAAACTTGGTAGCCCAATTGTATTCTTCTCATCATCTCACTTTCAACTAATCCAACATGCCACCCATCAACTACCTTCATGATAAATCCCTCCGTATAGAGGTTCAAATCGCCAATCACAAATTCAAAAGAGTCCTTCTGGATAATGGATCTGGTTTGAACATATGTACATGGGAATTCATAAAACTCTTAGGGTATTCAGTAACTGATCTAGAACCCTTGGTCATCTTTATCAAAGCATATGAAAACATAGAATGAGAATCAGAAAGCACCATATCTCTTCCTATCAAAGCATATCCTCTATCACTACCCACCCTATGTCACGTGGTTGATCTTGAGCTACCATACAATCTTCTCCTCACCTGACCATGGTTGCATGCCATGCAAGCCATCCCTTCCACTTATCACTAGTATTTAAATTTTCCTTATAATGACGTTGAAGTTACTATTCCCGTTGATCAACAACTCTTTGAATATTGTAAAGCTTTGGAAGTTGTCTATGATAGGCAATTCCAGTATCCAAGAACTTTTGGGGAAAACATTAAAGATACTACATCCACTCCATCTATTGTGTCTAACCAATCACACACATCCACTTCATCATCTACTCCTAGTCTCTCAAGTGTCCCAAGTCAAGAACGTAGACAAAGGGTGTGGTGAGTATGAGCTTCATAATGCCTTTTATGTGGGACAATTACCTTTGTCCCCTCACTCCCATGGTCATCACCTATAGAAAAGAAGTCAAGAACAAAAGTGAAGAATAAATGACAAGATTCCCTTTGTTCCAACACAAGTCTCCTAAGAAGAAGAAGAGGTCGAAGAATCCCTAAATGATTGGTTATACTATGATGAGACCCCTCTAGGAAAAGTAGATATTAAATATTTCAAGGAAAAATATCCTGTGCCCTATTAGATATAGACTAAAATGCCCTACCATGCAAAAGGAATTGGAATTGATAAGAAAGGCACCACTGGGCCAATTCCAGTTGATCCCACATCTCCCAAACAATATGCCAACTACTTTGGCCTAGGATATGCTTCGGCCACTGTGGAAATCAAAGATCTTACTAAAACTTTGGTAGACGTGGTCAAATCTTCTTCTAATATTGAAAATTACACTGACTGTCATCATAGCTTCATGCGAAGATCTTGACCTCTCATGCATCTTCCCTAATAATGTCATTTTCCTCATTGATCTTCCCCTCATTCATCCCAACCTCAATGCTTGGGATTACCAAGGACCACCACTTCATGATACATTCGAAAATGATGAGGCTCTCTTTGCATTCTTGGAACTCCATGACACCTCAAAATATGATATATGCTTGAATGTTGATGCCTACTTTAGGGAAGAGGAAATCCTTAGTCCAAATAAAAAATACAAAATAAAAGAAGTCCCCTAGTGAAAACCTCTCTGAGGCACTATCGGACACAAAAGAGCAAAATAAAGACTTATCTCCTGGTGAAAACCTCTCCCAGGTGCTAGGAGATGAGGAATTACATCTTCCCCCATATCCTCCTATTGATAGGAATGTTCCACCATCTTGATTGAAGGCACACAAGAAATCAACCTTGGCACCAAGGAATAGCCTAAGCACATCCACATTGCAAAAAATCTCACCATCAAAGAAAAAGACAATCTTTCAATCATACTTCATGAGGCACTGGATGTCTTTGTTTGGTCCTATGCAAATATGCTAGGGTAGATCCTTCCTTGGTGGTCCATCATCTTGCAGTACACCCAGAAGCACGACCAGTCAAATAGAAGCTTCACAAGATGCATCCTCAAGTCGCTATTCTCATCAAAGAAGAATTGTAAAAACTATTGAAGGTGGGATTCATTTGACCTATAGACTACCTTGAATGGGTTTCCAATATTGTTCTAGTTGCTAAGAAACCTGGGGGCATCCGAGTCTATACATATTTCCAAGATCTAAACAAAGCATGTCCAAAATATGACTTCCCACTACCTAACATTGACATCATCATCGATTTGATGGTTGGACATGAAATTATCTCCCTCATGGATGGATTCTCTGGGTATAACTAGATTAGAATTTCTCCCAAAGATCAATACAAGATAGCCTTCACATGTCTCTGGGGTACCTACTTCTAGCAAGTCATGTTCCTTGGCCTTAAAAATGTAGGGGCAACTTATCAACGCGCCATGACTACCATTCTCCATGACATGCTACACAAAATCATGGAAGATTATGTAGATGACCTTCTTGGGAAATCCAGAATAAGGGAAGAACACGTTGTGGTTTTACAAAAAATATTTGTATGCTCAAGGAATACAAACTGCACCTCAACCCCAAGAAGTGTGTTTTTGGGGTCACATCAGGAAAGCTCTTGAGCTTCATTGTCTCCTGCAGAGGAATTGAAGTAGATCCAACAAAAGTCACTGCGATCACTAAAATGTCATCACTAAGAACCTTGAAACAACTTCATAGCCTTCAAGGCAAGGTTCAAGCTATCCGCAGATTCATAGCTCAACTTGTAGACAAGTTTCAACCCTTCTCTCATACACTGCAAAAAGGTACACACTTCAAATGGGACCAAAATTGTTAGCAAGATTTTGATCATATCAAAGAATATTTGACATGACCTCCAGTCCTTATGGCACCTATTCTTGGAAATCCCCTACTATTGTATATATCAGTAACTTCTCTACCACTAGGGGCACTTATAGCACAACATGATGAAACTGGACATAAAAGAGCTATCTATTACATCAGTAGGACTCTTGTCGGCTATGAGCTTAACTATACACCTATGGAATGAGCATGTCTAGCTGTCATCCTTAGCTCTCAAAAGCTCCAACACTACATTTTAAGTCACTCAATCAAGCTCATTTCAAAAGTCAATCCTCTTGAGTACCTACTTTCTAGAACCCCTCTCACAAGACATATAGAAAAATGGGTTATGCTAATCATTGAGTTTGACATTGAGTATGTGGATTGTAAATCTATCAAGGGTCAAGTTGTGGTAGATCAGGTAGTAGAAGCACCTCTCATTGATCACTAACTAATTTCAAATGGGACCAAAATTGTTAGCAAGATTTTGATCATATCAAAGAATATTTGACATGACCTCCAGTCCTTATGGCACCTATTCTTGGAAATCCCCTACTATTGTATATATCAGTAACTTCTCTACCACTAGGGGCACTTATAGCACAACATGATGAAACTGGACATAAAAGAGCTATCTATTACATCAGTAGGACTCTTGTCGGCTATGAGCTTAACTATACACCTATGGAATGAGCATGTCTAGCTATCATCCTTAGCTCTCAAAAGCTCCAACACTACATTTTAAGTCACTCGATCAAGCTCATTTCAAAAGTCAATCCTCTTGAGTACCTACTTTCTAGAACCCCTCTCACAAGACATATAGAAAAATGGGTTATGCTAATCATTGAGTTTGACATTGAGTATGTGGATTGTAAATCTATCAAGGGTCAAGTTGTGGTAGATCAGGTAGTAGAAGCACCTCTCATATATCAGTAACTTCTCTACCACTAGGGGCACTTATAGCACAACATGATGAAACTGGACATAAAAGAGCTATCTATTACATCAGTAGGACTCTTGTCGGCTATGAGCTTAACTATACACCTATGGAGTGAGCATGTCTAGCTATCATCCTTAGCTCTCAAAAGCTCCAATACTACATTTTAAGTCACTCGATCAAGCTCATTTCAAAAGTCAATCCTCTTGAGTACCTACTTTCTAGAACCCCTCTCACAAGACATATAGAAAAATGGGTTATGCTAATCATTGAGTTTGACATTGAGTATGTGGATTGTAAATCTATCAAGGGTCAAGTTGTGGTAGATCAGGTAGTAGAAGCACCTCTCATTGATCGCTAACTGATTTCTATTGAATTCCTAGATGAATCCGTCCTAGCTACAATAGACTCAACAATTTGGAAACTATACTTTGATGGATCATTCACAAATCATGGCTCCAGAGCTGGAATACTCTTGGTCACTCCCCAAGGTGACTACATCCCTAAAGAATATAGGCTTGCCTTTCCCTGCACCAATAACATGGTTGAATACGAAGCTTTGATCATTGGTCTTAAGACAGACACTCAATGGAATATCCAGTAGCTATAGGTTTACAGAAACTCCCAATTGGTGATCAAACAAGTCAATGATGAATACCGCACTAAGGATGATAAGTTGATTCCCTACAAGAAAATGGTGGATGAATACAAACTCCACCTCACCTACATTTAGTTTAAACATGTACCTCACCTTCATAAAAAAGTAGCTGATGCAATGGCTACCATTGGATCCCTCTTGGATATGCCCCATGATAGCCATCAATGTGAATTCCTTGTGGAACAAGTTCTCTTGCTAGCATATAGGGTTGCTAAATCAAAATTCATATGTGATATTGTGGTCTTGAAACCCCTTGGTATCATAACATCTATGCCTATCTCCAACATCACACCATTCCATTTGACTTCTCTCGCAAACAACAAAGATCCCTCATTCACCAAGCCTCCTGCTACACTATCCTCGCCAACACCCTTTATCACCAAAGCTATGATAGCACTCTCTTGTGATGTTTAAATATAAAAGAAGCTTCACTCACTCTACATGAAGTCCACAAAGGTATCTATACAATGCCCATGCGAGTGGTATTATCCTAGCCAAAAATCTCTTACACACAGGATATTATTGGCCCACGATGGAACATGATGCATGTGAATATGTGAAGAAATGTAAGCCTTGTCAACAATATAGAGACCTCATTCACAATCCCTCTTAGGCATTATAACCAATCACAACACCATGGTCCTTTTCTTAATGGGGCCTAGATCTCGTTGGCAAGATCCACCTTCCCTCCTCTGATCGCCACAAATTCATCATCACCACCACCAAATACTTTACAAATTGGGATGAAGATATTCCCCTCACTTTTACCACTGGCTCGTAGATTACTAAATTCATCCTCTACCACATCATTTTTCGATATGGCATCCCATCTGCCCTTTTCATGGATAATGGAAAACCCTTCAAAATTAATGATGTTCGTACCCTTTGTGAAAAATTACACATTCAACATCATTGGTCCTTCCATATTACCCCCAAGGAAATGGCCAAGCTAAGGCAACTAATAAGATCCTACTCAAAATCCTCAAGAAAGTTATCAATGAAACTAGTCATGATTGGTACCTCCACATCCATCTTGCCCTTTGGGCATACTACACTAGCATCCATACCCCATATGGAGCCACACCATATTCTCTTGTCTTTGGAGATGAAACCATCTTGCCAATTAAAATTGAACTCCCCTCCTTACGCATCTCCTTGCATAATATCATCACTGAGGAAGAATATCGTGTTGCACGCATACAAGAGTTAGAGTTGTTGAATGAATGATGCCACAATGCTCTGAATCATCTCCAAGCATACCAAAACTAACTCCACAAATCTTACAGCAAGAAAATCCATGCCAAAGAATTTGTAGTAGGTGACTTGGTCCTAAAGTAAAATCAAAGGATTCTTTCAGAACAGGACAAGAAAGGAAATATTTGAACCTAATTGGTTGGGCCCCTATGTAGTTTTCTCTAAATATGGTCCAGGAGCATACCACCTCGCCACTCTTGAAGGAGATGAACTTGAAGAACCCATGAACATCATCCATATTAAGAGGTTCTATGCCTAGGTTGTTGAATACCCTATCAAAAAATCCAAAAAAATAATAAAATGTCAAAAAAATACAAAAAAATCAAAAAGCAAAAATAGCAAAAGAAAATCATTCATCCTATGGTGAAAACCACTTCCCACGGTGCATTGGGCATGTACCATGATGAAAACTTGTTTACAAGCGTCATGTGTAGTCTCAAACTAGATCCATTATTCATCCATCATCACTACATACATCATTGCCACCCATTTTATCAACTTTCCCCCCATTGGATATCCTTGCTATCTGAGCTTCCATCCCCTTGTCCTCCAACTACCATGCTAAGACCATCATACTTCCCCAATTTTCCACCGCCCTCACAAACCTACCCACACCTAATCTACCTAGCCTACCACATCATCCCCTTCTCCCCCATCACCCATCCCCTAGTCCCTTTCATGGTTTTTTAACATCATGTCTTTGCACCTCCAACAAGTCACCCAACTGGTTACTCTATTCCCCCCATCCATCCATCCTCCATCTATCATCCCCTTCTCCTCACATCCCCATCCTATCCTCCTCCTAACCTTGATTTTAATACCATGATATGGTATGAAAACTGACAATTCCATCCTCTATCCATGCTTCATCAACTACATTGAACCATCCCCATATCCCATTCATAAAATTCACCAGAACTACATACATCACCACCTGCACCCTAGTGTGCCTTGATCTTGTGGATACAAGGTGTGTAGGTAGTCTAGAATATGAAGGATGTATCTAGTACTCAAGCACACAGGATGCCCCCTCCCCAACCTTTTCAATTGTCCCTACTTGACTTCTCCATCAATCCATCACCAATCTACACTTGCTCCATAATAAACATACACCATCTCCTCTCTCCTCCATCTTTTGATTTGACCCTTATATGACAAGAATCTCACTTTTATAAAAATTGCATACACCAAGACTCTCCTTGACCATATCCTATTGCCTACATATCTATCTACTTATCATTCAACTTATCTAAATCATCATCAGACCCTACCTTACGGATGCATCCTTCCTACAAAAGGCAAAATCCTTAATCTGCACAACTCTTGGCAAGAGATATGATGGTTGTATGTTGGTCAGTGGTTCTTTTGTTTTATGATTTTATTTTTGTTCCATTCCTTGATCGCTTCAATACCACCTTGATCTTTTTATATCTTGGTGTGTGGCGAAGGACACACAATGGAGAATCATCATTGCTTTTGTATGCCATGCTTGTTGGATGGTTCTTATTACTCCAACTTACTATTCATATCTTGTGTGTGTTGGAATTTCTTCTTGCATGTTAATCATCCTTTTGTATCTAAGGTCCTTTTATACCATTGGTTCACTCAGGACTTATGCTCTAAGTTTTCTTCCTCACACATCTACACAAGGTTATATTATTTTGGGCATGTTTAAGATCATCCTTTGTTTGTTGTTTCATGTCCTATGAATGGGATACAATATCACCTTGGTTCCTCATACCCTAGTGCATAACATCTAATGCTATATCAACATAAGTGCACATAATATACTTAGTATTTGTAATGCATTCAAACAACCCCCTCTTTTTTCTTTCGAAATCATGATGTTTGGTCTCCCTAAAGGGTTTGGGTTCACAAACCCCATCCTTTATCAGTACCTAAATTTTATTCTTTCTCAACTACCACCATCACCTTTGTTCCAAGATTCATCAAGGAAATCTTTCCATTTCACCCCTTGCACTCATATATCGACACCCCTCTTCCAACATTATCCCATATGCACACATTCATCTTTACAATTCTCCTATCCACCTACACTATTCCCTGTGACCATTTTCAGGACCTATGTATCATGATCAACAAAATTAGCACACAAACCACCCTTACATCACCTATATCCATACCCTGTCATACCAACCCCATATAGGTCTCATCATCTACCCCGCTATTCATAACATTATTACATCTTTCTTATCACTTCTTATCGTTATCATTATCTTTCTTACCATTATCCATTATCTTTTATTATCCATATCCTCATTACATCTTTCTCACCACTCTTATTATCATCCTTCATTATCACTTTTATCCATTATTATCCATTCCATTATTATCATCCTTCATTATCATTTTTATCCATTATTTCAATATTCTCCATTCCATTTCATTATCATTTTACATTCCATTATTATTATCCATTTCGTTATCCATTCACATCCATATTATATGTTTATTAATCTAAAAATATCCATTTCATTATCATTTGCATCCATAATATATGTTTATTAATCTAAACATATCCATTTCATTATCATTTGCATCCATAATATATGTTTATTAATCTAAACATATCCATTTTATTATCATTAATATATACATCCCATTATTATCCATTCCATGATATCCACAAACACATAATCCATCATAATAATCATCATCCATCTCATCATATATCCCACATCATACACATAATTATCCATAATCATACATCATCATAATCCTTACACCTAATCTTAACATCATACCTACACCATTTTTATCCATGCATCTAATCATAATCCTACATAATCCATCTAATCATAATCCTACATTATCCACATCATAATCCATCTAATCATACATCATCATAATCCATGTCATAAACATCATAATCCTTGTCATCAACATTATAGTCCATGTCCTAAACATCATATATCCTACATAATCATCATCACATCATAATACATACATCATCGTACATCAACATAAATACAACACCACATCATAAAACATAGAACAAAGTCCATAGATCACCACCAATAGGTCATCTCATAGACATCTCAAAAAATGATCATGATAGGCTATATACATGGGCTCCACAGAACTATCAAAAAATACAAAATCAAGCCCATAGGCCTGTATATCAAAAATGTCTGTACTCAATCCCTAGGAAGAATTGTCTCTCTATGACATCCCTGACTGGGACAACCCTACTGCTAGTGGTGGCAGTGGCCCCATAGGCTATTGTACTACCGGCTGCACTGGAACCTGTGGCTACTATTGTGATGACTGCTGCACCAACCTCTCCTACTATCTTATCCTTCATGGCGTGGTAGTCCCTGATCATCAACTCAAATAGCTCTCTCATTGTCTAGCCAACACTAGATGCTCATAGAGATTCCTATAGTGTTGTGCCTCTTAGGTGGCATCATCCCCTCATGCATGCGGTCCTCTAAGCACCTCCACCATCCATGGCCCCAGTGCTTGTCATGCCTCATCATGCTCACACTAGTTTATCACCAACTACCCATACAATTGCATTATCTATGCCTGTAGTTGGGCATCTCCCTAAGCCTACACTAACTGCACTTGTAACTATGCTATCTACCCCTGCAGCTATGCAACATGTGCCTGTAGCTACTCAACATGTGCCTACAGTCTAGAAACCTCCTCACTGTCATCTCCTACCTCCACCTCCACCATTTATATGTCCTCTTTAGCCTCCTCCTCCTCAACCTCATCCTCACCCCCATCTCCTCTCTACCCAATAGCTTGTCCTGCTAGCACTGTGAATCAAATTACCTACTCATGCGCCCACCACACATCATATAGCGGTGTCATACTTGCATCTACCACACCTGGCTACATATCCTAGACCCTTGACTGTAGCTCATCAAACTCTACAATCATCGATCATGGATCAATCGATACTCCCCATCGTGGGCCTCTAACTGTACTTGCAAGAATATAGCCTCCTCCTGTGGGACATCCTGCACTATCCTAAACTGCCACAAAACTCAATCAGGCATGTACCTATCAATAATCTAATCTATCCACCCCATCAAATACCAGGGGTGTCATACATATGGAAGCTTCTCTCAATCATCCGACCACCTCTCACAAGTTATCCATGGCCTTCATATCACTTTCTAAATATCATTGATCACCCTTTGCTAGTACCTCAGATCTCCTAGTCTATGGTGTCGTAGCACCCCTCTATAATCAAAGACATACAACAATCTCTACTCCCACGTCCTCACTGTAACAGGTCATGTGATAGAGATGCACTCCCACGCCTAGATGTGCAAGAGTGTCACCTTACATCCTAGACTGGATCCATGCTAGTAAACCATTGCATCCATGTCGTGATATAAGTAGGCTAGTACACGGGGCCCCTACGAAAATACAACCCCATCTCTAAACATCCGCAATAGCATTGCTTCTCATCCCATTGGAAACCCTTAGGATCTCTTGTCTGGCACAAGAGTTTGTGCTATCACCCCCACCATGAACAACGATAATGGATATAACCTGCCCATGGCTTGGGTATACCGCATCTCTATCCTCCCAACATCAAATGGTACCACTGTTGGTGCAAACATTGCCCCAATGAGTACCCCCCCTCACTAGTAGTCATATACTACCCTCTCTCCATGGATGGGGATACACAATATCCTCCACACTTCCTCCAAAGTAATATTCATCTCTCCTGTAGGTAATAGGAAGGCGCACCACTCACTTTGCCATTTCTCCACCTAGGTTGTCATCAAATCCTGATTCGCGTGTATCTCTGGCATCTTTGCTATCCACCATTATCCCATCATCTATAGAAAAAATCTATCAATCTGATCCAACTGCCCCCAGAGCTGATGGGTAGGCAGGCGGCACTCTCTAGACTACAAGATGTCATCATCATCTTGCAATCATTAAATTTAATCTCATAAATATCATTTTTTTAATCCATTTGTCTAGGTGCTAATTCCTCATGCCTAAGCACTAATTAGTGTGTCAATGCTGATTCTCACCCTATCCACGGTAATCAATGCATATGTGTTGATTCCCATCTTGTCGATGCTAATCAGCATGTAGGCATTGACCATTCTCACCTTGGCACTAATTGCCCCTTTGTCCACTTGCCCCTTAGGTGCAAATCCTACCTTCTTCAATGTTAATCATCAGAGTAGGCACTAATCCTAGACCCAACGCTAAATATTACATTTTAGGCACTAATCCCTATTATCTTAGTGCTAATCACCACCTCCTAGTCTTTCCTCCCTTAGCGCTAAACCACCTTTTTAGGTGCTAATCACCTCTATGGGGTGCTAATCGCTAGAGTAGGTGCTACACCCAATGAAAGCACTACTCCCTACCCCCTGAGTGCTAATTGTAACCCCTATGCACTACCCCATTCCATTAGCACCTAAAACCTACCTACTTTGCCCCTCATTTATTGCACCTAAATGATCACTTTCCCAAAATCACAAAGTATCGATAGGTCACTTATCGAATCACCAACTACCATGGGTTGCAAGTGCTCACGCATGTGCTCCCCTCTATGCAACTCACGTGGAATTCATGGCATCTCATTCTATTAGATTTTTTCTCTTCCAATCACAATTCTCCATGTGGCTATAGACAAATGAGGAGCATGGGCCCCCCTAAACCCTATTTGTAGCCCCATTTACCCTAATCCTTCTTCCGTGACCTAATTTTTTTCCTCCCTATCCTATTTTTTCCTCCTCCACCTCTATTCATGATCCTTTTCCTTCTCGTCAGGCAATTTCTTCCCACTTTCTCATCCTATCACTCCTTCTTTTGAGACATCGACGAAAAATTTGTTTTATTTTTTCTACCAATCTCTTGAGGGGGCATCACCTCACCACATTCTCCTCTCATCAGTTGACTGGGGCAAATCTAAAATCCAACTTTTCTTTGACATGTCGCCAACACCTGATAGTTATGATGCCACATCAAAGAGGGGCAAAATGTAGACACCTAAAAATGGTCACAACCACCTTCTGTTATCATCAACATAATATATCGATTCAAATCGAATAAAATCCACCATTCCACCCAATGCATATGTTAATTAAATATTTCATAATTATTTAATTAACATTTTCTCATCTCTTCCTATCATAGAAAAATAATTTTATCCTACTATAGTCCAAAAATTGAAAATCTATTTAAAAGACTATAGTTCATATTCACGTCCCAAAAATTAAATAAATATACCTATCTATTTATTTACCTATTTTGTCCATTTTTTATTACTTTTGTAATCAATCATCAAATTCCTCCTAAAGGTGTGTACATGGGTTAATTAAATTAATCCTAGGTTACCCCTTTCTCCCATGCTTCTTGTCACATTCCAAATTTTGACTATGTTTTACTTTTTCCTTGTATGTAATTAGTTGATAATTTTGCATGATTTAATGATTTGACATTATGATAAAATGTCAGGATAAATCACGATTTCATGAGTTTGAGTTAAATTCATAGAATTTAGACAAGTGATTATATGTTATCGTGATTATTTATTCATGATGTATATGGTTTAACTAATGATACACTAATCTGAGTTTGGTGATTGCAAGTTGTATTCAGGAAACATATTTTTCCACCCTCCAAGAAAGAGAGGGAGAGCATCATCAGATAGAAGTGAATAGACATATGGAAAGAACAAGTTGTTTCCATCTAAGTCTAGTGTTTCATAGTTTTATGAACCACATCGAGTTTGGTAAGTTGAGTTTGACTTTATTGGTCTTGGTTGGTTTTCAACTTGACAATCATCGATTTGATGTCAAAATTCTTTAGCATAGGCTTTGTCAAAAAACCAAGAAAGTTTAGTATGACCATCAACGAGATGTAGTTGATAGTCGACATTTTGCTGATATAGTTTATATTCAAGAGAGAATATATATGTTTGAGGTTATCTATCTCTTCTTTGGTAATTTCTGAATGAAATTCCTATATTGTATCCTATCAGGTTAATGTGTTTGTCTATTTTTCTATAATCGCGAGAAAGAGAGGAGGAGAATACCTCAACCCCATTCTCATATCTTGTAAAGTGTTTGAAAACAATGTAAGGTATATGTTGTATATGTGAAAATTGATCAAAGGAAAACAAAATATAAATGTAAATACACAAAACCTTCTCCTCCAATCAAATTCACACACTTTGATTGATAGAATGATTGATATGTTGTTTGCTCATGATTCCTGCCACATAACTTTACTTTGTTGTCATTATTTTGTTGTGTGTTCTCAATGGCTTGGTTGAATCTATATTTATAGAGTTTTGATGTGGAGGGAAGAAGATTTGATTTTAGAGATGAGATTTGATTTTTTCTTTATTTGATCAAAGAGGAAATAAAACAAGATAGGATTTGAAAAGATAGAAAGAGATTTTATTTTAGTTTTAAATGCTCAAAAGGAAATAAATCTTTGAAAAAGGATGGGAGGATAATTGATGAATTATCTAATTAAATTAATTAATTAGATACACATGAGTTCAATTTTGGAAAGAAATCAAGATGTTATTAGAATATTATTAATTGAATAAATATTTGATTTATTTAATTAATGTTGGATTGATGATTTAATTAATTAAATAATATAAATTATTTCATTAATTTTAGAAGAAAGAAGGGATTTGATTTTTTGCTTTATTTCACAAAAGAGGAAATAAAACAAGTAGAAGATAAGATTTGAAAGAGGAAAAGGATTTGATTTTTATTTGATTTAAAATGAAATAAATCAAAAGAAGATGATAGGATAATTGAGATGATTATCTAATTAAATTAATTAATTAGATACACCTGAGTTCAATTTTGGAAAGAAATCTAGAAGAAGATATGATTTGATTCAATTAAATAAATATTTAATTTATTTAATTAATATTGGATTTTATTAATTAAATAAATATTTGATTTATTTAACTAGTTTTGGATTTATGATTTAATTAATTAAATAATATAAATTATTTAATTAACATTAGAAGAAAGAAGGGATTAATTAAATAATTGTAAATTATTTAATTAATGTTAGGAAGTGGAGAAAATTAACTTAATTAAATAATTAATAATTATTTAATTAATGTGGAAGAATAAGGTATAGTGAGTGATGGTGAAATTGGAGTCAATTTCAGGTGTCTACATATGTTGTGTATGCTTTCTTTACGATATTATGTATATATTCTTATATATTAAGTTAGATATTTATATGAGACCTCTTGTGTTAAGGTCGATAACTTCTTTATGAAAGAGGTTAAGAGCTTATGTTATGAAAGTTGTTATGTATTACATGATTCTTCAAACCTATTTTCACTCAACTGCTATTGAGAGTGGAGTATCCTTTTGACTGGGTGTCGAGTGGTCTTTAATGGCCATCATCTCTATTTGATTGAATTCCATCGTGGAAAATTATGACTGGCAGTATTTTTAGGAATGGTGGAATGCGGTGAAAAGGAGTATTGCTCTATTTGTCACAGGTAGAGCTCTTTGGTAATACATACAGTGACATAGACACAAATGGAAGAAACACATAATAAGTAGAGAACTTTTGCTTAAATCTTTTCTTGGATGGTCGACGAAGGGAGGAAGATTTTCAAAGCTTGTTGTTGAAGGAAAGAGGTGGCCGAAAGATCGATGTGAGCCTCGTTTGTACTATCAATCACAGGTTCTTCTCTTCTTTTGAAAAATGTTATTTTGTGTTTGAGAACTCTGTACATTGTTAGCTCTATAGATAAGTTTATAAGAGAAGACCATAGCTTTTCTATCTCTAAGTTTTGAGAAGAACGATAGCATTTTTATCTCTGTGTTTTAAAGAAAGCTGATAGCTTTTCTATCTCTGAGTTTTGGGAAGAACGATAGCATTTTTATCTCTATGTTTTAAAGAAAGCTGATAGCTTTTCTATCTCTATGTTTTAAGAAGAATGATAGTTTTTTATCTTCGTGTTTTAAAGAAATCTCTATGTTTTAAGAAGAATGATAGTTTTTTATCTTCGTGTTTTAAAGAAATCTTTATGTTTTAAGAAGAATGATAGTTTTTTATCTTCGTGTTTTAAAGAAATCCGATAGCTTTTCTATCTCTATGTTTTTAGAAGAATGATAGCATTTTTATCTCTGTGTTTTAAAGAAAGTTGATAGCTTTTATATCCCTATGTTTGTGGAAATGATATCTTTTCTATTTCTATGTTTAAGAGGAAGCTGATAACTTATTCTCTCTGTATTATGAGCAATCAACAACATATGTTATTACTATGCTTTGAGAATTCATGAGTTTGATATATCTTAGTGATATAAGAAGCTGATAATTTAGTTTATCATAGTGATATTGTTAAACCTTTTAAACTGAAAAGATTGCTATGTAAAGAAGAATGTATAGCTTATACTTTTTCCTATAAGAGAATGAAGCTGAACAACCTTACTTCCTTCTTATTTATGGTTAAACCAATGGCACTAAACCCTTTCAATTTGTCTTACCGAAAGATAAATATATGGTTCTTTTTGAATTATTTTGGTTAGTCTGTGTAGGTCGAATGATTATAGAGACTAGCCTATGATAGGTTGAAAGGATGATAAGTCAATTGGTTAGTTGCTAAATTCAATTAGCAAACTTTTGCAGATAGAGAGGTCAGTTGTTAGACAATGGACCAAATAATTGTTAGAATTTCAATTTCTTGAGAACTCGGGTTATCCTTAGTTATCATTCACCTATGATATAAATGAATGCAATGCTGCTTATTTATCCTAAAAACTTATTAGAATCTGTCTTTAGACTTCATATCAAGCTATTCGAGACCATTGTAATGAGTTTTAGAAGTGGAGACTAAGAGTTTGGTATAGATGTTCTTTTATCTCCTTAACTCTTTTGAGTTTTTCCATTCAATGATGTTGGGATAGGTTGTCTCTTATTCTAAAAAATGTATAGAAATGATTGAGAAAACATTATATGCACTTGAAGTTATTATATATATTTATATATTAACATATATGTTTATTCAACTAGATTATGTATTTCCATTATGCAAAGGTAATGTTCTATCATTCTTAATCTTTCTATGTTAGCGAACGAAAGATGACCATTAGGTCAAAGACATCATTACTTTATTATCTATTTAGATTTATATCCTTTATCAGATTAAAAGATTGAACTTAGTCAAGAATTCTTATGCTTTGTTATATCTATTAAGACTTGACATAGAGGAAGATAAACCTTGTATTTTTATGTTTTTCAAGAAAAGGTGAATTTGATCAGTGACCAAGTAGTCAAGATTTAATGAGTGGTTATCCTATTCATGCTATATTATGGATATAATTTATTAGTTGTCAAGGGTATTTTAATATTGCAAAGTATTGGAGTAAGGAAGATAATAACCCTAGATTTTACCCCAAAGAGTTTAGAAATCTTTAACTCTCAACTTAGTTATGATATTTAGTTAGTCTATTATGTACTTTGGTCGATAGAAGAAAGGTCAGGAAACCATAGATCTAGACATTATTAAGAGATTAAGAAGCACTTTGTTGTTAAAAAGACAATATTAGTTATATGTATACCAAGTATGGTTATTATTGAGTAGATAGTAAAACGACAGAAAGTCATAGACCTTAATAAATTATAGATATACAATAAGAAACTCTCAGAAAAGATAAGAATATCTAAATTTGCATATTTTATGTGTATCCTAGATAAGGAATATTATACATCAGATTGACTAGGAATTGAGTATAGATCAAACAATTATGCCTAGAGATACTAGCCAAAACAAGTCAAATTGTAGGATGAGATAGTCTTCAAGTTGAGTTAGAGGTGTGTGAACACATGACTACATTTATTGCAAATGCCTATATATATAGAAACTTTGGCCAAAGTGATGCATTTGTCTCTACATGCATTAGTCAGTTCACAGTGTCTAGATGACATAACTGGTCAGTATGATCATACTTAGCTAGAAGATTGTATAGAGTTGTATGGTTGATTGAGTTACATAGGACACAACACTAGGACTCAGATGGTAACTTGTTAGATCCACATGTCTATACTCTTTGTGAAGGGTAGGGTCACTTCCAGGAAGGAAGGTGTGTAGGGGACCGTTGGTCTATGGTTGGAGGTAAAGCACTCGGATGATGCTCTCCCACTGTAGCAAAAGACTCACCAAGATTTGAATGATAGATATCAAGATTCCAGAGATAGAACTTTTTATGTATAACTTCATGTTATGATTTGATGTAAAACTATTCTTTGCCAAGAGCAATGTATTTGTAAATGTAATTGATAAGTTATCACTATAAGTTATCTTTGAATATAATGATTTTCAAGGTTGGAAAAATATTTATAAAATATGTACTTTTATTTCTTTGAGGTTAACAAATGATTATATATAAAAAAAATTCATTCATGTATATCATGTTCTTTTACTTTCCAAGCAAATTGTGTGTGTAATTCCAAGTAATATGAGAAGGCATTTTACACTTCTAGATAGACACTTGTCATCTCATGTACATGTAGGTACATGATAAGTGGTGCCTTGGAAGTATGGGCAAATCTTTTTTTGTCATACTTGTCCTTTCCACTATTCTTCCAATATTAAACTCCATGTGGCACTATTGCATGGAATTTAAAATTACACTTGTCCTCTCTTTAAAATTTTAAATTCATCACAAAATACAAACCATACCTTTTCATAAATGAGTCCTTTCATGTCATAAACCTACCCAATCCTAGCCATCCATCCATTCAACCATTTGATTTCATCCCTTGATCTCCCCTTGAATCTTGGAGCATCTTTCTCATGCAATCCCTTTGTGCCATTTGTCTAATTCTCCTTTCTTGAGGATCCTCAAGCAATGTGAGCCCTTATTCTTGAAAATTGATCCCATCCCTCCATCCTCACCTCCAAAAATCTATAAATTGAGCATATCCCCTCCATTTCCAACAAGCAATTTGAATGTAATGAAATTCCGCCCATTGAGCACTTAACATTTAAGCAACTAGCATATAGTTTATCATATCATTGGGAAAATAAAGAGTGTTGCATAGTGATAGCGTGCAAATTTGGTTGATTTATGCATCTCTCTTTAGCCTAGTCTTGAGGTGACTTAGATTTATGAACTAAGGTGAATTAGGCTTGCCTATCCATCCCTCTTGCATTCATCTCTTTGGTGTTCACAAGTAACACACAATAATAATATGAAATTACTAATAATATGTTAATTAATAAAGGGAAATTGAAAAATGTGTAAAATTTAGATGCTAAAATAAAATCAAATTTGGAAACAATGTTTAAAATTTAGATTCTAAAATGGAACATTGGAAAATAGTAGTATGTTAATCTATTAATTTTTAAATGGAAAATGAAAAATGTATATCAAGATTCACTGTTTAGTGATATAAAAATAAAATATCATCAACAACAGTTTGGAGTTTAGAATATGAAATACATTATAAATACCTAGTGATTGCTAAATCTCTTCCATTTGTCAAATCATCTTCTCTGTCTGAACATGAGATTGAGAGCCATCCTAATTCTGGTCTTTATTTTCTTCGCTCTGCATATATCCTCTTAAGTGCACCTCCTCACTACCACTACATGTGTTATTGATTGTGTCACTATCATGGGTGCCAATATGGTTTGAAGTGTTGTAAAGCCCTCTTCTTTCACATATGGACCTCCTGATTATGAGTGCCCTTTCAAAAGGAAAAACTTCTGATATCATACCTAGTTGTATACATCCTCAAGAAATTTTCCAAATTCTTCTCAAGTTTGTTTCTTATCTTTGATTTCAAGAACCCCAATGCACTTAAAACTCTCTCATCCTCCATTGACCCTAGTATCATGGTTTGACATAAATCAACAAGTTTGAAATATCCTGATATCGAATCATGCAATATTTCTCTCTAACTTAAGCTTTCCTAAAGCTTTGTTATCGATCCATCTAGGAAGGGACTCTCCAAGATTTTAAACTATTCCATCATTGATGTTGCAAAATAGGTTGATTGCTCTGTAAGTTTAGATTTATTTATATTTCCTTCTATTTGTTGTCCATTGAATTCTTAACTTTTGGAAAAATGATTGACCAAGGTCTTTATCTTGTTATGAAAATCAGCTCATTGATAGTTGACCCAATATTGAGGATACAAAATAGATATGGCTTCAAGCAGTTCATTACGAGGGATCGATCTCTAATATTTGAGGAAAGAGATCTTGGAATATCCTTTAAATTAGTACTTACATAATTAACAATGTTTTCAAAAGCTTCCCTTGTAGCATGTACTTCTTTGATAGTGCGCTTGACCCTAGTAAAATGGTGCATTGGTATCTCATATCCCCATAGAGAGACACATAACTCCCCGCTTGCATTAAACTATAAAAAATTAGCAAGATTGTTCACATTTGTCATCAAGTGCCAACTACTAAACTTTGGACTTATAAATGAATGCTTTGATAGATATAGATTATCAAGGGTCATGCATATCATTTTACGTAGTTTAGTATATTCTGAAATATACATAGTTCTTTCTTGGGATTTTTTCACAAGAATGTTTAGTTCCTCTAGCATAGGAAGAATATCAGATAAAGTTAGGAGTGTCTCTATATCACTTAACCTATGTAAGAGGTCAGGAGCTCTGTCTACTGTGAGGTGATGTTCATACATTACTCCAATCAAGTATTGATATTATGAAAAACCTCGTCCCGCTGACCCATGCAAGGAGATCCATCTAGTATCAACATCCTTAAGAAACTTGTTTCTTGCAGTTATTCCATCAACAAATTGTTGAAATTCCATAAACCATTTGGGACTTCAGCAGAAGTATGAATAGATCTCACGGATTAGATCTTCAACTTTTGATATTGTAGAAAACTTGCTCACAATTTTAAATGCTAAATTTATTATGTGGGTCATGCAATGAGTGGAAATCATGTATGGTGAAATAGAAGTTTGTAGCTTTACACAAAGATCATTCCTATGACCTTGCATTAATGAAGCTCCATCAGCCTCTACACATACCAACTTTTTGGCAATTGTGTATTCATCCATACGTCAAATTTCATTCAAAGATTTCTTAACTAGTTCAAATAGATTTTAAGATGTTGCATTCTCCTTCATTTTGTAAACATAGAGTAGATGAGGTTGGTGGACATGTTTGTCTATAGTATACAGATGCATACATACCCAAGAAGTATTATCTACTGTTGTAACTTCATTTAAAGATAATGCAATAAAGGTTGACTAATTTATTTTTTCCTATAAATCTTGTTTTTCCACCTCAACAAGATAACTTTCCCATTCCCATCCACTATTTGTTGACCAATGTGTGTTAGGAAAGTTAGAAACACCCATAAAATATAATAAACTATCATATTTTGGGTAGTCTGTCATAGGACACCCTCTGGTCAAAATATGAAAAACAACACTCAACTAAATAGTTTTTTTCCATTTGTACTTCTCCCATCATCTTTTCAAATTGAGCTTCAATTGAACCTCCACATGCAGCAAGCTTCACCTTTCTTTGCATATGCACATCATATTCGAGGGAATTCTTAACATGAAGACATTCTTCCTTTGTTTTCCATCTTATCACTATTTTTTCCTTTCCATCTATGATTTGTTTTCATAAACTTTACCAATATGTTTTTCTATAGTGTCAAGTTTTAGCTGCAACTTCTTGTCCCTACAATATTTCCAACTGCAAATCTTACACTTGCATTTTATTGGAGGTTCATCTTTGTTTGCATTTTGCATTGGTTCAATGAATGGATACTTTGAAACCCAATCAATCTAAAAATTCCTTGTCATATCCACTCACACCCCATTTTTTATTTGTATTTCCGTTTCACCTTGTGTGCATGATCTATATCTTTCTTATCACTTGTTGAGGTTGATTTAATCATATTATCATTATCACCACCCTAGGTACCACTTGGAACATCATCCGCGACATTGGCATCCAAGTCAATGAACTCATTTTGGCTACCCTGGGTACCACTTGGAACATCATCTGTAGCATTGGCATCCAATTCAAGGAACTCATTTAGGCTATCCTGGGTATCCCCTGGAACATCATCTGCGACATTGTCATCTTGATCTAAGTTAATTAACTCATTTAGATCTTCCTCCGAGGTATAGCCTTGTTCATCAATATATGGTGCAAGTGCTGATGTTGTAGCTCCATGTGATGGATTGCAAACATTGCCAAAGTATGACATGTTTTTACATTTTGATGGCCTCCCTTTATCACTTTCAGCAAACTTGTTCCTGCTCGACATCTCTCACAAAATAAAAGATGCAAAAAAATGTCTTTTTGTTTAAGAATGAATCATAGCATATAGATCCCTGGGCCCTAGATGTCTCCTTACTCAATATCATCTGTATAACTATGAATGAAGTAGAACAGGCTAAGAGATAAATAATCTTATAACACTATAAAAAAATTCAAATGATCACTTACCTTTAGGCTTTCACTCACTCACTAATGTATGTAGTTGTAACTTTCCTATGATCTGAATCAAGAGCTTGGAGCAAAAAAAATGCGTACAAGATTAATCAGAGTTTCAATTGTATTTATATCAATCTATATTTGGCAAATTTTGTGCAATTTTTAAATGGTATAGTAAGATTTGGTGAATCCCGTGTGATTATAAAATAGTGCATATAAATGTTGGGTGAATCAAACCTTGATCAAACACAGATGAAATGGGTCCTCATACATGGTGAACTTTATAATGATATTGGCAAATATGTAGGCAAATTGAAGCATGCCTTTGAAATTCTAGGTGAATCATCGTTAGAAACGTGCAGGTTATTGTGGCAAAAATATTAGTTACAAATGCCTGATAAAATAAAATGGTGACGAATTGAAATTTATTTGATCACTAATTCATAAAATTTGGGCAATTTGGCCCCCCGCCGGTTGCAATATATTCACCCAATTCAAATTTGTGAATACAAACTATTCTCCAATTGGCGAAGATTCACCACTAAAAAAATCCTTGATCATTAGTTCAAGTGTGGCTTATTTCCAACATAAAATTAGCTAAATAGCATAATCCTTCTAATTAGTTGCACCTTGTATCTAGAATCCTCATTATTTCTAGTTTATTCTATAAATTACCAAGGATTTTCCATTATCATGACCTATCCTCTACTTCCATTAGACTAGGTGTTAGCATGGTTGCATGGTCTATGTGGTTCCATGAGAAATCTCCTTTGTTACACTTTTCCTTATATTATTCTCAAGAAAATATTTACTTCCAAGTCTCTTGTCATGAAGTACAATTCCACACAAATCTTTCTAAAGCATGATGTTTTTGTAACATGAATGCATTTTTATGACCATCTCAATGGCTTGTGATTATTAAACACTTAATTTAAATTAATTTTATATCTTTCAAAAATTTCACTCATGAATATTATACAAGTTCCCTCTATTCCTATGCACATTCCTTGTCACATTGTATGTCATATCATACTCATTTCTACTACTTGTATTGCCAACTAGTCAATTTTCTAGTTATTTTTTTATGTAATCTATCTTTCCAACTCTTTCTAGCACTCCCGTGAAACACCTTTCTTGTGTTCCCAACATTCAAAATTTTGATTGAGTTATCCTATAGCGAGCACCCCCATGTGTCCAACAAGCTGACGTGTATCTCAACATATTCCTTTTCTCTTGTTCATTCTTCATACTATCTTTATGCATTCACTATACTTCTAGTGTGTTCTTTTCCATATTCATATGCATGTTCACATCTTCTTATCTTCCCAATCTAAATATCATGTATGGTCCCTTGCACATTTCCTTGGATACCTAGAACAAGTGGTCAACTTATTCGCACAACAAATGCATTTAAAATATAGATAACCAATAGATCCAAAGTGTTAGAAATTTCCATAGACAAATGAAAACAACCCTTTGATTGAGTATGTAAAAAATAGTTGTACAATTGTGCTTGAACCAAACCTAATAAGCTATGCAAATTGTCAAAACTTCTTGTATTAGCCTAGTGATTATGTAAAATATGGTGCATCCTCTTCTTGATCTTTCTAATATTGATATCATGTCCACACTATTTGTCTTACATTTTCAAACCTAATGTTTGCTTCTTACTAAAATTATTCATCATCCTAATCTTGGAGGGCCTTCTTGTGGATATTAGTAATATATTCTTGAATAATCATGAGCTCAACATTATATGCACAATGCATCAAAGCATGGGTTGAAAATGATATAGATCATAGAGTGTCTAAACTAATGAAAATGCTAAAATAAAAACTTATTCCATATCTTGGTCATATAGACCTTATTAATGAAAAATAAAAGAAGATCAATAAGAATATGGTTGCACATAGTAATGCTTAAGATAAATACCATTAACTATTCCAAGCAAAACCTATCCATCAAGTGTCTCCAGCTTAATTACATAATGCATAGTGATATTCCTGATAATAAATGGTTCTAACTAGTGGACTTTCAAATTTGCTAGATGCTTCTAAAATTGACTCTCATAAAGAAATAACATCTCCCTAGCTTAAAACTACCTTTGTTTGATATTCTAGTCATCTCATACCTTTTTATGAATTTTCTCTATTGTCTAGTATAAACATGTAAGTGGGTGCTTTTCCTCTATCTTATTGTGAGGCCCACCCTTATGTGGTAGACTTATTTGCACTATTAGAGCTATTATTGTTTTGATACATATGGATATTAGACTATTTCATTATGGACTTATTAGTCTAGCAGTAGATTATCTTAGACATTTATATCATGATTAGAATTGTTTGATTTTATCTTGCATAAGATGATATAATTGGTAGATATTCATGTTATATTTCAATTTTATGAGATGGATGTATGTTTTGATTTGATTATGAAGATGGCGTTCAATTATACTTTCAACATAGTTCAATTTACCTAGTTGATTTGAATTGAATTGAGCATCTATGATTAGTATATTAGTGTAATGAATATGTGATGTCATTATGATATATTGTTTAATTGAAATTGAATCGAATTGATATGTACTTGATGATTAAATAATTTGAGGTTATCATTGAATTATAGATTGTGCATTATATGCAATTATGTTTGAAATCTCAATTCAAATTTATTTGGCTATCTATAATACATATTAATGTGTGGCATTGATTGTGTAGGTGTCTTCCATAACAAATAGAAATTATGAAGTCTTCTGGAAATTCCATGTGATTACCCCTATGATACTTGGTCTTAATCCATAATGGGAACTAAAGTCTTTATTGTTGTGTAAATATTGTAATGCTAAATGATGGATATTATTTATCATTTTTGTGGTGTTAATTTGATTTTGGTTTTATTCTAAAGTTGTTGAGTGAGTCATGGGGAATGAGTTGTCATCTTATGTTGCAAATCTCGGATTTACTTTTAGGGGTCCTTTTTGAGGGTATTGAAATATCATTTTCTTGAATTTTTAATGAATTTAGGTCCCTAAGGTAGGTACCTAGGAGTTTGGCACCTTTTGGGCTTTGAAATTTTAGTTTTGGGGTAGATTTGGCCACTCTCAAGCCCTTGGGAAGAAAGTGACATGGATAGACTTTGGGAAGAGGGATGGTAGACTTGTCACTATCCCATCTCCCTTTCCTAGGTTCTTGCATGAGGGGTGGATCAAGTACACCCCCATCCCAATGCTTCACACATGTGTGGGAACATAACCTAGGAAGAGTTTTGGATAAGAGTGTACAAGTACACTTCTCTCCTTGGTCTCACACATGTGTGAGAACATGAGGAGTCAAATCACTCCTTGAGATTTATGGATTGGTTGAGAGGGGGTGAGTTGGAGGCCATTTGGCACCTTCATATTTACAGAGGAGGACTGACATGACACTCATTACATATACCCCTCTTGTAAGGTTAGAAAGGATTATTTTATTTCATTTTGTTCTTGTGTTGTGAGAGAGAGCATTCTTAGGAGATTAAAGTTGGAGAGAAAGACTTGAGTTCTTGGGAAGGCTTCATCAAGTTCAACTCCACCAATTTGGGTACCTTTTTGAGGTAGGATCTTCACTTTCTTCTTGTTAGAGAGATTGAATGCTTATGTTTCAATTGAATGTCTTGTGAATTGTATCTCATGTTTTTGAAGTGTTCATTGTTATTGTATCTTGTTTATGTTGTGATGAGAAAAAGGGCGTAGATGTTTAGGTTAGACTCTCCCACTTAGATGAGAGCAACCCACATGAGGGGTTGAGGGAGGTGTGAACCTCCTTGGGGAAAAATTTCATTCCCTTGAGAGAGAGTTTTTGCATGATTTCCTTATGTATTTTGAGTTGGCATGAGTACCATTTAAGAAGGTTGGTTTGGAAGAAATGATGTGATATGATGTATGTGGTGTTATGAGAAGGTTATTGATAATTTTTAAGGAGAATGGAGATATGTGTATATGTTGTGGAGAGATTTGTATTCCTTTTCCCTAATGAAGATATGTCCACTCTTCTCCCCTACCATCTAGATCCCTTCGTGGACCCATTGTGAATGTGCAAATCTTGGGAAGTATGGGAGTTTTGTGTTGTCATTGTTTTGTAAAATATGAGTGTTTGTATTCTCTATTGTGTTGTGCACCTATATTTCTTAGATGGCTTCCAATATTAGGGGTGGGCTTGTGAGAAAGACCAATGGTTGTAAGTTAAATAAAAGAAGAGGTATTTGTATTCATGGGAATAAATTTTTGTATATTGTTTATTCCTCCTCTTTAGTAAATGTTTCCTTTTGAAATGGATATTTCCTACCCCCACACACAAATATTTCTAAGCTTTATTCAAAATAATTATATATGTATGTATGTATTGTGAAATATATATATATGTATATATACATATACATGTATATGTATATATACATATACATGTATATGTATATGTACATATACATATATGTATGTATATGTATATATATGTATATGTATATATATATATATGTATGTACATACATATATATATATGTATGTACATACATATATATATATGTACATACATGTATGTATATATATATATATATATGTACATACATATATATATATATATGTACATATACATATACATGTATATGTATATATACATATATATATATATACATATATATATATATTTCACAATACATACATACATATATAATTATTTTGAATAAAGCTTAGAAATATTTGTGTGTGGGGGTAGGAAATATCCATTTCAAAAGGAAACATTTACTAAAGAGGAGGAATAAACAATATACAAAAATTTATTCCCATGAATACAAATACCTCTTCTTTTATTTAACTTACAACCATTGGTCTTTCTCACAAGCCCACCCCTAATATCGGAAGCCATCTAAGAAATATAGGTGCACATACATATATATATATATATATGTACATACATATATATATGTACATACATATATATATACATATATACATATATATATACATTTATATTGTAGGAGTCCGAACAACACTGAGAGGGGGGGTGAATTAGTGTTGTGTAGATTTTTGCAACTTATTATAACTTTTAATTTACAAGACTCAGAAAGAGAAAGTCATCAATAAACTATTACACATATATGTACAAGTTTGATAATAAAAATTATGAGCAGGACCACATAGAGATAAATCTTAACATAGAAGCAAATACACACTTAGAAGCATATCATTAACACAAGAATTACTGGAGTGGAAAACCCTCTCTAGGTAGAAAAACCACTCAAAACTGCCTCACTGGCTGTACAAAATGTATCTAGGAGCACCAACTCCAATACCAAATAGAAGCACCCACTTCCTACACAGATAAACCTCACTAGAAAACAAATAGGTCTCACTGACCTACAAGCCTCACTGGCTAATACAAGGCCTCACTGGCAAACTGTGCCTCATTGGCATACTGTCCCTCACTGGCAAGAATGTTTAGAAGCACCAACTTCAAGGAGCACCAACCCCTAATACAGAACAAACTAAAAACAAGAACTCAGAGGGTTTCTCTGTTTCAATACAAAACATTTCTTTTCTCACATGTGTCTGTCAAATGGCCATTCTTTTCATCAACCCAAATCATATACAAAACTTAGATATTCAAAATCAATCCTGTATCTTGATCCACTCAACAACACTGCATCATTTTGTATGTTTCATCTCTATCACTCAAGACACACCATCAATGCACCTGAAAAACAATTTTATACAAGTTGAATGCCCTTCCACCTGCAAAGAAAAATCTTTTCATATTCCTCTGTGCCTAATCAATTCTCCAAAGAAAAAAAATATATATAATATCAAACCCCATTTAAAAACTTTTGATCTTCCATCTTCAAAACTTGATTGCTTTGTCATCATCTTCAAATTTTATCTTCTCTGTATAGGACTTTTATTGTGTGAAAAAAATAAAATCTTTCTCATAATGTTAATCTTCCTCAATTGACTTTTCAATCTGCAAAATATTTTCATCTACAAGAAAACAATTAATCTTTGAGAATAAATTAATTTGCTCCTGTCAATAACTTCAATGCTTCATCTTCTACAATTTTCTTCTTTTATAAAAACATCTTCATTTCTCATTAATCTTTGCATGATACTTCAAAATCTCCAAACCTTCCATATTCCAAACACATCTCTGCAAAAATTGTCAATCATTTTTCTCAAACAAATCATCTGTAAAAAATAAATCTCCTTAAAAACTTCCAAGCTTTTACATTCAAATCCGTTGAGCTTCTTCTTCTTCTCAATCTGCAAGAGTAAATCAAATCACCAAAAAAAATAGCTCCAAAAATACTTCATATTCTTTTTGCACTTCAAAGACTTCAATCACTTCATCTCCTATAAAAGCTTCTTAAAAAAATATTATCATCTCCATATTATTTGATGGAAAATAGAAAATTTCTAATTATAAAGCATTCCATCGAATGGATGTCTTTTCCTTAGAAGGGAACTTTAAAACCACTATATTCCTTCTAATGTCGAGCTCCTTTAAAAAATTTGATGCCTTAAATAAAATGAGAGAAGATCCTCATTTTTCGGGCAAAAAAAACTTTATAAACTTGATTTAACCCCTCCAAGGCATCGGGCTATGATGCTTTCCTTTCGAAGATTTTTATGTTATACTTTTGATGCTTTTTCTATTTTTAAAAAACTTTGACTTGATTTCCCACTCGAGCTCCATTGACTATTCAATATTGCATTCGATGTTTTAAACAAAAACATGCTCCTCTTTAAAAAAAGGCATTTGAAAACTTTTTCCCGCTCGAGCCTTTTAAAAGGTGATAAAGTTTTAAAAACAAAACTTACTTTATATGGAGACCTCATGCCATCGATATGAAGGGAGGAGGGCCAGTCACTACAATGACAGTGTACCCCTTCTACATGTTCCTTTAAGTGAAGTGACCTGTATTAGAAGGTCAACATACTTTTAAAACACAAAGTGCAATAAGATATGATGGATAGCTTGGATTTTGGTATAGGTCATAATTTAGAGTTTTTCTTAAGTGTTTAGGTTCACACTTGTCTTTTGAGCATGAATAAGCAAGTGTCTTTTCATGAAAGACCATATAACCCTGTATCTCTGCACATGAGAAGTCTGCAAGAAAAAAAAAAAAACTCTTCAACATCTATGTCATCAAGACATCAAATACGTTGAACTCCTATTCAATGAAGACCATCATGACAATACATGTCTTTAGAATAGTATATGTCTTCACTGCATGAAATCAAAGTGCTAAACACCAACATCAAGATAAAGTTCAAACTCTCCAACATCCTTTATCATGAAACATATGATCTTGAGAACCTGTCAATTATAAATGATACCTTCCGTGCATCTGAACCCTTTCATGTGAAGCAAGAAGCAAGATCATAACCAACTCCTCATAACATAGATTATCTTAATCAACTGAGCTCCTTCAAAGCAAAGCATAATAGAACCAAACCAATTCAAGAATATTAGCTCCATCTTCAAATGAGTAGCACACACATTACTTATTTTCAAATTACCTATGTCACTATCAACAATAATCATAAAGAGAAAATATGATGATGACATCCATAAAGAACCTGATTGAAGACCACATCTGAATTTGCCTCAACCATATGAAGACATCATGATGAATAACTCATTAACCATCTCCTGAACACTTTTGACATCAATGAGAACCTAACACCATCAATCTCCCCCTTTGTCATTGATGGTAAAACCACCTGATGCAATTTTTCTTTCTCCCCCCTTTTGACATCTGATGACAAAGACTAATATCTCCCCCTGAGAAAATAACTCCACTGAAAGATGTTAAAGCTTGATCATCACAAACATATTGCATTATGAGGGCTTTGAAGACAAAAACTCCTGTTATCTTGTTATCTTCAATAATAAAAAATAGAACCACTTACCAAAATCTTTGATACCACTTGTCTTTCAAAGTATTGAAGGTACTGAATGCAGTTTTTGCTAAACTTATCCTTAACATCAACATTTCAAACTTGAGGGCGAAAAAGATATCATGAAAGTTACATCTGATGATAATACCACTTCTTATTACATTACCAATATAAAGATAAAGACTGACACACTCCTGATGACATCACATGTGATTGAAAGACAAACTTTCAAAACAAACAATTCTTCTTCAATCAACAACACTTTTTGACCCACATGACAAATCTCCAATGAATCTATTTGCTTCCCCTGTGATAAAGTTTACAGCTCATAAATACCACTGGTAAACACTGACAAGAATAATCAACATAACTCAACTCAACTCAGCACTGATCCACTTCCTGAAATAGTCTTGAAGCAACATATCAACTTGAAGTATACCATCCAATTACTGACATCCAACCTTCCATGCTAAAAACAAAAACATGGCACCATCAAACACCTTTTGACATCACAATCAACTTTATGAACCTTTTGCAAAGAAAACATAAACACACCAATACTCTTTGATGAACAATTTTGCAGCCAAAAATTATGGAGACTCCTTATCACACAGTTCACAACACAAGATGCCAAGATGACCATTTTTGATAAGACCTTTACTTGCCTCTGATTTGATGAAATACAAGACTCACCATCAATGTCATAAGAGACTCTAGATTGTCATAGCTTGAAACACATACCTGATACCACTTCAAAACTGGAGGCACACAATTTGCACATACCTTTCTGAAACATATCAAATTATTAGACAAATAATCAATTCTAAATGAGCATTCATTCTGTAACCAATCTATTCTTGCACATCCTTTTTGACATGAAAGAATGAAGACCATCCTATTGTTCCTACACATCTCTTTACAACACAGTGTCAAATCTGATATATACATAACCATTATCAATATCTTTGCAAAAACATATCAATTGACTTCTTTCATTTACAACTACCTCAACCAAGACATGCTTAACATCTGAAGAGAACTTCTTAAGAATACCCAAGATCCATTATACAAATCAGCCCATCAAGACTACTCATCAACAAACTAATTTCACCATCAAGTACTTCCTACAACACCACTTTGCAAAACCAAATGTAGAGACACGAATATTAATTGACTCCTTCCATTTGTAACCTCCTTAGCCCACATAATCAAACATCTAAGCAACTTGAGAACATCCTAATTGATTTTGAACTTCCCAATCTCACTTACAAGAACTGTAACACCATGACAACTCAATCTTTATAAGTATAAACATGATATGACAAAGAAAAACCAAATCACTTAACTCTATCAAAACTCTTTGTGCTTGGAATCCTTGAACATCTTATCTGCAATATGACATCACAAACCACTGATCACCTATATCATTGTTACACACAAACAATATCAAAGATGAATCCACTACCAACAAAACAAGATCATCAAATTGATAAACATCAAATGATCTTCTTCTTGAAACCTTTTGGGGATACTTGATAGAACATGAATAACTCCCCCTCACTTCATGCTCTCAGTTATCCAACTAATGATGTAACTTGTGCAAGATGCACAAGTTTAGGATCCTTCTTGTCCTGACTTTCTTTTCTTTTCCAAACCTATATAAACCTTTTCTTTTCTTTGCTCAAGGTGTCTTCTCTAGATGTCTTCAATCTATTCCTGCAAAATTGTGCCTTATGCCCAAGATTATGACACTTAAAGCATGTGACATTATAACCAATTAGAGAAGTAAAGGAATCATATCTCTTTGACATGCCAAAAGTACTTCCATAATTATATCTTCCATGCATCCAACAGTCTCTTTCTATGTGACCAACTTGGTTACAATAGTAACATATTGCATTAGAATTCTTGTTTGTCATTCTAGAAAGACTTTTGTTCTTATGCCACTCAACATTATTTCTAGCATAAGTCTTACAATTTCTAGCTCTATGACCATAGCTATGACAAGAATAACAATATCCATGAAATTGAGAATAATTATACCTTATTGAATGGTATTGCCTAACAGGTGGAGGTCTGTTTGTTCTTTCTCTTACATCATCAGGAGATTTATTTTTTGCTATCTTCTTGTCTTCCTTAGGAACAGCAGGAGGATTTCTAACTTTGGAACACTCTCCTTCTTCAGTATTCTTTTCAAACAATAGATTCTTGTGCAACTTAGAGGATGCCTTTTCTAACTCCTTTCTTAAAGAAACTATTTTAGATTCATACTTTTCACAATCAACTTCTTTGACCTTTAGCTGATTATTGACATCTTCTTTTATTTTCTTAACTTCTACAATTTGAGCCTTCAAATCTATTATCTATTTTTCTGCATCTTGAAGATTTGAAAGAATTTTTGTCTTAGATTCCTTTTCCTCTTGAAGTTGCAACATTAACCTTTTGTTCTCAATTCTGAGTTTTTTGATCTCATCAAGGGCACAAATGAGCTCACCTTCCATATCAATCTCATAATCATCTTCATTATCAATCTCAACAACAAAATTTTCATCAAGCTCTTGTCTTTTTACATTCATATTGAAGTCTTCCTTTTTATCAAAATTCTCAACTACAGGATCATTCTTTTTGCTAGTCTTAACTAAGGCTTGTTTTTTATCATCATCAATCTTTTCTCTATTCAAGACCTTATTTCTATTCTTCTTTCCCATGGTACTCCAAACACAGGATCTACCTGAGCCTATTAGACTTCAAAAAAGGGAACCTAAGCTCTGATACCAATTGTAGGAGTGTGGACAACACTGAGAGGAGGGGTGAATCAGTGTTGTGTAGATTTTTGCAACTTATTATAACTTTTAATTTACAAGACTCAGAAAGAGAAAGTCATCAATAAACTATTACACATATATGTACAAGTTTTATAATGAAAATTATGAGTAGGACCACATAGAGATAAATCTTAACATAGAAGCAAATACACACTTAGAAGCATATCATTAACACAAGAATTACTAGAGTGGAAAACCCTCTCTAGGTAGAAAAACCACTCAAAACTGCCTCACTGGCTTAACTGAAAAACATGCCTCACTAGTTGTACAAAATGTATCTAGGAGCACCAACTCCTTATGGAGCACTAACTCCAATACCAAACAGAAGCACCCACTTCCTACACAGATAAACCTCACTGGCAAACAAATAGGTCTCACTGACCTACAAGCCTTACTGGCTAATACAAGGCCTCACTGGCAAATTGTGCCTCACTGGCAAGAATGTTTAGAAGCACCAACTTCAAGGAGCACCAACCCTTAATACAAAACAAATTGAAAACAAGAACTCAGAGGGTTTCTCTGTTTCAATACAAAACATTTCTTTTCTCACATGTGTCTGTCAAATGACCATTCTTTTCATCAACCCAAATCATATACAAAACTCAGATATTCAAAATTAATCCTGTATCCTGATCCACTCAACAACACTGCATCATTTTGTATGTTTCATCTCTATCATTCAAGACACACCATCAATGCACCTAAAAAACAATATTATACAAGTTGAATGCCCTTCCACCTGCAAAGAAAAATCTTTTCATATTCCTCTGTGCCTAATCAATTCTCCAAACAAAAAATATATATAATATCAAACCCCATTTAAAAACTTTTGATCTTCGATCTTCAAAACTTGATTTCTTTGTCATCATCTTCAAATTTTATCTTCTCTGTATAGGACTTTTATTGTGTGAGAAAAATAAAATCTTTCTCATAATGTTAATCTTCCTCAATTGACTTTTCAATCTGCAAAATATTTTCGTCTACAAGAAAACAATTAATATTTGAGAATAAATTAATTTGCTCCTATCAATAACTTCAATGCTTCATCTTCTACAATTTTCTTCTTTTATAAAAACATCTTCATTTCTCATTAATCTTTGCATGATCCTTCAAAATCTCCGAACCTTCCATATTCCAAACACATCTCTGCAAAAATTGTCAATCATTTTTCTCAAACAAATCATCTGTAAAAAATAAATCTCCTTAAAAACTTCCAATCTTTTACATTCAAATCCGTTGAGCTTCTTCTTTTTCTCAATTTGCAAGAGTAAATCAAATCACCAAAAAAAATAGCTCCAAAAATACTTCACATTCTTTTTGCACTTCAAAGACTTCAATCACTTCATCTCCTATAAAAGCTCCTTAAAAAATATTATCATCTCCATATTATTTGATGGAAAATAGAAAATTTCTAATTGTAAAGCATTCCATTGAATGGATGTCTTTTCCTTAGAAGGAAACTTTAAAACCACTATATTCCTTCTAATGTCGAGCTCCTTTAAAAAATTTGATGCCTTAAATAAAATGAGAGAAGATCCTCATTTTTCAGGCAAAAAAAACTTTATAAACTTGATTTAACCCCTCCAAGGCATCAGGCTATGATGCTTTCCTTTTGAAGATTTTTATGTTATACTTTTGATGCTTTTTCTATTTTTAAAAAACTTTGACTTGATTTCCCACTCGAGCTCCATTGACTATTCAATATTGCATTTGATGTTTTAAACAAAAACATGCTCCTCTTTAAAAAAAAGGCATTTGAAAACTTTTTCCCGCTTGAGCCTTTTAAAAGGTGATAAAATTTTAAAAGAAAAACTTACTTTATATGGAGACCTCGTGCCATCGATATGAAGGGAGGAGGGCCAGTCACTACAACGACAGTGTACCCCTTCTGCAGGTTCCTTTAAGTGAAGTGACCTGTATTAGAAGGTCAACATACTTTTAAAACACAAAGTGCAATAAGATATGATGGATAGCTTGGATTTTGGTATAGGTCATAATTTAGAGTTTTGCTTAAGTGTTTAGGTTCACACTTGTCTTTTGAGCATGAATAAGCAAGTGTCTTTTCATGAAAGACCATATAACCCTGTATCTCTGCACATGAGAAGTCTGCAAGAAAAAAAAAACTCTTCAACATCTATGTCATCAAGACATCAAATACGTTGAACTCCTATCCAATGAAGACCATCATGACAATACATGTCTTTAGAATAGTATATGTCTTCACTGCATGAAATCAAAGTGCTAAACACCAACATCAAGATAAAGTTCAAACTCTCCAACATCCTTTATCATGAAATGTATGATCTTGAGAACCTGTCAATTATAAATGATACCTTCCATGCATCTGAGCCCTTTCATGTGAAGCAAGAAGCAAGATCATAACCAACTCCTCATAACATAGATTCTCTTAATCAACTAAGCTCCTTCAAAGCAAAGCATAATAGAACCAAACCAATTCAAGAATATTAGCTCCATCTTCAAATGAGTAGCACACACATTACTTATTTTCAGATTACCTTTGTTACTATCAACAATAATCATAAAGAGAAAATACGATGATGACATCCATAAAGAACCTGATTGAAGACCACATTTGAATTTGCCTCAACCATATGAAGACATCATGATGAATACCTCATTAACCATCTCCTGAACACTTTTGACATCAATGACAACCTAACACCATCATATATATGTTATAATCTTTATTTTGAAATGGAGAAGATTTTCTTATATATATTACGTATTAAAATGTATCAAAGTTTAGAATAAAAATTTGTGTTTTAAAAATATTCTAGGGTAGAATGTGCATTGTTTTTAGATTACAAAGAAATAAAAATAAAAATAAAATGAAATGTTGTAATGTTTGGCTATTTCATGGTTGTCATTGCCCTATAGGGCAGTGGGGGTGAAGCCCCCACTCCCTAACATCTCGCGGGTTGTTTAGGGCTTGGGGGCTCCTCCCCTAGGGTGGTTGCGACTCTACTATGGTGTTGCAAGCCCCTTAAGGGGCCACGACACCACAGGGGTGTCACCTTACCTTGAACCATCACCCTATTAAAACCCTACCTTATTTTCTTTTTCCCTATGTTTCTTCCTCTTGGTTCGACCCTGTCTTGCCTCTATTCATTATTATATTTGATTTTATATATATATATATATTTGTATTCTTTGTTTAAGAATAAAGTGACTAAAAATGGAAATATATGTTTCCAAATGCTTTAAAAATATTTTTAGTTATATATGCACACATACTTTTGTATACTATTTTAACTAGTAACATTTAAATCAAAATATTATAATGTCTTATTTTCTTCCTTTTATACAAATAAATAAATAAGAGAAAAAGACATGAGATAGATATGTTAGTGTTTTCCTTTATTTATTTATAAACAAAATAGATTACTTTTGAAATATTTAAAGGAGAAATAAAGAAATAATTAAATAAACAAGTAATCAAATAAAGGAGTTAGTAGAGTAATAAATAAGTTAGGGGAGAGGGGCCAGTTGCTGCCCATGCCCCAATAACCGCTATGTTTCTGTGTACTTTACCCCCCAATTAAATTTTTAAAAAGAACCAATACATGTAAAATACCAACCTAATAAATTAATACAAATGCACCAATACATGTTCACAACTCCAATAAATCAACCAATTAAATTAAGACAAGTGCACAAATGTGATGGCGAGCTGTTACTAGCACATCATTGCGCATGTATGGGGGACATGTTGAAATGACACTTTTTCGACCCATGTACACATAACGCATCGTATAGTGAAATGTATAAGTGCCCAAAAACTGAAAGAATAGATTTAAGCTCTTCAGTCGCATATAGAGAAACCCAAAAAAAATCATCAAAATCCAATATGTCTAGCTATGAGCTTGACGTACACGAAGTTAGGGTGGGTGGCTATTGGCCCCTCTCCCCTAGAAGACCAAAACAAAATAGTGAAATTATTTTACCTTGCATAACTTGTCTTCTCCCTCCCTTTTTCCTCTTCCCAATCTAAATTTAAAATGTGCGAGAAAAGAGAGGGAGAGGGCCCCTTTTAAAACTTGAGCTTAGGGTTAGTTTGGTTTCGCTAATAGCTTAGTGACATTAATGTGGGTTAGCATTAGTTAATTTTACTTAAGTAAATTAATCTCTCTTGAACTAATTGTAAGGTTGTTTATTTAATTTTAAATATGGGTGAGTTGATTAAATTAATTTGTGGCTAGATTGAAATGAGTATTGTTGTGGTTTAATAAAATTAGTTATCATATTTAAAATTGGTTGGGTTATATTGCTTCCTTTTCAAAAAGGACTATTTAGACATTTTATATAATTCTATAGTTTAAGAAATTAATTTATTGTTTTAAATCAAAATTAGTTCTCTAAATAAATTCTATTATAGTTTGAAGTTTTAAATTTAATTCCTTGAAAATGATACTTCTACATTATTTAATTTAAGTATTGCATTTAGTCTAAATATTTAAATATCATATTTTTAATTTGATATTATTTGGAACCTTCTAACTATTAGGTTAAATTTTAATTTTTTGTAACAATATTTTAATATTATAAAATGTTTAAAATCTTGAATCAGTATTTAATTTAATTTAATTTATTTTATGTCATTGTTAGATGTTTAATTAATTAAACATTTTAATTATTTTAATTCCAGTTAATGTTAGCATGTTAGGGCTTTAAGTTTTATCTTAGGTGTTTATGTCTCATGTCTTAGAGGTGAGACTATTTTTGCATTCACCTAGGAGTCTGGAGTAAATTTACCTCATGGAGGATTCTCCCTTGCAACTTCATGTGAAGTGACACTAAAACCTGATTAGGTTACTTTCATTTTCGTAGGGTGTGTGACATGAGTTTGCAACACTCGTCAGTTTCATATTTCCCTACTCGCTTGTGCAGCGTGCTCTTTGTTATGTTACACATGCAACATCATTGAGTGCATACATTATGTGAAGTGTTATAGAAGCTTGTGAGTGTTGCTTTATCAAAAAAAATTATTGTGACAATTATTTTTTTGTCAATGTGCAAATGCGAGCATGTCACTTATCAAATACATCTAGGTATTTGTACAAGGACTCTTGATCATCTAATTGTGCCACCTACATAATCCTTAGGTTATATACCACAAACTCAATGATCACATTTTGTTCTATTCCATACACCAATTGAAATTTCATATATCTTGTTAGCTTCTTACTAGTTGTGCAATTTGCCCACAACATCACACAATAGAAGAAATAGAGTGGGTTAGATTTCTTTCTTTAAAGTGTATATCAACTAAACAAATTAAGACTATTTAGATCAACTAAGAATCCTAATATGAAACTAATCAACATACATAAGAGTTGAGGGTGACAACAAGACAAGAGATGAACATTTGGAAAGACAAACTAGGAAATGGAAATAAGCAAATCTTGACTAGGAAAGGGAAACTTGCAAGGGGTGAAAATAAAATTTGTGCACCTAATAAATTGAAGACCTCTAAAGAAGAAATAATAGAACTATTTTTCAGGGATATATAAGAGAAATTTTTATATTGATGAAGGTTATTTGCTCAAGAGGGGTCATAATGTACCAAAAAAGGGGTACTGGTGGTTCTATTTTAAATTGAGACTAGACTAGAATTGGAGATTACCCAGATCATCTTTGTTTTGGATATGTTAGTCATCTATCAAAAACCTATAGAGAGTAAGAGAAACTAAAAAACATAGTGATCAAAACATGATAAACATGCACTAGAAATGAAAACACTAATAAGACAATAAAGCATGATACAATGTGACAAAAATAGAATGTAAGTAGAAATGAACAAAGAACGGAGATTGGCCAAATAGGGCCTTTTGTCTATTTCTCTATTATCATGATCCTTCTGTTATGATTCTCTTGTATCAATCTTGGCCAGAATGGGCTTTTTTTGTAATATGTAAATTCTTATATTAATATAAATATTATGATGCTCTATGCATCCTTACTGATTCAAAAAAAATAAAGAACAAAGAAGATAAGTTTCTAAGAACAAATGGAGATCCCATGAGTTGTCCTCTATCAAAGGGGATCTAATATTTCAAATAAGGGGCATTAATGTCCCAAGTGTCCTATAGATCTACAACTTTTAGAGAAGCTTCATCATGACACGCAATGACTTTTTCATTATAGGATTTAGTCAACCATCTGCACATGAACACTTGCAAAATGGGAAAACTTGTAAAAGGAAGTGTTAAAGCAAGGCCTACCATAGTCAACCCCCTTTTGTGTTTTCCAACACAAATTCACAATAACAAATCTAATACAAAATAATCTTCAAGTATTCAAACTATGGCAATGGAAATAAGTGGCTTTAATGGATAATAGAAGAAAACTCACAAAACCTAGTGGGAAAAGGTAAAACACTAGGCAGTGCAATAAGGGAAACAAGGGTAGGAGAGGAAAATGGGTTGGACAAGAAAAATTATAGATAAAAGGAAGGCAATGGATGATGGGAGGGTAAAAATATGTACAAATGGCCAAGAAATTAGGGATCCTAATGGTTAGAGGAATATAAATTAGGTAGCATGATAGTATAGGGAGAGAATAAAAGGGCCACAAAGGCTACTCTGTGATCCACAAATAGCTCCATTAAGACTTCAAACAAGGCTCCAAAATTAAAAAAAGTGTCCAAGATGCTCTAAGATCCAATAGAAATCTCCAAGAAAGCATAAGCATAAGATTGAATAAATGAGGATGATTGTGGATGGGTGAAATGAGAGGGAAGAGGGTCTAAATGTAGAGACCTAATAACCTCAAATACAAGTGGAAGATTTTATTTATATAATATTTATTCATAGGCATATCATCCACCTTCTTCTTAAGCTAGGTGAATTCTTGCAATAGTGTATCCAAGGTAGAGGTAGGATTAGTAGTGGTTGAGGAACATGGAAAATAATGGATGAAGTATAACAAGGATAAGAAGTAAAAGGGGTAATGTCATAGTGGTGGAACCTAAGAAGTCACATTGTAAGGTTGATTGGTCATAAGATGAGAGGGAGGAATGGCATGAGAAACATAAGTGTGGGGAATGGAGTTCTAGATTGTAACATCCCAACTGGAATATTAAATAAAATAAATACAATAAATGTAAAAATCTCATTTCTTTTTTGACTAATATAATATTTATTCATAGGCATATCATCCACCTTCTTCTTAAGCTAGGTGAATTCTTGCAATAGTGTATCCAAGGTAGAGATAGGATTAGTAATGGTTGAGGAACATGGAAAATAATGGATGAAGTATAACAACGATAAGAAACAAGGGGTAATGTCATAGTGGTGGAACCTGAGAAGTCACATTGTAAGGTTGAGTGGCCATAAGATGAGAGGGAGGAATGTCATGAGAAACATAAGTGTGGGGAATGATGTTCTAGGTTGTAACACCCCAACTAGAATATTAAATAAAATAAATACAATAAATGTAAAAATCTCATTTCTACCACTATCACTTTGTGTTGCTTAATCACTTTAGGAATAGGATGGAGATTAGTTTCCCCTTTTTCTTGTTGTTTTCTCTAGAGAATTCTATTAAGTCTGCAAAGGATATTTGTGTAAAAAACCCTAACTACCCTCTCATTCTAATTCATTAAGGCTTAATCCTGAGGTTGTACCACTTCCATTTGGCCTTATGCCCCCTTAAACAAATTAAGGTTAGCCTGGTTGAGAATACCCCATCTTCCCTGTCTCTCGCTGCAAAGGTAAAGCCAAGAAAACCATTGGGACCCCCAAAATCTCCCCTAAAAACCTGAAGGGGGCCCCCAGAATTGAAGAATGTAGTACCCCTATTAGGTCCCCTACTCCTGATTCCAAGACTAAGTCCCCTAATAAAGGTAAACTGGAGACCCCTAACCAGGAGATTGAAAAGGAGGTGGGAGTGTCTGCTAAAAGGGACCAGAAGACTATGGAAGATGAGGGTAATGTGCAGTCTAAGAAAGCTAAAATTGGGAAGGAGGACCTTGATATAATTGAGGAGCCTGTTAAAGTTATTGACTTGGACTTGGGAACTAAGCAGATGGGAAGTGATGATGGAGGTGGTACTGGTAAATATGGTGCTCCTGGTGTGCGCAGGTTCAGTCATATTACTAGAATCCTATCATCTAATCCCCAGGGTTTGGAAATTTCTGATGATTTTGAATTTGTCAAAGACACCATGTGGGAGGGTGAAGATGAAATGCCCACTAAATTCATGCATGAAGAAGGAGTGAGCCACTTTGCCAAGCTAAACAAGAACAGTGATGAGGAGATAAAGGAGGCTACTGAGGAAGCCCAGGGCTGGAAGAAGAAGGGAAGCTACTCATTGTGTGTCAAGACTGCTAATGAGCTGGTGGTGCTCAAGACTAGGATGGATAAGATGCAGAAGAAGTGGCAAACCATGATTGAGTTTGCTTCCAAGGCTACTCATCGCGTGACCTTTGTGTTTGCCATTGTTGAGGACTTTGATGACAAGGTCAGATATGTGGGGGCAGATAGTGTTAGTGATTATAATGATATGGTCAATTTCTTGGCCAAGTATGGGGCAACTGATAGTCCTTAGTGGTTCTATTGGTTTTTGTGTTTTTGATTAGTCTCATTTTTTGTCTGTTGTTTCTATGTTGTTAATGTACTATTTTTGGCACGTTTGAGGCCTTTTTGCCCCAGGGGCTACTTTGTATAGGGTTCAAGACCCTTTTTTCCTATTGAACTAATCAAAAACAAAAAAAAATCAATAATAATACATTTGCAATTTCAAAGTACAATATATAATGTCAGTTGATAGTCGCTTAACATGCGACTTACAAATTTTACACTTATCAAGAACAAATAATAGATGGTCACATTCCTTGCTACTTACAATATTTATCATTTTCATTTACATAATAAGTAATGTTTCATGTTCACAAGTCTTTGACAGTCAACTGTAGGAGAGAGAGCATCACCCTGGTACTTTTCCTCCAACCACATATCGACGGTCCCCCACACACCTTCCTTTTGGAAGTGGCACTTCCCTTTGTGAGGGTATAGATAATGAGAATCAACTAATTCTTTGTGTCCTCTGAGAACTAGTGCAATGTCCTAGCTAAAAACAATTGGGCTTACAACTCTAGTCTAGCTCTAGCTATGTATAATCCACTTTAACTGTTTAGCTATCTGGTACACAGTGAACCGGCAATGCAAGCAGTGACTTTTCCATTACTTTGGCCAAAGTTTCATATAATAAGTTGTATGTTCACACACTCTTTTTCTAAACTTGGAGACAACACTCTTATATTTCAGTAAATATTATATTAACATACTTTGACTTGTTTATTCAATATCAATATTAAAGACATAAAATATACCCTTTACTATAAGACAAGTATAAGGTGAGAGCTTAGGTGACTTAAAAGCATGCATTGAGCCCCTCTTTGGATCCTTGTAATCTCGGGTCTATGACAACTTGTCAATCTACTCAAAGGCTTGTCAACCCATTTTCATGCTCATAAATAAACTGGGTATACATTCTCAAGGTATACTCAATTCTATCATAAATTCATTGATTTTGACATCTATAGACTTCTAAGACTCTTGCCACTAAGATATGTCTCCCTTAGTCTATGATTATATTTGACTAATTTCCTGTCAAAGTGAACCATATAAAATGACTATAATATTGTCATAATGAGGTAAAAGCAATTTACAATAATCTATTGACCAATCTTGGCCAAAATATAAGATAAAAGGAGGGTTTCCTCTTAACTGAAAATAAAAGTAGTATATGAGAACTCTCGGTTACTCATAGAAATCAAAATGATAATACTTATATTATCTACCCCTATGGAATAAGTTAAATAGATTCTTTTGCATGATTATCTAAATATGAAGTATATTCAACTAAAGTCTTTTAATCAAGTCATTGATCACTCACAAGCTATAAACTTTTATAAATAATCAAGAGTAATGATATCTCTCAACATCAAAATGATACAGCTCCTTTAGAAGGATACTATGACATCATACTACTAATATGTTTTGTTCTACTTAAGACATAAGATAATAAGTAAGCTCTCGATCTGCTTCTGACTTAACTGGTAAGTTCTTTCCATAGATAGATAGGTATAGATTGATATTCTCAAATTGACCTTACACAATCGACAACACACCAAACCATTCAACCCACATTGGCTTATATCCAATGTTCTCACAATAGATATACCAAGGTAATATCTCACACATAGTACGTTCATATAAGAACATAATTTATCCAAGATTATATATATATTCGGCCTTTACATAGGTTTAACTTGCATTTAAACTATCTTTAAAAAGAATATAAATACATGACTGCCTATCAGCTATATATATCTCTGACATTTCAATAATTCTATAGACTGAATTTTAAATGATATGAATGATATCTATATTTATCATAATCTACCCAGAACAACATTCATGATTTTCTAAAGGAATATAACTTCAATACTATACTGAAATAGAATACCATTCTAGGAGTATTCACAAATATATTCCTATGTCAAAAAGTGTATATAAATATAGAGAAGCTTTATTTGCCACAAATAGCAATTGATTCATATAAACCTGCAGCCTCTCAAGGCTTACTTAGAAAATAGAAACAACTTTACATATAGTATGAAGCTTAATATTAACAGTTTACTATTGGTTCATTAGCATACCTTTCACTTTGTGATATTGTCAACCTTCTGCTCTTGACTTTCCTTATCAAGATCCCTTATACTCCCATCATAACCACACTCCCTGTCAGTTATAGAATAGTTGCACATAATTATTCCCCCTTTTCTCTCAACCATCTGCGGTCTAAAGAGCTTGAAAATAGGAGAATGGAGCTAATGCTCCTTTCTACTCCTCCAAGTATCTAGGGAAAAACATGATGAGAGTATCCAAGACTTAACTTCCTTTACCACTTAAGCTAGATGTGAAAAGTAACCATGACTAAGCTTATAATAATTTAAAATAAAAACAATAGTACATCTAATTCATAGATGTCACTAATGCATTCTTTTGAATTCTTTAATTATGTTATTCACAAGCACAATATTGACGATGAAGTCTTGCAAACCCAACTTAGGCCTTTACGTCAAGACTAGACTTGATTGGTCAATTACTCATGTCATCTTGGCATTTAGAGACATACACAACCATACTGATTATTGACATAAAATATTAAGTCATCGACATGACGATGACAATATTAAACAAGTACGGAATGATCACAATGTTAAAATGTTACTGAGGGAGCAACAACCAAAGAATACGACTTACTCCAAAATTGGCATAACATCTAATGTGAGTGCACGTGTGTTTCTAGATGGCACAATGATGATTGTATTCACATGATCTAGCACCCTCTTCATTGTGATATTCTCTTTCTTCATCTTGAAGGAGAAAAAACATTGTTCCTGCATCCACCTCAGTCGTACAACGATAGTTAGTCCATCACATTATTTAACCATGTACATAATAATAGCATCATAGACAATTATTCCTTGCATATAAAATAATATAAATCAAATGCATTTTGTATTCTAACATAACATTAATTAATCATAATATTTTCTTTGACTAACTATTTGTCGTCTTGGAATAAAAATGATAAGTATGTTTGTTTTAGAATGAACGGGGTGTGATATATCTCCCCCTTAAAGATCATTGTCCTCGATGATTATGTCCATAACAAAAATAAATATAACAATTATATTCTTTTACATAAAGTTTGCATAAAAAGATGTGGAAAATTTTGATAAAAATCATTGTAATCCTCTCAGGTAGCATTTTCCCCCAAATATTGGTCCCACTAGACCTTGCACTGAGTAACCTCTCTGTTATAAGGGTGGAGCTTGCGTAACTCAAGCACTTTTAGAGGCTGAATCATGACCACCCCTGGGTCCTGTACCAAGAGAGCACTCCAATCAAGTATATGATTAGATCCTGATATATATTTTTTCAAATAAGATACATGGAAAACATCATGCATTCTAGCAAGAGATGGTGGTAGAGCTATCCTATAAGCAACTGGATTAACCACTTCTAGGACTTCAAAAGGTCCCACATATCTAGGTGCTAGTTTGGAAAACTTTCCAAACTTAATTGGGATTTTATGTGGTCTGAATCTCAAGAGAACTTTATCTCCTACTGAAAATTGTCAGGGTGTACGCTTGGCATCATCATAGCTTTTCTGTCTATCATTATATTTCACCAATCTTTTCTTAATCAGCTTATAGGAGTTAGGCACTTTCTACCATACAATGCTTTGAATGGAGCCATCTTAATTGCAGAATGATAAGAATTGTTGTATGCAAATTCAACTAGTGGAAGGTACTCTTCCCACTTATACTGTTGATCCATGCAATACATCCTCAACAAATCCTCCAATATTTGATTAACTCCCTTAGTTTGACCATCTGTCTCTGGATGATAGGATGAGATTATATTCAGTTGTGACCCTAATTCTCAAAATAAGGTTTGCCAAAACCTTGAAGTTATCCGAGCATCTCGATTCGAGATTATCTTTTCAGGGATTTCCTACAATCTGAAAACTTCTTGCATGAATTTCTTAGCTAAAATGGGTACTCCATCTATAAGTTTACCAAGTATAAAATGGGCTACCTTAGAAAGTTTATCCACTACTACAAGAATAACATCATGATTATAACGTGACATAGGCAATCACTGGACAAAGTCCATACTGATTGCCTACCATTTCCATTCAAGAATATCATGAGGATACAAGAGTCCTACCAAGTGTTGGTGTTCAACCTTATCTTGTTGGAATTCAAGAAACCCTACCATATATCTTGCAGCATCATTCTTCATTCCCTTCCAAAAATATAAGGGTTTCACATCAGCCAACAATTTTGTCACTCCAGGGTGACCTGAATATGGCAAATAATGTACTTCTTTCCACACAGTTCTTAAGTTTGGAACGTAAATTCAGTTATTATATCTCAATAATCCATCAGGTTCAAAATAAAATCCATCATACCTTGTGTCTTGAGGATTTTCTTTAGAGCTTTCAAAATATGCTCATAATATTCATCTCCGACTAAATTCTTCAATACCTGAGCTTATAAATTGGAGTGTACTAACACTATTGCCGTAATATGCCTTCTACGACTCAAGGCAGAAGCCACTCAATTTTCTTTACCCTTAATATAATTAATCTCAAAATCATAGTTAGAAATGAGCTCTAACCATCTTCTCTACCAGGCATTAAGGTTAGATTACGTGAAGATATACTTCAAACCTTGATTGTCAAATTTTAGTTCAAATTTATTTCCTAACAAATAATACCTCCATACCTAGAGAACATGTACAATTGCTACTAATTATAGATCACGAGGAGCATAATTCTACTCATAGGGTCACAACATCCTAGATTTGTAGGCCACAACTTGGTCTTCTTACATTAGCACTCCACCCAACCCTTCTCTTGAAGTGTCAATCACAACAACAAAATGACCCTCTGGATCTGGCACTCTAAAAATTAGTGCCAAAGTTAATTTCCCTTTAAGAATATTGAAGGATTCTTTGCATTTGTCTGACCATTCAAATCATTTTCATTTCCTTTGCAAGGAAGTGATGGGATGGGCAATTCTGGAGAAGTTCAAAATGAACTTTCTGTAATATCCTACTAATACCATAAAGCTACATATTTCATGAACATTTTTAGGTGTAGGCCATTCCAGAATAGCCTTTATCTTTGAGGGATCCCCATCAATTCCCTTAGCATATATGATGTGGCCTAAGTACAAAACGTCTTTTTGAAAGAAAGTGCATTTGGATAGTTTTCCAAAAAGATTGTGCTCTTTGAGACTTTGCAAAACTATCCACAACTTGTGTTGAAGGTGTTCCTCCTCATTGCGAAAATAAATTAGAATATCATCTAAAAACACCAGAACAAATTTATCTAGACAATCTCTAAAAACACTGGTCATCAATTTCATGAAGGTTGTTGAGGCATTGGTCAAACCAAAAGGTAAGATTGTGAACTTGTAATGCCCATACCTTATTTGAAAAGTTGTCTTAGGAATGTCCTCTTCTTCAGCCTCAACTGATGATAACCTGACCTTAGGTCAATCTTTGAAAATACAGTTGTGCCACACATTTTCTCAAAGATATCATTTATGCATGGTAGAGGGTACTTGTTCTTAATCGTTGCTTTGTTAAGCATACAATAGTCTATACAAAGGTGTAGAGTGCCATCTTTCTTCTTGGTAAATATCATTGGTGCTCCCTAAGGTGACACACTAGGTCTAATCACCTGTTTTGATAATAATTCTTGAAGTTGAGCCTTCAACTCCATCAAATCAGTGGTAGTCATCCGATAAGGTGCTTTGGACACTGATTCGGAACCTAGAATAATATCAATTGAAAAATCAAAAACCCTTTTCAAAGGCAGACCTAGAAGATCTTTAGGAAATACATCCCAAAAGTCATGAAGATAAGGGTATGCTTCTATTGAATTTTCCTTAGATTTCTCCTTCCCTTCTTATTTTACCTCATCCATCTTAACTACAAACATTTGGCAACCTTTCTGCTTTGCTCTTTTCAATTGCATCATGGAAATTTGCCTGATTTTCATTTCACACTGAAATCCTTGGATTAGGAAAACATTTCCAACATCATCTAGGCATTCTACTATTTTGGAGGAACAACCAACTTTTGCCCTATGTTGCGATATCTATTTCATCCATAAAATGACTTCATAAGACCCTAGAGGTGCTACATAAAGATTGACCTTTGTGGAAAAAGTGGGTAAGGTTAATATGGCTTCAAACACACATTTCTATACTTGAGGTCTTGATTGGTTTGCAAACTCTACCGTCCATGAACTTGCCATGAAACTAGCTTTCCTAGACATCTTTTTAAGTATACTAGGGTTCACAAAATTTTTATTTGCTCTTGTATCTATAAGAATAGAAGTTGGGGTTCCAAAAAGTGTACCTGAAGTTTCAATAGGAGTAACCTAATACTCAGCTTGGTGACTATCTAAAGCAACATGATTTTTTTGTTGGAAGGCTATTTGCTATGAAGGTAAAGGATTGCCACGATATGAATCTCCTCCACACGTAAAACACCCTCTAGGAGGACCTTTCTTACTAGAAGATCGGTAGGAATTATCATCATTCTTTCTAGAATTAAAATTCTTTTGAGATTTTTCTCAATATGCTAAGATGGATTTGAGCTTTTGCTCCTGCTTGATGGCTTTCTCAAAGAATTGATCCATGGTTGTGGGTCCATGGACATCTACTTCTCTGCCTATCTAAGCATTCAAGCCCATAATAAACTTCCTTATCCTAAATCTTTCATCCTTCTAATATTGTGGCACATACTTCAACAACCTAGTAAATGCTTCCCAGTATTTAGTGACAATCCTATCTCCTTGACACAGATTTTGGAAATCTATCAATTTATGGTCAAAGTATAATTGGGACAACCACCTTTTCCTAAATATGACCATAAATTGTTCCCAAGTTAGACTTAAGGAACTCAACCTTAATTATATTTTCTTATTCATCCGCCACGTGGATGCTTCTCCTAATAACTGGTATTCTCCCCATACAACTTTAGTGATCTCAAAGTACTTTTCCATCTCTGTCAGCCAAGCCTCGACTGTGTCTCCACTCACAATTCCATTGAACTTAGAAGGTATTATAACTTTCTTTATATCTCGGGCTAACTCATTGGTAAGATGAGTTTTTTCCTCATTGTGAATCAGAGAGTCTTGTTTACTTACTCTTAGTTCACCATGAAAATTGAATTCTTCTATTTCCTCAAAGTGGTGTTCTTGATTGTTTTCTCCCCCTCTAACTTTTTGTTCTAGGGTTTCCAATCTTTCTTTTGTTTTTTTTTAAATAACAAAATTTGATCTAATTTTGCCTTAGGATTAGTTTTAGGATGTAGGTCGTCAGGGCTCCCTCCTAGTTGATTTTTAGTATGTTCCATAACAATACTTATCCACACCTAACATTTGCATAGAAATTTATCAAAACATTGAAATTTTGATATACTATATGTTGTGCCTTGCACACATGCCCCATTTCATGAAATAGGGAACCCCCCTCTTCCAACATTTTGGTTTAGAGTATCTGTCCGATTCATCTAATTCCTAAGATGTCTTGAAGATGGTCAATTGCATTTTTTCCATGCTAGAAAGATTGGTGTCATTACGTCATCCAAAATCAACTAAGTTTGAGTGTTTACGTTCATTCAAATCAAGTTTGAGTGTCATTTGCGCTAAAAACCCTTTCATCTAACTTTTATGTTGAATTTCAAGTCATCTGACTTAGTGTTGGTTTCATGTTCAACTGGCCTTTGCATGAAAATCTTATTCAACTAACTAAGCACGGAAATCAAGTGCCACCGATTTAGCGCTAAAACATCGGTCATCTGACCAAGCCCTAAACTCTACCGCAGCTGACTTAAGTTAGAAGACCACCAAAATTGTGCAAAGTTGGAAGACAATCCAAATCGCGCAAGGTCAGTGATTCCAATTTCTTGCACAAATTTCAAAACAACTCTGTAGTACCACCGGGACGTCATGTTGTACTCCCCGCATTTATGGCGATTAGAAAGGGAAGATAAATATGTTTTTGACCTGTGTGAGCTCATTTTACATTTCGAAATTGATTGGAGAGCTCTATGAACGGTGTGGACTCAATCTTCTGCAAGCAACCTGTGGATTCAACCCAAAAGCATTCTCACTCATGCATTTCATCACATTTCAACCCTACTAAACCAAGTGAGTACTCTATTTCTGGGCCTAGGGTTTTGCTTACAAGTTAGGATTTGTAAAAATGGAGGTTTTTCGTGCCAAATCGAATCTTAGTTTCTTTAAGAACGGATTTGCATATACATTTAACAATGAATGAGTTGGTGTTGTAAAATCAAAAATAGGGTTTCTCATTGATTTGTGCAATTATCTTTAGAAAAGCCCTAGTTAAAATTTGAAGTTGGGAGGTAAACGGTTTAATGCAATTCAAAAACCTCTGTGTGCATTAAAACTGAAACAATGTTAATAAAATCATGTTAAAACCCTCCTTTAGATCCCTGGCGATGAATTTTAAAGTAGATCTAAGACTTATCAATTCATATGGTTGTGTTGCACCAGAAACAAAACTCATTGACATAGCGTCAAAAATGTGTTCAATCGACCTTTAAACTTTTGCAACCTATTCAAGTCGGTCGGTAACCTTCGAAATCCCTACCAGAATCCTAAGTCCATTTTGCACTCAAAATGATGTTGTATGACTTGGTGCCAAACTTCACCTTCTCCAACTAGGTCGAACACAACCAGAAAACCTGTCAAGTCGACGAGTCTCTAAAACCGTGCCAAAACATTTTGTATGACTTGCACTAAAATTCACTTTGTTTGACATGCACTGAAATACCTTCTCACCTACTTAGTTGGTCATCCCTCAAAATTGTGTAAGGTCTAATAGTTCTCTAATCCGCACAAAATACAATGAAACAGTCCAGCGCTAAAATCTGCCTTCTCTAACTTGCACTATACATCCAACCTACCAATTTCTGGGACTCATTTGAGTTGGTCATACCTGAATCTCGTGCAAAGTTAGATATCCCTAAAAATCGTGCTAGCACTATAACAAGCAAGTGACCAAGGATCAATGAACCTTTAGGTCGAATGACCTCAAAACTAGCGCAAGGTCAGTTGACCCCCAAAACTGTGCTTTACTCTCAAGAGGTCAAACAACATCTGAATTAGTGCAAGATAGGCAAAATGACTATTTTTAATGAAAATTTCAAAGGTAAAGGATTTGTTTAGATGAAATAAAAGCTACATTTGTAGAATCATGATGTATTACATATTTTAATTTGGATTTTGTAGTATTTAAAGCATTTATGGCATGAATTAGCATGGAATGTAATGTTGTTTATCTTTTTTATCATGTAGTAAATGCAATAAATCAGTAGAATTCTCAGACTTGTGCACTTCATAAGATAAGCATTTGTAACTTAGATAGATATTTGTATACACCTAAAAATGGGTAAGTCAAATTAAATAAATATTTTAATATTTATTTAATTCTCATTCATCTATCAATTAAATAAATATTCTAATTTATTTAAATGATTCACATCCCTCCAATAATTAAATAAAATCAATTTATTTAATTAAAATCCCTAAATTTTTCTAATGTCTCATCTAATTAAATAATCTCACATTATTTAATTAATCTCTAATTCCTCTATCCTAAGTCCAAATTTCATAAATCCACCTCACCTTGTTGCACATTTCATTAAATACTTTAATATTTAATTAGCTAATATTCCCTCACCCACATGTCCTATTTATCCTCCAGTCAAATTAGTTAACTCATCAATCAAATCTATTAACTAATTAGTCAATTGAGTTGACTGATCAATCTACTCTGTTGACTCCCCAATCAACCCAGTGAACTGATCAATCATCTTAGTTAACTGTTTAATCTAATATGTTAACTCCCATAACTCATGAAGAAGGCTTGGACACTTGTCCTCTCTTGATTCGTATACATTCTCTCAAGTCTTCTCAACCATACACCTCATAGGTAATTCCTCTAGTCATGGATCTATTGACACTTGGATTTGGTCTTCCCTCAGCCTATATAAGCAAGGTCTACACACCCATTTTGTATCCATCTAAGCTTAAGCAATCTTACTTTGCAGGAATCGTTACAGTGTGCCTTTGTCAAAGTTATCATTTCATTTGCATTACCAACCCATTATCATCACCATGTCTTCATTATCAAACACCCATATCCATTATAGTTATATTGTAGTTTAGTCTCCATTGCACATTCCATATCACAGCCATTCCACTCTTGTCATCTTCAACAGCGAGGAAGTGCACACTTCTAAGAGCTCCATTACAATCAATATCAAGAGAAGATAAGCGAATAATGGAAGCATAGAGGTAAAACGGTCTTCAAAGGTATAATCTTTGATTATTTGTATTTACATCACTTTCCATTGAGTTATTGGATGATTAGTTGCTTTAGACTATTGTTCACATTTTTTGAAAATATTTTTGGCGCCCACCATGATAGTATTTGTTGCACATACCATGATAAACATTGAATCTTATGATGGGAAAGTGGTGTAGGAAGAAATGGAGATGTTTGCTTAGTGGATGAGTGATTTAGGCATTTATGGACCCACATAGACTTAGTATTTTTTTAATTTTTGCTTGTCATGTGGGATGGAAGGATTTGAGACTTTTGGATGGAAAATGAGAAAGTGGATGGTTGGGATTCTTGAGAGGTGGATGCCTCATTTAACTTGATGGCTTTTTGCTTAGGTACCCAAACCATTTTTCTTTTAGACTTTACTTGTGAAGGTATGGGCTTGGGTATATGCAGCTTTTGTGTAGCTTCTGAGGTTAATACTTGTTGCTTGGGGACCCACACCTGTCATTTTTGCCTTGAGATGTGTGCCTTGAGATGTGTGGGTGTATACAGCTTTTGAGATGGGTTTTCCTTTGATTTTTTGGAATGATTTCCTAAGGTATTAGGACACTTAGGATTTTTGACTTTATGAAAGGAGGCATCCCAATGTTTATTTTTGAATCCCATAGGTTTGGTGGAATGAGTGGAAGCTTCATGTTTAGACAATATGTGCATTTATCGATCGAGATTTGAAATGTGAGGAAATGTGTAGATGGATGAATTTGGTGTTGGAAGAAGTGATTGTAAAATGGATGGAGGGATGTTAGGAGTTGGAAGTAGTGGAGTAAATTGGATGGTGGAAGGTTCATGCTCACATGCTTTTGACATTTGTAGGATGATGGAGGTGGAATGGCGACATATGTTTTAGGAATATGATAGGGTTTGCGATGGGAAGTGGTGGATTTAGAATGCATGGAGGAAGTACCAACATAATGAGATTGCTTTTCTCAGGGAGTATAACCAAAGCCATAAGAGGTTGGAGGGACTTTGACATGGATAGGCTCCAAAATACCTTGTTCATGAAGGCCTAACCTCTACCTTGATAGTTCATATTTTGGAGTATGTGGTGGACAATAGGATTATGGGTGGTTTGGGCACTAGATGCGAGCTCATTATTTGATGGGGAAGGTGAAGTGGTAGAAAATGGTTTTTTCTCTCCTAAGGAGGAATATTCATGGATGAAGGTGGCAAGACCAAGGGTATATGGTGGGGGATTTGCAGCATGGTTGATAATGGATGGTGGAGGATTGTTAGGACCTTGAGTATCATTATGCTCACTAAGATCCAAGTTATTGGTTTGATCATCTATGTGCACTTGGGAGGCAAGTGTCTCATCAAGGAAAGTGTGTGTTGTTGGGTCATGGATAGGACTAGGTGGAGGATGGATAGGAGCAATGGATGTTTCTTGCTCATGGATGGGTATAGGATCAAGTTGTTCATGGATATCTTCTTCATAGGTAATATCTTGATCATAGAAAAGATATAGGTTATGGATGGGTTGGATTTGGATTTATTTCTCATGTATGGGTATAGGATCAAGTTGTTCATGGATATCTTCTTCATATGTAACATCTTGATCATGGAAAAGATAAACAGTATGGATGGGTGGAATGAAAGTAATTTGATCTTGATTAAGACTAGGACTTGATGTTTTCACATGCTTAGGATTAGGTTCTTGACATACCTTTTGGGTTACTTGAATATAAGTGATAGGATATTGGATAGGCTTGACATGCTCTTGAGGGTTATCAACATGAGGGGATGATGGATCTTGACTTGCAGTCATTCGTGGAGATTTTTCAATAGGCTCAAGGGGTTGTGGACTATATGATGGGATTGTAGGATTAGAGCTGGCATTGGAAGGATCTTTTATAGGTTCAAGGATAAGAATTTGGTGACATGGTTGACTCCTTGCTAGTAGCCCTTAGATCACATCCTTCGTAGGTGTATGGGTAGATGAATGAGGTAATGGATGGGTGGGTTTGGATGGAGCTCTTTGAAGAGTAACCTTCCCACCGCAAGTGGTTATGTTACAATCAGGGGTTTTATTTATAGTGATCATATTGATATGTGAATCACTTTCAGAAATGTGGTTAACAACATAGTCATATGACACATTTGTGTAGTTGGTGTTTTCAGCCCCTCTTTTGTTTTGATTTGAAGGACCTCCCTTCTCATAGTTGGGGAATGGATTATTGAATGCTAAATGGTCATCATTGGATAGGTGTCCTTCAATTGATACCTATTTTTGATCCAACAAGTCTTCGATGGCATGTTTGAGTGCTTGACAATCGTTGGTTTTATGCCCTTTATTTCAGTGATATTCACAAAATTGGAATCAGTCCACCAAGGAGGTTTGAATTTAGGTTTGTAATCATGTGTTGTTGGAAGCATTATGACATTGTTTGATATGAGCTTCTGCAAGGATGATTCAAGTGATTCTCCTAATGATGTGAACTTTCGTCGAGGAGGAAAGTTAGTGGATCATGATTCATTGTTTTTGGGCTTGTTTTGCAGTGTGTTGTTTTGGGGATTAGACAAGTTGAAGATCAGTTGTTTTGGGATCACTTGTTTTGCACCCACGACACCATCGTTGACAATGTTTTTATTCTTGGTCCAAAACCTTGGCTTGTCCGTGTTATTATTGGAGCTAGGAGATTCCTTGTAGGTTTTGACTTGTCCTTTGGCTATCAAAGCTTTTTCAATGAGTAACCCCATTTCAATGACCTTACTAAATGAAGTAGGACATTGGATTTGTATTTGATAGCTAAGATCAACATGTAGGTTGTGGACAAACATCTCAAGCATTTATTTTTTTGGCATATGATATGGATACTTGCTGGCCAGTTGTCCCCATCTTTACAAAAAAGAGGCAAAGGATTCCCCACCCTTTTGTTTGGTGTTACAAAGATCTAACATTGACATTTCCTACTCAATGTTATACGAGAAATGAGTGACAAACTTATCCACTAGCTCGTTGAAAGTTTGAATGCCAGGAGGTAGGCAAGAGAAACATTCCATAGCTTGTCCTCCCAAGCTCCTTGGGAATAGTCACATGAGATACATTTCATTGTGGGCGACTTCAAGACAAGCTGCACTAAATTCTCTGATATGGTCTCTCAAATCACCCTTTCCGCAATATTTGTCAAATTTTGATACCTCAAATTTTTAGGGGAAAGGTATCATGATCAAGCCTTTGTCAATAGGATATGGTGAAATATCCTCTAGAGAGTAGTGCTTTGAGGATACTTTGGTTTGAATGTCTGAGAGCTATTGTTGCAAGACTTGGATTTGTTGAGTCAATAAGTCTAGACGGTTTGTCGTATCCTTCATCTTGTCTATTTTGGGAACCTCTTGTGTGATCTTCGGGGTTTCCATGTCATTCGTAGAGGTGGTGTCTTTTAAGTTGGAGGTGTCAAAATTTGACAGAAGTTTGGTCCCTTGTTGTGCTAGCATAAGGAAATACTTTTGAGGGTCCATGTTTAGGACCTTTTCCATCATCTTTTGAAATTTTGAGTCTTGTAAAGCACCAATTACTTCCACATACGGGATTTCTTCCTCTCCATCACTGTGAGATGGAGATGGTATGTCTTTGTTCAAAGGATCCATATCTTGCTTTTTTTTGGATTTTGATCTAGTTGCAACCATAAAAACCATTTGATGGGGGTGAATGTTGGATGAAAATGTTTGTGAATGGACATTTTTGGTGTGGTTGAGATGACAAGATTTTTCCTAAGGTTTGAATTTTGATCTACTATTTGCTCAAACAAATGTGCTCTTGAGGTAAAAGATAGTCAAAAGTAGGGAGTGTTGATCACCGCTATTGATATGGACTACTTTTATCAAGATTACACTAGTGTAGTTTTGAGATGAAGGATGATATATCTTGTTATAAAATTAACTAAATTTTTTGTTTTGAATTTTGGAAGATCTTAATGACACCTTAGTAGGAAACTTGGTTTGCTTTGTTTGATGTTTTTGCTATGGATGATATGGAAAATGGAAACGGTTTGGAAAATGGATGCAAAACTGATTTGTATGGTTTTCCTGAGATCACAAACTAGGTATATGCAATAATTGGTATCCTGAAATGAATTTCTTTTTTCCTCAAAATGTGTGGAAGTGCTCTTTGTTTTCTAAGTTCTACAGAAGGTTTGCCTTTTTGTTTCAATTTTTCAATCTTGGTTTGTTTTTAAAATGTTTGTCGAAGCAAGTCTGGTATTTTAGCCGATGATTTGTATCAATTAGTTGCAAGAAAACATGTCAGACAAGAAGATTCCATGTTTTTACAATTTTTTGACCAAAAGGCAAGCACAATCCTAAGGTTGGCCAGGACAGTATTTGATGAGTTCCAACTTGGATTTTACTCTAGCCACTTGCATAAAGGTGTGACAGATAGTAACTTGGTAGCACCGGCTCCCCTCCATGACACTCACTTCTCACGCATACTAAGTTACAGTTCCTCTGAAGAGTTGAACTTTTATGTCTCCACACTAAATGAGTGTATGATGTTGGACGGCTCTAGTCCTCCTGTGTCAACAAATAGGGGTTTTTGGCTTTTTAAACAATTGGCTATTTAGTATGGACATCTGTTCGGGTGGTTACACATGAGATAATTCACTCCGATAAGGAGGCTTCCCAACCTGCAAAGGTTACACACTATAGGGTTTTGGGGGAAACATTTGTTAGTGTAACACAGCAGCACTCGTTGTTTGCAATTTTTATCACAAACACAATTTATTTATAGTGACTTGGAGGTGGCTTAGCTTTAGCCATTTATCACTTAAGGTCATCCCACTTGGAAGGAAGGAATTCCAAGGGCAGGCCTCTCTAAAGGTTACACATGTAAAATGATAAGTTTGGCATTCTCGTCACCCAAGAAAGGGGAGACCATAGGCCTATGATCATTTTCAAGTATGGAGAACAGTGGTTCTTTATCTTCCTAGTTAAAAGAAAAATAACTAAATGTGTTAACTCTATCAAGCACATAAATTCTTAACAAGATAGCAATAACTTGGAAAAGATTGTTTATTTTAACCTTCTAACAAATCTAGGTGTAGATTGTTGCTTGAAGAAATAAACAAGTGTTACTTTCCTCTATTAAGCTATGTGATAGATTGCAGTGTAAGATAGTAAAAACATAAAGAAATTATTCAGTTTTTAACCTCTAGGTTGGGACTAGATGAAAGTTGTGATGCAACAAAATGATTTACTTTCCTCCTAATTAAAAAACTAAGTGAATATTATATGCAAATTGTATGACAATGTCGAAACCAAGCCTATTCAACACTTAGTTAAAAAATGATTGACTTCAGTGGACGTTCTACACCAAAACTAGATTAGTAGTCTCAATTGTTTATTGTTTTCTTTGTCACACGATATGCAAAGGGTCCTGATGTCCACCTGTAGTCCACGAAAAAAAAAAATCAAGAATCTTGCAAATCAAATGTTTAGGTGTGTTGGTGTTTAATCTGACCAGATGCTTTTTCCCAGTTATCCCTACAAGGTAGCCATCATTAATCAACAGGATTTCTGGGCCAGGGGCCAATAGTACAGGAGATAGACTCTATAAATATCTCATCTTCTTCTTTAGGTTCTACAAAACCTAGGGGGGATTCCTTATTCAACATCCATGAGATATGTCTATGAACCTAGTGGCATGTTGACACAAAGAAGATAAATCCTCTCTTATACAGACCAAAACTGTGAAATAAGTGCAAAGGGGCTAGCTTTGGGCCTATGATCAGTTGTGAGACAGAGGATTTTGATCCTAAAACTACTTCAAATGTCCTAAAGGTTGGTATTTAAAGTTTGAGTTTGATTTTTGGCATTTGGATGCAAAACTAGGACCTTGGTTGTAACCTCAATACAAGACTGGATCAATGCCTATCTTAGGGCTCGGAGTCAATAGACATACACATGTGAATGGTTACCATAAACATATATCAATGACTGAATTTTAAGAGGATTTTTAATGTCTGCCTTACAGATACTTCCCAGAATTGAGTATTCAGTTATCTTTGCTTACAAACATCCTCACTGCAATATATTCTTCCCAACACTTAACCCAAAACATTTAATCTACTCCTTGAGCAGAAGTAAAAGACTAAGCAGTCAACACAGCTAACCCATGTCCTAGAATCTCAAACACCCCTTAGTTGTTTAGATTCAGAAGAAGAAAACACTCAATTTGGAGACAAATAACAGAATAAATGCAATGAAGCATTACTCATATAAAACAACATGAAACCAGTAAATTCATGCCTAAAACATATTACATATGATTCAAAAACTCACAAGACACCCAAAACAGAGCCACCAATGAAGTTGTATCTTATCACAACACCAAAATTTGTCCAGTTTTCAACAACCACAAATGAGTGACACAGCCTGCTTTTTTATAGCATGGTTGTGCTCTCAGCAATTAATTACAGGGCAAAATTCAAAAAATCTGCTAGATACAGTGCACCACAAAAATGGAACCCAAAACATCAATGCAATAGGTAGAAGGAGAGGTGAGGAGTAGTTGCACTCGAGCCATGTGCCGTCGTTTGGAGATTTTTCTCTTAAAACTGGTAGGTGGCATGTCCATCATCAACCTGGAAACCTTCCCACCAAGAACGCCACTGCAATCGTGAAGAAAATCCTGCATTCAAATATAGCCGTCGATCTTTCTCTGCATCTCCCAAATCTACAGCTCAAATTAGATAGGCAAGTCATTGGCCTATGAGAATGTGCCACGTAAATGATTTTGCAACTTTGACTTTTCCATCACAGCATACATTTGCCCTTTCCACCACTTACATGCAATTGTATGTAAGATTGAAGATACATACAATCACAAACATACAAGTCGGACCCCAAACCCTTATAGAACAAAATGCAAACATATTCGGGTCCGGTTTGCAACTCCTTCCTTGCATCATTGTTTTGCATATTCCCCCTGTATATTGCGACATACAACATGCAATATACATTCAGCAGATCTCAAAAGATTATGAGGCAGATTGGAGCTACTTTGAGATCCGGGTCTTGCATCTTCAAACTCTGTATGTCTGTGTATACACTATGAAACATACAACCTACGGGCCCCACCATGCATTTGAAACTATTGACTCTTTGACCACTCCTGCTTGTATGTTTGAATGTGCATTGGGAACATACAAGCCCAACATACAACTGCGGACTTCATCCACTTCACCAATGCAGTTAACCTTCTTGTCGCATCCGCTTTGCATCTACTTTTGTATACACGAACACACATTTGAACATACATACAATTCCCTTTGTATGTGCAAACTTACAAGCAAATGCATATACAAATTTTTTGAGCCCACCACTTGCATATATCTTTTGCATGTTTTGATTGTATGTTTAGAACATATACAATCTCCTTTGTATACATGTGGGTCCCACCAAATGTATCTCCTACTGCTTTGTATGTTGCCAAAATATACAAGACCCTTTGTATATTTGCATTGTAGTGAATGTATATGCGCCCCCTTTGTATATCTGCAATGTACATTCCTAATGTATGTTGGACATACATTCACCATTGCATCTATCTCGATGTTCATTGACCCTTGTATGTTTCGCTTGTATGCCACCAATGAATATCTTCATTGCATGTTTTCCTTTGTATCTAGCTGTTGTATGTCTGAACATACAACACAAAATATACATGTAACCTGATATACAAGCAAGGAATATTCCTAGAATTTGTGATAGATTCCTCAATGTATATGCACCTTTTTTAAGCCCGATATGCATTGCGAAATGCATATAACTGATTTTTCACCATTTTTGAAGCCGGTTGAAATTTATTTGGGCGTGCTAATGCACAATGCACTTGTACATACAAATATGTATGTATATACAAAGATACACACATGCAACTTGAATTTTTGCACTTTTCAACTACAAAGGCCAAAAGACTTAGAAATTTTTAAATTTTATGGAAGGTGCCTATAAATTTAAATACTTGAAACCTAAATGTTTATGCAAGCACCAACATTGGCTCCGATTGGGGATGTGCAGGCGCAAGGCTGCAGCGAGAACCAAACCACTCTGGGACACACCAAGCAAAACACAAAACACAAAACACCAGTGACTATACAAGGCACGCACAGACTATTTACACCTAATTTACAATGTGCACACAAGATATTCATTTATGAAAGATAGGGCTTTAGGAACTAACCGTGCACAGGCAGTTCTAGTAATTCACTATTTAGGGCTTGGAGAAAGTAGGAATCTTCTCCATGAATATTGCTGATTTGATATGGGCCCATCCATAACGGCTCAAACTTATTATGCTTACCCTTATCTTGGCTTTTTGCATTCCAAACAAGGACCAAGTCACCTAACTGAAACTTTCTTTCTACAGCCCTTTTATCAAACAAATACTTTACCTTTTGTTGTTTCTTGATGTTTGTTTTCAATGCCTCTCTTCTAATTTCATGAAGGGCAACCAATTGATTTATCCTTTCATGTATTGAATGTTCAATCTCTTCATTATTTTCCTATATGAATCTATAGATTGGCAAGAGATTATTCATAGGTAACCTAGCTGCTGCACCATACACTAGCTCAAAAGGTGACCTTCCAATTGCTATCTTCATTGTTATCCGGTCAGCCCATAATGCCATCTTTAACTTTGAATCCTATGCCTTTTTGTTCTCGTCCACCATCCTTTTGATGACTTTCATGAGGCTTTTGTTACTTGATTCATCTTGACCATTTCCCTGTGGATGATATGGTGATGCATATGACAAATTAATCCCATAGTTGTTGCAAAAGTCCACAAACTCACCAGATCTAAAGCACATGGCATTGTTTGTGACCATTTTGACTGGCACTACAAATCTGATAATAATGTGTTCCAAAATAAAATCCATCGCCACCCTACTTGTATCCTTTTTATTTGGAATTACTTTAACCCATTTGGTAAAATAATCAGTAGCAACCAGAATCCAACTGTGTCCTCCACTTGATTTTTCTAAAATTTTCCCTATAAAATCGATTCCCCATTGCTGAAATGGAGCCTCCATAGTTACAGTTCTAAGGGGTAATGCACCTTCATACTTTAGTTTTCCTAAGAACCTTTGACAGGGATCACACTTTCTTACCATCTTTCGTGCATCTGAGAAAAGGGTAGGCCACCAATAGCCTGCTCTAAGAATTTTGTGGGCTGTTGTTTTGGTAGTGTAATGTCCACCACACACTCCTTTGTGCATGTCATTTAGAATATCTTCAGCTTGAGTTTTATCCACACACCTAAGTAATACACCATCAAGATTTTTCTAATACAACTCTCCTTGAAGGATTATGTATTTGATTGCGTGTAGCTTCAAGGTCCTTTTCTGACTATCACTGAAGTAGGAAGGACAATTCAAATTCTGTAAATAATATATAATGTCTTTGTACCATTCAAATTCTGACATATTGACAATTTCATTCTGAACTACATTCACTTGGCATGCCTCCAGATTTGATTATGTCATCATCTTAGCCAAACCATGTCCCCTTACCAACTTTGTGATTTGTATCTCAATGTTGAATTCTTGCAACTTGTTTATCCACCTGCATCTTCTTCCTGTCACTTCCTGTTGAGTAAAAATATCTTTAACTGCTGCATGGGGCACATATGCAACTATCTGAGAGCCTACTAAATATGGCCTGAAGCTCTTGACTGCTCTAACTAATGCATATGCCTGCTTTTCCATGATATCATCTTTCAGTTCAGTTGCCTGCAATGACATGCTAAAGAAAGCAATAGGTTGCTCAAAACCATCTTCATTTTTCTGTAATAAACATGCAGCAACAGTGTGAAAAGAAGCAAATGAGAACAACTGAAGTGGCTTAGAAAAATTAGGAGATCTTAATACAAGAGCCATCTTTATAGCTTCTTTGATGTTCTGAAATGATTTAGTTGCTTCACTTTCCCATTTGACAGTTGCACCTTTCTTCAACATTTTAGAGATATCCTTTGTGACCTCTGCAAAATTGGGAATGAACCTTCTAAAAAAATTAATCTGTCCAAAGAAAGACTAAATGCCCTTTACCATTTTGGGAATTTGAATCCTGTCAATTGCAGCAACCCTTTCAGGATCAATCCTAACTCCATCTTTGGAAATAATGTGTCCCAATAATTTTCCTTCCACTACCCCAAAAGCATTTCGTTGGGTTAAGTGAAATGCCATATTCCAATGCTCTAATAAAAATTTGCTCCAAGTGCATGCAATGTTGCTCTTTCCCTTTTGAATAGGCAGTTAGGTCATCCCAATATATAGCTAGAATTGAGTCAGTCAATCTTGCAAAAGCAACATCCATAGCCCTCTGAAATGTGGCACCAGCATTTGTTAGTCCAAATGGCATTCTTACATACACATAAGTTCCCCATGGAGTGGTAAAGGCAGTCTTGTATTGTTCAGATCTTGTTACCTTTACCTGATTGTATCCTGAAAATCCATCCATCATGGATAAAAGCTCATAACCAGTTACTTTCTGCAGCATAGCCTCCATGTTGGGCAACAGATAATTATCCTTTAAAGAAGACATTTAAATTTCTGAAGTCAACACAAAGTCTTATGTCACCATTTTTCTTTCTAACTAGGACAAGATTGGACACCCAGGTTGAGTGTCTGATAGGCACAATTATTCCAGCCTCCCTTAGCTTCATAAGCTCTTCTTACATTTTTGGAGCCAGAGTTGGATTAATAGGTCTTTATTTCTGTCGGAATGGCTTAGCTCCAGGCTTCAATGGGATCTTATGCTGGAATAAATCCTCTTTATAAGCTTTTAGGTCCTCATATGATCAGGCAAAGACATGCTTATATCTTTTCAACAATGCAATCAGCATAGTCCTGATGTGTGGCTTGAGTTGTTTGCCAATATATACCCTTTTGGGGGCTTGGGGAGTTCCCAAGTTTATCTCCTCCAAGTCATCCTTGTTCGTAGGAGATGCCTTTGTAACAAATTGGTCTCTATTGTCAAATGCTCTCTCTAAAGCAACCAACCCTCTAGGGATTTTATTTGTTTTGAGTTGAATTACTTCTTTCCCCAAAAGAGTTTCTTTTCCATCCACAACTTCTACAAAATTCTGAAAATCATTTTCTTGGTTCTCATATTCATCTATACAGTGCAGGAACTTCAACAAATCTTTATCATCATCAAACACTTGCCAACTACATATATTTTCTGGCACTACAGGTCTAATTTTAACCTCAACATTTACAACATCAGACAGAGTAATATCATCTGGCCTTATGGCCACATTAGCTAAAAAATCTGCCATGACATTTTTTGATCTTTCTATCCAGTTTATTGAAAACGCATCAAACAACTCAATTGTATCCCACACAACATGCTTATACTATTTTAACCTTTTATTCTTCGAAGTATATCTATCTCTAACCTGGGAAATAATTAATTATGAATCTCCAAATACTTTTATCATCTTGATTCCATGCTTTAGAGCAACATTCAATCCTAGCAATAGTGCTTCATATTCTGCAATATTATTTATGCAGGCAAACTTTAGCAGGAAAGAGAACTTTAGAGGCTTACCAGCTAGAGACAAAAACACAACTCCAGCACCAAAGCCTTCCTTTGAACAAGCTCCATTGAAATACATAGTCCATAGACCTTGTTAGTCTAGCTCTTGAATGCAAATATCTTTCCTTTTACCTCCTTGATCACCCGAGACAACTTTGAAGTTCTCACAATCAGTATCCACAAAACATACATGTTCCTCTGAATCTTGATCCTCAACTATTTCTAATGACCTTTCTTCTCTAACCAGTTTGACGTCTTTACTATTCATTAGAATCACGGCATATGATAGATCTAACTACATACTTCCTCCAATCAATGATGCCCATCTTCTTGACAACAACATACCATATTGTGGCTTTATGTCAACCACTATTATGTTCATTCTGTATGTTTTTTCTAGATATGTTGCTAACCTAAAATCCACATCCTTCATGATTCCAATAATTGGTACCTCCCTAGCATCCATTGCATAACATTTTCCACATGCTTTATCTATCTTCAATCCAACTTGTTGCATGATAGCCAGAGGCATAATATTTGTTGATGCTCCAGAATCAAGCATACAATTCCTGATTATTTTTCCATTAATAACAAGGGAGACATAAAACGACTCAACCTGTGAAGGGCATTTTGTCATGGTCACCCCCAGATAAACTTCAGGAACCTCATCCTCCTCAATACTCAAGGCTTGTTTCTTACCTTGACCCTCAACATTTTGCTCAGCCTGACAAGCTACTCCTGAAATTAAGGACAATGCCTTATTCCTGATTTCTTCAACTTTCATCATTTCCATCAACGGAATAGAGATCTTTACCTGGGACAAAACCTGAGTTATGTCAAAGGGAGTATAATTTTGTATAACAGTTGTAGTCTAATCCATGGTTTTACTTTTATCCTGAGTTGATCCAACTTTAATCTTAACAGCCTTTTGAATGTTATCCAGGACCTGAGAATCCTTATTTTTATCCTTGCTTTGGGGAGTTTTATTTTCTGGTCCTTGAGAATCATGACCTGATTTTTGCTTAGAGTTCTTCTTATTACTATTCCATTGTGTCTTTTGTGGTTCATCCTTCTTATGATTATGAACTGGTTGATTTACAAAGGTGATTTCTGGTTGATGTGGGTCACTTACTGATGTAGAGCGCACAATGGAAGTGGGCAAAACTTAACAATAAACTACCAAACTATGGTATGTGCATAACATGTCTTGCTATAGCCAACTACTATGCCCTGATTCACCGTTACGACTGGTCACTACTTGTATCTGCCGAAAGATACATTCCCAACATGCATACCTCATATGCATTTGCAACATACATTCTTCTGCGTGCCATTGTGATGTACATTTGCCATGTACCTTTGAAACTTACGCCAATTGATTTCTACTATTGGCACGACTTGGATTATCAGTCAGATTTACCACGGAGTTGCTGTCTCCCTGATCACGCTGATATCACATTCAAACACATTCGTTGGCTAGATTTCAACCATCAGCAAAAACTAGGGTTTCCTATGCTGCTACTCCTATACACCTTTACACAGTCTGCCTTCACCAAACCCTAGCACATAAGAATGCTAGGCGAACTACTGTGTGTGACCCGTGAACTAGAACATTTGCACCGTCAAAACAAAGAAATAAACAGGAAACGAAAACAAATATATATACAAGGAAACCATTCCACTGATTTCCACAGAAATCTTATCAGTGGAATGCTTCAAATCGACATGTTGCAACAATGGAAAATTAGAAAGGAAGGAAAACCTACAGCTAAAGCAATTCGTATTTAAAGAGAATGAAAAGCAGATTGACGACATAGAAAATAGTTCGATTCTCCTTAGCAATGCTTGATTACAATATCATATGACTGAGTGTAATCTTAATCCCTAACCTATATGCACTCGATTCAGTTTTGTGGGTTTTAAAGATTTGCCCAGAGTAGTACCAACTGACTCCAAGCGGTTGGGAAACACTACTGCCTATTTTTTCATTATTGCTATTTTTAGCATTATGCTATTACAATTGACCTTATGTCCCTTGGGACTTACAAAATGAACCTAGGTTTACTTTACTTGGACTCACACATGGCACTAGGCCTTACAATTGGTCACTTGGACCTTATTCAACCAAAACATAAACATGAAATTAATTAAAGTATCTAGGTGCCCCTGCACCACTTACCTGAGCTTTACCTCTAAGATTATAATTGCTTTTGACCTGAGCTACTGCTACAGCCGTGAGAGCTCTAATTTCTTCATCAGAAGGCCTTCTCAAATTATTCAGAAAAATGTGTGAGTCCTGAGCATAAGCATAGTTATCTTCATCATCTTCATCACAAGGAAACTGTTGGCAAAGCTGAGTCCCATAACTTGTGATTTCACCAGCATCACAAGAAGAGTATTCCCCACTCGTGAACAACATATTGACATTATCATCCTCCAAACAATGTAGCTCATTACATTCATCACAGGCAACGGCATTATTATATAAAGATTGAGCGATCATACATTGCGACTGTGAGTGAGGCATCTGACATATTATGTACCATGGGGTGTCATCAACAATATTAACAGCCTTTTTCAAAGGATTCAGAGTTTCCCTTGCATTCTGGGCTCTTTGATTTGTGTTGTTGTTATGTGGGAGAATGGGTTTACCATTATTCCAATTAGTGTTATATGGCATATCATGCAATGATGGTCTCTTTTCTTATCTTTGGTAAACCTGCTTGTCAGGACCTATTCCCTTTTTATTTTTAGCAAGCCTATAACTTAAGTCCTTAACAACAATTGTCAATTTATCTAATTTATCCTCAGAAGTAGATGCATTACCTTGAGTGCTTTGAGGCTTATTTAGATTTTGTAGAATCTTCACATCATCCCTTATGTTTGTCTTACCAGATGTCTTCCTATTATTTTCAATATTTGTTGCAATCCTGAAAGCATCCCCGAGGCTAGCAGGACCCTTATCTCTTAATACATAGGCTATTTTGGCATCAAAAGCATTTATGTACAGCACCATGCACATTGGTCCATTAGGTCTCATGTGAGGTGGCAATTTGTTCAACACTTTAGTGAATCTAGCATTAAAATCTACAACCTGCTCATTTGACCCCTTAGTGATACTGGTGAATTCATTTACAAAAAAGCTTGGGTCAGTCTTGTCACCATACTACTCCTTAAAATCCTTCTGAAATCATCCCACGATGAGATACTTCGGTCAGGCAGACCCTTATACCTTTCTCTAGCTTCATCAACTAAGGATTGCATAAACAACTTCATAAAAACATCTTCATGCTCGACCTCAAAGTTGTCCATAACATTCTGAAAAGCCTTTAAATGATCCTCACCTGACACAGTATTGTTTCCTGAAAACTTTGGCACCTGCGGCCTCACATGTTTGTCAATGGGATTAGGGTAGCCAAGAATACCATCAAAAACAAGCTACCTAAATATGTCCAGTTGTATAGGCTGTCTACCAAATTGATTAACATCGGCATTGCTATTTGCATTTTGATTTCTCACATTATTTAATGGTACCCTAACATTGTTTACATTCTGTCTTTGATCATTCTGTTGATACTGGATTTCATTTCTATGCTGGTTTCTCAAGACATTTGCATTATCAAGGGTGGGGACTGCACCATGTTGAGCAGTTCTCAGAGCTTGTACCCTTTGCCTCATATCATCTCGAATCTTCACAGCTTGTAAATATTCTAATTCAGCTCTTAGGCTTTTGATTTCTTCAACTAATTCTCCATCTTTGGGCATAGAAGAGGATGGTCCCTTTTCATATTGATCACCATCGTCATCCCTTGGGGATTCAGTTTCTTCAAATCTGTCAAGGGGATCTAAGAAAGGGTGTTCCTGGAAAACTTTTGACCTCATTCTCAGTCTGTCACCTTGTTGTCTCTCAAATACATCCTAGATTTCAGCCTCAGTGTTTGAAAAATAAGGTATTGTCCGCTCTGAAGATCTTGGATTGTCTTGAATATTATCATTACTTCTGGGAGAACCTTCTTGACTAGTTTGAACAGTCCCTTTTTTCCTGTACATCATTTTTCTAGGTAATTCTTCAGACAGAGAATTACGCAGGGATCTTCTCCCTTGCATACAAATTTTTACTTTACCGGTTGGGAGATTTGTTCAAAGTCACCACCTACAACTTAGGAATTATTTTCTTTTAAACCAGGGTTTTTACACAAAGATCCCTAGCGGAGTCGCCAAATCTGTTGGTGTTCAATTCGACTGGATGCTTTTTCCCAGTTATCCCTACAAGGTAGCCATCATTGATCAACAGGATTTCTGGGCCAGGGGCCAATAGTACAGGAGATAGACTCTATAAATATCTCCTCTTTTTCTTTAGGCTTTGCAAAACCTAGAGGGGTATTCCCTATTCAACATCCATAAGATATGTCTATGAACCTGGTGGGATGTTGACACAAAGCAGATAAATCCTCTCTTATACAGACCAAAACTGTGAAATAAGTGCAAAGGGGCTAGCTTTGGGCCTATGATCAGTTGTGAGATGGAGGATTTTGATCCTAAAACTACTTCTAATGTCCTAAAGGTTTGTATTTAAAGTTTGAGTTTGATTTTTGATATTTGGATGCAAAACTAGGACCTTGGTTGTAACCTCAATACAAGACTGGATCAGTGCCTATCTCAGGGCTTGGAGTCAATAGACATACACATGTGAATGGTTACCATAAACATATATCAATGACTGAATTTTAAAGAGATTTTAGTGTCTGCCTTACAGATACTTCCCAGAACTGAGTATTCAGTTATCTCTGCTTACAAACATCCTCACTGCAATATATTCTTCCCAACACTTAACCCAAAAAATTTAATCTACTCTTTGAGCAAAAGTAAAAGACTAAGCATTCAACAGAGCGAACCCATGTCCTCGAATCTCAAACACCCCTTAGATGTTTAGATTTAGAAGAAGAAAACACTCAATTTAGAGACAAATAACAGAATACATGCAATGAAGCATTACTCATATAAAACAACATGAAACCAGTAAATTCATGCCTAAAGCATATAACATATGATTCATAAACTCACAAGACACCCAAAACAGAGCCACCAATGAAGTTGTATCTTATCACAGCACCAAAATTTGTCTAGTTTTCAACAACCACAAATGAGTGACACAGCCTGCTTTTTTATAGCAAGGTTGTGCTCTCAACAATTAATAATAGGGAAAAATTCAAAAAATCTGCTAGATACAGTGCACCACAAAAATGGCGCCCAAAATATCAATGCAGCAGGTAGAAGGAGAGACGAGGAGTAGTTGGACTTGAGCCCTGTGCCGCCGTTTAGAGATTTTTCTCTTAAAACCGGTAGGTGGCACGTCCATCATCAACCCATGCCTTTGTAATTCTGCAATCAACGTTCGACCTACCGGTGTCCTATGGAAACGTAGCAAACCACGTGCTCTGGAAACCTTCCTGCCAAGAACACCACTGCAATCATGAAGAAAATCCTGCATTCAAATACAGTCGTCAATCTTTTTCTGCATCTCCCAAATCTACAGCTCAAATCAGACAGACAAGTCGTTGGCCTATGAGAATGTGCCACGTAGATGCTTTTGCAACTTTGACTTTTCCATCGTAGCATATATTTGCCCTTTCTACCACTTACATGCAATTATATGTAAGATTGAAGATACATACAATTGCAAACATACAAGTCGGACCCGAAACCCTTATAGAACAAAATGCAAACATATTCGGGTCCGGTTTGCAACTCCTTCCTTGCATCATTGTTTTGCATATTCCCCCTGTATATTGCGACATACAACATGCAATATACATTCAGCAAATCTCTAAAGATTATGAGGTAGATTGGAACTACTTTGAGATCTGGGTCTTGCATCTTCAAACTCTGTATGTCGGCATATACACTGTGAAACATACAACCTGTGGGCCCCACCATGCATTTGAAACTATTGACTCTTTGACCACTCCCGCTTGTATGTTTGAATGTGCATTGGGAACATACAAGCCCAACATGCAACTGCGGACTTCATCCACTTCGCCAATGCAGTTAACCTTCTTATCACGTCTGCTTTGCATCTACTTTTGTATACGTGAACACACATTTGAACATACATACAATTCCCTTTGTATGTGCAAACTTACAAGCAAATGCATATACAACTTTGTGGAGCCCACCACTTGCATATATCTTTCGCATGTTTCGATTGTATGCTCGGAACATATACAATCTCCTTTGTATACCTGTGGGTCCCACCAAATGTATCTCCTACTGCTTTGTATGTTGCCGGAATATACAAGACCCTTTGTATATTTGCATTGTAGTGAATGTATATGCGCCCCCTTTGTATATCTACAATGTACATTCCTAATGTATGTCGGACATACATTCACTATTGCATCTGTCTCGATGTACATTGACCCTTGTATGTTTTGCTTGTATGCTGCCAATGAATATCTTCATTGCATGTTTTCCTTTGTATCTAGCCGTTGTATGTCTAAACATACAACACAAAATATAAATGTAACCTGATATACAAGTAGGGAACATTCCCAGAATCTGTGATAGATTTCTCAATGTATATGCACCTTTTTTAAGCCAGATATGCATTGTGAAATGCATATAACTAATTTTTCACCATTTTTAAAGGCCGGTTGAAATTTCTTTGGGCCCGCCAATGCACAATGCACTTGTACATACAAACATGTATGTATATACAAAGATACACGCATGTAACTTGAATTTTTGCACTTTTCAACTGCAAAGGCCAAAAGACTTAGAAATTTTTGGATTTTATGGAAGGTGCCTGTAAATTTAAATACTTGAAACCTGAATGTTTATGCAGGCACCAACACTACCTAAGCCATAATGTGAAAACCCTAGCCATTATTCTCCCAATTAGATCTAAACCAAATCCTCTCCTCTCCTCTCCTTTTGCATCACTCTTTTTGACCTCCATTACCCCTTTGTGTCTCCATCACATCACACACCACTAGTATTTAGCTTGCTCCTTGGACTTTGTCTTTATGAACACCATATTTTTGCAACCACCACTCAAATTCCATCATTAGGTCTACACACACACACACCCTACTTCCATATGTGCTCTGTTCAGGTTGAAATACACCCAAAGGACTTATTGAGGTAATATACTTTATAGCATACCCTTTTCTCCCTTATCCTAATATTCAACTTAATTTTTTTCACATTCAAAGTTAGATGTGCCCATTCTGTGTAGGAGAAAAATCAAGATTTTTAGGCAACCAAATCTTGCAAATTCTAGAGCCTCTAGAGCCTTGGACACCTACACCCTTGACCTATAGCAACACTCTTAGACTATAGAAATACCTCATACACATAGTGGTAGCACCCCTTATTTGCATTAATTCCCACCACCCACAACCACAATGCCCATATTCTTAAAGTTATCCATTAGAGATACAAATTTTACTAGAGCATCAATTTAACCTTCTAAGTCCATTTTCGGTGTCAATATGTCATGAATTCTCGGTGCACTTGTTCCATTTCTATATTTTATTATTAGATTTGTGTAACTTGCATTTAATACTTCTCAACACCTGCACTTGTTAGTTAGATCAAACTACATTATTTTTATTTCTATATTTTTGCTTGTTATCTAATTTACACATAATAAGTACAATGAAAGAATATCTAGTAATATCTTAGGCTTCCAAACAACTTAGGAAGTTCCCAAAACTAATCTTTCTCTACTGCCCCACACATGTGGGATACATATAATATGTATAGTGTAACTAAAGATAACTACTACTATCCCACACATTATCTTAGGTTAGATCCACATGTGCAAAGTTGACCTAGGTTAATTTTGTGATTGCAGAAATGACCCCAGAATTTCTAAAATTTACATTTAAATTTGTGTCCAAGCTAACTTCAATGCATTCAAATAATCGAAGAACAATCTAAAAGATCTAAGAGAACATATTTACACTAGAGTTTCTACATTGCATCATCAACTTAGATCAACGTCTTAGGCATTGTTGCATGATTGTTTATTGTCTTCAATCTTTGTGCCAATATCATTAAATTGAATCATAAGATTTTTGACCAAATGAGAAGATCCTTGTCTAAGAAACCCCCCAAAGGTGTTCAAAAACACTGCTTGATTTATAGATTTATATTCTAAAAGGTAAGGCGAATAGGTTCTAGACATTAGAATCAACTAAGTTTAGATCCATAGGTACAATTTCAATTTGACATGCAGGTTTGGAGTTGAAGTGAACCAAAACATCATATAGAAGATTTGATACAATACAATGCTTCTGGATTAAACTATGTGATTATTTTTTGTTTTTAAATTTTTTTTGAAGAAAATAAAAATAAAAATAATCACACAGTTTAATCCAAAAGCATTGTATTGTATCATTATGGATTGTGGAAATCTGACGTCGATTAGAAGATTTGATATCAAGACAATTACCTAACATTACATAAAGCCTTAATAAATTGATGAATTGCTTTTTAATATTTTAACACATCAAAAATCTTCTTCAAATTTTAAACTGAGTACCATTATTTTTGGAAGTCATTAGTTTTCCACAATCCATGATGGTGGATATGAATGCTTTTGGATTTGACTGTATTAATTATTTTTCCTCAACGTTTCAGATCACACTCAGTGATTCGTCATCAGGAGAATCTTTCTCTTCTCTTGCTCGAATTAACACAGTCAAACCCAAAAGCATTCATATCCACCATTGTTTTTATTTAAATTTTACACATATTTTAATAGTTTGATTAATTCAACTCCTTATTCTTAAATTTATTAATCATCTTTATAAATTAATTATTTTACTATAAATATTTTAAAACTAGGTTGTTTATTTTCCATTTCAACATTGATTCCATATAGTATAGAATATTTAGAGAAAAAAAGCTTCCCTCTAACAACACCGAAGTAATTTCCTATGTTGTGGGTGTTTCATTTGTGTGTCTTCTCTTTCTTTACTTCTGTGTTTTTCTTTGGAAATGGAAATGGATCCTTTTATAGTCTACGATGTCGGTGGCTTATAACATATGAGACTACCTCATACTCTGAGTATGTAGGAGGCACCTAACTATGCTTCTAATATGAGGCATACATACCCTACCCCCACAAGATTTGAACTCGTGACCTCTCTTTCAAGAGAGCAAGTTTTTCATCAAAGGCCAACTCAAACTGGAATGGATCCTTTGGAAAGTGCTCTATGATGCTTATGCGACATGTAATTTCTTTTTACTATCAATGAAAATTACGCATTTTTTCCCATGGAAAAAAATACCCAAGTGAGGTGGAAGTTAAATGGCTCTAACGTATCATTATCACGAAACAATGGTTGGTAGCAATACGTACATCCCACGCGGTTGAGGCATTACTTCTCCGAATCTTTATTCAGTCAAAGGAAAATCTTTACTCTCTAATAGGTAAGATTCTCCTTTACTCATACGTACGTGTCATTTTCTACGGAAAAGAAAGCCATCTTTGGCGAATACTGTATTAATGTTTTTTTTGGACCTTTACAGCTTTTAGGCACTTCATAGTATCTTCTTGCCATTTGGCTGTTTTCCTGAACTTTTTAATGTTCACATGGGTTGTACAGGCAAGTAGTCTTACCTATTTCAATCATCTACACAAACAATGGCAAAGAGTGATTTCCATTCTCTTCCTATTTATTTCCTTTCAATGATCTCTAATTTATTATGATTAGTGCAATGGTGAAAATTGCATATTCTGTTTTGTAGCTATTTTAATGAGGGCATTTTAAATGTAATAACTAATTTATAAGTGGTAAATTTTTATATAAATTTAGTTTATTATATTAATATATCTCCATCTCATTATTACGATTTATAGAATTTCATTCATGATCTTTGGATCTTTTATTCATCGCTATGGATCATATTCGTAGGTGTAGACTTAATGTAGAGCATTTTCGTAGTTACAACTTTGAAACTTAACTTTTTAAAATAAAAAATTTAAATTTACACCTTGACAACCATTTCACTAAAATTATGAGCTAACTTAACCCACAATTGTATTAATTTATGTGCTAAGTTGTTAATGAATGACATTAACTCATTCAGTTGAGGGTCATTCAAAATAACCTAGGGCATGTTTAGCATATCTAAATTTTGTTTCATAGGGAGAATAAAAATAATCTAGAGTATTATTAAAGAATTACATCAACACCATGTCATCTTACATTCTTAGGCACTTGCTTGTTATCCTTGATCTTGGTTTATCACCACTAAATCAATCAAACTAAGGAACATGACCCTCACAATTTAGCAATTCCCCAAAGGTATTTCTAAATACCAACAATCCTTACAACAATTCATATATCAAAATTTAAGGTAGGTGAACTATAATAGTCCACCTTTTGCTAGTTCAAATTTGTATGTTTAGTTTAGGTATGATAAGTTCATATCCACACCTATGTAGGTGACCCTAACTGATAGAGTGTTAGTGTGTAGAACCTAATATTTTCATCTAAGCAAGCTCTAAAATTCTAGCACCTAGACAAATCAATTCCTAACATCTATTGCAACATATTTCCATCATGAGATTTGATGATAATTATTGCATTTATTTAATTTGCACTTTTAATTTTAGTAATTTCATTGTCAATCCCAACTCATTTATCTAGGTTAATTTGTTTGCTAATTTATTGCATTTATTTGATTAACCTAGATATTTATGTAAGTGATTTATTTTCATTACACTTTTAGTTCAATATTTATGTAAGATATTTATTTGGATCCTCTTTTTACTCGTGTTCATAGCCTTATATTACTTTAGGGTTTTGCGATTCATTGAATCTTGTTTTCACCTACCCTACCCACCCTTGTTTCACCTCCAACATTTCATTTTCAAATCTAATTGCTTGCTAATTTCTCTGATTTTATAAATCTTAAAGCAAGTTATATTGCTTTATCTTTTTGTCATATTGCTTTGTTTATGCCACAAGCTACTTGGGATCATAATCTTCCTTTACAAGGGAGTGCTCGTCTAAACCCTCCTATGGCTAGCCATTCTAATGATAATGATATCTTGTCTAATAGATGGCTAATAATTTGCATGTTGAGAATAATTTAGAACATTATAAACAATGATAAGATTATGATCATGATGCATATGTACCTAAGCAAGATCTCTCCCTAAAATTGTTGATGCACTTTCTCATGTTGAATCTCCTCAATAATTGGCTACTATTTTACATAAGGCATTAGTCGGTCCTCCATATGGCATACATATTCTTCATGGTATTGGTAGTTTGATGGATTCTTCCAATGGTGTATCTTCACACCAAACCTCCACCCTTAATCCTCTTCTAACACTACCCCTCACCCTCTTTTGATCCTTCTCCTTCCAAAGTTACCACTTCCATGGCCAATACCAATGTTGTCACCCTAATCGTGACCCCTACTTCTTCCATTCCTACCTCTAGTGTTTCCACCTTGCACCCATGTACCTATGTCACACCCCATTCTAAAACATACTTATCATTTTTATTTCAAGAGGACAGATAGTTAGTCAGTGAAAATATTATAATTAAAGTAATGTTGTTTTAGAATAGAAAATGCATTTGATTTATATTATTTTACATGCAAGGAATAATTGTCTATGATGTTATTATCATGCACGTGGTTAAATAATGTGATGGACTAACTATTGTTGTGCGACTAAGGTGGATGCAGGAGTAGTGTTTTTTCCCTCCAAGATGAAGAGAGTATCACCATGGAGAGGGTGCTAGATCGCATGAATACAATGATCATTGTGCCATTTGGAAACACACACACTCACATTAGAGGTTATGTTAATTTTAGAATAAGTCTTATTCTTTATGTTGTTGGTCACCTCAGTAATATTTTAACGTTGTGATCATTTCGTACTTGTTTAGCATTATCATGGTCATGTCATTGACTTAATCTTTACGTCGACAATCAGTAAGGTTGTGTACATCTCTGAATGCCAAGACGACATGAGTAATTAACCAATCAAGTCTAGTCTTGACGTAAAGGCCTAAGTCAGCTTTGCAAGACTTCATCATTGATATTGTGCTCATGAATAGCATAATTAAACCATTCAAAAGAATGCATCAATGACATCTATGAATTAGGTGTACTATTGTTTTTATTTTAAATTATTTATAAGCTTAGTCATGGTTAAATTTAACGTCTAGCTTGTGGTAAAGGAAGTTAAGTCTTGGAGACTCTCATCATGTTCTTCCCTAGATACTTAGAGGAGTGGAAAGGAGCGTCAGCTCCATACTCCTATTTTCAAGCTCTTTAGACCATGGATGGTTGAGATAAAGGGGGGAATAATTATGTGCAACTATTCTATAACTGATAGGGAGTGTGGTTATGATGAGTGGATAAGGGATCTCGATAAGGAAAGTTGAGAGTAGGAGGACAATATCTATTAGATTAGGAGAATAGAAGTGAGTAGAAGGAGCTTAATAGGAGAGAGTATCGGCTGCATTAACAAAGTGAAAGGTATGCCAATGAACCAATAGTAAATTGTCAATATTAAGCTTCATACTATATGTAAAGTCATTTCTATTTTCTAAGTAAGCCTTGAGAGGCCGCAGGTTTACATGAATCAATTGCTATCTGTGGCAAATAAAGCTTCTCTATATTTATATACATTTTTTGACATAGGAATATATCTATGGATACTCCTAGAATGGTATTCTATTTCAGTATAGTATTGAAGTTATATGCCTTTAGAAAATTGTGAATGTTGTTCTAGGTAGATTATGATAAATATAGATATCATTCATATCATTTAGAATTTGATCTGTAGAATGATCAAAATGTCATATATATATATATATATAGATGAATTCATGTATTTATATTCTTTTTAAAGATAGTTTAAATGCAAGTTAAACCTATGTATAGGCCGAATGATATATATATATATATATATATATATATATATATATATATGTTGAACACACCTAGAATACTGAGAGGGGGGGTGAATCAATATTCAAAAAAATCTCAAACCCTCCAGAGAAAACCAAAACTTAATCTTTACAGCATTAACAGAAACATAAAAGATCAACACAATGCACAACACCACATAACACCAGATATACACAGAAAACCCCAAAGGGGAAAAACTACAGTGAGAAAAGCCGCTACGAGCTATTGTCCTTATCCAACCTCACAAAATAATCATAGTTACAACTTTGTTTTAGGGCTACAAGCCAAGGAAGCTACTACTCCCTATAGAAAGGTTTTAGGGTCACTCCCAAGGAAGCTACAACTCCCTGCAAACTTTGTTTTAGGGCTTCAACCCAAGGAACCAACTACTCCCTAAACTAAGAACAAACTCAGAAAAGATTACAGCATAACAGTCCTACTGTCTAAATTTGACAATGAAGCTCAATCCTTTTGATGATTGCAATTCTGCTTTGATAACTTTTGCAACTTCTTCAAATGTCTTCTCTATTAGGCACATTCTTCACTTCCCTATTGTTTCAAAAATATCCTCAAGATGAATCCAGACAGGATCTATTACTTCTACTCTTTCTCTTTCAATCACACATCATAATGCATTACACATCCACATTCAACTTCTTACACTTACACTCACAATCACACCTCACTGAGATTAACTAGGTTTATAATATATACATGATATTACATTGATTACTTTACATGTCAGCAAAAGACAACAAAAATATTACAATTACAAGTCGGCCAAAGATCAAACAACATGAAACGTGTAGAGGGCAAGCCCTAAAATGAACTACACTCAACACTAGGAAGAGGAACATGCCTTGCAAATTCCAACACATGCTTAACCTAGTCCTAAATACCCTTAACAACATCATCCTTCAAAAAATAACATCTACATGCTTCACACATTTGAAATAGATCGACCTTAAGCAAGAAAATATGAAGCTTATAGCATGTTGGCCATTACAACTTGGCGGTACTCATGGAAGATTAAGCATTACTTGCACTTCTGCCAGATGAGTTGGCATGACCCATACAACATCTCCAAACACTCCTTGAACTCCACACAACAAAGACTTTGTGGCCCACACCTTCAACATACTTCAGTCAACCAGGCAAAAGCATAACCCAACAATACCTTCATTCTAGACCACAGCCTGTTTCGAATAAACTAGAAAACACCTTGCCGAGAAATAAGAAACATCACAAGATCCTCAAGATCATTCTCCACCAGACAATTCACCACTTCATACAGGAACAAGTTGGTGCAAGCCAACATACACTGAAACTAGCCATCAGACAATACAGTCCTGCACTCTGTCACTTACAAATTTCTCTGCGGAGGGACAAATGATATGAGACTTTGAATGTAGCACCTTCATAACACACTAAACTTAACTTCTGAACCACATGACCATATCTTCAAAGGTGGAGGAATGCAAATCATTCTCCCAATCAGTTTTCAAAGCAACTTCCTGCAGCAAAAACCTTCACCAACATCTGGAGACCAGAGCCTCCTTGTAGAAACACATACTTCCTTAGGAACAACATGAGAGAGCATACAACATACTATAGACCAGAAACATCTCCCCAACATCAGCATTACTTCTAATCCTCATCGTAATGCTTCTAATTCTCATCTTAATATATCATCATGATATCATCTCTATTGACAACCAACATACTCAATACGACTTTAATTGACATTATACAAGGCATGACATCCAATCATGAACATCAACAACATCACTTTTAGCACACCATCATAGTATACCATCAACATAACCATCAATGATAGTCCAAACTCAGTGTTGACATCAATGACAACCACATTAGTGACAACCTTAGGTAGCATATGTGGAACAATCTCCCCCTTTGGCATTGATGGCAACACACACCTGCTTATTCTCCCCCTTTGACATCAAGGACAAAGGGTAAAATTTTTCATTTAAATCATCAACACATTCTCAACAACTGCACTTCTCTGTCAAACAATTATACATGCTCCCCCTATAAGCAACAACCAACCAACTACCTACTCTCCCTAAGAGGTAGTTCACCATCAATCCAAGAAGAAGATATAGCATAAATTACTCCCCTTGGACAGATGCACCAACTATGCATCTAGCAAGGAGGGGCAATTACCTAGGTAACTTCTGCTGGAGATACTCAAAAGTATCCTTTGCAAGAGCCTTTGTGAAAATATCTACAATCTAATCCTTTTGTTGAAATATATTCCAACTTCACTTCTTTATCTGCAACCTTCTCTCTCAAAAAGTGATACCTGATTGATATATGTTTGGTTCTAGAATGCATCACTGGAATCTTAGAAATATTGATAGCACTTGTATTATCACACAAAATAAGAATAGGCTCATCATACTGTATCTTGATAGCCTTCAATGTTTGCTTCATCCTCAACACTTGTGTACAACAAGATGCTGCAACAATATGCTCTGCCTCTATAGTTGATAAAGATACTGAATCTTGTTTCTTACTATGCCATGAAACCAATTTGCTTCCTAAAAAAAGCACCACCACTTGTACTTCTTCTATCATCAACACAACCAACCCAATCAGCATCAATGTAAGCACTCAGATCAAAGTCATTACCTCTTGGATACCATAAGCCATAATCTAAAATTCCCTTCACATATCTCAATATTCTTTTTACTACCTTCTCATGAGTTTTCTTAGGATTAGCTTGATACCTAGAAATCAAACATATTGCATGCATAATATCAGGTCTAGAAGCAGTCAAGTACAATAATCCTCCAATTATAGATTTATTAAGAGTCTGATCAACCTCAGGTGACTCATCAACCTTGTTCAAGCAACAACCAGTAACCACAGGAGTATTTACTGGTTTGGAATCTTCCATGCCAAATTTCTTCAAAACATACTTAGCCTGAGAAATAAAGATACCATCATCTAATTGAGCAATTTGAAGCCCAAGGAAGAAAGACAACTCACCAATCATAGACATCTCAAACCCTTTTTGCATCTCTTTGCAAACCTCTTACACATATTATCATCTCCACCAAAGATGATGTCATCAACATATACAACAACTATCAAAATCTCGTCTTCCTCTACCTTAAGGTAAAGATTACTATCTGCAGTACCTTTCTTGAAACCTTGCTGAAGTAAGTACTTATCCAATCGAGCATACCAAGATCTAGGAGCTTTCTTAAGTCCATACAAATCTTTCTTGAGTGTGCACACCATGTTCGGATCTTCTAATAGTTGGAAACCATATGGTTTCTCAATGTAGACCTCTTCCTCTAATCACCATTCAAGAAGGATGATTTGACATCCATCTGATAGACCATGAAGTTCTTGTGAGCAGCAAAGGAAAGAAACATCCTGATTGCCTCCATTCTAGCTACTAGAGCAAAAGTCTCCTCAAAATCAATAGCTTCAACTTGTGAATAACCCTTACACACCAATCTTGCTTTGTTCCTCACAACTTCACCATCTTCAGTTAGCTTATTCTGGAACACCCACTTTGTTCCTATAATGTTCTTATCAGCTGGTCTGGGAACTAGTTCCCATGTCTAATTCTTTTCTATCTGATTCAATTCTTCTTCCATTTCTTTCAACCATCCATCATCTTTGCTAGCATCAACAAAGGTTTTGGGCTCTACTTTTGACAATAAGCACAAATTCACTTGCTCACTAGCTTTTGCAAGCCTTCTCCTAGTCTACACACCTTCATTCTTATCCCCAATGATCTAATCTATTGAATGATTCCTCTTAACGTACTTTGCTAGAGTCTTAGGGGTCTTTTTTTATTCTTGTTCCTTCTCTTCTTTCTCTTCTTCTTCTTCTTCTTCTTTAGTGCAGGGAGATATATCAAATCCACAAACCTCTAGTTCTTGTGAGATTTGACACAAATCTTTATCTACCTTAACACTTGTGCTTTCAATCATCTTTCCCAATCTCTTGTTGTAGCATCTATAGGCCTTGCTTCTAGTTGAGTAACCAAGAAAGACCCCTTCATCACACCTTGAATCAAACTTTCGAAGGTCTTCTTCATCTCTCCTGATGTAGTATTTTCTACCAAAGATCCTGAAGTATCTGACAATGGGAGATCTTCCATACCATATCTCATAAGGGGTCTTAGTGCTATTGACCCTCAATTGTACTATGTTAAGCAGGTAGACAATAGTGTGAACTGCTTCCTTCCAATACATATCAGGCAGATCTGCATCTTTTAACATTGTCTGAACCATCTCTTGCACAGTCCTATTCTTCCTCTCTGGTACCCCATTCTACTGAGGGGTCCTAGGAGTAGACAAATGTCTCCTAATACCATGATCTTCACAAACTTTTCAAATTCAATTGAATTAAATTCAGCTCCTCTATCATATCTTAAGCATTTAATCTTAGCATTCATTTCATTCTCAACTTTTGCTTTGAAAATCTTAAACTTATCAAAGGCTTCTAATTTTTCTCTTAAAAAAGTAACCCAAGTCATTCGAGACTAATCATCAAAAAGAAACATGAAATACCTTTCACCTTGTTGACTCTTTGTCCTTGTAGGTCCACATAGGTCAGTGTGAATCAGATCTAATGGCATTCTAGAAAAACACTCCTTGCTCTTGAAATTTGTCTTTGTCTACTTTCCCATTTGACATTCCTTGCATAATGTGTTTGCAGGCTTGGTTACCTTAGGCATATCTCTCACTGCATGAGTAGAGTTGATCTTCACCATATTATCAAAGTTGATGTGTCCCATCCACTTGTGCCACAACCAACACTCACCAGATTGAGCCAATAAATAGGTTCTTCCATTTACCTCCTTTAGATGATAGATATCTCCATATGTCCTAGTACCTTCTGCACCTAATCTTCTAGACCCCGCCTTCCTAATCTCACAACCTTTGGCATGAAAGGTAAGATTGTATCCTTTTTTGCACATTTGACTAACACTGAGGAGATTATGCTTCAACCCTTTGACATAGAGGACATCCTCTATCTTGTTCTTTCTATCAATAGTTATAGCACCCTTTCCACAAATTTGTGCTGACTCATCACGACCAAACTTGACAGCTCCACCATTGCACTTCTTAAGGCTGATGAACTTCCCCTTTTCACCAGTCATGTGGTTAGAGCAACCAATGTCAATTACCCAAGCATTTGCTTCTTCTTTTGCATGAAAGGTAGTCCACACAACCATTGATTTTTCATTATCTTTGTTAGCCTGCAAGGCACCAGACTTCTTACATCTTTCAATATCACTCTCTTTGTCACCAACTTCCAAGGCCATGAAAAGTGTTTCATCATTTGAATCATCATGATCCTCATCTTCTGAAGAACAACTGTTCTCCATGGAATAAAGACTTATTTTGAACATCTCTCTTTTGTTGCTATCCACTAATTCTTTAAAAGGACATTTAGAGGAAAAATGACCAATTCTCCCACAGTTGAAGCACTTGAAAGGTAACTTACCTCTGTCTTTGTCAGTGCCCTTCTTCAATCTTCTCACAAAATTTGCCTCTACCTCATCAAGTTCATCATCTTGATCAGCGATTTTATCTTGTCATCTTACTGACTTTGAATGTTGCTTCCTTCTTTGGAGCATCTTTGTCAAACTCTCTCATTTCAAAGGCTATGAGAGAACCAAACAATTGATCTATTGAATAGGTATCCAAGTCCTTAGACTCGTCAATAACAGATACCTTATGACTATAGGATTTACAGAGAGATCTCAGAACCTTCTTCACAATCTCATCTTCTTTCACTTATCCACCAAGAGCTCTGATGCCATTAACTACTTCATCCACCTAGAGCATATAACTAGCAATGTCTTCATCCTCTACCATCCTCAGGGTCTCATATTTTCTCTTGAAGATTTGCATCTTGGCTTGCTTTACTTTATTATCTCCTTCATAAATGCTGCTAAGTTTTTTCTAAACATCCCTAGTAGAACTACAATTCATTATCTTTAGAAGTTCTAAATCAACTAGCCCACTCATAATAGCATTCTTTGCCTTGGCATTGTTATCATAACACTCAATCTCAGCTAGATATGTAGGAGTATCAACAGGAGCAGTGTAGCCATCATTGACAAAATACCAAACACCAAACCCTAGAGAGGATAGATAACCTTCCATCCTTAGCTTCCAAAAGGTGTAATTTGTTCTATCAAACTTAGGTACCTTGTAAGATCCATCATGAGCCATCCCGAACCTTCCTCAAGTTATTAAGCTCCTTCTGAGGAATTTGGATATGATACCAATTGTTAAACACACCCAAAATACTGAGAGGGGGTGAATCAGTATTCAAACAAATCTCAAACCCTCCGAAGCAAACTAAAAGTTAATATTTACAGCATTAATAGAAATATAAAAGATCAACACAATGCACAAGACCACATAACACCATATATATGTGGAAGACCCCAAAGGGGAAAAAACATGGTGACAAAATCTTTTAGGAGCTATTGTCCTAATCCAGCCTCACAAAAGAATCACAATTACAACTTTGTTTTAGAGCTACAACCCAAGGAAGCTACTACTCCCTGTAGAAAGGTTTTAGGGTCACTCCCAAGGAAGCTACAACTCCCTGCAGACTTTGTTTTAGGGCTTCAACACAAGGAAGCAACTACTCCCTAAACTGAGAACAAACTTAGAAATGATTACAACATGAAAATCCTTCTACTGTCTAAATCTAACAACAAAGCTCAATCCTTTTGATGATAGCAATTATGTTTTGATAACTTCTGCAACTTCTTCAAATGTCTTGTCTACAACTTATTAACTTACTGCTTTCATCCTTCATGAAGTTTTACCTTTGTTTCACTACCTCCAGCAATCAGTTAGGCACATTCTTCACTTCCCTTCTATCTCAAAAATATCTTCAAGATGAATCTAGACATGATCTATATTACTTCTACTCTTTCTCTTTTAGTCGCACATCATAATGCTTTACACATCCACATTTGACTTCTTACACTCAAATTCGCAATCACACCTGACCTAGATCAACTAGGTTTACAATATATACATGATATTACATTGATTACTGTACATGTCGGCCAAAGACAACAAGAATATTACGATTACAAGTTGACCAAATATCAAACAACATGAAACGTGTAGAGGGCAAGCCCTAAAATGAACTACATGCAACACCAGGAAGAGGAACATGCCTTGCGGATTCCAACACACACTTAACCTAGTCCTAAACATCCTTCACATCATCAACCTTCAAAGAATAACATCTGCACGCTTCACACATTTGAAATAGATCAGCCTTAAGCAAGAAAATATGAAGCTTGTAGCATGTCAGCCATTACAACTTGGCGGTACTCATGGAAGATTAAACATTACTTGTGCTTCTCCCAGATGAGTTGGCATGACCCATACAACATCTCCAAACACTCTTTGAACTCCACACAACAAAGACTTTGTGGCACACACCTTCAACATACCTCAATCAGTTAGGAAAAAGCATAACCCAGCAATACCTTCATTCCAGACCACAACCTATTCTGGAGAAACCAGAAAACACCTTGTAGAGCAACAAGAAACATAACAAGATCCTCAGGATCATTCTCCACCAGCCAATTCACCACTTCATACATTAGCAAGTTGGCACAAGCCAACAGTCACTGAAACTATCCACCGGACAATACAGTCCTACACTCCGTCACTTACAACTTTCTCTACAAAGAAACAAATGATATGAAACTTTGAATGTAACACCTTCACAACACACTGAACTTAACTTTTGAACTGCATGACCGTATCTTCAAAGGTGGAGGAATGCAGAGCATTCTCCCAATCAGTCTTCAAGGAAACTTCCTGCAGTAGAAACCTTCACCAACATCTGGAGACCAAAGCCTCCTTGTAGCACACATACTTCCTTAGGAACAACAAGAGAGAGCATACAACATGCTACAGACCATCAGCAACATCTCCCCAACATCAGCATTAATTCTAATCCTCATTGTAATACTTCTAATTCTCATCTTAATATATCATCATCATATCATCTCTACTGATAGCAAACATACTCAATACAACTTTAATTGACATTAAACAAGGCATGACATCCAACCATGAACATCAACAACATCAATGTTAGCACACCATCATAGTATACCATCAACATAAGCATCAATGATAGCCCAAACGGAGTGTTGATATCAATGACAACCACATCAGTGACAACCTCAGGTAGCATATGTGCAACAATATATATATGAACGTACTGTGTGTGAGATATTACCTTAGTATATCTATTGTGAGAATATTGGATATAAGCCAATATAAGCTGAATGGTTCGATGTGTTGTCGATTGTGTAAGGTTGATTTGAGATTATCAATCTATACCTATCTATGGAAAGAACTTACCAGTTAAGTCGGTAGCAGATTGAGAGATTACTTATTATCTTATGTCTTGGGTAGACCAAAACATATTAGTATTATGATGTCATAGTATCCTTCTAAAGGAGTTGTATTAGTTCGATGTTGAGAGATATCATTAATCTTGATTATTTATAAGAGTTTATAGCTTGTGAATGATCAATGACTTGATTAAAAGACTTTAGTTGAATAGACTTCATATTCAGATAATCATGCAAAACAATCTATTTAACTTATGTCGTAGGGGTAGATAATATAAGTAGTATCATTATGATTTCTATGAGTAACCGAAAGTTCTCATAAACTACTTTTATTTTCGGTTAAGAGGATACCATTCTTTGATCTTATATTTTGGCCAAGATTGGTCAATAGACTATTGTAAATTTCTTTTACCTCATTATGACAATATTATAGTCATTTTATATAGTTCACTTCGACAGGAAATTAGTTATTTATGTAATCATAGACTAAGCCAGACATATCCTAGTGGCAAGAGTCTTAGAAGTCTATAGACATCAAAATCAATGATTTTATGACAGAATGGAGTATACCTTGAGAATGTATACCAAATTTATTTATGAGCACGGAAATGAGTTGACAAGCCTTTGAGTAGATTGGCAGGTTGTCATAGACCCAAGATTGCAAGGATACAAAGAGGGGCTCAATGCATCCTTTTAAGTCACCTAAGCTCTCACCTTATACTTGTCTTATAGTAAAGGGTATATTTTATGTCTTTAAGACTAATATTGAATAAACAAGTCAAAGTATGTTGATATAATATTTATTGAAATATAAGAATGTTGTCTCCAAGTTGAGAAAAGAGTGTATGAACATATGACTTATTATATGAAACTTTGGCCAAAGTAATGCAAAAGTCACTGCTTGCATTGTCGGTTCATTGTGTACTAGATAGTTGAATAGTCAGAGTGGGTTATACATAGCTAGAGCTAGACTAGAGTTGTAAGCACGATTGTTTTTAGCTAGGACATTGCACTAGTTCTCAGATGGCATAAACAATCAATTGATTCTCATTATCTATACCCTTGTGAAGGGAAGGGCCACTTCTAGAAGGAAGGTGTGCGGGAGACCACCAGTCTATGGTTGGAGGAAAAGCACTAGGGTGATGCTCTCTCTCTTGCAGTTGACAGTCGAAGACTTGTGAACATGAAACATTACTTTTTATGTAAATGAAAATGATAAATATTGTAAGTCGTAAGGAATGTGACCATTTGTTATTTGTTCTTGATAAAGTGTAAAATTTATAAGTCACATATGAAGCGACCATCAAATGAAATGATATATTGTACTTTAAAATTGCAAATGTATTTTTATTAGATTTTTTTGTTATAAAAAAAGAAATGAGATTTTTGTATTTATTGTATTTACTTTATTTAATATTCTAGTTGGGATGTTACAAATGGTATCAAAGCTACCGGGTTCAACACTTGGACCTAGAATCTCATTGTGAGGTTTTACAGATTGGTAAGATATGCTAATGATTAAAACATTTATTCTTGTGCTAAAATGGTAGGAAAGAGAAGGACAAGAAAGCGAGTGAAGAAAACAAAACCTAGGGATATGCCTAAGGTCACCATTAAGAAAGGGCCATCTCCTGAGCCAAAAATGAAGGAACTAGTGAGTTAGTCAGAAGGAACTTGGCTCATTGATTCAAAAAAATTAGTTGATGCACTCAAACGTATCTACCTAGAGAGAAGGAAACAAATTAAGGTAGTAGAAAGGTTGCCAACCCCTACTATTGTTAAGATTAGTAAACCATCTGCCCACCATGATATGCCTTTCAGGTGTGGTCAGGATGCGCTTATAATAGGAAAAGAGTTGTCGATTGAGTACTTACGAGTACACCCACCCACTAAGTTTGTGTTAGTCAATTCTAACGGGGAGGAGGAACCCAAGTAAATTCCTTTGTCAAAAAGTGATATGTAGGCACTTCTAATGCATGAAAACATAATTTTTTTTGTATTTTGAATAAGGATGTAAAACTCCATTAAGAGAATAAAGCAAAATTTTTGGCTTTTGTAGTAACAAATGTATATTTGATGCATCTCTAAGTTTCTATATTGCAATTTTATGATAGTGTTGATGGTGTTTTTAGCACACAAAAATGCAGGTGTGATTGCTAGTTTCACACCTCTCTTGAAAGTATCCTACCCTAGGTAAGACTACTCCAAGGATAATACAGCTAGGTCTTAGCGTGCTTAGAATTTCTTAGTTGGTTTGTCTAGCTGTGCCTACAAGGGATCTTATATGCAATTTGATAGATTTGGATAGTTTAGACAACAATTCATGCAAACCCTTTATAATTTCAGCTGATATGACAGTGTAGAATGCTTTTGAAAACCTAAATCTAACAATTAATTTTGAAAGAAAATGTAAAAGGGAATAGGGTTCAGAAGATTCCTAAGTGACATTCACAATGTGAGGACTGCTATAGGTAAACAAATATTTAGAAATGGAACCAATTTTTTGTTTTACCAAGCTGAACTCTGCTACAGTGCTACAGAAAATGATGCTATCTTCAATGGAAATTAAAGATTTTCAGATTACATGCATTCATTAAATACTCAATTTATGGTGTGATCTAACTTATGTAATGCAATTGAACTTAGCACAAATTAAAGCCTAGGCTAACTTTACACAACCACTTACAATCAGCAAGCAACTAAAAGTATGGACTTAGAACATTCATCAAATACCTTCAATAAACTTTTAACATTGCAAAAGCACAATCTAATTGATTACAGATCATGAAGCGAACTATGAAACCAAATAGATAACACAAGTAGACAAATTCTTAAAATCACTACAAAAACTTGCTTTGTATTAATGTCAAATGGCAGAGCATCAACAATTCAGCATCAAGAGTCTTACAAATGAGAGAAATGGAAGCCCTTTATATAGGAGAGGCACCATACTAAGTTTTTGAATGAACGGTGGAGATTAACTCTACCAATGAATCAGATTTAATAACATTAAATGCATTTGTAATAGCATATTGCATTCCCAGATTACAACTTGTCTCTTAGGAAAAGGATGAAAAATGACCTCCAAATACATTGAACCTGGACAAATTAGATACCCATTTGACTATATATAATGAAAAGATAATTGTCAAGACACAATAAGGACAAAATAGTGTCACATGACCTTCCAAATATAGCAATACATATTTGTGACAGGATTACACTTCAAAATATTCAAAAATATTCTATTGCTCTTCTTCTAAATCTATTTTGTCTTCTTCTACCTTTTTATTGTTGTAGATGAGCCAAGCTGATAATGTTGGATTGATGTCAGTAGGGTCCGGGTTTTGGATGTGACTCACTTTGTATCTGAACATCTCCAATTCTTCGCTGTATTGAATATACATTTTCTCCAGCATTCTCCTATTCTTCTAGAATGTTATGAAGGCAGTCTGATGATTGCTAACTTTATCTAATCTGCTCACAGTGTCTAATGTAATTTCCCCATAGCTTATTTGATGCACTTTATCCTTACAACCTTCCACATCATATGGAGCTAAATCATCAACTTTAATCACCAGACAATCTCTTAGAGAGTCATTTATTTCATAGATGAAAGACAATATGTTGTCATCAACCACCTTATAGGCTTCCCAGGCATTATCAAAGACTTCCTTTCTTAACTTCAACTGTTGGTACCATTTCATCGTTTTATGCAATCTATTAGCTGTCAAGTTGTTTTCTGATAATAATGTTTTATTAGGTAGATCCCTTATTGCTTGTACTTGTGGAAACATGTGAGAATAATATTCATCATAAGTGTCACATTCTCCATGTAATTCTTCCCATAAGTTCTGCAACTTACAAAAATCCTTGTGAAGCTCTGCTGTAAAGATGATTGCATCACATGCTTCCTGGTATATTTTGTCAAACCATTTTTGAGTTCTCACAGCCATTGTCTTGACTTCATCAAATTTTGTTAGTTCATCCTTTGATAGCAAAGTAGGAGCTGGTTTTGGCTCATCCTTGGAATCCAAAGGTTTCATTAAGAATTGTAGACATGCTCTGAGTTCTTCATTATGTTGGTTCAATTCCTTCTTGGTGAGTTCATCTTTGTTCAATTATTCTAAGATGGAATAAATTAAGCCTTTGAATTCATCAACCTTTTGGCTCCTTGCAGTAGGTCCCAAGTTAACAGTAGTTATTGTGTAGTCCTCGGCTCTACCTTGACTCTTATCTGCATCAACTTGTGGAACAACTACTTCAGCTATGCAGAATCCAGTATCATCCTTATAGATTATAGATTGCACCTTAGCCCTATTTTGTTTCTTTGGATTTTCTGTCTGGGCTAGAATGGCACCTAGATCTAACTTCATGATTTCAACCTGAGGTTCTTGATAAGCAAGTCTGCTTTGCAACCACTTAGGTGTTGTGGAGGTAGAATCTTGAGGAACCTTTGTATTTTCATTATCCATGCTTGGTGGCCCCTCGAGCAGCTTCTGCTCTTGCTTAGATTCCTTATCTATATTCTCTTCTTCATCTTCCTCATCTCCAATATTCTTCAAGTTTTCCAATATTTCTTCTTGAGAAGCTCTCAAGACTATTTCTGTAGTGTTCTTCTCTACGGGATTGTCATATACTTCTACCACTTCAGCATTCACTGCTTCAGAAGGAGGATCTTCCAATGTATCCTTCTCAGGTTCTTGTTCTTGAAGGCCCAACTCTGCACATACCTTTTCTATCCTTGGCAGTAGTGGTACAAACAAAGGAGTTGAATCTTGTGTTATTGCAGCTTGGGAGCTAGGAGCAATAGATAATGGTATTGCAGCAAATGAGGCGAGACTAGTCTGTGTCAAGTTAGCAAAAGAGGAAAACCCCACAGTAGGTGAAATGGGAGAGGTTGGTAAGATAGAGGATATGATAATAGGTGCGATGATGGAAGGAGAAGGCATGGGGAAAGACAGTGAAAGAATGGAGGAAATAGGTGGCAAGGAAAAGGAAGTGGAGAGTGAAACAGAGGATATGGAAGGCATATACATGGTGGAAATGGAAGAGAGTGAAGAAATAGAAATGGAAGAGATGGAGCTACTCGGGTTGTTTGAATCTATTGTTAATGAACATGAGGCAGTTGAGATGGTAATTACTGGTGAGGAGGTAGCTGAGGTATCTTTTTGGATGATTGTTACAGGAGCAGCAGTTGAAATAGCAAGAGAAGGTGCATCAGTTGAATCAACAAAAGAAAGTGTGGCAACACTTACAGTTGGGGCAGCAGGGGGTATAGAAGTTGCTGGCAAGTTTGTGTTATCTGGTGTTATAGCAGTAGAGGCCTCTATAGTTATGCTAGTGGTCTTCACTTTAGTTTTCTTGGTTTTAGAACCTTCCCCCGGTCCACTAGGCATATCTCTCTTCTTTGATGCCCTTGTTCTGGTTACAGGAGGCATGTATTTCTTTTGTGCCTTAGGAGCAACCTTTTTTATTTTCTTTGCTTTAGCTTTCTCTACCAAGGGTAAATGTTCCTCACTGTTTGATTTCCTGGCAGGCTCTTGAGTTGGTTCTGCTTCATCTGCTATCTCTATAGGTATATCTTCTTTACCTTCAAACTCCTTTTTAGATTCAGGTTCAATATATATGAGTTGCACTCCTTGTCTCTCCAAAACAACTTAACTCCTTACACATGCCTTACTTAATCTTATTGTTTCTTTCATCACTTCATCCAAGGAACTTTCTTCCGCATTGGCCTAGTTTGGCAATGGGATTGGTTGGTGATATTGTGCCTCCTAAGATCCTCTATGCATTACATTCTCATCATCTTCAAGTTGATCTAGAACTGCTCTGATGTGGAACTTCCTTATGAATCCCAAGGACAATCTTGAATGGGCCCTCTTCAGCACTTCATAGTCATCTACACAGTTGGCCCAAAAATTTTCTAAGTGCATTTTGTGAAACAACTTCTTGCTCACAAATCTCTCCATTACTCTATTCGGATCAAAATGATTTCTCTTTGTGTATAGATGGAGATTAAGCAATTGGATCTATGTATCTGAGTGTTTAGTTGCCCCTAGGGAAACACATGCATAATTGCCTTTACCTAATAGGATGGGAAATTGGACATTTGTTCTATGGAGATGTTTTAATTCTTCTACACAAGTAATTAATTGCCTTGATAGCTCCAAAAGGACTACTTTGTCAGTGGGATAATGGAGCAGTCTGTAGGTCATTCTTGTGAAGCCTTGAATACTTAGATAAGTGAATTTCTCAAATTGTATGTACCACCTTCCATATTTTGTAACTTCATTCATGGCCTCAGTGGGTATTCTAAGAGCTGTGTTTCCTTGCAACAGTCTAGTTATGTACATGGTAAAGGCATCATTCACCCTTTTGAAATGGATGAGAGATTGGGACAGTGCCAGTTAGGTGTAGCACTCATAAACTTTGACTTGATGCTTCTCATCATTTCCAACTTCTCCTACTTTTGACAATCCAACATATTCATTCTTCCTTGCCAATGCATACACCACATAAGAGGTCCATCTAAAAAATTGCTTATCTTGAAATTGTTGAATGCCTCGTGTATGTTGTCACTCAATATCTAAGCCCAGTGGAATTTGGTGTCCTTAGTAATTATCTCCTCAATCATCAGAAACATCCACCCTTCAAATGTTGATGCAGTGGGCATTCCATATATCCTACTAAGTAGGGTTACCAAATCCACTATTTCATCATGGAAATTGCTTTTGTATAAGACTTGAGGAAGTTTGACAATAGCAGATTTTTTTCTTTTCATCCACTGTTCATTGATGTGCTTCTTGCATGTATCCATATCCTTCTTATATGTGGCCTCTGCACCTATTTTGTCTAGCATAGTCATCACCGGATACCATGGGATCCCAAAGATCTCTGCTAAGGATGGTGGACATAGGTCTACAAGTACATCTCCATTGGGAGTTTTTATGGTCCTAGTCATTATGTCATATCTATCAGCACAAGCAACTATTAACTCTACACATTGGGCTGAAGTAGGGAAGGCAACAACCTCTATAATCCCACTGTCCTTTACTTTCTTGGCCCTTAGGGTTGGATTAGGTCCAAATATTCAAAGTCTGAAATCATCTAAGTCAATGTGACCTAGATTAGTGTCTCTTATGTTTTTCCATCCAGTGTTGATCTTGGTTTCGGGAGGAATGCCCTTGAACTCGTACTTCATGGCTTGGGCTCTTGCAGTCATTTAATTTGCATGACTAGACCTCATAAGTCTTGATGCCTTTGAATGGTTTTCCTAACTCCTAAGTTTGAACTGCATGATTACCAAGCTAACTACTATACCACTAAGTCATGTTATGAAATCAATATTGTTATCAGAAAATGTGAACAATAGTCTAAAGCAACTAATCATCCAATAACTCAATGGAAAGTGATGTAAATACAGATAATCAAAGATTATACCTTCAAAAATTGTTTTACTTCTATGTTTCCATTGTTCGCCTGTCTCCTCTTGATCTTGATTGTAATCGAGCTCTCAGAAGTGCGCACTTCCTTGCTGTTGAAGATGACAAGAGTGGAACGGCTGTGATATGGAATATACAATGGAGACTAAACTACAATACAACTATAATGGATATGGGTGATTAATAATGAAGACATGGTGATGATAATGGATTGGTAATGCAAATGAAATGATAACTTTGCCAAAGACACATTGTAAGGATTCCTATAGAGTAATTTTGCTTAAGCTTAGATGGATACAAAATGGGTGTGTAGACCTTGCTTATATAGGCTGAGGGAAGACCAAATCCAAGTGTTAATAGATCCATGACTGGAGGAATTACTTGTGAGGTGTATGGTTGAGAAGACTTGAGAGAATATGTGCGAATCAAGAGAGGACAAGTGTCCAAGCCTTCTTCATGAGTTATGGGAGTTCACATAATAGATTGAAGAGTTAACTAAGATGATTGATCAGTTAACTGGGTTGATTGGGGAGTCAACATAATAGATTGATCAGTGAACTCAATTGACTAATTAGTTAACATATTTGATTGATGAGTTAACTAATTTGACTGGAGGATAAATAGGACATGTGGGTGAGGGAATATTAGCTAATTAAATATTAAAATATTTAATTACATATGCAACAAGGTGAGGTGGATTTATGAAATTTGGACTTAGGAAAGAGGAATTAGAGATTAATTAAATAATGCAAGATTATTTAATTAGATGGACATTAGAAGAATTTAGGGATTTTAATTAAATAAATTAATTTTATTTAATTATTGGAGGGATGCCAATTATTTAAATAAATTAGAATATTTATTTAATTGATAGAGGAATGAGAATAAAATAAATATTAAAATATTTATTTAATTCAACTTAGCCATTTTTAGGTGTATACATTTTGTGCCTCTTCAAAGAATAACAATTTTACGATTGATACATGCCCCAGTTTGTCCCTGGTATAGGTTAATGACGATAGCATGCCCCCTTGGGAGATTGGACGGGAAGAATGTGACGACAGGATGACAGACAATCTCATGATGAGATAGGCTAAATGACAGGTTAGGGTGAAGAAAATGGAGGATGTAAGATAAGGGATGGATGAAAGAGTTAAATGACATGCTATGTAAGATAAATTGATAACACACACAAGCAAGCAATCAAGTATGCACAAATGGTACAAGAACAAACAAGGTATTGCCCCTGTCAAATGTTAAACCAATGATTAATCGATAATGATTGATGATGATAGTGTTGTCATTGCGGGGAATGATATATCCCTAGATCAATACAAAGATGTAGGAAAGATATATCCCACTGTCAATGATGATTGATTGATTTGGTTTACGATGAGATTAGGATCTAGACCATTGATTATGATTGGATAATTTGACAAGATTGATTAACTTGATTGGTATGGATTAAAGATGGACTTACATTTGGATCATTGCTTGGATTGATTGGATAAGGGTTTGAACGAATTGATGGAAGAATTGATTAGAAGAATAAACTTGGACAAATGAAAGAAAAAGACTTTGGATCTTAAGACATTTGGAAAAGGTTTATTATGGAATGAAATGTAATTTGATATGTATGGATGTGTGGATTGTCATCTTCGTATATGCAAGCATTTGAAGTACTTTGTTTCATCATTGAGCTTTTATTATGTTGCAAGAAAATACAAGCATCTAGGTATAATTAAACCATGATGACCTGAGTATTACTTACATAGATTTTGATTTAGCAAGTTAATACAAGTATCTAAGTATAATTGAACCAAGATGACCTGTCTATTGCTTGCATATCAACAGACAAGGATTATACCTATTTCATGTTTAGGCCTCTGATGTCCTTGATGATCATTTTGTTGATCATGTCTTTAGACAAGGCTTTAATATTACTAAAGATAAACCCACAAACAACAAACAAAGAAAATGATTATGCCCCCATCATAGCTCCTCTAGTTTTTGACATCCTTGAGTAGCATAAAAGGACATAATAACAAGAATCAAGATAATAAGACTTAAAACAACCATTAAACCTTCTTGCCATAGATATACGTTTTCTTACAATAACTTGATACAGTCATGTTTGATGTTTTAGGAAGGTCGGTGTTGTCACGTGTAGTTTGATGCCTCATTGTCAAGATGGTGTTCTAAAGCTTGCTTTGTTGCACTGCTTGTTGTCTAGTGATAAAACCATGATCCAGTTTGTTATCCTCTGAGTTGTAGCATTCAAGAATCCAATTCTCTAACTAGGTCGAGGATTTGCCCCTAGTCAAGCAAAGGAATGAGTTATTGCAGATGAACTGACCATAGACATGAAGCATTGGGCCCTAAGGGACTGACCTAGTGCCTTGGGGGCTCATTGATGATGACCTTGCCTACATGACGACATAGAGGCAACATAGTTTGAGGTGTGGACCATGTGGACATAAGACCTAGGTGATGGGAAATGGTGTGGATCTGGATGGACAAAAGGATGGGTGATAAGGGATGAATTGGATGGGAAGCCTCAAGGGCTCATCGATGATGGTCTTGCCTACGTGATAGCTCAGAGGCGACATAGTTTGACAATGGTTCAATGATGGGGTTGCAGATGATTTGATTTTTTGGGGATTTTCTAGATTTTGCTAATGTCTTGATGTTTGTGGGATATTTGGATGGCAATTTGGATAGCCTAAATACTAGATACCGATGACAAGGGTACATCATGGATAGGTAAATGGATGGGTGATAGTGGATAATGGATGGGTAGGTAGAAGGATGGACAATAGTAGATAATGGATCGGAAATGCATGAAGGAGAGATGGGCGGGATAATTCAAGATATGATCTCCAAGGACTATGTCGCATAGGAATAACATGTTGTATTCAAGATATTGTGATTAGGATATATCGTGACAACATTTGCAAGGATATGATGGTAGGATATGTTTGGAAGTATTAGATACATCAAGAGTTGTCCAAAGCTTTGTTTCAACATTTTGCCCATATCTCTATCAAGATCAATAGAATGAATGTGGATCAAAGGGATAAGAATATGTATGTATTAGATAAGGATGGATACAATAGGATGGAAATGATAGGTTGGATGAGACAATGTGCCCCCAAATGTAAGGTACATAGACAATCAACCTACACATGATGCCTGTTTGCCAGGTTTTCATCATGGTACTTATCTAAGGCCTCTATTTGCCAAGTTTTCACCATTGGACGAAAGGATTTCTCTTTACTTTTTTTTTGGATAGGATAGGTGGATATGGATGGGAGGGACTCAAGTGCCTGGTTCCATGAAGGTGATAGTGTCTCTAGATGGATGATGTCGCATGGACCATGTCAAGTGTTCTCATATATGCTAGTATGGGATTGCATGAAAGTGAGATGGAGAAGGTAGATAATGGCTTATGAAAGGAATGATAGTGGATTATGATGCAGATTATGTAAGACTTATGTAAGGATGGAGGGAAGGCTTATGCAAAAACACGGACCATAGGAATAGGATGGGGAAGGTATGTAGGATAATAGTGGAAGGAAGGGGAGATGGAGGTATGTGGAAGTGTCATGGGTTGGAAGGGAACCATGACCAACGGTTGCACATACCATGATAAACATTAAAGCTTATGATGGGAAGGTGGTGTAGGAAGCAATGGTTGGAATTCTTGAGAGGTGGATGCCTCATTTAACTGGATGACTTTTTTCTTAGGTACCCAAACCATTTTTCTTTTAGACTTTACTTGTGAAGGTATGGGCTTGGGTATATGCAGCTTTTGTGTAGCTTCTGAGGTTAATACTTGTTGCTTGGGGACCCACACCTGTTATTTTTGCTTTGAGATGTGTGGGTGTATACAGCTTTTGAGATGGGTTTTCCTCTGATTTTTTGGAATGATTTCCTAAGGTATTAGGACCCTTAGGATTTTTGACTTTATGAAAGGAGGCATCCCAATGTTTATTTTTGAATCCCATAGATTTGGTGGAATGAGTGGAAGCTTCATGTTTAGACAATATGTGCATTTGTCGATCATGATTTGAAATGTGAGGAAATGTGTAGATGGATGAATTTGGTGTTGGGAGAAGTGATTGTAAAATGGATGGAGGGATGTTAGGAGTTGGAAGTAGTGGAGGTAAATTGGATGGTAGAAGGTCTATGGTCATATGCTTTTGACATTTGTAGGATGATGGAGGTGGAATGGTGACATCTGTTTTGGGAATATGATAGGGTTTGTGATGGGAAGTGGTGGATTTAGAAGGCATGAAGTACCAACATCATGAGATTACTTTTTCTCGAGGAGTATAACCAAGGCCATAAGAGGTTGGAGGGACTTTGACATGGATAGGCTCCCAAATACCTTGTTCATGAAGGCCTAAGCCTTTACCTTGATAGTTCATATTTTGGTGTATGCAGTGGACAATGGGATTATGGGTGATTTGGGCACTAGATGTGAGCTCATTATTTGATGGGGAAGGTGAAGTGGTAGATAATGGTTGTTGCTCTCCTAAGGAGGAACATTCAGGGATGAAGGTGGTAAGACCAAGGGTATATGGTGGGGGATTTGCAGCATGGTTGATAATGGATGGTGGAGGATTGTTAGGATCTTGATTATCATTATGCTCACTAAGATCCAAGTTATTGGTTTGATCACTTGTGTACTTGGGAGGAAAGTGTCTCATCAAGGAAAGTGTGTGTTGTTGGATCATGGATAGGACTAGGTGGAGGATGGATAGGAGTAATGGAGGTTTCTTGCTCATGGATGGGTATAGGATCAAGTTGTTCATGCATATCTTCTTCATAGGTAATATCTTGATCATAGAAAAGATATAGGTTATGGATGGGTTGGATTTGGATTTCTTTCTCATGTATGGGTATAGGATCAAGTTTTTCATGGATATCTTCTTCATAGGTAACATCTTGATCATGGAAAAGATAAACGTTATGGATGGGTCGAATGAAAGTTATTTGATCTTGATTAGGACTAGGACTTGATGTGTTTCACATGCTTAGGATTAGGTTCTTGACATACCTCTTAGGTTACTTGAATAGAAGTTATAGGATCTTGGATAGGCTTGACATGCTCTTGAGGGTTATCAACATGAGGGGATGATGGATCTTGACTTGAATTCATTGGTGGAGATTTTTCAATAGGCTCAAGGGGTTGTGGACTATATGATGGGATTGTAGGATTGGAGTTGGCATTGGAAGGATCTTTTATAGGTTCAAGGATAAGAATTTGGTGACATGGTTGACTCCTTGCTAGTAGGCCTTGGATCACATCCTTCGCAGGTGTATGGGTAGATAAATGAGGTAATGGATGTGTGGGTTTGGACGGAGCTCCTTGAAGAGTAACCTTCCCACCGCTAGTGGTTACGTTACAATCAGGCATTTTATTTAGAGTGATCACTTTCAGAAATATGGTTAACAACATAGTCATATGACACATTTGTGTAGTTGATGTTGTCAGCCCCTCTTTTGTTTTGATTTGAAGGACCTCCCTTCTCATAGTTGGGGAGTGGATTCTTGAATGATAAATGGTCATCATTGGATATGTGTCCTTCAATTGATACCTATTTTTTATCCAACAAGTCTTGGATGGCATGTTTGAGTGCTTGACAATCGTTGGTTTTATGCCCTTTGTTTCGGTGATATTCACAAAAATTGGAACCACTCCACCAAGGAGGTTTGAAATTAGGTTCGTAATCACGTGATGTTGGAAGCGTTATGACATTGTTTGATAAGAGCTTCTGCAAGGCTGATTCAAGTGATTCTCCTAATGGTGTGAACTTTTGTCGAGGAGGAAAGTTAGTGGGTCGTGATTCATTGTTTTGGGGCTTGTTTTGCGATGTGTTGTTTTGGGGATTGGACAAGTTGAAGATCGGTTGTTTTGAGATCACTTATTTTGAATCCATGACACCATCATTGACAATGTTTTTATTCTTGGTCCAAAACCTCGGCTTGTCCGTGTTATTATTGGAGCTAGGAGTTTCCTTGTAGATTTTGACTTGTCCTTTAGCTATCAAAGCTTTTTCAATGGGTAACCCCATTTCAATGACCTTACTAAATGAAGTAGGACATTGGATTTGTATTTGATGGCTAAGATCAGCATGTAGGTTGTGGACAAACATCTCAAGCATTTGTTTTTCTGGCATATGATATGGATACTTGCTGGCCAGTTGTCTCCATCTTTGCAAAAAAGAGGCAAAGGATTCTCCACCCTTTTGTTTGGTGTTACATAGATCTAACATTGATATTTATTGCTCAATGTTATAGGAGAAATGAGTGACAAACTTATCCACTAGCTCGTTGAAAGTTCGGATGCTGAGAGGTAGGTGAGAGAACCATTCCATAGCTTGTCCTCCTAAGCTCCTTGGGAATAGTCACATGAGATACGTTTCATTGTGGGCGACTTCGAGACATGCTGTACTAAATTATCTGATATGGTCTCTTGGATCACCCTTTCCTCGATATTTGTCAAATTTTGGTACCTCAAATTTTGAGGGGAAAGGTATCATGATCAAGCCATTGTCAAAAGAATATGGTGGAATATCCTCTAGAGAGTAGTGCTTTGAGGATGCTCCAGTTTGAATGTCCGAGAGCTGTTGCTGCAAGACTTGGATTTGTTGAGTCAGTAAGTCTAGAGGGTTTGTTATATCCTTTGTCTTGTCTATTTTGGGAACCTCTTGTGTGATCTTGGGGGTTTGCATCCTTGCACACCTGTAGCACGATTTACACTGGTTTGTCTATGATGGCTCTTCCAGCTTGGCTTGCTGGGTTTCACTGTTACAGATATGGGCATGGACTCATATAGCCATCACTCGTCCTATTGGCATTGGCACTCAGGGTAGGGATCAACCTTACTCTTACATGTTTCAAGATAGCCTTTCCCAACCCAAGCTGGGAAATTCAGAGTACTAGAGACACACCTTCGACAATGTAGACAGAGTCGAGTGGCGACTATACTTGGACTGCGAGGTATGGGACGATGATGCACATGAGCTACCCTACTGCTTTTAAACAAGATGGCCTATAGGGAGGACATCCTATATTTTAGAGAGATACATTGTTTCATGTGTGTATAGGCAGTTTGGCAGAATCTAGGGTATGCTCTAGGGTAATGCCATATTTGCCCATACGCACAAGAAGAGGACACAATGGGGACCCAGCCCATCCTATGAGACAACTCGTGATGAGTTTCTACATATTCCATAATAGCCTTGGATGATGCATAGGGCAGTGGTAGACATGAGTGTGACACAAGACTATTTTGACTGGTTTGCAGCACATCCCTTTCCTTGCTACTTTGGTCTAGGAGAGTGAGCTCTGATTTTGGATGATTGGGAGGAGGATGATGCGGGGCCACATAGGTGACATAGGAGACGTAGAGGACAGGGGGCAGAGGTGGCCAAGGTGGGGATGATGGCGGTGGTGACAAAGGAGGAGGATGTCATGACGGTGGTGGCAAAGGAGGAGGAGGACATCAGGATGGTGGTCAGGATGGTAGTGATGGGGATGATGGCAGAGATGGAGATGGGAGGAGGGTTCGCTGGTGGATTGATCCCACCCAGCATGCTCAACTAGCTTTATAGGCGCAAGTTTAGTCTCCAGCGTAGCCACATGGATAGGGGCCAAATGATGGGGTGATAGCAAGGTTACGAGCCTAGTTGGCTCAGGCACAGTCTATGCTAGGACTGTAGCAAGGACAGATAGGGAAGATGTAGGCCCAGATTACATAGCTGTAGAGTGACCTATAGACCGCTCGGATAGAGAGAGACACAATGATTTAGAGGTACGGGAGGGTGGAGGCACTCTTAGAGTAGGTACAACTGACAGCAGGACAGGGTCCTACTGGCCAGACAGTGACAGAGATGGTGAGGGCAGACCAAGATATCTTCTACTAGCAGGGCTTATATGAGCAGGTGGTGCCACCAAAGCGTAGGGCAAGTAGCTACCGCCCTAGTTACCATAGCAGATCACAGAGGGCACTTACAAAGAGCGGTAGGGTGATGGGACCTATAGGGCTACGTCCTAGACAACCAAGAGGGGGTGCACTAGGGACAGGAACATTAGGTGGGGGAGGAGGAGATATCTCTCTGCCACAGCCATCACCATTAGGGGGGAGCCATTCCTAGCTACTTCGAGACATGTATCAATTTTAGTAACTTTATCATTGCTTTAGACTTAACTGCCAGCAAATACTTAACTGCCAAGAATAAAATAGTCCATGTGACCAACTTGCACGGTCACTTCTAGTAGTTATCTACCAATCAAAATGTTTCTTGCCTTCCACGTGTCCTAGAAGGGGTCTTTTTTTCTTTTTTACATAACTTTCTTGAAATAGGCCAGATTTTTGCAAATTTATAGTCATTGGAAAGCTGATTCAAAAAACTCCACAAAGGTATAGGTATCTTTAGCCCACTTGGTTAAAATAATCAGGTATTATCAGTCAAAGTCAACCTTACCTTGGAAACTTTAAATGACTATAACTTTTGTATTTTTTAACAAACTTTCATGAATTTTTTTTGAAACAGCATAGAATTTCATGTAAATTCTAATTTTAATATTTATTTGCTGTCACAAATCATATTTCTATGAAATTTTCTAGATTATGTGTTTTTCACCTTGTTGGTGCCTGCATAAACATTCAGGTTTCAAGTATTTAAATTTATAGGCACCTTCCATAAAATCCAAAAATTTCTAAGTCTTTTGGCCTTTGCAGTTGAAAAGTACAAAAATTCAAGTTGCATGCGTGTATCTTTGTATATGCATACATGTTTGTATGTACAAGTGCATTGTGCATTGGCGAGCTTAAAGAAATTTTAGTCGGCCTTAAAAAATGGTGAAAAATCAGTTATATGCATTTCGCAATGCATATTGGGCTTAAAAAAGGTGCATATACATTGAGAAATCTATCGCAGATTCCAAGAATATTCCTTGCTTGTATATCAGGTTACATGTATATTTTCTGTTGTATGTTCAGACATACAACGACTAGATACAAGGAAAACATGCAATGAAGATATTCATTGGCGGCATACAAGTGAAACATACAAGGGTCAATGTACATCGAAACAGATGCAATGGTGAATGTATGTCTGACATACATTAGGAATGTACATTGCAGATATACAAATACATTCACTACAATGCAAATATACAAAGCGTCTTGTATATTACGGCAACATACAAAGTAGTAGGAGATACATTTGGTGGGACCCGCAGGTATACAAAGGAGATTGTATATGTTCCGAACATACAATAGAAACATGCAAAAGATACATGCAAGTGGTGGGCTCCACAAAGTTGTATATGCATTTGCTTGTAAGTTTGCACATACAAAGGGAATTGTATGCATGTTCAAATGTGTGTTCGCGTATACAAAAGTAGATGCAAAGCGGACGCGACAAGAAGGTTAACTGCATTGGCGAAGTGGATGAAGTCCACAGTTGTATGTTGGGCTTGTATGTTCCCAATGCACATTCGAACATACAAGCAAGAGTGGTCAAAGAGTCAACAGTTTCAAATACATGGTGGGGCCCGCAGGTTGTATGTTTCGCAGTGTATATGCCGACATACAGAGTTTGAAGATGCAAGACCCGGATCTCAAAGTAGTTCCAATCTACCTCATAATCTTTTGAGATTTGCTGAATGTATATTGCATGTTGTATGTTTCAATATACAGGGAGAATATACAAAACAATGATGCAAGGAAGGAGTTACAAACTAGACCCGAATATGTTTGCATTTTGTTCTATAAGGGTTTGGGGTCTGACTTGTATGTTTGCAATTGTATGTATCTTCAATCATACATACAATTGCATGTAAGTGGCAGAAAGGGCAAATGTATGCTGCAATGGAAAAGTCAAAGTTGCAAAAGCATCTGTGGCACATTCTCATAGGCCAACAACTTGCCTGTCTGATTTAAATTGTAGATTTGGGAGATGCAGAGAAAGATCGATGACTGTATTTGAATGCAGGATTTTCTTCACGATTGCATTGGCATTCTTGGCAGGAAGGTTTCCAAAGCACGTGGTTTGCTGCGTTTCCACAGGACACCAGTAGGTCGACCATTGATTGCAAAATTACAGAGGCATGGGTTGATGATAGATGTGCCACCTACCAGTTTTAAGAGAAAAATCTCCAAATGGTGGCACAGGGCTCGAGTCCAACTACTCCTTGCCTCTCCTTCTGCCTGCTACATTGATGTTTTGGGCACCATTTTTGTGGTGCACTGTATCTAGTGGATTTTTTGAAATTTTCCCTGTAATTAATTGCTGAGAGCACAGCCTTGCTATAAAAAAGTTGGCTGTGTCACTCATTTGTGGTTGTTGAAAACTGGAGAAATTTTGGTGCTATAATAAGATACAACTTCATTGGTGGCTCTATTTTGGGTGTATTGTGAGTTTATGAATCATATGTTATATGTTTTAGGCATGAATTTACTGGTTTCATGTTGTTTATATGAGTAATGCTTCATTGCATGTATTCTATTATTTGTCTTGAAATTAAGTGTTTACTTCTTCTGAATCTAAACAGCTAAGGGGTGTTTGAGCTTCTAGGACATGGGTTTGCTATGTTGAATGCTTAGTCTTTTACTTCTGCTCAAGGAGTAGATTAAATGTTTTGGGTTAAGTGTTGGGAAGAATATATTGTAGTGAGGATGTTTGTAAGCAGAGATAACTGAATACTTAGTTCTAGGAAGTATCTGTAAGGCGGACACTAAAAATCCCCTTAAAATTTAGTCATTGATATATGTTTATGGTAACCATTCACATGTGTATGTCTATTGACTCCAAGCCCTGAGATAGGTACCGATCCAGTCTTGTATTGAGGTTACAACCAAGGTCCTAGATTTGCATCCAAATACCAAAAATCAAACTCAAACTTTAAATACCAACCTTTAGGACTTAGAAGTAGTTTTAGGATCAAAATCCTCTGTGTCACAACTGATCATAGGCCCAAAGCTAGCCCCTTTGCACTTATTTCATAGTTTTGGTTTGTATAAGAGAGGATTTATCTGCTTTGTGTCAACATCCCACTAGGTTCATAGACATATCTCATGGATGTTGAATAGGGAATACCCCCCTAGGTTTTGCAGAGCCTAAAGAAGAATAGGAGATATTTATAGAGTCTATCTCCTGTACTGTTGGCCCCTGGCTCAGAAATCCTATTGATCAATGATGGCTACCTTGTAGGGATAACTGGGAAAAAGCATCCAGTCAGAATGAACACCAATAGATTTGGTGACTCCGCTGGGGATCTTTGTGTAAAAACCTTGGTTTAAAGGAAAATAATTCCTAAGTTGTAGGTGGCGACTTTGAACAAATCTCCCAACCGGTAAAGTAAAAAGTTGTATGCAAGGGAGAAGATCCCTGCGTAATTCTCTATCTGAAGAATTACCCAGAAAAATGTTGTACAAGAAAAAAAGGGACTGTTCAAGCCAGTCAAGAAGGTTCTCCCATAAGTAATTATAATATTCAAGACAATTCAGGATCTTCAGAGCAGACAATACCTTATTTTTCAAACACTGAGGCTGAAATCCAGGATGTATTTGAGAGACAACAAGGTGACAGACTGAGAATGAGGTCAGAAGTTTTCCAAGAATGCCCTTTCTTAGATCCCCCTAACAGATTTGAAAAAATTGAATCCCCAAGGGATGATGATGGTGATCAATATGAAAAGGGACCATCCTCTTCTATGCCCAAAGATGGAGAATTAGCTAAAGAAATCAAAAGCCTAAGAGCTGAATTAGAATATTTACAAGCTGTGAAGATTAGAGATGATATGAGGCAAAGGGTACAAGCTCTGAGAACTGCTCAACATGATGCAGTCCCCACCCTTGATAATGCAAATGTCTTAAGAAACTAGCATAGAAATGAAATCTAGTATCAATAGAATGATCATAGATAGAATGTAAACAATGTTAGGGTACCATTAAATAATGTGAGAAATCAGAATGCAAAAAGAAATACCGATGTTAATCAATTTGGTAGACAACCTATGCAGCTGGACAGATTCAAGTAGCTTGTTTTCGATGGTATTCCTGGCTACCCTAATCCCATTGACAAACATGTGAGGCCGCAGGTGCCAAAGTTTTCAGGAAACAATACTGTGTCAAGTGAGGATCATTTAAAGGCTTTTCAAAATGTTATGGACAACTTTGAGGTCGAGCATGAAGATGTTTTTATGAAGTTGTTTATGCAATCCTTAGTTGATGAAGCTAGAGAATAGTATAAGGGTCTCTTCGTGGGATGATTTCAGAAGGATTTTTAAGGAGCAGTATGGTGACAAGATTGACCCAAGTTTTTTTGTAAATGAAATCACCAGTATCACTAAGGGGTCAAATGAGCAGGTTGCAAATTTTAATGCTAGATTCACTAAAGTGTTGAACAAATTGCCACCTCACATGAGACCTAATGAACCAATGTGCATGGTACTATACATAAATACTTTTGATGCCAAAACAACCTATGGATTAAGAGATAAGGGTCCTGCTAGCCTTAGGGATGCTTTCAGGATTGCAACAAATATTGAAAATAATAGCAAAGCATCTGGTAAGACAAACAGAAGGGATGATGTGAAGATTCTATAAAATCCAAATAAGCCTCAAAGTACTCAAGGTAATACATCTACTTCTAAGGATAAATTAAATAAATTGACAACTGTTGTTAAGGACTTAAGTTATAGGCTTGCTAAAAATGAAAAGGGAATAGGTCCTGACAGGCAAGTTTACCAGAGACAAGAAAAGAGACCATCATTGCATGATATGCCATATAACACTAATTGGCATAATGGTAAACCCATTCTCCCACATAACATCAACACAAATCAAAGAGCCCAGAATGCAAGGGAAACTCTGAATCCTTTGAAGAAGGTTGTTAATATTGTTGATGACACCCCATGGTGCATAATATGTCGGATGCCTCATTCATAGTTGCAATGTATGATCGCTCAATCTTTATATAATAATGTCGTTGCCTGTGATGAATGTAATGAGCCGCATTGTTTGGAGGATGATAATGTCAATATGCTATTCACGAGTGGGGAATACTCTTCTTGTGATGCTGGTGAAAGCACAAGTTATGGGACTCAGGTTTGCCAACAGTTTCCTTGTGATGAAGATGATGAAGATAACTATGCTTATGCTCAGGACTCACACATTTTTCTGAATAATTTGAGAAGGCCTTTTGATGAAGAAATTAGAGCTCTCACGGCTGCAACAATAGTTCAGGTCAAAAGCAATTATAATTTTAGAGGTAAAGCTCAAGTAAGTGGTGCAAGGGCACCTAGATACTTTAATTAATTTCATGTTTATGTTTTGGTTGAATAAGGTCCAAGTGATTAGTGCCATGTGTGAGTCCAAGTAAAGTAAACCTAGGTTCATTTTGTAAGTCCCAAGGGACATAAGGTCAATTGTAATAGCATAATGCTAAAAATAGCAATAATGCAAAAATAGGCAATAGTGTTTCCCAGCCGCTTGGAGTCGATCTCCCAGCCGCTTGGAGTCAGTTGGTACTACTCTAGGCAAATCTTTAAAACCCAGAGAACTGAATCAAGTGCATATAAGTTAGGGATTGAGATTGCACTCAGTCATATGATATTGTAATCAAGCATTGCTAAGGAGAATCAAACTATTTTCTGTGTCGTCAATCTGCTTTTCATTCTCTTTAAATACGAATTGCTTTAGCTGTAGGTTTTCCTTCCTTTTTGATTTTCCATTGTTGCAACATGACGATTTGAAGCATTCCATTGATAAGATTTCTATCAAAAGCAGTGGAATGGCTTCCTTGTATATATATTTGTTTTCATTTCCTGTTTGTTTCTTTGTTTCGGAGGCGCAGATGTTCTAGTTCGTGGGTCACGCACAGTAGTTCACCTAGCATTCTTATGTGCTAGGGTTTGGTGAAGGCAGATTGTGCAAAGGTGTATATGAGTAGCAATGTAGGAAACCCTAGTGTTCACTGATGGTTAAAATCTGGCCAAAGAATGTGTTTGAATGTGATATCGGCGTGATCAGGGAGACAACGACTCCATGGTAAATTTGACCGATAATCCAAGTCGTGCCAACAGTAGAAATCAATTGGCGTAAGTTTCGAAGGTACATGGCAAATGTACATCACAAGGGTGTGCAAAAGAATGTATGCTGTGAATACATATGAGGTATGCATGTTGGGAATGTATCTTTTGGTAGATACAAGCAATGACCGGTCACAACGGTGAATCAGGGCATAGTAGTTGGCTATAGCAAGTCATGTTATGCACATACCACAGTTTGGTAGTTTATTGTTAAGTTTTGCCCGCTTCCATTGTGCGCTCTACATCAGTAAGTGACCCACGTCAACCAGAAAGCATCTTTGTAAATCAACCAGTGCATAATCATAAGAAGGTTGAACCACAAAAGACACAATGGAACAATAATAAGAACTCTAAGCAAAAACCAGGTCATGATTCTCAAGGACTAGAAAATAAAACTCCCCAAAGCAAGGATCAAAATAAGGATTCTCAGGTCCTAGATAACAGTCAGAATTTCGTTAAGATTAATGCTGGATCAGCTCAGGATAAAAGTAAAACCATGGCTCAGACTACAACTATTATACAAAATTATACTCCCTTTGACATAACTTAGGTTTTGTCCCAGGTAAAGATCTGTGTTCTGTTGATGGAAATGATGAAAGTTGAAGAAATCAGGAATAAGGCATTGTCCTTAATTTCAAGAGTAGCTTGTCAGGCTGAGCAAAATGTTGAGGGTCAAGGTAAGAAATAGGCCTTGAGTATTGAGGAGGATGAGGTTCCTGAAGTTTATTTAGGGGTGACCACGACAAATGCCCTTCATATGTTGAGCCGTTTTATGTCTCCCTTGTTATTAATGGAAAAACAATCAAGAATTGTATGCTTGATTCTGGAGCATCAACAAATATTATGCCTTTGGCTATCATGCAACAAGCTAGATTGAAGATAGATAAAGCATGTGGAAAATGCTATGCAATGGATGCTAGGGAGGTACCAGTTATTGGAATCATGAAGGATGTGGATTTTAGGTTAGCAACATATCTAGAAAAATCATATAGAATGAACATAATAGTGGTTGACATAAAGCCACAATATGGTATGTTGTTGTCAAGAAGATGGGCAACATTGATTGGAGGAAGTATGCATTTAGATCTATCATATGCCATGATTCCAATGAATGGTAAAGACGTCAAACTGGTCAGAGAAGAAAGGTCATTAGAAACAGTTGAGGATCAAGATTCAGAGGAACATGTCTGTTTTGTGGATACTGACTGTGAGAACTTCAAAGTTGTCTCGGGTGATCAAGGAGGTAAAAGGAAAGATATTTGCATTCAAGAGTTGGACCAACATGGTCTATGGACTATGTATTTTGATGGAGCTTGTTCAAAGGAAGGCTCTAGTGCTGGAGTTGTGTTTTTATCTCCAGCTGGTAAGCCTCTAAAGTTCAATTTCTTGCTAAAGTTTGCCTGCACAAATAATACTGCAGAATATGAAGCACTGTTGCTAGGATTGAATGTTGCTCTGAAGCATGAAATTAAGATGATAAAAGTATTTGGAGATTCAAAATTAATTGTTTCCCAGGGTAGAGATAGATATGCTTCGAAGAATAAAAGGTTAAAACAATATAAGTATGTTGTGTGGGATACAATTGAGTTGTTTGATGCGTTTTCAATAAACTGGATAGAAAGATCAAAAAATGTCATGGCAGATTTTTTAGCTAATGTGGCCATAAGGCCAGATGATATTACTCTGTCTGATGTTACAAATGTTGAGGTTAAAATTAGACCTGCAGTGCCAAAAAATATATGTAGTTGGCAAGTATTTGATGATGATAAAGATTTGTTGAAGTTCCTGCACTGTATAGATGAATATGAGAACCAAGAAATTGATTTTTAGAATTTTGTAGAAGTTGTGGATGGAAAAGAAACTCTTTTGGGGAAAGAAGTAATTTAGCTCAAAACAAATAAAATCCCCAGAGGGCTGGTTGCTTTAGAGAGAACATTTGAAAATAGAGACCAATTTGTTACAAAGGCATCTCCTACGAACAAGGATGACTTGGAGGAGGTAAACTTGGGAACTCATCAGGCCCCCAAAAGGGTATATATTGGCAAACAACTCAAGCCACACATTAGGACTATGTTGATTGCATTGTTGAAAAGATATAAGCATGTCTTTGCCTGGTCATATGAGGACCTAAAAGCTTATAGAGAGGATTTATTCTAGCATGAGATCCCATTGAAGCCTAGAGCTAATCCATTCAGACAGAAACAAAGACCTATTAATCCAACTCTGGCTCCAAAAATGCAAGAAGTGCTTATGAAGCTAAGGGAGGCTGAAATAATTGTGCCTATTAGACACTCAACCTGGGCGTCCAATCTTGTCCTAGCTAGAAAGAAAAATGGTGACATAAGACTTTGTGTTGACTTCAAAAATTTGAATGTCTTCTTTAAAGGACAATTATCCGTTGCCCAACATCGAGGCTATGCTGCAGAAAGTAATTGGTTGTGAGCTTTTATCCATGATGGATGGATTTTCAGGATACAATCAGGTAAAGGTAAAAGGATCTGAACAATACAAGACTACCTTTACCACTCCATGGGGAACTTATGTGTATGTAAGAATGCCATTTGGACTAACAAATGTTGGTGCCACATTTCAAAGGGCTATGGATGTTGCTTTTGAAGGATTGATTGACTCAATTCTGGTTGTATATCAGGATGATCTAATTGCCTATTCAAAAGGGGAAGAGCAACATTGCATGCACATGGAGCAAATTTTTATTAGAGCATTGGAATATAGCATTTCACTTAACCCAAAGAAATGTGTTTTTGGGGTAGTGGAAGGAAAATTATTGGGACACATTGTTTCCAAAGATGGAGTTAGGATTGATCCTGAAAGGGTTGCTGCAATTGATAGGATTCAAATTCCCAAAATGGTAAAGGGCATTCAGTCTTTCTTTGGACAAATTAATTTTGTTAGAAGGTTCATTTCCAATTTTGCAGAGGTCACAAAGGATATCTCTAAAATTTTGAAGAAAGGTGCAACTGTCAAATGGGAAAGCGAACAACTACTTCAGATCTGGTGAGTTTGTGGACTTTTGCAACAACTATGTGATTAATTTGTCATATGCATCACCATATCATCCATAGGGAAATGGTTAGGCTGAATCAAGTAACAAAAACCTCATGAAAGTCATCAAAAGGATGGTGGACGAGAACAAAAAGGCATGGGATTCAAAGTTAAAGATGGCATTATGGGCTGATCAGATAACAATGAAGATAGCAATTGGAAGGTCACCTTTTGAGCTAGTGTATGGTGTAGCAGCTAGGTTACCTATGAATAATCTCTTGCCAATCTATAGATTCATACAGGAAAATAATGAAGAGATTGAACATTCAATGAATGAAAGGATAAATCAACTAGTTGCCCTTGATGAAATCAGAAGAGAGGCACAGAAAACAAACATCAAGAAATAACAAAAGGTAAAATATTTGTTTGATAAAAGGGCTATAGAAAGAAAGTATTAGATAAGTGACTTGGTCCTTGTTTGGAATGTAAAAAGCCAAGATAAGGGTAAGCATAATAAATTTGAGCCGTTATGGATGGGCCCATATCAAATAAGCAATATTCATGGAGAAGATTCCTACTTTCTCTAGGCCCTAAATGGTGAATTACTGGAACTGCCTATGCACGGTCAATTCCTAAAGCCCTATCTTTCATAAATGAATATCCTGTGTGCACATTGTAAATTAGGTGTAAATAGTCTGTGCGTGTGCCTTGTATAGTCGCTGGCATTTTGTGTTTTGTGTTTTGCTTGGTCTGTCCCAGAGTGGTTTGGTTCTCGCTGCAGCCTTGCACCTGCATGTCCCCAGTCGAAGCCAAATTTGTTGGTGTTCAATCTGACTGGATGCTTTTTCCCAGTTATCCCTACAAGGTAGCCATCATTGATCAACAGGATTTCCAGGCCAGGGGCCAACAGTACAAGAGATAGACTCTATAAATATCTCCTCTTCTTCTTTAGGCTCTGTAAAACCTAGGGAGGTATTCCCTATTCAACATCCATGAGATATGTCTATGAACCTGGTGGGATGTTGACACAAAGCAGATAAGTCCTCTCTTATACAGACCAAAACTGTGAAATAAGTGCAAAGGGGCTAGCTTTGGGCCTATGATCAGTTGTGAGACAGAGGATTTTGATCCTAAAACTACTTCTAATGTCCTAAAAGTTGGTATTTAAAGTTTGATTTTGATTTTTGGTATTTGGATACAAAACTAGGACCTTGGTTGTAACCTCAATACAAGACTGGATCGATGCCTATCTCAAGGCTTAGAGTCAATAGACATACACATGTGAATGGTTACCATAAACATATATCAATGACTAAATTTTAAGGGGATTTTTAGTGTTTGCCTTACAGATACTTCCCAGAACTGAGTATTCAGTTATCTCTGCTTACAAACATCCTCACTACAATATATTCTTCCCAACACTTAACCCAAAACATTTAATCTACTCCTTGTGTAGAAGTAAAAGACTAAGCATTCAACACAACGAACCCATGTCCTAGAATCTCAAACACCCCTTAGTTGTTTAGATTCAGAAGAAGTAAACACTCAATTTGGAGACAAATAACATAATACATGCAATGATGTATTACTCATATAAAACAACACGAAACCAGTAAATTCATGCCTAAAACATATAACATATGATTCATAAACTCATAAGACACCCAAAACAGAGCCACCAATGAAGTTGTCTCTTATCACAACACCAAAATTTGTCCTGTTTTCAACAACCACAAATGAATGACATAGCCTTCTTTTTTATAGCAAGGCTGTGCTCTCAACAATTAATTACAGGGCAAAATTCAAAAAATCCACTAGATACAGTAGACCACAAAAATGGTGCCCAAAACATCAATGCAATAGGTAGAAGGAGAGGTGAGGAGTAGTTGGACTTGAGCCTTGTGCTGCCATTTGGATATTTTTCTCTTAAAACTGGTAGGTGGCACGTCCATCATCAACCCATGCCTCTGTAATTTTGCAATCAATGGTCGACCTACCAGTGTCCTGTGGAAACGTAGCAAACCGCATGCTCTGGAAACCTTCCCACCAAGAACGCCACTGCAATCATGAAGAAAATCCTGCATTCAAATACATCCATTGATCTTTCTCTGCATCTCCCAAATCTATAGCTCAAATCAGACAGGTAAGTCATTGGCCTATGAGAATGTGCCACATAGATGCTTTTGCAACTTTGACTTTTCCATCGCAGCATACATTTGCCCTTTCCGCCACTTACATGCAATTGTATGTAATATTGAAGATACATACAAGCGTAAACATACAAGTTGGACCCCAAACCCTTATAGAACAAAATGCAAACATATTGGGTCTGGTTTGCAACTCCTTCCTTGCATCATTGTTTTGCATATTCCCCCTATATATTGCGACATACAACATGCAATATACATTCAGCGGATCTCTAAAGATAATGAGGTAGATTGGAACTACTTTGAGATCTGGGTCTTGCATCTTCAAACTCCGTATGTTGGCATATACACTATGAAACATACACCTGCGGGCCCCACCATGCATTTGAAATTGTTGACTCTTTGACCACTCCCGCTTGTATGTTCGAATGTGCATTGGGAACATACAAGCCCAACATACAACTGTAAACTTCATCCACTTCGCCAATGTAGTTAACCTTCTTGTTGCGTCCACTTTGCATCTGCTTTTGTATATGCGAATACACATTTGAACATACATACAATTCCCTTTGTATGTGCAAACTTACAAGAAAATGCATATACAACTTTGTGGAGCCCACCACTTGCATATATCTTTCGCATGTTTCAATTGTATGTTCGGAACATATACAATCTCCTTTGTATACCTGCAGGTCCCACCAAATGTATCTCCTACTGCTTTGTATGTTGCCAGAATATACAAGATCCTTTGTATATTTGCTTTGTAGTGAATGTATATGTGCCCCCTTTGTATATCTGCAATGTACATTCCTAATGTATGTCGGACATACATTCACCATTGCATCTATCTCGATGTACATTGACCCTTGTATGTTTCGCTTGTATGCCGCCAATGAATATCTTCATTGCATGTTTTCCTTTGTATCTAGTCATTGTATTTCTGAACATACAACACAAAATATACATGTAACCCGATATACAAGCAGGGAATATTCTTGAAATCTGCGATAGATTTCTCAATGTATATGCACCTTTTTTAAGCCCAATATGCATTGCGAAATGCATATAACTAATTTTTCACCATTTTTGAAGGCCGATTGAAATTTCTTTTGGCCAGCCAATGCAGAATGCAGTTGTACATACAAACATGTATGTAGATACAAAGATACACGCATGCAACTTGAATGTTTGCACTTTTCAACTACAAAGGCCAAAAGACTTAGAAATTTTTAGATTTTATGGAAGGTACCTGTAAATTTAAATACTTGAAACCTGAATGTTTATGCTGGCACCAACAGGTAGGACAAGGGGAAAATGGATTGGATGTGAAGTTGGAGGAAAGGGGAAGGAGATTTCTAAGAATCCATGGATTGGATGACACGAAGGGCTTAAATTTTTTGGCTTTAGACTTCTCTATCTTGTTTCCCTAATATGTGATTAAGTCCTAGAAAATCACTTACGAGTATAGATACTTACTAAGTTTTCTAAATTGAATGTAATAGTAAGTGATGGATTAATTATGAAAAGAGGGGTTCAAATTAGGTTTATACTAGGTTTCAAGGTAAGGACTACTATTGAAAATGTAGTAAGGATTAGGGCACAAATGAGTAGGGAAGGTTACTTTTTCAAATTTTAATAAGGTCATCAATGCCCACCATATAAGGATGTCCTTAAGGAGTTAGGAGCTCAGATTTTCAAGGATGGTAAATGGGGTGTTTCTAAGGATGGATCTACTTGTGTATTATCCTTCTATGATTGGGTAAAATGCTAGAAATGGATCAAATGATCCTTAAACATGTATAAGGGGATGGACATCAAATGAGTGCAGAAACATAAGGTAGAGATTGCAAAGTAGAAAAAATTATACCTTTCATTTTTCCCCCACTATAGTGAGTTGATGGCATTAAGTGAACAAGCATGCTAAAGTAAAATACAATAAATAAAAGTAAAGTACATTGCATAGTATTCTAATATTTTGCAAAATATGTGTAAAAAGGATATATATATATATATATATATATATATATATATATATATATATATATATATATATATATATATATATATATATGGGATTGTGAATGCTCTCAATCTCCACTTGTCTTCCCTCCCTACCATGTGCATGCTTCTATACTACAATGTACCTAAGAAAAAGAAAGTATAGTCATTGTATGATAAAGAAAACAATGCTACAAAATGGAAATGAAATACTACATGGAAATGAAATGCTAAATAGAAAGGTGCACATGCATGCAACTCCAACCAATCCATATGTCTACTATAACAACACTAGAGAGAGAAAGTGAAGATTTATATAGGATCATGAAATGAGAGAGGAGGCTATGGATGAGACGCATTGAAAAATGGCACCTTGGTAAAGTTTTGGTTATAACTTAACAATTGAGATGTAAATATAGAGATTGGTGATGTTGCTATCAAATACATGGGTTAGGTTAGGCTAAAAATATAAAAATGATAAAAATAATGATGGTTATGTGGTCACCACCTAGTTATATGAGGTTTCCACCCAATGAATAGGCCAAATCCACCATAAAAAGTATAAAATGTGACTATTAGGGTGTCATGCCTAGCTATTAAAAATGGTAAAAATGATGATGGTTATGTGGTCACTACTTAGATATATGAGGTTTCCACCTAAAGGAAAAGTCCAAATCCATCATAAAAAGTATAAAAATGTGACAATTATGTTGGGAATTAAGGTGTCTCAACCTTGCAATTCCTAGCATTGATTATTAGATTATTTATTTATTTATTTGCCTATGATGTAATTTATGTTGCACGTCTTGTTTTGTCATTTAGTGTGAAGTGGCATGGTGAGTTGTCACTCAACTTGTAAGGTGACTAGGATGGTCAACTCATCCCACATGGATATAGGTGTCCCATTTGAGGTGGCAATAATATGCCATGTGTCGGCATCTTGTGTTATAACATAGGAGCTATTTTGTATGATAGAATCTATGACGCGTAAGAGCCATGTATAGAGATTCCTATGACAAGTGAAGACAAGTGTCGAAGAGCATCTTTGCATGTAGAGAAGGCATCTTTGGGTGCCCAAGTTGGCTTATGACATGTTGTAAGAGGAATATGCTATTTTTAGTCTTGTATGACAGATTCTCTTACAACATTAAGTGTTGTTATGTTGTAGATTTTTATGATAGCTGTAAGATGCGTAAGAGCATCTATCATTGCCTATTTTTAGCTTGGAGCGCTCCATTCTTGGGAAGTCAAATCTGCCATGTATGACAGATGTAAATGAGATGTATGCATGTAGGACAAGTGTCCTTAGGTGTGTGAAATGGGCCATGTGGCCAAGATGGATGCCCATCTCTAGAAGCCTCCTGTTTATGCATTGTAACTCTATATAATGAGGTGTTTTGGAGTAGTAGTTGCATAGTTTTTGTATAGGTATTGTTATGCTACCGTAATTACCCTAGAAATGACATTTGTAGACTCCTGGAAGAACTTGCATTACAAGTGTGATGTAAACAATCTTGTTTTGATAATACATTGTGCAGGTTTTGGAGTGTGGGGTTTTTCACTTGAAAATGTTTTCCCCACGATATATCTTGTGTCTCTCTTGCATTCTTGTGTTGTGTTTTCTATTGTAATCTCTATGTTAAACACATGACATAATTGTAATTGTAAGGATTTAAAATAATTTGCATACTATTCCCCTCATTAAGTTGGTGTGGGAAGTGTGTTCTGCGTACCTTGCTTCCTTTCAGTTGGTATCAGAGCTTGATCACCTTTGATCCTAGTTGTTGGGTAGGGGTTTTCTGAGCTAATCTTCAATTGAGTGGGAGTCTATGCAAAGTATTCTGTAATCTTGTTGCAGGAAGGAGATGGTAGGCACATCCATAAGGATAGATTTGGAAAAGTTTAATGGCAGAAATTTTGAGTTGTGGAAACTTAAAATGGAAGACATACTTGTTGATAGAGACCTATGGGAAACAATTTCTACAACAAAACCAATGGCAATGGCTCAGGCAGATTGGGATCTAAAAAATCGTAAAGGTAAGGGTCTTGTGAGACTCTATTTAGTTGATTTTATCCTGTTAAATGTTCATGAAGAGAAGACCGTGAAAGAGCTATGGAAGAAACTTGGTGATGTTTATCAGGCTAAATCCCTGGTAAACAAGTTATTCCTAAGGAAGAAGTTGTATTCTCTAAGGATGGAAGATGGAGGATCGGTTGCAAATCACCTGAATGCCTTTAACATGCTTGCACAGTTGATTTCCATTAGTGTGAAAATGGAGGAGGAGGATCGTTGCATGACCTTGCTTTGTTCTTTGCCAAACTCGTGGGACCACCTTGTCATGGCCTTTGGGAGTACTACAACCATCTTCAAGATGGATGAAGTTTTGTCTTCACTGTTATCTAAAGTAATGTGGATAAAGTCTTTTGAGTCAGCTAAGGAAGCTCTTGCGGTTCATGGTACACCCAAAGAGAAAGAGAAGAAGAAGGACAAGAAAGCTGAGAAGGGCAGATCCAAATCCCGTGGGAGATCCAAATCTCCTGGAAAGTCCAAGGCACTGTGTTGGAACTATGGTAAATTTGGACACTTTCGAAAGGAGTGTAAGGAGGAGAAGAAGAAAAAGAAGAAGAACATCTCTGATTTAGATTCTTTCTGTAAGTAAATTAAATGATGCAGGTGTGCAGGTTGTCTTCTCAGGTGGAGGATGCAAGATGACAGAGGAGCTATGGTGTTTGCTAAGGGTACTCGGAGAGGTACTCTGTTTTAGCTAGATGCATGCATTACTCAGTGCAATAGTTCTTCTATTTCAAAGAAAAGAGCTTTAGATTCTTCATCCTCACCATTGGAACCTATAGTAAATAAATGTGTTACTTCAACTTCTGATAGTAGTGCTTTCTGGGTACTTAAGGGTGCTCATGCTTTGGAAATGAAACTTCCTGCTGAGAAGACAATGTTGTGACATGAGAGACTTGGTCACATTGGTGAGAAGGGTCTTAGAGCCCTGAAAAATAAAAACCTCATTGAGGGGTTAAATGATTGTAATATCGAGTTTGACTTTTGCGAACATTGTGTATATGGAAAGAAAAATCGTGTTTAGTTTTACTCTAGCTCTCACAAGTCTTCTGGTGTGTTGGATCTAATTCATTATGATGTGTTTGGTCCTGTGAATGTTCCTTCAATTTCTAAATCATTATATTTTGTATCATTCACTGATGATTATAGTAGGCGGACATGGATTTATTTTCTCACAAGCAAATATGAAGTATTTAGTCAGTTCAAAGAGTTTAAAGCTTTTGTAGAGAATCAAACTAGTAAAAAGATTAAGTGTTTGAGAACTGATAATGGTGGTGAGTTTTGTTCCGCAGATTTTGATAAGTTCTATAAAGAACATGGGATTGAAATATATAAGACAACTCCATACACCACTCAACAAAATGGAGTTGTAGGGAGGATGAATATAACGTTGATGGAGAGGGCTAGGAGTATGCTTAGTCGAGCTAGCCTTGAACAGAAGTTTTGGGCTAAAGCTGTAGCCACTACTTGCTACCTAGTTAGCAGGTCTCCTACTTTAGCACTCATTGATAAGACACCCATGGAGGTGTGGTCTGGTAGGAAGCCCTCGTTGATACATCTTCATGTTTTTGGTTGTGAGGCATATGCACATGTGCCTAAGGAGAAGATGTCAAAATTGGAGAACAAGGTAGTTAAGTGTATCTTTATTGGCTATGGTGTTGATATGAAAGGGTACAAGCTTTGAGATCCTGTGGCCGAGAAAGTTTTGTATAGCAGAAGTGTTATTTTCAGAGAGGTAACACATTCTCCTGTTGTTTTACAGCCAGGATAGAAAGAAAATAAAGAGGATGTGGTTCAGTTTCTACTACCCCTGAGAAAACTGAACTGAAAGACCTTGTTGGACCTAATGATGAGGAGAGCTCTAGCAGCTCTGAAAGTTCAGAAGAAGATGAAGAACCTCCACCTCAGCTTTTAAGGAGGTCTACATGAAACAGGAAGCAACCTGAGAGGTTTGGTTATTCATTGCTTGATTCTAGTTGTGCTTTTGCCTTGATTTCTAACACTGATGAGCCTAGAACTATGAAAGAGGCTATGGGTATGAAAGATGCAGGTTCCTGGAAGAAGGCCATGGAAGAAAAGATGGCTTCATTGGAAAAGAATAAAACTTGGGACTTGGTGCCTTTGCTTAATGGACAGAAACTTGTTGGATGCAAATGGGTGTTCAAGAAGAAATTTGGTGCAGATGGCAGTTTTGAGAAGTATAAGGCTAGATTGGTTGCGAAGGGGTACTCTCATGTGGAGAGAATTGATTATGCTTTCCTTCATGGTGACTTGGAGGAAGAAATCTACATGTCACAGCCAGAGCACTACATGGTAAAAGGTAAAGAAAATTTGGTTTGCAAGTTAAAGAAGTCTTTGTATGGTTTGAAACAGTCTCCTAGGATGTGGTACCAAAAGTTTGATGCCTTTGTGTTGAGTATTGGATTTCTTAGATCGAAATCAAATCATTGTGTTTATTTTAAATTTGACAATGATCACATTCTCATTATAGCATTGTATGTTGATGATATGTTACTAATCATGAATGGTAAAGGTTTGATTTCTGATTTGAAGTCTCAGTTGTCAGCACAATTTGAAATGAAAAATTTAGGGGCAGCCAAGTACATTCTAGGGATGAAGATAAGAAGAGACAGAGCAAACATAAAACTTTGGTTAGGCCAGAGTAAGTATCTTAACATTGTGTTGGAGAGTTTTAGTATGGTAGATTGCATACCATTGACTGTTCTTGTTACAATGGAGACAAAGTTATTTGTTGATGATTGTCCAAAGTCTCCTTCTGAGGCGGAGGATACGAGAAGAGTACCTTATGCTAGTGCAGTTGGCAGTTTGATGTATGCTATGGTCTGTACAAGACTAGACATTGCCCAAGTAGTGGGGCTCCTTAGTCGGTTTATGGCTAATCCTAGATGGGTACACTGGGATGCAGTGAAGAGAGTGTTTAGATATTTGAGGGGTACTTCTGAGTATTCCCTATGTTATCATGGTTATCCTATAGGACCTCAGCATTCTGTGAGTATTCTTGGATTTGTGGATTCTGATTGGGAAGGTGACATTAATAGCAGGAGATCCACCAGTGCTTATGTGTTTACTATGTTTGGTGGTGCTATTAGTTGGATGAGTAAGCGACAACCTGTAGTTGCTTTGTCCATGACAAAAGCAGAGTACATGGTAGCAACTCATACTTGTAAGGAAGCAATTTCGCTTAAGAGATTGTGTTCAGACATTAGTTTTGATGTAAGACAGATTACTATCTATTGTGACAATCACAGTGCAATTTGCTTAGCAAAGAATCCTACTTTCCATGCCAGAACAAAGCACATTGATGTCCAGTATCATTTCGTTCGTGATATCGTAGAAGATGGGAAGGTGATATTGGAGAAGGTTGACACTTTGAATAATGTTGTAGATGCATTGACAAAACCTGTGGGCACAGACAAGTTCAGATGGTGTTCGGAGTCTATGGGCCTCTTGCCCCCTAGCAGTTAAATCTTGTTATTCTATTGGCTTTTGCAAGGTGTTCAACAAGGAGGAGAATGCTGGGAATTAAGGTGTCTCAAACTTCCAATTCCTAGCATTGATTATTAGATTATTTATTTATTTATTTTCCTATGATGTAATTTATGTTGCAAATCTTGTTTTGTCATTTAGTGTGAAGTGGCCTGGTGAGTTGTCACTCAACTTATAAGGTGACTAGGATGGTCAACTCATCCCATGTGGATATAGACGTCTCATTTGAGGTGGCACTAATATGCCATGTGTCGGCATCTTGTGTTATGATAGAGGAGTTATTTTGTATGACAAAATCTATGACACGTAAGAGCCATGTATAGAGATTCCTATGACAAGTGAAGACAAGTGTCGAAGAGCATCTTTGCATGTGGAGAAGGCATCTATGGGCGCCCAAGTTGGGTTATGACATGTTGTAAGAGGAATATGCTATTTTTAGTCTTGTATGATAGATTCTCTTACAACATTAAGTGTTGTTATGTTGCAGATTTTTATGACAATTGTAAGATGCATAAGAGCATCTGTCATTGCTTATTTTTAGCCTGGAGTGCTCCATTCTTGGTAAGTCAAATCTTCCATGTATGACAGATGTAAATGAGATGTATGCATGTAGGACAAGTGTCCTTGGGTGTGTGAAATGGGCCATGTGGCCAAGATGGACGCCCATCTCTAGAAGCTTCCTATTTATGCCTTGCAACTCTATATAATGAGGTGTTTTGGAGTAGTAGTTGCATAGTTTTTGTATAGGTATTGTTATGATACCGAAATTACACCAGAAATGACATTTGTAGACTCCTGGAAGAACTTGCATTGCAAGTGTGTTGTAAACAATCTTGTTTTGATAATACATTATGTAGGTTTTAGAGTGTGGGGTTTTTCACCTGGAAAGGTTTTCCCCATGATATATCTTATGTCTCTCTTGCATTCTTGTGTTGTGTTTGCTGTTGTAATCTCTTGTTAAACACACAACATAACTGTAATTGTAAGGATTTAAAAGAATTTGCATACTATTTCCCTCATTAGGTTGGTGTAGGAAGTGTGTTCCGCGTACCTTTCTTCCTTTCAAATTAGGGCGTCATGCCTAGCTATGTTGTAAAAGAGTCCAATCCAAGCTAAGTGATACTATTGCAATGGCTTAAATTGATTGGCAATAAGAAGAGGCAGTGATCAATTTAAGGTAAAGTTAGAAAAGGGGAAAAAGGAAACTTTGCCAAGGGATAATAGTAGAGTAGGTAGAATAGATAATAGAGGGGGAAATGGAAGGAGATTCCCCCAATAGTGAGAAAGGTTTCCCCCAAGTGAGGGGAAAATTCTCAACATGTAGGATAAGCATTGAGAAACTAGATATAAGCACTAAAGTGGTGAGAGTAAGTAATGGTAAAGTGAACTGAGGAAAATGAGAGTGTATAAACTAAGGTAATGCCTTTGAGTACTTAGGATCAATATAAAATTCACTTAGGAGAGAGGAAAGTGTGAAAAGATAAGAGAAAGGAAACATGATATGATCTACATAAGATGTGTATATATCTAGTTTCTCTTTTTGTAGGTTTTTTGCATCTCTAGACATGTTTCTCAGCTCTAGCATCTTCGCCCTATATATCAACATTTACACATGCCTCCCAATGCATGTGTAGCTTCTTGAGGCGTCTCTATTCTTTCTATTTGATTGTTTGAGTGTTTTCTAGGCTCAAGGCATCTATGCAGTCAATAGAGGTGTTTGTGTCTTTTTTTGCATTTCACAAATTTAACTTTGTTTCATCTTTGGGTTTTCTTAGCAATGTACTCTTTTCTACTTAGCATTTTTATAGAGCCTTGTTTATTGTTTTATTAGACATTTGGCTAGGGTTTGTGGCTTGTCAGCTTACAATATTCGGTTTGATTTGGCTTGCATACTAACCTCAGATTGTAGGATATATTATTTGTCATCTCTAGGGTTTTGGCTAACCTTTGTTTGTAGGGTTTTTGTTGATTTCTAGACTAACCCTTGTGTTTGTAGCTTGAGGTGTCTACATCCTAGTGTGAGGCATCTATGTGGTTCTAGAGGTGTTTGCACTATCTCTCAAGGTGTCTCTATTTTAAATGTACTTTTGGGCCTCTAACTTCATCTTTTGTAGGGTCCTACCTTTTTTGAGCTAAATACTTGTTATTGATTTATCCCTAACTCTTGGTTTTGCAAGCCTTTGGATCCTTTAAACCTTAGATAGATTCCTTTTGAGCATAGGCCTCTCTTTTTGAATATTGGCTAGAATCCTTGCATTTTGTTTCAAGAGAAATTGTTCATTGACTTATTTTATTAAATCTCTTACAAGATTTTGGTTACATATTGGTTTTTTTGTGCTAACCTTGTTTTCCATGCTTGAGTTATTTGTGACCTAATTAGAGGTGTCTATGTTGCCTCTAAGGCATCTGTGTAGCCCTTAGAGGTTAACGTGTCTCTAGAGGTGTCTTTGTAGTCCTCTAAGGAATCTGTGTTGCCCTTGAGGCATTTGTGTAGCACTTAAAGGCATTTATGTCTTTTCTACCTAGTCTAGCTTAATCTAGCATCTTTGCTTTGCAAATCAACATTTTTGCTTTGTGTGAACCATCTTTGCACTATGTTTTGGTGTCTATGTTGCATCATAGTTTTTTTTAGCATCATATTAATCATTTTTTGCTGACCTTTATTTGATTTGTGGGATTGATAATCTTGTGGATTTATCTCTAACTATTTGTAGGTTCGCTTGTTGAAACCCTAGACCTTTGAGACTACTAACATGTGGGTTGTATGTTTCATTTGAAGAAGACTCATTATCAAACTTCCATTTGTGATTTGTTGGATTAGTGTGTCCAAGGGTGTGTGTATGCCCTTCCCTTGCACCACAAGGTGATCTTGGGGATCGAAAACATTCCTTGTGCATATTAGTCTTTACATAGTTTCACATTTGATTTCTTAAGGTTAATGAAGGTGTTTGTGGTGCTTGTGTGAATAAGAAGTGTGTGCTCTCTTCCCTCACACCGCAGGATGATCTTGGGAATCAAAAACACCTATTCATTCACTTTTTATTCATCCTAAAGGGGCACTTATGTATGCTCTCTCCTCATGTCTTAGAGCGATCTTGGAGATAAAAAAACAAGTGATACTTTTTTCGTTTCTTTTTAGTGGGCTTGGCTTGGATTTAATTATCAAGTGGCAACTTAAACCCATGTGTTCTAATGGGGTATAAAAATATGGGAGAGAATTGAAAGACTCTCCCATTGAGGTACATTTGTCGTTAACGACTAAGCTCACAAGAAACTTTATATCTTACAAAGTGAAGGTGAAGTGTGGGTTACCCTCTCGCACCAAGCCATTATACATACATCCCATTTCATGGACTTGGGCCTCATGTACCTTTTGGTATAACGAGGACATCCCTAGAAATCCAGGCCAAACCTAGCTTAGAGGACTTTAGTCATCTGTACTTGTGATGCATTGGTAAGTGGTTAGCCTTAGGAAGTTACTCACAATGTGCCTTTGGAAATGATATTGTAGGCCACATATGCTCTCCTCTCACACCTTAGTGTGATCTTGAGAATCAAAAGTGGTTAGTGCCTCCTCATGTGCCCTACTTTCCACACCTAGGTCATGGCATTTATTTGGGCTCATGAGTGTGTACACACCCATTTGAATAATCTAGGTTGTTGGTGTGTTTACTTTGTTTTCATTTTGTTCTAAACCTGTGCTTGTATAAGATTTTTCTAGCCTCCCATGCTTATTATTCATCCTGTAGGATGCCTTCTAATAAAGGCTATGAGGATTTAAATAAAATTATTTAGCAATTTTTGTGGGTTAACTAGAATGGTAATGCTAATTTCAAAGCTACTTTGTGGTTACATTGCATAAACCAAAGTATAAAGGTGGGTTGTATCTTTTAGATCCTAAAACTCAAAGGACTTAGCTATTAAGTGGATAATTAGAGTTGTTTCAGGTGAGGAACCATGGAAAATTCTAGTGTGTCATTGAATTAGTACTACTTCTATCAAAAGGAAATGGCTATCAGTTAGGTGGTTGGATACAATCCTTCTTTTTTCAAATTAAAGCATCTTTTTCTTTACAATCTATTTGGAGGGCATGGCAATAAGTTTGTTTGCTCTTGAATTGGAAAAATTATTCCTTACAAAATGGCTTCAGTTTTGCTACGTCTTCCATTTGGTGGAGCAAGCTTGTTCAATATCAAGGGCAACCTCTTGCTATTAGTTTTCCTAGGCAAGCTTATTATTTATTTAAAAAGGGGGTTCATAATTTTGGCAACATTTGGGACTTTGTTGCCTTAGACTAGGCTACTTGGTAGACTTAAAAAATTTACTTCAAACTAAATAATAAGTCTAAATGGTTCCTATTTTTTGTTAAATCACTGGTTCCTCTAGACTGAACCATAAAATTATGTATGCCTATTCAATGTAGCTTTTTAAAAGATTGGTCGTGGTTTTTAACGCTTCAATTTCCTTGCTTCCCTTTGAAATAGATTTATTTATGTTTACTTCCACCTTTGTCTATGAACCCAAGACTTGACCAAAAGTGGAGATGTAGATTTCATGAAAAGTTTTGGGTCAAATTGAGCACCCAAATTTGGAGATCTAAAGTTGAGGATGATGCTCAAACTTTGGCCATTAAAATCTTACATTACAAGTTGCCTGTGGGGGATAGATTGAGATGTATGATGGTTCAATGAGTTAAACGTCCTTTTTGTCAATTTAATGAAAGTTTAAAGCATATTTTTTGGGACTGTTGGTGGACTAAAAAGAAATGAAATGTTATATTCAAATTTTTGTTTGCTATATTTGACCACTATTTGAATTGGAAAGAAGTTATCTTGGGTGTTGGTATTTGTAATAATATGGTGGCTGATACTGTGAAATAGACTATTTTGCTTCATATTTGGAAAAGTAGACGTTTATTAGTATTTTCGAGTTCTAATGTTCACCAGGTATAAAAAATGCTAAAGTTTTACTCTGACAACTTGTTCTACATTGTTTATCTACGTTCTCGGATATAGAGTGCTTTGGAAAAGAATTTAAAATCAAATTATAAATTCTTTAGCTTCATAAAGTTGACATTTTGTGTCCCAGGCAATTGCACAACATATTCCATTTCTAGGGATGATAATGTGTGGTGTTGTGTTTGAAGGTCCATGGAGGCTTTATTGTGTTCTGTGCTTCATTGTTCCTTCAATGACTGTTCTTTCAGCCTATTTCGAGTTGCTTCTTTGTTCTCCATGGTCCTCAGAAGGTGGTTTGATGTGCGATGTATTGGTTTTTTATCTGTATGGGTTCACTTTACTTGGATGTTATTTATATTTGTACAGTTTTGTTTTTATGTTCCTTGTGTTGTATCCTTTCTTGTTGCTTTGGATCACTGTAAGGTCTCTGTCTAAACAAGTTCCTTTGGTCTTGGGTGTGAAGGCAGTTGTCTTCAATCTCTATAGTATTAGGGAGTATTTGGTTTGGTTATTTTCATTTTATTTGTAGTTGATTACTCCTTCCTTTTATGTATTGTTGCATTATTCAATAAAAATTAAAAAATTAAAAAAAAATTAGACAGTCTATCTAGTTGAGTTTACACTTTATAAGAACATGAAAAGGATAAAAGACAACCAAACACAAAAATAATATAAAACAAGTTGAAAGAAAGCAACTAGGCGAAAGGACCCAATAGATAACCATGTTCCAGTAGTTGCTATGGTGTTGCACACGTAGACCCCTAGTTAAATATATGAAAAGAATAGTAATCGAGAAATAATATACTAGTTAACATTTAATAAGGAACCAATACATGTGCACATATACATGTGTAATAATACATTTCACATGTCACATCAAAGAAATAACCAATCATATGGTAATACATAAGGTGATTGGTAATAGGTGCCTTGGTGCACATGTTTCGGTCTAACTTTTTTTTTTGTGTTTTTGGACAACTTGGTTTAATACCCAAAACCCCAAACAATAGCTTTAAACTTTGAACTCTTGTTTGAGATTTTGACATGCTCGAAATTAAGATGTGCAAGTATTGGGTCCTCTCTCCTTAAAAAAAAAAAATGTACATGACCGTCTACATTTACTGCTTCCTCCTTTTCCTTAAACCACATGCTTTCCCTTACAAAGTGGGAGTGGGGTGATGCTGCTTCATTTCCTATGCGAACATTGGCTCTCACCCACACAATCTACGCCTTTGGTCGCTTGTTCTCTTTCTCACTAACCTCTCGCCCTTTTTATGTACTTTGCCCTCTACCTCCTGCCTCCTTCACTAGATTAAACAACATTATATTTTACTCTGTCAGTGAAATGGCCTTTTCTTTCGAGCCGCACAAAATTCCGTACTGGCAGTCTGGCATCGATGTATGATTATTTATTACTTTTAAAATGGCCCCACGAAAAAGTTGGAATTGATGGGAAAAAAAAATCAATAAAAGCTGAAAGTGATGGAAAACAATTAATCAAACCGACAGTGCCAGTTAAGTAGTTGTGTGAGGCAAGAAAAGATAATAAATGCTACGTACTTAAGTTTAAATCTCATTCAAAATAAATAGTAAATCTCATTATTTTTTTATACGTACTTGGTTCTAATCTAAAATTTTGAGTGCAATCCTCTGTTTTCTTTCTATGGTTAGTAAGCATTCCTTTTTAGATCCAGCTTTAAGATGGAACGATACAAGCCTCCCACAACTAAACTTGCATTCCAAAGCGATAAGAGGTATCATGTGTTTCTGAGTTTCAGAGGAAAAGATGTGAGAAAGACTCTGGTTGATCATTTCTTCCAAGCTCTCTGCGCAGCAGGACTGAATGTCTTCTTAGACAGTGACAAATTGGAAAAGGGGGAAATAATTTGGAAGAGCTTGGACAAGGCAATAGAGAGCAGTGCCATACGCATTCCTATATTTTCCAAAGGCTATGCAGACTCAGCGTGGTGTCTCAAGGAGGCCGCTGCAATGTTGAGCTCCCCTGGCCTGATTATTCCTCTCTTTTATCATGTGGATCCAACTCATGTTAGATATCCTGAAAATGTGTCCAGTCCCTATAAGCAATCATTTCTCAAACATTATCGCCATTCAGATCGATACCCAAGAGAAGATATTGAGTGGTGGAAGCATGCCCTTCAACAGATATGTTCATGTCTAAAGTTTTATTGCCATTCAGTTCGATACCAAGCAGAAGAGATTGACGGGTGGAAGGATGCCCTTGAAAAAATCTGTTCTCGCTCAGGCTGGTCCATGGATATAAGTGAAGGGTAAGTAATGGGCCTCACTTTCTGCTTCCTTTGCGATAATTTTATTTATTACTTCATGGCTACAGCTAAATAATGGATGACGTGTCTCCACTCAAATACAATTATTTTAAGTATGATTTATATATTTTATTTCGAATTGAAAATATAGTTTTGTAATAAAATGAATATATTATGATAAGATCGAAGTCAAAATAGGAGCCCAATAATCAAAGTAAAAAATAAGAGTCTAATAATAAATGATCCTCTATACATAACATACTGTCATGTCATGGTGAAAGTTATATTTTATTATATTTTATATTATTATCTATCAATCTTTTACCTCAATGGACAATGGGTATGTTCATACTTGCATTCGCTGAGTTCATCACTTATATAGTATATTGTGGGGTCATGCATGAGGTCAATTGTGAGGTCCTTAAGCAAGTGGTTTTGTGTACAACCTATGTCTCTATAGATAAGTGACAACTTTGGATTGATTGTTTTCTTTTTGCAAACAAAAATGCCACATGAATGTAGTACTAAATTATTGATATTTTGGAAATTTGAACATAAACCTCCAACTTGTAATGCTCATTACATCCAAAAACTAGATAAAAAGTTATATAAAACTAGCACTTGCACCCATAGGAGGTTCAAGGAATACACGGATAGGAACAACCAAAGAGATTAGAAAATTTTCTGGCTGAATATTTTACAGCATGAGACAATTTTGAGCACTATGCTCACATATAAAAGCCTATCAGCTAAATATATATCTTCTATGATATACATTTTTTAGGAGAAGATATGGCTTAACATTTGAAGCAATTTATGTAGAAGAGATAGCATTCCCTTTTATATATAGACACTAACTATACTATACACTCGTACATATACATAGAGACACACATACATATATATATATATATATATATATATATATATATATATATATATATATATATATATATATATATATATATATATATATATATATATTCTTCCTTACAATGGAATAAAATTTTATATAATATATATTGTTATTTTACAATCTAAGCCAAGCCCAAAAAAATTAAAAGATAGGATTTACTATAAAATCATAAAATTTATGTCAAATGTAACAACTTTTTGTGCTAGTATTTAAAAAAATTATTAATTAACAAATCTAATTTTTGAACATTTTATATAATGCTTTCAATTGAAAGTGAAAAATAGCCCATAGAGATGTACTTCACATTAATTTCCTAATGTATATATAACAATATAGGCTACATACTCCAGAGATTGAAGAATGAAAGGGGAAGCGACTTGTGAATGGAGAGGCAACTAGGACAGGAAAACTGGGGTTGCCTAAATTTAGTAAGGGATTTTAATTTATATTTGACTGAAATTTAGATATTAATGTCCACTGGTTATAAGAAACACAGTTTATTTAGTCATGAATGTGCTTCTAACTTCTTCTAAAATCAAATCCATAAATAGAATGCTATCTCGACTATAGTCATGAGATGTATTGAGAATATGAATTATGGTAGCCCCGTGACATGAATAATGAATGGCAAACTAGATGAATTTGTTTAAACACTGACAAACCTCATAGACTAAGCAAGGATTCATAAAAATCCTTACCTGCCACTCAGGGGTGCTGCACCAGCCATGCTCTTTTAGAGTTCCTGAGCTTAGCAGGAGCACCATAACCCTAACAACACCAAAAAGAAAAATGTTGCAAGTGTGCCCCTTTCTATGTTGGAAAAAAATGAAATAAAAATTATACATAGATTTTGTATTTATTTTTGGAGAAAAAATTATCTCAAAACTGAAATAAAAAACAAATACTGGTGAGAGCCAAAATAAAAATAAAAATGGAGGAATGTCTCTGGCACATGCATTATACTTAAAAAATAAAATCCTAAAGAGTACCTATTTATAACGCAAAATTCCTCCAATGCCACTAGTAAAAGCAATGGAGGGTTAACAACCATTGTGTTATGGTGAAAGGTTTAACAACCATCGTGTTATAATAAAGGATTTGCAGTAAAATATAAAGAAACATCAAATACAAATCTCCCTCACACCTTGTGTTTGCTGTTGTTGCTTGCTCTCCTTGTCATAATTGACCTTATCAATCTCGTCCAAAACAAATATTCTAGAAAAAGTAATGTAAATAGGCACATAAAGTACAGACACATAGGCTACTTTAATTCACATGCAAAACATCAAAAGCCGAGGGTAATTCATTAAATGTTCAATCTCTAGCTGTCACGCTCTTATAGATAGTAATGATGATTATTATTGCTATTGTAATATTATAAGCTACATCGGGATCTGCCAACCTATGACAAGGGATGGTAGTACTGGTAATGGCTTTGGCATACGATGCTGTTCTAAATCAGGGCTTAAATTTGACAGTCCACCTTGTCTGTCAAGCAACTTTTTTTCTGACAGTTATGTATTCAATGGTGTCCTTCAAATACTATAAAATGTCTTAATATAAGTAAATCATATAAAAATTAAATATATTATCATCATAATCTTATATAAATTTTAACAGTTTGTCCAAAACCTTTCCTTTCATATGATATACAGTCTTTTTAAAATTTTGATTGTATTTTACAATAAAAATACCTAAACACAGTTATACAACTGTCAAATTTAAGCCCTGGTTCTGACTTCCATAGGAACGGCTTAAGCGCACATTAGAGAGGATGATGTGCACATCAAATAAAATAGCAACATATCTGGATACATGTGGCATGAAGTTGTTTGAAGGCAATAACAACTATATATATTTTTAATGTTTTTTTAATTCAGTATAACGCTAGTTGATTATGCTTTTTTTTCCAATTCAATACTATGCTAGTTGATTATGCTTTTTGTTTTTAAATTCAATACAATGCCGGTTGATCATGCTCTCTCGGAATACAAAATACTTGCTTTAAGTTATGGTGTTCAAGGTGGCTATGAAATGTAGATTAACAATGACACTTAATCTTTAATGTGTAATGGGTAACTCATATGAAAAGTTTTTATCTATCAAAAGCCAAAGGAAACATCAAAAACCTAGAAATAAGTTGACTAAAAAATAAAAATTAATAAAATAAATAGTGGACCGAGAAATGAAAAAGCCAACAAAAGCAACCATACCTTGCGCTACCCTAGAAAAATTGGTCTTCTTCTTGTCACCGAAAACTTCTGCTAGCCCTCCTGTCCATCTTCTCACACAGAGTTTTGAACTCCGTTGGATCTTACACTTTACATCCTAAGCCAAAAACTATGCAAAATATATGCCTTCAAAGCTAAACAACTATATGACAAAAAGCAGATCTAAACTAATGCAACTTCTCTTCCTTTATTTTAGATTTGCCAAGCCAAAATCATCCTTCCTCTCTGCACACATTGATAATAAATTAGTTCAAATGTATTAGTCAAAACTAGACCCACAAGTATTAATTGTAATCAAATTCAGAAAGAAATCTCTTGTTCTTCTAGGGTATTGAGTAGTACAAACACAAATACCCAAATTACATTTTGAGCCATTAAAATGGTTAGTTTTTATACAAAAACATCCACGAGAGTTTGGGATACTTACAAAGAGGCTGCATTTTCCATTTCTAATTGCGCTGGTTATTCCAGCTGAAGAGAATGAGTTCATTTCCATGATGGATTCCACCAGTTTCGCCATCAGCGTGTTTGGCATCCAAATTGAGACAGATGTTGTTTGTAGGCCTAAGGGAATGGTACCTATGCCCAACATCTGCACTTTGGGTCCAGAGAAATGATTCATCCTACTTGAAGTGGTTGTAGTCTGCCAAGTAAATCTATTTAATTCCATTCACAAATTATCAGACATAATCCACAAATTTCTAGATAAAGCAATGATAGTTCTTTTCTCAATTTTGATTTTTGGCAGGTGAAACTCATTGATTAAATGATAATCCACATTTTTTAGCGTGTAGGGAACTTCAACAACAAAGGGATAAGGGATAGATATTCGTTGCCAAAGGCCAAGGGTGGGGCAATAACCCATAAATTTCTCCTGCCTATTGGTGAAACTCGTCAAAAAGGCACAATAGAAATAACATGCCAAGCTTTCAACTCTTCTCAATTGGGTGGGTACTAGATAGTCAATTCGTATATGCCTAAAACTGCAGTCTAAAGAAGATAAAGGGTCTTACCTGCTCCCACATTTGATTTCCATGTTTTAGAGCCTGCTTTGTAGCTCGATTCACCAATGCAAATGCTAGGAATCCAACTGCATCCTTCACCTTTAGACCCCACGAATCCACTTTGATCCATTGCTGTTAAAAAGGAGCCACATTTAGGTAATTCCTTCATAGAATTTTAAGATTACAAATGGAAGTTACCTGGTAGGGATACAAATGGAAGTTACCTAGTGGGGATCATGTGGGCTTCCTAGAGCAAGCATTGCAAGATTGCCCTGGGCAGCCATGAAAAAGTCTAGATTGGCTTTACAATAAACCCTAATCGTAGTAGCCCCAGATTCCTCCTCGCTATGTTGAGGGCATAATGAACTGTGCCCATAAGCTCCATGAAATGAGTTCACTTATCACATGGCAAAAATAATAACTTAAAACCAATCCTCACAAAACAATCTTGGTTTGATTGATGAAGAATCACCAAAAACATATAACATTCACAACTAATTATAAACCACAATCTCGGTTTCTATGGGCTTTTCTTCAACATTTGTAGCCTCTGTAGAACTTGAACCCTAGGTAGCTACTTGGAGTTTTGTAAAAAATCCTTTGCCAAAATTGCCTGCATCTCCACCGACTCTGTCTCAAGTCTTCCGCCACCGTGAGTTTCTCATCTTCAGAATAATGGAGAAAGTATCGACTAATATTGCATTGCAAGCTTCACTTTCCTCAAGGCATTAACTGCGCGGAATCACACAATACACTGCTCAATGGTTTGATGTGAACGATCAAGATGCATCTAATGGTCGTCCCTGTACCTGTGCTTGCACATAGACCATTGATCTTAACCTAACGCTATATGGGAGGTCGACTCCTCCGAAGTGAAACGCCTATCAACATAAATAAGAAGGTAGTAGAGAACTTAAGGCTATGTAGGAGGATTTGTTTATATTAAGCAGTGAAATTTTTTGTTTTCCCTTAAAAAAATGCTCATTGATTTTCCCACAAATTTCACAAGTTCTTTCGAACATTAATCTCTTTTTGTATATATATATATATATATATATATATATATATATATATATATATATATATATATATATATATATATATATATATATATATATATATATTTCAATTGTGCTTAATGGCCATCCCATTTTTCCTATTAGATTTAGAGCAGACAACTAAGAGGGGGGGGTGAATCAGTTGTCCAAAACTTTCTTTACTTTCAACACTTAAATTCACTTAGCAGTATAACAATAAATCAAACATGAAACTTGATGCATTTAATCAAGAGTAGATAACACATTAACACAAGAGACACCAAGATTTTGACGTGGAAAACCCGGTTAAGGGAAAAACCACGAGGTGATTAACCCAAGATTGTATTCTCTGTTAGAAGAATAGAAGAAACAAAATGGCACATGCCAATTAGGGCTCACTACCCGAGCACACTGCTCACAAGAGGCTCACTGCCTACAAGAGACACACTGTCTACAAAAGAATGATTATCACATACTTGAACTGGAAGATAGCATCTTCACCATGCTTGAGTCAGTTCCATTTAAGCCCAAACCATCTGCTCTATTTTTCACTCTTCTCCTTGCTACCACACACTCATCTCCACAAGTCACACATTGAAATGACTTCGCAATCCCTTATTTATACATGACATCAACTTAGGAACAAACATCTAAGACGGCACACATCTACAAGAACATCCACAAGATGAATAACTCATCTGGTCGGCCAACCTAAGTAAGAACACCTTCATCTGGAAGTATTTCTTCAATTCTGGGCTCCAACTCTAATGCGGACCGACAACACGAACTGAACATGATCCAAAGATCTCCACAAGCTTTCCTGAATCACTAGGAACATCTGCACTTCCTCTACTTACTGAAATCTCTCTCTCCTGCTTCCAAAACCTTAAGAACACAGTTTGCCATTACTGTTACAAAGGAGTGAATGCTTCTGGAACTTCAACCCATGATCAAATATAGATTACACATCATAAGGACTTCCCCAACACTCCTTCCGATTGGCAGAACAGGATAATGTATTTTCGGATCCCACCGGACCTTTTTGTAATGCTCTGTCCCTTCTAAACATCTCCTAGAACCGGTTCTACTTGATTGATCACAACTTCTTCATATCTTCATGCGGACCTTTGAAATCTTAGCTAGAACATCTTAAGACTCATATCCACACACCCTTTTAATCTGCATCTTCTGATCCTCAACCTGTCTTGAGCTTTTGCCTTGCTATCATCACTGTTCTTGACTGAGACTAATTTTCTCAGTATCCTTAACATATAACTTATCCAATCCTTATCACTGATGCAACATAAGTATGTCGACATCAATGACAACACCGGTTAGGCCCATACTTGCAACAATCTCCCCCTTTGTCATTGATGGCAACATATGATGTGAAAAATTATTTTAACCATCATGACAAGAAAGTCTCCTTACTGTCACAACTCCCCCTGATAGCAACATCCATTCACATGTGTTCTCTTCCTTTATTGCTCCCCCTTTGATCAGCACCCACTTGTTTTTCATATGTCCTCTCTCCCCCTTTGACATCAATGGCAAAGGGCACATACTTGTAATTCCACTACCTCAAAACCATGCCTGCTGCTCCCCCTGAGTAGCATCTTCTCATCATCAGTCTGGACCACTTTTGTGAAATCCACTGGACTGATGCACATCAGTGCACCTTAGTTCACCATCGGAGGGGCAATAACCCCTAACTTCTCCCTGAGATACTCGAAAGAGTCTTTAGGTAGAGGTTTAGTAAAGATGTCTGCAATCTGATCCTTTGAAGGCACAAACTCCAATCTGACTTCATTCTTGTTCACTTGCTCTCTCAAGAAGTGAAACTTGATGGATATGTGTTTAGTCTTTGAATGTAGCACCGGATTCTTGGATATGTTTATTACACTTAAATTATCACAGAAAATTGTGATAGGCTCCTCATACTCCACTTTGATATCCCTTAACATCTGCTTCATCCATAATACTTGAGTGCAACCACTTATTGCTGCAATATATTCTGCTTCAGTTGTAGACAAGGATATTGCCTCTTGTTTCTTGCTCAGCCAAGAAACCAATCTCTTTCCCAAAAAGAATGCTCCACCACTGGTGCTCTTCTAGTCATCCACATCTCCTGCCCAATCTGCATCTGTATATGCATGAAGAGAGAAATCATGGTCTCTGGGATACCACAACCCATACTCAACTGTCCCCTTTAGATATCTAAAAATCCTCTTGATTGCCATAACATGAGATTCTCTAGGATCAGCTTGAAATCTAGCAACAAGACCAACATCCTACATAATATCTAGTCTAGTTTGAGTGAGATATAACAGTCCTCTAATCATTGATCTATACTTAGTCTGATCAGCTTTAGGAGAGTCATCATTTTTGCTTAGCTTGCATCCGGTTGCCATGGGAGTGTTCATTGGCTTTGAATCTTCCATCCCAAAATTCTTCAACAATTCTTTTGCATATTTGGTCTAAGAAATGAAGGTACCTTTCTTTGTTTGAGTGATTTGCAGACCCAAGAAGAAATTCATTTCACCAAGCATGGACATCTCAAACTCACTTTTCATTTGATTTGCAAAAGTTTTACATAAACTATCTTTTCCTCCAAAAATGACATCATCAACAAACACTTCAACACTTAGGATGTTCTCATGATCAATTTTAAGATATAAGTTACTGTCAGCAGTACCTTTGTTGAAACCAATCTTCAAGAGATGCTTATCCAATCTTTCATACCAGGCTCTTGGAGCTTGCTTCAGTCCATACAGTGCCTTTTTTAATTTGTAGACCATGTCATCATGATCAGACAATTGAAATCCATCTAGTTGCTCAATGTACACCTCTTCTTCCAAGTTGCCATTTAGGAAGGCAGATTTGACATCCATCTGATACACCTTGAAATCCTTGAAGGTAGCAAATGCAATAAATAATCTGACTGCTTCAATTCTTGCCACCAGAGCAAAAGTCTCTTCAAAATCAACTCCTTCAATCTGAGAGTAACCCTTGCAGACCAATCTAGCTTTATTTCTAATTACTTCACCAGCTTCATTTAGTTTGTTCTGGAAGACCCATTTGGTTCCAATCACATTCTTGTTTCTAGGTCTAGGAACAAGATCCCAAGTATGATTTTTCTCAATTTGCATTAGTTCTTCCTCCATTGCTTTTGACCAATTTTTATCATTGCAAGCTTCATTCACTGTCTTAGGTTCAATATTTGAAATTAGACAATATTCATTTGAATTTTGAGCAATTCTCCTTCTTGTTTGCACTCCTTTGCTTTTATCACCTATGATCTGATCTTCAGAGTGGTTTAGAATTACATACCTTGGAACTTTGGGAGTTTCTTGTACCTCTAACTCTTGATCAGTCTCATTGAGACATAACTCTTCTTCTTGTCTTACTGGATCAACTTGACTTGATTTCTCAGAAGAGGCTTGAACACCTTGAATCTGGACACCATTCTGATTATCTTCATCATACTCATGAACTCTTGAGGGTCTTTCAATTTCTTCATCAACCTTCACATTTACACTTTCTACAATCTTTCTCAGTCTCTTGTTGTAACACCGGTATGCTTTGCTTTGAGTAGAGTAACCCAAGAATGTTCCTTCATCACTTCTAGCATTACGCTTTCCTAGATCTTCATCCCTCTTAATGTAACATCTGCTACCAAAAACTCTAAAATATCTCACAGTGGGAGTAATGCCAAACCAAAGTTCATAAGGAGTCTTACCGATATTGTTTCTAATTTGAACTCGATTGAGAGTGTAGACTGCAATGCTGACAACTTCTCTCCAATAGATCTGAGGAACATTTGCTTCCATCATCATGGTCCTAAATGCTTCCTGGATGGTCCGGTTCTTTCTCTCAACTACTCCATTCTGCTGTGGAGTTCTAGGGGCAAACAACTGTCTTTTTATTCCATGTTTCTCACAGAAGTCTATGAACTCACCGGATGTGAATTCTCCACCTCTATCAGACCTCAGACATTTCAATTTTAATCCAGTTTCATTCTCCACCATGGCCTTGAATATTTTGAATTTCTCAAGTGCTTCTGATTTTTCTTTTAGAAAGGTTACCCACATCATCCAGGAATAATCATCAATTAGCAACATGAAGTATCTATCACCTTGGACACTCCTAACTCTTACCGGACCACAAAGATTAGTATGAACTAAGTCCAATAGTCCAGTACAAGACAATTTCTTGTTTTTGAATGTGACTCTGCTCAATTTGTCTAACTGACATTCTTTGCACAAGCTATTAGTAGGTTTCACTAATTTTGAAAGATCTCTTACAGCCTGAGTATTGCTTATCATGATGATATTATCAAAATTCACATGACACATCCTCCTATGCCATAACCAACTCTGATCAATTTGAGCAAATAAGCAACTTTTACCAGTACCAACCAAGTGGAAGATATTACCTTTAGTTTGAGTACCGGAAGCAATCTCTGTTCTGGAGCTTTCAAAGATCTTGCATTTTCTATCTTTGAATCTGAGATCATAGCCTTTGTCCACCAGTTGTCCAACACTGAGAAGATTATGCTTTAATCCTTCAACATACAATACATTACCGGTTTTGTTCTTTCCATCAAGAGAAATAGTTCCTCTACCTCTGATTCTGCCAACAAAATTGTCTCCAAACTTTACAATTCCTCCTTCATACTTTTCCAATTTTAAGAACTTATTCTTGTCACCTGTCATATGGTGAGAGCATCCACTGTCAATGACTCAATCATCCTTTGTTTCAACTTGGGCAGCCAGAGCTCTTTCTTCAACTTTATGATTGATAGATACAGAGGATATAAGTTCCTCTTCTTTGATGGCAATAAACACCCATTCATTACTGGATTTGTTTCCTGTCTCTGATTCATCATTTGTTACTCCTTCACTATCATCTTCTTCATGAACATAGTAACAATTCTTTTGAAACCTTAGTCTATTAGGATTTAGTCTTGAAAATCTTTCTGGACATCTTGAGGCAAAATGACCAATTTTATTGTAGTTAAAACACTTAAAAGGTAATTTTCCTTCATACTTACCGGATCCTCTTGGCAGTCTCTTAGCAATAAGAGCTTCAAGATGTGAAGTTTCAGCTTCTTCTTCCAAGTCTTTTCTTGCTTTTTCATACCATGATAGGTTCCTTGAAGAGTTTTCTCCCAGATCAAATCTTTGTTTCCCTTTTACAGTTACTGGCTTTGAATGTAGATTCAGTCTTTGGGGGATCATCTCCAAACTCAGCCATTTCAAAACCAGCCAACTTACCAATCAATTGATCTCTTGTGACTATTGTGTGAGCTCTGAATTCTTCAATTGCAAAAGCCTTCATTTTATAAGAATCAGGAAGGGATCTGAGAACTTTGCCAACAATCTCATCTTCACTCAGGGTTCCACCTGCATTTCTGATTCCACAAACCAGCTCATTTACTCTTGGCATGAAGGCGGTAATATTTTCATCATCTCTCATCTTCAATTTTTCAAATTTCCCTTTTAGACTTTGTAACCTTACACATTTGACAAACTGATCTCCTTCATGCAAAAGTTCCAATTTATTCCAGATCTCAAAGGTAGTTGGTAGATCAATAACATTTGAGAGTTTGAAATTAGATAGCGCGCTTAACAAAGCTTCTTTGGTTCGCAGATTGTTTTCAACATCCGTGATTTCATTTAGGGTTGTCAGACCACCCTGTGTAGGTACATAATCCTTTTTAACCATAGACCAGTATGCAAATCCCATACACTGCAAGTGACATTCCATGCGACCTTTCCAAAGAGCAAAGTTAGTTCCATCAAACTTTAGACTATCCTTCTTGTAGGACAACATCCTGGATCTCCTCAAGCAGTTAAGCTCCTTTTAGAGGAACTCGGCTCTTATACCAATTGTTAGATTTAGAGCAGACAACTGAGAGGGGGGGTGAATCAGTTATCCAAAACTTTCTTTACTTTCAACACTTAAATTCACTTAGCAGTATAACAATAAATCAAATATGAAACTTGATGCATTTAATCAAGAGCAGATAACACATTAACAGAAGAGACACCAAGATTTTGACGTGGAAAACCCAGTTAAGGGAAAAACCACAGGGTGATTAACCCAAGATTGTATTCTCTATTAGAAGAATAGAAGAAACAAAATGGCACATGCCAATTAGGGCTCACTGCCTGAGCACACTGCTCACAAGAGGCTCACTGCCTACAAGAGACACATTGTCTACAAAAGAATGATTATCACATACTTGAACCGAAAGATAGTATCTTCACCATGCTTGAGTCAGTTCCATTTAAGCCTAAACCATCTGCTCTATTTTTCACTCTTCTCCTTGCTACCACACACTCATCTCCACAAGTCACACATTGAAATGACTTCGCAATCCCTTATTTATACATGACATCAACTTAGGAACAAACATGTAAGTCGGCACACATCTACAAGAACATCCGCAAGATGAATAACTCATCCGGTCGGCCAACCTAAGTAAGAACACCTTCATCCGGAAGTATTTCTTCAATTCTGGGCTCCAACTCTAATGCAGATCGACAACACAAACTGAACATGATCCAAGGATCTCCACAAGCTTTCCTGAATCACCAGGAACATCCGCTCTTCCTCTACTTACTGAAATCTCTCTCTCCTGCTTCCAGAACCTCAAGAACACGGTCTGCCATTACTGTTACAAAGGAGTGGATGCTTCCGGACTTTCAACCCATGATCAAATATAGATTACACATCATAAGGACTTCCCCAACACTCCTTCGGATCCGCAGAATAGGATAATGTATTTCCAGATCCCACCAGACCTTTTTGTAACGCTCTGTCCCTTCTGAACATCTCCCGAAACCAGTTCTACTTGATCGATCACAACTTCTTCATATCTTCATGCGGACCTCTGAAATCTTAGTTGGAACATCTTAAGACTCATATCCACACACCCTTTTAATCCGCACCTTCTGATCCTCAACCTGTCTTGAGCTTTTGTCTTGTTGTCATCACTGTTCTTCACTGTTCCTGACTGAGACTAATTTTCTTAGTATCCTCAACATATAACTTATCCAATCCTTATCACTGATGCAACAGAAGTATGTTAACATCAATGACAACACCGGTTAGGCCCATACTTGCAACATTTCCAATATTACCCTAGTGGAAGACAATGTAAATTACATATTTTTATTTGGTAGTGGAAGTATAAATTTTTGATACTGTTTGTTAGCACACACACACACATACATATATATATTTCTCTATTTCAATTGTTCTTAGTGGCCATCCCATTTCTCCAATATTACTCTAGTAGAAGTCAAAATGTAAATTACATATTTTTATTTGGTAGTGGAATTATAAATTTTTGACACCATTTGTTAGCATATAATAATCTGACTGAGAAGATTATGCTTTAATCCTTCAACATACAGTACATTACCGGTTTTATTCTTTCCATCAAGAGAAATAGTTCCTCTACCTCTTATTCTACCAGCAGAATTGTCTCCAAACTTTACAACTCCTCCTTCATACTTTTCCAATTTTAAGAACTTATTATTGTCAACTGTCATATGGTGAGAGCATCCACTGTCAATGACCCAATCATCCTTTGTTTCAACTTGGGCAGCCAGAGCTCTTTCTTCAACTTTATGATTGATAGATACAGAGGATATAGGTTCCTCTTCTTTGATGGCAATAAACACCCATTCATTACCGGATTTGTTTCCTGTCTCTGATTCATCATCTGTTACTCCTTCACTATCATCTTCTTCATGAACATAGTAACAATTCTTTTGAAACCTTGGTCTGTTAGGATTTGGTCTTGAAAATCTTTCTAGACATCTTGAGGCAAAATGACCAATTTTATTGTAGTTAAAACACTTAAAAGGTAATTTTCTTTCATACTTACCGGATCCTCTTGGCAGTCTCTTAGCAATAAGAGCTTCAAGATGAGAAGTTTCAGCTTCTTCTTCCAAGTCTTTTCTTGCTTTTTCATACCATGATAGGTTCCTTGAAGAGTTTTCTCCCGGATCAAATCTTTGTTTCCCTTTTACAGAGGTACTGGCTTTGAATGCAGATTTAGTCTTTGGGGGATCATCTCCAAACTCAGCCATTTCAAAACCAGCCAACTTACCAATCAATTGATCTCTTGTGACTGTTGTGTGAGCTCTGAATTCTTCAATTGCAAAAGCCTTCATTTTATAAGAATCAGGAAGGGATCTGAGAACTTTGCCAACAATCTCATCTTCACTCAGGGTTCCACATGCATTTATGATTCCACAAACCAGCTCATTTACTCTTGGCATGAAGGTGGTAATATTTTCATCATCTCTCATCTTCAATTTTTCAAATTTCCCTTTTAGACTTTGTAACCTTGCACATTTGACAAACTTATCTCTTTCATGCAAAAGTTCTAGTTTATTCCAGATCTCAAAGGCAGTTGGTAGATCAATACCATTTGAGAGTTCAGAATCAGATAGCGCGCTTAATAGAGCCTCTTTGGTATGTAGATTGTTTTCAGCATCCGTGATTTTATTTAGGGTTGTCGGACCACCCTGTGGAGGTACATAATCCTTTTTAAACATAGACCAGTATGCAAATCCCATACACTGCAAGTGACATTCCATGCGACCTTTCCAAAGAGCAAAGTTAGTTCCATCAAACTTTAGACTATCCTTCTTGTAGGATGACATCCTGGATCTCCTCAAGCGGTTAAGCTCCTTTTAGAGGAACTCAGCTCTGATACCAATTGTTAGATTTAGAGCAGACAACTGAGGGGGGGGTGAATCAGTTGTCCAAAACTTTCTTTACTTTCAACACTTAAATTCACTTAGCAATATAACAATAAATCAAACATGAAACTTGATGCATTTAATCAAGAGCAGATAACACATTAACACAAGAGACACCAAGATTTTGACGTGAAAAACCTGGTTAAGGGAAAAACCACGGGGTGATTAACCCAAGATTGTATTCTTTGTTAGAAGAATAGAAGAAACAAAATGGCACATGCCAATTAGGGCTCACTACTCGAGCACACTGCTCACAAGAGGCTCACTGCCTACAAGAGACACACTGTCTACAAAAGAATGATTATCACATACTTGAACTGGAAGATAGCATCTTCACCATGCTTGAGTCAGTTCCATTTAAGCCGAAACCATCTGCTCTATTTTTTGCTCTTCTCCTTGCTACCACACACTCATCTCCACAAGTCACACATTGAAATGACTTCGCAATCCCTTATTTATACATGACATCAACTTAGGAACAAACATCTAAGTTAGTACACATCTACAAGAATATCCGCAAGATGAATAACTCATCCGGTCGGCCAACCTAAGTAAGAACACCTTCATTCGGAAGTATTTCTTCAATTCTGGGCTCCAACTCTAATGCGGACCGACAACACGAACTGAACATGATCCAAGGATCTCCACAAGCTTTCCTGAATCTCTAGGAACATCCGCTCTTCCTCTACTTACTGAAATCTCTCTCTCCTACTTCTGGAACCTCAAGAACATGGTCTGCCAATACTGTTACAGAGGAGTGGATGCTTCCGGACCTTCAACCCATGATCAAATATAGATTACACATCATAAGGACTTCCCCAACACTCCTTTCGATCTGCAGAATAGGATAATGTATTTCTGGATCCCACTGGACCTTTTTGTAACGCTTTGTCCCTTTTGAACATCTCCTAAAACTGGTTCTACTTGACCGATCACAACTTCTTCATATCTTCATGTGGACCTTTGAAATCTTAGCTGGAATATCTTAAGACTCATATCCACACACCCTTTTAATCTGCATCTTCTGATCCTCAACCTGTCTTGAGCTTTTGCCTTGCTGTCATCACTGTTCTTCATTGTTCCTGACTGAGATTAATTTTCTCAGTATCCTCAACATATAACTTATCCAATCCTTATCACTGATGCAATAGAAGTATGTTGACATCAATGACAACACTGGTTAGGCCCATACTTGCAACATTTCCAATATTACTCTAGTGGAAGACAATGTAAATTACATATTTTTATTTGGTAGTGGAAGTATAAATTTTTGATACTGTTTGTTAGCACACACACACATACATACATATATATATTTCTCTATTTCAATTGTTCTTAGTGGCCATCCCATTTCTCTAATATTACTCTAGTAGAAGTCAAAATGTAAATTACATATTTTTATTTGGTAGTGGAATTATAAATTTTTGACACCATTTGTTAGCATATAATAATCTGACTGAGAAGATTATGCTTTAATCCTTCAACATACAGTACATTACCGGTTTTGTTCTTTCCATCAAGAGAAATAGTTCCTCTACCTCTGATTCTGCCAACAGAATTGTCTCCAAACTTTACAATTCCTTCTTCATACTTTTCCAATTTTAAGAACTTATTCTTGTCACCTGTCATATGATGAGAGCATCCACTGTCAATGACCCAATCATCCTTTGTTTCAACTTGGGCAGCCAGAGCTCTTTCTTCAACTTTATGATTGATAGATACAGAGGATATAGGTTCCTCTTCTTTGATGGCAATAAACACCCATTCATTACCGGATTTGTTTCCTGTCTCTGATTCATCATCTGTTACTCCTTCACTATCATCTTCTTAATGAACATAGTAACAATTCTTTTGAAACCTTGGTCTGTTAGGATTTGGTCTTGAAAATCTTTCCAGACATCTTGAGGGAAAATGACCAATTTTATTGTAGTTAAAATAATTAAAAGGTAATTTTCCTTCATACTTACCAGATCCTCTTGGTAGTCTCTTAGCAATAAGAGCTTCAAGATGAGAAGTTTCAGCTTCTTCTTCCAAATCTTTTCTTGCTTTTTCATACCATGATACGTTCCTTGAAGAGTTTTCTCCTGGATCAAATCTTTGTTTCCCTTTTACAGAGGTACTGGCTTTGAATGCAGATTCAGTCTTTGGGGGATCATCTCCAAACTCAGCCATTTCAAAACTAGCCAACTTACCAATCAATTGATCTCTTGTGACTGTTGTGTGAGCTCTGAATTCTTCAATTGCAAAAGCCTTCATTTTATAAGAATCAGGAAGGGATCTGAGAACTTTGCCAACAATCTCATCTTCACTCAGGGTTCCACCTGCATTTCTGATTCCACAAGCCAGCTCATTTACTCTTGGCATGAAGGTGGTAATATTTTCATCATCTCTCATCTTCAATTTTTCAAATTTCCCTTTTAGACTTTGTAACCTTACACATTTGACAAACTGATCTCCTTCATGCAAAAGTTCCAGTTTATTCTAGATCTCAAAGGCAGTTGGTAGATCAATAACATTTGAGAGTTCAGAATCAGATAGCACGCTTAACAGAGCCTCTTTGGTCCGCAGATTGTTTTCAGCATCCGTGATTTCATTTAGGGTTATCGGACCACCCTGTGGAGGTACATAATCCTTTTTAACCATAGACCAGTATGCAAATCCCATACACTGCAATTGACATTCCATGCGACCTTTCCAAAGAGCAAAGTTAGTTCCATCAAACTTCAGACTATCCTTTTTGTAGGACGACATCCCAGATCTCCTCAAGCGGTTAAGCTCCTTTTAGAGGAACTCGGCTCTGATACCAATTGTTAGATTTAGAGTAGACAACTGAGAGGGGGGTGAATCAGTTGTCCAAAACTTTCTTTACTTTCAACACTTAAATTCACTTAGCAATAACAATAAATCAAACATGAAACTTGATGCATTTAATCAAGAGCAGATAACACATTAACACAAGATACACCAAGATTTTAACGTGGAAAACCCGGTTAAGGGAAAAACCACGGGGTGATTAACCCAAGATTGTATTCTCTGTTAGAAGAATAGAAGAAACAAAATGGCACATGCCAATTAGGGCTCACTGCCCGAGCACACTGCTCACAAGAGGCTCACTGCCTACAAGAGACACACTGTCTACAAAAGAATGATTATCACATACTTGAACTGGAAGATAGCATCTTCACCATGCTTGAGTCAGTTCCATTTAAGCCCAAACCATCTGCTCTATTTTTCACTCTTCTCCTTGCTACCACACACTCATCTCCGCAAGTCACACATTGAAATGACTTCGCAACCCTTATTTATACATGACATCAACTTAGGAACAAACATCTAAGTCAGCACACATCTACAAGAACATCCGCAAGATGAATAACTCATCCAGTTGGCCAACCTAAGTAAGAACACCTTCATCCGGAAGTATTTCTTCAATTCCGGGCTCCAAGTCTAATGCGGACCGACAACATGAACTGAACATGATCCAAGGATCTCCACAAGCTTTCCTGAATAACCAGGAACATCCGCACTTCCTCTACTTACTAAAATCTCTCTCTCCTACTTCTGGAACCTCAAGAACATGGTCTACCATTACTGTTACAAAGGAGTGGATGCTTCCAGACCTTCAACCCATGATCAAATATAGATTACACATCGTAAGGACTTCTCCAACACTCCTTCCGATCCGCAGAACAGGATAATGTATTTCCGGATCCCACCGGACCTTTTTGTAACGCTCTGTCCCTTTTGAACATCTCCCAGAATGGGTTCTACTTGATTGATCACAACTTCTTCATATCTTCATGCGGACCTCTGAAATCTTAGCTGGAACATCTTAAGACTCATATCCACACACCCTTTTAATCCGCATCTTCTGATCCTCAACCTGTCTTGAGCTTTTGCCTTGCTGTCATCACTGTTCTTCACTGTTCTTGACTGAGACTAATTTTCTCAGTATCCTCAACATATAACTTATCCAATCCTTATCACTGATGCAACAGAAGTATGTTGACATCAATGACAACACCGGTTAGGCCCATACTTGCAACAACACTACCAATATTTTCTTTGAGAATGTTTGGGTACATTGTTATCTTCCCTAGAGTATCATTTCTAATAGGGATATTAGGTTCCTTAGTAAAGTTTGGTCAACACTATGGGCTATGATGGACACCAACTTGATGAAGTCCACTGTAGTTCAACCCCATACTAATGAACAAATTGAGGCGGTGAATCACATGATCATTCACATTCTATAGATGTATCATTGAAAGCATCCCCACACATGGGATGAGTGTATTCCATATTTCCTTGGACATAGCGACAATCGTATAGTGCATAGATCCACAAGGCATAGGCAATTTAAAGTTTGCCTTGAGTACTAACCATTAGCACTCGCTAATGTAGCCTTACTTATCATGTTGAATGAGACATCACTGTATACCTAAAAGGAGGTGAATAAAGTGTCTAGATTTGTTGAGAAGATTCGTCATATCTAGTAGCAAGTTCACGATATATTACAACATACCAACTAGAAATATAAGGAAAAACATGATCAACATCATACACCTCATTAGTTTCAGGTTGGCAACAATGTTTAGCTTCATCTCTATAATGAAAAACTTTAGAGGCCACATAGGATAATTCATCCGCTTTAATGTGGACCCTACACCAACTTCAAACAAATAGGTGAGAATGTATTTTAGCTCAATCAACCCCCTTTTCTTAGATTACATCTAGTTTTTGATGCAGAGTTGCTACATCCATATTTCCACCAATGTTGGACACCTCAAATGTTGCTAAACACCCTTATAGTGCAAAACTAAATTCAAACACTAGGGTGTGTGCAAGAAGTTGTGTCCACTTTTTGGCCAAAAAGTGGAAGTGTTTTTCCTGATTTTCAGAATTTGTCACATTTGACCTAAAAATTTGAAGCACTTAAAGGTGGAATCTTAGAAAAAGTCACTAAATATGAAATGTAGTACTCGGAGTCTAGTTTCCAAATATGTAATTTTTTTCAATACCCAGATGATAGAAATTGATTTTGACTAGGTGTTTCTAAAAACCACTGTTTAAAAGTCACTTTTTTTTACTATACCATGTACGTGTACGTCATCCATATTTTGACCTAAATAATCATGTTTTTCAAAATCCTTTTGGGAAAAACTTTGTAACTCACTGAAGCACGTTTTCCATATTTATTTGTAATTTTTTATTGAATAATTTTTTTTATCTATTTTTTATTGGTCATTTTTTGTCTTTTAAAAAATCATCGTGTACGTCACGCATAAGATGACCTAAACTTAACATTTTTTGAAATTTTTTTTTTGAAATTGAAAAGAATTGTCTAAAGTACGTTTTCATACAATTTTTTTTACAAAAAAATATTTTAATAAAAAGTTATTAAAATATTAAAAAACCCTAATAATTTAAGGTTATGAACCTATTTCATCAGAAATTGATTAAAAAATAGAAAAATTAATTCAATTGTAAAAAAAATTACATATTTAGAATCTACATTGTCTCCTCTATAATGGGTTTTAATTTCGTCAAAATATTCTGCAAAATAGACCTTTAAATATATGCCCAAATTCACTATTTTGTTGTGACATTGACAGGGCCTTCAAGTTGCAGGTCAAACTAGGTCCAGAGGTCAGGGTCGGGTCCCCAAAGCATTTTCTGAAGCGGGTTACAAAGCAAAACCTGAGCCTAAAATTCAAATTTTGAATAACGGGATCCCGTTTATAAAACGTGATCCCGTTTATAAAACGCAATCCCATTTCTTTCTTCATCGGTCGTAAATAAAACGGGATCCCATTTAATAAACGAGATCGCGTAGTAAACGGGATCCCTTTTTATATAACGAGATCCTGTTTTATAAATGGGATCCCGTTTCTTATTTGCCCATTTTTTTTAATAAGACTGTACTATGACTGTCATTTCTGCAACTTGCCCTACAGTACGGCCGACAATGACTCTTGCAGCATTCTTTGGCATATTTCTTTCTTTTGTAGGTCCATCAACTTAAAGTATTGTTGGTATTTTGATAGAAGCCATCATGGAGACATTATTTGAGTGGAATTTTGTTGAATTGGTACTTGTTTGAAGGACTTGAAACAGATTCAAGTTTTTGACATTCATTTGTACATGCTTCATAAATTTGTTAATCATGGGATCACAAAGTCGTAATAAGAGGAAAGATAAGAAGCTATTAACCCCTGAAGAAATTGAAGCAAAGAGAGAGAAGGAGGCAAAAAGACAAAGAGATAGAAGAGTAAAGATTCAATCAATGAACAATGTTGAAGCATCCAATTCCACAACTATTGAGGATAAAAACATTGAGGAGACCATGGATATAGACGATGCAAGTTTGCAAGAGGTGAATGTGGAAACTAATACGATTATACAAACTACTCCTGGTATGTCTTCAAATCCCTCTATTAATGCTATGGAGAATGTTTCAATGGGCACAAATCCAGGTACTTCTTCAAATCCACTTTTGAATGAAATGGAAATAGTGTTGATAGGAGATTTAAAACAAGCTAGATATAACAATGTTGAGATTGATAATATTCGTAGAGATCAAAATTTGAAACAAATTGTAGTTGAAAATGAAAATGAAAATCCTTTTGTTGAAAATGAAAATAAAAATCCTTTTGTTGTGGAAAATGAAAATGAAAACTGTTTTGTTATTGAAAATAAAAATGAAAACCATTTTGTTGTTGAAAATGAAAACGAAAATCCTTTTGTTGAAAATGAAAATGAAAATCATTTTGTTGTTGAAAATGAAAATGAAAATCCTTTTGTTAAAAATGAAAATGAAAACCGTTTTGTTGTTGAAAATGAAAACGAAAATCCTTTTGTTGAAAATGAAAATGAAAACCGTTTTGTTGTTGAAAATGAAAATCTAGGAAGTTATGTTGAAAATGAGAAATATTTTTTTAAAATTGAAAGAGATGTTTTGGATAATCTTCCTGGTAAAATTTCTTGGAGACAAATAAGAACACATGCCAATAGACTATACAAGGAATTTTTTTATCGTAAAAAACTATCATTTCAATGTCAACTAATGATGCAATTAATGAGAATGTGGAAAATGAGAAAAGTAATGAAAATGTTAGGCATTTTTGTTAAACCAAGAAGAAAAGATCAATCACTAAAACATGCTATGTCTACTGTTGTTAGTGCCATTGAGTCTATTGGAAGTAATAGTCGATCCAAAGATAAAAATGCAGCAAGACGAGCTATAACAACTACTATAGTGAATAAAACAACTTTGAATAGAAGAATGGTAGGCAATATTAGTGGAATTCTAAAAATACATCCTAAAACAATTGTAAGAGCGGCAAAAAGAAGAGAAAGTATAGAAAATGATCCAATTAACCAATGTTGGAGTTTTAGTGGTCAACTCTCGAGATCTGAGATGAAACTAAATGTTGAAATCAGATCTTTGATCAAAAAATATTAGCATGATAATACTAGGGTATCGTCTAATGCTAGAGATGTTTTAAAATTAAGAGTGGGGTCCAAAGTTCACAATCCTCATCCAAAACACCTATTAGATACAACGCAAACTAAATTTTATAGAAAATTTTGTGATGAATTAGTGTTACTTGGTAATATTAAAATAAGTCAAAGATCTTTTGAAAGATGCAAACCATGGTATGTAAAGATTAATAAGGAACAAATATCTTGTTGTTGTAAAATGCATGTTCAATTTCGTTATTATTATGATGTGTTTCAATATATACGTTGTACTTTACATTGTAACATGATTATACAGGAATGTGATATTAATATGCCAACTGAAGCAATAAAAGAGTTTATATCAAGTTTGTTCTGTGAAAGATCTAATGAAAAAGGTTTTTATTTAAGTTCATGTATTTCTGGACAATGCACTAGTTGTGGCAATCTTTCTTTGTTAAGAATTTGTATGCATGAAAGTGTTGAAAATGATTTTGGACAACAATTAGTGGATGTTAAAAGATTTAAGAATGTTGAATATTCTTTAAAAGATGGAAAATTTGGAAAGCGTTGTGATTTAATTACAGAAAAGGTTAGTGTGCATGCATTCATATCAGAATTTAAAAGTAAAATTGTACCAAAATATGTCAAGCACTCTCAACAAGCTTGATGGCTTGATGGACAATTTCGTGAATGTAGAAACACATTTTCAGTTGGTACTATACTATCAGTGGTTGATTTTGTGGAAAACTATACTTTAGCTCCGCAAGAGGAAATTCAATCACAATATTACAATTCAATGCAGGTTGCTATTTTTGTTCATATTGTTTATAGACATGCAGATGATAGCACAGAGAATGATAGAGAAGTTTTGAGGGAGTATCATTTCTATTTGAGTGACAACTGGTTACACTCGTCAGAGTTTGTTCAATATTGTTTCAATATATTTTATACAAATTTAAGAGAAAGAGGAATCCAGATGACTGAACATCTTATATAGTCAGATAATTGTACGGGGCAGTTCAAGAATGCTCGAATGTTCTATTGGTTATGTAGGGTTCACAAGGAGAATAATGTCCAACATATATAGAATTTTTTTGAAGCTGGACATGGTAAAGGAGAACATGATGGAGCTGATGCGTGTGTTAAAAGAATTCTTGCTAGACAACAATTAAAATTTGAGGATGCAATAAAATTTAAAGATGCACGTGGGATTGTAGATTGGTGCAATACAAGATTATGTACACCTGGATCAAGCAAGTACTCTACAGTTCGTCGATTCTTTTGGTTGGTTGAAGAAGAAAATATTCTACCTAGACTTGATTGCCAGACAATCAGTGGATCTACTAAATGGCATTCATTTAGGAGTTCGAATGTAAGTACATGGACTATCTAGACAAGGGAGCTTGCATGTTTTTGTTAGTTTTGTATTTCAAGAGATTGGGAAGCATGTGAGAATACAGAATGGGTTGAAGAGTGGAAACAAAGACCATTGACACTTGCACAAGCACACAATCAAAGTGAAACAACAATTGAAGACAATGATCAATTGTTTGTATTAGACAATTATGACCGTGTTTCAGACCTTGTACAAGAAGGTAATTTAATTCAAATCATTTCATTTTATTTCACTTTGATTACTAATTTGTAGTGCTTTTATTTATTTATGTGTACATATGAATGCATGTATGTTGATTGGTCAAATTTTATGGACATGTGCAAGTTATTGAATCAAAACTTGTTTTGCAGGACATGTGTATGCTGTTGTTGCACCAAAGAATAATGAAGAGGAAACTGAATATTGGTTGGCTCGTTGTGTGGAGACTAAACATAAGTTAACAGCACCTCAAGAAGATGATGATGGCTTTCCTTATCCAACAAGTTTGGTGATCCCCTTAAGACATCCCCTTAAGCAAATTTTGATAACAAGTCTTTGATCCCCTTAAGCATATTTTAAGAACTTCTTTGATCCCCTTAGCAAATTTTAAGTATTTCTTTGATAATGCCTATCATTATCCAATAGGTTCGGTGGTGGTTGTTGGCACTTGGCTACAGAAATACCTAATAAGGAAGAATGGTTTGCCTGCATTTGAAGATTATGAAACACATAAGAAGATTATACACTACTCACATTTGGTGTTGGCAACAAATATAAAACTGGAGAGGTATCGCGGAAAACCTACAAATAAAGAGCTATGGAACATTTCTATGGAAGACCATGAGATAATCATCGATGCGTTGGAAAAAAGAGAGGATGGAGATGGTACAATGGAATAAGTAAATACAGGTAAATATAGTTAAATAGATTTATATTGTTGTTTTAAATATGTATTAAATACATGTTTTGATATTTCTTGTGCGTTATTAGTTGAAATTGATTTAATTTATCCTTTTATATCCTCAGGCCATCATCACAAATTCATCAAATACTTTGAAACAAAAATTTGAGAGGCACTTGTAAATACAGGTACAAATTGTGTATATCTAGATAGTTTTATATAAATTAAAATACATGTTTTGATTCAGATATATTGATAAATTGCTTGTATTATTTTTACATCAGGTGGCATGAAGACCTGCTACATTCTCCTCAAGTTTTGGATTTTCTTGAGATGGCATATAACGACATTTTGTATTTACATTATTTTGAGTTGGCATATATGTACATACACAATTACATTATTACACATTTTGTACAAAAATTTGTATACATGTGTATGTACATAATTTTATACTCTACAGTATTAAATTTATCAAAATTATTATTTTATGTATTTTATTTGTTAAATGTCCATTTTTTCTACTTAGAATTTACTTTAAATTTGATTTATTATATTGTTCAATTTGGTTGCCTTGGGCAACTTCACCAAATTTTGAGAACTTAAGACATCCCCTTAAGACATCGTAAATTAGGACCCCTTAAGACATTCAAAAAGTTAGCATACAACTTCCACCTTAAGTGGACACTACAAATCCAAAGAGTTCAACAAACTAGCATGAAGAAAATTAAAGACCACCAATACAACAAAAAACACTAGCTACAATAAACTAGGATAGGTGACAGAACAGACAAAAAATAACTAGAAAATAACATACAGACAACAACAAAAACAACACCAAACCCTCCACAGAACATAGAGAAATTACTTCCTGCAACTAGAGAGCAGGGAATCCCAATCCTTTCTCATAGAATTCAAGGTGTCATCCCAATTAGCCACACCCAAAACCAATTCTTTCAAATTTGTTATTCCTTCTAATCCACTTTTCATTCCCTTATGTCTCGAAATTCATGTAATGCTCATGAAGACACTTAATAAAATTCCAAATCTTCACTATTAATATCATCTTTTTAGATTACAATGCCCTATCATATCCCTTGAAAGAAAACCCATGAAAATTACAATGAAAATGCTCTAAAATCTATCACTAGAACAAAACCCTAGAGGTTTATGCATGTTTTTCTTTGTTTTTCTTAGTCTCTCCTTTGCAACTAGTTTTCCATCTCTCAGTTTAATGAGATACTATAATATATAGATCGTTCAATGTCAACAAGCAATGTTGGACAAGGACCTTGGTCACTTGAGAGTTAAATGTCCACCCATACTTTCTCGTGTCACTTTCACATGGCACACACTTGATTATCATGCTGAATTATACCATTATCCCATACCTTTATGCCCAAATCATATTTTTGAGGGGTCCACCGATGTTAAGAGGAATTTGGAGGAAATATTACATCATATCATGTCCATTGAAAGTCATTAATGGTGGTCTTAAGTCATGCAGGGGAGTACTTGGGGTGGGTGGAATCTTTTGAAGAAGTTGTAGAAATTTGACTTGGGACAGGGTATATGAACTTGGCAAACTTTTGCAAAAAATGTTACAAAACTTCAGGTGGGAATTGGATGAAATGAATTGAAGAAAGGAATGATTTCTTCAAGGCAGTTAGGCTTCTACAATTAGGAAGAAATGAGTGTTTCGATGTTATGGGGAAATGATGTAAAACTAGACAATAGGATAGGAAGTGGGATGGGATAAATCATATCCTAAAGTTAATCTAGCTTTCACAAAGTGGAGGGAAGGGAAGATACAAAGGAATATAAATTGTGGGAGAACCATATGGGACCATAGCTAGGAAGTGGAGGGGAGAAATAGATGAGATCCAGGGCCTCAAGATGACTTGGGAAGAAAGTTCCATGGAACTCCAAGTATGTTATTCTATCTCCCTGAACAATAAACTTAAGATTATCATCCATTGTTTTCTTGTTTGAATATGGTGTCTTCTTGATGATTATCATGACTAGATTCAACTTGACCATTCCCTTATGGATTATAAGGGGAAAAACGTATTAAAGCTATCCTATATTTGGAGCATATGCCAAGGAGGTCATGGGATCTAAAATACATTGCATTATCAACAATTATCCTTGTAGGACCCCTTAAGACATCCTAAATTACATGATCAACACAAGATGTTCAAGCACCAAGGCACTTGGATAAATATAACTATAACCATGCTAGGATCATTTAATATAACTTAGTTGATCTCTAGATGAGAAGATGTGAGAGATTGATCCCTCCTAGTAGGCAAGAGATCCTCATGAACTTATCTCACTTTTTAATGCTTTGTTTTGATTTGCTTACCATTTTATTGCTTAAAATTTGACCAGGACCTAAATATGCATACCGTGAATGAACGGAGGAACTTTATTAGGACCTCATCACTACATAAATTCTTTCAATGCAATTTCTTCATTAAGCGCAAATCTAGATCAACACTCTGACACTTGTAGATTTATATATGACAATTGATTATTTCTATTGATGTCAATCTATATATCTTATTATGGTTGATCTCAAGTGTTTACATTTCTTTTCCTTCATGCACATGGTTAGATTAGAGTTTGATTTATGATTAAATTTAGGGATGCTTGTATATACATATGTATGTGATGTTATGTTTTTATAGTTTATGATGTATATGCAATGTATGTATGCATGGATAACATATATATAAATATGGATGCACCTAAACTAACATGATGGTTTTACATGATTATTACTTTGACATGTGTATGATTTTGAACTACGACAAGATTGCATTTATTGTGTGACATGTAAAAATATATAGTCCAGGTTCAACAATATATATATAAAGTCCAGGTCCATGTTCAAAAAATATATAAAGTCCACATGTTCAACAATATATATATAAAGTCCATGACAAACAGTATATAACAAATAGTCCATGAAATAGTCAAATATATAAAGTCCAGGTCCATGTTCAAAAAAATATATAAAGTCCATGTTCAACAAAATATATATATAAAGTCCATGACAAACAGTATATAACAAATAGTCCATGAAATAGTCAAATATATAAAGTCCAGGTTCAACAATATATATATAAAGTCCATGACAAATAGTATATAACAAATAGTCCATGAAATAGTCAAATTATACATAGCCCATGTTTGAAATAACCTATCACATACTATCTCTATCATCAAGAGTCCTCTTCACACCATGCGAACTACTCAGATGACCTGAATCACTCTGCAAAAGAGAAAGATTTATATGAAATTAGATGTAAGATGATAAGGAAATCTAATTTAATGACAATTTTTAAATTTATAATTTATATCATAAAATTAAATTACCGTGTGAGGCTGAGAGGCATGCTCTGGTGCACCTGGACCTGTGTCTCCATGCTCTGAATCAATCTATTTAATACAAGAGAAAGTTCAAATTGAAATTAGATATACTTGACGATTTTAAAAATGATTTAATTCAATTTAATTTATAAGAACTATCATATTTAAAAATTATTATACCGTAAGAGGAACTTGTTGTGAATCCTCTATTCCAGGACCTGTCTATAGAGGCTTAGCTCCATGACATGTATCGAGCTATAATTTAAGAAAAAAGAATTTTGAATGTACATGTCAACATATATATATATATATATATATATATATATATATATATATATATATATATATATATATATATATATATATATATATACTTTAAGTTCACAATGTATATTTTAATTGTTCAATTTAAATATAATCTAAATTTTAAATTATACCGTATCAGGTTGCCCATCTCCTCTGTCCTCCTGCTCTGCATGTGCTGTGTGTTGATCATGAAACGTGTCACTAACAAGCTCCTACAATGTCATTTATATTTAAGTTAGCACATGTGTGTACAAATTAGGTTTTAAAACATATATATAATTGACTTACAGTGTACATGTTAAATACGTTTTTCAACAACCTGAAATGCAGTCGACTCCTGATATAAACTTGGATTATCCAAGTGTGCTACAATGCCCATCCTCATAGTTGTGTCAACCTGCATAGACATATTTATAAAATATTAAATAGTACATGTGCACGTTTTTAGATACACTGATATCAAAATAGAAAAATTTAAGTATATATATAGTTTTTTAATACAATATACATACTGTAAGAGTGTCATGTGAGATGCCCAATGATGGAGGAGCGCTCGAGACACCCTGAGATGGAGGATTCAATGTGGAAGAACCCTGGACCAGTTCATAAATAAGTTCATAAATATTTAATTGTACACACATTCAAGACTGAATTTTACAAATTTACAAATCATTGAAAATGTACCCCAAATGGGTGCCCGAGATGAACAGGTGTCGATGAAAAATTAATTCGATCAATTGTGACCCCTGTTGCCATCATCTACACCAAACAAACCAAACAATTCGATTGTTAAAATATTACAATTTAATTGATCATCTATATGTTGATTAAAAACACGTGGTTAAAAAATTGTTTTAAATTCAACATGTGTACATAACCTATATATACCTGTGTCGAATGATCAGTGGGATGATCCTCAGCAAATAGATATTCAACAAATGATTCAGTGCCCACATTATCAGATGATGCATGTGTAGCTGAAGTGGGTGCAACTACCTGATCAGGTCCATAACACAACTGATTGCAACTCGTACATGTATGAGGCATTGACACATGTGGAGTGGCACTAGGACCACTTCCATCATCAACTCCTCCATGCTCTCTAACTCGAGCTACCATCATAGAAGTTTGCTCATGTAGGCTACCTGAGAGTGCACTCAATGTGCCTAGTGTGGATACCACTGCACGATGCTCGAAGGGCGAAGGAATGGCAGCAACAGGAGGGTCAATAAGAGGTTGAACAGGCACCAGTCATTGGGGATCAACCCGTGCCCCCAACCTCTGTTGTGGCATGGCACCACCAACACCTTGGAATGATCTAAAATCAAAGTAGTTGGGTTTTTTATTCATAACAAACTCTACATATAATTTTCTCAAAAAATATAAAGGAACCTCACAATTAGCATGAGGTGGATAATCAAACACCATCCACCATCTATCCCAAAAATTGGCAGACATTCCTTCATGCCTACACCACCTGATTGATATTCTTTTCTTATTTGTAGGAATAGGTTCATTTGTAATGGGATGTCTAAAATATTGTGCTAAATGAGCTTTTGTGATTTTAAGATCCAAAATAGTCTTATAGGAGAGGCCATCAGCATAAAATTGGCGCCTCTACTCTCTCCATTTCCGGAATCCATCAAAATCTGAGTCAATAGACCTCACAGAATCTACAATGTTTTGCATCAAAGATGCAAAACATACTACATGAGGTGGCATGAATTGTTCACTGCGAATGGAATTTAGTTTTTCTTGTATCGAATCCACATTTTCATTTATTATGGCTCGCAAGCGAGCCTGGTCAGTTCCAGGTGGGGGTGGAGGTGGAGGTGGAGGCGGGTCATCTGTAGGTGGGGCATTTGGCGCTGGGGGTGGGGGTGGGGGTGGGGGTGTGGCCGGATCATCTTGTGCATTAAGGAAGTCCTCAACATCAAAGTGAATATCATCTAGATTCATGATGTATATATAAAAATCTAGATATGAACCTGCATATATATACATATAAACATACAAACTTCAGTACAAATTTAAAATTAAATCAAGAATATATATATATATATGTTTCAAGAAATTACACTTGAAATAAATTTAAATTAAAAACATACAAATAATGTATACATGCATGTACAAATTTCAAAATGTAAGAGAGCTATTAGGACTACCATAATGATTGATACAATGGGCAATATATATTTCAAAATTTCAATGTGCATTTAAGTAAGGAAACTTCTCTGGACAATCATCATGTATTTCTTAAATGTGAATATGCATCCCAAATTTTGGACTATTTTAAAGAAATATGGTGCATTTAGGAACTTGGTGATTGTTGGGGTAAAGAGGAATATATGATCATGCTAGAAGAGGCACTGATTAGGCTCATAATTGGCCAAGGTTGCTTTGAATAAGGTTAAAACAAGGAGATACCCATGTTGATATTCACACCCTTTGGTCCACAACTACATTGGGATGGATTAAGCTTGAAATTTTGATGGGTAGCCAAGGGTAATCCTAGTGAAGTAGGAGGAGTATGTTTATTAAGAGATGATAAGGGAAAACCTCTACCTATCTTAAAGCTTATGATTTTGGTGTCAAGAACAATGATATGGTAGATTCTAGGGCCATGATATCCAGGGCCTCAAGATGACTTGGAAACTGAACAAGATATCCCTTAGTGTGGAAGGAGATTCCAAGATCAACATTGATCATATGAAAAAGCATAGATGAAGCTTGTGGTTATTGGAAACTATTATATATTGGAAGCTAGAAACTTGGTGAATACTTGTTTAAATCTATCTCCTTCAAACATATCAAAAGAAAAGGTAATTATATTCTAGACTAGGCAGATAATGGAAGAAATCATTAAATTGCTCCTAGACATCTAGCATTTGTTGGGAAGAATAATTTTTTTACATTCAACTTGAAATCCCTAAGTTGTGCCTCCATGCTATCAAATGTTACTTGTATCTACCTTCTATACAATGATATTGAAGGGGTAGAAGGTTAGGCTAAGGATTTCTATATTGCTACTTAGATAAATTCCACATCTTCAATGTGTGGCATGAGCATATACACAAAGCCTTGGAGGATATTTCTAAGATAATGAAGATAAACCTTCATGTCTTGATGCTAAATTGGATGATTCTATCCATTATGAGAATTAAGATGAGGAGGAGGTGACATAAATCCCTCCTATCAAATTTGAACAATGTTAAAAATGTCAAGGAAGTGGTAGAGGCTTTGTAAGGATTGTGTAATTTGTCCCACCACCCTAGGATAAAGTTTTTTAGTTTATTAGTAATTCTAACACTACTTCAACTTATTACTCTAGGGTTAGGGCCACTATAATTTTCCCTACCACTAATATATCTTAAGACACCTATTGGTTTATGTTTGATGTCATTGTAGTATATTAATTTTCCCTACCACTATTGATTGAACAAAACTATACCATATATATTAAGTACTCTAGCTCAATGATCTTAAGATTAATGAAATCAGGACTAACTATATCATCATTATGCTTAGATACACCCAACATGCTAATCAAGAACTTAATTACCTTCACAACCCTATTAGCATTGTATCACTCCTATTAGGGAGTGGACTTGAATGGGGCCAAAAGATTCTTTACCTCTTACGATTGTGACTTTGGGTTTGGCATGGTCAACTTGGAGAGGTTGTGTGGCATATCCCTATAAGAGGATGAAGGGTGATAGGAGGTTGTAGGATGGCTAAAAGCATTCACATGACGATAATGTTCAAGTTTAAATTTCAAGATATGCATCATGGTCTACAAGGTTCTCTTGTTCAAAAGGTTCATCATATTCTAGACAAGGAACTCACAATCATTGGTACCAAATTCAAGACCTCCTATTACAAGTCTCCATATAGCTTTAAACATAACACCTATAAACACAAAATTTATAGGGCTTGAATACAAGCCCGCCTCCCAGTTAGGAGACTTCCAAATAATTGGTGAACTCACATGCAATAAGGGAATAACACATGCATACAAAATATGTAGAAGAAATCCCTGTAGCATGACTCATGATTAATTAAAGTTAGGGTTAGGGTTTCAATTAGGATCAGGCTTAGGGTTAGAATTGAGGTTAGGGTTAGAATTAGAATTCAAGGGTTGCTAAATTAGGGTAAGTATTAGAGCTACAATTATGGTTTGGGTTACGGCTAGAGTTAGGGTTACAATTACAATTACAAGTAGCTCATTAGGGTTAGGGTTAGGGCTAGAGTTAGAGTTACAATTAAAATTACAATTACAAGTCGAGTTAGGGTTAGGGTTATGATTAGGGTTATAATAAGGGTTAGGGTTTGAATTGCATATAGAATTAGGGTTAGGATTAGGGTTAGAATTAGTGTTAAGGGTTAGGGTTGGAATTGCATATAGAATTAGGGTTCAATCTAGCTAGAAATAGATAAATTAGTCAAGATGGTTCTAGCTCAATTTTGTTTCCTATTTCCTAGAAAATGCAAAACTAGTTATTGTTTTCTATTTAGTTGTTAGTCCCAATTCTTTCCTTTTAAGAAGTATATCAAATCTAATGTAGTAGTAGATACTTCTACATATACAAGTTTCTATTAGGAGAAAATATATTTTGCCAAATTTGTATAGAGTTGTCTATAGTGTGTTCCAGGGTAATCAAATGATGTAAGTCACAATTTAGAGGGTTGAAGGATAAGTTTGTGTTGAGTCTATAGGAGGTGTTTTCTTACATAGACTGAGCTCCATAATCTAGGTGTCTCCATGTCTAACTCAAATGTTTCAACTTGGTCCATATTATATCCAGATTAATGATAAAATTTTATATATACGGCTATGCACAAGATCCACGACCATATCAATGTTTGGTAGAGAAAAGTTATTTAAGTTGGGGTAGATCCTTTTTTGATGTCTCAAAAGTTAGTGCAAACATGAATTCCCTTAGTTTTCTTGTTAACTAAGACCACATTAGATCTACCCATTTAGGATAAGTAATAGTCTGAATGAACCCTGGACATCCAAGAGTTTATACAATTCTTCTATGACCACGAGGGCTACTTGGGGGTGCATTTTGCGTAGCTTTTATTGAATAGGTTTGGCATTGAGGTGAACCACAAGATGATGCATGACTTTAAAGATGGAGTCTCAAGGCATATCACCATAAGACCACATGAAGAAATGAACGTAATCTTTAACATGGTGACATGGTTATATATGCCTTCTTTGATGTCAAGGTCCAATGGAGCTACTATCTTAGAGAGTTTAGGGTCCAAGCTTCTATTCACAGGTTGATGTTTATAGCATGTCCTCAACAAGGAGAGGGGAGTCATGTCTTGTATCTAAGTGGTATCTAATGGAAGGTGAAGTTTGTCAAATTGAGGATCTCTTGGGAAGTGTCCATTTTTATTGTATCATTTTAATCGATCACAAGTTTCTTCTTATATAGATTGTTTCTATTCTGCCTAGACTAGGGTGCCTCAGGACTAAAGGGTTCTTTCTTTCTCTCCAAAATAAGCATATATGTAGGTGTTAAGTATGGTGGAAAAGTCTTTCTTATGATTACAATGGGGATGTGGTCTTGACACTTCATAAGTTTCATGATGGCTTCATCATTTTGGAAAACATCAAATCATAAAGGGTCATGTTGGTCCCAATCGATAAGCTCAAGGTATTCTAGGTCTAAGGAGATGGTGATGATAGTGACCTATCATGAAAGAGGTTAGTGGTGGAAAGATCTTCGTAAGGATCATGAGTGGAGCCTACATCAATGTCATTAAGATTAGGGAAAGCATTACCAATGAGGTTGAGCTCGTATCACAATTAACATCACGATGTTCATTCCAGGGGCATAACCTAGCTAGTGAGGACAGCTACTTGAGTATATCAAAAGTTACATAAATGTTGGCTTCATTTCATTCTTGATTAGTTGGCTATCACAAAAACTGTAAAATTTTCTCAATTCTTGATTAGTTGGTTGTCTCTAAATGTTTGATTACGAAGGATGTGATAACTTGGTTTTATTATGGTTTGTTTTAATTTTTTTACATGATAGTTAGCTATTCAATAATGCCTTTAAAATACAATGACATACATTGTTATAAGTAAATTTTATAAAAACCAAATATATATATCATCCCAATGCTATATAATTTTTGACAGTTTGTTCAAAATCTCTCCTTTCATATGATACAGTATTTTCAAAATTTCAATTGTGTTTTATAGCTAAAATGTTTAAATACAGCTATTCAACACTCAAATTGAACTCAAATTTTGATAGTTTGTTCAAAATCTCTCCTTTCATATGATACAGTATTTTCAAATTTTCAATTGTATTTTACAGCTAAAATGTTTAAATACAACTATTCAACACTCAAATTGAACTCAAATTTTGACAGTTTGTTCAAAATCTCTCCTTTCATATGATACAGTATTTTCAAATTTTCAATTGTATTTTACAACTAAAATGTCTAAATATATCTATACAATTCTCAATTTTAAACATAATTTTGACAGTTTGTTCAAATTCTAACCTTTTATATGATATAGTCTTTCAAAATTTCAATTGTATTTTACATCTAAACTGTAAAAAATCAACTACTAATTTCATAAACCCTAAACCCTAAATAACAATTCAAAATTTAAATTTTGATTGTATTTTACACCAAAACAAACAAGGGAAGCTTAAAACAATTGATGGGTAATTTGTAGAAGTGGAAAAATCCACTTACCTGGTGGCTGGATGGTCTCTGAACTCGGGATCCCGTTTTCGCCTATCGACTGTTGCTGTTGAAAATGGGGTCTCTGCCATTTTTAAAAAAATTTAATACTTTTCCAAAACGGGATCCCGTTTTATAAAACGGGATCCCGTTATATATAACGTGATCCCGTTATATAAAACGGGATCCCGTTTCTGGCCTCTAGGTTCGGGATCCCAGGAAAAAACGGGATCACGTTTTTGGTTCTAGGCTTGGGATCCCGAAGCAAAACGGGATCCCGTTTTATATAAACGAGATCCCGTTTTTGGTTCCCCAATTTCGGATTTTTTTCTAACTCCGAAACTTCCACCTTAAGTGGACACAACTTCTTGCATTTACCCACTACCATTCCACTAAACACATATCAAGTTATTGATGTTTTTTGTCAAAACACTACAAAATCAATAGATTCCTCTCTATCGTGTTGTATCTAGGTGGGATAGTTTCCTCACCAAGCCAAGTGGTTCACCTGGGACCAAATTGTGAAAAAATTTCCTCATTTGTTGTAGTCTTAGTGCAATGGGTCCCATTTCTTCTCAAGGGGGATGATTGATCCTATTGACATCTAGGAGCATTGGGATGGCATTTGGATAGCTGAATCTTTGAAAAATATCAAAAATATATTTTATTGGTATTTTCTACATTTCCATGATCTACATTTTGGAGGCCCCTAGAGTGGAATTTGTGCATGAGACTTTCATTAATTGCTTAGGAGGAGAATCATGGGCTACCCTCCAAGCAACTTAAACTAGGTCTCTTGGAGACATTTCCAACTAGTTCAATTTTCACCCAACGGGCTAGGAGTTATGACCCCACCAAGTTGGGGTACCAAAATTAAATAATTTCCTAGTATTTTTGCAATTTTATGGTTAATTTGTCCTCATCCAACTATCAATTTGAACTTCCAAGGATGACATGGGTGTGGCGACTCTTCAATTTTCGATGGGAACCATAGTTTACAAGTTTAAGTAAGTTTTCTAGTTTGATTTACAAAATGTACAAATTGGCCAAATTTGAATAGAATGAAATAGAGTAGAAAGCATGCATCTCTTTCACAAAATTTTCTAAGTTCATATAATATCTCAATTTTGAATAAAATCCATCTTGTTCAACTTTAGTAATTGTTGTTGCATATTTATGTGTTTGTCAATTGCTAAATACAATACATCTAATCTCTCATTGGTTTGTTCCCCTCTAGATTCCAAGCATAATTTAGATCTAATTTAGTGCTCTCATTAACACCAAACATAGATTTGCATTCAAAAATATCATATGATCCCTATTCAGAACAAATTTTAATTTTTATATCATTGTTCTCTCTACGAGGTTCAAAATCATAGGTGCAATCTTGAGCTATTTCAAGGTTGTAGATATTATTTTGATCTATTTCCTCTAATATCAAAATTAATCTTGGAGTCCTAACTAGTCATTACTCACTAGCTCCTACACCAAAAATTTCAAAATTTGATCATAGAACATCTGTAAAAGGCAATCATCCCTAAGTCATGTTTAAATCAATCAATGGTCATCCTTGGATCCATCATTAGAATAATCTCTCCACATCTATTTGACATAAGGATCACTTAGTAGTCACTACCTAGTCTTTTGTAACAATCACCTCATCCACATCAACCCTTGCATCAAAAAATGGGAAAACCCCAATTCTTGCACTAGGTCACTCTAACATCCATTATATAACATCTCACACTAAAAAGCCATAAGAACTTAGCATCAAAATAAGTGCAACATTGTCAGTTGCACTTATTGTTTGGCATGCCTCCAAACTTTCTACAAAATCATTGATTCAATTGATGGGCTTGATTACGATTGAGGAAGTCTCTAGGATTTTCCATTGCCACAACTAGTTCCAATAGTGTTTTTCAACACTAGCAAGTCTTTTTATGTGCATGTACACTAGTACAGATGAATCTCTGGTAAAGTTACCAAAGTTTTGAATGTTAGGAATTATTACATATAGTTCTAAGATTAGTATATAGGCTTACTTTATTGAACCTATTATATTATTTAGCTTGTTAAATAAGTTGGTCAATTTGTTAGTCTATTCTAAAGGTTTGTTGTAGAGTGTTCACATAGATTAGAAATGGTTTGAGAGATTTGAGGGAGATGATAAGAGTGTGTTTCCTAAATAGTAGGATCACTACGTTGTATAAATATGCATTCAAATATCAATCTAATTAGTTACATTTTCATTTGAGACTATTAATCATATGTATTGTATTGTTTATTCTCTGAACAAATTTCAACATTGGCATTAGAGTGGGTAAGATCAACTTGTAGAGGGATCATCCTATAATGGAAAATTATGTGGGTTTTATAAGTGTTTAAAGGGTAGCCCCACCATTGTTGATTTACACAATTAATGTCACTATCTCTAAACTAAATTCCCATTAGTTGCATTATTTAGTTTCAGTGTGATTAAAGTGTTTTTAATGCCCTGTGTTGTATGAGCAATGAAACTTTGAGTGCAACAATGTGCCATTGACAAAGAGATACTAGGTTGTTAGAGGTAAGACCCACAATAGCTTGAGTAGAAGAGTAAAAATGAAGGTGCATAGCAATAAAACATATCCTCCAAAGTAAGGGGCACCAAAGATGTTTTGTAGTTGTAGTAAATTTGAAGCATAAGGTTATTTAAAGGAGGTGTGTTGAAGAGCACATGAGGCATTAATAAGTTATTTGGAGGCATTACCTATAGAAATCCAATGCAACAATCTGGAGGAAGTGTTTATGTGTGTGGTTGCCTAGAAAATCTTGGCATAGCATGAGTAAAAAGGTGTCCAATACACCTTTACATATTGTGGTTACTATCAGAAGGGATGCACATTTGTAAAATAGTCTCAATGGTGTTGGAAGGAGGAGAAGCACAACAACTCGAGAAGAATGGCACAAGATCTACCTAAGAAGAGGTGTTTAAAGAAAACAACAAATTTGGTGCTAAGCATGGAAGTATGGAGAAAAATGCAACCAACAACATGTCATAAGTGCTAGTTTGATATATATTTTTAGTAAAATAGAAAATATGTAGACTCCAAATAAGTATTTTCTTGGATAAGTAGAGGGAAGCATCATATTTGTCATGTCAACTTAATTCTAAGTAATGGGTCATGATGAATGTTCAAGTTAATAGCTTAACCATTTTCAAGTGCAATAGAGAATGCTAACTACTTTTTGTTGGAGGAAGTAGTTAAAAGAGGATTCAAAACATTTGTTAGGTTATTTGGCATGAGGAAAACCTTCTGATGCTAACCTAAAGTTCCTACTTTTAGTTAAAGGGAGTCTAAATCAAAGTGAGAATTAATGCCATTCATATTTTGATCCCCACACTTTTCTACAAGACACTCCAATGGTTGATAAAACATTAATTGTTATTGTTGTTTTTAGTGCTCAAACTCTTTGTTGTACATCATTCAAATGGGGATTTCCTTTGCCAACTCAAGTTTAGAATCTTAGATGTTTTGGGGGGAAATCATGTTAGTGCATGGGCATTCTTCTATAAGTAAAGGGCCATGTGGTCATTTATACCCAGATTTTGCTTTGTAGACATGAGCTCAACAAGCCTTGAATATAAATTGTTCTCATTTTTCTTTTTTTAAGCCCTAGATGAACATCTATGTATGTGTTTAGAAGCATCTAGTTCTTTATATATATTTATACACACACACAAACACATTTTGAGATATGTAATATAAGGAGTTGAGACTCTTGCTATCCTATTTCTTGGAATTGTTTATGGATAAATTTTCTATTATATTTTATAATCATGTTTTTTTTTCTTTTTGTTGACTATTATTTAGTATGTTTAATAGCTCCATGAGAGATTAATAAGAACATGCCTACTCTACTACATCACCCAAGGTTTAAATTTCAATCATTTACTTTTAGCACCTCTTCCCTTTTCCTTTGAAAAAATTAGGCTAAGGTAGAATAAACGAGTTGACTTTTTCATCCCATAGATTGTCATCAATTTCTCATATCTATACAGACTTTCCATGGTTGATGCCCTACATGGCATAGGTTGTTTACAAGACAAATGCAGGCATCAATAATTATTATAGATCAATAGGAGTGACAATGGTGGAGAGAATGTGAGAAATAGATGGAAGACTAGTAGGGTGAGAACTAGCTAGATCACTAGAGGAAGGAGCATAAGAAGTAGGTTACAAGATAATAGGAATGGCATGAGAAACAACAGAAAGAGGGGTGATAATGGATGAACAGGCTTTGGTGGGTTGGGAGGAAGATGCATCATGAAAAAAACTCGAAGAAACAACCTTAGAACCAAAGCCTTGAAGAATCTCAAAACTAAAGGGCTTGTTAATGAATAACTTTTGAAGAGTGTCAACCAATTATGTAGGAGAAGCAACACTAGCTAAAGGAATTTCTTGAGAAATTAACTGTGAAGTGAAAGCAAAATTCCACCTATCAATTTGTTCCAAGTGTGCATCATCATCAAAATAATTCTCATTTTTATGATTGTTATCCATCATACCAGTGAAAATCTCATGATTGGTTGAATTTAGAGCCATTGGAAGATTGAGACAAGGATTTATTTGCAAAGGGAATGTAGGATAATGATGATACTTTGGTATGCACTCATTTCACAAACCCTAAAAAGATGAACAAGATAAAATAAGGGAAAGGGTACTAATATAAATCTCAAAAATAAAAAATCCTAGATCTAAAAAGAAAATTATAAATGATTCTAAAGACAAGACCTAAGGGGGTGTAAGATTAGATGGGTTCACCAATTTAAAATATATAGGAAAAAATAATGATTTGACACAAGCAATCAATTAGCCCTAGTTTAAAGAGTCGTGGCTACATATCTAAACCATGTGGGTGGATCTCAACTTGGTGTGGGACTTGAACTTCATTGATTATGATGTTTGGAAACTATTCGCCTTGATGTCTACTACCTACATTTGCAAGGGAGTAGTGTCAATAGATACAATTTAGGGGTTTTCTAGGCAAGAATTACTTCTTTTTTGGTCAAATCCATGTTCCTGAGTCAATGGTACAAAACAATAATAAAAAACAATAGACAAACATGCAACAATACCTAAGATGCCTAAGCATGTGGCAGTGCCTTTTTTTTTTTTTTTGAAGTGTCAAGTGACCATTTTCTAATGGTTAAATTGAATGAATTAAAAAGAATCCACCAAGAATCAAGTCATACTAAATGTAAAGACATGGCCCTCTAAAACCGTATAAGAAAGTTATTAAATTAAGTTGAATTTGAATTTTTTTTAAAAAATGAATTGATATCACAATTTCTTCCCCAAATTCAAAATAAATAAAAAATATGCAAACTCCAATTTTTTATTAATCAAAATCTAAATATTATATATTTCACCCAATGAAGCACACAATCTTCCCAATAGATCTACTCAAGCATCCATACATTTTCTTTGGACATTGATAAAACAGCTTTACAATAAAGGAAGCACTGAGATGGACGTGAGACATTTAAAGTTTTAAAAACCCATTTTGTAATGAAGTATTGTATAATTGCTCACAAACTCTATAAATACCAACGTTAGAAAAACAAAAAATGAAAATGAAAAAGGGATTGGTTTAAACCAAAAAAACAAAATAGCAGCATCTAAGAAACCGCTATTGGACAATATTATTTTTTTAAAAAGAGAGTTTGATATCAAACCCACAAAATTTCAGAACAATTTGTAAATCATAATTTTTTGCAGAGCGCATCATTTTACATTTCCCTGCAAAACATTGATAAACGAAATTTGAATACAATTAAATCATGAGAGGATTTAATATACCATGTAAAAGGACAAAGTTTGTCAATTTCTGCCCTACAATATTTGAAGCTCTATTACAGTTCTACCACATCCTTCCATCCTTCCACCACAACTTCAGTTGCGACAGGTTGTCAATGGTATCAGGGAGGGTATTTAAGTCTTCACATCCATTCAAGTCCAAGTGCTGCAGCTGTGACAGATTGCCGATGGTATGAGGGAGGTTATTTAAAGTGTAACACATTGTCAAGTCTAAGTGTTGCAGCTGGGACAGGTTGCCAATGGTATCAGGTAGGCTCTTTAAGCCTGCACATCCTATCAAGTCCAAGCGCTGCAGCTGTGACAGGTTACCAATGGTGTCAGTGAGATTATTTAACCACCTACACCCTGTCAAGTCCAAGTGTTGCAGCTGTGACAGGTTGCCAATGGTATCCGGTAAGTTATTTAACCGCATACAAGAGTACAAGTTCAAATGTTGCAGTCGTGAGAGGTTGCCAATGGTATGAGGGAGGCTCTTTAAGTTTCTACAGCAACTCAAGTTTAAGTGCTGCAGCTGTGACAGGTTGCCAATGGTAAAAGGGAGGTTGTTTAACCTATCACACCATCCCAAGTCTAAGTGTTGCAGCTGTGACAAGTTGCCAATCGTATAAGGGAGGTTATTTAAGTTTCTACACTCTCCCAAGTCCAGGTGCTGCAGCTGTGACAGGTTGCCAATGGTATAAGGGAGGTTATTTAAGTTTCTACACCCTCTCAAGTCCAAGTGCTGCAGCTGTGACAGGTTGCCAATGGTATTAGGGAGGTTATTTAAGTTTCCACACTCTCTCAAGTTCAAATGTTGCAGCTGTGACAGGTTACCAATGGTATTGGGGAGGTTCTTTAAGTTAAAAGAGTTTTTCAAGTTCAATTGCTGCACTTGTGACAGGTTGCCAATGGTATCAGGGAGGTTATTTAACGTATCACACCATCCCAAGTACAAATGCAAGTGCTGTAGTTGTATATTAGGAAGTGAAAATAGGGAGGAGATAGAAAGGCTGCCAACGCCATGGCAGAATTCTAGTTGCACGGTCCTCAATTGCCGAATGTTACCCACAAATGTAGACCCAGTAGCAAGGTGACAATTGTTCAGCCTTAACCATATCAAACTTGGAGGAAGCATGGCTAGCACGTCTTCTGTCATGCCTTCAATGTGCTGCAAATGAAGATAGCGAAGACCAGGTCTGTACAGCATTTCTAGCCTCTGTAGATTGCCTCCATTGAGGCGAAGGCAAGAGAAATTGATGTTGTAGGATATGGTGCTTAAATGGGCAGCCTCCAATAGTCGGGTACCCTCTCTTTCTTTTTTAGCAATGGTTTGCCCCATATCTCGCAAAAGGTCATGCATATCAAGTACACCTTTGTCGTCAATCTTTATCAGTGACTTCATTGAAAGATTACATACAGCAGTCTCTACCATCTTGTACAACGATTTCCAGAAAAATATAGGCAATGTTTTGTCTTCTCCAATGAAGAAGCACGCTATGTCCACGAATATTTTTTTTTCTTCATCACTAAGACCACTATAACTGATGTAAAGTCTATCGTGAATTTCTGGGTGGAGGATAATGTTGTGAAGAGCTTCCGTCCAGCAACCTGTATCTATCTTATCATGCAAGGAGGATCCAATCACTTCCAATGAAAGAGGATGTCCCTTACAAGCTTCCACTATTCTTTTGGACATATCTTCGTAACTGGGACTTGGAGCTGCTCTGAGAAAAGCATGCAAACTCAATAAGTGGAGACCTTCATTTATCTCCAGTCCACTCATCTCGTGGACGCATTCAGATGAGACCCCAGCAACATTGAGAATGTGTCTGTCTCTAGTAGTTATAATAAGTCTGCTGCCAGGGGCCAGCCAATCCCCAATCAAAGCATTCAATTGTACAATAGTATCCACATCATCAAAAATAAGCAGCACACGTTTTCCTCCCAAATGCTCCTCGAGCAAATCTACGCCCTCTTCAACACTGTACACTTCTTCACGATAGTTGGTTATATCTTTGAGAATTTTTTTCTGCAATTTTGTAAGGCCTGTGACCTCTGCAGCAGTGGTGCGGACATTAAATACAAATGAAGCAGCATCAAAATCACAATAAACTTGATTATACACGGCCTTGGCAACTGCGGTCTTTCCAATACCACCAATACCCCATATTCCCACTTTAACCACCTCTTTCACAGAACTGAGATTTAATTTCTGAATGAGAACATTCTTCACGCTATCCATTCCTACCGGATGTTTGGCAACTTTTAACGGCACTCTGTCCAATGTCTTCATCAAGTCATTCACAACGGTCTTTACTAGCCGAGCTTCGAAGCTGCAATGGGCACAGAAGGTCAATAGAAATTTAGTCCCTGCAGCATACTCATGTTTTCACCCCTTCAAATTGTTTTCTTCGGTAATTGTGTCTACACAAAAGCTACTCCAATTTTTTATAGTTTGTAAGAAGCTGCAATCTAATTTTTTTATTTTTTAATTGGCTATTTTTGGTTAGGGAAAAGACCAGTGAGATAGTTCCAATGGCTGAGATCGTATTTGTGCATTTAAGACTTCATATTTTAAAAAGTTTCACACTAGTAGTTGTGACTTCAAAGATTGTTAGTGTTGATCAAAAGTACTAATAATTGAATGAAATGTGTCCTTTAGATTTAAAAAGCAACAAATCACGTGATGCCACATCAGTGCACCAACAAAACATGACTTAATGCACACCTATTGGTCCACCCTTTTTTTCTGGGAACTATTTGACACCTCAACAAAAAAACACGCTGATGTGGCATCATATTTGATGATGTGACCCTGAAACCTTAGTTATAAGTAGGGGCCTTGCCAAATAAACTACTGTAAAAAATTTGGAGTGATTTCAAATTACCACTTATGATTTTGAGAGGCGTGAAGTTAGGGTGCTCAACTACTGGATCCTTTCCCTAACAAATTAATTTTAGATTTGTAAAAATAAAGAAAAAATATTTATATTAGTAAAAAAATAACGAAAAAATTAAACTATTTTTCTAAAATGTAGCTTGCTAAGCACATATAATTAGTAGTATGTAGTTAAGATGGACTAGAAAATTAAATCAAAGTGCATGCACATATGATTGACAACGTCACTTATTGACACATCTCAATGTAGTTGCCTTGCATTTAGAGTTGGTTGAGGGGCACATCCTCACTTCTGGTGTGATTTGTCAACCCTTGCACATACTACTTGAGTTTTTAGGTTTACAATTTTTTATTTGTTTTGCAGTTCGATCAAATAAGCTAGACTAATGGAAGCAACTCCACGAGAGTCTGTCTCACAGCATTGTCCCTTGCAATTATTTGTTGCTTTTTTTTTAAAGTTTCAGGTGGTTCTATGTAAGCAAATTGGCCACCTAGCTAGAACTGCAGATTGTATGAGTACGGAAATTATTACATTAGCTCCCAGTGTCCCACTGGGCCACTAGTATGAAGATTAAGGTTGCTATACAACTGTCAAATTTAAGCCCTGCCCACTAGTATGAAGATTAAGGTTGTGGCACCACTAGAAAGGATATATAGTGTGTAGATTGGAGGGTCTATTTTGGCTTCCCTAGGTACTTCCCAATAGGTATATGATGTGATTTTTGTTGTCAGATTTTGTCTAAGAGATGTGTATATTATGTTGGTGTTGGAAATAAGCCACACCCGGACCGATGATGTACTGGTCCAAGAGGGGCTAGTAGCTCAGTGGTGGAGCACTCTAGCAGCGAATGGAAGGTCCTAGGTTCGAATCCTAGCTAGTCCATGTCTCAACATGGTATCAGAGCCAGGTCCAGGCTAGGAGCCCCAAGCACACGAGAGGTGTGGCTTAAGGGGGGGTGTTGGTGTTGGAAATAAGCCACACCCGGACTGACGATGGACTGGTCCAAGAGGGGCCAGTAGCTCAGTGGTAGAGCACTCCAGCAGCGAATGGAAGGTCTTAGGTTCGAGTCCTAGCTGGTCCATGTCTCAACATATTCCTTGTTTCAGATTTGATAGGAAAAGTAGTAGTTTTCATTGAGCTAATAATATCCAACCATGTGTATTGTAGATGTGGATTTTAGAATCAAAGTATGAAGGGGCTGACCCATCAATAGTTCACAGGAAGTGCTTCTAGAGACTTTGGATGTTCAGAATTTGAAGTGCTTCTAGAGACTTTGGATGTTCCGAATTTGAAGTGCTTCTAGAGACTTTGGATGTTTGAAATTTTTATGGACTCCATGAGAACTGATTGTGTGTACATTTGTAATTTTAGTATGAATATATTATTAGTATTGTAAAGAGAGAATTTTGAGAGAGAATTTTGTTTCTATTTGTAACAAAACCTTTGTCTTCTTTCTTTTGGATCTAGGGAAATATTTTAAGCTCTTTCTGATGGATTGTATTAAATACTAGTATTTTCTTAATTTTTTTAATCTCTTTTAGTTGTTTTCATTATTTTTCTCGTAACATACTTCTTATGAAGTGGGAGAATTTTAGCAAGAATAGATGTCCGTGCATGATTACTATTTTTGTAAGAGGATGAGATATTCAAATGGTTTTTAAATCAACTTTCAAGTTATCTCAAATTTTTCCCAAGTTTAGCTTGTTTTAAGCATACTTGAACTCACTTAATAAATTAGTCTCTACATATGCCACTTCAACCTAGCTATCCATATGAGGCTTTTTGAAATCAAGATGATAAAAAAAATCTAAAGACTGTTAGCTATAATCTAGAGACTTTTTAGAAATTGTATTTTTTAGGTTTCTTAATATAACATGGATCTTAAAATAGTTATCCTCATGGACTTATGTAGCTAGGATAAAGGGAATAATATATAGCCTATGTTGGTCTAAGTTAGTTCCCTAACAGAACGTGCATAGGATGGTTTGCCTAAATATTGATTTACCTTTACATATAAAATGATCTTGTAAACCTCTGCTTTTATGATCTTGTAAACCTCTACTTTTGCCATATGCTTTGTAGTTCTTCAAATTCTCATGTCTTGTAGTAGAATCTATACTAAAAGATAGCCCATAACATCATAATAAAATGTCCTAGGATAAGCAACAAGGATCTGGTAGATTGTTTAGTAAAGTTGCTAACTAACTTGACAGATATAAAGGTTAATGTTGTGGTGCTAGATTTTCATAATTTTTCAAGGATGTTAAGCTAATGAGTTTTGAATTAAAAAATTTTGAAACTAAGGTTTTGATGGCTTACTATAAGAGGTTTTCAGTCTTAAAGTTTGGAGTACTGGTTCGGGCTATTTTTGAGAGATTATAAATTATAAAAATTTGTATTTTGAAATTTTATTAGTCTTTTTATTTAAATTTTATTGTGTGGTATTATTAATTTAACACTGATACCTATGCAAATGTATTAAAAATTAGATTGAGTCTTTGAGGATTGAGTCCTTGTCCAAGAGTTACCTTTGAGGATTAAGTCCTTGTCTACTTCAGAAAGAAAAATGGTGTTGAAAAACCCTTTCAGCAAAAATTTTAGTGTACAAGGGGGTTCCCAGGAGCTTTCAACCTAGTCTTTAATGCAATTTCAGCTCAATTTCAATCCAATGAAGCGACAAATAACCACAATTTTCTTGAGCATATCTGTCTCTTCTTCACATTCTTGAGTTAGGTCTATAATAGGGCACGAACAGCTACCACTGTTCTCCATCCCAAAAAACGTAGAGCCCTTTATAGTAATAAATATATAATATATTTAATCTAAATATACAATTTATAATATAATATTATACTAAAATATATAAATATAATATGTTTTATATTATATATAATTTTATTTTATAATACTATATTAGAAATACAATTATTAGTATATTATTAGAATTGGTTAAAACCTTTAAAATTTGTTAGGGAAAATTTATTAGAAATAAAACCGTGTTTGTTAGCTGTGGAATTAATTTATGCCTATCTGTCATTAGTTAGTCTAATTGGACAACCATAGCGAACGTTACACAACTCAATTAGGTTGTGAGTAGTAGTAATGTAGATTGATAATAACTAGCACTTGCACCCATAGGAGGTTCAAAGAATACGTTGCGGTGAAAATTCGCTTTACATCCGCTATTGGTCTCCTCTTTTTAACCCAACTACCTATGAGCCTTTTGACGGGCCCAAATGGCTTCGCCTTCACAATCTACCTCTTGAGTTTTGGTCGGAGGGTTGCTTAAGAAAGATAGGTCGCTACTTAGGCACTCTGATCGATATGGATTTGGAAAGACTGGAACAGGACTCCTACCTATATGTGTGCATCCAAGTTGCAGCTATCCAAAGATTCCCTTTGGAGATCACCCTATGCCATGTCCAAAAGACATGGACTTAAATACTAGAAATCGAGGAAAACAAAATCTTCTACGTCTCTTATAGCAGTCATAGACACTCTGGCAATAATTGTCCCTAGAATGACACTAGGGCAGAACCCCTTATAGTTAAGTCAAATCGTGGCATGTCTCCACTAGCTCAAGGCAACTCGGTCCAACCCACACCTGTTTCAGAAGCACACACTTCTTCCCCGCCACTTCCTCCTAAGACTGGTCCTCCTGCCCTAAAAGGTTTAAAAGATCCCACTTGCTCTTCTGAAGCTCGTCCACATCCAAAAGCTTCTTGCTCCCAGGCTACTTTAACCGGTGTACCACAGGCTCGAGCTCCACATCCAACACCTGATATAGCAATGCAAATGGAATCAGACACTCCAAAATCCTTGGCCTTGGCCATCCCGAGAAATAAGGGGCCACCACCCCCAATAGAAAAATTCACCATTCAGGTTACCCTTGCCAAGGCGTGTGGATGCAATGCCTCCACCAACTCATAATTCTCATCCCGTCAGATCGTGACCTTTTCAGCCTGGTCTTGTTGGCGCCCACATCGGTGCCAACTTGGACTCATCCTGTACTCTCAAACGCACTCGAGTATCCCTTATGTCTCTCTAGAAAGCCCAACGCAAGCAATTTCTTCATTTACTGCCTCTGCTTCCTTGTGCCAACCAGTGATAACTTTAAGAAACCCCCCCTAAAAAAAGATATAAAATCTTGGCGAATCTTTCATTTTTTTGGAAAAAAATATTAATTTATATTGGCGAATCTTTCCTTTTTTTGAAAAAAATATTAATTTTATTGGCAAATTTTTTTAAATCACTAGAAATATGTAGAAAATCTTGGCAAATCTTGATGAAAAATAGGTAAATGCATTAATTATCATGGTGAATCCTTCCTTTTAAAAAAATTAAATTCCTATCCAGAAAAGGAAGGGCCTGAGGGTGGCAATGATTGACTAGTTTAAGGTGTAGTGCTCGTGTCTATAATTCCTTAATTCCTTAATATTTTAAATCAAACATTGAATATTTTAAATTGGCCCTAAATTCTTTTTTGCCACCATTGATTTTATCTATAATCTAATGGTTTGGGTTTTATTCCGTGGGCCAAATGTACCCATGGAACTCTAATGCCCATGGGACCCGAAATTGCATTTGGGTCATTGATCTCAATTGAGATCAACGGTCCAAATGCAATTTTGAGTCCCATGGGCATTAGAGCTCTGTGGGTACATTTTGTCTCGTGGAATTTAACTCTAGCCATTAGATTATAAATTAAGATCAACAACACAAATACAATTTCAGGCTCAATGGGAATTTGAGCTCCCTGGGTACATTTTAACCCATGGAATACAACCCCAACCATTAAATTATAAATAAAATCAATAGTGGTGATTAAAAATTGGCGATATGGCCCTAAAGTAACCAATAATTATATAATATTATTGGTGAATTAATTTCATTTTCTATTGTAACATAAAATTTAGGTGAATCTAATCTAATCAGGTATCAAATATTGTGGCGAGTTTTTGTATTTAGAAGTTTAATAAAATAAATGTTCTGGCGATTTAACCAGGACTAAAATAAACTTTTGTAAAAATGTGGCGATTCGGGTCGCCTTTTATCTTGTACTATTAGCCAAATTTTGAATCCCAAATTTCAACTATTAGCCAATTGGTGAATATTAGCCACTAAAAAAATTGATGGTGCCAACTTCAAGGATATCAATTATGAGATTGTCCCTCCCACACGTGCGACACCGTCATCCTTCCAAGCTAGCTTACTGAATCGGCACTTCTGACACCTCTAAATTTTCAAATCGGAGGCGTATTATTATTATCCAGATTCCAGTAAACACACTCAGACGGGACTACGCAATTAATATTGAATTTATTTCTTTTCCAACCTGATATTATAAACTCCATGTTCCCTTCCAATTTCTCATCAATGGTTGCAGTAAGCTTCAATTCCTCTGTTTTCCCATGGCTTTCGCACCAGTTCATGGCTACAATTGCCTATGTGATACCAATGATGTTTTGGAACAAATTCAGTGAATGTTCACAATCCAGAACAAGGACACCTTGCAGGCTCTGGTTCAAATCATTGATCCATGAGTCCCTGCAGGTCTCCACCTCCATGACCACTTCTTTCTCAAGAGGTTCTTGGAACAATTTACTTTGGCCCACGACCATAAAGGCCTGATGCGAATCACTATGAAGTGGGTGGTGGCCCCTCACTTACAATCAATTGTGATGGATGTGGTCTCTTCCTTCAACAAGAGATCACTCTTCAGGAGCTGGGGTGGTTTTTTTGAGATCAGACACTTGTAGGAGAATGCGAATATGAGACGGGTGATAAATCTATTCCGGGAGGGAGTCATTAGGGACAATATGGAGACTTGTGATTTCGTGCTTGGTTACTTGGATCCTCCACTAACAAAGGATCGTTGGAGGCGGATGGAGTAGTTTGTCGCTAGTACTCGGCACCTTCTCCACCATATTCCAAAGTAATGAATCTTTGTTCTACTCTTTCTACTTGTGCACCCTTGTGACTACAAGACATGCTTTTTATACGGGAGCAGTTCCCTTAACTGCATATGTGTGTGTGTGTGTGTGTGTGTGTGTGTGTGTGTGTGTATACTATGTTTTATATAATATAAATTACTAAATATATTTTTTATATAATATTATATTGTAGAGTTGTATACTTATATTAAATATATTGTATTTTTAATATTTATATATTTATTTAATACATAAAATCTATATTGTAATAAATATTTTATTCAATATATATATATATATATATATATATATATATATATATATATATATATATATATATATATATATATATATATATATATATATATATATATATATATATATATATATATATAACCTATAAGAAATCTAACAATTTAATTAATTTTCATAGATTGAGAGAGGGGAGAAGAGGGAGGAGGAGGCAAAGGGCATAAGGATACACACATAGAGTCCAATCATGCCAAGGCTAATCAAATGCCCCTTTTGCTTGTACCAACATTGCTAGCTAAGACCTAATTTGTGTGCTCAATTCATGGATTTACTTTTTTATTTTTCTCCCTTATAATTATGTTGGAGTGACCTAGCTTGAGGGATCTATGGTTGAGAAAGCATTAAATGACAGTGCAAGTGCATCAATGGTTAAGTAGTTATGACTAGGCATGGCATCTTGGGTTGGGCCAATACACATTGGACACATGGACAATAGAGTTGCTACCATGCTAAGGCATTCAGTTATGACTATGCACACTTTAGGTATTATCCATGAGTGGCTAAAGAAAGTAGGAAACATGTCACCATAGCATTATTTGATAGAAAATTTATTCTTAGTGGGTAATTTGTTTTAAGCCCTAATATTGATTTTTATGGACTAATAATAGATAAATTAACTTGTAGAAATCTTGTCCTTAATAATTTACATTATATAAAATATAGTATATAATAAATAAGTATAATTATAATATATATTTTATATACAATAGATATAATTAAATAATAGATAAATATTATTATATGCTAACAAATGGTGTCAAAAATTTATAATTCCACTACCAAATAAAAATATGTAATTTACATTTTGACTTCTACTAGAGTAATATTGGAGAAATGGGATGGCCACTAAGAACAATTGAAATATATATATCTGTGTGTGTGCGCGCGCACGCTAACAAATGGTATCAAAAATTTATACTTCCACTACCAAATAAAAATATGTAATTTACATTGTCTTCCACTAAAGTAATATTGGAAAAATGAGATGGCCATTAAGCACAATTGAAATATATATGTGTGTGTGTGTGTGTGTGTGTGTGTGCGCGCACGCACACGCTAACAAACGGTATCAAAAATTTATACTTCCATTACCAAATAAAAATATGTAATTTACATTGTCTTCCACTAGAGTAATATTGGAAAAATGGGATGGCCATTAAGCACAATTGAAATATGTGTGTGTGTGCGTGCGTGCGTGCGCTAACAAACGGTATCAAAAATTTATACTTCCACTACCAAATAAAAATATGTAATTTACATTGTCTTCCACTAGAGTAATATTGGAAAAATAGGATGGCCATTAAGCACAATTGAAATTATATATATATATATATATATATATATATATATATAGAGAGAGAGAGAGAGAGAGAGAGAGAGAGAGAGAGAGAGAGAGATTAATGATTGGAAGAGCTTGTGAAATTTGTGGGAAAATCAATGAGCATTTTTTTAAGGGGAAAACAAAAAATTTCACTGCTTAATATAAAAAAATCCTCCTACATAGCCTTAAGTTCTCTACTACCTTCTTATTTATGCTGATAGGCATTTCACTCCGGAGGAGTCGACCTCCCGTACAGCGTCAGGTTAAGATCAATGGTCTATGTGCAAGCACAGGTACAGGGACGACCATTAGATGCATCTTGATCGTTCACATCAAACCATTGAGCAGTGTACTGTGTGATTCTGCATAGTTAATGCCTTGAGGAAAGTGAAGCTTGCAATGCAATATTAGTTGATACTTTCTCCATTATTCTAAAGATGAGAGGCTTGCAGTGGCGAAAGACTTGAAATAGAGTCGGTGGAGATGTAGGCAGTTTCAGCAAAGGATTTTTTACAAAACTCCAAGTAGCTACCCAGGGTTCAAGTTCTACAGAGGCTACAAATGTTGAAGAAAAGACCATAGAAACCGAGATTGTGGTTTATAATTAGTTGTGAATGTTATATGTTTTTGGTGATTCTTCATCAATCAAACCAAGATTATTTTGTGAGGATTGGTTTTGAATTATTATTTTTGCCATGTGATAAGTGAACTCATTTCATGGAGCTTATGGGCACGGTTCATTATGCCCTCAACATAGCGAGGAGGAATCTTGGGGTACTACGATTAGGGTTTATTGTGAAGCCAATCCAGACTTTTTCATGGCTGCTTGGGGCAATCTTGCAGTGCTTGCTCTAGGAAGCCCACATGATCCCCACCAGGTAACTTCCATTTGTAATCTTAAAATTCTGTGAAGGAATTACCTAAATGTGGCTCCTTTTTAACAGCAATGGATCAAAGTGGATTAGTGGGGTCTAAAGGTGAAGGATGAAGCTGGATTCCTAGCATTTGCATTGGTGAATAGGGCTACAAAGCAGGCTCTAAAACATGGAAATCAAATGTGGGAGCAGGTAAGATCATTTATCTTCTTTAGACTGCATTTTTAGGCATATACGAACCGACAATCTAGTACCCACCCAATTGAGAAGAGCTGAAAGTTTGGCACGTTATTTCTATTGTGCCTTTTTGACAAGTTTCACCAGTAGGTAGGAGAAATTTATGGGTTATTGCCCCACCCTTGGCCTTTGGAAACAAATATCTATCCCTTATCCCTTTGTTATTGAAGTTCCCTACACGCTAAAAAATGTGGATTATCATTTAATCAATGAGTTTCACCTGCCAAAAATCAAAATTGAGAAAAGAACTATCGTTGCTTTATCTAGAAATTTGTGGATTATGTCTGATAATTTGTGAATGGCATTAAATAGATTTACTTGGCAGACTACAACCACTTCAAGTAGGATGAATCATTTCTCTGGACCCAAAGTGCGGATGTTGGGCATAGGTACCATTCCCTTAGGCCTGTAAACAACATCCGTCTCAATTTAAATGCCAAACAAGCTGATGGCGAAACTGGTGGAATCCATCATGGAAATGAACTCATTCTCTTCAGCTGGAGTAACCAGCGCAATCAGAAATGGAAAATGTGGCCTCTTTGTAAGTATCCCAAACTCTCGTGGATGTTTTTGTATAAAAACTGACCATTTTAATGGCTCAAAATGCAATTTGGGTATTTGTGTTTGTACTACTCAATACCTTGGAACAACAAGAGATTTCTTTCTAAATTTGATTACAATTAATACTTGTGGGTCTAGTTTTGACTAATACATTTGAACTAATTTATTATCAATGTGTACAGAGAGGAAGGATGATTTTGGCTTGGCAAATCTAAAATAAAGGAGGAGAAGCTGCATTAGTTTAGATCTGCATTTTGTCATATAGTTGTTTAGCTTTGAAGGCATATATTTTGCATAGTTTTTGGCTTAGGATGTAAAGTGTAAGATCCAACGGAGTTCAAAACTTTGTGTGAGAAAATGGATAGGAGGGCTAGCAGAAGTTTTCGGTGACAAGAAGAAGACCAATTTTTCTAGGGTAGCGCAAGGTGTGGTTGCTTTTGTTAGCTTTTTCATTTCTCAGTCCACTGTTTATTTCATTAATTTTTATTTTTTAGTCAACTTATTTCTAGGTTTTTGATGTTTCCTTTGGCTTTTGATAGATAAAAACTTTTTATATGAGTTACCCATTACACATTAAAGATTAAGTGCCATTGCTAATCTACATTTCATAGCCCCCTTGAACACCATAACTTAAAGCAAGTATTTTGTATTCCGAGAGAGCATGATCAATCGGCGTTGTATTGAATTTAAAAACAAAAAGCATAATCAACTAGCGTAGTATTGAATTGGAAAAAAAAGCATAATCAACTAGCGTAGTATTGAATTGGAAAAAAAAGCATAATCAACTAGCGTTATACTGAATTAAAAAAAAAATTTAAAATATATATAGCTGTTATTACCTTCAAATAGCTTCATGCCACATGTATCCAGATATGTTGCTCTTTTATTTGATGTGCACATCATCCTCTCTAATGCGCGCTTGAGCCGTTCCAATGGAAGTTAGAACCAGGGCTTAAATTTGACAGTTGTATAACTGTATTTAGGTATTTTTACTGTAAAATACAATCAAAATTTTAAAAAGACTGTATATATCATATGAAAGGAAAGATTTTGGACAAACTGTTAAAATTCATATAAGATTATGATGATAATATATTTAATTTGTATATGATTTACTTATATTAAGACATTTTATAGTATTTGAAGGGCACCATTGAATACATAAGTATCAGAAAAAAAAGTTGCTTGACAGACAAGGTGGACTGTCAAAATTAAGCCCTGATTCAGAACCGCATCATATGCCGAAGCCATTACCAGTACTACCATACCTTGTCATAGGTTGGCAAATCCCGATGTAGCTTATAATATTACAATAGCAATAATAATCATCATTACTATCTATAAGAGTGTGACAGCTAGAGATTGAACATTTAATGAATCACCCTCGGCCTCTGATGTTTTGCATGCGAATTAAAGTAGCCTATGTGTCTGTACTTTTTGTGCCTATTTACATTGCTTTTTCCAGAATATTCATTTTGGACGAGATTGATAAGGTCAATTATCACAAGGAGAGCAAGCAATAGCAGCAAACACAAGGTGTGAGGGAGATTTGTATTTGATGTTTCTTTATATATTACTGCAAATCCTTTATTATAACATGATGGTTGTTAAACCTTTCACCATAACACAATGGTTGTTAACCCTCCATTGCTTTTACTAGTGGCATTGGAGGAATTTTGCGTTATAAATAGGTACACTCTTTAGGATTTTATTTTTTAAGTATAATGCATGTGCCAGAGACATTCCTCCATTTTTTTTTTTTTTTTGGGTCTCGCCAGTATTTGTTTTTTATTTCAGTTTTGAGATATTTTTTCTCCAAAAACAAATACAAAATTTATGTATAATTTTTATTTCATTTTTTTTCCAACATAGAAAGGGGCACACTTGCAACATTTTTCTTTTTGGTGGTGTTAGGGTTATGGTGCTCCTGCTAAGCTCACGAACTCTAAAAGAGCATGGCTGGTGCAGCGCCCCTTAGTGGCTAGTAAGGATTTTTATGAATCCTTGCTTAGTCTATGAAGTTTGTCAGTGTTTAAACAAATTCATCCAGTTTGCCATTCATTATTCATGTCACGGAGCTACCATAATTCATATTCTCAATACATCTCATGACTATAGTCGAGATAACATTCTATTTATGGATTTGATTTCAGAAGAAGTTAGAAACACATTCATGACTAAATAAACTGCGTTTCTTATAACCAGTGGACATTAATATCTAAATTTCAGTCAAATATAAATTAAAATCCCTTAGTAAATTTAGGCAACCCCAGTTTTCCTGTCCTGGTTACCTCTCCATTCAAAAGTCGCTTCCCCTTTCGTTCTTCAATCTCTGGAGTATGTAGCCTATACATTAGGAAATTAATGTGAAGTACATCTCTATGGGCTATTTTTCACTTTCAATTGAAAGCATTATATAAAATGTTTAAAAATTAGATTTGTTAATTAATAATTTTTTTAAATACTAGCACAAAAAGTTGTTACATTTGACATAAATTTTATGTTTTTATAGTAAATCCTATCTTTTAATTTTTTGGGCCTGGCTTAGATTGTAAAATAACCAAGGTTGCACGGAAACTGGTACTGGTACTGGTACGGGAGACTGGTACCGGTACTGGTACATCTATTTTTGAAAAATAGGAGACGGGGTACTTGGAGACGCCATTTTTTTAATATAATTTAATAATTTTAAAAATATATTAATATGCTAACATTAAAATTGAAAATATCATGAAATTGAACTTTCAAAACAAGAGAACTAGTAAAGTTTAACATTAACTTTGAAGCTTAAACACACAAATGTCAAAGCGTTCACACTACATATCGATATTACATATTGAAATTCAAAAATGTCGATAGCCTAGTAGGCTGATATGCATATAGAAAACAAAAATCAGAAATCTATGTCATCATTCTATGTCACATTGTCATCCATCTCTAGGTCCTCAGCTATGATGCTCTCCAAATACTCATCACTCTCAAACTCAAGTTCCTCTAATGGTAATAGAATTGGGGGTAAATCACTGAGGCCATCTGCTTCAACCGTTTCATCAACCAAGGCTGCAGCTTCTCCATCAGCTAAAATTTGGTCCCATTTTGCTGAAGGACCCTTCTTGTACCCAAGTTCTACATGAGAGAGAAGGCGAAGTGAGCTATGAATGTACACTAGGTTCTCCGCTTTCTTTGACCCTAACCGGTTCCTTTTCTGTGAATGAATAAAACCATAAGTACTCCAATTCCTCTCACAAGATGAAGAGCTGGCTACTTGTGAGAGCAATCTTATTGCAAATGATTGCAATTCAGGGGTGTCACCTCCATGGTTCCACCACCACTCTACAGGGTCTTTCTTTGCATGCATATCATATATGGCTTCCATGGAAGAAAAGTCACCATGCCCACGTGAAAACTTATTCCATTGAGTCCTTATAATTGAAGCATCCTCACCTCGGCCATAAATCTTTTTTATTGCTACCCAAAATCCCTTCATTACCTCTCTATCCTCATATGGAGCCCTCTTATTGGTTGCTTGTAGATCATACCATTTAGGATTCAAGGCATAGGCAGCACAATGAAGGGATGTGTTAAGTTTGTTCCATCTTCCATGTATCTTTTCTTCTAGCAAGGGATATAGAGAAGGATCTCTTGCATCTGTTATTTTCTTAATTCTTTCACACATGGAATCTATTTCTTCATAAATTTCTCCCAAACATGGCTTGTCTGAATTAGCAAATTTGATCACCTCACATATGGGCTTAATAAAGTTTACAACAAATCTAACATCAGCCCAAAAACGCTCATCAAGGACCATACCTCTCACCTCAACTGCAGTATCTGATGTAGATTGTCTCCAAGCTACCCATGCATCACTAACTACTGTGGCACACAAAGCTCCTTTGACTTCTTGGAGACGGTCAAGAAGAATAAAATAAGAAGCAAACCGTGTATCAACACGTTTGAGAAGTTCCACCTTGGCAAATTTTTGATAAATGGCATGTGTGTGGTGATGGTTACATATGAACATCTGTATTTTTTTGCCCTTTTTAATGAGATCTGAGATCCACTGGAACTTGCCAATATCTTTGAGTGCATTATTCAACGAATGCACACAACATGGTGTCCAAAATATATGCCTATACTTTTTCTGCACCAACATGTCTGCTGCCTTACAAACAGGGGCAACATTTGTAACAACTTGGACTACATGTGATGCCCCCACCTCCTCAATGCCCTCACACAGCTGGTTATGAAGGAACTCTGCATTTTTTTCTTGCCCTGAACAATCTATTGCCTTCAAAAAATAAGGCCCTTTGCTGCATGTTACCATTATATTAAGTAGTGGACGATTTCTAGCATCTGTCCACCCATCCATCACAATACTGCATCCTTCTACAGACCACACTCTTTTCAATGGTGCGGTTTGTTTCTCTAATCGACTTTTTTCTTTATCAATTAGAGTAGTGTGAAGCTTTTCATACCCAGGTGGTTTATATCCAGTTGGTCCATTGTTGATGGCTTGGACCATCTCAGTGTAGAAAGGTGAGCGAGCAACATTAAATGGGATTCCATTTGCATAAAAGAAGCATGCAATCGCTTCATCAACTGCATCTCTACCTTGCACATCAAATAATTTTCCAATGGGGTTTGAGCTGCCAATGTGTGATCTCTTGCGAGAATATCCCCTTGCTAAATCTTCTCTTGTCACATCTCGAGAAGACACATCCACCTCTGACTCTCTATTCTGAGATTGACTTGCACTAGTTGCCCTGTTGTTGAAGCATGAGAGCTCAAAAGAGACACTTTCCCATCAGCCCTTTCTTGATCCCTAACAGCGTCATGTCGTTCTACATCATTTGTACAAGGATCAACACCTTTTACAGGTATGTGAAGGAAATGAGCCCTCACCCTTGTGTAAATACCTTGAAATGGCTTAATATCACAAAGCTTACATTTGATAGTGGTTGTTCCACCCGACCCCTTCGGCTCTGGAATGTGATCGCAATACTTCCATAGTGGGTACAGGGCTTGTTTTCTCCCACCTGATATATCTTAGCCTACAACAAAATGTGAAAGACAGTCAATCATTTAAATTTAAAATTAAAACAGGCACATGAATTGTTTGAGAGTCACATATGTTTAACTTTAAAAGTTTAAAATTTTAAATCTTTAAAGTTAAACAGAAAGTTGAAACTTGAAGTTGAAACCCTTTGGTAAATCAGAAATGAAAATCTGTAGACGAATGTGGAGCATTAACAAGGTGTGTGAGGTGTTTATCATGGAGTGTATGTACTATGAAGGAATTTTTATTTAATAATTTTAATATAGAGGCAATAGCTATGATTGAAGCTTATGAGAAGATCCGGTTTCACCTCCATGGTTCCAACATGAATATGGCAGTTGTGGTAACAGTTTTGGACTTGTATAACAATTTAATTTACAGGGACAAGAAATTTGCCTGCATTGTCATTCTTAGAACTGGAGCATATTACTAGATATGATTCAATTCCCCCAAAATGGAAGCATATTGAAGTGGTTTACATGAGAGTTTCTATTAATTTTTGGACCTCGTGTTTAAGTTATACTGTTATAGTTATTTTGTACACTCACATGAGACAAGCCTGTGAGTGGCGACTTCTTTAGCATCACTAGATGCCGAGATGGTGTTTTAAGCTAGTTCCATATGGCCTTTCTATTGCCAATGCTAGAATAACATTATAACTGTAAGTAGTTCGATGCTTCTTTTTGTGTATTTGGCTTTGCCTTTTATGTAGTTTTGGCAGGGTTTTGATCAGGTGCAGGCTTTGTTTGCAACATGGAAAGACCCCATACAAGAACTAATTTTTTGCTTGTAATATTCTAGTTCAGTGAGGACTTTGACGTCTTGGTCTATCATTGTTTCTCTTGTAGGTAGTCGTAGATGGAGTTGGGCTACATGTCTGCTTTTCTATTCTAGCAGTGGGTAGATAAACAATGATAAAAAACCAATGAGGATCTGTGAATATCTTACGAGTAAGATTTGAACCCTAGACATGATAAAAGTGCTTGGATATCACTGATAAAATTGTGGATTAAGTAGTTGTAGACCTATTTAATTGACCTACATGTTATTGTTGACCAGGCAATGGAAATTTAAACATAAATTGTATGAAAGCAAACTAGAGATTAAACATTTGGTGTGAGGATATGAATACAGGATTGCAAATAGATAGTGGGATGAATGGGGTGGAGACTAGTTGTGACAGTGGACTGAAACAGGAGCTATGTGGAAAGTGATGAAATAGGAACTTTTGACCTGTGTATTGAAATAGAAACTTTTTTGAACTAAACAATAAAATTGATTTCACAACCTTTTCCAACATCGTAAGAGCATGCGTTAAAATGGGAGCAGCGGAGCTTTTTAATTTTTAATAGGGTTAAAGGGTATGAACATTCATCAATTTAAGTTTTAACACTAAAAGGGTTGTAGTTGCAGTGACCCAGGAAGACATACGAATCAAAACGTGCCCTAGTTTTAAAAAAACGAACATATTTCTTCAAAAAAACAACTAGAAAGCTTCAAACGCCATGCCCTACCTTCGCCAAATCTTCAAACGTCGTCACCAAATCTTCAAACGTCGTCGACTCGTCGCGAAATCTTTCCTCTGCCTCACCAAATGGAAACCTCTTCTCTGCGTCAGACGGGTCGTGGGAAAAGATAATCATAAAATGCAAAAAAACCAAATGAAGACTCCATTTTTAGGCACACTGAATGGGAGACGAGCGGGAGACTTTCAGGAGACGTCGGGTGGAGTCTCCGTTTTTGGGAGACGTCTCTACAGGAGACTCCGGGACGGGAGACGCGTCTCCCTGCAACACTGAAAATAACAATATATATTATATATTTTTATTTACTATTCCTTGGAAATTATTCCATTGTAAGGAAGAATATATACATATCTGTGTGTGTGTGTCTCTATGTATATATATATATATATAAGGGAATGCAATCTCTTCTACATAAATTGCTCTTCAAATGTTAAGCCATATCTTATTTTAAAAAATGTATATCATAGAAGATATATATTTTGCCGATAGGCTTTTGAATGTGAGCATTATAGTGTTCGAAATTGTCTCATGCTGTAATATATTCAAGCCGGAAAATTTTCTAAACTCTTTGGTTGTTCCTATCCATGTATTCCTTGAATCTCCTATGGGTGCAAGTGATATATATAAGGGAATGCAATCTCTTCTACATAAATTGCTCTTCAAATGTTAAGCCATATCTTATTTTAAAAAATGTATATCATAGAAGATATATATTTTGCCGATAGGCTTTTAAATGTGAGCATTATAGTGTTCGGAATTGTCTCATGCTGTAAAATATTCAAGCCGGAAAATTTTCTAAACTCTTTGGTTGTTCCTATCCGTGTATTCCTTGAACCTCCTGCAGGTGCAAGTGCTAGTTTTATATAACTTTTTATCTAGTTTTTGGATGTAATGAGCATTACAAGTTGGAGGTTTTTGTTCAAATTTCCAAAATATCAATAATTTAGTTCTACATTCATGTGGCATTTTTGTTTGCAAAAAGAAAACAATCAATCCAAAGTTGTCACTTATCTATAGAGACATAGGTTGTACACAAAACCACTTGCTTAAGGACCTCACAATTGACCTCATGCATGACCCCACAATATACTAAATAAGTGATGAACTCAGCTAATGCAATTATGAACACACCCATTGTCCATTGAGGTAAAAGATTGATAGAAAATAATATAAAATATAAATTTCACCATTACAGTATGTTATGTATAGAGGATCATTTATTATTAGACTCTTATTTTTTACTTTGATTATCGGGCTCCTATTTTGAGTTCGATCTTATCATAATATATTCATTTTATTATAAAACTATATTTTCAATTCCAAATAAAATATATAAATCATTAGTATTAGAGTGCTTCTGGATACAACTGTGTATTTTTGATTAGTTGTATCCAGAATCACTCTAACACTACTGTCATGGACTGTGGAAAACTCATGCCTACTATATAAATCATACTTAAATAATTGTATTTGAGTGGAGACACGTCATCCATTATTTAGCAGTAGACATGAAGTAATAAATAAAATTATCGCAAAGGAAGCAGAAAGTGAGGCTCATTACTTACCCTTCAGTTAAATCCATGGACCAGCCTGAGCGAGAACAGATTTTTTCAAGGGCATCCTTCCACCCGTCAATCTCTTCTGCTTGGTATCGAACTAAATGGCCATAAAACTTTAGACATGGACATATCTGTTGAAGGGCATGCTTCCACCACTCAATATCTTCTCTTGGGTATCGATCTGAATGGCGATAATGTTTGAGAAAAGATTGCTTATAGGGACTGGACACATTTTCTGGATATCTAACATGAGTTGGATCCACATGATAAAAGAGAGGAATAATCAGGCCAGGGGAGCTCAACATTGCAGCGGCCTCCTTCAGACACCATGCTGAGTCTGCATAGCCTTTGGAAAATATAGGAATGCGTATGGCACTGCTCTCTATTGCCTTTTCCAAGCTCTTCCAAATGATTTCCCCCTTTTCCAATTTGTCACTGTCTAAGAAGACATTCAGTCCTGCTGCGCAGAGAGCTTGAAAGAGATGATCAACCAGAGTCTTTCTCACATCTTTTCCTCTGAAACTCAGAAACACATGATACCTCTTATCGCTTTGGAATGCAAGTTTAGTTGTGGGAGGCTTGTATGGTTCCATCTTAAAGCTGGATCTAAAAAGGAATGCTTACTAACCATCGAAGGAAAACAGAGGATTCCACTCAAAATTTTAGATTAGAACAAAATTTTCGTGGTACTAAATAATCATACATCGATGCCAACTGCTACCACCGAATTTTGTGCGGCTCGCAAGAAAAGGCCATTTCACCGACCGAGTAAAATATAATGTTGTTTAATCTAGTGAAGGAGGCAGGAGGTAGAGGGCAAAGTATATAAAAAGGGAGAGAGGTTAGTGAGAAAGAGAACAAGCGACCAAAGGCGTAGATTGTGTGGGTGAGAGCCTATGTTCGCATAGGAAAGCGCGTGCTTTTTTTTTAGGAGAGGAACCAATATTTGCACAGCTTAATTTCGGATAGTTAATTTCGGGCACGTCAAAATCTTAAACAGTATATTGGATTTTCATAAAAATTTCAGCATACCTCTATATCTCAGTTAAGAGTTTAAAGCTATTGTTTGGATTTTTGGGTATTAACGATGTAGCCTAATCAGCGATATCTTCACCAAATTGTTCAAAAACACAAAAAAAAAAAATTAGACCGAAACATGTGCACCAAAACACTTATTACCGATCACCTTATGTGTTACCATATGATTGGTTATTTCTTTGATGTGACATGTGAAATGTATTGTTACACATGTATATGTGCACATGTATTGGTTCCATATTAAATGTCAACTATTATATTATTTTTCAACTACTATTCTTTTCATATATTTAACTAGGGGTCTAAGTGTGCAACACCATAGCAACTATTGGAACATGGTTATCTATTGGGTCCTTTCGCCTAGTTGCTTTCTTTCAACTTGTTTTCTATTATTTTGTGTTTGGTTGTTTTTTATCCTTTTCATCTTCTTATAAAGTGTAAACTCAACTAGATAGACTGTCTAATTTTTTTTTAATTTTTTAATTTTTATTGAATAATGCAACAATACATAAAAGGAAGGAGCAGTCAACTACAAATAAAACGAAAATAACCAAACCAAATACTCCCTAATACTATAGAGATTGAAGACAACTGCCTTCACACCTAAGACCAAAGGAACTTGTTTAGATAGAGACCTTACAGTGATCCAAAGCAACAAGAAAGGATACAACACAAGGGACATAAAAACAAAACTGTACAAATATAAATAACATCCAAGTAAAGTGAACCCATACAGATAAAAAACCAATACATCGCACATCAGACCACCTTCTGAGGACCATGGAGAGCAAAGAAGCAACTCGAAATACGCTGAAAGAACATAGTCATTGAAGGAACAATGAAGCACATAACACAATAAAGCCTCCATGGACCTTCAAACACAACACCACACATTATCATCCCTAGAAATGGAATATGTTGTGCAATTGCCTGGGACACAAAATGTCAACTTTATGAAGCTAAAGAATTTATAATTTGATTTTAAATTCTTTTCCGAAGCAATCTATATCCGAGAACGTAGAAAAACACTGTAGAACAAGTTGTCAAAGTAAAACTTTAGCATTTTTTATTCCTGGTGAACATTGGAACTCGAAAATACTAATAAACATCTACTTTTCCAAATATGAAGCAAAATAGTCTATTTCACAGTATCAGCAACCATATTATTACAAATACCAACACCCAAGATAACTTCTTTCCAATTCAAATAATGGTCAACTATACAAGACAAAAATTTGAATATAACATTTCATTTCTTTTTAGTCCACCAACAATCCCAAAAAATATGCTTTAAACTTTCATTAAATTGACAAAAAGGACGTTTAACTCATTGAACCATCATACATCTCAATCTACCCCCCACAGGCAACTTGTAATGTAAGATTTTAATGGCCAAAGTTTGAGCATCATCCTCAACTTTAGATCTCCAAATTTGGGTGCTCAATTTCGCCCAAAACTTTTCATGAAATCTACATCTCCACTTTTGGTCAAGTCTTGGGTTCATAGACAAAGGTGGAAGTAAACATAAATAATTTTTTTTCAAAGGGAAGCAAGAAAATCTAAGCGTTAAAAACCACAACCAATCTTTTAAAAAGCTACATTGAATATGCATACATAATTTCATGGTTAAGTCTAGTGATTTAACAAAAAATAGGAACCGTTTAGACTTATTATTTAGTTTGAAGTAAATTTTTAATGTCTACCAAGTAGCCTAGTCTAAGGCAACAAAGTCCCAAATGTCACCAAAATTATGAACCCCCTTTTTAAAAAAATAATAAGCTTGCCTAGGAAAACTAATAGCAAGAGGTTGCCCTTGATATTGAACAAGCATGCTCCACCAAATGGAAGACATAGCAAAATTGAAGCCATTTTGCAAGGAATAATTTTTCCAATTCAAGAACAAACAAACTTGTTGCCATGCCCTCCAAACAGATTGTAAAGAAAAAGATGCTTTAATTTGAAAAAAGAAGGATTGTATCCAACCACCTAACTGATAGCCATTTCCTTTTGATAGAAGTAGTACTAATTCAATGACACACTAGAATTTTCCATGGTTCCTCACCTGAAACAACTCTAATTATCCACTTAATAGCTAAGTCCTTTGAGTTTTAGGATCTAAAAGATACAACCCACCTTTATACTTTGGTTTATGCAATGTAACCACAAAGTAGCTTTGAAATTAGCATTACCATTCTAGTTAACCCACAAAAATTGCTAAATAATTTTATTTAAATCCTCATAGCCTTTATTAGAAGGCATCCTGTAGGATGCATAATAAGCATGAGAGGCTAGAAAAATCTTATACAAGCACGGGTTTAGAACAAAATGAAAACAAAGTAAACACACCAACAACCTAGATTATTCAAACGGGTGTGTACACACTCATGAGCCCAAATATATGCCTTGACCTAGGTGTGGAAAGTAGGGCACATGAGGAGGTACTAACCACTTTTGATTCTCAAGATCACACTAAGGTGTGAGAGGAGAGCATATGTGGCCTACAATATCATTTCCAGAGGCACATTGTGAGTAACTTCCTAAGGCTAACCACTTACCAATGCATCACAAGTACAGATGACTAAAGTCCTCTAAGCTAGGTTTGACCTAGATTTCTAGGGATGTCCTCGTTATACCCAAAGGTACATGAGGCCCAATTCCATGAAATGGGATGTATGTATAATGGCTTGGTGCGAGAGGGTAACCCACACTTCACCTTCACTTTGTAAGGTATAAAGTTTCTTGCAAGCTTAGTTGTTAACGACAAATGTACCTCAATGGGAGTCTTTCAATTCTCTCCCAAATTTTTATACCCCATTGGAACACATGGGTTTAAGTTTCCACTTGATAATTAAATCCAAGCCAAGCCCACTAAAAAGAAACGAAAAAAGTATCACTTGTTTTTTTATCTCCAAGATCGCTCTAAGAGATGAGGAGAGAGCATACACAAGTGCCCCTTTAGGATGAATAAAAAGTGAATGAATAGGTGTTTTTGATTCCCAAGATCACCTTGTGGTGCGAGGGAAGAGAGCACACACTTCTTATTCACACAAGCACCACAAACACCTTCATTAACCTTAAGAAATCAAATGTGAAACTGTGTAAAGACTAATATGCACAAGGAATGCTTTTGATCCCCAAGATCACCTTGCGGTGCAAGGGAAGGGCATACACACACCCTTGGACACACTAATCCAACAAATCACAAATGGAAGTTTGATAATGAGTCTTCTTCAAATGAAACATACAACCCATGTGTTAGTAGTCTCAAAGGTCTAGGGTTTCAACAAGCGAACCTGCAAATAGTTAGAGATAAATCCACAAGATTATCAATCCCACAAATCAAATAAAGGTCAGCAAAATATGATTAATATGGTGCTAAAAAAACTATGATGCAACATAGACACCAAAACATAGTGCAAAGATGGTTCACACAAAGCAAAAATGTTGATTTTCAAAGCAAAGATGCTAGATTAAGCTAGACTAGGTAGAAAAGACATAAATGCATTTAAGTGCTACACAGATGCCTCAATGGCAACACAGATTCCTTAGAGGACTACATAGACACCTCTAGAGACACGTTAACCTCTAAGGGCTACACAGATGCCTTAGAGGCAACGTAGACACCTCTAATTAGGTCACAAATACCTCAAGCCTGGAAAACAAGGTTAGCACAAAAAAACCAATATGTAACCAAAATCTTATAAGAGAGTTAATAAAATAAGTCAATGAACAATGTCTCTTGAAGCAAAATGCAAGGATTCTAGCTAATATTCAAAAAGAGAGGCCTATGCTCAAAAGAAGTCTATCTAAGGTTTAAAGGATCCAAAGGCTTGCAAAACCAAGAGTTAGGGATAAATCAATAACAATTATTTAGCTCAAAAAAGGTAGGACCATGCAAAAGATGAAGTTAGAGGCCCAAAAGTACATTTAAAATAGAGACACCTTGAGAGATAGTGCAAACACCTCTAGATCCACATAGATGCCTCACACTAGGACGTAGACGCCTTAAGCTACAAACACAAGGGTTAGTCTAAGAAATCAACAAAAACCCTACAAACAAAGGTTAGCCAAAACCCTAGAGATGACAAATAATATATCCTACAATCTGTGGTTAGTATGCAAGCCAAATCAAGCCAAAAATTGTATGCTGACAACCCACAAACCCTAGCCAAATGTCTAATAAAACAACAAACAAGGCTCTGTAAAAATGCTAAGTAGAAAAGAGTACATTGCTAAGAAAATCCAAAGATGAAACAAAGTTAAATTCGTGAAATGCAAGAAAAGACACAAACACCTCTACTGACTGCATAGATGCCTTGAACTAGGGAATAGATGCCTTGAGCCTAGAAAACACTCAAACAATCAAATAGAAAGAATAGTGATGCTTCAAGGAGCTACACATGCATTGGGAGGCATGTGTAAATGTTGATATATAGGGCGAAGATGCTAGAGCTAAGAAACATGTCTAGAAATGCAAAAAACCTACAAAAAGAGAAACTAGATATATACACATCTTATGTAGATCATAGCATGCTTCCTTTCTCTTATCCTTTCACACTTTCCTCTCTCCTAAGTGAATTTTATATTGATCCTAAGGACTCAAAGGCATTACCTTAGTTTATACACTCTCATTTTCCTCAGTTCACTTTACCATTACTTACTCTTACCACTTTAGTGCTTATATCTAGTTTCTCAATGCTTATCCTACATGTTGAGAATTTTCCCCTCACTTGGGGGAAACCTTTCTCACTATTGGGGGAATCTCCTTCCATTTCCCTCTCTATTATCTATTCTACCTACTCTACTATTATCCCTTGGCAAAGTTTCCTTTTTCCCCTTTTCTAACTTTACCTTAAATTGATCACTGCCTCTTCTTATTGCCAATCAATTTAAGGGGGTGGCATATTTTATACCTTATTTACAAAATGTCCATTGCAATAGTGTCACTTAGCTTGGATTGGACTCTTTTACAACATAGTTAGGCATGATGCCCTAATTTGAAAGGAAGCAAGGTACGCGGAACACACTTCCTGCACCAACCTAATGAGGGGAATAGTATGCAAATTATTTTAAATCCTTACAATTACAGTTATGTCATGTGTTTAACATAGAGATTACAGCAGCAAACACAACACAAGAATGCAAGAGAGACATAAGATATATCGTGGGGAAAACATTTTCAGGTGAAAAACCCCACACTCCAAAACCTGCACAATGTATTATCAAAACAAGATTGTTTACAACACACTTGCAATGCAAGTTCTTCTAGGAGTCTACAAATGTCATTTCTGGTGTAATTTCGGTAGCATAATAGTACCTATACAAAAACTATGCAACTACTACTCCAAAACACCTCATTATATAGAGTTGCAAGGCATAAACAAGAAGCTTCTAGAGATGGGCGTCCATCTTGGCCACATGGCCCATTTCACACACCCGAGGATTCTTTTCCTACATGCATACATCTCATTTACATCTCTCATATATGGAAGATTTGACTTCCCAAGAATGGAGCACTCCAGGATAAAAATAAGCAATGACAGATGCTCTTACGCATCTTACAACTGTCATAAAAATCTGCAACATAGCAACACTTAATGTTGTAAGAGAATATGTCATACAAGACTAAAAATAGCATATTCCTCTTACAACATGTCATAACCCAACTTGGGTGCCCAAAGATGCCTTCTCCACATGCAAAGATGCTATTTGACACTTGTCTTCATTTGTCATAGGAATCTCTATACATGGCTCTTACACGTCATAGATTTTGTCATACAAAATAACTCCTCTATCATAACACAAGATGCCGACACATGGCATATTAGTGCCACCTCAAATGGGACGCCTATATCCACATGGAATGAGTTGACCATCCTAGTCACCTTATAAGTTGAGTGACAACTCACCATGCCACTTCACACTAAATGACAAAACAAGATGTGCAACATAAATTACATCATAGGAAAATAAATAAATAAATAATCTAATAATCAATGCTAGGAATTGCAAGGTTGAGACACCTTAATTCCCAACATTCTCCCCTGGCATGTCATATTAGTGCCACCTCAAATGGGATGCCTATATCCACATGGGATGAGTTGACCATCCTAGTCACCTTATAAGTTGAGTGACAACTCACCATGCCACTTCACACTAAATGACAAAACAAGATGTGCAACATAAATTACATCATAGGAAAATAAATAAATAAATAATCTAATAATCAATGCTAGGAATTGCAAGGTTGAGACACCTTAATTCCCAACATTTTCCCCTGGCATGTCATATTAGTGCCACCTCAAATGGGATGCCTATATCCACATGGGATGAGTTGACCATCCTAGTCACCTTATAAGTTGAGTGACAACTCACCATGCCACTTCACACTAAATGACAAAACACGATGTGCAACATAAATTACATCATAGGAAAATAAATAAATAAATAATCTAATAATCAATGCTAGAAATTGCAAGGTTGAGACACCTTAATTCCCAACATTCTCCCCCTTGTTGAACACCTTGCAAGAGCTAATAGAATGACAAGATTTAATTGCTAGAGGCCAAGAGGCCCATAGACTCCAAACACCATCTGAACTTGTCTATGCCCACAGGGTTCGTCAATGCATCTACAACATTCTTCAAAGTGTCAACCTTCTCCAATATCACCTTCCCATCTTCTACCATATCATGAACAAAATGATACTGAACATCAATGTGCTTTGTTCTGGCATGGAAAGTAGGATTCTTTGCTAAGCAAATTGCACTGTGACTGTCGCAATAGATCGTAATCTGTCTTGCATCAAAACCAATGTCTGAACACAATTTCTTAAGTGAAATTGCTTCCTTGCAAGCATGAGTTGCTGCCATGTACTTTGCTTCTATCATGGACAAAGCAACCACAGGTTGTCACTTACTCATCCAACTAATAGCACCACCAAACATAGTAAACACATAAGCACTAGTGGATCTCCTGCTGTCAATGTCACCTGCCCAAACAGAATCCACAAATCCAAGAATACTCACAGAATGTTGAGGTCTTGTAGGATAACCATGATAACATAGGGAATACTTGGAAGTACCCCTCAAATATCTGAACACTCTCTTCACTGCATCCCAGTGTACCTGTCTAGGATTAGCCATAAACCGACTAAGGACTCCCACTACTTGGGCAATGTCTGGTCTTGTACAGACCATAGCATACATCAAGTTGCCAACTGCACTAGCATAAGGTACTCTGCTCATATCCTCCATCTCAGAAGGAGACTTTGGATAATCATCAACAAATAACTTTGTCCCCATCGTAACAGGAACTGTCAACAGTATGCAATCCACCATACTAAATCTCTCCAACACAGTGTTAACATACTTACTCTGGCCTAACCAAAGTTTTCTATTTGCTCTCTCTTCTGATCTCCATCCCTAGAATGCACTTGGCTGCCCCTAAATTTTTCATTTCAAATTGTACTGACAACTAAGACTTCAAATTAGAAATCAATCATTTACCATTCCTGATTAGTAACATATCATCAACATACAATGCTATAATGAGAATGTGATCATTGTCAAATTTGAAATAAACACAATGATTTGATTTTGATCTCAGAAATCCAATACTCAACACAAAGGCATCAAACTTTTGGTACCACATCCTAAGAGACTGTTTGAAACCATACAAAGACTTCTTTAACTTGCAAACCAAATTTTCTTTACCTTTTACCATGTAGTGCTTTGGCTATGACATGTAGATTTCTTCCTCCAAGTCACCATGAAGGAAATCATAATCAATTCTCTCCACCTGAGAGTACCCCTTCACAACCAATTTGACCTTATACTTCTCAACACTACCATCTGCACCAAATTTCTTCTTGAACACCCATTTGCATCCAACAGGTTTCCATCCATTAGGCAAAGGCACCAAGTCCCAAGTTTTATTAGTTTCCAATGAAGCCATCTCTTCTTCCAGGGCCTTCTTCCAGGAACCTGCATCTTTCATACCCATAGCCTCTTTCACAGTTCTAGGCTCATCAGTGTTAGAAATCAAGGCAAAAGCACAACTAGAATCAAACAATGAATAACCAAACCTCTTAGGTTGCTTCCTGTTTTGTGTAGACCTCCTTAAAAGCTGAGGTGGAGGTTCTTCATCTTCTTCTGAACTTTCAGAGTTGTTAGAGCTCTCCTCATCATCAGGTCCAATAGGGTCTTTCGGTTCAGTTTTCTTAGGGGTAGTAGGAAACTGAACCACATCCTCTTTATTTTCTTTCTCTTCTGGCTATAAAACAACAGGAGAATGAGTTACCTCTTTAAAAATAACACTTCTGCTATACAAAAATTTCTTGGCCACAGGATCCCAAAGCTTGTACCCTTTCACACCGACACCATAGCCAATGAAGATACACTTAACTACCTTGTTCTCCAATTTTGCCCTCTTCTCCTTAGGCACATGTGCATATTCCTCACAACCAAAAACATGAAGATGTCTCAACGAGGCATTCTTACCAGACCACACCTCCATGAGTGTCTTATCAATGAGTGCTGAAGTAAGAGACCTGCTAACCAAGTAGCAAGCAGTGGCTACAACTTCAGCCCAAAACTTCTGTTCGAGGCTAGCTCCACTAAGCATACTCAGCCCTTTCCATCAACGTTATGTTCATCCTCCCTACAACTACATTTTTTTGAGTGGTGTATGGAGTTGTCTTATGTCTTTCAATCCCATGTTCTTTACAGAACTTATCAAACTCTGTGGAACAAAACTCACCACCGTTATCAGTTCTCAAACACTTAATCTTTTTACCAGTTCGATTCTCTACCAAAGCTTTAAACTCTATGAACTGACTAAAGACTTCAGATTTGCTTCTGAGAAAATAAATCCATGTCCTCCTACTATAATCATCAATGAATGATACAAAATATAACGATTTAGAAATTGAAGGAACATTCACAGGACCAAACACATCATAATGAATTAGATCCAACACACCAAAAGACTTGTGAGAACTAGAGTAAAACTAAACACGATTTTTCTTTCCATATACACAATGTTCGCAAAACTCAAACTCGAGATTACAATCATTTAACCCCTAAATGAGGTTTTTATTTTTCAGGGCTCTAAGACCCTTCTCACCAATGTGACCAAGTCTCTCATGCCACAACATTATCTTCTCAGTAGGAAGTTTCATTTCCAAAGCATGAACACCCTTAGGTACCCAGAAAGCACTACCATCGGAAGTTGAAGCAACACATTTATTTACTGCTGGTTCCAATGGTGAGGATGAAGAATCTAAATCTCTTTTCTTTGAAACAGAAGAACTATTGCACTGAGTAATGCATGCATCCAGCTAAAACAGAGTACCTCTCTGAGTACCCTTAGCAAGCACCATAGATCCTCTTGTCATCTTGCATCCTCCACCCGAGAAGACAACCTACACACCTACATCATTCAATTTACTTACAGAAAGAAGGTTTCGTGCTAAACCGGGGATGTGCATAACCCCATTGATCCCCTTCACTCATCCATCAAGGAATCAGATCAAGACTCTTCCACAACCAACTATCTTCAGGTGAGAGTCATCACCCAGGGACACCTTCCCACCATCATATCCTTCATACTTTGTAAACCAACCTCAATGTGAGGTCATATGGAAGGAAGCACCATAGTCTATCAACCACACATCTTCCAATGCATGGGTGGCCAAGGCAGCAACAAAAGCATCACCATCATCTTGAGATTTGTCAGAATTTGAATCAGAGATGTTCTTCTTTTTCTTCTTCTCCTCCTTACACTCCTTTTAGAAGTGCCCAAATTTACCACAGTTCCAACATAGTGCCTTGGACTTTCTAGGAGATTTGGATCTCCCACGGGATTTGGATGCCCTTCTCAGCTTTCTTGTCCTTCTTCTTTGCTTTCTCTTTGGGTCTACCATGAACTGCAAGAGCCTCCTTAGCTGACTCAAGAGACTTTCTCTGCATTTCTTCAGATAACAGTGAAGACAACACTTCATCCATCTTGAAGATGGTTGTAGTACTCCCAATGGCCATGACAAGGTGGTCCCACGAGTTTGGCAAAGAACAAAGCAAGGTCATGCAACGATCCTCCTCCATTTTCACACTAATGGAAATCAACTGTGCAACTAGCATGTTAAAGGCATTCAGGTGATCTGCAACCGATCCTCCATCTTCCATCCTTAAAGAATACAACTTCTTCCTCAAGAATAACTTGTTTACTAGGGATTTAGCCTGATAAACATCACCAAGTTTCTTCCATAGCTCTTTCACGATCTTCTCTTCATGAACATTTAACAGGACAAAATCAGTTAAACAGAGTCTCACAAGACCCTTAGCTTTACAATTTTTTAGATCCCAATCTGCCTAAGCCATTGCCATTGGTTTTGTTGTAGAAATTGTTTCCCATAGGTCTCTATCAACAAGCATGTCTTCCATTTTAAGTTTCCACAACTTGAAATTACTGCCATTAAATTTTTCCAAATCTATCCTTACGGATGTGCCTGCCATCTCCTTCTTGCAACAAGATTACAGAATACTCTGCACAAACTCCCACTCAATCAAAGATTAACTCAGAAAACCCCTACCCAACAACTAGGATCAAAGGTGATCAAGCTCTAATACCAACTGAAAGGAAGCAAGGTACGTAGAACACACTTCCTACACCAACCTAATGAGGGGAATAGTATGCAAATTCTTTGAAATCCTTACAATTACAATTATGTCATGTGTTTAACATAGAGAGTGCAACAAAAAACACAACACAAGAATGCAAGAGAGACACAAGATATATCATGGGGAAAACATTTTCAGGTGAAAAACCCCACACTCCAAAACCTGCACAATGTATTATCAAAACAAGATTGTTTACATCACACTTCCAATGCAAGTTCTTCCAAGAGTCTACAAATATCGTTTCTGGGGTAATTACGGTAGCATAATAGTACCTGTACAAAAACTATGCAACTACTACTCCAAAACACCTCATTATATAGAGTTACAAGGCATAAACAGGAAGCTTCTAGAGATGGGCGTCCATCTTGGCCACATGGCCCATTTCACACACCTGAGGACACTTGTCCTACATGCATACATCTCATTTACATCTGTCATACATGGTAGATTTGACTTCCCAAGAATGGAGTGCTCCAGGCTAAAAATAGGCAATGACAGATACTCTTACGCATCTTACAGTTGTCATAAAAATCTGCAACATAACAACACTTAATGTTGTAAGAGAATCCGTCATACAAGACTAAAAATAGCATATTCCTCTTACAACATGTCATAACCCAACTTGGGCACCCAAAGATGCCTTCTCCACATGTAAAGATGCTCTTTGACACTTGTCTTCACTTGTCATAGGAATCTCTATACATGGCTCTTACGCGTCATAGATTCTGTCATACAAAATAACTCCTATGTCATAACACAAGATGTCGACACATGGCATATTAGTGCCACCTCAAATGGGACACCTATATCCACGTGGGATGAGTTGACCATCCTAGTCACCTTACAAGTTGAGTGACAACTCACCATGCCACTTCACACTAAATGACAAAACAGGACGTGCAACATAACTTACATCATAGGCAAATAAATAAATAAATAATCTAATAATCAATGCTAGGAAATGCAAGGTTGAGACACCTTAATTCCCAACATAATTGTCACATTTTTATACTTTTTTATGATGGATTTGGCCTTTTCCTTTGGGTGGAAACCTCATATATCTAAGTAGTGACCACATAACCATCATCATTTTTACCATTTTTAATGGGAGGCTACTATATATAGCTAGGCATGACACCCTAATAGTCACATTTTATACTTTTTATGGTGGATTTGGCCTATTCATTTGGGTGGAAACCTCATATAACTAGGTGGTGACCACATAACCATCATTATTTTTACCATTTTTATATTTTTGGCCTAACCTAACCTATGTATTTGATAGCAACATCACCAATCTCTATATTTACATCTCAGTTGTTAAGTTATAACCAAAACTTTACCAAGGTGCCATTTTTCAATGCGTCTCATCCATAGCCTCCTCTCTCATTACATGATCCTATATAAATCTTCACTTTCTCTCTCTAGTGTTGTTATAGTAGACATATGGATTGGTTGGAGTTGCATGCATGTGCACCTTTCTATTTAGCATTTCATTTCCATGTAGTATTTCATTTCCATTTTGTAGCATTGTTTTCTTTATCAAACAATGACTATACTTTATTTTTCTTAGGTACATTGTAGGATAGAAGCATGCACATGGTAGGGAAGGAAGACAAGTGGAGATTGAGAGCATTCACTCTCCCATATATATATCCTTTTTACACATATTATGCAAAATATTAGAATACTGTGCAATGTACTTTACTTTTATTTATTGTATTTTACTTTAGCATGCTTGTTCACTTAATGCCATCAACTCATTATAGTGGGGGAAAAATGAAAGGTATATTTTTTTCTACTTTGCAATCTCTACCTTATGTTTCTGCACTCATTTGATGTCCATCCCCTTATACATATTTAAGGATCATTTGACCCATTTCTAGAATTTTACCCAATCATAGAAGGATAATACACAAGTAGATCCATCCTTAGAAACACCCCATTTACCATCCTTGAAAATATGAGCTCCTAACTCCTTACGGACACCCTTATATGGTGGGCATTGATGACCTTATTAAAATTTGAAAAAGTAACCTTCCCTACTCATTTGTGCCCTAATCCTTACTACATTTTCAATAGTAGTCCTTACCTTGAAACCTAGTATAAACCTAATTTGAACCCCTCTTTTCATAATTAATCCATCACTTACTATCACATTCAATTTAGAAAACTTAGTAAGTATCTATACTCATAAGTGATTTTCTAGGACTCAATCACATATTAGGGAAACAAGATAGGGAAGTCTAAAGTCAAAAAATTTAAGCCCTTTGTGTCATCCAATCCATTGATTCTTAGAAATCTCCTTCCCCTTTCCTCCAACTTTACATCCAATCCATTTTCCCGTTGTCCTACCTAAGCCATAATCTAAAAACCCTAGCCATTATCCTCCCAATTAGATCTAAACCAAATCCTCTCCTCTCCTCTCCTTTTGCATCACTCTTTTTGACCTCCATTACCCCTTTGTGTGTCCCCATCACATCACACACCACTAGTATTTAGCTTGCTCCCTAGACTTTGTCTTTATGAACACCATATTTTTGCAACCACCACTCAAATTCCATCATTAGGTCTACACACACACACACCTTACTTCCATATGTGCTCTGTTGAGGTTGAAATACACCCAAAGGACTTATTGAGGTAGTCTACTTTATAGCACACCCTTTTCTCCCTTATCCTAATTTTCAACTTAATTTTTTTCACATTCAAAGTTAGATGTGCCCATTCTATGTAGGAGAAAAATCAAGATTTTTAGGCAACCAAATCTTGCAAATTCTAGAGCCTCTAGAGCCTTGGACACCTACACCCTTGACCTATAGCAACACTCTTAGACTATAGAAATACCTCATACACATAGTGGTAGCACCCCTTATTTGCATCAATTCCCACCACCCAGAACCACAATGCCCATATTCTTAAAGTTATCCATTAGAGATACAAATTTTACTAGAGCATCACTTTAACCTTCTAAGTCCATTTTCGGTGTCAATATGTCATGAATTCTTGGTGCACTTATTCCATTTCTATATTTTATTATTAGATTTGTGTAACTTGCATTTAATACTTCTCAACTCCTGCACTTGTTAGTTAGATCAAACTACATTATTTTTATTTCTATATTTTTGCTTGTTATCTAATTTACACCTAATAAGTACAATGAAAGAATATCTAGTAATATCTTAGGCTTCCAAACAACTTAGGAAGTTCCTAAAACTAATCTTTCTCTACTGCTCCACACATGTGGGATACATATAATATGTACAGTCTAACTAAAGATAACTACTACTATCCCACACATTATCTTAGGTTAGATCCACAGGTGCAAAGTTGACCTAGGTTAATTTTGTGATTGCAGAAATGACCCCAAAATTTCTAAAATTTACATTTAAATTTGTGCCCAAGCTAACTTCCTCCAACTAGCTATTATGAGCTAACCAAAGTGTGAAAAATATTAACTTGTGTGCTAGTTTTTTGTGTTTAGGGACAGACCCTAATTATTTCAATGCATTCAAATAATCGAAGAACAATCTAAAAGATCTACAAGAACATATTTACACTAGAGTTTCTACATTGCATCATCAACTTAGATCAACGTCTTAGGCATTGTTGCATGATTGTTTATTGTCTTCAATCTTTGTGCCAATATCATTAAATTGAATCATAAGATTTTTGACCAAATGAGAAGATCCTTGTCTAAGAAACCCCCCAAAGGTGTTCAAAAACACTGCTTGATTTATAGATTCATATTCTAAAAGGTAAGGCGAATAGGTTCTAGACATTAGAATCAACTAAGTTTAGATCCATAGGTACAATTTCAATTTGACATGCAGGTTTGGAGTTGAAGTGAACCAAAACATCAGATAGAAGATTTGATACAATACAATGCTTCTGGATTAAATTGTGTGATTATTTTTTATTTTTTTTGAAGAAAAATAAAATAAAATAAAAATAATCACACAATTTAATCCAAAAACATTGTATTGTATCATTATGGATTGTGGAAATCTGATGTCGATTAGAAGATTTGATACCAAGACAGTTACCTAACATTACATAAAGCCTTAATAAATTGACGAATTGCTTTTTAATATTTTAACACATCAAAAATCTTCTTCAAATTTTAAACTGAGTACCATTATTTTTGGAAGTCATTAGTTTTCCACAGTCCATGATGTTGGATATGAATGCTTTTGGATTTGACTGTATTAATTATTTTTTCTCAACGTTTTGGATCACACTCAGTGATCCATCATCAGGAGAATCTTTCTCTTCTCTTGCTCTCATTCTCTTGATGATGGATCATTGAGTGTAATCTGAAACGTTGAGGAAAAATAATTAATACAGTCAAATCCAGAAGCATTCATATCCACCATTATTTTTATTTAAATTTTACACATATTTTAATAGTTTGATTAATTCAACTCCTTATTCTTAAATTTATTAATCATCTTTATAAATTAATTAAACATATTTTAATTGTTTGATTAATTCATCTCCTTATTCTTAAATTTATTAATCATCTTTATAAATTAATTAATTTACTATAATGTTTTTAAAACTAAGTTGTTTATTTTCCATTTCAACATTGATTCCATATAGTATAGAATATTTAGAGAAAAAAAGCTTCACTCTAACAACACCGAAGTAATTTTCTATGTTGTGGGTGTTTCATTTGTGTGTCTTCTCTTTCTTTACTTCTGTGTTTTTTCTTTGGAAATGGAAATGTATCCTTTTATAGTCTAGGTGGTTTATAACTGTGCTTTTAATATGAGGCATACATACCCTACCCCCCGCAAGATTTGAACTCGTGACCTCTCTTTCAAGAGAGCAAGTTTTTCACCAACATGACAACTCAAGCTGGAAATGGATCCTTTGGAAAGCGCTCAATGCTGCATGTAATTTCTTTTTACTATCAATGAAAATTACGCATGTTTTAAACCATGGAAAAAAATACCCAAGTGAGGTAGAAGTTAAATGGCTCTAACATGTCATTATCACGAAACAACGGTTGGGAGCAATACGTACATCCCACGCGGTAGAGGCATCACTTCTCCGAATCTTTATTCAGACAAAGGAAAATCTCTACTCTCCAATAGGTAAGATTCTTCTTTACTCGTACGTAAGTGTCATTTTCTACGGAAAAGAAAGCCATCTTTGGCGAATTAATTTTTTTTATACCTTTAGAGCTTTTAGGCACTTCATAGTATCTTCTTGCCATTTGGCTGGTTTCCTCAACTTTTTAATGTTCACATGGGTTGTACAGGCAAGTAGTCTTTACCTATTTCAATCATCTAAACAAACAATGGCAAACAGTGATTTCCATTCTCTCTTCCTATTTATTTCCTTTCAATGATCTCTAATTTATTATGATTAGTGTAATGGTGAAAATTGCATTTTCTTTTATGTTTTGTATCTATTTTAATGAGGGCATTTGAAATGCAATGGTAAATTCTTATATAAATTTGGTTTATTATATTAATATATCTCTATCTCATTACGATTTATAGAATTCCATTCATGATCCTTGGATCTTTTATTCATCACTATGGATCATATTCGTAGATGTAGACTTAATGTAGAGCATTTTCGTAGTTACAACTTTGAAACGCAACTTTTTAAAATAAAAAATTTAAATTTACACCTTGCCAATCATTTCACTAAAATTATGAGCTAACTTAACCCACAATTGTATTAATTTATGTGCTAAGTTGTTAATGAATGACATTAACTCATTCATTTTAGGGTCATCCAAAATAACCTAGGGCATGTTTAGCATATCTAAATTTTGTTTCATAGGGAGAATAAAAATAATCTAGAGTATTATTAAAGAATTACATCAACTGTTGGCAAGAGACACAGTGTAGCCTCATGGTTGTTGTCATTGATGGCAACAAAGTTCATCCCACCCATCCGCAGGACATGGTGTGCCTATACCGGAAGTCAGATTGAAGAGTGTTGTGGTCTAGTAAGCAAGAATAGAGCATGCAGCTAGGTTCGACAATCAGGTCCGGATCTTTTAGAGGGAGTATCTCAGCAAAGTGCGGACTTGGGGAAGTCAAGAGGAGTACCATGACTAATAGATTCTAGAGATTGAGCCTCCGGTGATGAAAGAGTGAGAAGATATGAACTCCTAAGTGTTGGGTTCCTATTTGACAGAGTAGACTGAGGAAGAACTGACTGGCAGAGCATTAGACCTTTTTCTGGATGAGATATTGATGATGATCAAGTTTCTTGAGGGATCATTCATGGCTGGCCAACATGATTGATGACTCCTATAAGCATCTCCTTGATACGCATCACTTGATAAGCAAGGATTCAGCTGACAGACCAGAGTTTGGCAAAATATGGACTATTCTGGATGCCAACTAGAAAGATGTTGAAATCATTGGTGTGGATATATATACAAGATGGATTTGGATGCAAAGATGTGTGTGGTGTGTGGGAAAGTGCGAAGAATAAGCAGAAGAGTAGTGTGAAGGCAGTAAGACAGGTCTGGTATGTGACAGGACATCAGCACCAAAGAAGAGGAAGAATGAAGTGCAGTAGATCAGTATACTGAGCCTAACCGGAACTGAACCTCAGCACATGTGGATGCCTCTCATCAGTTCAAGTATCTTGTCACTCTCTTTATAACTTGTAGATAATGAGTCTCTTGTAGGCAGTGAGCCTCTTGTAAGCAGTGTGCTCAGGTAGTGAGCCCTAATTGGCAAGTGCCATTTGTATTATCTTATTCTTTTAACAGAGAATACAATCTTGGGTTAATCACCCCATGGTTTTTCCCTTAACAGGGTTTTCGTCAAAATCATTGTGTTATGTGCATTAAGTTTACTTCTGGTTTCATGGTTATGGATGCTTATTTGATTTGATGCTACACTAGTTGTTAAAGTAGAACAGAAAGTAAAATAATCAAGATAACTGATTCACCCCCCCTCTCAGTTATCAACAATTGGTATCAGAGCTAAGTTCCTCCTAACAAAGCCTAACAGCTTGAGGAAGATCTGGGAATCTCAATATGTATGGTATGAAGGAACAACTTCAGTCTGCTCTAGATGATCTTGAGCAATCTCACTCCGAAGTCAATGAATTGAATGAAAGACTCAAACAAGCTAATGATTTCATAAATGAACTAAAAGAGAAACTGAGTATCTCTATGAAAAAGAGAAAGGAACTACTTCAACAGTTAGTAAGTCAAAGTGAAGCCAATGTTACTGATGAAGATCTGAATGAAAAGAACAAGTTATGTGAGAAGCTATCAAAAGAGATCATTATGCTAAGACATGAAATGGAATCAGGTGTTATGAAATTCACTCAAGAAATTGAAGAGAAAAGAAAGACTGAAGATAATTTAAAACAATCTCTCAAAGAAAAGTCAGAAGACTGCTACAATATGGATAGAATAATCAGGCATTTAGAATCTGATCTTGAAGAAGCTAGAGATAATGAAGAACAACTTGAGAATCGGATTCACTTTAAAAAGGGATCTCCAAACAGCAAATGAATACAAAGAGAAATTCAAGATAAGCTCTGCTCAACTTGAAGTTCTTCTTGAAAGCCAAAAGAGAGTAGATGACAAGCAAGGCTTGGGGTATGAGAAAGGTGAAAGCTCCAGATCAGGTCAGAAGAACTCTGGATCAGGAAATCAAAGGAATAGGCCTAGAAGACCTTCGGTAAGACAACCAAATGTCCAAAGATACCCATCCTTCAATGGATACTGCCACAACTGCAATAACTTTGGTCATAAAGCAAATCAGTGCAGAAGAAGAATGAATCAGTCTAATTCATCCTTCTTCGGACAGTGTTTCAATTGCAAAAGGTATGGTCACAAATCTCATGAATGTAGAAATATGCAAATGAACAATTCATTCAATGGTAGATGTTTTGCATGCAATAGAATGGGACATATGGCTAACCAGTGTAGATCAAGAGGACATCAATCAAATATGCAAAGAAATGTTGTTTGCTACAATTGTAATAGATCCGGTCATTTTGCCAAATTCTGCAGAAGTAAGAATTAGGACAAAAAGGGTCTGGTGCATCATAATCAAAAGCAAGACAAAGGAAAAGAAAAAGTGAATGCGGATGAAATTCAAAGGGAGATGAACACGATTTGGGTAAAGAGGAGCTCACAAAATACTGAGGATGGATCCGCACCAGAATCTGGTGCTGATATTCCTTCTGGGAACTAAATATATGAGCTCTGGCTCAGGGGGAGTCACAAAAGAAAACAAGTTCCCCCAGCCAGTCAATTAGTGCTTGAAATTGGCACATGAAATGTTGCAAATTAAAGGGTTCTCAGAGAATCATCTAAATAACCCTTGGTAAAGATATGGAAGATCTGCAAGAAGTTTAGAAGAGGTTAATCTTCCAAGATTGATCCAGTTTAACAGTCATCCGGTAAGAGGCAAGATTTTCTCAGTTAGATCCGGTATGATTCAAAATTGAGGAATCTTGATCTGCGAATAGATCAAATGATTGGGGAAAGGAAGATAGATTGTCATTAATCACCGAGAATAACTCTAAGTGTATTTCAGTGATCTGGAAAGGATTTTTCTCAGAATAAGGAGAACAAGGCAACCAGAATAACTTAAGTTGTGCATTTATTACAAAATGAAATTAGGGTTTGCTCAAAGTTAAAAGGGTTCATTTGCTCATCATTTGCACTAGTGAAGAAGAAAAAAGGAGCTCTGCAACAAGTTATCTTAAACCTCTCAAAGATCAACCGCAGAAGTTGATTCATCCAAGCAACTCGATCCAGCTCATATCGTGAACCCTAGAAGCATAAAGAGGTATTTTCCATTCTTGAAATCTCTCTTTGAATCTCTGGAGGATGGCTACTCTGAATGTTGTGAAGATTACTGATAGGCCGCGCCCTAAATTCAAGAAACATCCCTATAAATCCCTAGAAGTTGATCCCCTAGGTGCATTTTCTAGCATTCCGCATGGAGTTCTGCATGTAGAAGATATTAGGGTTTACATACACGCAAACATTGAAGAATTTGGGGAATCCAAACTGATGGATATCTACCACAAGGAACTGATAAATGATTCATTTGATCTCAAACCCCAATACAAGGCCATCCAAGATAAGCATTTCAGTCAGTACATCCATTTCCCCTATTTTGCAGAAGATGAATGGGTCCGGTATGTTCTGAGTAGAATGCATGACAACTTTATGTGGCTAATGAGGCCATTCAAAATAACCAAGGATGCCATTAGGGCAGTTACCAGATTACACTCATCCGGTGGGTTACCTACTCTCAAATCAGTTAAGAATCAGACAGTGAGTGAGGCAACCGGATCAAAATTTGATAAGAGAGCAATGACAATTGAAGATATCACTGATCCGGATATCAAGTTTGCATCTATGGTAATTGGCTATAAGATATATCACTCTAGCAGGGAGAATTCTGTATCTGAAACTACTATTTATGCTGCTTATCAGATGTTAAGACAGAATGCAGACTATGATCTTTGTGAACTTCTTCTAAGCCAACTATTGGTGAACCTACAAAAGATCAAGAAGGACAAGAAGAACTCATTCAAGTATGGTGGGCTGATACTATGTTTATTCTTTTACTTCATGAATGAGCTTCTCGGATCCAGTGGTTGGGTATGGCAGAATGATAGACCAGTAGCCATCTAAATCAGAGATTATATACATAGGCTTGGTGATGCCAAGGCACAGAATACAACACTCTGGGGCTATTTTAAGAATTTTTAGAGTATAATGCAAGCTAGAGAAAGAATCCCTCAATCATTAGTTGAGAAGTACAAAGATACATTGTGCTTCATGGTAGACACTGGTCAATGCCTAATGGAGGCAGTGGAGCCAAGGACAGTCTGGATCATGCCAATGGGGTATGAAGTAAATGAGAAAATTGTAGAGCTACATGTTTAACACATGCTGAGTCAACCCAAGGATCCCAAGGCAGAAAGATTTGGAACTTACCAAGAGCTGAGTGTAAAAGTTCATGTTGAACTTAGACAACTAGAGATCAAAAGAAAAGTAAGAAGGGAAGTAGAAGAACTTGCCAAGAGGCATGGAATTTCAAAGGAGGCACTTGATGCCCACAAGGAGAAGATGGAAAGGGCAGAGAAAGAAAAGGAAGGAACAAAAAAAGAAAGTGCTCCGGTAGAAGCCCCCTCCCGGACCAGATCCTCTAAGAGCTCTACACCTGCCACTACTAAGAGCTCAAAGGCATCAAAACTAGAAGCAAAATCATTTGGTAAAGGAGAAAAGAGAACAAAGACTAAGGCTACAAGATCATACACAAGCCTCAAAGATGATGAAGAGACAGAATCTGATGAGATCAAGAAAATCAAAAAGAAGAAGAAGAAATCCGGTGAAGCAGAGGCAGAAGAGTTTGTTGAAAGGCCCACTCTGTCCATTGATGATGTAGTCAAATCAGTCACTGTGGATGGGAACCTAAAACCAATGACTAAATTTTATGATGATTATAATGAAGCTAACCAAAAGATCTTGCAAGAAGCTATAGTCAGGTATCTGAATATCTATAATAAGGCATTTATTGAAATCATATCTCTAATTCCTAAGAGCCTAGAGAAGGAACTAGAAATAAGGAAGAACAATGCTAAGGCAAAGGACCTTGAGATCCAGGAATAGATAGTTATTCATCTCTATCCTTCAATCACTCAGAAACAAATGAATATGATATTCAAAGATTGCAAGGATGAGTTCCGGAGAAAAGCTAAAATGAATCAGCTTATGCTTGGAGAAACTGACAAAGTAGCAAAAGAAATAGAAGACATCCTCCGGAATGCATACAAAAGGTTTAATATTCCTGTTATAGAAGACTTAGGTGATGAACCCTCTGTCATGGATGATGAAGAACTCAGTACATCAAAGGAAGATCTTACAGAGAAAAATGCAGAAGTTTCAAAAGAAATAGGTGAGGAGAAAACTAAGGACTTGGATTCCTCTGCTTCGAAAGAGGAAGTCCATAAAGAAGCAAACATCTCTCCTCCAGTTTCCCCTACAGACTCCGGAAATATTAGAGGAGAAAACTAGTCAAGAAGAAGAAGTAAAGGAAAAGGAAAAAGACCAAACAGAGAAGACCCCAGGAGACAGTTCTGAGACTGCAGAAGGAAAGAAGACTCTGTCTCCGGCAAGAGACACTGTAGAAACTATCAAAGATTTCTTGACCAAAGAGATGATGGAATTTGATGAACCAAAACTGCTTCAAGGTCCATTCAATTTTGACTCCCTCTCCCCGGTTCAAACCATGAAGCTAGCATCCTTTACTCAAGCAAAGGCAAAATAAAAACTCCTAAAGTCTCACATAGAAGACTGTGAGCTCATATAAGTTGCATCCGGTGTATTGGAGAAGATCATGCCATCCTTCCAAAAGGATTCTTCGGCCTCCACATCTGGTAATCTAAAGTCTCTTGTAAATTCTGTTCATACGCATTTTGATTCCTTAGAGAAGTCAGCAGAAGAAAAGGTTTGGAAGGAGTTTTTGGGAAAAAGATTCTCCGAAGTGCAGGGTCTAATAACAAATGATAGGAGAGTTATGGATATTGGAATAAAGAGCTTAGAAAATGCTCTTAAAGATGGTGGAGATATCTATAAATTTTTTTTATCCTGGCCTAAAGTGACCAAGGATATTGAGAAGAAAGTAACAGAGCAAGAGGATAAACTGTTAAGTTTATCTCAAAGTTTTGATCCTTTCTCCTCCTCCATAGAAAATCAAGAGTGTCAGACTATTGCAGTCATAGATGAAATAAAGAAGCTTGAGAAGGAGAAGAAAAATAGAATAAACAAGTTAAGTGAACTTAGAAGGATAATTATCCCTAAGTTAGAGGCCATGCATGAGGCCCTAAGTGATGCTCAGACAACATCCTGGACTAGTGATTCGATAGATCTAAAAAGGGCAGAAGCTTTTGCATTCATGTTGAGTGGTCACATCTCAATTTTGGACAAGATGAAGAGGAGTTGGACGACAGAAGTGGTATAGTTGAAAACCACTTTTACAGATATAATTTAGTATATGTAAGTAAAACATGTATATATGTTTATGCAGCCAAGTATAGATTGGTTTTTTGGGAAATTTTGGTGTACGGACCCTACCCTTTGCCCTTGATGTCAAAGGGGGAGTGAGGAGCAGTGAAAAATGTGGAATCCAACTAAGGGGGAGCTCTGGTAAAGTGTATATTAGAATAGAGCATCAGCCAAGGGGGAGTGTATTGTGACACTTAGTCATTTTTCACTAAGTGTTGCCATCAATGCCAAAGGGGGAGATTGTTGGCAAGAGACACAGTGTAGCCTCATGGTTGTTGTCATTGATGGCAACAAAGTTCATCCCACCCATCCGCAGGACATGGTGTGCCTATACCAGAAGTCAGATTGAAGAGTGTTGTGGTCCGGTAAGCAAGAACAGAGCATGCAGCTAGGTTCGACAATCAGGTCCGGATCTCTTAGATGGAGTATCTCAGCAAAGTGCAGACTTGGGGAAGTCAAGAGGAGTACCATGACTAATAGATTCCAGATATTGAGCCTCTGGTGATGAAAGAGTGAGAAGATATGAACTCCTAAGTGTTGGGTTCCTATTTGACAAAGTAGACTGAGGAAGAACTGACCGGCAGAGCATCAGACCTTTTTCCGGATGAGATATTGATGATGATCAAGTTTCTTGAGGGATCATTCATGGCTGGCCGACATGATTGATGACTCCTATAAGCATCTCCTTGATATGTATCACTTGATAAGCAAGGATTCAGCCGACATACTAGAGTTTGGGAAAATATGGACTATTCCGGATGCCGACTAGAAAGGTGTTGAAATCATTTGTGCGGATATATATATATATATATACAAAATGGATTTGGATGAGAAGATGTGTGTGGTGTGTGGGAAAGTGTGAAGAATAAGTAGAAGAGCAGTGTGAAGGTAGTAAGACAGGTCCGGTATGTGACAGGACATCAGCACCAAAGAAGAGGAAGAATGAAGTGCAGTAGATCAGTATACTGAGCCTAACCGAAACTGAACCTCAGCACATGTAGATCCCTCTCATCAGTTCAAGTATCTTGTCACTCTCTTTATAACTTGTAGACAGTGAGTCTCTTGTAGGCAGTGAGCCTCTTGTGAGTAGTGTGCTCGGGTAGTGAGCCCTAATTGGCAAGTGCCATTTGTATTATCTTATTCTTTTAACAAAGAATACAATCTTGGGTTAATCACCCTGTAGTTTTTCCCTTAACAGGGTTTTCCACATCAAAATCATTGTGTTATGTGCATTAAGTTTACTTCTGGTTTCATGGTTATGGATGCTTATTTGATTTGATGCTACACTAGTTGTTAAAGTAGAACAAAAAGTAAAATAATCAAGATAACTGATTCACCCCCCCCTCTCAGTTATCAACATCAACACCATGTCATCTTACATTCTTAGGTACTTGCTTGTTATCCTTGATCTTGGTTTATCACCACTAAATCAATCTAACTAAGGATCTAACAAAGCATAACATGACCCTCACAATAAGAGACATCAAATTTCCACAGTCCATAATGATTGTAGTTCAATATTTCTGGAGTTAACTATGTGTGAGTTTTTTAACCTCATTTAGCTGTACATGATCCTCTTTTTACTCATTTTTTAACTGTGTGAGTTGGTTAAAAAAATCGCACACAGTTAATTCCAGAAATATTGAACTACAATGACCCTCACAATTTAGCAATTCCCCAAAGGTATTTTGAAAAACCAACAATCCTTACAACAATTCATATATCAAAATTTAAGGTAGGTGAACTGTAATAGTCCACCTTTTGCTAGTTCAAATTTGTATTTTTAGTTTAGGTATGATAAGTTCATATCCACACTCATGTAGGTGAGCCTAACCGATAGAGTGTTAGTGTGTAGAACCTAATATTTTCATCTAAGTAAGCTCTAAAATTCTAGCACCTAGACAAATCAATTCCTAACATCTATTGCAACATGTTTCCATCATGAGATTTCAAGATAATTATTGCATTTATTTAATTTGCACTTTTAATTTTAGTAATTTCATTGTCAATCCCAACTCATTTATCTAGGTTAATTTGTTTGCTAATTTATTGCATTTATTTGATTAACCTAGATATTTATGTAAGTGATTTATTTGCATTACACTTTTAGTTCAATATTTATGTAAGATATTTATTTGGATCCTCTTTTTACTCATGTTCATAGCCTTATATTACTTTAGGGTTTTGCGATTCATTGAATCTTGTTTTCACCTAACCTACCCACCCTTGTTTCACCTCCAACATTTCATTTTCAAATCTAATTGCTTAATAATTTTTCTGATTTTATAAATCTTAAAGCAAGTTATATTGCTTTATCTTTTTGTCATATTGCTTTGTTTATGCCACAAGCTACATGGGATCGTAATCTTCCTTTACAAGGGAGTGCTCGTCTAAACCCTCCTATGGCTAGCCATTCTAATGATAATGAGATCTTGTCTAATAGATGGCTAATAAATTGCATGTTGAGAATAATTTAGAAGATTATAAACAACGACAAGATTATGATCATGATGCATATGTAGCTAAGCAAGATCTCTCCCTAAACTTGTTGATGCACTTTATCATGTTGAATCTCCTCAATAATTGGCTACTATTTTACATAAGGCATTAGTCAGTCCTCCATATGGCATACATATTCTTCATGGTATTGGTAGTTTGATGGATTCTTCCAATGGTGTATCTTCACACCAAACCCCCACCCTTAATCCTCTTCTAACACTACCCCTCACCCTCTTTTGATCCTTCTCCTTCCAAAGTTACCACTTCCATGGCCAATACCAATGTTGTCACCCTAATCGTGACCCCTACTTCTTCCATTCCTACCTCTAGTGTTTCCACCTTGCACCCACGTACCTATGTCAAACCATATTCTAAAACAAACATACTTATCATTTTTATTTCAAGAGGACAGATAGTTAGTCAGTGAAAATATTATAATTAAAGTAATGTTATGTTAGAATAGAAAATGCATTTGATTTATATTATTTTACATGCAAGGAATAATTGTCTATGATGTTATTATTATGCACGTGGTTAAATAATGTGATGGACTAGCTATTGTTGTGCGACTAAGGTAGATGCAGGAGTAGTGTTTTTCCCTCCAAGATGAAGATAGAGTATCACCGTGGAGAGGGTGCTAGATCACATGAATACAATGATCGTTGTGCCATCTGGAAATACACACACACTCACATTAGATGTTACGTTAATTTTAGAATAAGTCTTATTCTTTATGTTGTTGGTCACCTCAGTAATATTTTAACGTTGTGATCATTCCGTACTTGTTTAGTATTGTCATCGTCATGTCATTGACTTAATCTTTATGTTGACAATCAATAAGGTTGTGTACATCTCTAAATGCCAAGACGACATGAGTAATTGACCAATCAAGTCTAGTCTTGACGTAAAGGCCTAAGTCAGCTTTGCAAGACTTCATCGTCGATATTGTGCTCATGAATAGCATAATTAAACCATTCAAAAGAATGCATTAGTGACATCTATGAATTAGGTGTACTATTGTTTTTATTTTAAATTATTTATAAGCTTAGTCATGGTTAAATTTAACGTCTAGCTTGTGGTAAAGGAAGTTAAGTCTCAGAGATTCTCATCGTGTTCTTCCCTAGATACTTGGAGGAGTGGAAAGGAGCGTTAGCTCCATACTCCTATTTTCAAGCTCTTTAGACCATGGATGGTTGAGATAAAGGGGGGAATAATTATGTGCAACTATTCTATAACTGACAGGGAGTGTGGTTATGATGGGAGGATAAGGGATCTCGAGAAGGAAAGTTGAGAGCAAAAGGAGGACAATATCTATTGGATTGGGAGAATAGAAGCGAGGAGAAGGAGCTCGATAGGTGAGAGTATCGGTTGCATTAACAAAGTGAAAGGTATTCCAATAAACCAGTAGTAAATTGTCAATATTAAGCTTCATACTATATGTAAAGTCATTTCTATTTTCTAAGTAAGCCTCGCGAGGCTGCAGGTTTACATGAATCAATTGCTATCTGTGGTAAATAAAGCTTCTCTATATTTATATACATTTTTTGATGTAGGAATATATCTGTGGATACTCCTAGAATGGTATTCTATTTTAGTATAGTATTGAAGTTATATGCCTTTAGAAAATCACGAATGTTGTTCTGGGCAGATTATGACAAATATAGATATCATTCATATCATTTAGAATTTGATTTGTAGAATGATCAAAATGTCATATATATATATATATATATATATATATATATAGCTGAGAGGAAGTCATGTATTTATATTCTTTTTAAAGCTAGTTTAAATGCAAGTTAAACCTATGTATAGGCTAAAGGATATATATATATATGTTTAACACACTCGGAATAAGGAGAGGGGGGTGAATCGGTATTCAAACAAATCTCAAAACCTCCAGAGAAAACTGAAACTTAATCTTTACAGCATTAACAGAAACATAAAAGATCAACACAATGCACAACACCACATAACACCAGATATACGTGGAAAACCCCAAAGAGGAAAAACCACGGTGAGAAAAACTGCTAGGAGCTATTGTCCTTATCCAACCTCATAAAAGAATCACAGTTACAACTTTGTTTTAGGGCTACAACCCAAGGAAGCTACTACTCCCTGTAGAAAGGTTTTAGGGTCACTCCCAAGGAAGATACAACTCACTGCAAACTTTATTTTAGGTCTTCAACCCAAGGAAGAAACTACTCCCTAAACTAAGAACAAACTCAGAAAAGATTACAACATAATAGTCCTTCTACTGTTCGAATTTGACAATGAAGCTCAATCCTTTTGATGATTGCAATTCTACTTTGATAACTTTTACAACTTCTTCAAATGTCTTCTCTGTAGCTTACTAATTCACTGCTTTCAACCTTCAAGAAGTTTTGTCTTTGCTCACTACCTCCAGAAATTAGTTAGGCACATTCTTCACTTCCCTTCTGTGTCAAAAATAACTTCAAGATGAATCCGGACAAGATCTATTACTTCTACTCTTTCTCTTTTAGTCACACATCATAATGCATTACACATCCACATTCAACTTCTTACACTTACACTTGCAATCACACCTCACCGAGATCAACTAGGTTTACAATATATACATGATATTACATTGATTAATTTACATGTCGACCAAAGATCAAACAACATGAAACGTGTAGAGGGCAAGCCCTAAAATGAACTACACACAACACCAGGAAGAGGAACACGCCTTGCAAATTCCAACACATGCTTAACCTAGTCCTAAACATCCTTCACAACATCATTCTTCAAAGAATAACATCTGCACGCTTCGCACATTTGAAATAGATCAACCTTAAGCAAGAAAATATGAAGCTTGTAGCATGTCGGCCATTACAACTTGGTGGTACTCATGGAATATTAAACATTACTTGCACTTCTCCTAGATGAGTTGGCATGACCCATACAACATCTCCAAACACTCCTTGAACTCCACACAATAAAGATTTTGTGGCCCGCACCTTCAACATACCTTAGTCGACCAGGCAAAAGCATAACCCAACAACACCTTCATTTCGGACCACAGCCCATTTCAAAGAAACTAGAAAACACCTTGCGGAGAAACAATAAACATCACAAGATCCTCAAGATCATTCTCCACTAGCCAATTCACCACTTCATACATCAAAAAGTTGGTGCAAGCTAGCGTACACTAAAACTAGCCATCAGACAATATAGTCCTGCACTCTGTCACTTACAACTTTCTCTGCAGAGGGACAAATGATATGAGACTTTGAATGTAGCACCTTCACAACACACTAAACTTAACTTCTAAACCACATGACCATATCTTCAAAGGTGGAGGAATGCAAATCATTCTCCCAATCAGTTTTCAAAGCAACTTCCTGCAGTAGAAACCTTCACCAACATCTAGAGACCAGAGTGGTGCAGGAGCACCTTCTCTATAGTGTAGGGTCATATTTTCTTTTTGTTGTTTCATAAGGCTCTTAAGCCATTTCATGTTGTAATAAGGGTCAATTTGGTCACACTGATGTAATTATGCAGGGAAAACATGTGGTTTTGCTTGTATGAGGGGAAAGCCAACGGCTAACTGATTTGTAAGTCAGTTTGCATGGTTGGAAACTGCAAACTACTGTCTTAAACCTTTTTATAGGCAAGCAGTATGAAGCATCAGGGCATGCTGATGAAGATTGAATGAATGAATAAGTGGAGTTTTTGGGTGTTTTTCATATTATCTTGTTTGTGTATTTTTTGAGACTGTATCTCTATTTCGATCGTAAGCATTCATGCCCTAAACTAGATTCTACCTAGTAATTCCTAGTATTTTTATAACGTGTAGACGGTGAAGTGCTGTTGTTTCTGCAAAGGCTGGTTTGTAACCTAGAAGTTAGGGTTTGATAGATAAATGGGATCTCATTCCTCTATCCATTGAAATCATCTTCATTATCAGTGTGATGGAGGAATCCTACACAAGTTTTGTACTTTCCATTTTATCACCCAAGAATCCAGAAAACCTGGTCTGATTCGACTAGGAATCTCCATGTGACTAGTCGTGGAATTGATGATAGAAGAGTAGTGCAGGGTTGTGATCGAATTGACAGAGTGACTAAGGGTTTGCAAGGGAGTCTGGCATCTCTACACATAGATTCCTTTGTTTCTGTGTTTGAGGTTTGGAATTGTGTTGTCGCAGAGCACCTGCGAGGCTATCGGCGTGACATAGGCGTCGGGAGAGCCTTTGGAAGTCTCTCCGAATCACAACATCTAACTGATGAGTGGGTGTCGGTGACAAATGGATCTCATCTTGCCGAAGATTGGTATGGTGTTGGAGACACATACAAGCGTTCATTTGGAAGACTAAGGAAGATGGTGGACCCCACACATTACATAACGAAATGTATGCATCGGCATGAGTAGGGACGTCAGGTTGAGAAAGTTGTATTGGACTGACTGTAGAAGCTTTCACCGATTGGGGTGACAACTGTAAGTGTCACCGATGAAGAATATCAGCGTAAGGAGTGCTGTCGAAAGAAGACTTAGAAGTCTCAGCGAACGGTAGAGTCACACCGATAGGAAGCTTAGCGGAGAGAAGTTTGGGAAGTCTCACCGACGAGGAGTGACTAACCTTTACGGTTAAGTCAATAGAAGCCAACGGTCATCAGAGTGTCGGCATGAAGAAAACGGACACTGCCGATAGAGGAAGTCTGTTCGAAGATAGAAGGAGGTTGGTCGTCGGGAAGAGTATAGAGGTCGATAGTGGCCCGATAGTAGTCTGCTTGGCCAATAGGAAGGAGATCACCAAGACATAGCTCAAGTCTGGCCAATTGCAGTTGGTTGAGTTTCCCGCCGCGCACTCTGCATCACAGAGCCTCCTTGTAGCAACACATACTTCCTTAGGAACAATAGGAGAGAGCATACAACATGCTACAGACCATCAGAAACATCTTCCCAACATCAACATTACTTCTAATCCCCATCTTAATACCTCTAATCCTCATCGTAATGCTTCTAATTCTCATATTAATATATCATCATGATATCATCTTTGCTGACAACAAACATACTCAATATAACTTTAATTGACATTATATAAGGCATGACATCCAATCATGAACATCAACATCACTGTTAGCACACCATCATAGTATACCATTGAAACATAAGCATCAATGACAGTCCAAATGCAGTGTTGACATCAATGACAACCTTAGGTAGCATATGTGCAACAATCTCCCCCTTTAGCATTGATGGCAACACACACCTACTCATTCTCCCCCTTTGACATTAAGGACAAAGGGCAAATGTTTTCATTTAAATCATCAACACATTCTCAACAATTGCATTTCTCCTTCAAACAATTATACATGCTCCCCCTATAAGCAATAACCAACCAACTACCTACTCCCCCTAAGAGGTAGCTCACCATCAATCCAAGAAGAAGATATAGCATAAATTACTCCCCTTGGATAGATGCACCAACTATGCATCTAGCAAGGAGGGGCAATTACCCAGGTAACTTCTGCTGGAGATACTAAAAAACAAGAGCCTTTGTGAAAATATCTGCAATCTAATCCTTTGTTGAAATATATTCCAACTTCACTTCTTTATCTACAACCTTCTCTCTCAAAAAGTGATACCTGATTGATATATGCTTGGTGTAGATTAGGAAATCAGGTTGAAGGTAAAATACAAACTAAATGCATAATAAAACAAAGAGTTATACCTCAAACAAGAAAGACCCAATCTCATCAAGGGAGAGGAAACTTGCACCCAAGAGCTCCTAAGACATGATAATCCCTAGATAATGATTCAAATGTGAAATGCTATCTGAATTTGTAACTCACTAAAGACTAGCTCAATGGACATTTGGGCATGGTAACATTGCATAAAACTTGGATCCCAAAATGGGTTGAGAGATGTTGTATTTATAGAGATTTTGGAGGGATTTTGATCCAAGGGTGGAGATTGGTTTGGAAGATCAATGGTGGAGGATAAAAGTGATGTGGAGGGCCCATATTAGATCTTGGAGGAATGGAGGGCTAGGAATAAAAGTAAATCTTTTATTTATTTTGGGAAAAGGGGTAATTAAATGAGCATGGGTGTGAAGGATTATTTTTGAATTAAAGATTCATATGGGGAATGTAAAATGAATTAAAAATTTATTTGGGGATAAGTGGAGATAAATGAGGTATGGGGGTGTAAGAGGAATCAATTGTGATGTGGGATGTATTTAAATAAAAAATTGACTTATGTGGATATATTTCAATTTTTTATTTGGAGGATGTGGGAAAGGGTGTTAAACTAGGTTTGACCACCTAAATGAGAGGTTAGGATTAATTAAACATAGGTTTTATTTAATTAATCCTAGGGCTAGGATGAGATAGGCAAGGTGTAAGGACCCGCTTGGTCCAAACTCGAATTTTCAAAAATTTTACTTTATTAACAAGTTCTTATGAGATATATCAACTCATAAATAGAAAAGATCTTGTAAAATTTAATCTAGGTCAAATTAAAATAATCTTTGATAACTAGTTCAACTACAAATTCAATAATGCCTTTTTATTTTATCACAATTCCAAGCATTCATTTACATCCATTCTTAAACCAATAATACCCATGTTCGATCATTAAGAAATTCACATAATCTAAGACAATGAATTCACCATATACTTGATTCATGCACTTTTGATAAGACTCACAATATAAAAGATATACATGTCTATCCACCATACCCTATGTGTGTGATAATGCATATATACATCGTATCAATTGAGATATAGTTTCTTGACCCTGCCAAGGTCTAAGTGTGAGACCGAACATGATACCTAATCTTAATCGTAGTAAGAAAACCCATTTGATTATTAAAGTGGACGAAGTAGCTTAGTTTGAACATAATAATCCACCACTATCGTCAAGGTAACAACTCCTCAATTATGTAAAAATTCATCATATAAGTCCCTATACAAATATAGTCTCATGTCAATAGATGCATTCGTCTTAGTTGTCTCTCAAAATTATTTGTATATATAAGCTACCCTTGTATCTCTTTATTGGCATCATAACTCTATGTTCTTATGTTCTTACATATATTATATTCGTATATTGCCATGTTTACCCTTAAAAAATCATTTTACTTATACCTTGTTACACACTAGTTTACCTTAAACCATTTATTCTATTATTTTCTTAGTTACCATTCATTATGTTATCACTTGCACTTTTTATTACATTTATATCTAATTCATAAAATTCTTCTTTAACCAACTAAAATATGTACTCCAACTCTAAAATGCATCCATAAGCCACTATGCCTTTTATTGAAATTGAAGTTATATTTGTTAAAATTTATTATTATTATCAAGATTTACTTTTAAATTCTAAATTGTAAAATTTATGGGTGTCAAATAGACAATAGGATTTTATATATGAGTACTATAGTATTGTGGTTCATGTTGTGATTCATAGCTTAGAAGACTAAAAGATAAGATTGACTCCGAAACTCTATGGTATATATAAAAAATATGTTGCAGGAATTGTATGGTAATTGCCTTTTTAACCATTTATTCTTCTCCTCCAATTTTATCTCATTTTCTTACATTACAACTAATAACACTCTTTTATATCTTCATTTAGGCTTTTAAGTAAATATTCTACTAAAATTACTCATATATTATCATAATTTCCTCCATTTTCACCCTTACCACTTTAATTATTTGTTTTTCATTAACATTGTAACCTTTGCTTGTGTTCTCAGTGCATGCATCCATGTAGGTTTAGTGGATGAGAGCTTTACATACTTTAATCACATGAGTAACCCTAAACTTTATGCTTAAGATGCTAATACTTTGTCAGATTAATCATGTATTTGGTGGGTTCTTATACACTTACCATAGTAATATAGATTATTTACCGAGCTATATGACTTGTTTTCTCAGCAACTTAAAAAGATAAATTTTATAAATCGTTATGGGATTAGGTAAATTTATGATTCTAATGCTGTTGAGCATCATATGAATTTTTCAATAATAGTATTTGAACACATAATAGATGCTATTTTAATTTCATAAGTGGAAACTTCCTACATAACCAGTTTCGTTCAATGGTTTTGAGATATTTAGGACTGTATGCTGTTTCTTACAAAAATGGCAGGAAAAAAAAATCAAATTCTAAATCCCTGAATATCATTTCCCCTACCTATGCCAGTTGGAAACTTTAGCATAGGGTATGGACATCTCTTATGCATAGCAGATGGGAAATTTTTATCAGATGTTGTAATAGCAGTTTTTTTTTTTTAAAAATATGGAACACAAACCAGGGATGTGCACTGTATGATAGAATGCCTCAATGAGATACCATCGATTCACAAATGGATTTGATGAAATGGCTCTAGAAACTTTCAATTAAAAACACTTGGCAGATGTAAAGCAAAATTCCATAGTCTTTAGCAGCGGCTTCCCTGCCTGCACCAAAAAAGGAGCTTCGGAACAGAGTATGGGAATTCATGAAAGCATAATGGAAGGAGGAATTTTGTCTAATATTATTACTGGAAACGTACTAGTAGACATGTATTCAAAATGTGGAAGCACAGACAAGTCATGAAAACTGTTTGTCAAAATGACCCAAAGAAATGTGATCTCATGGAAGGTCATGATGGCAGGGGTGTTCTAAATGGCTTTGTTGAAGGGCCCTTAGAAATTTTTTAAGGAATTGCAATTGGCGAGTGGTAAAACCAGACTCCCTAACCTTTGCCAGCATCCACAGACCGAAGCCTTGGAACAGGGAATGGGCATCTATTTTTGCATAAGGAAAGGGGAATTTGTGTCAGATATTATAGTTGGAAATACTTTGATATACATATACGCCAAAAGTGGAAGCATAGACAATGCACTAAAACTATATGACAGCATGTCTCGCGCCTCATGAAATGCAATGATTGCAGGGTCACCCTAAATGGATGGCCTTAGAAACTTTTATGCAAATCCAATTACTGAGTGTTAAGCCATACACTTTAACCATTACGAGAATCCTCCCCACCTGTGCCATAGACATCTGTGTGTGCGTGTATTCAAGCAAATGCAATTGACAGGTGTAAAGATAAATTCTAAAACCCTTGTCGTTCATCAAAACTTATAAAATTTGAAATTTTATCCCTAAACATACTCTAAAAAAAAAAAAAACAAATCTAAAATTTATTAACTAAATTCAAAATCCAAACTTTCAAAAGAAAACTAAGGGGAGGAGAACTCTTACAATTTTCTCCAGCACTCCCAAACTAGAAAAAAATGAGTGTCTTCTTCCTCAAAATTCAAGCAATTTATAGAAAAACTTGACCCTCATGGTTGAAACTCCAAGTCTTCAATCAAGTCTTCCTCTTAAATGCTCCTCTCCATTTTCAAGATTGCTATTAAATTTTTGTGGAAAAGGGCTCTTTTAATTCATAAATATGCTCCCAAATTTTCCCATAGTAATAAATTTAAGGAGAAAATGGATTCATCTCATAAATTGGGGTCTTGACTTGAGGATGGGAGGGAAGGTTCCTTATTTATTGCCCTTTTCTAGAAGTGTAGTCCATTGTTGAAAATTGTTTATTATTTGTATTTTTAAATGAGTGTACATTTGTGTTTACCTAATTTAGTTTTTCAAATTCAAAATTCAAAAAATTTGAGTTGTGACATTGTTCTCCCCTAAATTTATGCATCGTCCCGATGCATGTTAGAAATAAGATCAAAACATATATGTCCATAGAAATAAGTATACTTGCCTACTTTAAATTCCATCCTTCAACAAGGTAGGTTAAATAGTTTAACATAGATAAAGATAACAAGGAGTATTATCTAAGCATAACTATCTGTATCATCTCAACATCATTGTCTTTAAGTAAAATTTGAAGTTTGTTGAGTTTATAAATAACTAGAGTTTATTCAAAATAATTGCAGATAGAGCTGTTGCATTTCCACTGTGTCTTCCCATGTAGCGTTCTTAGGTGAGTACTAGTCCCACGGAACCTTAGATTGATCCACTGTCCTGTTGCGGAGCTGGAACTGGTGCCTCTTGATGATTCTGCATGGCTCTATTGTTATTGTACTAGGTTCTTCCACCTACAGGGCATTCCAATTAAGAATATGCTTAGGGTCAGGTATATACTTTTTTAATAAGGATACATGGAACACATCATGAATGCAGCTCAGTGCTGGAGGTAAGGCCAAGTGATAAGCTATAGGATTGATTTCCTCAAGTACTTCAAAAGTCTCAACATAGCGAGGAGCTAGCTTTGACTTCCTTCCAAAAGAGATGGAACTTTTATGAGGTTGAACTCTTAGGAACACCTTTTCACCAACTTGAAATCTTCTAGGTGTCCTATTCTTATCTGCATAACTTTTCTGGCGATCTGAGGCTTCCTTCAACCTCTGTCGAATAAGTTGCACTTGGTTATCCATATCTTTCAACATTTCAGGGCTAACCAGAATCCTATCTTCTAGTTTATCCCAACTCAATGGTGTTCGACAAGGTCTCCCATAGAGAGCTTCAAAGGGTGCCATACCTATTGCTGCTTGTAAGGAATTGTTATAGGCAAACTCAACTAATGGCAAATATTCCTCCCATTTAGTCTGTTGATCCATGCAATACATACGAAGGAGGTCTTCCAGAATTTGGTTGGTTCTTTCTGTTTGTCCATTTGTCTCAGGATGATAGGCTGTGCTGAAATTCAACTGTGTTCCTAAGGCAGCCTACAATGTGGTCCAAAATCTAGAAGTGAACTTTGCATCTCTATCAGAGATGATTTTCTCAGGAATTCCATGCAACCTAAAAATTTCCTTTATGAACCTTTTTGCTACTGCTGGTGCATCATTTGTTAGGTTCCCTGGTATGAAGTGTGCTACCTTAGTGAGTTTATCCACTACCACCAAAATACAATTATGCCTATGAGATGTCATTGGTAGCCCTTGGACAAAATCCATACTTATGACCCGCCATTTATAGTAAGGTACATCATGTGGATAAAGAAGTCCTACTGGGTACACATGTTTTGCCTTAACCCTTTGACATTCTAGGCATCTAGCAATCGTGTCTACCACATCCTTCTTCATTACTGGCCAGAAATATAATATTTTGAGGTCTGCATACATCTTATTCACTCCTAGATGTCCTGAATATGGAGCCTTATGTCCCTCTGTCAGGATCATACCCCTTCGTTCTACATTATCAGGAACATATATTCTTCCCTGGTACCTCATTAGCCCATCGGAATCAAAAGCATAATCCAAATACTTAGGTTCCACAGAGGTATTAGCTAGAGATGTCTTAACCTGAGTATACCATGGGTCATGTTTCTGCTCAGAGAATACTTGTTGCTTTAGGTCTATGTGCAAGTTGGATATGGCCATTATATGCCTCCTCTTGCTGAGAGCATCAGCCACCCTGTTTTCCTTCCCCTTGATATATTCAATCTCAAAATCATACTCACTTAGGAACTCTAACCACCTTTTCTGTCTTGCATTCAAATGAGGATGAGTGAAGATATATTTTAGTCCTTGATGGTCTGTTTTAAGCTCAAACGGTTTTCCCAACAAGAAATGTCTCCATTTTTGCAAGGCATGGACTATGTCTGCAAGTTCAAGGTCATGGGGGGCGTAATTGACTTCATGGATTTTCAGTTTTCGTGATTCATAAGCCACTACTCCTTCCTCTTGGAAAAGAACTCCTCCTAGTCCTTCTATGGATGCATCTATTACTACTGTGGAATTACCATTAGGGTCAGGTACTTTTAGAATTGGAGGTGACGTTAGCCTTTCCTTCAGTACTTGAAATGCCTTATCACACTGCTCAATCCAAATAAACTTTTTGTTCTTCTTTTGCAAGGATGTGATTAGATTGGCTATCCTTGAAAAGTCTTTCACAAACCTTCTGTAGTACCCTGCCAATCCCATAAAACTTCTTACTTCAGTAACATTTGTAGGTATAGGCCATTCAGTGATGGCTTTTACTTTATCAGGATCTACCGCTATACCCTCGGCTAAAATGATATGCCCTAAATAGTGAACCCTCCTTTCAAAGAAGGAGCATTTGGATAACTTCCCAAACAACTTATGCTTCTGCAACCTTTGTAAGACTCCCTAGGTTAAGTGTTCCTCTTCATCCTTGGAATATATTAAAATGTCATCCAGAAACACAATCACAAACTTATCCAGAAAATCGTGGAACACACTATTCATTAGATTCATAAAGGCAGCTGGAGCATTTGTTAGCTCGAATGGAACTACAGTGAATTCATAGTGGCCATACCCAATCCTAAATGCTATTTTTGGGATGTCTTCTTCTTTTATCCTTAATTGGTGATAGCCTGAGTGGAGATCAATTTTGGAGAACACTGAGGCTCCTCTCATTTAGTCAAATAGGTCATCAATACGAGGCAAGGGATATCTATTCCTCACAATGGCCTTCTTCAACATTCTGTAGTCAATGCACAACCTTAATGTCCCATCCTTCTTCCTTACAAATATAATTGGTGCTCCCCAAGGTGATACAGTAGGCCTTATCAACCCTTTCTCTAGCAATTCTTGCAACTGTATTTTCAACTCTTGGAGTTCTGCGGTGTTCATCCTATATGGGGCTTTAGATATAGGTGCGGTTCCTGGAAGTATATCGATTGAAAAATCAAATTCCCTTTTTGGGGGTAATCCAAGCAGATCTTCAGGAAACACATCCTTGTAGTGCCAAAGGAACAGACTATTTTCAAAGGTAGGGACTTCTTTCTCTTCTCCCTTCTCATCTAAAGATACTAAGAATATCTGATTTCCTCGTTTTCACCTTGCCTTTTTTAGTTGCATAGCAGAAATGGTCCCCACTAATATAGGTTTGTAAATTCCTTGGATCCTAACTCTACACCCCTTATCATCTACACACTCCACCACTTTGTTATAGCAATCTATGTTAGCCTTATGACTCGTTAGCCAACTTATTCTGATTATGACATCATAGGCTCCCAGGGGTGCGACATATAAGTCAGCTTTGGTTTCTAATTCAAGAAACTTAATGAGGGCTCCTCTTATGTACTTGTTCACCTTCCATATAGCCTTGCCACCATACTAAACTGTCCATGATGGTTCCATATTCTTAGTTTGCAAAGACATTTTTCTTACCAATTCTGGGGAAATAAAATTCTCGAAGGAACTAGTATCTATCAAAATAGTTATGGGTTTACCAAAAAGCATACCTCTTGTCTCCATAGGTACATTTTGATGCCGAGTTTGTTGATTTCTAACGGCAGCATGTATTTGATGTTGTCGAGGTTGCTGTGGCTGATTGTACCCATTCCTTTTTGAACAATCCCTTGCATAATGATTGCCTCCACACATAAAGCATACACCGGGGGATCCAGTAGAAATTTAGGGTGGTGCATTCCCATCATTCCTCTTGGCATTACCATTGTAATTATTCCTGTGATCCTGATTACCAGCAGCTTCTGTTCTACCCTAGTCTCTCCTCTTGTTCTTTTGAGCTCCTCTATTGCCCCTATTGTCTAGTTTCCTTTTGAATGCAAATTGTTTGTCCCAAAAGTTTTGTTTTGCCACTGATAGTGCCTGTAATTTTTTTTCCTGTTTGAGTGCCTTCTCCAAGACTTGATTCATGTTCTTAGGGGCAAGCATATCAACTTCTGCCCCAATATTAGTATTCAACCCCAAAAGAAACTTCCTTGCCTGAGACCTTTCATCCTTTTGATAGATAGGAACATATTTCAGTAGCTTCACAAATCTATCCCAATACTGTTAGACCGTGAGATTTCCTTGTCTGAGATTCAGAAACTCGGTCATCTTCTCATCATAAAATAGTTGTGGAAGCCATCTCTCACGGAAGTGGCAACAAACTACCTCCAAGTTAGGTTTTCCTTTGAATAACAATATTGTTCCTTTATGTTTATCCACCAGCTAGCAGCTTCTCCCTCTAATTGATAGGCTCCCCAAGTTGTCTTGATATTCTCTGAGTAGTTTCTTAGTTCAAAATATTTCTCCATTTTGGTGAGCCATCCTTCTGCAGCATCCCCCACATGTTTACCGTCAAATTTAGGAGTTATCTTCTTGAGGTCTTGTGAAATATCTGCAGTGGTAGTTTCCTGCCGAGACCTAGGAACCCCTAGCTCATTAGTTGTTTGAACTATGTGTACTTCTGCACCTTGATGTTCATCTTCAGGTTCCAGAATGGTTTCTATAGTCCCATGTCTAGTCTTCAAGTCTTGTATAGTTTTCTCAAGGTTTTCCAACTTTTCTCTCTGTTCTGTCAACAACTGAATAATTGCTTCTATACCAACATTTGGGTTCTTAGGTGGGTTTTCAACTGGTTCTTGGTTGACCGGTTCCTCTCCATGTAGATCTCGTAAATTTCAAGTTCTTGCCATTTAATTATGAAACAAGGAGAGAGGTGATTTACCACTTGCTACAATTTTATTTTGTTTACAACATGCAAATTGACTGTAATTAAATCTATCACAATTCTTATCTTAAATACCAATTATTATTGATTTTGAGTTAGTAGGCCTCCAGGCCAAGTGTTTGAACCACACTTTGATACCACATGTAAGGACCCGCTTGGTCCAAACTTGAATTTTCAAAAATTTTACTTTATTAACAAGTTCTTATGAGATATATCAACTCATAAATAGAAAAGATCTTGTAAAATTTAATCTAGGTCAAATTAAAATAATCTTTGATAATTAGTTCAACTACAAATTCAATAATGCCTTTTTATTTTATCACAATTCCAAGCATTCGTTTACATCCATTCTTAAACCAATAATACCCATGTTTGATCATTAAAAAATTCACATAATCTAAGATAATGAATTCACCATATACTCGATTCATGCACTTTTGATAAGACTCACAATATAAAAGATATACATGTCTATCCACCATACCCTATGTGTGTGATAATGCATATATACATCGTATCAATTGAGATATAGTTTCTTGACCCTACCAAGGTCTAAGTGTGAGACCGAACATGATACCTAATCTTAATTGTAGTAAGAAAACCCATTTGATTATTAAAGTGGACGAAGTAGCTTAGTTTGAACATAATAATCCACCACTATCGTCAAGGTAACAACTCCTCAATTATGTAAAAATTCATCATATAAGTCCCTATACAAATATAGTCTCATGTCAATAGATGCATTCGTCTTAGTTGTCTCTCAAAATTATTTGTATATATAAGCCACCCTTTTATCTCTTTATTGGCATCATAACTCTCCGTTATGTTTTTACTTATATTTTATTCGTATATTGCCATGTTTACCCTTAAAAAATCATTTTACTTATACCTTGTTACACACTAGTTTACCTTAAACCATTTATTCTATTATTTTCTTAGTTACCATTCATTATGTTATCACTTGCACTTTTTATTACATTTATATCTAATTCATAAAATTCTTCTTTAACCAACTAAAATATGTAATCCAACTCTAAAATGCATCCATAAGCCACTATGCCTTTTATTGAAATTGAAGTTATATTTGTTAAAATTTATTATCATCATCATCATCATCATCATCATCATCATGATTATTATTATTATTATTATCAAGATTTACTTTTAAATTCTAAATTGTAAAATTTATGGGTGTCAAATAGACAATAGGCTTTTATATATGAGTACTATAGTATTGTGGTTCATGTTGTGATTCATAGCTTAGAAGACTAAAAGATAAGATTGACTCCGAAACTCTATGGTATATAAAAAAAAATATGTTGTAGGAATTGTATGGTAATTGCCTTTTTAACCATTTATTCTTCTCCTCCAATTTTATCTCATTTTCTTACATTACAACTAATAACACTCTTTTATATCTTCATTTAGGCTTTTAAGTAAATATTCTACTAAAATTACTCATATATTATCATAATTTCCTCCATTTTCACCCTTACCACTTTAATTATTTATTTTTCATTAACATTGTAACCTTTGCTTGTGTTCTCAGTGCATGCATCCATGTAGGTTTAGTGGATGAGAGATTTACATACTTTAATCACATGAGTAACCCTAAACTTTATGATTAAGATGCTAATACTTTGTTAGATATAGAGATTTAGTTAATCATGTATTTGGTGGGTTCTTATACACTTACCATAGTAATATAGATTATTTACCGAGCTATATGACTTGTTTTCTCAGCAACTTAAAAAGATAAATTTTATAAATCGTTATGGGATTAGGTAAATTTATGATTCTAATGCTATTGAGCATCATATGAATTTTTCAATAATAGTATTTGAACACATAATAGATGCTATTTTAATTTCATAAGTGGAAACTTCCTACATAACCAGTTTCGTTCAATGGTTTTGAGATATTTAGGACTGTATGTTGTTTCTTACAAAACTGGCAGGAAAAAAAATCAAATTCTAAAACCCTGAATATCATTTCCCTTACCTACGCCAGTTGGGAACTTTAGCACAGGGTATGGACATCTCTTATGCATAGCAGATGGGAAATTTTTATTAGATGTTGTAATAGCAGTTTTTTTTTAAAATATGGAACACAAACCAGGGACGTGCACTATATGATAGAATGTCTCAATGAGATACCATCGATTCACAAATGGATTTGATGAAATGGCTCTAGAAACTTTCAATTGAAAACACTTGGCAGATGTAAAGCAAAATTCCATAGTCTTTGGCAGCGGCTTCCCTGCCTGCACCAAAAAGGGAGCTTCAGAATAGAGTATGGGCATTCATGAAAGCATAATGGAAGGAGGAATTTTGTCTGATATTATTACTGGAAACGTACTAGTAGACATGTATTCAAAATGTGGAAGCACAGACAAGTCATGAAAACTATTTGTCAAAATGACCCAAAGAAATGTGATCTCATGGAAGGCCGTGATGGCAGGGGTGTTCTAAATGGCTTTGTTGAAGAGGCCTTAGAAAATTTTTAAGCAATTGCAACTGGTGAGTGGTAAAACCAGACTCCCTAACCTTTGCCAGCATCCACAGACCGAAGCCTTGGAACAGGGAATGGGCATCTATTTTTGCATAAGGAAAGGGGGATTTGTGTCAGATATTATAGTTGGAAATACTTTGATATACATATACGCCAAAAGTGGAAGCATAGACAATGCACTAAAACTGTATGACAGCATATCTCGCACCTCATGAAATGCAATGATTGCAGGGTCGCCCTAAATTGATGGCCTTAGAAACTTTTATGCAAATCCAATTACCGAATGTTAAGCCATACACTTTAACCATTACCAGAATCCTCCCCACCCGTGCCATAGACATCTGTGTGTGCATGTATTCAAGCAAATGCAATTGACAGGTGTAAAGATAAATTCTAAAACCCTTTCCATTCATCAAAACTTATAAAATTTGAAATTTTATCCCTAAACATACTATAAAAAAAAAAAACAAATCTAAAATTTATTAACTAAATTCAAAATCCAAACTTTCAAAAGAAAACTGAGGGGAGGAGAACTCTTACAATTTTCTCCAGCACTCCCAAACTAGAAAAAAATGAGTGTCTTCTTCCTCAAAATTCAAGCAATTTATAGAAAAACTTGACCCTCATGGTTGAAACTCCAAGTCTTCAGTCAAGTCTTCCTCTTAAATGCTCCTCTCCATTTTCAAGATTGCTATTAAAATTTTGTGGAAAAGGGCTCTTTTAATTCATAAATATGCTCCCAAATTTTCCAATGGTAATAAATTTAAGGAGAAAATGGATTCATCTCATAAATTGGGGTCTTGACTTGAGGATGGGAGGGAAGGTTCCTTATTTATTGCCCTTTTCTAGAAGTGTAGTCCATTGTTGAAAATTGTTTATTATTTGTATTTTTAAATGAGTGTACATTTGTGTTTACCTAATTTAGTTTTTCAAATTCAAAATTCAAAAAATTTGAGTTGTGACACAAGGGTAGGCAATTAAATAATAGCTATTTAATTGTCTAGGGTAGGGATAGGTCAATTAATAGGCTGAATTAATTAGTTAAACATGATTTAGCTAATTAATTGGATTTAGTAGGAGGGGGAAATTGATTGAATAAATATTGCATATTTATTAAATTAAATTGGCTAAGGCTTGAACTATTGAATTAATAAAATTAATTCAATTGTTGGGGATAAAATGATGAAAATTAGGTGACGAAGAGATAATTAATTAAATAAAAATTCAATTAATTGAATAGAAGGGAAATTGATGTGTTTAGGGATGTCAGTAGTCAGTTTGGTGGTAAAAGACATTTTTAGGTGTCTACATTTGCCCTTCTTTGACGTGGCATCAGGACCTAGGAGGGAAGTGGCGTCAGGTCGAAGAAAAAATATGCCCCAACTGCTAGGAAGGAATAAGATGGGTGAGGGATGCCCCCTCAAGAGGTCAGCAGAAAAAATAGTATTTTTAGGGTGACCTCTCGAAAAGATGCAACCGTAGTGAAAGTTAGATAGGGAATGGAAAAAGATGATGATAGGAAAAAAAATGGAGGAAAAAGGCTGAGATCTGCACCCTGGAGGATAAAAAGAGGGGGTGGGGGACTGACATGGCCCACTATATTAAGAGAAGTGGGCCCTTAGAGTGCCACATTTGCACACATTGACTTGGTGAGAAGAAGAAGCAAAAGAGAGATGGTAGAGCGCAACCCCCAGTTCCCTCAACTTCAACACATCTCTGAGCGGTTTCGATCATTTGGCTGGGCACCGGTGGCTGGACCCTAGGTAGGGTCTAACCCTAACTTTTTAATTTTTTAGTTTTTGTCGCTTTTTTGGGGTTCAAGAATTGGGGTTTAGGAATGTAGCGCTATCGCTAGATTGCTTTAGCATGAAGAACAGAGCGGATTAGCGCAATCATCTAGATTGGCGCTATCCGCCAAGGTAGCATTAGGGCAGTTTGTGACCATCTGCCTGGTATTTTAGCGCTATCTTCTAAAATAGCGCTATGTTTAGAAGAATAGGGTTTTGGCATTTTAGTGCCAAATAGGTGTCAGGGCAGCGCTATATTATGGAATAGTGCTATTTTTGTTAGTACTACTATGTTTAGTTTTAGTGCAAAGAACAGGATTAGCGCAATATTTAGAATATGCGCGATAGGAAGAATTGGCGCTAATCCTTAGATTAGCGCCAAGTGACAGGGTGGCACCATATTTTGAAATGGCGCTAAGTGCATTGCGCAGTAGCACTATGTGTTGAAGTTGCACAAAATTCCTTGCGTAGTGGCGCTATTATCTGTAATAGCACCATTGCAAGAAGTAGTAGCGCTATTTGTAAAATGGCGCGAAGTACAGTTTATTTTGGCGCCAAATGATTTGGGCATTCAACATTAGAAGAAAGGGATGTTTTAGAAAAAAGATAGGTAGATTTTTGACCAAAATGTTGTGGATGCAGGATATGCAGTCGTTTATAGTGTATTCACGGGAGCGATGCGTGTCATATGTGATGGCACTGTTTGACCAGTTAGATGATGCCACATGGGCCCGACTGGCTAGATTGGGACTCTTGACTATGGTGTCGATGCCAGTGCTACGAGTCCATAGAGCTTTGATGACAGATGTAGTGGAGCGGTACCGCTCGGAGACCTGTACTTTTTTGTTGTCGACTGGGGAGATCACGATCATGCTTGAGGATGTTTATCGCATCCTCAAGCTACCTATTTGCGGCTGGCGGGTGCGATATGACACGAGGAGGGGACGGAGGGCCCTGATCAGGGTTTTTGGCGAGGCTCATATTGTGTTGTTAGCTAATGGTCGAGAGATGAGTTACAAGGGGACACTGGCTATGGGTATAGATCCCTTTGCCATATTCTTGTGTGCTTTGATTGGTGGTGTGGTGATGCCAGATAGGCGAGCAGGGGTTTTCCAGTTAGCTGGGGGGAGATGATCGAGGGATGGTGAGGCATGAGACCGTGTATGCTTGGGGGCCAGCGATGTTGGAGCAGCTATATCATGAGATGCATACAGTTGTCTATCTATATGATTCAGCATTGTCAGCTAGGGTCACTCTGTTACACGTGTGGATTTGGGAGCACATTACAGTTACCCGACCGACATGTGGGTACTATCGCCGGCCATTTGAGGCCTTTGTATTCTTATATCGAGATGCTGAGTACACTTATACTGGTCAGGTTTGGTACTGGAGACAGATGCTGGATGATGTCATTCGGGTGACCTGGTGACCTTACATTGGAGTGGAGCTGTGGCCAGACAATAATTTGCACATGCCTTTTACTTTTCAGCAGCGATACCTAATGGGTTGAGGAGACCACACCATAGACATGTATCTACCCTCGCGGGTCATGTGGCAGTTTGGATTGCAACAGGATACCCATAGCAGATGGCCATCTTTGTGCGGACCTGTCGAGATGCGCCCTTCTGGCCTGCAGCCACACAGTCGTAGGTAGCTCTAGATGACTTTGTAGCTTTACGGCCAGTGTGGTGGGATTGGGGGAGCATGGTCAGGGATGTAGGCACTACTCCTGCATATGACATATGGTGGTAGATGTGGCAGCTGACTCAGTTTACGGACCCAGTAGAGGAGGCAGTCCCTGCGGAGGAGGTAGCGGGCTCAGGGGAAGATGATTTAGATGACAGTGGGGTTGATGACTCTGATGGAGATGATTTCCTGGAGGAGGGTGAGGAGATCATCACAGACTACATCATGGAGGTTGGGAGGGATGGAGAGGAGAGGGTGGTTGGGGGGCATGGGCAGCTGATGGATGTACTGGCCACAGCAGCAGCTGGACAGGTGCCCCAGCAACAAGGGGACAACAAGCAGCTATGCAGCAGGTGCCTATTAAGCAAGTTTAGATTGGAGTGGGGTGACATCACAGAGGACCTCGGCAGCGTGGGGGTCAGCTGAGGGTGGATAAGGGTGATCTACCCCCACCATAGATAATAATTAAAAGGGTGTCAACCAACCCTGCCCCTCAAGCTGCTAGTCTGAATGTGCAAACTGCACAATTTGTTCAGGCGGTGACAATTAAACTGTAGAAGGAACACAATGAATTGTTGAAGTATGCATTGGCCATGGCCAGGTTGAATAAATATGAAGGATAACTACAATTAGAGCCTGGTCCATCTCAGACTCCTCCTATCATTTAGACTATAGAGTCACTTCTAGTTGACACAACCTCTCCTATCTGAAATCGAAGAACTGAAGGAGGAGGTGAAAATTTTGAAAGAAAAAAATGAGAACAAGGTAAAGGACATGGTCACCACTTTGGTCAATCATAGGGTGACCAAAATCTCAGCTAGGGTGGATGAGACCTAGAGGTCATACTCACAATTGAGTATAGCTTATGAGAAGCATGAATTAGATAAACAAAGGTTATCAATTGTGAAAGCTAAGTGGCTGCCAAGAACTGTAGAAGTCAGAGATCTTCTTAGGTGTTCTAGATTTGATGCAAGTGTGCCTCCTAAGCTGAAACTAGTGGCAGATGTGTTGAAAATTTTTAAGGATGTGGCCAATTTTTAGTTGAGATTGGATATGGTTTTGGTGGAGAAGATGCAGGCCATAGGAAAGATGGACACAAAGTGGTTACCACATATTTTGGAAGGTGATGGGAAAATTAAAGACTTGGACAAGTGGAAGATAGAAATAAAAGAAAATAGTTACCAATTAATTCCCACTTGTTGTGATGATAGTGATCCAACTATGTAGATGTTGAGCTTATCACTTGACAAACTGCACATAGTTGAAATAAATTTTGAAATGTTTTGCAAGAATGTCAAGACTATATTAGATGCCAGGTATGTTAGTCATAATGGTAGAATTGGAGAGATTATCTCATTCCCTTGGGTAGCTGAAAAGACATACAATGAGTGGATAGACAAGTATGGATTGCATGATTGAAAAGGCCAACCACCACTCCCCAGCATTAATGAAGCAGATCTTCTTTAGGCGGCTACACATCTTCCAATTCCATCTACCTTTTCTCTTCTTCTCTCCTATGTAGTAAATGATCTCAACACCATATTGGTGATGCATTGTATCAAGTAACTTTTGAAATGACAATGTAATTAATGCTAGGTACACGTTCTTGGTCTATAAGAGAACTGTGTCACTCATTCTTTTGGTTGTTGAAAATTTTGGGAACTTCTAACTTGAGTAAATAAAATACAAGTCTACTAGGTTGTCTCATCTCTTGTCTTGTAAGTTTATGAGTTATATGTTGAATGTATGTCTACATATATGTTACTTAGTTTCATGTTGGTTTAAATGAGAAATGTTGTATGCATGTGTTCTGTTAACTGTCTCCTTATTGTATATGTTCTTGTTTTGAATCAAATAACTAAGGGTTATATGAGATTATGAAATATAAATTCACTATATTGCATGCTTAATCTTTTACTTCTATTCAAGGAATAGATTAAATGTTTTAGGTTAAGCATGGGGAAAAATATATAGCAATAAGGATGTCTGTAAGTAGAGTTCACTAAATACTTTTTCCTAGGTAGTGTTTGTAAGGCAAATACTAATAAAGCCCCCTGAAACTTGATTTTTATTCTAAAGTTTATTAGAATCATTCACATATATATGCCTATTTGACTCCATGCCCTGAGATAAGCACCGACTAGTCTTGGTATTCAGGTTATGATTCAAAGCCCAAGTTTTGTAGCCAAACACATAAAACAAAAACTAAACAACATCTTTAAACATTTAGGACTTTAGAAGTAGTTTTAGGTTTCAAATCCTCTAGTTCACAACTGAATATAAGGCCCAAAGCTAGACCCTTAGCATTTATCTCATAGTTTTGGTCTATAATGGAGAGGGTTTTGTTAGATTCAGGGCAGACAACTAAGAGGGGGGTTGAATCAGTTGTCCAAAAATTTCCTCTTATTAAATACTTGCATTCACTTAGCAGTATAACAATAAATCAATCATGAAAACATAATACATTTAATCAAGAGCAGAAACACATCAACACATGAGACACCAAGATTTTAACATGGAAAACCCGGTTAAGGGAAAAACCACAGGGTGACTAACCCAAGGTTGTATTCTCTGTTAAAAGAATAGAAAGAACAAAATGGCACATGCCAATTAGGGCTCACTGCCTGAGCACACTGCTCACAAGAGGCTCACTGCCTACAAGAGACACACTATCTACAAAAGAATAACTATCACATACTTGAACTGGTAAATAGCATCTTCACCATGCTTGAGTCAGTTCTATTTATGCCCAAAAACTTCTGCTTTGCCATTCACTCTCCTCACTACCACACACTCATCTTCACAAGGACACCTTTGAAATGACTTTGTAATCCCTTATTTATACATGACATCAACTTAGGAAGAAACATCTAAGTCAGAAAACATCCATAGGAACATCCGTAGGATGTGTAACTCATTCAGTCGGCCAGTCACAGAAAGAACACCATCATCTGGAAGTTATTCTTCAATCCCACGCTCCAACTCTGATGTGGACCACCAACACAAACTAGACATGATCCAAAGACCTCCACAAGCTTGCCTGAATCACCAAGAACATCCACACTTCTTCTACTTACTGAAATCCTTCTCTCCTTCATCTGGAACCTTAAGAACACAGTCTGTCATCACTATCACAAGGGAATAGATGCTTGCAGACCTTCAATCCATGAGCTAATTGAGTTGACACATCATAAGGACTTCCCCAACTCTCCTTCAAATCCACAGAATAGGACAATGCAATTCCAGATCTCACCAGACCTTTCTGTAACACTCTGTCACCTCTGAACACCTACCGGAACCGGTTTTACTTGAGCGACCACAACTTCTTCAGATCTTCATGTGGACCTCTGAAATCTTTATTGGATCACTTTAAGACACATATCTATAAACCCTTTAATCCACTTCCTTTGATCCTCAACCTATCTTGGACTTTTATCTTGTTGTCATCATTGTTCTTCATTGTTCCTGATTGAGACTAATTTTCTCAATATCCTTAGCACACATCTCATCCAATCCTTATCATTAATGCAACAGAAGTATGTTGACATCAATGACAATATTGTTTAGGTCCATACTTGCAACAATCTCCCCCTTTGTCATTGATGGAAACATATGATGTGAAAAACTATTTTAACCATCGAGACAAGAACTTCTTCTCACTGTCACAACTCCCCCTATCGGCAACAACCATTCACATGTCTTCTCTCCCATTACTTCTCCCCCTTTGATCAGTAACCACTTGTTTTTCACATGTCTTCTCTCCCCCATTGACATCAATGGAAAATGGCACATAATTGCAATTCTACCACTTCAGAATCATATCTGCTGCTCCCCCTGAGTAGCAGCTCCCCATCATCAATTCGGACCACAAGATGTGGCTGTGATATCCACTGGACTGATGCACATCAGTGCACCTTAGTTCATCATCGGAGGGGCAATAACCCCTAACTTCTCCCTAAAATACTCAAAAGAGTCCTTAGGTAGAGGTTTAGTAAAGATGTCTGCAATCTGATCCTTGGAAGGCACAAACTCCAATCTGACTTCATTCTTGTTCATTTTCTCTCTCAAAAAGTGAAACTTGATGGATATGTGTTTGGTCTTTGAATGCCACACCAGATTCTTAGATATATTTATTGCACTTGAATTATCACAGAAGATTATGATAGGTTCCTCATACTCCACTTTGATATCTCTTAGCATCTACTTCATCCACAAGACTTGAGTGTAACTACCTACTGCTGCAATATATTCTACTTCTGTAGTGGACAGAGATATTGCCTCTTGTTTCTTGCTCAGCCAAGAAACCAATCTCTTCCCCAAAAAGAATGCTCCACCACTGATACTTTTCTGGTCATCCACATCTCCTGCCCAATCTACATCAGTAAATGCATGAAGAGAGAAATCATGATCTCTAGGATACCACAGACCATGCTCAACTATCCCTTTTGGATATCTAAAAATCTTCTTGATTGCCATGATGACATGAGATTCTCTAGGATCATCCTGGAATCTAGCAACAAGACCAATAGCTTACATAATGTCTGGGCTAGTTTGAGTGAGATGCAACAATCCTCCAATCATTAACCTGTACTTTGTCTGATCTGCCTTAGGAGAGTCATCATCTTTACTCAACTTACATCTAGTTGCCATGGGAGTATTCATTGGCTTTGAATCTTCCATCCCAAATTTCTTCAACAATTTTTTTGCATACTTGGTCTGAGAAATGAAGATACCTTTCTTTGTTTGAGTGATTTGTAGACCCAAGAAGAAATTCATTTCACCAAGCATGGACATCTCAAACTCACTTTTCATTTGATTTGCAAAAGTTTTACACATACTATCTCTTCCTCCAAAAATGATATCATCAACAAACACTTCAACACTCAAGATGTTTTCATGATCAATTTTGAAATATAAGTTACTGTCAGCAGTACCTTTGTTGAAACCAATCTTCAAAATATGCTTGTCCAATCTTTCATACCAGGCCCTTGGGGCTTGCTTCAAACCATACAGTGCCTTCTTCAACTTGCAGACCATATCACCATGATCAGACAATTGAAATTCATCTGGTTGCTCAATATACACTTCTTCCAAGTCACCATTCAGGAAGGCAGACTTGGTATCCATTTGATATACCTTGAAATCCTTGAAGGCAGCAAATGCAAGAAATAATTTGACTACTTCAATTCTTGCCGCCGGAGTAAAAGTTTCTTCAAAATCAACTCCTATTTTAGAGTAGCCCTTGCAAACCAATCTGTCTTAATTTCTGATCACTTCACCAACTTCATTCAGTTTGTTCCGTAAGACCCATTTGGTTCCAATTACATTCTTGTTTCTAGGTCTGGGAACAAGATCCCAAGTGTGATTTTTCCCAATTTGCATCAGTTCTTCCTCCATTGCCTTAGTCCAGTTTTCATCATTGCAAGATTCATTCACTATCTTAGGTTCAATCTTTGAAATCAGACAATATTCTTCTGAATATTGAGCAATCCTTTTTCTTGTTTGAACAACTTTTCTTTTATGACCTATGATCTGATCTTCAGAGTGGTTCAGTCTTACATACCTTGGAACTTTGGGGTTTTCATTTCAGAAGGGACTTGGGCTCCTTGAGTCAAAACACCATTCTGATCATCTTCATCATATTCATAAAACCTTGAGGGTTTTTCAATTCCTTCATCAACCTTCACATTAGTACTTTCTATAATCTTTCTCAATCTCTTATTATAACACCGGTATGCTTTGCTTTGAGTAGAATAACCCAAAAATATTCCTTCATCACTTCTAGCATCAAACTTGCCTAGATATTCATCTCTCTTAATGTAACATTTGCTACCAAACACTGAAATACCTTACAGTATGTGTAATACTAAACCAAAGTTCATAGGGAGTCTTACCAGTATTGCTTCTGATTTGAACTCGATTGAGAGTATAGATTGCAGTGCTGACAACTTCTCTCCAATAGACCTGAGGAACATTTGCTTGCATCATCATAGTCCTAAAAGATTCTTGGATGGTCCAGTTCTTTCTCTCAACTACTCCATTCTACTATGGGGTCCTAGGAGCAGACAATTGTCTCTTTATACCATGTTTCTCACAGAAATCTATGAACTCACCGGATGTAAATTCTCCACCTCTATCAAACCTCAGACATTTTAGTTTTAATTTGGTTTCATTCTCTACCATAAGCTTAAATATTTTAAACTTCTCAAGAGCTTCTGATTTCTCTTTCAGAAAGGTTACCCACATCATCCTGGAATAGTCATTAATTAACAACATGAAGTATCTATCACCTTGCACACTTCTGATTCTTGCCGGACCATAAAGATCAGTATGAACTAAGTCTAATAATTCAGTAGAAGATTGTTCCTTGCTTTTAAATGAGACTCTACTTTGTTTTCCCAACTGACATTCTTTGCATAAGCTATTTGTAGGTTTCACTAGTTTTGGAAGATCTCTAACAGCTTGAGTATTACTTATCTTTATGATATTATCAAAATTCACATGACACATTCTCCTATGCCATAACCAACTTTGATCAACTTGCACAAATAGACAACTTTTACCAGTACCAACTAAATGGAAGATATTACCTTTTGTTTGGGTACCGGATGCAATCTCTATTCTGGAATTCTCAAAGATCTTACATTTTCCATTCTTGAATATGAGATCATAGCCTTTGTCCACCAACTGTCCAACACCGAGAAGATTGTGCTTCAATCCTTCAACATACAGTACATTTTCATTTTTGTTCTTTCCATCAAAAGAAATTGTTCCTCTACCTCTGATTCTACCAGCAGAGTTATCAGCAAATTTTACCACTCCACCTTCATACCTTTCCAAATCTTTGAACTTGTTTTTGTCACCGGTCATATGGTGAGAGAAACCACTGTCAATGACCCAATCATCCTTCTCTTCAACTTGAGCAGCCAGAGCTTTTTCCACAACTTTATGATTAGCAGATTTAGAGGGCATTGGATCTTCTTCCTTGATGGCAATAAACACCCAGTCATTTCTAGATTTGTTACCTATCTCTGATTCATCATCTGTTACTCCTTCAGCATCATCTTCATGAACATAATAGCAATTCTTTTGGGATCTTGATCTATTAGGTTTTGGCCTTGAAAATCTTTCCAGACACTTTGGGGCAAAATGACCAATCTTATTAAAGTTAAAATACTTAAAAAGCAGATTTCCTTCATATTTACCGGATCCTCTAGACAATCTTTTTGCAATAAGGGCTTCAAGGTGAGCAGTTTTAGCTTCTTCTTCTTCCAGGTCCTTTCTTGCTTTTTCATACCATGAAAGTTTCCTTGAAGAGTTCTCTCACAGATCAATCCTTTGTTTACCTTTTACAGATGCACTAGCTTTGAATGCAGATTCAGTCTTTGGGGGTTCATCTCCAAACTTGGCCATTTCAAATGCAGCTAATTTTCCAACCAGTTGATCTCTTGCGACAGTTGTGTGAGCTTTAAATTCTTCAATTGCAGCAGCCTTGATTTTATAAGAAGCAGGAAGGGATCCAAGAATTTTACCAACAATCTCATCTTCATTCAAGACTCCACCAGCATTCTCATTTACTCTTGGCATAAAAGTTGTGATATTTTCATCTTCTCTCATCTTCATATTTTCAAATTTCCCTTTCAGACTTTGTAGTCTTGCACTCTTAACATACTTGTCTCCTTCATGCAAAAGTTCTAGTTTTTGCCAAATCTCAAACGCAGTTGGTAGGTCAATAACATTTGAGAGCTCTGAATCAGATAATGTGCTTAGAAGAGCCTCTATAGTCTGTAGATTGTTTTCAGCATCAGTGATTTCATTTAGGGTTTTCAGACCACCTTGTGGATGTACATACTATGTTGTAACCATGGTCCAGTATGCCATTCCCATGCATTGCAGGTGACATTTCATGCGACCTTTCCAAAGATTAAGCTCCTCAAGCGGTTAAGCTTCTTTTAGAGGAACCTAGCTCTGATACCAATTGTTAGATTCGGGGCAGACAACTGAGAGGGGGGGTGAATCAGTTGTCCAAAACTTTCCTCTTATTAAACACTTGCATTCACTTAGTAGTATAACAATAAATCAATCATGAAAACATAATGCATTTAATCAAGAGCAGAAACACATCAACACATGAGACACCAAGATTTTAACGTGGAAAACTCAGTTAAGGGGAAAACCACAGGGTGACTAACCCAAGATTGTATTCTTTGTTAGAAGAATAGGAAGAATAAAATGGCACATGCCAATTAGGGCTCACTACTCGAGCACACTGCTCACAAGAGGCTCACTACCTACAAGAGACACATTGTCTACAAAAGAATAAGTATCACATAATTAAACTGGTAAATAGCATCTTCACCATGCTTGAGTCAGTTCCATTTAAGCCCAAAAACTTATGCTCTTCCTTTCACTCTCCTCCTCACTACCACACACTCATCTTCACAAGGATACCTTTGAAATGACTTCGCAATCCCTTATTTATACATGACATCAACTTAGGAACAAACATCTAAGTCGGCAAACATCCACAGGAACATCCGTAGGATGTGTAACTCATCTGGTCGGCCAATCATAGAAAGAACACCATCATCCAGAAGTTATTCTTCAATTCCAGGCTCCAACTCTGATACGGACCACCAACATGAACTGGACATGATCCAAAGGCCTCTACAAGCTTGCCTAAATCACCAAGAACATCCACACTTCTACTTACTGAAATCCTTCTCTCCTTCATCCAGAACCTTTAGAACACAGTCTGTCATCACTATCACAAGGGAATAGATGCTTGTGGACCTTCAATCCATAAACCAATCAAGTTGAAACATCATAAGGACTTCCCCAAATCTCCTTCAAATCTGTAGAATAGGACAATGCAATTCTAGATCCCACCAGACCTTTCTATAACACTCTGTCACCTCTGAACACCTACCAGAATTGGTTTTACTTGAGCGACCACAACTTCTTCAGATCTTCACGTGGACCTCTAAAATCTTTATTGGATCACTTTAAGACACATATCTATAAACCCTTTAATCCGCATCCTCTAATCCTCAACCTATCTTGGACTTTTATCTTGTTGTCATCACTATTCTTCATTGTTCCTGATTGAGACTAATTTTCTCAATATCCTCAGCACACAGCTCATCCAATCCTTATCATTAATGCAATAGGAGTATGTTGACATCAATGACAACACCGGTTAGGCCCATACTTGCAACATATGTCATGTTATTATATCATCTTATGAAATTCTTTAGTGTACTCCTTCACAGATTTCTCCTTTTGTCTCAGGTTTTGCAATCTTTTCAACAATTCCAACTCATAGTCAGCAGGTATAAACTGATTCTTCAACTTTGTCACCATCCAGTCCCACTTTGTAATCTTTTCTTTTCCTCTTCTATTTCTTTCCAACTAAACTTCTTTCCACCATATAGGAGCAAGTCCCTTCAACTTTGTCTTTGCAAATTCACCTTTTCTGGATCTTCAATTTCCTCATATTCAAAGTATTCTTCCATGTCATTTATCTAGTCAATCAATTCTTCAGGTTTCAGATTACTAGTATAATTCGGCACATCAACTCTAGGTCACTTTCCAATCTTTGAAATAGCTTGCAACATCTTTATCTAATCTGATTCTTTTTCTTCATTAACTTCTAGGGTTTCGTCAGTTTGTTTAGTAGATTGAAATTCTTCTTCATCATCACTTTCAACATTAGGTCTAGGTATTGTAGACACCCTAAAATGACCATGTCTTCGAATCACTTGCATTTGATCTAATCTGTAGCATCACCTGCATTTCAACATTAATTAAATAATCTAATTATTTAATTAATTTCGTCAAATTCTTCCAAAATTCAACATTAATTAAATAAATCCCCTTTATTTAATTAATTTCAGCAAAATCAACCTTATTCTTCCAAAATTAATTAATTTTAATTATTTAATTAAATTATTATCCACTTTCAAATTTCAAGTCTACATTAATTAAATAAATTCAATTATTTAATTAATTCCTCCAATTCTATCTTATCTACAATTAAATAATTCTACATTATTTAATTAAATCGATTATTCTTCTAAATTTAAATAAATCATGCAAATTTATTTAAATTATCTCAATCCTCTAAAAATAAATAAAATCAAGTATTTTATTTATAATCTTCATACTCCTCTAATCTTGCACAAACAATTAAATAAATTTATTCATTTAATTTGTTTTTTCCCCTAAAAATAAATAAAATCAAATATTTTATTTATAATCTTCTATTCCTCAATCATGCATAAACAATTAAATAAATTTATTTATTTAATTTTAGTTATCTTCCAATTCGTCTTAAAATATCTTGTTAACTCATGTGCACAATCAGTCTTATTTTTAGAACTCTAAAAAAAGACAAAATTACAAGTTGAGTTATCTATTCAATCAATCTTGTTTTCATCATATCTTAATAAAAATATCCTTATGGATTGACACATGTCGTGTGCACATTCATCATAGTTATTTGTTTTATCTCCTCTGTTGATTCTTCTGAATTATCTGGACCGTTGATTGATCTTTGTTGAAACCTATATAAACCCCCCTCATCTCCTTCACAAATCCTTTTCGATCATTTATTCTCAGGCATCCTTTAACAGTGCTTAGCGCATACATCACATTGATCTTTGAGCACTTTACTTCTTTGTTGCAAACATGGTTTCGCAACACTATTGAGCAATCCACATTTATCCAAAGGGAACAATACAAATCTCGGTAAAAGCTTTCATATTTCATTGATTTATTGCTAATGGCTTTTATTTAGATTAGTTCTCTTTATGTTATTGGTTTTTAATTTTGTTAGTTTATCATAATCAATTTTCCTCATACACATTCTGGCATGCCTGGTGGGACCCACTAATCCCTCTTTTTCTTTGAGAAATTGATTTTTTTAAGTACAGTACGGAACAACGTAAAAAGACACAAAAAAGTGCTATTGGCAGTATCCTGAAGCACTTCTGGAGGCACAGTACAGTTCCATCAGGCGATACTGTGGCGCTCCTGGTAACACAGAACTGCACTTCTGGTGACACAGTCTAGCGCTATTGATAGTATCGTAAAGCGTGATTGGCAAAATCATTTTTTCTGATCTTGTTTGGTGATTTTACAGGGTTTTACTCACATACCTACCATTGACCTGACTGACAAGCTGGTTTATTTGTCTTTCAACTGTCTGTTATACCTCCTAAGCTGACGTATTTAGGAGTATCTTTAATATTGGAGTTAACCCATCTATTTGTGACATCCTTTGAGTTTTCTTGATTCCAGGATATAGATCTATAAGAAATTACATCTCAGAACTTCAAAACAACCATGAAATCATATCTGGACCTAGTTTATTTTGATAAAGTATAGCTTTTTTTATATCTGACACAATAAAGTGCTTTTGGTAGCACAGGACGACGCTTCCGGCAAAACAGTACATCACTTCTAGATATAAAGCAGTTCTTTTGGTAGTACACTGGGTCACCTCTGGTCTGCAACAAATCAATTTTGGCAACACAGTACAGTGCTTTCGATTCACAGTAAGTCGCTTTTGGTTAGACAGTAGCTCACTTTTGGTCAATTGATTTGTTTTTGCTAACTTGTGAGTTTTTGTGGAACTAATTAACCTATTACAGCTTCTTATCACTCACACAGAACAAAAAGGTTTTTTTTTAACATGTTCATGCAGGACGAATGTTGAAGAAATCTTGATTCATAGCACTAAGTCTTAGAAACATATTGCCTTCTTAAGGGACAATTGAACAAATCACTTTTGGCTGTCTAAGTCTTAGGAACATATTGCTTTCTTAAGGGACAATGGACATGAATGCAAAAACACCTCAATTTTCTAAGGGACAATGGACATAAATGCCAAACACTTCAATTTCATAAGGGACAACTTACAACTACAATCGTGTGTGTGTCTAATCTAGTTACACCTTATTTTTCTTATAACAGGACAATTGAACCTTTGTTTTACGTGCTTGCTCTTACATTTCAGTTATTCCTTTAGAAGGGCCTGCTTTTAGATTGTGTTTTATCTAAAAGGGACAACTCTAAGCAGAGTTTTCCTTTGAACCACTATATAAGAGGGATAAGGTGAAAGCCAAGTCCTAACTGACGTCAGCCTTACCTTGTGGTGCCAAACTGAAAAGAGGTGTACTAGCTCTTTGTGGAAATAATTTTCACATCGAGTGAAGTGTTTAATACTCTTAGTAGGATTGGTTAAAGCTTTTAATAGCTTGTCGCATTGCTCGTAAGGCATTGGTCCCTCAAAGTTACTAAGAACCATTCTAGATAGTGACTACCCGATCTACCTCCAAACATTACAGTAATCATCAGTGCAAGGGGAATCGATTTAAGCCCTTAAGATACTCACCATTGGCTCCCTTGAGAAGAGATAGTATTCCCTTGGCCATAAAGCTCTTGTGACCTACTTGAGCTTTCCAAGGGGAGGGTCGGATATCCCTACCTATCATCTCTTGCAAAGATATAAAATGTATGACACCTTTATAGAATGACATTTTTATCGATGGAGTATTAAGCTGTGAGCTGATCTACTACAATGAAACCTTGTCTCTAGGGATAAAAAGTGCTTTATATTGATTGCAATTGTCTTATACCTGTGGAAATATTGGGCTTTTTGTGAGCCTTGAACATACACTATCTGTTGTGTTAGTCCCTTTTTCCAACTTTGTTTGCTGTGTTTTCTCTTACCAAAGCAAAATCCAATCAGAAAACAAATCCAAATCTTTCAAAATTTGCCTTATAAAGCATCAGACACTACTTTAGTTCCTTTGGTATTATAGTAGCTCGCCCTTGGTGGTACAATAGCTTGCTTTTGGTCACCGTAGCTCGCCTTTGGTATAGCAGTACCTTGCCTTTGGTAGCTCAGTCCATCACCTTTGGTATTACAGTAGCACACTTTTGGTTGCACAATCCTGCGCCTCTGGTCAAACAGTATAGCGCCTTTGGTTCAGTAAATTGTGTATCAAATTTTATTTTTTTCAAAACACAAATAGAATCCCAGCATTACTTTTTGTCCTAGTGTATTCCATGGTAACCACTAGGCTTCAGCAAACTATGAAGTCCAAGCAAGTTGTCCCTAGGAAGCGCAAATCACCTCCTCATACACCGCAATCAGGTCGTCTCAACATTACTCCCAAGGTTACTCCTAGGACACCCATGGAAAGATCTACCAACTCTCCCAACATGCTGCATCTTGATCAACCAAACAATCTGCAAGAGGGTAGAACCCCTTTGGTAAGTACACCTCACTATACCACTGGCATGCCTTGGGATTTTGTTCCACAAGGTTATACCGTAGATCAATCCCCATCTCAAGAAGAGAGACACTTTGAAATAGGTAAATCCTCTCAAGAAGATGGGCAAGATCTTGATGAATTCATACAAGATTCTAGAGCTGTAGCCGCCTTTGACAAAATCCGTAATGAGAACCAAGATCATTTCTTTCGCTTGCTCATAGAGCAAGGAGCCAAATTACCCAAAGGTTTCGATCTATTCACGCTTAGTGAGCCTAACAACACCCAAGACACCATGCAAGTGGTGCAAACCATGTCAACAGTGACCATGTCTTTTCCTAAACAAGGCTCACAAGGGAGAACAATTGCACATATGGGAATCCCCTTTATCAAAACCCAACAGGAAAGAGGGCCATATCACCACTTCTGACCCCTATGGAAATCTACAAACACCAACAGGAGACTCTTCAATGTCAAGTAGAACAAGGCAAACAAGCCACCATAGCTCGATCAAACATACAACAAACTCCTAAAGTATCCACACTAATCGCAAGTGGTATTTTGGTTACCCCATCATGAATAGGTTTCCCACCAAATTACAATCCAGGGAACAACTATGTAGCCATGCAACAAGGGTCTCAACAAATACCACCTCCCATATCATCAAACCTTCATGTCTCTAAACCAACTAGGGTCATGCAATTCCAACCACAACATTCTTCTGTACTCATATTCAACCAACCTCAACCATCGCAAAACACATCTACCTATGTCCCCCCTCCACTACGCTCATCAACGCTAAATTTATTTCACACATTACCTAGCCACCCTCAACATTCCCAAAACCTAACTTCTCAAAGCTATGTTCCGCAACTGCAACCTAACCCAACAAACTTTATCTTTCCTCCACCAAACTCTTTTCTTCAACCATCACAAAGCCTACATTCTTATCTCACACCACCCCCACCTCCTCCAAATGAAAGCATCCAATTCCAACCGAATCTAAACCCAACATACAACACATATGACCCCAACCAATCTTACAACCCTTATAACACCAATGCCCATGGCTTACACTACAATCTTTCGTATGGGCAACAACAACCACTTCTAGGACAACAGGAGATGTTTCCAACCCCTCCCACAACGATGGAGATAAAAATCATGGAAGTTCAACAACAGCTATCTGATCTTACATTTGGCCACACCAAGAAGACCTTCTCTTTAGAGGAAGTGTGTCCTTATCCTTTTGATCGGTCATTACCCATGATCCCTTTTCCTCAAAATTTCAGTATTCCCAAGTTTGATAAATACAAAGGAAAAGGTGACCCAAAAGACCATCTTAGGGAATTATATCTTGCTTACTTTGAGGTCTCACATAATGACACCTATCTTATGCATCTATTTCCTCACAGTCTTGGAGGTCAAGCTGTAGAATGGTTCTCACACTTACCCACGGGTATCAAGTCTTTTAACGAGCTAGCAGAGAAATTTGCCACCCATTTCTCCTATAATGCAGAGCATGAGATCTCCATGACTGATCTCTGCAACAACAAATAGAAAAATGGTGAAACTTTCATTTCTTTCCTGCAATGATGGAGACAAATGGCTAGCAAATTCCCATTCAAGATTCCTAAAAAATAGCTTGTTAGCATATTTGTGTAGAACCTCAACCAAGAGTTAGGTTTTCATTTGCAAATTCCTAGTGCTACAACCTTCGACAAAATCACGTACAAGGGAATCAACATCGAAAAGGCCCTCATTGCTAAGGGTGTGGTCAAAATCTTCAAAGAAACTAAAGACAATGCTCCTCAACACCAAATGAACGATAAACCCAAATATTGGAACAAAAACAAAAACGTGGTCAACGATGGGGTGGTCGACTCTAAACATGTCCAAACATTGCAAACACCACTTCAGCTTTCCAAACTAAGTCAACCTCAACAACAGCAACAATAGCGGCAACAATATCAAAACCAATAGCAACGACAACAAGAGCGGCCTCAACAAGATTACCCTCTGCGGCATCAATTCACTCCCTTGGGAGAGCCCATAAAATCTGTCCTACAAAAGATTTTACACAAAGGTCTTGTCTCCTTACCCGATGCTCCTCCATATGGTGAACCTGTTTACAAAACTGCACGGTACAGAGAAAATGAATACTGTGAATTCCATAAGAGCAAAGGGCACAGAACCACATCATGCATGAAACTCAAGCACCTCATCCAAAATCTCATCGAAGGCAACCAAATCTCTCTTGAAGATGATCCACTAGCTCAACACATGAACAAAGACCTCCAAATGTACAAGGAACCATTCCCTCACCATGGTCCACCTCCTCCTCAAGATAAAGGTAAAGGTGTCAATCATGCTTCCACTTCCTTTGACTCCATTGTGGGTCGTTTTGAAGAGAGTCGAGTATCTACCCTCACAATCAAAGGCAAATCTATGGATTGTGCTATTACAATTCGTCGTGGCCGTGTCACCATTCATGGTCCTACACCCAGTCTCCTAGCTCAATCTAATTATAATCTTGTTGAACATCTAGGGAAAACACCAGCACATATCTCTATCTTGGACCTTCTACGATCATCACCTACACATAGAGTGGTGCTAGAAAAAGCCCTCCAAGAGTCTTCGGTTCCTAACAACACAGTGGTCACAGATTTCCAAGCTATAATAGGTAACATTGCTTCTCCTTACAATGTGGTCTTCTCTGAGAAAGACCTCCCATCCCATGATCCGTGTCACAATGATGCCCTTCATATTGAGGTTCTCATCCATAAGCGCAAAATCAAACGCATACTCATAGATGGTGGTGTTGGTCTCAACATCTGTTCTTTAAAGTTACTTAAGCAATTGGGATACTCTGAGGATCATGTCAACACTGATAAAAGTATTACAATCAAGGGATATGATGATGCTGAACACCACTCAGAAGTTATCCACTTGCCTATACAACTGGGCCCTGTCATGCTTGAAACCAAGTGTCAAGTCCTTGATATTGAGCTGCCTTACAACATTATCCTAGGCCGCCCATGGCTCCATGCAATGAAAGCTGTCCCCTTCACGTACCATCAATCTCTAAAGTTCCCATTCAATGGTACGGAGATCACTATCCTAGGAGACCCTAATCCTTTTGAATTTTGTCGTGTCTTACAAGGCAGTTATAAGAATTGCAACCAAGTTCCTCAAAATAACAAAGCCCTTGCATCCCCACTATATGTCGATCCTAAAAATCTGACAGAAGCCTCTACAAGTGAACCTAATCCTCTTCCTGAAATCAAAGCTCACATCCGTGATATAGGCTTTGGCACTTATGATATCTCAAAATCTTGTTGTGTAGGGCAGATGCCTTTATCCCCTAAATCTTACGGCCAACTGCCCATTACCAAAGCAACTAAAAAAGTAGCTATTCCTCCCCCAACATTTCTAACCCAATTCCAATAGGGAAAGTTATTGGAAGAGGAAACTATTGAGGACATTTCTTCTTGGCTCTACAAGGAGAAAGAACCGGTCACAATACCAGTCAAGCAATATGGCAATGGCTTAAGGATAGTCAAAAACATGGGCTATAAAGGCAAAGGTGGCCTTGGAAAATAGAATCAAGGAACAATGGAACCCATTAGTGTGACAAAGAAACTAGACAAGAAGGGGTTAGGATTTGGTAGAAAGGTACCGTACGCCTTGGACATCGAGTATATCCTCGACAAGGTAGCTGAAACTTTTCTCGCTAGTTCGACATCTAATGAAGATACCATGATGACTCTTCCCTCCATATGACCAACCTATTTACAAAATCCTCCATCTTTATGCTATCCTCTGTATCCCTAACATCCACCACAAACACCTAGAAAGTAACACTTGTCTACCCTAAACTTATCGATTGGGACCAACAAGGGTCCCTTGTAATAGATGTATTTCAGAATGATGAAGCTATAGCTGAGTTCATGGGACTTCAGGAAGGTATCCCTCTTGGCAATCATAAAGTAGGTTTTGTAATGGAACTAGAACCAACAGCTTATTTTGGTGAGAATGCCAAATCCCCCAGTCACAAAAGTAAAAATAAAGAAAGATCTCTAGGTGAAAACCACACTGTGGCACCTCCCGATCACAAAAATAGTAAAAACAAAGGATGTATCCAATGGTGAAAACCCAACTGTGGCACCTGAGGATAGAGGATTTGACCTTCCCCTACCATCTAAGTATCAAGAAAAGTTAGCTCTCCTAGTGGAAGATTCTACAGAGATAAACCCTGGCACAGAGCAAAATCCAAAGACCACATTCTTGGCAGCATCATTTTCAGAAATAGAGCACAGGAATCTTAACACATTCTTCTTGTAGCGAACCATCAACTTTGCATGGACCTATGTGGATATGCCAGGGTTAGACCCTAAGCTAGTAGTTCACTATCTCACGGTTGATCCAAAAGTTAAACCAGTCAAGCAAAAATTGAGGAAGATGCACCCACAAATAGCTCTCTTGGTAAAGGTGGAAATACAGAAGTTGTTAGATGCAAAGTTCATCCAACCTATTGACTATTTGGATTGGGTCTCAAACATTGTACCTGTGTCTAAACCCAATGGGCACATCTGCATGTGTAATGATTTTAGAGATCTTAACAAAGCATGTCCCAAAGATGACTTTCCACTACCGAACATTGATATCATAGTAGACTTGACTGCAGGTCATGAAATGCTTTCTCTCATGGATGGATGCTCAGGCTACAATTAGATAAGGATAGTAGAAGAAGATCAACATAAAACAACCTTTACTTGTCCTTGGGGTAACTATTGTTGGTGTGTCATGCCATTTGGTCTTAAGAATGCAGGAGCAACCTATCAGAGAGAAATTACAATGATATTCCATGACTTCTTTCATCATATTATGGAGGAATATGTGGATGACATACTAGCTAAATCTTCTAGGGTAGATCACATATAGGTTCTAGGACAGATCTTTGATAGGCTCGAGAAATACCAAGTACGCCTCAATCCAAAGAAGTGTGTCTATGGTGTAACATCGGGAAAGCTGTTGGGATACATTGTATCTCGTAGAGGTATCGAAGTAGACCTCGCAAAAGTAAAGGCTATAGTGGAGATGCCTCCAACAAAGAACCTCAAAGCATTAAGGAGCCTTCAAGGAAGGTTGCAGTCCATTAGGCATTTCATCTCACAGCTAGCTAATAAATGTCAACCATTTCAACACTTGCTCTGAAAGGATGTCTTATTTCGATGGGATGATAAGTGTCAAGCAACATTTGATCAGCTCAAAGAGTATTTGGCTACACCTCCTATATTTGTTCCACCAGTTGCTGACAAGCCTTTGATATTATACATCTCAACTACAACTTCAGCCCTAGGGGCCTTGCTAGCACAACATGATGAGTTAGGAAAAGAGCATGCAATTTATTCTATCAGTTGAACCTTGGTGGGATATGAACTCAATTATTCACCAATGGAAAGGGCTTGTTTAGCAATAGTGTTCACTTCCCAAAAGCTACGGCATTACATGCTCAACCAACACACAAATCTTATAGCCAAAATTGATCCATTGAAGTATCTACTAGCGAAACAAGCTCTCACAGGCAGACTAGCTAAATGGGTCATGATCCTTAGTGAGTTTGACATTGAGTATATGGATCGTAAAGCAATCAAAGGACAAGCCCTAGGAGATCAACTAGCAGAAGCACCCATGACAGATACAAACCCTCTGGTGGCAAACTTTTCGGATGAGACTCTCTTCACTCTTTCTGACTCAATAATGTGGAAGTTGTATTTTGATAGCTCCTACACATAGCATGGATGAGGGGCCGGCATCTTATTTATCACACCTCAAAATGACTATATTCCTAAGTCATATCAGCTTGCATTCCCTTGCACCAACAACATTGCCGAGTATGAAGCACTCCTCATAGGTCTCAATACAACAGTTCAATGGGACATCACAGAATTACAGGTATATGGAGACTCACAACTAGTCATTCACCAAGTCACAGATGAGTACCAAACAAAAGATGAAAAGTTGGTCCCCTACAAGCAACTAGTGGATGCATACAAACCACACTTTTCTAGCATCACATTTGAGCAAATTCCAAGAGAGCATAACAAGGCTGCAAATTCTATGGCTTCTGTAGGGTCACTTATCGACATGCCTGCAAATACACAGAAATGTGAATTCTTGATCGAACAATTGTTGATACTCACCGTCGATGTTCTAGTTACTGAAATCATATGTGAACTTGTTGGTCCCAATTCTCCATGGTACGAAGATATCTATGAATACCTTAAAAACAATACCTTTCCCTCTAACCTATCATCAACCCAACTCAAAACCTTTATCTGTCGATCCTCTTGTTACACCATTCTCGGTGATACACTATATTGCTAGAGTCTCAATGGTATCCTCTTACGATGTCTTAACGTGGAAGAAGCCGAAGCTACCTTACGAGACATAAACAAAGGTGTCTGTGGTGCACATTCTACCGGTCCTAATCTCACTAAGAAGATACTCAGAATAGGTTATTACTGGCCTACAATAGAGCATCATGCTTTACAGTTTGCTAAGAAGTGTCTACAATGCCAGCAGCATGGAGATTTGATTCATGCACTAGCTCATGAACTACACCCTGTGACAACTCCATGGCCTTTTTCTCAATGGGGTCTCGACCTTGTAGGACAAATCCACCCATCCTCATCCAATGGCCATAAATTTATTATTACTACCACTAAATATTTTACGAAGTGGGTTGAAGCCATTTCCATGACTTATATCACCGGTAAGCAAGTAGACAAGTTCATCCTTAACTACCTCATATGCTGGTATGGTATTCCCCAAGCCATTGTCACTAATAATGGGAGACCATTCAAGAATGAAGATGTCCGTGCCTTATGCACACAATACAATATCCAACATCGCTTTTCAACTCCCTACTATCCGCAGAGTAACGGCCAAGTTGAGGCTTCCAATTAAACCATTCTCAAGATCCTCAAGAAAATGGTCAATAAAGCTGGTCGTGATTGGCACTTGCAGCTCAATCCTGCCCTATGGGCTTACCACACTAGTATCAGAACACCAATTGGTGCTACACCATACGCCTTGGTCTATGGATCTAAAGCCATCCTACCTATAGAGGTTGAGATCCCATCCCTCAGAGTATCTATGCAGAACCTGATCGGCGGAGAGGAGTACCACACTTCCAGATTAGCTGAGCTAGAACTACTAGATGAAAGACGCCTTGCCACGCTTAATCATCTCCATGTCTATCAAAACTGCCTCCAGCGTAATTACAACAAAAAGATCAAAGAAAGACTGTTTCAAGTTGGTGATCTTGTACTTAAAGAGAATTAGAGAAATCAAGCAGACCGAGAAAAGAAAGGCAAGTTTGAGCCTAACTGGTTAGGTCCCTTTATTGTTACAACAGCACATGGATCAGCAGCTTATACTTTAGCTACACCTGATGGCATTTCGCTAGATGAGCCACTTAACAATGTTCATCTCAAGAAGTTCTATGCCTGATCCTTAGAGTATTCCAAAAAAAAAAAAAATCTGTCCTCTGGTGAAAACCTAGCAAACGGGCACCTTCGATAAGTACCATAGTGAAAACCTGGCAAACAGGCGCTATGTGTAGAGTCAACATCCATCATCTATCGAGTCCTGGTCATTCCATGTCCATTTTGCAACAAGCTTCATCCATCCATCCATAATAAAACCATTGACCTTGTTTGCATTTCCCTTGGAAATTTGTCAATGTTGTTAGTGTGAACATGGTTACTTTGCTATCTAGCTCTTTCTTAGCTTGTTCTCCACCTTAGCTCTTTTCACACTAGGTTAAGATTACTTAGGGACTTTTTCACTTTATCCCACATTGGTTGTGTATTGAGTCTCTTGGGTGGAATATCATATATATTCCCACCTCTTGCTTTCATAAGAGCACCCCATTCTATTGTAATGCTTTGCATTCTCTTGAGTTGAATACAGTTTATTTAGCTCATATCTGATTTCTATTTTGCTTTCTCTCAATCACTTGCATGCTTGGGTAGAAACCTAACATGGTATTAGAGCAATTGTGAGTTGTGGGTTAGCATTTTTTTTAGAAATCTGAGAGTGTAGAGTTGTTTTTCGAAGCACATGAGTATGCTCTTCTCTTGCATTTTTGGATGATCTGGAGAAACAGAAAAGTGTGGAGAAAACTCTAGTTTATGAGATGTGGGTTTCGAAGCACATGAGTATACTCTTCTCTTACATCTTTGGATGATCTGGAGAAACAGAAAAGTGTGGAGAAAACTCTAGTTTCTAGGGGGGTTCATATTTTGACTTGCCAATTGCAAATTTTTTTAATAGCTTCCTCAAGACTCTTTGAGCTAAAATCTAACAATCAGCTTGCATTTTATTTATTCTGATCAATCTTATAGGTTGCAGCATGCCTTTGTTTGTCTTAGGTAGCTGATTCAGTCTTTGCATGCCGTTTTTTGGTGCAAAACACGTTTTTTTCAATTAGAGTCATATTTTCTGTAGATCATAGAGAAAAACACCTTCTGGGTTTTGTTCGCAGCACCGAAAAACCATCTGGGTATCTGTTAGTTTTTGCATACAGTTTATATATTTTGCAAAAATAACATCAGAAAGCTATAGCAAAACCCCTCTCCATTGGCATTTTGGAAATTGCAGTTTAACTTCCAAAGGCCGTAACTCGGGCTCCCGACCTCCGATTTGCGAGATTCTTTTTTTGATTTTGGATAATGTTTCATGCTCTACATGCTGGTTCAAACGATTTCTGAGTTTGGTACATGAATTTTCTAGAAATTTTGTTTTCTTGTCAGATCTGATAGGTAGTTTCAGTTTTTTAGAACTTCAAATGGATATAACTTTCACATATGATCTCGGATCGAGGTCATTCTTTTTTTGAAAGTTAATATTTTTTTGAGCACTACACAATGGTGCTATTTTTATATTCTAATTCTAAGATATTTCTATACTTTCAGTATTTGGGTTCATTTTTGACATTGTAAAACTATAGAAAATTCTACTCTAGCATTGTAAACGCACATATCTAAGGCCATTTTTATTCATGGAGGCTGATGTGAACATTCATCAATGCATGCCCTATTTCCTTTATTGCATGCATTAGGTTTGCATTTTCTCTGCACTTCATTTCTATACCAGATCATTTCTCAATCAACTGTTGCTTCATAGATTCCAGAGTTGTGCCAGTTGTGAGTTTTCCAGTGTTCCTTGGCATCGGGTCTGCTGTTGCTTTTTCATGATTCTGACCTGAGTCCTTGAGTGACTCTAATATGGTTTGTAGCAAACAAAAGTATCTTTCCTTGCTTGCTAGATTGAGGATTCTAGTTTTACTCCACAAGTGTGCTTCTAGTGCTTTTTGTTGCAACAAGTTATCTCATTATGGGGGGGTTGTATGATATCTCTTATCATCCTTTGTGTGGATAGAGATTGATTGGATTTGTGATGGCTATCATTGTTGTATTTCATCTCTCTTTTGGGGAGGAGTTTTGTCACATTGGGTTTTCTCCTTTTCTCCATTTGTGAGAGATTTCCTTTGCATTTGTACATGGGTACCTCACATGGCCTAGTAGCCGGGACCCATCTTTGCATCTTTTTGCATCTTTGCATTTTGTCACATTTCCCCCTAAGTTGCACTTAAGGGGGGGTGTTAGTGTGAACAGGGTTACTTTGCTATCTAGCTCTTTCTTAGCTTGTTCTCCACCTTAGCTCTTTTCACACTAGGTTAAGCTTACTTAGGGACTTTTTCACTTTATCCCACATTGGTTGTGTATTGAGTCTCTTGGGTGGAATATCATATATATACCCACCTCTTGCTCTCATAAGAGCACCCCATTCTATTGTAATGCTTTGCATTCTCTTGAGTTGAATACAGTTTATTTAGCTCATATCTGATTTCTATTTTGCTTTCTCTCAATCACTTGCATGCTTCAGTAGAAATCTAACAAATGTCCATCATCACCATCCCACGTCTTGATCTGTGTCAGCAATTATCACTGTATTGTCCTAGGTCAAACTTTCTATGTTTTCTTCATCGATCATCCATGCAAATTCCTCTACTAGAATGGGGGCAACTCTTTCCTTAATCTAGGTCTAGGAATGGGTCCTTGTTCTTGGTTCGCAAGCACTTCAATCTTTCTCCTTTCCATGGATAACACCCTTTAATGAACACATTGCTCCTATGATTAGGTTGTTATCTTCCCAACACCTTTTCTACATCATCACACCACCTAGAACTACATATTATCTCATCTCAATCTTAAGGTACCTTGATCCCATGGATATGGCTATGTAGTCAGTCTGGAATACGAAGGAAGTTTCCAGTACTCAGGTACATAAGATCTCCTCCTCACCACCTTGACGCACTCATCACTCTATCCAGAACTACATAGTATCATCTTTCATCTTTCCTCATAATGTGCCTTGATCTCGTGGATACAGGGTATGTAGGCAGTCTGGAATACGAAGGATATATCCAGTACTCAGGCACATACGATCCATCATTCTTCACCCATTTCAATCCATTGACATGTCATCTTTCTAGTCTTCCATTTATCAAAATCCATTCACCTCAACTTGACTAACTCAAGAAGCAAAACAACAAGCTAGTGCATCCTTTCCAAACACAAGTTCTTAACAATCCTAAAGCAAAGAATCTTTCTTCCAAAGTCATCTACTGTCCTGTTCCAATTGCCAACATCAGCTAGGTCCAACTTAATCAAAGTACCAGATCCATAGGGTTGTCTTCTGCAGAGTGTTCCATTGTCGAGACCAACACATGCATCTCCTGCGACATGTGGCATTTTTAGGCAGCAAGAAATTGTCTTTTTAGGTAGATAGCCCCCTTTACTAGATAGAGTTCCTACAATAAGGTGGTTATCTTTCCTATCCAATCTATCCTGGGCACCCTCTTTGGCAAGAGAATGTGTTGGTTATATGTTTACTTTGTAATTCAGTCAATTTGCTTTATGGTTTATCTTTTGTTCCTTTATCCATTACCTATTCAAGGCTACCTTGATTTATCTATAATCTTGGTATGTTGCGATGCAGTACGGAGTGGGGGCATAGTCATTGCTTTTGTGTGCTGTGTTTGAGGAATGATCTTTAGTATCTTTCTTGGCAGCATATTTATCTTGTGTGTGTTACGACCTAGCGTCTTACATATTAATCTTCTTCTTGCATTTACATGTATTGAAGTTTATTTTATGTTCAAAGACTATGGCTCATTCACATGTACCAACAAGGTCATATTATGTCTAAGGGATCTAAGTTCAAACCGCTTGCTTGTAGAGTCAACGTCCACACACTCGAATATTACAGCACCTTGGTCTTTTATACCTTGGTTGCAAACTATCCACATGCTATATCAAAAATAAGGATTTCTCTTTATACACAAATGTGAAACCATTGCAACAAGCTCGTTGTTTTCCCATCCATTTACCCATGGCCTTATATCATTTTTCAAAACAATGATCGATCAACAATCTCTCTCTTCCGTCTCCTCTTTTCTTCTCTCTGGTGCATATCTACAAAACCCACATGTTAGATATCACAAGTCATAGCATCTCTATCATCATGCATCTATAAGCATCATGTCATAGCATTTCTATCATCATACATCTATAAGCATCATGTCATCATACGTCATACATCTATAAGCATCATATAACCAATATGCATCATCACATAAGTCCATAATCATACATACATATCATCACATCCATGTCATCAATAGAAGTGCATACACAAAAGCATGAACATCAGTGAGTAGAATATGTCATCATATATATCATGTAACGGTCATCAAAATACAAAATGTCAGTATCTACATCAATAGTCCATATGTATACATCAATAAAGTACATCACGGCTATCAAGAGCCCTCAAAATATACATACGAATGCATGTAGGCATCAATCAAAATATACAAAGTGTCCAAAACTAGTACAATATGATACACTATACAAATATATATGCTCTAGTGGGTAGAGCTGCCCTCCTGCTGTGGCTCCTGTCCTCCACCTGTGCTTAGTGTAGGTCCCCCTACGGATCCTTCTCCCACTGTTGGTCCTCCTCCCCCTAGCGGCACGACGGGTCCTTTGACTGAGGACAATGACTGCCCTGTCCTGCGTGACCCGGAGGCTCCAGACCTGCTCCTCTCTTTGTAACACGGTGCCTGCTACGCTACTGGCACCGCACCCACGTAAAGCCCCCTGTAGTACTCTGCCTCTCTCCTTGCTGACACTAGCTCTCCCTGCACATGGACGAGCTCACTATACAGTGTCCTTTAGTCTGTACCCAGTGCATGGCATGCCTCATCTCTCTCCTGCCTCACCTTCTATAGTGTGGCCTCTACTGTCAGTCGTAGTTGGGCCTCTGCATCTCTCTCTCAAGTCACCTAGGCTAACTGCCCGTCATCCACTGCTGGTGTGGGTGCGGCCTATACCTGTACCTGTGCCTGTTCCTGTGCCTAGATCTATGCTTGTGCATGTGCTAGGGCTATCTGCGCTACTACTGCCACCTGTGTCTACACCTGCATTAGGGCCTCGACCTGTCTCACCTCTGCCCTCACTGCATCTCGGTCTCTCCTCAGTCTCACCATCTGGAGCTCTAATTGAGTCCTCCAGGCTATCTCCTCTTACAATAGCCGCTCGGCCCGCTGTACATCGGTCTCTATGACCGGATCCTCCTCCTCTGCCATCTCCACATCTGCATGCTGGCCTCCTACCTCTCCTCCTGCCTGCTGTCGGGCCCCTCTGGCCTGTCGCCTCATCCTCACCTCGACACCTGTGACTAGTACCTCCCCCACTGCCCCTGCCAGACTAGGTGTAGTCAATCTCATGGGCCTGTGTGTCTACCAGTACATGTCGTACTCTGGTAGTGTCCCCAAATCTACCAACCTGGAGTCCCAATCCCATCTCACAGGGACAAGTCCCCATACTTCTGCCAAAGCTGTCACCACTGGAATCTCTACATCCCAGTCTCCAACCTCCCACCATGTCCGCGCATGTGTCACCTCTCCAGCTGGTAACCCCTGCGGTAGCCCAAACTGTCTGAGTACCCGCTCTGGCAGGTATCTCTCTATGGTATCTATCCACATCCCAAATAGATATCAATCCTAGCAGCAGTACATAAGCTGCTCATGCTCATCCTCCCAATCCTCACACAGTAACCACGGCCTCCAAATGAATTGGTCCATCTCATCGATCTGCTGCCTCCAGTGGCTAACAGATCCAAGCCTCCTGTGTGTGATGACTCCCTCATATAGAAATGCATATGGCTCCCCCCTCTCCCAGCAGCGCTGTGTAAGGGGTCTGATCACTGGGATGTGCTCCCATGCCCACACCTGTAGAAGAGTAACTCCTGCTGAGAGACTCTGGCCTCTCCTGTAAACACAATCATGCATATCATGATACAACTGTCCAAGCACACAAGGCCCCCATGCTTACTATGTCCCATGTGTAAACATCCCCGATAGCACTGTGCCCCATCCAACAGATAGTCCTCTAGATCACCTATCTGGGCATAGGAAGCTGCCAATTAGTGAAGCAACTATCCATCTGATCCTATCACAGAGTCTCGGGACATCTACCCACCAAATCTCGTCATCGTCTATCCGCAGGTCATCTGTGTAGAATACCTCTACCAAGCCCACCTCGCCTCGTGCCAGGTGAAAGTCCACTATCTCACCATCAATCTGAATCCTGAGGATGCGATACACATCCTCCAACGTCACTGTCGTCTCCCTGTCTGAAAGTAAAATGAGCCTGTCTCACAGAGAAATCTCTCTATGACTGCTGTCACTAGGGCGAGATTTGCCCTAATGTGTGTTAGGTGTGCCATGTGCCACAATCCCGTGTGCTCTGGGAACGTGTCCTCCTCCCATGTCAGCTATACTACCTCATGTGCTATAGGGTGGTGTCACTCTCTCGACATCAACGGTGGCATAATCCTCTGCATCCAAGCAACCACTTGTCAGTTCTTTTATACCATATCCCCCAAATCCTACCTACATCTATCCTATGCCACTAACCCTAAGACCAATTCTCCCCTTGATCTAACCTAAGTGGTCACCTCCACGGTCAACCCTAACTAGACTCCTCTTCTAAACTAACCAAAAGTGCTTTGTTTCACACAAAAGCACTACCTTGTTTTACCAAATGTGCATTACTACTTATGCAGAAGCGTTGAACTATATGACCCAACCGTGACTTGTTTAGTACAAATGCGCTACCCCATGCCTATAACCGCACTTCTCTATGCTACCAAAGGTAACATGATTCTTTTTCTCCCCTTCCAACCGCGCTAACCTACCTTGCCAGAAGCGCTACACTGCATAACCAGATGCGCTGCAGGACCCTACCAATCGCGTTGTAGTGCAGCTCCCAAATGCCAATAGCATTGTGTTTTTACCAATAGCGCTATGCATCCCTACCAACTGCATTGCGGCATGCCAAAATTGCCTAAGACGACTACCAGATGCGCTAAGTTACCCTGCAGTGCTTTTGGTTGACCTAAACTACCTCCCTAAACCTAGCCCTAAACTACCCTAAAACGTCAAAATAAAATGCGGTTTTCAGACACTTACCGCTGTCGGAGCTCCTGCTGGCCTCCTGTATGTCTACACCAGCTTCGCCCAATGCCTATGCGCAGGAATCAACATCTCTCCTCACTGTCATCTCCTTCCACTCTACTCTCACACCCTAAGTTTGGAGGCTCTCAACTCTAAATTTAGAATCTCTTAGTGTACAAATGAGGATTGTGGTCCCCATGGGCCTATTTATAGTGTCCCCCCCTTATTTTTTTCTTCCCACCTCATTCTGTTGTTCCTTCTCCTTGTTGTGCAATTGTCTAGTTGAGCATCAACCTAGTTCTTCTACCGCTTTCTTGTCTTCCCGCTCGAGGGGGCATACGCTGGGGCAACTAGCTACACTGGGGCATCAATAAATTGTATCATCTCTTCAACAATCATTTTCTTTGACACAATACTATAAACTGCATCGCATCAAAGAGGCGCAAAATGTAGACACCCTAAAATGACCATGTCTTCAAATCACTTGCATTTCATCTAATCTGTAGCATCACCTGCATTTCAACATTAATTAAATAATCTAATTATTTAATTAATTTCATCAAATTCTTCCAAAATTCTAGAATTCAACATTAATTAAATAAATCCCCTTTATTTAATTAATTTCAACAAAATCAACCTTATTCTTCCAAAATTAAATAATTTTAATTATTTAATTAAATCATTATCCACTTTCAAATTTCAAGTCTACATTAATTAAATAAATTCAATTATTTAATTAATTCCTCCAATTCTATCTTATCTACAATTAAATAATTCTACATCATTTAATTAAATCGATTATTCTTCTAAATTTAAATAAATCATGCAAATTTATTTAAATTATCTCAATCCTCTAAAAATAAATAAAATCAAGTATGTTATTTATAATCTTCATACTCCTCTAATCTTGCACAAACAATTAAATAAATTTATTTATTTAATTTGCTTTTTCCCCTAAAAATAAATAAAATCAAATATTTTATTTATAATCTTTTGTTCCTCAATCATGCATAAACAATTAAATAAATTTATTTATTTAATTTCAGTTATCTTCCAATTCCTCTTAAAATATCTTGTTAACTCGTGCACAATCAGTCTTATTTTTAGAACTCTAAAAAAAGATAAAATTACAAAATGAGTTATCTATTCAATCAATCTTGTTTTCATCATATCTTAATAAAAATATCCTTATGGATTGACACATGTCGTGTGCACATTCATCACGGTTATTTGTTTTATCTCCTCTGTTGATTCTTCTAAATTATCTAGACTGTTGATCGATCTTTGTTGAAACCTATATAAACCCCCCTCATCTCCTTCACAAATCCTCTTTGATCACTTATTCTCAGGCATCCTTTAACAGCGCTTAGAGCATACATCGCATCGATTGAGCAACTTATGATCTCTTGACATTGATCTTTGAGCACTTTACTTGCTTTTTGCAAACATGGTTTTGTAGCACTATTGAGCAATCCACATTTATCCAAAGGGAACAATACAAATCTCGGTAAAAACTTTCATATTTCATTGATTTATTGCTAATGGCTTTTATTTAGATTAGTTTTCTTTATGTTATTGGTTTTTGATTTTGTTAGTTTATCATAATCAATTTTTCTCATACACAGGTATCAATCCTCTTCGCCTATCTTCCTTGACAACATCCAAATAGATTCACATTGTTCTCATCAATTCCATCATCTCATCCATTCTATTAGCCATTGTACCAATAGGAGAAACTCTTCGCGGTGGCATCTTCCTAGGATCAAGTGCGAATTGCCTCAAATTCAGCGATCGGGCTACAAGAGACAACTGCCTCTCAATCAGCGATTAGTTGCACACAAGTAACCTACCTTGGATTGGTGATCTTCTTACAACAAGATCTTATAGAATCTTCTTCACCAATTCACTCCAACGAATCAAACTTTCGCTCTGATACCACTTGGTGCAGTCACGGTAGGAGGGTTCACAAAATGAACTGTCTGGACCATGTAACAAGAGTAAACATAATGGAAACAACTTAAGGAAATGAAACAAATGTAGATTCAATCATTTTGTATATAAAAGAATTCAAATACAATATGGTTGACAACATGCAGGCTTATAACTGGGTGCAAAGGTTTGAATACATACATGCGCAAGATAAAGCTTTGAAGCTCCTTCGCACAAAATCTAATTTATTAGATCTTTCTCAAGTGAATAGCTACTTTCCTAAGGATCTATTACATTAATATATATCATTTCTAGACCAATAGATTCCTTTGCATCGGCTAAGGAAGCTCACAAACTCCAATGCAGAGTTGTAACGTGTTCACAGATAGGTTGGACCTAAATGCATAGAACACTTTCTCAAATTAATGGAACAATGTGTAGACCCTTGGGGAAGGTTGGCCATGAACTAAAGAACATTGAATGATGTTTCATAAAGATCTGCAAGTCAAGGAACGATCCACAAGCCTGCTCCTTTAGCTGATTATCTAAGACTGTCAGGATGCTCTGTTTTGAGAAAATAGTTGATCTTCTGATAGCAATAACTTTTTGGTGATTGATCCAAATGCTTGGAATTCTTGATATGATGTAGATGAATGAATGTAGATTCTATGTCCAGATCCACAAGATGTGAAATGCCAATACCAGACCACAAGCTGAAACTACTTCTGACTGAACTGGCTGAACTGAACTAGAAAATGAAAGAAACTTAAATGCAAACAAACCAAAATGTAAATGTTTTTGGTTGATGCAAGATTTCTCTTGAACCAAGGATGCTCCTGCACCATAAATTTAACCCATGAGCTAATTGAGGCATCTAAAAAATTTCTATACCAATCCCTCCCATCATCAACTAGTGATTGCATGAAAATTTTCATATATACATCTTCATGTTCAATTTCAAAATTATCCATGAATGTTTCAAATGATCCTATATGATTCTCTCTAGAGATAGCATTATTACTAAAAAATTTAGGAACTAATTTTCTTACCTTATTATCAATGTCGTTTGGATATCCTTGGATGCCAAAAAAGTCCAACTGTTTGAATCTATCCACATTCATTGGGCCTCTTGTAAAAGGATTTTGCCTCTGATTAGGCTGATACTAGTGTTGCTAAGGTCCTTGTTGTTAAGGCCATTGGTATACACCTAGATGCATATTATAATTAATGTCTGCATTAGGATTCACATTTCCTTGCACATTATGATGCATCCCCCCAGGATGATACAAGTTGCCATGTACATTATGATGTGGAGCTTGATGCTGGTACTGGTATTATCCCACATATGGATTGTATCCTTGACTTTAGCCAAGAGGAATAGGGTAAGCATTACCCTGAGATACCACTAGAATATTTGTAGGGTTTGACATGTTGAAATGAACTGAACAACTAAGAAGGGGGGTGAATCAGTTGTCTCAAAACCGTAACTACTTCTGCACTTTAAAATATTAAACACTTGTCCACTGTTTATGATAAAGTCATGAAGGCATAAACTTAGAAACATGAACACAATTGCAAGATCATACACACGAGACCAGATTTTTACGTGGAAAACCCTGTTAAGGAAAAAATCATGGTGGGGGTAAACCCACAAGATATATATGTAAAGCACAATACTAAAAATCAAAGGCTTACTGCCAATAGGGTTCACTACCCATAAAAAGGCTCACTACCAAGGGGTGGCTCACTGCCAAGGATTTGAACTGAGTTGTTAGCATCTACTCCATGCCTGAATTCAGTTCCATTGAAGCACAATACTCTTTTGCTCTGGTCTACCTTTTCTATTCCTTACTTATCTTCACATTTTCACACTAGGAAACATTTTCCTCTACTCAATTGCAAGTATTTATACACTACATCAACCTTGGAATGATCATCAAGGTTGGCATTACAATCATCAACCGTTGGAACAATCTCCAAGGTCAGCATTACAGACATACATAAAATAGGTCTGGACCTAATACAAAATTTGCTAAGAAAATGTAGTAAAGATGTATGTGGATCACTTCATGCCTTAGCTGGCACTCGAACATGATCTTCCACGCCATTACATGCTTCTATAATCTTCAATACATCTCCGCAAACACTAGGGTTAACGAAGTCAGCTGAGACTGGTTACACGCTACATTATCTGGAAGTAATCTTCAAACACAATCTCAATTCCTTAACATGGATGAATGCAAGGGTAGGAACATGATAAAGAGGCCTCCAGAAGCACGTTGTAATCATTAGGAGCAACCACACAAAATCTAACCATTTCATCCATGAGATTCTTCACATCGGAGCACATGAACTTCACTATCTTTGACTGTCATAAAAGGAAGATAGCATGCAGACCACCAAATCGCAAACCATTAGAGTTGTAGGCACTTATCATCATCCTAGACTTCCCTCTAGAACCACAAATAAAAATACTTCAATGCAGAGGAATGCGGAGAAAAATACTTTCTCCCTATCACTAGTGAATAAACAAAAAAATAGGTTTTACTCTAGTGAATGTAACTCACTCAATTCTTCATACTGGAGACTCAAACTCAGGATTTGGCATCTTCAGACATGTCTCTAAAAAAATTCCAATCTGTAGACCAAGATCTTTAATCTCCAAGAAATGTGGAGTAGTAATCTGGACTGTTCTTCAATATGCAACTCATTGTGTTCACTGTGGTTCACTATTTCCTTTCTGATTCTTCCAGAGGGGCTAATTTTCTCAATATCCTCAACATATAAGGCTTCTAACCAAATAACAAAATAGGATATAGTTGACACCAATGACAAAAAGGATATGTTGACATCAATGACAATACTGATTAGGCACATACTTGTAACAATCTCCCCCTTTGTCATTGATGGCAACATATGATGTGAAAAACTGCAACAACCATCAAGATAAGATTCTCCCCTATCTCTTTACATATATGCACTCTTTCTCTCTGAGTTTTTCATATGATTTCTCTCCCCCTTTGACATCAATGAAAAGGGCACATACTTGCATTTTTTGTTCTAATCCAATCTATCTTCTGAACTCTCTTCATCTGACTACTCCCCCTGAGATGTAGCCCTTACAACCATCAATCTAGATTTGGAGATGGATTTTTAGGTACCTCCAAATTGATGCACTTCTATGCATCTTAGTTTAGATCAGGAGGAGTGATAACCCCTAACTTTTCTCTGAGATACTCAAAAGTATCCTTAGGTAGAGGCTTAGTGAAAATGTCTACAATCTGATCTTTTGTAGATACATACTCCAACTTGACTTCATTCTCTGTCACCTTTTCTCTCAGAAAGTGATATCTTATGGATATGTACTTTGTCCTTGAATGCATTACTAGATTCTTTTATAGGCTTATAGCACTTGTATTATCACAAAAGATTGCAATTGGATCTTCAAACACAACTCAGATGTCCTTCAATGTCTACTGCATCCATAACACTTGAATGCAACTACATGCTGCTACAATGTATTATGCTTATGCAGTAGATAGAGATATTGAGTCTTGTTTCTTTCTTAACCAGGATACCAACCTTTTTCCCAAGAAGAATGTACTTCCACTTGTACTTTTCCTATCATCCACATCTTTGGCCTATTGATGTGTTTTTAATGTACATGCAAACTTAGAATAAAATACCAAGTATTCTATCCTCTCTTGAACAAAGTCTCTCAAAGGGTAAACAAAGTGATCCAATGAGATAACTCCAAGGTTCATGATATGTCAGATCTTGACTTGCAATGGATAGACTTAGTAGTCGATGTGATTTACTGAAAACTCACAAAGGGACTTACGTTGAATTGACTCCTTTCTCCACTCAAATATGTTACTTCCTTCTTATGAAATGGAACTTCTTCTAGCCAGCCATGAAAAGAAAATGCAAAAGGACAAGGGTTTAGAAAACTATTATAAGGACAATGAGATAATAAAATATGTCAAGATAGACAAACTCCTCATGAAACCAAACTCTACTTTGCCATGAGAACCAACAACTACACGAAGTCAGTGCAATCTTCTAAAGAAACTTAAGGATTTTCATGTTGTAAACTTTCATCCAAGCACCCACTACTGGCATTGCTTGAACGAGCATCTAGAACTGAACTAAAACAAATGTGGTTCAGGCTAACTTTGCAAAATGACTTATCATCAACAAATCATAAAAAGTATGAACTATTTAAGGAATTCATCAAGTATCTCCACATATAAACATTACATCAATGAACTTCTAATCTAATTCTACTCTACTTGGAAACATGTTTCCATCATATTTGAGAATTAGAAACCATGCTAACATCCTGCAATCACACAAAATCACCATGCGAGTCAACAATGAGCTTGTATTGATTTTGGAAATGTATTTTTACAACAATTTCATGTCTCTTTAATGACTTTGAAGAGTCTCCTCTAATCTACTTCTACTTTAACAACATCTACTCCTACTCTTATATCTTGATCTCTCCTCCTGATACAAATGAGAGAAATGGACCTTATATAGGCTCCAAAATTACATGAATGACCAAGATTGATTTGAGAATCAATGGACTAGATTGAGACAAGGCAGTTTGTTATAAAAATTACTATTTTTAGAACATTGAATGTGAATGGATGATGTGGCAGACTGTGACTGGCTTGATGGTGTGCAAATGCTACGTCAGCATTGAGCAAACCGGTTTGATTTTCTTTGTGTTCTCATTGTTCAAAATATCCTCCCAAATTTTGTCATCTTTTGGAGTAGTCTTCAAATTTGGATTTTCACCTCTGGAACTTGGCTGCTTTGAACTTGAAACTTGGGAAACTTAAAATTTCTTCTTGTTGTCTTGATGTAACTCATGGAATTGTGATGATTGCTTGGTGTTCTAACTCATTTCTCTTCTTCTCATGCAAATGATGATCTTGATGTATGACTTTTGGTGTATGATCTTGATCATCTAGAATGGATCTCTTTCATGCAACGACAATGTCCACTCTCCTCAAGAAATACTCCTCCATTCTTTGAACTTTCCCATGTGCCAGCTCTTGGCATTCTTCTTCACACTCATTATTCACCCACACCGACATCATGAAGCGATGCTTAATAATCAATAAAATAGGACAAATTTCATCATCCAATGCATGTGGGATAAATTAAATATGTAATTTTAAGTTACCTTGTCTTATTGCAAGAAAATTCAATAATATAGATTTTGTAAAAATAAAAGCTTGACCAGTTTCTTGACAACTCCAATCAACAGACTTAGCTCTGAATTACCATTTCCTTGGGTCGCAATGACCTGTTTCTTGGCAATCTAGTAGAGGGCCTTCAATGTTGAATTTTTGTATGCTTGAACAACTTGCGAGCCTCAAAGACTTCTTAAGCCAGGGCAGACAATTTGTATAATGGTGCACTCTACCAAAATTGTAGATTGTAAACTCTTTGCACAAACGCATCTAAGCGGACCCTTGTGTGTTCTAATGTGTGAGATGAAATTTATGAAATGCAAGCCCGTATTAAATAAGCACTCAAACAACCTCCTGAGCTTTAATGCATGAAGCTAAAATGATACAAGGCAATATTCAAATTTTCAATTAGGCAGATTTTATGTTGTTCTACGTAGAAAACTTAGAAAATGTAATATTTTCTAGACACGCGCCCTGAGTGGATTCAATGTGTAATGCTAAATTTGTCATACTTCTCCAAATGTGTGTTTTAGCAAATCTTCAGGTGGTCTAAATATAGCATGAAAGAGATATGAACGTGAGTCTAAGGAACAAGAAGATCATTGGGTGCCTTATGCATAAAACTAAATGTTTGAATGGACCCTTAGATACCCACGTATAACTAGAAATTGATTTTTTTACAAATGACCATTGATTTATCCCTTTAGCAGACCTCTCAAACCATCACACATAAGTCGAAGAAGGTGGAATGCAAAGTAAAGTTGAGGATGAGTCAAAGTAGCTTCTCAATGCTCTTTGCACAATATTTGTAATGCAATGTATGAACAGATGTTTGAATGCTCCATGCATAAGTCAAAACTTGCAACAACAGGGATGACTAAAACAAGTGCCAAGGTGGATGTTGCAAATGATTATGCACAACTTTGAATTTTAATTTTTTACAAATTGATTACCATTTTGCACTTAAGCGGACCTATCTAGACATCGTGAACACATAGATAATGTGAACATGCTCCTAAGAATCAATATACAAACTGTTTGGTGCATCGCACATTATTTGAAATTTCTCGCTTGCAAAATGATCATGGTCATGTGTCCAAAGAGGACTTCTGGGGCCCTCATGCATGAGTTGGATTAGATGAATTACAATGCATGGTTGGGCAAACCTTAGAATGCCCAATGCATAATAGGAAACTTCACTCCTTGCACACCAACTATTAACTTGCGCTTAGGTGGATTTCTTAAATTAGTATGTATGAATTGACAATGCAAATTTCTAGGTGGCTACAAAAGTCCACCTGGGTGGACATTGTGGGATGCCATGAATGATTTTAAATTATGCAAAGTGATTACAAATGTGTGCTTAGGTGGATGTTAAAAATCATCATGTATCTTAGACAAAGAATATGATTTGCAAAGTGCACCAAAAGTCTGCTTGGACAAAGATATTAAACTTGTTTTCAAATTGTAAAGTCCTATGAAAGATATGCCTTGGTAGAGATTTTTGAATGTCATTCATGATATGACTTGCGAACACTTCTTCAAAGTGCACCCAAGGTCGGCTTTTTAGGCTCCCACGCACAAATGAAAAAAAAATGAATTGCAAGATAGAATCAAAAGTACGCATGGGTGGTAACTTTAGGACATAGTGAATGTGTTTTGAAACCTTGCAAGGTGATCACGAATACGCACTCAAAGTGGATATCTTAAAGATCCATGTATAGTGCATAAGACTCAAAGTCAATTTAAATGTGCATATAAGTTTGAATCTTAACTGATTTGAGACAAGATTCAACATTAAATTCATATCTTTTTGAGAATGCTTCCAAAAAAATTCTAGTCTCCAATAATTTTCAAATGTCATTTGATCTAGATTCTCAATTCAAATTTTGGGGCAAGTAGGCATTTTCTAACTCCTATGGTGATTGACCTCCGTAAGCATTCAATGGATTTTACAACAACCCTTGTATTACCTATAGACTTCCTTTACTTGGGTGGGAACTCTTCAAGAGGACTACTTGCCAAAAGAACTTCAAACCAAAAACTCAAAAGAGGGGTCCCCATTTCCAATGGGGTGATGTTGCGATGATGTCACAACACGGCCCAATCTACATCGGTGTATGCACTGAGAGTGAAATCATTGTCTATTGAATACCACAAATCATAATCTATTGTGCCTTTCAAGTATCTCAGTATTCTCTTGACTGCCATCACATGTGACTCTTTAGGTTTTGTTTGAAATCTTGTCACAAGACAAACTGCATGCATTATGCCAGGTCTGGTTTGGGTCAGATAAAGTAATCCTCCAATCATGGATCTATATCTTTTCTGATCTTCCATAGGTGAGTCATCATTTTTACTCAGCTTCCAACCAGTTACCATGGCAATACTTACTGGTTTAGAGTCCTCCATCCCAAACTTCTTTAACAACTCTTTCACATACTTTGACTGAGAAATAAAAAACCTTTATCTGATTGACTGATTTGTAGACCTAAAAAGAAATTCAACTCACCAAACATGGACATTTCAAATTCATTTTGCATTTTCCCAACAAAAACCAGCACATACCTTCATTGCCTCCAAAGATAATGTCATCAACAAATACTGCAACAATTAGGATTTGTTCATTATTGATCTTGAAATAGATATTGTTGTTGGTAGTACCCTTACTAAACCCTAATTGTATCAGATATTTATCCAATCTTGCATACCATGCCCTGGTGGCTTGTTTTAGTCTATATAATGCTTTCTTCAATCTACACACCATGTCACCCTGATCTGATGATTGGAATCCTTCTGGTTGTTCAATATAGACTTCTTCCAATTCTCCATTCAAGAATGCAGAATATGCATCCATTTGATATACCTTTTCCTTGGTTTCGTCAACTTTGACATTTGCACTCTCAATGATCTTCTTCAACCTATTATTGTAGCACTAGTAGGCCTTTCTCTTGGTAGAATATCCAAGGATGATACCTTCATCACATCTTGCATCAAACTTACCTAGATCTTCATCTCTTCTGATATAGCACTTACTACCAAAAACTTTGAAATATTTCACAGTAGGAGCTTTACCATGCCACAACTCATAAGGAGTCTTAGAACTATTACCTTTTACTTGAACTCTATTTAGGATATATACATGAGTGTGAATTGCCTCTCTCCAATATACTTATGGTAGGTCAGCCTCCTTCATCATTGTTCTAGTAGCATCTTGAATTGTCCTATTTTTCCTCTCAACTACTCAATTTTGTTTTGGAGTCCTAGGTGTAGATAATTGTCTCTTTATCCCTTGTTCTTCATAGAAGAAGTTAAACTCATTTGATGTAAACTCTCCACCTCTATCAGACCTTAAGCATTTTATCTTCAAATCTAGCTCATTCTCAACCATTACCTTGAATGCTTTAAACTTTTCTAGGGCTTCATCTTTTTCCTTTAAGAAGGTAACCCAAGTCATTCTAGAAAAATCATCAATCAACAACATGAAATACCTGTCTCCTTGTAGACTTTTAACTCTGGTAGGTCCACATAGATCTGTATGCACTAATTTTAGTAGTCTATCAACAGATTGATCCTTGCTTTTGAAACTTATTCTTATATGTTTTCCAAATTGGCAATCTTTGTACAAAGTATCAGTAGGCTTCACAAGCTTGGGTAAATCGCTTACATCCTGAATGGAACTTATCTTCACAATGTTGTCAAAATTGATATGACACAACCTTCTATGCCACAACCAACTTTCATCATTCTAAGCCAACAAACAATATTCATTAGTCCCCTTCAAATGATAAACGTTACCTCTTGTCTTCTTGCCAGTTGCAATCACTATTTCAGAGTTTTCCAAGATCTTGCATCCATTATCCTTGAATCTAAGATCATAACCTCTATAACACATATGAGCAACACTCAAGAGATTTTGTTTCAATCCCTTCACATATAAGACATCATCAATGTTATACTTGCCATCAAAATAAATGGATCCTTTTCCACAAATCTTACCAACTGTATTATCACCAAACCTAACCAGTCCTCCATCATATCTTTCTAAACTTATGAACTTACTTTTGTCACTAGTCATGTGATGAGAGCATCCAATATCAATAATCCATTCATCCTTGTCTTCAACAACCTAAGCAGCCAAGGCACTTTCCACTAGTTTTTCTTCCTTCACACATCTAGCAGGATTAATAGTCACAGGATCTTCTTTAATAGAAATAAACAAGAGTTCATTTCCAGAAGTACTAGTACAATCAAGTTCACCATCTGATACTCCATCATCATCAAGACCTTCAACATAATAATATTTCTTTGGAATCCTAGGTCTATCAGGTCTTGGCTTGGGAACTCTTGTGGGCCACCTAGAAGCATAATGACCAACTTTACCACAACTGAAACATTTGAAGGGTAATTTGTCTTTGTACTTACCAACACCTCTAGAAAGACTATTAAGAAAGTTGGCTTCAAGTTCTTCAAGCTCATAATCTAGTTCCACTTTGTACTTTTCAGATCTAGGGTTTTTTTTTCTGAAGTTATGGCCTTGAAAGCAGACTCTGTCTTTGGAAGTGAATCACCAAGTTCTCTCATTTCAAAGACTGTCAGCTTCCCTAGCAGCTGATCTTTTGTAATCTTTGTCACTGTCATTATTTCTTCAATTACATCCACTTTATGACAATAAGATTTAGGTAGTGATCTAAGAATTTTGTTCACAACTTCAATATCCTCAATTTTTCCTCCTACACTTCTATACTACTTACAAGTTCATCGACCTTTTGCATGAAGGATGTTATGTTGTCATCTTCACTCATCTTCAAGGATTCATATTTTGCCTTCAAACTCTGTAACTTGGCACTCTTCATAGAATCATCTCCTTCATATAGATTCTTCAACTTTTCCTAGATTTCATAAGTAGTTTTCAGCTACATGATCTTTGTTACTTCAACATTGAATAAGGTGCTCACCAAGGCATCTTTGGCTTTTATGTTCAATTCAAATTCCTTGATCTCATCTTTAGTTTGCAAACCATTCTTCAGTATTTCATACTTATTTTTAGTTATTTTCCAAACATTGTAATCCAAGTAGAGAAGATGGGTTTTCATGTAGATCTTCCAGACTAAGTAGTTTGTTCCATCAAACTATGGACTTTCCTTCCTATATGACATCGTGGATCAGCCTCAAGCAGTCAAGCTCTCTTCTAAGGAACCTTGCTCTGATACTAATTGTTGAAATGAACCAAACAACTAAGAGGGGGGTGAATCAGTTGTCTCAAAATATTAACTACTTCTGCACTTTACAACATTAAACACTTGTCCAATGTTTATGATTAAGTCATGAAGGCATAAACTTAGAAACATGAACACAATTGCAAGATCATACACAAGAGACACCAGATTTTTACATGGAAAACCCTGTTAAAGGAAAAACCACGGTGGGGGTAAACCCACAAGATATATATGTAAATCACAATACCAAAAATTAGAGGCTCATTGCCCAGAAAAAGGCTCACTACTAAGGGGTGGCTCACTGCCAAGGATTTGAACTGAGATGTTAGCATCTAATCCATGCCTAAATTTAGTTCCATTGAAGCACAATACTCTTCTTCTCTTCTCTGCCTTTTCTCTTCCTTACTTATCTTTGCATTTTCACACTAGGACATATTTTCCTCAACTCAATTGCAAGTATTTATACACTACATCAACCTTGGAATGATCATCAAGGTCAGCATTACAATCATCAATCTTTGGAACAATCTCCAAGGTCAGCATTATAGACATACATAAAATAGGTCTAGACCTAATACAAAATTTGCTAAGGAAATGTAGTAAAGATGTATGCAGATCACTTCATGCCTTAGTTGGGACTCAAACACAATCTTCCACCCTACTACATGCTTCTACAATCTTCAGTACATCTCCGCAAACACTGGGATTAACCAAGTCAGTTAAGACTGGTTACACACTACGTTATTTGGGAGTAATCTTCAAACATGATCTCAATTCCTTAATGTGGACCAATGCAAGGGTAGGAACATGATTATGAGGCATCCACAAGCACGTTGTAATCATCAAGAGAAACCACACAAAATCTAACCACTTCTTCCATGAGATTATTCACACTAGAGCACATGAACTTCATTGTCTTCGGCTGTCATAAAAGAAAGATATCTTGCAGACCACCAAATTGCAAACCATTAGAGTTGTAGGCACTTATCATCATCCTAGACTTCCCTCTAGAACTAAAAATCAAAATACTTCAATATAGAGGAATGCAGAGCAAAATACTTTCTCCCTATCACCAGTGAATAAACAGAAAAAGCAGGTGTTACTCTGGTGAATGTATCTCACTCAATTCTTCATATCAAAGAGTCAAACTCAGGGTTTGGCATCTTCAGACATGTCTCTAAATAAATTCCAATCTACATGCCAAGATCTTTAATCTCCATGAAATGCGAAGCAGTAATCTGGACTGTTCTTCAGTATGCAACTCACTATCTTCACTGTGGTTCACTATTTCCTTTCTGATTCTTCTGGAGGGGCTAATTTCCTCAATATCCTCAACATATAAGGCTTCTAACCAAATAACAAAATAGGATATAGTTGTCACCAATGACAACAAGGATATGTTGACATCAATGACAACATTGATTAGGCACATACTTGGAGCATGACATTGGCCTTGTATGAACATTGGGCTGTACATGTCGAGCATTTCCTACATTTCCATGCCTTCCAACTACATTATGTGTTACCTATGAAACCAAAGGGCCAGTTGTATTTCTAGATGTAACATGATTATTTATAGATCTATGTTACAAAGCATTTGTAACAGGCTGAGAATTTAATAGAAGCAACTTGTTCCAACTCTTCCTATCTTCTCATCAATTTGATCCTTTCAACTTGTGCTTGCAATTGCTCCACATTTTCCTTCATCTATCGATCAGTGAATCTTCCTTTTGAAGTTGAAACAACATTGGCATCAGCAAACCTTATCATCTTTGGAGTTTGCTCAGTAAAGCCTTGTTGTGAGCTCTTAGCATAATGTTGTGCCATCTTTTACTCATAATCTCTTTTAGCTTCATTCAATCTCATCCCTGCCTAGCTTCATTCAATCTCATCCCTGCCTCCAAACAGTCTTCAAATTCTTTATGAGACTCATGAATATTGAAAAGTTCCCTGGGTTGAAACTGTTCATTTTTACCCACCTGTGTTTCAATCATAGGGCTATTATGTATGGTATAAGATTGTTCTAAAATATTCATTTGATTACCTTGGAAATTCTCATGAATTTGTGAAACAACAAGTTCATTTAGTGAATTTATCCCATCAACGACAGATGCACCTGTAGTGGATAAGGGTTTTGATCCTCTTTATTCTTTTCCATGAACTTTTGATTTTTATTATTCAAATTCTGTTGGGACCTTCTACCATCCATGTTAGAGAGCTGTGATATTGTATTACTTTATTTTTGCAATTGAAATCTTCAAAGATTTTTATCTAGAGTCGCCACCTTCTTTTCAAAAAAGAGGAAAATATTGAATTTGTCTTTTGGTCTTCCAGAGCTCCATGAACCTAAATTATTTGCAACTCCCCAGTAGAGTCACCAATTTGTTGGTTCTCAAATTTGCAGTATGTAAAACTCTAAAAGATGCCAAGATTTATGATTGCGTTATGCAACCAATTTGGCCAACTGACAGAATTAACCCAAGTGGTTAGGATTCTCTACACTTTAGGTTCTGCCTCACCTAGGTGGGTGTTACCTTGTATTCACCAATAGGTAATTGATCCTTGAATTTGTTGGTGACCTGTGAGCAAATTATAGGGTTTATATAATTTTATCATTTAAATCATCTAGTGTAACCTAATTCAGAATTGGCATGTGATTTGAATAGGTTATTTTTATGTTCTACCACTACTCCTACTCCTACAAACATAAAAATAAATTTGGATTTTGAAATATGATATAAGGAAATGATTCTAGAAAAGAATTGATCAATGCCTTTCTCAAATGGGCATTAGAGTCTAATCACAGAAAGATTTGTGCTTTCTATCTAGTCACAACTCGAATTACTTGGTATATAATTATCTATGACTACCATAAACATGCAAAATAGTTTCTATCTAGTTCTATTTAGTTATCCAAATTGGATCCTCCAAATTATAGTGATCTATTAATGGAATTTAATTCCTACTTGAGGAAAACCTATCAGACAAATCACTCAAAACATGAAATATGCTTTGAAAAATTAGACATATACTTGATATGCTAATTCAAATAACGAGGAGAAAGCAAAAATGGAGACAACCAGATAAAATATAACAAGAACATTCAACAAGCAATTGAGAACTAGATAGATGGCACTAGATAAATGCAATTTGTTTATATTGATATGCTTCAAAGAACATGCCCTTATAATGTCTCTTTCTAAAATTTAATTTCCCAGAGAGATTTTCTCAAGGTCTTGGTTTCCTTCTTATAAGGGTGAAGGAAGCTACAAGATTTAGACCTTTCACATTCCAAAATTGACTTTTCACATACCCACCCCTTTATATGACCTATTACAATATTTACTTTTTGACAAGTCTTAAAAAGACCGCCAAATATATTTTTGAATACATTTTGAAAAGCATAAAATAAGAAAGAGACAAAATAGGAGGATGTCCAAGATTTGTTGGTGCCTGGTGACACCAGCTTGATGCTCATTGCTCCACTGCATATGTGGCCTGCTCATTCTTCAGTTGACAAATATTGTTTCTCCCATTGGTACACAGTATAATCACTAGGCCACTTATATTCTTGGATCTAGAGCAAATTGGCTTGGTGATCCTTCCATCTTTCGTCTAGCAGCACTTTGACATCATTAATGAACTTTGCATATCCAGCATCCAGAGCAATTACTCTATCCAGAATCACATTAAAACTGAGAATGTTTATGTTTTCATCCTTCCTCAAATGATCAATGACTTGAGAAATTGTTTGTCCAAACTCATTTTTCCATGCATCAAAACCTTTGATCTATTTATCCTCTACCAAAATTGAAGGAATGAACTGGTGTTTGAAAGTAGTAAAAGAGTCAATCTTTGCTTGCATTTTTTGACTTTTACCATTCACATGTTGAAATTCATCCAAAATCATGTCTTCACCATTTTCTCTGTTGGTTTCAGAGTAGCACAAGCACTTGGATTCCTTTGCAAAACTTTGCATAGAGTGATCAGTGTATGGTGTGTTGGCTGCCATCTTTTGTATACTGGATCCAAAATAGAAAGATTAACTTTCAATTGCTCAATGGCATGAGACAAGGAAGTGTAACATTCATGCACATCTCCCAACTTGTCAACACCAAATTCACCCTATACTCCAAGATCTTCTCAAACAATTCAAGAACTTTTAATCTTGATTCATCCTTTGTTTTCTCATTTTGCTTCTTCAAATCTTCAATTTCCTTTTCAAACACTAACTTTGCAGCATTCATCTAATCAACTGGCACTGTGTTATCACTGGTATCTTGTGACATAGGGACTTGATATGGCACAATTACTTGGCTCTGAGAAGAACCAATGCCTTTCATTTGTTGCTTCAACTTTACATTTTCCAAATAGAGTCTGTTGACCTCCTCATTCATTTCCATCTGAATTTTCTCATAGTCAAGCAAGTTTTGCTCCATATTTTTAATTGCAGCATATGTAAACATTGTTGAATGCATAGTAAGAGTGACGGCTTCTAGGGATGAGGTATCTTTCAGTGTTTTAATCATGGTTGCTCCCCTCAGCTTTTGGACCACATAAAGCAATCTTGTCTTTTTAGTGTTCTTTTATGTGGCCCACATTGCTAGGGTCTTCATTTTTGGGTTGAACCAACACCACTAACACCATCCTCATAATCAAACTCAGAGACCATCATGGGGTCATCCTAGTTTCTCACTTCATCCAACAAAAACATTTTGTTTAGTTCTATGCTAGGAATGAACAACATATTTCTTTTCAAGACCAATTGTTTAGCCTCATCAGGGCTAACATTCATTTCATCAGTTTTTAAATATTTGAAAGTTTATGTTACAATCTAGTCATGCTGTGACTCATCTATACCCATTTTATTTATTTCAATCTTTTCTTCAAATTCTTTCATTTTCATTTTGAGCCAAAAGTCCAAATGAATTCTGGGGTGTTGATGAAGTCATCATCTTCCATGAATCTCATTGAAGCCACAACCCTTTCATCTTCTTACAATTCAGGCTTACCTTGTGCCCATTCATCCATTCTTGTCTCTGGCTTGTGTGCCTATATTTCTTGACCAACTAGCGGTTGATCAACTTCCTCATCATTCCTATATGCCTCAAAATACTAGCCACTTCCTCAGTATCACCAACTCCTTCAGACATTTCATATGGCACTAGTGGGGCAACATCATCAACTCTTTGCCTTTTTGAAGGTGGTAAATTAGGCATTGCAGGATCATGTACTGACATTGCATCAAGAGTAGGTCCTTGAATCACAACTCTAATTGACCTTTTCATAGGGAGCTTGGTAGCCTTTGTAGACTCTTTCCCAGACTTGTCATAGATTCTCTAAAAATTATCAATGATTATGTTTATTCTTTTCAAGGGGTCATTCTCCTCAACATAAAATCCAAGAAAATTAGGACTATTCTTCTTTTTATCATCCTCAATCCTCTTCACAATTTCCCATTTCCTTTTCTATCATACACCTCTTTAAAAGTGACATAATTCTTGATCACATCTCATCAAAACTAATTTGATGGGATATCCCAGCCCTGGTAAGAATGACTTATCTGACAAAGTTCATATGTCCTTCTGGGTCACAGACCCTTTCTATTCCTGATTTCAAAGAATATCTTGCTTTCAAGTAATCTTGTAGTTCCTCCAAAGTATCTGAACAAACTAACCACTTACCAAACATAGTGGAATCAGGAAGAAAAGTGTCCTTTTGTTTTTTCATTACTTCTTTCTCCATCCAGAGTATTTACCACATGAACTCAAGAAATGTAAGTATGTCTGGAACAAATTTTGGCAACACATGAGGTGGCTGAGTACACCTATAGAATCTTATTATAGTATGGTCAAGGAGAGAAAACCAATCAGTAAAATTATATGTATGGCCTTGTTTTGGCTTAGTAGCTAAGGCCTCAATACTTCTCTAACCTCTTTGGTCAACCTAGGAGAAAGGCTTCTAAATGAATTCATTATCCTAATTGTGAAATCATCATGAAACACCACATAACTATAGTTTTTGCAATGATTGTCCCATTTGTAACACCAACTTTATGTAGGTAGTCTCTGTTTCTTTTGATCCACCATGCTCAAATCCATTCTATTGGGTCACCTTCATCTATTTTGATACAATAATAAATGACACAATAAAGAATAATTTTTGAAATCCATATGTGTTTTGTTTTCCCTTATCTGCAACAATCCATCATGTAATTCTTTTCAATGAATGATGCAAAATCATACTCAAAATTGACCTCTAGTTTCCATATTCTCATAGACATCATCATTATGCCAATTGGCATTCTATCTTAAGCATCAATACCTAGCACTTGGCAAAAAGCAAAGTAGGTCCTTTTGAAATACACAGTAAAATCATCAACTGAAAAAGGCTCAACAAAAGTGGTTGGACTTGGAATCCTTTTATTGTTGGCCCCTTTTCTCATATGCATAGGCAACTCATCACTTCTATGTGTTTTCCTTGGGCTAATGTATTCTTTTTCACTTTTCTGCAAATCAACCATTGTGAGGGCTTTCTTGTTGAGAATGAAGCAATCAATGATTGCATCTCTATTAACAACCACTAAGGGTGACCCATTTGGCAATCTAATTATTCTAGTAGCTGCATGATAGTGTTGTGACATCACTCTGATCAATTCAACATCAATGAACACATTTGGTACAAGTTTGGCCAGATTCAAATTCCATGGGTTGGCAACAAGACCCTATCCATCTTTCTTATCACAAAAGTACCAAAAATGGTTCCAACCTGAAATGGGAACCATAGCATCTTGACACCCCTCTGCCACATCTTTGAAAAGATTTCTATACCCCTTGTTAACAAAATTTGGCAGAATATCTAATAGGGACTATTGAAGGGGTTGTTTCTTGGGAAACTAAGGTTCAGCTTTCTTACTTGTAGACTTAGATTTTTTGGGTGCCATTATTTACTACTTCTATGAATTAGGGATTTAATAATTGAATGTTCTACTAAACTAGTTGAAAGAAGAGTGTATCCACATGTCAAATTTGACACGGAAGTAGGTGGAATTTACTTACCATGTCGAGTGAAGTTTGCAAAGCATATACATAGAGCTTGAATTCCTTGTCACCAATCGCCTTTGAATTTGCTTAAATGACAAAATGAGAAGTAATTCAACATTTTATTCAACTGTGAAGCTAGTCATTTCACCATTACTCTACTTTGTGCCAAGAGATTGGAAAATCTCAGTATTCATATTATTCAAATATAGATCATCGATTCAAAATGATCCAACAGTTGAAAAAACACCACATGATTTGCAGTCATTTCATCAATAACCGCATTCTCATAGGCATTAATAATGACCTATGTGGGGTGGTGGGGTATTCATTTCAACATTCAATGCATTACCACCACATTGCAAGCAATGTTGGATACCTTTACGGGAGTGTAGAAATAGTTTAGAGTCAAATTAAGTGCTCACCGCTATCCCGCATTCCCTTTAAGGTTGCTTTCATAAGACTACGGGATCAACGTTAACCTACTAACCCTCACTTCTCTATCGTAGACTCATTGGCTGACCTCTGCGGGATCATGGTACATAATACACAACATTAGACCTCATACTGCCAGCTCACATGTCATCTTTGAAGTTCATGCAGGGCTGTGGGATGCTCTTTATATTACCTTGAAGCTACTTACTATCAGCCTACCAATACATTTCAAAACTATTGCGGGACCACAGTTCATAACATATATTGCTTGGAACACTTACCACTAGCCCGCATCTGCTTGTTGAAGCCTTCGCAGAACCGCGGTGTCCAATATGCATCACATTAAACTTCACACCTCAAGCTTGCAAATCAATTCTGGAACTGCCATGGGGTTGCAGTAAGCACTACTTATCATTTGAAATCTTCACAGCAAGCCTACAAGTCAACTTTGAAGTTGTTGCAAGATTGTGGTATGTTGCATGTATCCCTTGAAATTTTCTCACTGCAAGGCCGCAAGTCCATTTTGAGACTACCACGGGACTACACTAAAAGGTTGACAGGTCTATTCTCACCGCCATCCTATGCGTAGGCTTATTTACTACTACAATAATACATTAATAGATAAAAACACCTAAGTGGACATGACTAAAAGGATTTTTACACATGGATATGTTATAGAAAACATATGAAGGATTTTTAAAATGGCTTTTGGGCATTAATGCAAGAAAATATAGACCTCTAGGATGGATCTATGGAAATGAAAATTATGCAACTAAATGGGACTAAGCAAATTTTGGATAGATCTAACACTATAAAAATCCCATCACCACACATTACACACTCCACCCACACCTACATATTTAAATAATGTTATTTTTATAGAATTGGTGTGATGTTTTTGATATAATCCAACTCTCATAATCCACACATCATGATAATAATCTGATCATTACCACATAACACAATAATAAATCATTGCATCACATAACCATAACAACCATGTCCCAAACAATCATGTTGCATTACATCCATAATAACTCATAACACAAAAAGCATGGTATAACATCCATATATATACATCTCAGAATCAGGGCAATGTCTATACAAAATGTGTAAAAATATAAATGCTCCTCAGAGCATAATCATTAGTGCTATGACAAAATTCACTATCTATATGTATGACACATCAAAATCCTCTATGCATAACTAGTGCTATCTCCATGAAATCCTAATGGATCCCCACTTTGTGGATGAGACCACTATGGAGGTGTTTGTATCCCTACTAACTCTAATCGACCTAATTTCTCCTAAACTATATGGCCCTACTTTGGGTCTACTCTATATATGACGATTCCCTCTACTCTGTTAGCACTACCACCTCATACAAGATGCGATAGTATGAAACCTCTCTCATGGCTACCAATGCCTAGTCCATTGCCCTCCTGGTGTCCACATACATCTGACCCATCCCTGCTATCCCAATCGCTCCTTTGGCATAATCCTGCTCCTTTCAGAGACTATGAATTTCTCTATGAGCCCTCTGCATTTCTCCCTATATCTATTATAGTTGACCCTACACCCTATCATACATCATGTATAGGATATGCAATTAAGCTTGGAGAGTATCCATCTCCACCTACATTATGGCCAGTCGATCCTCCAATGCCTGTCTCCCAAGTGGCACCTATCTTGAACCACCCCCTCTACCTCTTGCAAGTGATCCCCATCTGTCTCCTCCTCCTCCATGGGATCCTACTATGCTATCTCCATCTCCTCCATCCACTTTATCCAAGACCATCCTCCACCCTTGATCTCTCCTTGATCCAAGGACCATCTTTATCCTCTAATCATATCATGTCACTTGGTAATATCTCATCAATTCAATCCTCTCAACAATCCCCAACCATCGATCTTCCAAATCAATCCTATCCATCCAATCCCTCATAAAAAATTATAGATAGCCATCAACTGAAGCCATTTTCAAATCTCTATATAATGTAAATTTATACATTGTCATTTTAACTAGCAATCAACAATCGAACATCAAGAAGCACAACCAAAGATCAAGGTTTACATGGTAGTTAGTTATCTTTATTTCTTATATGCATTCCTTTATCTCTATCATGAGGTTGTTGAATGACACAAGAGAACTAAGAGGAGGGGTGAATCAGTTGTATGAAAAACTTTAACTTCTTTAAATCATAATCACTTTCACATTCACTTAACCTAACTCCTTATTCTATTATGAACATTAACAATGAATAGAAAAATTAAAATATCAACACATCAACACAATACACACATGAATGCCATATTTTTACATGGAAAAGCCTAAATATGGAAAAACCATGGTGAGTGTTAGATCATAAAAAAATGTAATAACAATACCAAATATCAATAGTGGCTCACTGCCAGGAGTGGCTTACTGTCAAGGTGGCTCATTGCCAAGGGTAGCTCACTTCTAGGGGTGGATCACTACTAGGGTGAACTAATTTAGTAGCATCTACACCATGCCTGAGTTTAGTTCTATTGAAGCACAATATATCTCTTCTACTCTGCTTTGGTTTTACACTTCGCACTTAGCTTTTCATCTTCACACCATAACACCTCAACCATGAATTCATTACATGTATTTATACCTATCATTAACCTTGGAATGAACATCAAAGTCAGCATTACAATCATCAACCATTGGAACAATCTCTGAGGTCAGCATACATACATACATCAAATTAGGACTGGACCTAATACAAACTTTTGGAATAAATAAATGAAGGAGGAACACTTCACACCTTAGCTTAGACTCAATTACATCTTCACATGCCTGGGAAAACTTTCTCAATCCACAAATCACCTCTGCAACAACTGTGACAAACCTAGTCAGCCAAAACTTATGCACATATCAAGAACACTTGGAAATATGCTTACAAGTTCTTCATTGTGGCTTGTAGATCAAGCACATGTCTTCAATATATTCTGGAGACAACATAGAGTCACTTGGGGGCCAACAAATCCAACCACAATAGATCTTAATCTAATACAACATACATCACTTGAAGAACATATCACAGATTGCTTCTTATTAGACACTGTGAAGCTCTACTAATCACTAACTTGCCTTCTAGAGCACAAAATGACAAATCCTTTGGAATGAAGATGACTAAGGACCTTAGAATTTTAAGTCTAGAACAACAAATCCAAAATCCAATCTACAGAGAAATGTAGAGAAAAACACTATCTCCCTATCACTTTGTAAACTTTGCCAGGCATACTCTTCATACTGGTGAATGGAACTTTTTCTACATAGTGATCCAGACAACCAAATTATGGATTTAGCCTCTTCAAAAACTTTTCTAAATCATATCCAAAGTCCATACTCCAGTCTTCAATACAGATAAAGTGTGGAACAAAATACTCAGACAATGTTCTTCAATCAATCAACAAACATCAATATCAGAAGACATAGCTTGCACCAATGACAACACAATTATGTTGACATCAATGACAACACTAGTTAGCACATACTTGCAACAATCTTCCCCTTTTTCATTGATGGAAACATATGATATGAAAAACATGTTCCACCATCAAGGCACAATTCTACTTCAGAACTCCCCCTTTCTTTCTACACTCTTACTCCCCCTAAGTTTTTCACATGATCTCTCTCCCCCTTTAACATCAATGGAAAAGGGATTTATATCTCTTCTACTACACATACTTGTACACTGCTACTCTGATAAGTCTAAAACCATTCTTTACTTCTATTAAATGCAACAATCATTTCAAACTACTACATGGTCCCCCTGGGAGGTAGCCTCCAATCATCAGTCCAAAGGAGAAATGTACTTTGAAGTACACTAAACTGTTGCACCTTCCTATGCATCTAGTTCAAGGAAGGAGGGGAAATAACCCCTAATTTCACTTGGAGATACTCAAATGTGTCTTTTGGAAGAGCCTTAGTGAATATATCAACAATTTGATCTTTTGTAGGCACATACTCAAGTGTTACCTCATTTTCTGTAACTTTCTCCCTTAAGAAGTGATACTTGATTGAAATGTGATTTATCTTTAAATGTATCATTGGATTCTTTGAAATATGGCACTTGTGTTATCACAAAGAATAGAGATTGGCCCATCAAAATCAAATTTGATAACCTTCAAGGTCTTCTTCATCCAGAGCACCTAAGTGCAGCATGATACTACAAAAATATATTCTACTTCTACAGTAGACAAGGAGATTGATTCTTGTTTCTTTCTATGCCAGGATACTACCCTATCTCCAAGGAAGAATGCACCTCCAATTGTGTTTTTCCTATCATCAGCACATCCAGCCCAATCTACATCTATATAGGCACTTAAGGAGAAATCATTATTCTTAGGATACCACAAGCAATGATCAGGAGTGCCTTTCAAATACTTGAATATCCTTTTTACTGCTCTCACATGTGATTCCCTAGGATCTGATTGAAATCTAGCCACAAGATAGACTATATGCATGATATTTGGCCTGGTAGCAATTAGGTAGAGCAGTCCTCCAATCATTGATCTGTACTTACTTTGATTATCTTTAGGAGATTCATCATTCTTGCTCAGTTTACAACTAGTAACCATAGGAGTGCATACCATTTTAGATTCTTCCATTCTAAACTTCTTCAACAATTCCTTGACATACTTTGACTGAGAGATGAAAATACCTTTGTCTGACTAATTGATTTGCAGTCCAAGGAAGAAATTCATCTCACCACACATGGACATCTCAAATTCTTGTTGCATTTCATTTACAAAATTCTTTCACATCTCTTCATTTCCACCAAAAATGATATCATCTACATAGACTTCAATAATCAAGATTTGATCTTTTCTTATCTTGATATACAAATTGCTATTTGCAGACCCTTTGTTAAAACCTTGCTACAACAGATACTTATCTAGTCTTGCATACCAAGCTCTAGGAGATTTCTTCAATCCATACAAGGCCTTCTTCAACTTACACACCATATCTAGTTTGTCTGATAATTGGAACCCATCTAGTTTCTCTATGTAGACTTCTTCTTCCATCTCACCATTTAGGAATGCAAATTCACATCCATCAAATATACTTTGAAGTTCTTATGTACTGCAAATCCAATGAACAGTCTGATAGCTTCTAGCCTTGCCACTGGAGAAAAAGTTTCTTCATAATCTATCCCTTCTACTTGTGAGTAACCCTTGCACACAAGTCTTGCCTTGTTTCTTACAACTTCTCCAGCTTCATTTAGTTTGTTCTGGAATACCCATTTTGTTCCAATCACATTCTTGTCTATAGGCCTGGAAACAAGTTCCCAAGTCTTATTATTTTTAATTTGCATTAGTCCCTCTTCCATTGCCTTGACCCAATGCTCATCATTGCATGAATCAATTACTGTTTTAGGTTCCATCTTTGGCAGTAGAGAGATTTACTTGTTCCTCTACAACCCTGCTTCTTTTCATCACACCTTTCCTTCTGTCACCAATAATCTAATCTTTAGAATGATCTCTTTGCACATACCTTAGAGTTTTAGGAGTTATTACTAGAGCCTCAGTTATAGTTTCTTCTTCTTCCGGAGCAGGTTCTTCCTCAGTCTGAACTTCCTTTTATTTGCCTTTTTTAACCTTTCTTGTATCAGTTTGTTCTATTGATGAATGTTTTTTGTCATGCCCACATTTCCCATGTAGTCATGACATGCATCACACATGTCATGTCCACATCTGTCATGTGGTCATGACACGAAATACCAAAAAAATTTTCATGCATTCCTAGAAATCCCCTTGCACGCGTAAGTGTGCTCAATGGCAATATGCCTAAGGCGTAAACAAGTCAGTCAAAGGCGGGGTAATACGATCACATGCACATTTCCCTTACGCGATGAAGGCCAACTAGGTGGGTAGATGTGATATGAATAACGTCGCTAATAGGGTTAGGATCGAAGAATCAAAACCCCATGTTTACCTAAGTGAATGAAGGGATCTTGACATAAGTCAAAATTAGAAGCCTAACTCTAATTCATAAGAATAAATTTAATGTCAAAACACAATGTCGGCAACCTAGCAAAAATAATGATTTAACACTTCGCAAGGTTAAAATTCACCAACTTAGCTAAACCCTAAATTCTGGAAAAATACGGCAGCATAATGCCTCACAGGCGTGAATAGGGTTTAGTTTAATAAAACTAATTTTGGTTGATAGTCTACTAGGTTTTTGGTTGGTTTAAAATGACTAATTTAATTAACTAATTAATTTGCTCTAGAATAAATAAAATTAAAATACTAAACTAATAATAATCTAAATTAAAATTAACCTCATCGATTAAGGTTTGCAAGCAATAGATTAATCCCATTGATTTAAAATTCAAATATACTTCAATAATCAAATTGGGGAAAATTAAAATGGGTTAACTAAGATTTCTTTCCAAGCTAATTAAATTAAAAACACTATAATAGCCCCATAGTTTAAATACCAAATTATATGATTACACCCACTAACCAAAATTTAATCATTCTTCTCAAAAGAATAAGTTCACTCACAATATTAAAATCTTCCTCCCAACCCATAAAAGAAAACAAATTTTAAAATACAAAAAAGAAAACAATAAGTGAGAGGGGAGTGTTTAAAATTAAATTTTTTAAAAAATGCAAGCCCTAAAGGAATCTCCAAAATAAAATATTATTATCATTATGGAGGAGAAACATAACCCTAGCCTCCATTTCATTTTGTTTCCTCTCCTCCTCTCCTCCATTTCTCTCCTCTCATTTTTTTTTTGCAATGGGCACCCATGGAGGGAGTCTCCATTTGGAGGTATATACATTCTGTATATATGTTTCTTTCTTTTTTGGCACAAACAATAGTAGAAGTATACATAGAATATATATATATATATATATATATATATATATATATATATATATATATATATATATATAATGTGTATCTGTAACGATGAGTAAAGGGGTATATAGAGAGAAATGGATGTTGGGCTGAGCTCAACTAGTGCAGGAGCACCTAACACAAGGCAATTAACTGTTTTATGTTCATTTTGTTGTTTTCAATAAGGTCCTATAAGACCTTTCGTGTAATAAGGTCTATTTGACCAATGCATGTCATGTTAGTTTGTATCTAGGTTTATGATGTAAGTCCCAAGGACACTTGTCGATCTGTAATCACAAAGGTTGTTAGGCAGTTGGAGGTTGTTAGATCTCCCAGCTGCTTGGATTAATTTCCCAGCCATTTGGAGTCAATTTAGTACTACTGAGGGTAAATAGATAAATACCCCAGAGATCATCGATTGTGGGGGTTGAAAAAAGTTGAGTGGTGCAATTGTGAGAACAAAGCATTTGTATACATTACTGAAAGCATAAATCACAAGTTCCTATTTTGTGTTATGCAATGTTCTGTTATTTGATCTCATTAGGTTTTCCTTTGTATAAATTGATTTGTTGTTTTGGGATCGAGATGGATCGCTAATCCATTCCACCGGTTAGATTTCTTTGAAATTGGTGGAATGGCTGTACAACATTTTTGTTTTGTTTTCGTTCTATTCATTTGGTTTTATGTTTGCATGATCGCGTGCAATATACTCTAATGAATCCTAGCATCCTCATGTGCTAGGTTGGCAAACTCTAAGATCTGTATGATTGTTGGAGAGACAGATCTGAGAAACTACAGGGTTTGCAAAGATTCAGATTGGCGAAGACTCGTGTGGTTTCACTGGGTATACATTCTGTGTCTATATCGTTAATGTATGTCAGGGTCATTTTGTGTGCATCTCGCAAGTGCATATGCAAGGGTACATGGTGAATAGTTAAGTTTTGCATCGAGGTGACAGAAGGTTTTGGAGAGAGTAGTCTGCAAGCTTTCGATGTTGGAAGTCTGACTGATAGTGTATTGGCATACAAAGGGAGTCAACGTTCAATCCTACCGAATGCCTATTCTGAATGCATGTTGAGAATGCATCTTTGGGATGTACATTATGCATATGCTTTGTATCAGATACAAGAGGTGACTGGTAGCAGTGGTAAGGAGAACCGGAAGTAGCAAGTCAAGTCTTGCATATACAAGGTTAGTTCATCAACGTATCGGCAAAGGAAGTCTCATCATGGCCAGTGTAGAATGTCACACCAACGACAAGCCATCAACATAGTGGCAAGAGGTTCAAGGTGTTCGCTGATGTTGGGAGCCACAGTGATGAGAATCATCATCGGCATATCGGCTTGAGTTGTTGAGTGTCCTCTGATAGCGAAGGTCCCGCCGATAGGTGAAAAGTTGAATCCCCATCGGAAAGAGGTGTGTGATTGGGAGACAAGGTTAAAGTTGTGCCGATAGTAGTTGTTTTGCCGATAGGCAAGTAAAATGTGGATATACGAAGGAGAATGCAGGTCAGGGTGTTTGGCTTTGCATCATAGTGGTATCAGAGCTAGAGAAAGGTCAGCAGAGGTGTTGGCATTGTCTGTGAATGTTTATGTCAGATAGAGAAAGTGAAGAAGGGGCTAGTGATATGCCTCCAAAGGGGATGACCATTGAAGTGGCCAAGAAATTTCAAGAGATGGAAGTGATGATCAAAACTGGAGTCAAAGAAGCACTCCAAGCTGAGTTGAAGACCTTGGGAAAAGGAAGGAAACCAGATGAGGAGTTTGATGGAGAAGGTGAGGATGGGGAAGAGGAGACAACCCCAGGACAGATAGATATATCTGTAGACTAGAAACAATTTTTGGAGGCCATAAAATCACTTGGTAAGGAGTCGTCTGAAACCAAAATGGAGGTTTTGATGTTTAGTGGAAAGATGGACATAGAGGAAGTCATCAAATGGATCGAGGCTCTGAATAACTATTTCAAGTACAAGAAGGTACCTGAGAATAGAAGAGTAAAGTTTGTGAAGACAAAATTGAAGGGCGCTACACTCATGTGGTGGAACTACACCCAGGGCGAAAGGGTGAAGAGTGGCAAGAACATGATCTCATCCTGGAGTCAGATGGTAGAGAGGATCAAGGTTCAGTTCCTACCAATGGATTATGAAGTGTAGATATACAAAAAAATGTAGAACCTCAGACAGAAGGATATGGATGTATCCACCTATACAGAGGAATTTCAAAAATTGTCTCTAACGTGTGGATTTACTGAGGATGAGAAAGGAAGAGTTGCCAGGTATATTAATGGCCTGAAGTATAGTATACAAGATAAGATTACCATCTTGACACCAGACACCGTGGACAAGTGTTTCCAGGTGGCACTGAGAGTAGAAGAGAAATTAAAGAGAAAAGGAGAACAACATAACAGAGGCAGAGGTGGAAAGAATTTTAGGGGAAGAAACAACTTTGGTGGCAGAAACCAGTTCCAAAAAAATCAAGGGGAGTCCAGTCAGCAAGAACATAGTGGAGCCAGAGGGGGTTTCAGAGGAAGGAGACCCAATGGAAGAGGCAGATTTGGTGGACCAGGTAGAGATCCTAATGTCTTCACGGGAAGATGTTATAATTGTAACCAAATCGGGCACATAGCAAGCAAGTGTCCGGAGAAAGCCTCAAGATCTCATGGAGGAGAGAGAAGGAGCCAGTTGATTCAAGAAGAAGATTGTCAGAGTGTGAATGCACCTATGGGAAGCACAGCTCCAGCACAAGATGGAGAGAGCCTCATGATGAGAAGGAAGATGCTGAAGGTACCATAGAATAGAGAACCACCACAGAGGAAGACACTGTTCAAAACTCTGTGTACCGTTACCGGCAAAAGGTGTAAGGTGATTGTTGATTCCGGTTCCACTGAAAATTTAGTTTCAGTAGAAATGGTAGAGAAATTGAATTTGAAAAGGTTACCACATGCGAGTCCATACAAAGTGTCATGGCTGAACAAAGGGCAGCAAGTCTTGGTCGATGAACAAGCTTGGGTTGAATTTCAGATAGGGGAATATGGGGACAAATTGTTGTGTGATATTATTCCCATGGATGCATGACATTTACTATTAGGTAGACCTTGGCAGTATGATGTACAAGCCCAGCATGATGGTAAATCCAATTTCTTTGTGATCACCAAGAATCGTAGACAGTATAAGATGGATCCTTTACCAGAAGAGGGTGTAGACCAGAATGTAGGCTCAAGTATCATGTTAATGAGTGGGAAAGAGTTTCTCCATACTTTGAAAGAAGAGGGAACCCAAGGGTATGCTCTGATTTTGAAACCTAAAGACAATTCTAATTTGTTTGAAAACAGCAAGGAAAAAGTCCCTAAGGAAGTGCGGGAATTGTTAGAGAAATATAAGGGTATCATGGTGGAGGATATACCCAATGTACTACCATAGTTCATTCTAAGTCTAATTGCATCAAATGAATAAACACATACAATTTCATATTATATTATCAGATAAATAAGCATCGAGATCCTACACATAGGATCACAAGTACATAAACAAGTTCCTTTACAAGAGAGTACAACATTACATTGTTTACAATATTGCTATCCAGATTACATTGGAGTACATATATCAAGATAACAATACATGATTCAACTAATATACAAGACTGAAACATGATCATAAGTATCTGCCTCCTCAAGCAAGAGCAAGATCTAAAATGTGTCATACAAGGTACATCTCTTTCTCGTACATGAACAACAGCAAGGGAAACCAATGGAGATAAAAGCACAACCACCCGACCATGTGGAACCCTAAGGTCCACCCCTCATGCTAGGAGATAACAATAAGGCCCCACTAAGAAAACAATCAAGAAAGATAGTAGACTAATAGGTGCAAGGACTACACAAGACTTCAATGCAACACAGGTCAAAAAGAACATCACAAGTAACGCAAACATCACTTCCAGAGGCATTCACAAAACAAAGGGGAGAACACAACAAGAGAATGCTAGACTGCAGTAGGGATGAGTTTCATCGCATGGTCCTAGCATGTGTTACCCTCACAGTCTCTAGTTAGACGCTGGCCCCCATCCATGGGTTACCCTGACAATCTCTCTCTAGGTGCCCCCATTTATGGTTACCTTGGCAGTCTCTCACTGGACACCGGCCCCATAGGGTGACACATGCAGAACCAACATTCCTTTCGTAAGGACAAGGAAGTTGATTTTGCCAACCACAGCCTTCTCATCTTATCCTTACAATGAACAAGCACTACAGGCATTAGTGAGACATCCAATTATCTTGATTACTGTGAAAACTACCCAACCCTCTAAATTTATTATTAAGTTATCACTAGATTAACAACTTCCAATGGGTTACCCTGACAAGCCACTTTGGGTGTTGACCCCACATTGAAAGCAACTCCACCTTCACTGCATCTAGATTCTCAAAGCCTAAAACAAAACCCAAGCATGAACTATCACATTTCTCATCATGATACATTTACAACACAAAACATACATCATTTCACATTACACAGAGCAAGGCATTACCCATCTTGCATAGTTATCATAACAACATGAATAGGTACACTGAGCAAGGCATTATCCATCTTACACAATCATCATAACCACATGAATAGGTACACTAAGTGAGGCATTATCCATCTTGCATAGTCATCATAACCACATGAATAGGTACACTGAACAAGGCATTATCCATCTTGCACATGTACCATACCAACTTGAATAGGAGGAAACATTCCAGAATAGTAATTTAATCAAGTCACATGATGCACACATAGCCAACTCCCACACAAGCATAGGATTGAAGCAAGAAGTTGAGTATACATTTCGTGGAAGTTTTCTACGGATGAAAAATGCCGCTTGGAACAGGTACCTTTTTTTTAAAACGGGTACTCGTTTAGGATTGAGTACCCATTTTATAACAAGTACCCATTTTATAACAGGTACCCATTATAAAATAGGTACTTGTTTCAAAACAGATACCCATTTTAAAATGGGTACCCATTATCAAACAGGTACCCCTTTTGAAACGAGTACCTGTTTTCAAAAAGTATTATTTTTTTTTACATGCCTATGGCTTATTTTTTTATTTTTTAGATAGGGGTACCTATTTCTAAAATTTTGAAATTTCAAACTCGCCAATTTGCATTGGTTTTAGGCTTGGAAACCCAAGTCTTAGCTTTGGACCTGCAACTAGGAGACCATGAAAACATTAAGAGAAAAAACTAGTTTCACCACTATGGCTGACGACTTTTTTTTAGAATAGTTTAATGAAATTAAAACCCATTATAGATCTAAAAGTCTAGTTTTCAAATATGTAATTTTTTCTATTATTGAACCTAATTTTCTATTTATTATTTATTTTCCAAACAAACTAACTCAACTTGAAATAACATAGATTACTATTTTTTTAATAACTTTTGATTTGAAAGTTTCTTGAAAAAAAAAATGTCTGACCAAACTAGACACTATTCTTGACATGATGAAAAAAATATTAGTGAATTGATTAGTTTAGGTCAAATTATGTTGGCCATACACGAGGGGTTTCTAAAAACACTAATTAGGGCCATTTAAAAATTAATTAAAAAAAAATATTTATCAAAAAATTACAAAAAAATATCTTGACCAAAATTTAACATCCTGAGAATCTTTCCATAAAAGGAATTAGAAAAATACATTAATTTAGGTCAAATTATGTTGGCCGTACACATGCATACTTTTGCAAAAAATAGGGGACTTTTAAAAAGCCACTTTTTGTACATTCAATAAAAAATCAACTTGCATCATCTGGGTATTAGAAAAAATTACATATTTGAATACTAGAAACAAAATCCTACATTTTATAATTTTATATCATCTTAATATTTTGTGCAAGTGCTTCAAATTATCACTCCAAGTATAACAAAATTTTAAAAACGGGAAAAACACTTCCACTTTTTGGACAAAAAGTGAACTCATCTTTTTGCACTTACCCCACACCCTCCTAGGCCTCTAGAATCATCTTCCCCAAATGACACAAACACTTGACACCACTAAAAACAATAGTCACACATCACATTCACTCTCAAATGCACAACATAAACTACGATCCTTCATCAATATTTCAAATACAATACCACAAATGCAACATATGATATAATGCACTAATTATAGGTTTTAAAGAATATAACATTAATCCAATCATGATCAATCATCTAACAATTATAAAGTAAATCTATCTCATCAATACAAAACTATAACTTTCTAATCACCAGTAGTAGTTACAATATGATCATAGGATATAAGTGTCTACTAGCAACAATATTTTAACTAATAATTCTCAAGACTTATGTTAATTTTATTTAATTAAAATGATTGCGAACAAACTGCAAATAACTCTAAGGCAGGCATACAAATTAAACACAACAATTATTTACACTATTTACACTCATCTAAATTTCATTAATTATTTAGATAATTTTGTAAATACTATTAAATATAACTGTATAAGCAAGGCTAAAAGCCTATAATATTAGAATGTTATAAATATCTTACATTAGTTAGAATCACAAGATACAAAACCCGAAGCTACAATAAAAGAACCTTGTTCTAAGGTTAGCTTGAGAGGAAAGAAATACAGAACAACAAAACATTCCTATAGATCTAACATTTTCATCAAATCTACCACACTTTTAACCACATGCATATGATAGGATCAGCACAAAATGAATTTGTTGAGAAGGCTTTAGAAGCTACCAACAATGCAAAATGTGAAAGCATAGACAGGGCACGTAGACTGATTGGTAGAATGCCTCAAAGACAGTCATATGATGAAAAGCAATGATCATAGGATATGCACAAAATAAATTTGTTCAAAAATATCAGAGAAACCCAGTTCAAAAATATAGAGTTATTGGTGATGCAACTAACTGTTTTAACAGAGATGAAATGGGTGAGAGGTAGACAGTCACAAAATATTCATATGTCAAATACAAAAAACTGGGTATAGTTAATTTTTGGATATAATTTAGACATCTAAGCCATGCACCATATATAAAAAAATTAGAGAAACCCAGTTCATAAAACTAAAGTTATAGCTAACTCAATAGACTGCTAAAACAAAGATGAAATGGGTGAGAGGTAGATAGTCACAAAATATTCATATCTCAAAAACAACAAACTAGGTATGGCTGATTTTTGGATATGATTTAGACATCTAGGCCGTGCACCATATATAAAAAAATTAGAGAAACTCAGTTTGTAAAAATAAAGTTATGGCTAGGGCAATAGACTGGATTCAGAAAATGTAGAAGAGAATTTACAGAATATTTTACTAAATCTAATGCAACAATAAATCAGAATCATATATCAGTCCATACCTAGAATATTACTTTTATCACATCTTTACAAAATTTCTAGTTCGCATCCATTTTCCCCCAAGTCTTTTCTTCTGGAAACTATCATTTATGGTGCCAAAATAAAAAAATGAAAACTTCCTAAGAGAGAGAGATCCCCAAATCATAAAACATATTCCCTATTTGAAATGCACACTCCCCTCCCCAAATTATGTGTTTAGATTTCCCAAAATAAAGTTGAGTATGCATAATCTCCCCCTTAATTTCTTCCAGAAGATTCTCCTTTATTACTTTCTTACAATTTGTTATTTTTAACCAAACAATAATTTCTCTCTGATTTTATTTATTTTAGAATTTGCTATTTATTTCATTTACAACCAAACAAAAATAGTTTCTTTCTACTTTTCTAAAATTAGTCTCTTACTTAAAAAAAAAAAAATTTCTAAGATTCCCTCTTGAGGTGCGTAACTACCACTTCTTCCAAGTGGCCAAAATAAAAAATAATTACTCAAGACAATAATAATAAATAAAAAGAATCTTTTTTAGACATAATAATACATATTTCCCTCACAACTATAATTTATAAAAGCATCTATATTTATTTATCTTTAGTTTGCAATTGCATTTATTATCATTATTATTATTATTTATTAATTTAACTTCTAATATAATATATTTTCCATAAACTAAATTTACATAAAGGAAATTGTATTTTTTTAATTAGAAATGCCTTCATAACTAATAATATTATTTTAATGCAACAATTAACCAAAGTATTAATCAAACAATTCCAAACTAAATAACCCAAATGCCAAACAATACCTGACACTATGCACGATCGGAAAGCAAGACCACCACAACAATGACTGACTACCATGTCCATACCGACAACACTGACTAGGTGCAAAACCAGATACTCATCCTTTTCAAGGATGATGGCTAACTAGGGAACCACATGTTATCTCTGTTCAATAGTTTCTATTGGGCTTAAGGCATGCTTAGACCTGTCAATTCAGGTGGAGTCGATGCTTGGTACCTACATCCTGTAGCAACCAAACAGTCAAATATATATATATAGTCAAATACACCGTGAAAGGGAATCGTAGCGTAGCAGGGTACTCACGCATGAGTAATACGACACTGTCCCTTTCACCATCACATCAAACATGTAATCACAACACACATAGCAATCAGTCATTGAATGACTAAATAAGAACCATCATCAGATAATCACATGATACACATAATAAGATTAATCCACACAAAACATCACAACATAACATCCTATGATATAGAATCAGTCACATAAAAATTAATTCTAACATATGACAATCATAGTAAGATCAACATCATAATCACCTGAATGTAAAAATGTTAGAGCATATAAATTATTAATGTCACAATAAAGATTATCGATAAAACATACTAACTGTCATATAAAACCACACATGAGCATAATCAAGAATGTCATCAACATGAATGTAGCATCTGCCAACATCATGTAATGTACAACATCAACTGTCTAACATACCCTAAATATTCCTATTATTTTACCTTCATCTTCATGCACCTTAGCCAGACTATCTACACATCCAAAATGAGAATGGAGGGGCACTACATCCTCCCCCTCGAACTTGACTTACTTCTGGAAGTCACAGACTAGGGTGGAAACATAACACATTAGTATTACAATTTTTTATTGCTAACATATGCATCCATATTAAGCAATTGTTCATAAGACAGACACAATCGTTCAATAAAGACACGAAGAACATCAATTCCTTACCTTTAAGGCATATCATGTGACCTACTTATAACCAATCACACATATTTTGAGAATTTCAAATGATTTAGGGAATTGCATTCACATATTAACAAAGAAAAATACATCTCATCTCTTATTTCCAGTATGGTTACCACTAATTACCGAACATGCAAAGTACAATCCTCCGCTGAGTCCTCCCTTGAACACACTATCAAAGGTTCGAAATGAACATGATAGAAACAACACTTAACATGAAATGGAACCAATAGAAACAATTCAGAATAGCCACCATAGAAATTAAAAAATTGCAAACTCAAGTGGGGGAATAATCAAATTCAATCTTAAGTCACAAAATGCCAACAATTTTCAGCAATAAATCAAGTATAAAGAAAAGAGTTTTGGTGACCACTCCTATCATAAGAGAGTTCAAAGAAAACAAATTCATTGTTAGCCCACCCACAACACATGAAACAACTATCAAAAATTCTAAAACAACCAATATTACAAACAAATCCACATCATGGTGTGACTAATTTTAGCCACAAAAGGGAGTATCTGCTACACAACACCCCAGGACTCAAAGTCCAGAATGCGTTAGAGAATGTACACCAAACACATAGACAACTAAGTTTTCTACATCTTCTTATCTAAGAAACTTTCATTCAAGAATTTAAGGCAACACAGTCGCTACTTATATATAAAAAAAATTCTATCTTTAATGCAGTACAATTCCTTTTTACCAACTATGCACATATGCAATTACTACCTTATGCAAAAAGATACTTACAGAGGAAATTTATGATGTCACACACAAGAATAATTCAAATTTCTAATTGACTTACAATATCACATTCAAGATCTCCTGGGTCCAACACACGCTCCAATTTGATCTCCTGCACACATTTTTTACAAAGGCATACACACTAATAACTTTCATAAATCACAACAGAATTTCCACATGAGGTCATGGCCAACTAAGAAATAGATATCAGATTAATAAGCAACCATGTAAAGATACCCCACACATGACAACACCACATAATCCACATGATGCCACTGAGTGATTAAATCATTCTAATACTTACTCATATAATGCAATTAACATAAAGATGGTATGGTGCTTCTACACCCATAGCTAAACATAACCCCCTAGTATGATTACTTCACCAAACAAGGGAACACAAAATACCACTAGCCTTTCACAACACCCCAGATAGAATGGGTACAGAATATTCACATCACTAGAGGGGGCATGGACCACACTCCTAATCACATGCACTAATAGTAATCATGCTTCTTTCTTCTAAAGCACTAGAGACCACAAGAGGGATTCAAGGCCTCAACAAATCAGCAAGCACTAACATTCAGGAAACACATATTGTCAGATATAACATCACATTTTTAGAAAAGGAAAGAGAACACATAGTAGACACATAAGTAAAACAAGGAATAAAGAATTTATTTCTTCCAAAATCAAAGAACAAGTCTATAAGTTTATTAATCTTCTAACGTCATACCAAGGCACACAGGTGACAGGTACTATTACCAAATCACCATAAGAGAAAAATGCTTAACCTACAGCAGCAACAACAATCCAAAGACCCCAGTGTTGTAAACTCAGCTCTGATACCAAATGTAACACCCTGCCAAGGAACCCAGAGGATAACACTACTAAGCTTACAAAAAGAACATATATATATATGTTAAACGAATGAATAACAACAATCATATATTTATTCCTAACATTTAAATTAAGCTTTATCCTCTAGGGTTCCATGGCTGCATTACTAATGAACTAAAACAAGATCTAACTAACATTATGAATTAACTAACAACCATAGTTCATTCTAAGTCTAATCGCATCAGATGAATAAACACATACAATTTCATATTATATTATCAGATAAATAAGCATCAATATCCTGCACATAGGATCACAAGTACATAAACAAGTTCCTTTACAAGAGAGCACAACATTACATTGTTTACAATATCGCTATCCAAATTACATTGGAGTATATATATCAAGATAACAGTACATGATTCAACTAATAGACAAGACTAAAACATGATCATAAGTATCTACCTCCTCAAGCAAGAGCAAGATCTGAAATCTACCATACAAGGTACATCCTTCTCATGCATGAACAATAGCAAGGGAAACCAACGAAGATAAAAGCACAACCACCTGACCATGTGGAACCCTAAGGTCCACCCCCCATGCTAGGAGATAACAATAAGGTCCCACTAAGAAAACAATCAAGAAAGATAGTAGACTAATAGGTGCAAGGACTACACAAGACTTCAATACAACATGGGTCAAAAAGAACATCACAAGTAATGTAAACATCACTTCTAGAGGCATTCACAAAACAAAGGGGAGAACACAACTAGAGAATAGTAGACTGCAGTAGGGATGAGCGTCATCACATGGTCCTAGCATGGGTTACCCTGACAGTCTCTAGCTAGACGTCGGCCCCCATCCATGGGTTACCCTAATAGTCTCTCGCTAGGCGCCAGACGCCATCTATGGTTACCCTAACAATCTCTCACTAGACGCCAGCTCCATAGGGTGACACATGCGGAACCAACATTCCTTTTGCGAGGACAAGGAAGTTGATTTTTCCAATTATGGCCTTCTCATCTCATCCTTAGCTTGAACGAGCACTACAGGCATGAGTGAGGCATCCAATTATCTTGATTAGTGTGAAAACTACCCAAGCCTCTAAATTTATTATTAAGTTATCACTAGATTAACACCTTCTAATGGGTTACCCTGACAAGCCACTTTGGGTGCCGGCCCCACATTGAAAGCCACTCCCCTTTCACTGCATCTAGATTCTCAAAGCCTAAAACAAAACCCAAGCATGAACTATCACATTTCTCATCATGATACATTTACAACACAAAACATACATCATTTCACATTACACAGAGCAAGGCATTAGCCATCTTACATTGTTATCATAACCACATGAATAGGTAGATTGAGCAAGGCATTATCCATCTTGCACAATCATCATAACCACATGAATAGGTACACTGAACAAGGCATTATCCATCTTGCATGTGTACCATACCAACTTGAATAGGAGGAAACATTCCAGAATAGCAATTTATTCAACTCACATGATGCACACATAGCCAACTCCCGCACAAGCACACCCTCATAGGCCTCTAGAATCATCTTCCCCAAATGACATAAACACTTGACACCACTAAACACAATAGTCACAAATCACATTCACTCTCAAATGCACAACATAAACTACGATTCTTCATCAATATTTCAAATACAATACCACAAATGCAACATATGATATAATGCACTAATTATGGGTCTTAAAGAATGTAACATTAATCCAATCATGATCAATCATCTAACAATTATAGAGTGAATCTATCTTATCAATACATAACTATAACTTTCTAATCACTAATAGTAGTTACAATATGATCATAGGATATAAGTGTCCATGAGCAACAATATTTTAACTAATAATTCTCAAGACTTATGTTAATTTCATTTAATTAAAATGATTGCGAACAAACTCCAAATAACTCTAAGGCATACAAATTAAACACAACAATTATTTACACTATTTACACTGATGTAAATTTTATTAATAATCTAGACAATTCTATAAATACTATTAAATATAACTGTATAAGCAAGGCTAAAAGCCTATAATATTATAATGCTATAAATATCTTACACTAGTTAGAATCCCAAGATACAAAACCTGAAGCTACAATAAAAGAACCTTGTTCTAAGGTTAGCTTGAGAGGAAAGAAATACAGAACAACTAAACATTCCTATAGATCTAACATTTTCATCAAATCTACCACGCTTTCAACCACATGCATATGATAGGATCAACACAAAATGAATTTATTGAGAAGGCTTTAAAAGCTACCAACAATGCAAAATGTGAAAGCATAGATAGGGCATGCAGACTGATTGGTAGAATGCCTCAAAAAGAGTCATATGATGGAAAGAAATGATCATAGGATATGCACAAAATGAATTTGTTAAAAAATCTCAGAGAAACCTAGCTCGAAAGTATAGAGTTATTGGTGACGCAGCTAACTGTTATAACAGAGACGAAACTGGTGAGAGGTAGATAGTCACAAAATATTCATATCTAAAAAATGACAAACTAGGTATGGCTAATTCTTAGATATGATTTATACATCCAAACCATGCACCATATATAAAAAAATCAAAGAAACCTAGTTCGTAAAACTAAATTTATAGCTAACGCAACAGATCGCTAAAACAGAGATGAAATGGGTGAGAGGTAGATAGTCACAAAATATTCATATCTCAAAAATGACAAACTGGGTATGACTGATTTTTGGATATGATTTAGACATCCAAGCCGTACACCATATAGAAAACATTTAGAAAAACCCAATTCATAAAAATAAAGTTATAGCTAACGTAATAGACTAGGTTTAGAAAATGTAGAAGAGAATTCACAGAATATTTTACTAAATCTAATGTAACAATAAATTAGATTCATATATCAATCCATACCTAGAATATTACTTCTATCACATCTTCACAAAATTCCTAGTTCGCATCCATTTTCCCCCAAGTCTTTTCTTCTGGAAACTATTGTTTATGGCGCCAAAAGAAAAAATGAAAAATTTTTGAGAGAAAGAAATCCCCAAAACATAAAACATATTCCCTATTTGAAATGCATGCTCCCCTCCCCAAATTATGTCTTTAGATTTCCCAAAATAAAGTTGAGCATGCATAACCACCCCCATAATTTCTTCCAGAAGATTCTTCTTTTTTACTTTCTTACAATTTGCTATTTTTAACCAAACAATAATTTCTCTTTGATTTTATTTATTTTAGAATTTGCTATTTATTTCATTTATAACCAAACAAAAATAGTTTCTTTCTACTTTTCTAAAATTATTCTCTTACTCAAAAGAAACAATTATTTCTATGATTCCCTCTTGAGATGCGTAACTACCACTTCTTCCAAGTGGCCAAAATAGTAATGCGACATTGTCCCTTTTACCATCACATCAAACACATAATCACAACACACATAGCAATCAGTTATTGAATGACTTAATAAGAACCATCATCAGATAATCGCATGATACACATAATAAGATTAATCCACAGAAAACATCACAACATAACATCCTATGATATAGAATCAGTCACTTAAAAATTAATTCTAACATATGACAATCATAGTAAGATCAACATTATAATTACCTAAATGTAAAACAATGTGAGAGCATATAAATTATCAGTGTCACAATAAAGATTATCCATAAAACATACTAACTGTAATATAAAACCACACATGAGCATAATCAAGAATGTCATCAACATGAATGTAGCATCTACCAACATCATATAATGTACAACATCACCTATCTAACATACCCTAAATATTTCTATTATTTTACCTTCATCTTCATGCTCCTTAGCCAGACTATCTGCACATCCAAGATGAGAATGGAGGGGCACTACATATAGATTCTATCTTTACACATGCCAATTGTATTTTCTTGAAAGTTTCTAAATCCTTTTCAACAAATTTAGTTTGTGCATATCCTACAATCATGGTATTTCATGAGACCACATTTCTTTGAGACATTCGGTTAAGCAATTCACATGCCTTGTCTATGCTTCCACATTTTGCATACATGTCTACCAAAGCATTTCCAACTACAACATTTGACAGAACTCCCCTATCCTTTATATTTTTGTGGATACCTATACCATGTTCCAAAGCTCCCATTTGGTGTAGGGTGGCAGTACACTAGCAAATGTAAACTGATTGAGTTGGAGACCTATTTATTACATATGGTGAAATAGTGTGATTGCCTCGTGAGGACAACCATGTCTTTTGTATGCTACAATAAACACATTCCATGAGAGGCTATCTCGTTCTTTTCTATGATCAAACACTTTATGGTCATCCATGAAATAGTTAGTTTGAATTTGGTTTGTTTATGGGTAGGAATTTAGCAATTGACTGTTGATTATTAACGTCGACGGAATAGGGGAACGAAAACAATATTGATGAAAGAACAGGTTAAGCAAACCCACATGTGCCACCTAAACCATCAAAACCATCAAAACTTAGAGTGTGTTGTTTAAGTGCAGCCCTCTAAAATAATTGAGCCCAATGGAAATTTGCAAGTTATTTGTTATTTTCAAACTCTCAAAAGATGTGCCATTATGGAAACTTAATGTCAAACACTGGTGACAAGCATTTTGAATTTTTGAAGTTAAATTTAAAATCATCATTATAAACTGACATTTATAAAATGTGTTGCATTTTGAAGAGTTATTCCAACGTAATTGTGTTTATGTTGCAAGTCAATAAAATAATTTGCAATGAAAACACATTTACCTATATTAATGGTGATACTGCCATCAATTACAGAGGCGTGTCAACATTAACATACTAAGTTCAGACAATGTAAATGGAATATTAAGATAAATTACAAAAACAACCAATGCCATATTCTATGCAAACACTTATCTTCCCAAAGTAAAGACAGCATGCCTCAGTATCTATTGGCTTCAACATCAAATCTAATCATTACACTTTTCTAATTGCACCCAACTTAAACATCATCGGGATTAATAGTCAAATAATCAACAGTAATTTTACACTTCATCCATACCAAAAAGTGGTAAATATTGACAAAGGATGGTATTTTAACAAATGTGATAATGAAATTGAACCATTTATACATGTGGTGGCGTTTTACTTTATTTTTAACAATATTAATTATACTATACCATCTACTATTCATTCAAATTTTATTAGTAGTGTTATTTTGTTAATATATTTTTAATGGTGAAATAAATCATCATTTCTCATATCTCATTTAATTTTGGGTTTATTTTAATGGAAACATTTTATTGTAATTATATGTTTATAGGTAATGTACTTTTGTGTTAAGTTTGGTTTATGATTCAATTTTTATTCATATCCACTATCTATTTTTACACTTACTACCATACATTTGTCATTTACTAGTCATTTATACACCTCTATTCACACATATTTCAATACATTCACTCCATGCCTCAAATTAGCATTTTACCCTAAGGTTCACTTTTGCACCACTTTGGATGACTTGATTCAATCTCGAGGCAATAGGATTGACATTGAAATTGAAATATTGACACATTTCACATGTCTAGTTGGCACACAATGGTCAAATGGAAAGGGGAAGGCTGACCTAAAATTTTAATTCTAATTCTAAAAGTTCAAGGGTCATTTCTATAATTATGCATGTGACCAAGGTCATTTGTGCAACTATGGATTTGACCTTGAGTGACTAATGTATAAATCTAAGGATTAGGACCAATCATTCATAGTGAGTGCAAATGAATATAGATAATGCTTGAGTTATAGGCTAACTATCTACAAAAGATGTGTAACTTATACACTTCTCATTTCATAAAAGATAATTGGAACAAAGTGAGTCCAAAATGAAGGGAAAAGTGTAAGGTATGAAAATTTCACCATTTCAAATTTGCATTATAATAAACATAAAAGAAAATACCCCCTAAGCTTGGATGGGGAAAATTTTACTTTGACAGCTCCTCTAAGGGTAACCTAGGCTAGGCAAGCAAGGGTGGTCTAATAAGGAAAAGAAGAGGTCAACTCATTACTGCTTTTGTTGAGAATTTAGGATTTCAGATAAACAACTATGTTGAAGCCTCTGCTACTCTACAAGGGATAGTTATGGCCAAAGTGTTAGATTTAGAGCAGACAACTGAGAGGGGGGGTGAATCAGTTGTCTAAAACTTTCTTCACTTTCAACACTTATATTCACTTGGCAGTAATAATAAATCAAAACATGAAACTTAATGAAATTAATCAAGAGCAAAAATACATCAATACAAGAGACACAAAGATTTTGACGTGGAAAACCTGGTTAGGGGAAAAACTACGGGGTGATTAACCCAAGAATGTACTCTCTGTTAGAAGAATAGAAAGAACAAAATGGCACATGCCAATTAGGGCTCACTGCCTGAGCACACTGCTCACAAGAGGCTCACTGCCTACAAGAGACACACTATCTACAAAAGAATAAGTATCACATATTTGAACTGGAAAATAGCATCTTCACCATGCTTGAGTTAGTTTCATTTAAGCCCAAACCTTTTGCTCTACCGTTCGCTCTTCTCCTTGCTACCACTCACTCATCTCTACATCTCCTTCTTTGAAATGACTTCGCAATCCCTTATTTATACATGACACCAACTTAGGAAAAAAAATCTAAGTTGGCACACATCCACAAGAACATCCGCAAGATGTATAATTCATCCGGTCGGCCAGTCACAGAAAGAACATCATCATCTGGAAGTTATTCTTCATTTCTGGGACTCCAATTCTAATGTAGACCATAAACACATACTGAGCATGATCCAAAGACCTCCACAAACTTGTCTGAAATGCCAAGAACATCCGCACTACCTCTACTTACTGAAACTCTTCTCTCCTTCATCCAGAACCTCAAGAACACAGTCTGTCATTACTGTCACAAGGGAATAGATACTTTCGGACCTTCAGACCACAAACCAATCAATTTTCCACACCATAAAGACTTCCCAAACACTTCCTCAAATCCGCAGAACCGGAGAATGCATTACCAGATCTCACCGGACCTATCTGTATCACTCTGTCATCACCAAACATTTGCTAGAATCGGTTCCACTTGAACTGCCATAACTACTTCAAATATTCATGCGGAGCTCTGAAATCTCTACTAGAACAACTTAAGACACATATCTACAAACCCTTTGATCCGCATCCTCTGATCCTCATCCTGCCTTGGACTTTTACCTTATGCCATCACTGTTCTTCACTATTCCTGATTGAGACTGATTTTCTCAATATCCTCAGCACACAACTCATCCAACCTTATCATTAATGTAACAGGAGTATGTTGGCATCAATGACAACACCAGTTAGGCCCATACTTGCGATAATCTCCCCCTTTGTCATTGATGGCAACATATGATGTGAAAAACTATTTTAACCATCATGACAAGAAAATTTCTTACCTGTCACAACTCCCCTTAACAGAAACAACCATTCACATGTCTTCTCTTCCTTTATTGCTCCCCTTTGATCAGCGACCACTTGTTTTTCACATGTCTTCTCTCCCCCTTTGACATCAATGGCAAAGGGTACATACTTGCAATAAAAAACCATGCCTGTTGCTCCCCTTGAGTAGCAGCTCCCCATCATCAGTCCAGACCAGAAGATGTGACTGTGAAATCCACCAGACTGATGCACACCAGTGCACCTTAGTTCACCACTGGAGGGGCAATAACCCCTAACTTCTCCCTGAGATACTCAAAAGAGTCCTTAGGTAGAGGTTTAGTAAAGATGTCTGCAATCTGATCCTTTGAAGGCACAAACTCCAATCTAACTTCATTCTTGTTTACTTGCTCTCTCAAAAAGTGAAACTTGATGGATATATGTTTGGTCTTTGAATGCAACACCAGATTCTTAGATATGTTTATTGCACTTGAATTATCATAGAAAATTGTGATGGGCTCCTCATACTCTACTCTGATGTCTCTTAACATCTGTTTCATCCATAAGACTTGAGTACAACTTCTTGCTGTAGCAATATATTATGCTTCTACAGTGGACAGAGATATTGCTTCTTGTTTCTTGCTTAACCAAGAAACCAATCTCTTCCCTAGAAAGAATGCTCCACCATTGGTACTCTTCCGGTCATCCACATCTCCTGCCCAATCAGCATCTGTATATGCATGAAGAGAGAAATCATGATCTCTAGTATACCACAACCCATACTCAACTATTCCCTTTAGATATCTAAAAATCTTCTTGATTGCCATAACATGAGATTCTCTAGGATCAGCTTGGAACCTAGCAACAAGACCGATAGCCTGCATAATGTCTGGTCTAGTTTGAGTGAGATACAACAATCCTCCAATCATTGACCTATATTTTGTCTGATCAACCTTGGGAGAGTCATCATCTTTGCTCAACTTGCATCCAGTTGCCATTGGAGTGTTCATTGGCTTTGTGTCTTCCATCCCAAATTTTCTCAACAATTCTTTCACATATTTTGACTGAGAAATGAAGATTCCTTGCTTTGTTTGAGTAATTTGTAGGCCCAAAAAGAAATTCATTTCTCCAAGCATAGACATCTCAAACTCACTTTTCATTTGATTTGCAAAAGTTTTGCACAAACTATCTCTTCCTCCAAAAATGATATCATCAACAAATACTTCAACAATTAAGATATTTTCATGATCAATTTTGAAATACAAATTACTGTTAGCAGTACCTTTGTTGAAACCAATCTTCAAGAGATGTTTATCCAATCTTTCATACCAGGCTCTTGGGGCTTGCTTCAGTCCATATAGTGCCTTTTTCAATTTGCAGACCATGTCACCATGATCAGACAATTGAAATCCATCTGGTTGCTCAATGTACACCTCTTCTTCCAAGTTTCCATTTAGGAAGGCATATTTGACATCCATCTGATACACCTTGAAATCCTTGAAAGCAGCAAATGCAAGAAATAATCTGACTGCTTCAATTCTTGCCACAGGAGCAAAAGTCTCTTCAAAATCAACTCCTTTAATCTGAGAGTAACCCTTGTAGACCAATCTAGCTTTATTTCTGATTACTTCACCAACTTCATTCAGTTTGTTCTGGAAGACCCATTTGGTTCCAATCACATTCTTGTTTCTAGGTCTGGGAACAAGATCCCAAGTATGATTTTTCTCAATTTGTATTAGTTCTTCCTCCATTGCTTTTGACCAATTTTCATCATTGCAAGCTTCATTCATAGTCTTAGGTTCAATCTTTGAAATCAGACAATATTCATATGAATTTTGAGCAATTCTCCTTCTTGTTTGCACTCCTTTGCTTTTGTCACCTATGATCTGATCTTCAGAGTGGTTTAGAGTAACATACCTTGGAACTTTGGGGGTTTCTTGCATCTCTAATTCTTGATCAGTCTCATTAAGATATAACTCTTCTTCCTGACTTACCGGATCAACTTGACTTGGTTTCTCAGAAGAGGCTTGGACACTTTGAATCTGAATACCATCATCTTCATCATACTCATGAATTCATGAGGGTCTTTCAATTTCTTCATCAACCTTCACATTTACACTTTCTACCATCTTTCTTAGTCTCTTGTTGTAACACCAGTATGCTTTGCTTTGAGTAGAGTAACCCAAGAATATTCCTTCATCACTTCTAGCATCAAACTTTCCTAGATCTTCATCCCTTTTAATGTAACATCTACTACCAAAAACTCTGAAATATGTCACAGTGGGAGTAATACCAAACCAAAGTTCATAAGGAGTCTTACCAGTATTATTTCTAATTTGAACTCGATTGAGAGTGTAGACTGCAGTGCTGACAGCTTCTCTCCAATAGATCTGAGGAACATTTGCTTCCATTATCATGGTCCTGGATGGTCCAGTTCTTTCTCTCAACTACTCCATTTTGCTGTGGAGTTCTAGGGGCAAACAACTGTCTCTTTATTCCATGTTTCTCACAGAAATCTATGAACTCACTGGATGTGAATTCTCCACCTCTATCAGACCTCAGACATTTCAATTTTAATCTGGTTTCATTCTCCACCATGACATTGAATATTTTAAATTTCTCAAGTGCTTCTGATTTTTCTTTTAGAAAGGTTACCCACATCATCTGGGAGTAGTCATCAATTAGCAACATGAAGTATCTATCACCTTGGACAGTCCTAACTCTTGCCGGACCACAAAGATCAGTATGAACTAAGTCCAATAGTCCAGTAGAAGACAATTCCTTACTTTTGAAAGTTACTCTACTCAATTTGCCCAACTGACATTCTTTGCATAAGCTATTAGTAGGTTTTACTAATTTTGGAAGATCTCTTATACCCTGAGTATTGCTTATCTTGATGATATTATCAAAATTCACATGACACATCCTCCTATGCCATAACCAACTTTGATCAATTTAAGCAAATAAGCAACTTTTACCAGTACCAACCAAGTGGAAGATATTACCTTTAGTTTGAGTACCGGATGCAATCTCTGTTTCGGAGCTCTCAAAGATCTTGCATTTTCTATTTCTGAATCTGAGATCATAGCCTTTGTCCACCAGTTGTCCAACACTGAGAAGATTGTGCTTTAATCCTTCAACATATAGTACATTACTGGTTTTGTTCTTTCCATCAAGAGAAATAGTTCCTCTACCTTTGATCTTGCCAGCAGAATTATCTCTAAAATTTACAATTCCTCCTTCATATTTTTCCAAACTTAAGAACTTATTCTTGTCACCAATCATATGGTGAGAGCATCCACTGTCAATGACCCAATCATCCTTTGTTTCAACTTGGGCAGCTAGAGCTCTTTCTTCAACTTTAAGATTGACAGATACAGAGGATATTGGTTCCTCTTCTTTGATAGCAATAAACACCCATTCATTACTGGATTTGTTTCCTAGCTCTGATTCATCATCTGTTACTCCTTCATTATCATCTTCTTCATGAACATAGTAACAATTCTTTTGAAACCTTGATCTATTAGGATTTGGTCTTGAAAATCTTTCTGGACATCTTGAGGCAAAATGACCAATTTTATTGCAGTTAAAACACTTGAAAGGTAATTTTCCTTCATACTTACTAGATCCTCTTGGCAGTCTCTTTGTAATAAGGGCTTCAAGATGAGCAGTTTCAGCTTCTTCTTCATCCAAGTCTTTTCTTGCTTTTTCATACCATGATGGGTTCTGTTGGCACTCGTTTTGACCTGGAGGCTGGGCTTGTTTGTTGGAGGGTTTCTTCCTTCAAACCCTAGGTGTTCCTGTTCATCGGCAAGAGCTTGGTCTATCGGCGAAGGATATTGTGGTTCTGCCGACAATGTTGGTTGTGCCGATGGGGGTACCTCAAGTGTTATCAGCATGAGTTTGCATGTGTCTTGGCGATCATTTCAGTAGCACAGTGTCTTCTTCCATCACTGAGACTTTGTGCTATCAGCGAATGAGATTGTTATTCTACCGATGGTGTTGGTCTTGCTGACCGGGGTAAGTCATGTATTCATCGGCAGGAGTGGGAGCTATCGGGTGAGCGGTCAGATGTTGGGCTGACAGTGTAGTGTCTGGCCGATAAGATTCATCGGCGTGTGTCTTACCGAGGAAAGTGGGGTTGACGTTTGGCATCGGTAAGACTACTGTGATCGGCCAATGTGTTTTGTGGTTCGCCGATAGAAGGAAGTCACCCCGATGGGGAATGCCATCGGGATGACTTTGTGTTCGGTTTGACCGACGGTGGAGTATGTAGGATTTGGCGATCGGTGAGACTTTGGCTGTCGGGCTAGCCGTTGGAAGGTCCGCCGATGGAGTGTCTCTGGCCGACGAGGGTGTCATCGGCATAGGCCACACCGAGAGGGGAGCATGGAGTGGTCATCGGTGTGAATGGTATCATCGGCAGAGGATGTTTCTGCTTGGCCGACGGTTGAGGGTCTCGCCGACAGAGGATGTGTGTATCGGGGTGAGCAGTGTGGTCGGCTAGGGAGTTTCTCGTTGCTCCGATGGGTAATGTCTCGCTGAGGGGATGACTTGGCAATGTTTTGGATGGCCATCGGCGTAACCTTTGACATCAGCGTAGGTATTTTGTTGCTCGCCGATGGTTTTGGTCTCACCGACAGACAAGGAATGTGAAATAGGCGTCGGCATAACCTTTGAGGTCGGCAGGAGATTTGTGGAGCTGGCTGATGGGGATGTTGGTGACTTGTGGAGATGTTGCGATCGACGAGACCACTGTGGTCGGTAGGAGATCTGTGGGGTAGGCCGATAGTGTATGTCATGGCGATGGGCTGTGGGCGAAGGGTTGTGTGTCGAGCGTGGCAAAAGCGCTCGACACCTATTATGTGTGCGCTCCCATTTTTAAACTAATGAAGGAGTCTCCTCACCGTGAATGTGGGATTATCCCCTTGCATTATTTTTGAACTCGCGGTAGAACACGTTTTGGCGGGAATTCCTTTTTGAATGCAGCGACAGTTTTTCTGGTGAGAACGGGTGGTTGAGATCCTTAATGGCGACTGTGCTGGGGCATGGGCAAGTTGTTGCACAGTCAGGTACTGGATTTTTGACATGAAGACTTCCAGATAGTGGCGCGTGACTCGAGGCCCCCCTTTGTCTGCTGCATTAACATTTTCTGAGCGCCATTCCTTCTGAGGACTGTATCTGGCGGATTTTTTGGTATTTTGTCATGTAATTAATTGCTGTGGTACACTTTCTGGCTGTTATAAGCAGGAAGTGTTACTCATTTAGAGGTTGTTGAAAGTTGAACATTTTGGCTCTGTAACACAATACAGTTCATTTTGGTTGCTCTGTACAGCTAAACCTGTGAGTTTATGTATCTCTTGTTGAACGTTTTGGCATGAATCTGCTAATTTCATGGTTAATCTTGTATGAATAATGCTATGTTTGCATGTGTTTTGTTAATTCTGTCTCCAGTATTGCATATATCTTTCTTCTGAGTCTGGATATTTAAGCAATATTTGAGACTCTAGAACATAGAATTCCTGTGTTGAATGTCTGATCTTTTAACTTCTGCTCAAAGGTAGATTAAACTGTTTTCAGATTAAACATTGGGAAGGGTATACTGCAGTAGGGATGCCATAAGTAGAGATAACTTAACACTCTGTGTTGGGAGATATCTGTAAGGCAGGTATCATATATATCCCCCTGAAATCCAGTTTTAGCTATTCATACTGATCATTCACAGGTGTATGTCTACTGACTCCAGGCCCTAGATAGGCACCAATCTTGCTTTGTGTTTGTGTTACAACCATGTCCAGCTTTGCATCCAAACTTAAAATCAAAATTGAAATCTAAAACAAACATTAGGACATTAGAATTAGTTTTAGGATCCTCAGTCCTCTATCTACAACTGCAAATAGGCCCAAAGCTAGCCCCTTTGCTCTTATCTTTCAGTTTTGGTCTACTTACAGGAGGACTTATCTGCTTTCCGACAGCATCCCAATCCTTGTATGCGTATCTCATGGATGTTGAGTAGGGAATACCCCCTAGGTCTTGCAGAGCCTGAAGAAGAAGAGGAGATAAAATATAGAGTCTATCTCCTACATTGTTGGCCCCTGGCCCAGAGATCCTGTTGATCACTGATGGCTACCTTGTAGGGAAATCTGGGAATAAGCATCCAGTCTGGGAAAAAACCAACAGAAATTGGTGACTCTACTGGGGATTGAGAAGTAAAAGTACTATCTAATCATCTCCAGTAATATATCTGTGACCCATCCGAGTCACCAACAGAAATTGGCGACTCCGCTGGGGACGGTGATTTGAAAATTGTTATTTTTGAAAGAACCCTGATTTATAAAAGAAAACAGTTCCTAGTAATAGGTGGCGACTCCGAAGTAATCTCCCAACCGGTCAAAGTAAAATTTATATGCAGGGGAGAAGATCCCAACAAAATCCTTTATTTGAAGAGTTACCAGTAACAAGAAGAATGATGTACAGAAGAAAGGGAGCTGTCTCAGTTAGTCATGAGGGTTCCCCTAGAAAAAATGATGATATGCAAGACAATCCAAGGTCTTCAGACAAGACAGTGCCCTACTTTTCAAATGCAGAAGCTGATATTCAGGGTGCATATGAGAGGCAACAGGGTGGTAACATGAGAATGAGGTCAGAGGTGTTCCAAGAACGCCCATTTCTAGACCCTAGTGAAAGGTTTGAAGAGGCAGAGTCTCTGAGGGATGATGAAGACGAAGATCAGAATATGATAAAACCATCCTCCTCTAGGCCCAGCGAGGAAGAACTAGCTGATGAAATTAGGAGCTTAAGGGCCGAGTTTGAATATTAGCAGGCAATATCAATCAGAGATGACTTGAGGAAGAAAGTGCAAGCTTTGAGGACTGCCCAGAATAATTCAATTCCTACCCTTGAGAATGCAAATGTGCAGAGACATCAACAGAGAAATGAAGTGCAACATCAGCATAATGATGAGAGACAAAATGTGAATGATGCTAGGATACCACTGAACAATGTAAGAAACCAGAATGCAAACAGAAATATTAATGTTAATCAGTTAAACAGACAGCCAATGTAGCTAGATAGATTCAGGCAGCTGGTATTTGATGGTATTCCTGGGTATCCTAACCCCATTGATAAGCATCTGAGGCTGCAAGTGCCTAAATTTTTAGGAAACAACACTGTGTCAGGAGAAGATCATCTAAAAGCCTTTCAAAATGTCATGGATAACTTTGAGGTTGAACATGAGGATGTTTTCATGAAGTCATTCATGCAATCCTTAATAAATGAGGCAAGAGAATGGTACAAGAATCTGCCTGACCGGAGTATTTCATCATGGGATGATTTTAAAAGGATGTTCAAAGAGCAATATGGTGACAAAACTGACCCTAGCTTTTTTGTAAATGAGTTCACCAGTATCACTAAAGGGTCAAATGAGCAGGTTGCAGATTTTAATGCAAGATTTACTAAAGTGTTAAACAAATTGCCACATCACATGAGGCCAAATGAACCAATGTGCATAATATTGTATATCAATGCCTTTGATGCAAAAATTGCATATGGATTAAGAGATAAAGGTCCTGCTACTCTCAGGGATGCTTTCAGAATTGCAGTAAATATTGAGAACAACAGGAAAGCATCAGGCAAGACTAACAGAAGGGATGATGTGAAAATTCTGCAGAATCCAAACAAGCCTCAAAACACTCAAGGTAATACATCTGCCCCTGAAGATAAGATAGACAAATTGGCAAATGTTGTTAAGGACCTAAGCTATAGATTAGCTAGAAGTGAAAAAGGGATAGGTCCTGATAGGCAAGTCTATCAAAGGTAGGAAAAGAGGCCATCATTGCATGAAATGCCTTATAATACCAATTGGCATGATGGTAAACCTATATTCCCACGTAACAACACAAATCAAAGAGCTCAACATGTCAAAGAAACTCCCGATCCTCTAAAGAAAGCTGTAAATATTGTTGATGATGCTCCATGGTGTATGATTTGTCAGATGCCACATTCACAGTTACAGTGTATGATTGCTCAGTCCTTGTGTGATAATACTACATCTTGTAATGAATGCAATGAGCCACATTATGTGCAAGATGATGATGTAAATATGATGTCCATAAGCAATGGATACACTCTTTATGATGCTGATGAGAGTACAAATGATGGAACTCAGGGCTGCCAACAGTTCCCATATGATGAAGATGATGAAGTTAACTATGCCTATGCTCAAAACTCACATAATTTTCTGAGTAACTTACAACGACCTTCTGATGAGGAAATTAGGGCCTTCACAGCTGCAGCAGTTGCTCAAGTCAAGAGCAACTACAATCTCAGAGGTAAAAATCAAGTAAGCAGCCCATATCAGTCGGAAGATATTTCTGCAGGTCAGCCAGTGCATGGTCATAAAGGAATTGAATCACAAAAAAGGCAGTGGGTTAATAATAAACAGAATTTCAGACATAGAACAGGTCATGAATCCCAAGGACCAGAAAATAGAATCCCTCAGGCTGAAGATCAAGGTAAAGGTTCCCAAGACAAGAATGATGATCAGGGAACTATGAAAGTAAAAGCTAAATCAGTGCAGGATAAGAGTAAGATTGTGGAGCAAGCTACAACTGTTATACAAAATTATGCTCCATTTGATATAGCTCAAGTCCTCTCCCAGGTAAAAGTCTCTATTCCACTTATGGAACTGATGAAAGTGGAAGAAATTAAGAATAGGACAATATCGCTAATTTCAGGGGTACCTTTTCAAGCTAAACAAAATGCTCAGACCCAGGGTGACAAGCATGTCATGTGTAATGAAGAAGATGAGGCTCCTGAAGTCTATTTAGGAGTGACTACGACAAAGTGTCCTTCACAAGTGGAACCATTTTATGTTTCCCTGGTTATAAATGGAAAAATAATTAGAAATTGTATGCTTGACTCTGGAGCATCTACAAATGTCATGCCTTTCGCCATCATGCAACAAGCTGGATTGAAAATTGACAAGGCATGTGGAAAATGTTATGCTATGGATGCCAGAGAGGTACCAGTTATTGGGATCATGAAGGATGTAGATTTCAAACTGGCAGCATTTCTTGAAAAAAGATATAAAATGAATATAACAGTGGTTGACATCAAGCCACAGTATGGTATGTTGTTGTCAAGAAGATGGGCAGCACTAATTGGTGGAAGTATGCAGCTGGACCTGTCATATGCCATGATTCCAATGAATGGCAGGGATGTTAAGCTAATCAGAGAACAAAGATCATCAGAGACAATGGAAGACCAAGAAGCAGAGGAACAGATATGCTTTGTAAACACTGACTGTGATAACTTCAAGGTTGTCTCAGATGATAGAGAAGATAAAAAGAAAAATGTCTGCATTGAAGAATTGGATCAGCAAGGTTTGTGGACCATGTTTTTTGATGGAGCTTGTGCAAAAGAAGGCTCTGGAGCTGGAGTTGTTTTCCTGTCTCCAACTGGTAAGCTCCTCAAATTCTCTTTCTTGCTGAGGTTTGTTTGCACAAACAACATTGCAGAATATGAGGCTTTACTCTTAGGCCTAAATATTGCTCTCAAACATGGAATCAAAATGCTAAGAGTATTTGGGGATTCTGAGCTGATTGTATCCCAAATTAGAGATAGGTATGCTTCAAAAAACAAAAGATTGAAACAATACAAGCATGCTGTTTGGGATACCATTGAACTATTTGATGCATTTTCAATAGGCTGGGTAGAGAGGTCAAAGAATGTTATGGCTGATTTCTTAGCCAATGTTGCAATAAGGCCAGATGACATCACTCTGTCAGATGTTACAAATGTAGAAGTTAAAATTAGGCCTGCAGTACCAGAAAATATATGCAGTTGGCAAGTGTTTAATGATGATAGGGACTTGTTAAAATTTTTGCACTGCATAGATGAATATGAGAATCAAGAAATTGATTTCCAAGCTTTTGCAGAGACTATAGATGGAAAAGAAACTCTTGTGGGAAAAGAGATAGTTCAATTGAAGACTAATAAAATCCCCAGAGGATTAGTAGCTTTGGAAAGAGCTTTTGACAGTAGAGATAAATTGGTCACAAGGACATCTCCCACAAATAAGGAAGATTTAGAAGAGATAAATTTGGGGACTTCTCAGGCCCCTCAGAAGGTATACATTGGTAAACAGCTCAAACCACACATTAAGAGTATGCTGATTGCATTACTGAAAAAGTATAAACATGTTTTTGCTTGGTCATATGAGGACCTAAAAGCCTATAGGGAAGATTTATTCCAGCATGAGATCCCATTGAAGCCTGGAGCTAAGCCATTTAGACAAAGGCAAAGACCTATTAATCCTACCTTAGCTCCAAAGATGCAAGAAGAACTCAAAAGGCTCAGGGAGGCTGGAATAATTGTGCCAATCAGGCATTCAACTTGGGTGTCTAACCTTGTCCCAGTCAGAAAAAAGAATGGTGATATTAGGCTTTGTGTTGACTTCAGGAACTTGAATGTATCCTCTTTAAAGGATAACTATCCACTGCCTAATATGGAAGCTATGTTGCAGAGAGTGACTGGTTGTGAACTCTTGTCCATGATGGACGGATTTTCAGGTTATAATCAGGTGAAGGTGAAGGAATCAGAACAGTATAAGACTGCCTTTACCACTCCATGGGGAACTTATGTGTATGCTAGAATGCCCTTCGGACTAACCAATGCAGGTGCTACATTTCAAAGAGCAATGGATGTTGCTTTTGCAGGGTTGATTGATTCAATCCTGGTTGTATATCAGGATGACTTGACTGCTTACTCAAAGAAAGAAGAGCAGCATTGTTTGCATCTGAAGCAGATTTTCATAAGAGCACTAGAGTATGGTATTTCTTTAAATCCAAAGAAATGTGCCTTTGGGGTAGTTGAAGGAAAGCTCCTGGGACATATTGTTTCCAAGGATGGAGTCAGGATAGATCCAGAGAGAGTGGCTGCTATTGACAGAATTCAAATGCCAAAAATTGTAAAAGGAGTTCAGTCCTTCTTTGGACAGATAAATTTTGTTAGGAGATTTGTTCCCAACTTTGCAGAAACCACAAGGAACATTTCCAAGATGATGAGGAAGGATGCCACTGTCCACTGGGAAAGTGAAGCAATTGAATCATTTCAGAGTATCAAAGAGGCAATCAAAATGGCCCCTGTTCTTAAGTCTCCTGATTTTTCTAGGCCATTCCAATTGTTTTCATTTGCTTCCTTTCATACTGTTGCTGCATGTTTGCTACAAAAAAATGAAGATGGTTTTGAACAGCCCATCGCTTTCTTCAGTATGTCCTTGCAGGCCTCTGAGTTGAAGTATGATATTATGGAAAAACAGGCATATGCACTAGTCCGAGCCATCAAAAGTTTCAGACCATACCTGGTAGGATCACATATAATTGCATATGTACCCCATGCAGCAGTCAAAGATATTTTCACTCAATAGGAAGTGACTGGAAGAAGGTGTAGATGGATAAACAAACTGCAGGAGTTCAACATAGAAATACAAATTACCAAGTTGGTAAGAGGGCAAGGATTAGCCAAGATGATGGCACAGTCAAACTTGGAAGCATGCCAAGTTAATGTAATCCAAAATGAGAATGTAAATGTATCAAGATCTGAATGGTACAAGGACATTATATACTACTTGCAAAATCTGAATTGTCCTTCCCATTTCAGTGACAGTCAAAAGAGGACTTTAAAGTTACATGCAATCAGGTATGTTATTGTTCAAGGTGAGCTATACTGGAAAAACCCTGATGGTGTGCTGCTGAGATGTGTGGATGAGGATATGGCTAACAATGTTTTGATTGATATGCATAAAGGATTGTGTGGTGGACATTATACTGCCCAAACAACAACTCATAAAATTCTCAGAGCAGGATATTGGTGGCCCACTCTCTTTTCAGATGCACAAAGGTTAGTGAGGAAGTGTGACCCTTGCCAAAGATTTTCAGGAAAGTTGAAATATGATGGTGCTTTACCCCTCAAGACTGTAACTGTGGATGCTCCATTTCAGCAATGGGGAATTGACTTCATAGGGGAAATTGCAGACAAATCAAGTGGGGGACACAGTTGGATTTTGGTGGCAACAGATTATTTTACCAAATGGATTGAGGCCATTCCAACTAAGAGAGCTACAAGTAAGGTGGTGACAGATTTCATGCTAGAAAATATTATCATCAGGTTTGGAGTACCATTCAAGATAGTCACTGATAATGCTATGTACTTTAGATTAGGTGAATTTGTTGATTTTTGCAACAGGTATGGGATAAATTTATCATATGCATCACCATATCACCCACAAGGGAATGGTCAAGCAGAATCAAGCAATAAAAGCATCATGAAAATTATCAAGAGGATACTGGACAAGAACAAGAGAGCTTGGGACTCAAAATTAAAGTTAGCCATATGGGCTGACAGAGTGACAGTGAAGAGGGCTATTGGGATGTCACCCTTTGAGCTAGTATATGGTGCATCAGCCAGATTGCCCATAAACAATCTCCTACCAGTTTACAGATTCATCCAGGAAAATGATGAGGAGATTGAAGATTCCATGACAGAAAGAGTGAATCAGCTAGTTGCACTGGATGAAGACAGAAGGAAAGCCCACCAGATCAATCTCAAGAGACAACAAGAGGTGAAATATCAGTTTGACAGGAGAGCTACTAAAAGGAAATTTCAGGTCAATGATCTGGTGCTCATATGGAATGCAAAAGATCAGGACAAGGGTAAACATGGTAAATTCGAACCCTTATGGATGGGCCCATATCATATTTGCAGCACTCATGGGGAGGATTCTTATTTCCTCCAGGCCCTAGATGGTGAAGTTCTGGAATTGCCTGTGCATGGCCAATTCCTTAAGTTCTATTTTGCATAGATGACTTGTCGTTGTGCACATTTGTAAAAACATGTATATAGTGTAAATGTCTTGTGCAGTTCATGCTTTTTGGTTTTTTGCCTGGTCTACCCGGAGATCTGGTTCTCGCTGCAGGTTTTCACCTGCACGTCCCCATTCGGAGCTAGTGTTGGCACTCGTTTTGACCTGGAGGCTGGGCTTGTTTGTTGGAGGGTTTCTTCCTTCAAACCCTAGGTGTTCCTATTCATCGGCAAGAGCTTGGTCTATCGGCGAAGGATATTGTGGTTCTGCCGACAATGTTGGTCGTGCCGATGGGGGTACCTCAAGTGTTATCGGCATGAGTTTGCATGTGTCTTGGCGATCATTTCAGTAGCACGGTGTCTTCTTCCATCGCTGAGACTTTGTGCTATCGGCGAATGAGATTGTTGTTCTACCGATGGTGTTGGTCTTGCCGACCGGGGTAAGTCATGTATTCATCGGCAGGAGTGGGAGCTATCGGGTGAGTGGTCAGATGTTGGGCCGACAGTGTAGTGTCTGGCCGATAAGATTCATCGGCGTGTGTCTTACCGAGGAAAGTGGGGTTGACATTTGGCATCGGTAAGACTACTGTGATCGGCCAATGTGTTTTGTGGTTCACCGATAGAAGGAAGTCACCTCGATGGGGAATGCCATCGGGATGACTTTGTGTTCGGTTTGACCGACGGTGGAGTATGTAGGATTTGGCGATCGGCGAGACTTTGGCTGTCAGGCTAGCCATTGGAAGGTCCGCCGATGGAGTGTCTCTGGCTGACGAGGGTGTCATCAGCGTAGGTCACACCGAGAGGGGAGCATGGAGTGGTCATCAGTGTGAATGGTATCATCGGCAGAGGATGTTTCTGCTTGGCCGACAGTTGAGGGTCTCACCGACAGAGGATGTGTGTATCGGGGTGAGTAGTGTGGTCGGCCAGGGAGTTTCTCGTTGCTCCGATGGGTAATGTCTCGCCGAGGGGATGACTTGGCAATGTTTTGGATGGCCATCGGCGTAACCTTTGACATCAGCGTAGGTATTTTGTTGCTCGCCGATGGTTTTGGTCTCACCGACAGACAAGGAATGTGAAATAGGCGTCGGCATAACCTTTGAGGTCAGCAGGAGATTTGTGGAGCTGGCCGATGGGGATGTTGGTGACTTGTGGAGATGTTGCGATCGGCGAGACCACTGTGGTCGGCAGGAGATCTGTGGGGTAGGCCGATAGTGTATGTCATGGCGATGGGCTGTGGGTGAAGGGTTGTGTGTCGAGCGTGGCAAAAGCGCTCGACACCTATTATGTGTGCGCTCCCATTTTTAAACTAATGAAGGAGTCTCCTCACCGTGAATGTGGGATTATCCCCTTGCATTATTTTTGAACCCGCGGTAGAACGCGTTTTGGCGGGAATTCCTTTTTGAATGCAGCGACAGTTTTTCTGGTGACAACGGGTGGTTGAGATCCTTAATGGCAACTGTGTTGGGGCATGGGCGAGTTGTTGCACAGTCAGGTACCAGATTTTTGACATGAAGACTTCCAGATAGTGGCACGTGGCTTGAGGCCCCCCTTTGTCTACTGCATTAACATTTTCTGAGCGCCATTCCTTCTGAGGACTGTATCTGGTAGATTTTTTGGTATTTTGTCATGTAATTAATTGCTGTGGTACACTTTCTGGCTGTTATAAGTAGGAAGTGTTAGTCATTTAGAGGTTGTTGAAAGTTGAACATTTTGGCTCTGTAACACAATACAGTTCATTTTGGTTGCTCTGTACAGCTAAACCTGTGAGTTTATGTATCTCTTGTTGAACGTTTTGGCATGAATCCGCTGATTTCATGGTTAATCTTGTATGAATAATGCTATGTTTGCATGTGTTTTGTTAATTCTGTCTCCAGTATTGCATATATCTTTCTTCTGAGTCTGGATATTTAAGCAATATTTGAGACTCTAGAACATAGAATTCCTGTGTTGAATGTCTGATCTTTTAACTTCTGCTCAAAGGTAGATTAAACTATTTTCAGATTAAACATTGGGAAGGGTATACTACAGTAGGGATGCCATAAGTAGAGATAACTTAACACTCTATGTTGGGAGATATCTGTAAGGTAGGTATCATATATATCCCCCTGAAATCTAGTTTTAGCTGTTCATACTGATCATTCACAGGTGTATGTCTACTGACTCCAGGCCCTGGATAGGCACCAATCTTGCTTTGTGTTTGTGTTACAACCATGTCCAGCTTTGCATCCAAACTTAAAATCAAAATTGAAATCTAAAATAACCATTAGGACATTAGAATTAGTTTTAGGATCCTCAGTCCTCTGTCTACAACTGCAAATAGGCCCAAAGCTAGCCCCTTTGCTCTTATCTTTCAGTTTTGGTCTACTTACAGGAGGACTTATCTGCTTTCCGACAGCATCCCAATCCTTGTATGCGTATCTCATGGATGTTGAGTAGGGAATACCCCCCTAGGTCTTGCAGAGCCTGAAGAAGAAGAGGAGATAAAATATAGAGTCTATCTCCTACACTGTTGGCCCCTGGCCCAGAGATCCTGTTGATCACTAATGGCTACCTTGTAGGGAAATCTAGGAATAAGCATCCAGTTTGGGAAAAAACCAACAGATTCCTTGCAGAATTTTCCCCCGGATCAAACCTTTGTTTCCCCTTTATAGAGGCACTGGCTTTGAATGCAGATTCAGTCTTTGGAGGATCATCTCCAAACTCGGCCATTTCAAAACCAGCTAACTTACCAACCAATTGATCTCTTGTGACTGTTGTGTGAGCTCTGAATTCTTCGATTGCAAAAGCCTTGATTTTATAAGACTTAGGAAGGGATCTGAGAACTTTGCCAACAATCTCATCTTCACTCTGGGTTCCACCTGCATTTCTAATTCCACAAACCAGCTCATTCACTCTTGGCATAAAAGAGGTAATATTTTCATCATTTCTCATCTTCAGTTTTTGAAACTTCCCTTTTAGACTCTGTAACCTTGCACATTTAACAAACTGGTCTCCTTCATGCAAAAGTTCTAGTTTTTTCTAAATCTCAAAGGTAGTTGGTAGATCAATAACATTTGAGAGTTCTGAGTCAAATAATGCGCTTAAAAGAGCCTCTTTGGTCTGCAGATTGTTTTTAACATCTGTGATTTCATTTAGGGTTGTCAGACCACCCTGTGGAGGTACATAAGCTTTTGTAACCATGGACCAGTATGCAAATCCCATGCACTGCAAGTGACATTCCATGCGACCTTTCCAAAGAGCAAAGTTGGTTCCATCAAACTTCAGACTATGCTTCTTGTAGGATGACATCCTAGATCTTCTCAAGTAGTTAAGCTCCTTTCAGAGGAACTTGGCTCTGATACCAATTGTTAGATTTAGAGTAGACAACTGAGAGGGGGGGTGAATCAGTTGTCTAAAACTTTCTTCACTTTCAACACTTATATTCACTTGGTAGTAATAATAAATCAAAACATGAAACTTAATGAAATTAATCAAGAGCAGAAATACATCAATACAAGAGACCAAGATTTTGACGTGAAAAACCTAGTTAGGGGAAAAACCACGGGGTGATTAACCCAAGAATGTATTCTCTATTAGAAGAATAGAAAGAACAAAATGGCACATGCCAATTAGGGCTCACTGCCCAAGCACACTGCTCACAAGAGGCTCACTACCTATAAGAGACACACTATCTACAAAAGAATAAGTATCACATACTTGAACTAGAAAATAGCATCTTCACCATGCTTGAGTTAGTTCCATTTAAGCCCAAACCTTCTGCTCTGCCTTTCACTCTTCTCGTTGCTACCACTCACTCATCTCCACATCTCCTTCTTTGAAATGACTTCGTAATCCCTTATTTATACATGACATCAACTTAGGAACAAACATCTAAGTCAGGACACATCCACAAGAACATCCGCAAGATGTATAATTCATCTGGTCGGCCAGTCACAGAAAGAACATCATCATCTGGAAGTTATTCTTCATTTCTGGGACTCCAATTCTAATGCAGACCATAAACATATACTGAGCATGATCCAAAGACCTCCACAAGATTGGCTGAAACACCAAAAACATCTGCACTACCTCTACTTACTGAAACTTTTCTCTCCTTCATCCAGAACCTCAAGAACATAGTCTGCCATTACTGTCACAAGGGAATAGATACTTCCGGACCTCCAAACCACAAACCAATCGATTTTCCACACCACATAGACTTCCCAAACACTTCCTCAAATCCACAGAACCGGAGAATGCATTACCGGATCTCATCGGACCTATCTGTATCACTCTGTCATCACTGAACATTTGCCAGAACCGGTTCCACTTGAACTACCATAACTACTTCAAATATTCATGCGGACCTCTAAAATCTCTACTCGAACAATGCAAGACACATATCTACAAACCCTTTGATCCGCATCCTCTGATCCTCATCCTGCCTTGGAATTTTACCTTATGCCATCACTGTTCTTCACTATTCCTGATTGAGATTGATTTTCTCAATATCCTCAGCACACAACTCATCCAACCTTATCATTAATGTAACAAGAGTATGTTGGCATCAATGACAACACCAATTAGACCCATACTTGCAACAGATCCATCATGGTTAACTCATGTTCCAAATTGTATGAAAAATGCTTCACAAATCTTTCAACTAAATCAAAAAATGTTGTGATAGATCCTTTGGATTACTATAAGAACAATTCAAGAGGTTGTCACCCTAAGCTTCTAGGAAGAGCCTAATTAGATATATGTCACTATAGGAAATCTCTTGACATGCCATATAGAACTCTTACACATGGTCTTGTGGATCTACCTTCCCATTATACTTATCAAATTTGGATATTTCAAAATATAGAGGGAAAGGTATTTGTGACATTGCTATGTCAAAAGGATGGGGACATATCTCTTCAAACTTGTATCATTTGTTTTGATTTTAGGTCCTTGTTTGTAACCCTTGTGTTGGATCTTTTATGGCTTGCTACTATTAGTCAAATAGAGTATAGTGAGGTGGTATTGGTATAATAAAATTAGGTTAATGTTGTTGATAGGTTTGGTTGTTTGGATTGGTTTGATATTATTTATAAATTTAATTGTTTGTATTGGTTTGTTTTTGTTGATAGGCTTGATTGATTGGATTGCTTTTATATGTTGTTAATAGGTTTTCCATGAAAGTTTGGGTGATGAGGGCCTTGTTTTGTTTTGATTTTGAGTCATACTATGAGGTTTTCTTCTGTCTTTTCTTTTGTTTAATATTTTTGTGATCAACATTGCCATCTTGCTTTGGAGGTTCTTGACTTATTATTAAGATTGTCAAAATTATATTTTGTGAGTAACTTAGTTCCTGATTCTCTAAGGTGCATAAGTATGTCCCCCCTATTATGGTGTGTGTATTAGTGTATTAGGGTGTTCCCTTGTTCTAGGTTAGCATAGTCATGATATCCATGGGAATACTCACTTTGCTATGGGTGGCTATTTTTGATAGAAAAACCTATCTACCAGAGGCTAAGGTTTTATTCTCTATTATATGTAGTAAACCTCAGTGTGGTGCAATAAAAGGGATAACTTAGATATGCAATAAGTATAAACTAAATTATAAGAAAATATATATATATACACATCATTATACATAAAATATATATTAATATACTTTAATGGCTTATACATGTCTTATAGTTAATTCCTCTTGTGTTACTCTCACATATCATCTTCCTTATTCTCACACATATATAATTCATATGATCCATAATCTTCTCTCTCACTTTTCCCTTCTTTATATAGCCTCTTAATGCCTTTTTATAATGCCTTTCAATCATATCCTTCGATAATAACACTTAATTATCTTCTTCCCATGAATTTACCTTTTCCTTTATGATATTTTACTCTTTTTAGCTTATTTAGACATATTACAGGTGTTTTAGGGCTATTTAAGTGGTAAATACTGGATATATGGGTCTAGAAATTATCAAAATTACATATGTGGTGCATCACAACCTTCTATATACTATCAACATTCTCCCTAAGCCTAAAAAATTGTCTTGTCCTCAAGAAAACCTCGTGAAATCACTTGTAACATTCAAGAGTTAATCATGATAGCCTTTCCTTCTATAGATATTCATTTGTGTTGGTAGAAATTTGCACTACACCTCTTTTTTGCTGTGACATGCTTCCATTTTATTTATGTCTTTGTCCTTGTTCTTTACTTATAGGGTTATTATTGCAAGTATGAGTAGCAAGTGTTTTCATTGATGTCAACACCTAAGGTCAGCATCTAAGGAAGTTACTTGGTTAAGTTGGAACAAGTGTTTGATTGTTCTGTCTCCCAGAATAGTGCAGTGTTTTACTTCACATTTCGTTAGTATTGTAGACCGGAGTGTGAGATTGTGATATGATTTAGAGAAGTGTCTACAGATGTTAGATCCTGAGTTTGGTGGTCTGGAACACTGTGTAGGAAAAGATCTATTCACCAGTTCGAAGACTGTGTCTGGTAATGTGTGCAGAGTGACAGGGAGAAAATGTTCTGCTCCACATTTCTCTGCAGATCAGAATTTGGCTTTGCGGTTTTGAACTTAAGCTTGGAAAGTCCATAGCTATCTTCATTCTAGAGGATTTGTGATTTGGTAGTCTGAAAGATAAATTTGTGTTGTTATACTTCAGGTGAAAGTTGCTGAGTTCAAGTGATATTTGTTGTCTTCTATTATCTCCAAGTGAGATTTGTTGTGAATGGATTTGTTAGCTCTCAGGTGAATCTATGTTGTTCGTGGATGTTTCAAGATCATGTTAAAGCATTGCACAAGGTCCACTGGTTATGATTGCGATTGAGGAAGCATGTGATTAAGAATTCTCCCAATTTATGTTGTTTGACCGATGGTAGAAGGTAGATTGCCTTACGGATCAAAGATATGTTTTGGATCAATGTCTTAATTGGTTAAATATTTTATATGAACCTATATGAACATGCTTGTGCAAGGATTTGGGTCTGCATAGCATATAATGCATTGGATTTAGTTGATAAGCTACATCTTTTAATATACACGTTTCATATATTGGATGTCAACTTGATTATGGATCAAATCATGATGCGGATATATAAGAGAAATGAATTTTGGTTGAGGAAATGATGATGAGCAATGTGATCAATGCGAGTATGAGAATAGAAAAGAAGAGATAAAAGATTAGTGATGATGAAGACTCAGGATTCAATATTCAATTGCTAAATGACTGCAGCCTGGCATATTGATAGATACTTTTGTAGTATTCATATTTCCTACATAAATTCATTTGTACTTGGCAGAGAGCCATCTTCATCTAGGTAGTGAGCCTAGTAGTGAGCCTCCAGTAGGGTTTAACAGCCCTTAGGGTTTAACAACCCTCACTGTAATCTTTCTAGGTTTAGGGTTGAGGCAGTGAGCTTGCTAGGCCTAGTTGTACTTCACAGCAGTAAGTCAGCATGTTCTAGGCTTGAGGAGTGACCAAGCCTGAACATCACCATTTGTAAAAGATTGCAATATATATTGAGAGCTAATCCTCTTCATGGTTTTTCATTTTCTTAGGTTTTTCACATAAAAATCTAGTGTCTAGATTGTGTTTGATCTTACAACTGTGTTTAAGGTTCTAATTTTACGCTTTCATGGTTTAATCATAATAACAGTGGACAAGTGATTAATGTTTTAAAGTGAAGAAGTAGTTAAGGTTTTGGGACAACTAATTCACCCCCCCCTTTCAGTTGTCTGGTGCATTTCAACAATTAGTATCAGAGAGAGATTCCTTGGAAGCAAGCTTAACAACTTGAGGTAGATCTGGGATGGCGTACATCAAGGTTGCTCTTGAAGACCTAGAAAGAACTACAGAAAAAATCAGAGATCTAAAGGAGAATGTTAAAGAAGCAGATGAATGTATCATAAAATTAAGAGAGCAAGTCTAGAAGCTTAAAGAAATATATGAGGCAACTAAACAACTGATATTAGCAAGTGAAACCTTAAATGATTTGAAAGTGGAAGTTGTTGAAAGAGCAAAAGTAGAAGAAGACCTAAATCTATTGGTAGAAGATAAATCAAAAAAATGTGCTAAGCTTGAAGAGGAAATTTTGATCTTGAAGTCAAACTTGGAGAAAACAAATTTTTTTGAAGCAAAATTTAAGATCAGCTCTGCAAAACTTGATGAGATGATTGCTAGTCAGAAGAGTCCTGATGACAAAGAAGGCTTGGGATTTTGGAAAGGTGAAAGTTCTAAAATAGAACAAGAAAGGAATGCTAAGATCAAGAAGAAAAAAGAAAAACATACTCATAATCAAAGAAACAGACCTAGAAGACCACCAGTCAGGCAACCAAATGCTCAAAGGTACTCATCTTTCAATGGTTATTGTAATTCATGCAATAAGTTTGGTCATAAGGCTACTCAGTGTAGGAGCAGAAGGAATCAAAATGTTCCATCATTCTCTAGTCAGTGTTTCAATTGCAAGAAAATTGGTCATAGAGAAAAATTAATGTAGAAATCATATTAGAAAAGGTTTCAACAATGGAAGGAATGATCAATGTTTCAAAGGTAAATGTTTCACATGCAATAAAGTTGGTCATAAAGCTATTGTATGTAGAAGTAAAGTGAGTCAGAATTCTATTAGGTGCTATGGATGCTATAAAATGGGACACAGGGCTAATGAGTGTAGAAGTCAAGTGACAAACGACTATGGCAAGAATAGGACAATTGAATACTTTAGTGGCTACTATTATATATGCAATAAATTTGGGCATAAGGTTAACCTATGTAGGTCAAGGATGAATGGAATGAAAAATGGTTAGAAAAATACTGTGTGCTCCAATTGCAACAAGCCTAGACATATTCTTGATTGGCACAAGATTTTGCAGAAGTAAGAACATGAAGAAGGATAATCAAGCAGAGTTGAAGAAACCAGTGGAAAAGGTTGATCCGGTAGAAGTCAAGAAGGAGATGAACAAGGTTTGGGTCAAGAAGGAAGTAAATGAAGTTAGAGATGGGGCTACACTAGATTCTGGAGCAGATACTTCCTCTAGGAAGTAAATTAGAAAATCTGGCTCAGGGGGAGCTGTATTGAAAATTCTAAATCCCCTAGCCAGTTAGTCAATGCTAAGATTCAACATAAAGATATGATGTGAAAATTTATGTGACAGATCGCTTGAAAAGAACTCCATAGATCAAGATATAAAAGGATTCTGGTCCAGAAGCCTAAAATGACTAAGTATGAGCAGTATACAAAGTAAGTGATAGAGATTAGGTCAGTATGCCTCCACAGTTGAAGATCATTATATGTAGTTCAGGTATGTTGTCCATAGATATTTGGTGAACATATTTTCTAGTGTTCAAGTTCTAACTTCCTCCAGAAGTCACATGGTGAATTGTCTAAGTCCGATGAATAGAGTTAAGCTTAAAACAGTGTAAAGCATCTAAGTATTTTGGTCCGCATTCTTCTGCTATTAAGTATTTTGATTTATGGTTCTGAAGGTATGCTAAGAGGTCAATGATGATTGTTGGATATGAATTCTAGAGTCTCATATGGTCTGTTTGGGTCCGCTATTGAAGATTATGCTCTGCAGATCTGGCATATGGTTATTGATCAGTGATTACATCTACATCCAAAAGTTTGTCTGATCTTGATAATTGGCTTGAGAATAATGAGTAATAGAAATTCATGATTGTTTTCAGTACCTAGTAGTTTTCTTTGGAAATATTTTGAAAATCTATAGATGAACTCAGAGGTGAATGATTATGAATTAGATGAGCTTTTAAGGCAATGATTGAGAATGAGATATAACTGAGGATCTAATGCTTAACGTTTGATAGAGGAAGTGAGTTCACATCAAATGAATTCAATATTTTCTGTAAAGAAGGGATAAAGAGACAATTGTCTACTAAGACTCCTCAGTAGAATGAAGTTGTTGAAAGGAAGCACAGGATAGTCCAAGAAGTTGCTAGATCAGTGATGAAGGAAGCTGACCTACTAGAGGTATACTGGAGAAAAGATATACATACTTCTGTCTACATTCAAAATAGAGTTCAAGTCAAAAGTGCTACAATAAGAATCTGGGAAAGATCATTGAGAGTGCTAATGTGAAGGTTGATGAAGTCAAAGAAAGAATATCAGATCTGAGTAGCTATGAATCAAAAGAATAAGAAGATAGTCAAGTTGAAGAAGAAGAAACTCTGGAAAGAATTCCTAAGTTCCCTAGGGATTGTGCAGTAGTACCACACTGAAGACTAGATTTTGGGTAAAAGGAGAAAAGATGCATTGACAAAGAAAAAGAATTGCAGATGAACAAGTAAATCTTTGTTGAACCTATAATAGTGGATGAGCCATGCAAGGATAAGTTTTCGATCAAGGCAATGGAAAAATGAACTAATGCAGATTATGAAGAATCAAACTTGGGAAATTGTCTCAAGACCATAGATCAAATTGAATGAGAATAGAGAAGTGGTGAGGAATAAGGCAAGGCTGTGTAAAAGGTATTCATAAGTGGAAATAAAGACTCCAAGGAAACTCTTGTTCCGGTAGCATAAATGGAGGCTATTAGGTTGTTTCTAGCCTTTGCAGCACATAAAGATTTCAAAGCAGATATGAAGACTACTTGCTTGAATGGAAGGATGAAGAAGACATCATTTTAACTAGACTGATGATAAGGGAAGCCTGTAGGAGAAAAGTTATAGACAGATTAGTGTTGACCTAAGAAAATCGATGGCTATATGTGTTGACAGTGATTGATATGCATTATTTTCATAAGTTGTCATGAAGGTTGATAAAAGATGGAATGTTATGTTCCCTAAGAAGAAGGAAAACTCATGGTTGGATGTCATACCCTGATTTGAGAAAAGTCAAGTCTGAAGCTTTGAGAAGACAAGATATGCATGTGAAGGTCCTAATGTGAGCTAGAGTTGATATAGTCTGATGTGTACTCCTAAGGGAGACTATTTAGAGCAGTAAAAAGAAAAAGGTGTAGTAGTGCAGGTAGTAATTAGAGATGGTTGTTGAAGTCAAGAGGTTCATGAGGTTACCTCTCAGGGTAAGTAGATAGATGATATGAGTTTCTGATAAAGAGCAGTAAGTGTTGCAGTATTATTGACAAAGGAAATAGTGCAATAGAAACAAGATTTGAAGTTGAACTTTGATAACCAAAGAAGAGATAATTAAAAGTCCTGACACCCTTTGCCATTGATGTCAAAGGGAGAGATAATTTCATGTGAAAAACTAAAGTTGTAGTTAGAGAAAGCATCAAGTAAGAGGGAGCAAAGAAGCAAAGCAAATTTGTTTGTTTTGATGGTTTTTCACATCATGTGTTGCCATCAATGACAAAGGGGAAGATTGTTGCAAGTATGAGAAGTAAGTGTTGTCATTGATGTCAACACCTAAGGTCAACATCTAAGGAAGTTACTTGGTTAAGTTGGAACAAGTGTTTGATTGTTTTGTCTCCCAAAACAATGCAGTGTTTTGCTCCACATTTCCTCAGCATTGTAGACTAGAGTGTGAGATTGGGATATGATTTAGAGAAGTGTCTAAAGATGTTAGATCCTGATTTTGGTGGTATGGAACATTGTGTAGCAAAATATCTATTCACCAGCTTGAAGACTGTGTCTAGCAATGTGTGCAGAGTGACAGGGAAAAATGTTTTTCTCCGCATTTCTCCATAGATTAGAATTTGGCTTTGTGGTTATAGACTTAAGCTTGGAAAGTCCATAGCTATCTTCATTCTAGAGGATTTGTGATTTGGTGCTCTAGAAGATAAGTTTGTGTTGTTATACTTCAGGTGAAAGTTGTTGAGTTCAAGTGTTATTTGTTATCTTCTATTATATCCAAGTGAGATCGATTGCGGATGGGTTTGTCAGCTCTCAAGTGAATCTATGTTGTTTGTGGATATGTCAAGATCATGTTAAAGCATTGCACAATGTCCACTGGTTATGATTGTGATCGAGGAAGCATGTGATTAAGAATTCTCCCAGTTTATGTTGTTAGGTTGATAGTAGAAGGTAGATTGCCTTACGAATCAAAGATATGTTTTGGATCAATGTCTTAAGTGGTTAAATGTTTTGTATGAACCTATATGAACATACTTGTGCAAAGATTTGGGTCCGCATAGCATATAATGCATTGGATTGAGCTAACAAGATACATTTTTCAATATACACATTTCATATTTTGGATGCCGACCTGATTATGGATCAAAGAATGATGAAGATATATAAGAGCAATGAATTTTGGTTGAGGAAATGATGATGAGAGATGTGATCGATGTGAGCATCACAATAGCAGAGTAGAGATAAAAGATCAATGATGATGAAGACTCAGGATCAAGTATTCAGATGCTAAATGACTACACCCTGGCATATTGATAAATGCGTTTGCAGTATTCATATTTTCTATATATTTTCACTTGTACTTGGTAGAGATCCATCTTCATCTAGGTAGTGAGCCTCTAGTAGGTTTTAATAGCCCTCATTGTAATCTTTCTAGGTTTAGGGTTGAGGAGTGAGCCTCCTAGACCTAGTTGTACTTCATGGTAGTGAGCCAGCATGTTCTAGGCTCGTGGAGTGACCAAGCCTAAACATCACCATTTGTAAAAGATTGTAATATATATTGAGAGCTATCCTCTCCATTGTTTTTCCCTTTCTTGGGTTTTCCACATAAAAATCTGGTCTCTCTTGTGTTTGATCTTGCAACTGTGTTTAAGGTTCTGATTTCATGTTTTCATGGTTTAATCATAATAATACTGGATAGGTGATTGATGTTTTAAAGTGCAAAAGTAGTTAGGGTTTTGGGACAACTGATTCAACCCCCCTCTCAATTGTTCAGTGCATTTCAATAGTTATATTATATGAAACCCCTTCATTCTTCAACCTATCCTACTTCCAAAAATTAAGGGAAGTATCTTCATCTTTACCTTAATTTTTTTAATTAATCTAATTTGGTATGGTCTTTTACTTTGAGATTTTATATCTCTAGTCATCAACATCCTACTTTTTCTTCCACTTCCACCTTTATGTTCCTTGGTTCATTTTCCATCCCTTCTAGACTAATTGTTTCTATGTGTAGAAGATGACAAATTTTGGGTGGTATCACTACTATTCCTTGAAGCATGAACCTGATGGGTTCCTAATTATTTGTAACCTCTTATGGTGCTATCTCAAGAATTTATTCCTCTTAATTTTCCTTTTTCCCTTTTCAATTAAGAATGTGATAAGAGTTTTAATCCTTTTATGTATGTCATACATGTCTTCTCACCTTGATCACAAAAGTTAAAGAATTTAACAAAATCTTCTTTAAGCTTATCCCAGTCCTTTGTTTGTCCTTTTTCTTCTTCATGTATATACTAAGAGCGAGGTGGTGACTCTAAAGTCCAATAAAATAAGTGGACCCATACTAATTTGTTTCTTGCTCCCCTTTTAGTCAAGAAATTCTAAAAATATTTAATATGTTTTCTTGGATTGGAAGCTCCTTTATAAAGATCCATCTTGTGTATTAGCCATTCCTTCTTTAAAAATCTACATCTAATTGCAATCTCTAGATTACTCCATGTGAGGATGTTTTGTTTATGAGTTTTCAACCATCTTTCTACATTCCTTGTCATAGTAACATCTAGGGATGCCATCCTAATCTCCTCGTAGGATTCTTCCTTCTTCATCTTCTCTAGATAATTCTCAACATCCCTAATTCCAACATAGTTGGGATAGATCTTATGATTATTCCATACAAAGAATTTAATTTTTATCAGATGTCTTCTCCACTCTATCTCATCATTGGTTTCAATATAGGCACTACTATTTATTTCCATTTTTTATGTTCCTCTCCTTTTCCTTATCTTCTCAACTATTTATCAATATGTTCTTTGTCTTCTTCAATATAAGTCAAACAAGAGATGGCATTTGGTTAGGAGGGTCATCTCCTTATCATGTCTCTTGATGTGGGGGTCAAATTATTTAGGATTTTTTCTCTTCTAATCCAAATTGACTACATTACTACTTTTCTCTTTATTAAAAATTTCCCTTCTATGTATCTTTCCATTTCCATATAAATTCATATCTTTAACATACAAAGTGTTGGAATTCCATAGGGTTTCTCCATAGTATCATCATGATCCATCATTCTAGGGACCTTTACTTTCTCTACCTCTATCTTAACTTCATCCTCAAACCTCTTCATGTTGGCCATGCCTACTAAAACACCCTTATCCTCTAAGACATTCTTGTCTCTGTACTACCCCTTCATTCTCACCTTGGATGAGTAGGTGGTCGGGGTCAGGAGCACGAAGAAGAAGGTAAAACACTCGGAATACTTAGGGTATGATAGACATGTTGATGGCATGCTCACTATTATGGTACTCATTGATGTTTACTATGATGACATTGTTGATACTTTATATTTAGTACATTATGCTTATGTTGTGATCAATTATGGGTTAATTGATTATGTAGATTAGTTTTACTACGTGATTTATGTGACTATCTGACTATGTGTTATCTGGTTGATTAGTTATCAATGAACTAGTTGATGTGGATATGTGTGATGTGTTTTGTGAAGGGACAGTGTAGCATTACTCATTTGAGTACCCTGTTATGCTGTGATTCCCTGTCACTATGTGCCTATTTGGATGATTATATATATATATATATTTGTATTCGACACTTTTGTTTGTTGCAGGCCACCTAAATTGGCAGGTCTGAGCATGCCTTCATACCAATGAGTTGGTCAACATCCTCTATGAGGATGAGTACTTAGTCGTGGATTCTGTCAGTTTGATCGGATGGGCATGATTATCGAGTCCTTGTTGGTCTTTGGTATGTAGTCTTTGAGTCATTTTGCTGATCTAATATTTTATCAAGTAGATTATTAATCCATTTTGCAAGTAAATAACATTAGGTTTAAAGTATATTAAAATTTATGTCTATGTTGTTAAATAAGTAATGTTAATTTTGAAATATTGTTTCAAATAATAATTAAATTTATGATTTTAATAAGTAGTAGTAATAATAATAATAAATAAATAAATAAATAAATTATAGATAGTTAATATTATATCAAGTGAATGAATAATCTTGTGTGTGTGTGTGTATATATATAGAATCTCCCTAATAATGGAAAATTAATATATATATATATGGTGTGAGTGGATTCCCATAACAGAAAATCTTGGAGTGGGAATTTATTGAATTTGTCTATTTTTATGAAAAGAGGGATATTTGAGGGGTTTTGGGTCTATAAATTTAGGGAGAAGAAGATTTGGGGAAAGAGAGGAATTTAATGGGAGAAGGATTCTGAAGATTGAAGATTATATCCAGGTATGTCAATATTGTTTGAAATGGGGAATCTCTGTGTATGAAACTTTAGTTTGTCTCACTCTCAAATTGAATGCTTTTCTTTTTACTCTCTAAGTCTTCTCTGCAATGTCATTCAAATTTATAATGCAAGTATTTGACTCTGCAAAACAAATGCAATCTTTCAATCATTTTCTTCTATCAATAGCACTGCCCATTCCATATTTGATAAATAATCTCAACTTTTGCTTGTAACTTGCAATTGTTCCCTTTGGTGAGGTGATTGAAAAGTTCTCTGTAGCCATTTTTTTTAGCATGCTCTCCGAGTGTTCTCAACGGTTCCTTCTAAAATTAGTAATCATTTCTCATATTGAAACTTGAACCTTGCCAGCCTAGGAAGCATTTTTGACCAATGAAGTTATGTATTTTACTCTCATGCTATGTTTTCATAATCGATTATTTAAAGCATAATATATTCTTTTCTTGAAGTGATCCTCTAGTATTCTATTCATACACCCCCTTCAGCGCTCCTCAGGTCTAGCAATTTAATATATTTGCCTGAGATATTTTTGCTATACCCTCACCTGAATTAATTGCTTGTATTCATTTTTGTAGCAGGGAGCTTTAAATGACATCTGACGTTTTAGTTTCACTTGATTCTTCCTTCTCTATCTTGAAGTGATCCTCTAGTATTCTATTCATACACCCCCTTCAGCGCTCCTCAGGTCTAGCAATTTAATATATTTGCCTGAGATATTTTTGCTATACCCTCACCTGAATTAATTGCTTGTATTCATTTTTGCAGCAGGGAGCTTTAAATGACATCTGACGTTTTAGTTTCACTTGATTCTTCCTTCTCTAGAAACCTGTTAGAGATAATTTGAGAATTTTGTTGATCTTATATTTGTTTTTTTTTTCTAGATTTGAATACATTCATACTCCCTAAAAGCATTCTCAATAATAATTATTAAACTATAGTTCTTTTTCCCTGTAGACGTCTTGGCTGAAAAAAGATAGATTTATTTAATTGTTTCTTTGCAATCTTTCTCCTACATCCACCGTACGGCCTCATCTGTGGCATTTTAACAAGTAACTTCAATTTCTTCAGATTGCCCTATTGATAGTACTAAATTCATGAAATGTAATTTATTCTTTCAACCAATTATATATATAAGCAATCCTTCTGCTACATTAATTTTTTTTAAGAAATTCAACAAGCTATTAGCATTTATTTACCTTCAACCAACAATCCATTTTGTGCACCCTGTTATTTGCATTTATCTCAATCTTGCCAGAAAATCTTCCATTTCTCAATCCATAATGGAATTGCATTAAACTTCTTAGCTAAGTTAGTGCATATTCTGCAACTCTTCAATTTTAGCATACAGATTCTCATATCTGCATTCTAATCAACTTTCTCAATTCTTTGAAAAGCTTTCATAATGAATAGAAGTGAATAAATAAATCTCTCTTTGCATAATTAATTTTTTAAACCTTGATAGGAAATAGGAATAGTAAGTTTTTAGTGAAATAGTAATTACCTCTTAAAGGTTAGTTGAATAGGAAGTGGAATAGATAGTTTCCTTATTACACTCATGTGTAACTAAATTTTAGATAGGGATATTAGAAAACACTTTTCTTTAAAAATTTTACACTTGTAAATAATATTGCATTTTGCATTTAAATAATATCTAATGTGATGGCATTTATCTTAGGAAGTTATTATCTCATAAAAGTAGCTCATGTATTACCAATAATTCATTTGGAGGCTATGTAATTATTTATTTATTATTATAACATAATGGAATTTCTTACATTGGAGCCTTGTTTTTTTTTTCATTATTACTTTTACTATTATGTTGTAGGAAGAGATGTTTTATTATTGTCAAGTTTCTTTTTAAAGAGTATAATCTTTTTTCTTTTTTGATTTTCTATTTATTAATGAACTTAAGTTTGTCATTCTTTTTAGGAAACACACTTCCTTTATTTTTGGAAGAGTAAGTTATATTTTTGGAAGGGGAATCTTAGATATTTTTAAGAAAAATATATATATCTTCTTATATATGTTTTGAATCTTTACTTATTATTAAAATGTATTTTTATTAATAGGGAATAGATATTTAAATTGTAAGATATTTAATTGTTGGTTGATTAGAGGTTTTTAACCAAAATATTTAGTTAAGCTCAGATTCTATTATTATTATTCAATTCTATTTAATTTAGTGTAAATCCTTGTATCATTATTATTGAAATAGTCATAAATGGTCAATATAATATTAATAAAGTATTATTTAATTGGAAATTTTGTAGTTAAAAATGGTTTTTATATTTCTATGTTCTGTGAAGACTACGTATTTAATATCCTTTGACCTTGATTGTAAATATAATACTTAAATGATGGTTATTTCATTAGAATGTAGTAAAATCTAGATATTAGGATTTAATCTAGTTTAAATAGAGTATAAATATGATACTTAACTGTTAATTAAAATTAGTAAATTTATTATTAGGAAGTAGGATAATAGGTATTTAGTCACGTTACCTATTTTTAAAGAAAATATCTATTCATTAATAATTTGCACTAGAATATTTATTAACTTAAATCTTAATTAAATGTTGTAAAGTTGATGTTTTGAAAAGATCATTAATTTTGTTATTTTAAAAAAAATAGGATAAGAAATAAAATAGTTCCTTAAATTTGTTGTCATATTAATGTAATTTGTCATCATGTTAATCTAATGTTGTTTTACTATTATTCTTTCATGATTATGTATTTAGTTTAGGAATTCCACTCATTTAGTGTCTTTTCAAATTATGGATATTGTAAATTCTATCAGTTGTCCATATTGTCAAAAATACAAGCCTATAGAAGTAAGTAGGAATGATTTAGAAATGAGTTGTAATGTTTGTATTAACCTTTACATTTTAGTGGTTTGCTCTAGAGGCTTAGGGTGCTATTGATCCTTTGTAATGTTGTGATGTGGATGAGTTATGATGCCTCTTGTTGGTATGATTCATGTGATTATGATGAGCATGTAAGATGGGAATGCCTTACTTGTGTAATGTGAAATGATGTACATATTTTGAGATATGTGATAATTCATGCTTGGTTTATGTTATGGGTTGTGAGAATCTAGATGTAGTGAAGGGGGAGTGGCTTCCAATGTGGGGCTGGTGCCCAAAGCGGCTAGCCAGGGTAACCCATTGGGATTTTTGTAATCAAGTGATAACCTAATAAATCTAGGGGTTGGGTAGTTTTCACACTAATTAAGATAATTAGATTCCTCACCCATGCCTGTAGTGCTCGTTCAGGCTAAGGATGGGATGAGAAGGCCTGGTTGGTAAGATCAACTTCCTTGTCCTCACAAAAGGAATGTTGGTTCCACATGTGTCACCCTATGGGGCCAGAATCTAGTAAGAGACTATTAGGGTAACCATAGATGGGGTTCGGTGCCTAACGAGAGACTATCAGGGTAACCAAAGGATGGGGTTGGTGTCTAGCTAGAGACTGTCAGGGTAACCCATGTTAGGACCATGCAATGACACTTATCCCTACTACAGTCTAGCATTCCCTATTTATTTTTCTCCTTTCGTTATGTGATTGCCTCTGGAAGTGTTGTTTAAGTTACTTGTGATTTCATATTGACCCATGTTGTATTGGAGTCAGGTGTAGTCCTTGCACTCATTAGCCTACTGTCTTCTTGACTATTGTCATTATGGGACCTCATTGTTATCTCCTAGCACAGGGGTGGACCTCAGAGTTCCACATGGTCGGGTGGATGTGCATTATTCGATTGGTTTATCTGGTGCTATGGTTCATGGATGTATCTCTCATAGTGGATTCCAGTTTGCACATATATTTGAAGACTGTTATTTGTACTATTTGCATCTAGATCTATGTATCAATGGAATTCATTATGTAATTTGATGTATTCAGAAAAAGGAGCTTTTGTAACAATGAAACTATGTAATTCCTCTTGTAAGATATACTATTTTGTACTTGTAATCTTAATGCAAACTTCTTGATGTATTTGGATGTCATAATGAAAGATGTTGGTTTATTTGATTAAACTATGTATGTTGTTGATAATTGTATAATTTCAATAATGTAACTGTGTAATCCCTAGAGATGCTAGTTTAACTTGATGATTATAGACTATGTTATGTTTTGTTATTGTTTCTTCTTTCTTAAAAAAAAAAAAATGCCCTCTATATTGCTAGGTTAAACTTAACTCTCTAGGGTTTCATGGCCGGCATTATAGTCTCTCTCTCTATCTCATACTCTCAAACAATTCTTCATCTTCTATGGGTCCATGTACCATCCAGTCTCAATGATTCTACCAACTGGAGATCTCCCAATGTTTTTCTAACTACCTCATTCCATCTCTCTCCTTTTTTTTTAATTTCTCTAATTTTATTCTTTATATCTCATTATTTCTACTACTTTATCTCTATGCCATCATTTTAGTCCCTTGTTCCTTGAGGGATAGTGCTTATTGTGTATTACCACACCTATTCATAATTTTTATGTCGTATAATGTCCCCCTAGGACTTTTACATCCTAAGTTTAGCTCCCAGGTCCCTTATTTTTCATCTTGCATGTTAGATTTAACTCCCGAGACAAAATGGCCTGAAATCCATGTCAAATTGGGCTTGAGGGACAATGTTGAGCCTTAACCTTGACCCAAAATAGGTCCTAGGGCAAGGGCACTTGCACCCTTGTCCTGCCATATTTTAGCGGGGTACCAAATTTGAAAGTTGGTTTTATGACTGTTAAATGGTTTCCTTGTCAACATGTTAAGTTTGAATTACGAAATTTGTAACAGGAATGCATATAAAAGCATGTTTAGGGTTTAATTTGTAAACTAGAAGATGACTATGATACTTTGGTGAACGTATGATTGAAGAGCATTCAAAGCATTCATTGCGGCAAAGCAGACTTGTCTTGTTATTGTGTTTGTTATACAGATTTAGTTTTATCTTCTCATGATGTGAAGGATTTTCATCTACATATGAGCTACACCTCTGAGGTGATATCTATTTGTGTTTGAATCAATCATTTATCAATTTTTTTTTACCTCTATCCTGCAAGGATATACACACTTTATAAAACAATGGTTTTGGAAGGCTTGAATGTCATTCTAAGGCTTGACTGAGGCAAGCTCCTAAACACCACAACCCCCAACCCCTCTTCTTGTGATTGCAACTGACATGTGTCAGATTGTGAAGAGCAGAGTTGCAGAGGATAAGGATTTTGGATTTGATAGAAAAAAGTAGAAAAGAACATAGTCGGGACTTGGGCTCTAGTCCCTTTACCCTTTAGGTTTACAGCCCTGAAAATCTCCATAATAGGGATCATTAGTAGCAGAAGGAGTCTGGAAACCCCCAAAGAAAATACTACACTAGGCTTGGGTGCAATTCCCTTTGTCCTCGATAATTGAGGATCCCAAACTTTGAAATTTGGTGTGTATTTGATCTTCATTTACCTTCTCTGTGTGTGAGCATTTGTCAAAATTCATCTATTTGTTTATGATTTTGCATAATTAGGGTTTTGAGCATAATTGGGCATTAAATTAACACAACAATCATCAATTTCCAAGTTTCCCTATCATTACAAGTGACAACCAACCTATAGGTGAATCCTCTTGCAAAAGTTGAGATTCAACTCAGTTAACTATCCTTGAATGGTATGTGTGAAAGGAGGATTTAGGCAAATCATTCATAAAACCCTTTTCCCCCCTGTTCATACATAACAGTAATAAACATTTTCACCATGTATAAGTTTTAAATAAATCAAGGTCATTGCAATGGAACCAAATGTTGATAGAAAACCTAGATTAGAGTCTGAGGTTTTATACTATATTTTATGTAGTAAACCTCAGTGTGATCTAATAAAAAAGGAGAACATAGATATGCAATAAGTATGAACTCAATCATAAGAAATTATATATATAAATCAATATACATCAAAATATATATTAGTATACTTTAATGGCTTATATATGTCTTATAATTAATTCCTCATGTTTTCTTCTCACATATCATCTTCTGTATTCTCACATATATAATTCATATGATCCATGCACTTATCTCTCACTTTTCCCTTCTTTATATAGCCTCTTAATGCCTTTCCATCATACCCTTTCATAATAACACTTAATTATCTTCTTCCCATGAATTTACCTCTTCCTTTATGATATTTTACTTTTTTTTTCTTATTTAGACACATTAGAGGTGCTTTAGGGCTTTTTAAGTGGTATATAATGGATATATGGGTCTAGAAATTACCCAAATTACGTGTTTCCTCACAACCTTCTATATCCTACCAACAACTATCACTATCACCATTATTATCATCTTAGATTCCATGAGGATTTTGAGAGGACCCCAACATGATAAGGATTTTGGACACATGGGGGTTCTTGGAGAAAAGGATTCTCTTCATTGAATTCCATGTTATATTTTCCTTGATGTCTAATTATTGGTGGCATAAGAAAATTTTATTTTATCTTTGCTTTGAATTTGGATTTGCACTGGTTTCACACAAAAGGGAATACAAAGAAGACACAACAACAAACTATTTTTATTCAAGTAGTTGTGTTTGTCTTCTAAGTCTACCAATAAATTGAACTTGGTTGTAAATAGTGTTGGGTTAATATCTCAGAGCACCAATTATGGAGAATTATAACCATACCCTATATCCCAAATTATTCCATTTCTAAAGATACATGATGAGTAACTTCTTGGGGATAATTGCATACCAATGCATCAAAAATTACAAATGGTTGATGATTTTTAATCTAGGCTTAAAAACAAGGCTCAACTAAGTGAGTCTTTGATATACTTGAAGGCACATGAAGCCCAAGTCTATGATACAAGGTAGTTGTCTAATGGCATGGATTGAGAAGGCAACCCTTCTTCTCCTTCATTGGAAACCTATATTGGAATCCTGCTTGGCCCAAAATGGTAACTACTCTAAGGAACTTATATAACCCACTAAAACATGAGATTTCTAGAAAAAGAATAATAAAAAAGAATAGTTTCTTTTGATTCTTAGGACCATATGAAGTGAAAGAGAAGAAAATATACAAACTATCCTTGGGTGGCACAAGTGACTATGTTTCTTTTGATTCTTAGTATTACACAAAGTGCAATAGAAGAGTAAATTCAAGCCTAAGCATACAAACACACAGAAAAATAATAGAAAATTATTTAAAAATTCAATCTTTGCCAAGAAAATCTATAAGACAAGTGTTAGTGATTTGATTTGTTTTGATTTTGGACATATGAAAAACTTACAAAAGAAGGGTTAGGATAATAATATTAAGCCTTCCAAGTCAAGGGTTAGCAAGCCAAAGTTAAAGAAATCTGGAAACAATAGCCACGTAATATTGCTAACGCATAGTTACAAATTCTACCAATTAAACATAGATGCTATAGGTTAAACAAAGATGTCGAAGCTACAAAAGATATGTCATAAATGTAGACACTAAAGATTAGATGTAGACATGAAATATTGAATGAAGATGCTAAATATTAATTACATTCATCAAAATTTACCAAATGACTAGTTAGAAATGTAGATGCAAAGGATTAGATGCAGATGCCAAAAATTGAGCCCAAATGCTATAACCTATAAAAGACTAGTCAGAAATGTAGATGATGGGAATTAGACACAGATACCAGTGATTAAATACCATCATTGAAGATTGAATGCAGACGTAAAACCTACAAAACCCTAGTTAGATGAAAACATAGATGCTAAGGATTAAGCATAGATATTGAAGATTGAGTGTAGACAACAAGACACAAGTTATAAAAATTGATTTGGAAAAATAGTTGAAAAACAAGCAAATTTGCAAAAACTAGGCTATAAAAATCTTACATGTCATAACCCCTATTCTCAATAATTAATTTTCAATTTAATATTTCTAATTTAATGATCGCTGACTAAATTTGACTCATGTGTGACTGGAAGACACTCTCAATAGAGAGAGTATCATCGAGGAGGGGATGTCTAGCCGACCAATGGTGATTGTGTGATGGGGAGCGCACAACGGAAACCACAGACTGGGTCACTATTTTACTCATAGTCAGCAAGACTAACAAATGCACCGCCAATACATCTCCATCAGCTAGACAATCACCATAGAAAAGACTTTCTTAAGTCTCTCCGTGACCAAACTCTCCCCTATAGCTCAATTTTACTTTATCTTTGGCGAGACCTCTTCAATCAGCCAAGTCTTCTAGCCTCCTACCAATGCACCGATGGCAGTTAAGTCCCCTTCACCTTAACCATAATGGCTTCCATGCTAATTAGTTATGACCTTATCGGTGAGACTCTTCTCGTCGGTGAAACCCTTAACTCATCTATTGATGTCGTACCTCTTCCTGATGGCATTTACCTTCGATGAGACTTGTTCCATCGGCAAGCACTCGCAACCTTTGGCTGATGTGCCAATGGACCAACACCCTCGGCGAGCCTTTCACTATTGGTGGGACTCACTCCGGAGTTGCCGATATACCGATCACCCCGATGTCACCTTAGACCTTTACTTGTCAACATGACCATTACTATCAACCACGTTAGGGTTTGTTGCATGGATATGTCGATGCACAGTTTACCTTCTCCGAACCCTAGCACATGGAGATGCTACGTCAACCTACTATGCAACACGCACTGTCTGGATCCTCTGCACCGTCGACACAAAATAAAACAAGAAGCAAAATGAATACTGGTACAACGAAGCCATTCCGCTAATTTCGACAAAAATTGTACCAACGGAATGCTTCACGACGACATACGACAATAATGGAAAACACAGAAAGAATGGAAATCTACAACTATACAAAGTGCAATTACAGGGAACGATAATCCAATTGACAAAATAGAGTAGTTTTATTTCTCCTTAGAATAATACACAGTCACATTCAATCACACTTCTTCTTCTCCTCTGATCTGTTTACAATGATCATTTGGTTCATTCCTCTGGGGATTTATCAACTCACCCTGAGGAAAACCAACTGATTCCAAGCGGCTGGGAGACCGATTCCAAATAGCTGGGAGACTAACCGTCTTGTGATTTACAATTAGACAAATGTGACCTAAGTCACTTGAGACTTACAAAAATGAACCTAGATACAAACTGAAATGACATGCATTGGTCAATGGACATTATTACAAAAGAAAACAAGATTTTCTAGGTGCTCCTGCACCATACTCCCTGGGTGAAAGTTGTCTCAAGTCCTCTTAGAGACTAGCTGTTGCAAATCACCACCCAACTTCTTGATGTCTTCTTCCAGGATCCAAGTGGCCTCTAAATCTAGAAGTCCTTACCATTTGACTAAGTGCTCAAAATAGGTCTAATTTCTTGTCTTCTTGGTTGTCCTACTATCTAAGATGCACTCCATCTTTGATGGTTCCTTAGGCGGTAAATGCTACACCCACTCAGCATTGTCTTGGACAGAATCTACTGTACCTTCTCCTGTATCAGGACTCCAATATAATGTCAGATCAGTAACATTGAATATAGGTGAAATAGCAATATTAGCAGGGAGCTCAATTTTGTAAGCATTAGGACCATATTTCTCCAAAATCTGATAAGGTCCAATTTTTCTCATCATCAACTTGTTGTGTTGTCTAACGGGCAATCTATTCTTGTTGAGATGAACCATGACCATATCTCCTATTTGGTACTAGACATCCCTTCTCCTTTGATCCACTCTAGCCTTGATCTTCTAACTGTTCTTGTGTAAGGTATCTCTAACTTGTTGATGAATCTCTTTCATAGCCTCTGCAAATGTATCAGCATGTCCACTCCTTTTGTCCAACCCTTGAACATCTCTCAATTCAAAAATTCCTCTAGGATGACTACCATAAACAACTTCAAAAGGACTTAGACCTGTACTTCTATTCGTACAATAATTATAGGCATATTCTGCTTGTGGGAGTACCACATCCCAACTACTACCATGTTCTCTTGTCAAACATCTCAGTAGATTGCCTAATGACCAATTCACAACCTCAGTTTGGCCATCAGTCTGAGGATGATAGGCTGAACTAAAAGACAAATTTGTACCCAATCATTTCCACAAGGTTCTCTAGAAATGTCCCACAAATTTATTGTTTCTATCAGATACAATACTCAAAGGTAAGCCATGAATCCTGACGATTTATTTAAAGAACAAACCTGCAATGTAACTAGCATCATTGGTGGTTTTACAAGGAATAAAGTGTGCCATTTTGCTAAATCTATCTACCACAACAAACACACTGTCATAACCAGTCCTTGTCTTTACTAATCCCATCACAAAATCCATAATCAAACTTTCCCAAGGTCTGTTTGGTATGGGCAAAGGTTGGTACAGTCCTGAATTAGTTGAGACCCCCTTTGCTCTCTAGCAAATCATACAACTCTCAACAAACCTTCGAATATCAGATTGCATCCTTGGCCAAAAGTAAAATCTTCTTACAAGATCTAAGGTATTATTGAGCCCAAAATGTCCTCCTAAACCACCACTATGTTTCTCCTTCACTATATTATCCCTCATTGAACACTTAGGAATACATAGTTGACTTCCTTTAAACAAAAGTCCATCCTGCAATGTATAATCTAAAAATTCACTGTGGAAAGCATTGGCAAACTCACCGCATACCTTGTAAATCTCCTTGAAATCGTGGTCCTTTTCATACAATCCTTTGAGTGCCTCAACACCCATGCTTTGTAGCTGCACTTCTTGCACTGTCAGCACCCTTTTGCTTAAAGCATCAGCAACCTTATTGGTTATTCCTTTCTTATGTTTGATGATGAAGGTGTATACTTGAAGACTTTCCACCCATTTCATGTGTCTATGGCTAAGCTTTTCCTATCCATTCAAAAAACTGAGAGCATGATTGTCAGTGTATACAATAAATTCCTTAGGAAGCAAGTAGTGCCTCCATTTTTTTAGAGCTTGTACCATAGCATACAACTCTAAATCATAAGAGGAGTACTTCCTCTTAGCGTCATTCATTTTTTCACTAAAAAAGGCTACTGGTCGGCCTTCTTGACTCAACACTGCTACTATGGCCAACCCACTTTCATCACATTCAATTGTGAAAACCTTATTGAAATCAGGAAGTACTAAGACAGGATACTTAGCAACTTTCTACTTTAGACTTTCAAAACCTTGATCTGCCTCTTTTGTCCATCCAAACTTCATCTTTCCTCCACCCTTGATGGTCTCCAACATAGGTGCACAAATATCACTGTAGTTCTTAATAAATTTTTTGTAAAATGTGGCCAAGCCATGAAAACTTCTGACCTCTCTGGCTGTCCTAGGTGTAGGCCAATTCAAAATAGCTTCTACCTTGGAAGGATCCATTTTCAAATCACCCTTATAGTTGACAAAACCTAGGTAGACCAATTGTTGTTTCATGAAGTCACACTTTTCCAAGTTTATCAGTAACTTTTGATCTTGAAGCCTCTTCAAGACTATCTCTAAATGTTTCAAGTGTTCTTCCTTGCTCTTACTAAACACCAAGATATCATCAAGGTAGACTACCACAAATTTCCCTATGAATTCCTACAACACCTCATTCATTAGTCTCATAAAGGTGCTAGGGACGTTTGAAAGACCAAAAGGCATCACAAGGAACTCATACAACCCTTCATTGGTTTTGAATGATGTCTTCCACTCATCCCCCTCTCTTATCCTTATTTGGTGATACCCACTCTTCAAGTCTATCTTAGAGAAATAAGTAACACCTCCCAAATAATCCATTAGGTCTTCTATTCTAGGAATAGGAAACCTGTATCTAATGGTTTTCCTATTTATGGCCCTAGAATCGATACAAAGCCTCCATTTACCATCCTTCTTTAGGGCTAGAATAGTAGGTACTACACATGGGCTAAGGATCTTCCTTATCAGCCCTTTGTTTAGGAGTTCTTGAACCTGATTTGCTATCTCTTCATTCTGCTAAGGGGTCATTTTATATGTTGCCTTATTAGGAAGTACTGCTCCTGGTATGAGGTCTATCTGATGGCTAATGTCTCTAACTGGTGGGAGGGAATCAGGTATACCTTTTGCAATTACTCCTTTGTAACTCTCAAGCAAATCTATGACCTCCTTAGGCCCTACTTCTCTCACATTTTCCTTCTTTTCCCCCTTAGGCTTCACAATCAAAGCAAAACCTACTCCACCACCTTCCTTTAATGTATCCATGAATTCTTTTTCTCGTATTATCATTACACTAGACCCTACATGTTGTGGATCCTCTTCTACTAATGAATGTATCCTATAAGTCACACCATCCTTTTGGAATGAGTAAGCATTCTTTTCTCCATCATGATGAGCCTTTCTGTCAAACTACCATGGTCTACCTAACAAAAGATGGCAAGCATCCATTGGAAGGATATCACACAAGATTTTATCTCTATATCCCCCAATACTAAATTCTACCCATGCTTGTTCATTGATGAGTATGTACTACCCCTTATTTAACCAACTGACTTTATAAGGACTACTATGGGGTATCTTTTCTAACTTTAACTTATTCACTACGTCCAAAGATATTATATTATCAATAGAACTAGAGTCAATAATAACTTTACAAACCTTACCTTGAATCTTGCAGTTGATTCTAAACAAAGCCCTTCTTTGAGATGGTTCAGTCTACACTGGTTCCTTGACCAATGTCCTCTTGAGCATCAGATTTTCTCCCATTTCTGATGCTAGATTCACTTTAGGAGATGTCACACTCCTTATATCTTCTTGAATCAAAGTGGTTCTCTTCTCACCACCATGAGAAGTTGAGGCTTTCTCTGGACACTTGTATGCCAGGTGCCCTATCTGATTGCAGTTATAACATCTCATATTGGAGAACTTGGATCCTCTACCTGATCTACTTGTCCCACCTCTTCCATTAGGCCTTCTTCCTCGGTAGCCTCCTCTGCTACTGGAGTCTCCAACTTGCTCTTCTTGGCTAGACTCACCACTAGGGCTCTGGTTAGGACTTCTTCCTCCAAAACTATCTCTACCTCTAAAATTTCTTCCACCTCTACCTCTATTATTCTACTCTCTTTCTCTTTATCTTCTCTTCAACCTTTAAGGCCATTTGGAAACACTTGTTCACTATTTCTGGTGCTAAGATGTTGATCTCATCTTGGATGTTCATCCTTAGGCCATTCAAATACCTGGCCACTTTCTCTGACTCTTCTTCTTGTCTCTTTGATCTGAGACTAAGTTTATGAAACTCTTGAGTGTATGCATTCACATCAAGGTCTCTCTGTCTGAGGTTCTACAATTTCTTATACATCTGCACGTTATAGTCCAGAGGTAAGAATTGTGCCTTGATTTTGGTCTTCATTCTTTCCCAGGAGGTGATCATATTTTTCCCCTCCTTGACTCTCTCTCCTTGCTCATAATTCCACCATGCAAGAGCAGATCCCTTCAACCTTGCCTTTGCCAACTTAACCCTCTTATCATCAGGGACTTCTTTGTATTCGAAATGATTGTTCAATGCCTCAATCCAGTCAATCACCTCTTCAGCTTCCATACTTCCACTGTACATAGGTAACCCATCTATGGTGTCCCTATTGACTGACTTCAATGCATTTACAAATTCCCTCTGGTCTGCTGGTATCTCCTTTGTCTTTTTATTGGTTTCATCAATTTTTGTATCGCCTTCATCGCTATCACTTTCATCTTCCCTATCTTTTCTTTTGGACTGCTTGAACTCTCCCAACATGGATTCAAGCATCCCCTCGATCAACTTCTTGATGGTGTCCTACGACATACTTTTGGGAGGCATCCTCTCTGCCTCTGTCTCGCTCTCTCTGTCTGACATACACTATTCAAAGACAGTACCCAAACACCAACACTCCTGCAAATCCTCAATTTTACTTGCCACCCAAATCCTTTTGGGCTCTGATACCAATATGATGGGGAGCACACAGTGAAAACTGTGGACTAGGTCACTATTTTACTCATAGTCAGCAAGACTAACAAATGAATTGCCGATACATCTCCATCGGCCAGACAATCACCGTCGGAAAGACTTTCTTAAGTCTCTCCGTGACCAAACTCTCCCCAATAGCTCAATTTCACTTTATCTTCAGTGAGACCTCTTCAATCAGCCAAGTCTTCCATCCTCCTGCCGATGCACCGATGGTGGTTAAGTCCCCTTCACCTTAACTGTAATGGCTTCCATGCTAGTTAGTTGTGACCTTATCGGTGAGACTCTTCTCGTCAACAAAACTCTTAACTCATCTGCCGATGTCACACCTCTTCCTGATGGCATTTATCTTTGGTGAGACTTGTTTCGTCGGGGAGCACTTGCAACCTCTGGCCAATGCACCGATGGACCAACACCCTTGGTAAGACTTTCACTATCGGTGGGACTCACTTCGGAGTTGCCAATACACCGATCACCCCAATGTCACCTTAGACCTTCGCTTGTCAACATGACCATTACTATCGGCCACCTTAGGGTTTGCTACGCCGATATTCTGATGCATAGTTTACCTTCTCCAAACTCTAGCACATGGAGATGCTAGGTCAACCTATTGTGCAACATGCACTATTTGGATCCTCTGCTCTATTGACACAAAACAAAACAAGAAGCAAAATAAATACTGGTACAACAAAGCCATTCCTCTAATTTTGATAGAAATCATACCAGTGGAATGCTTCACGACGACATGCTGCAACAATGGAAAACACAGAAAGAATGGAAATCTACAACTATACAAATTGCAACTACAAGGAACGGTAATCTAATTGACGGAATAAAGTAGTTTTATTTCTCCTTAGAACAATACAAAGTCACATTCAATCACACTTTTTCTTCTCCTCTGATCTATTTACAATGATCATTTGATTCATTCCTCTGGGGTTTTATCAACTCGCCCTGAGGAAAACCAACTGATTCCAAGCGGCTGGGAGACTGATTCCAAATAGTTGGGAGACCAACCGTCTTGTGATTTAAAATTAGACAAATGTGACCTAAGTCACTTGGGACTTACCAAAATGAACCTAGATACAAACTGAAATGACATGCATTGGTCAATGGACCTTATTACAAAAGAAAATAGGATTTTCTAGGTGCTCCTGTACCATTGTGGTGAAGGGAATCTACACACAAACAGCTAGTTTGCATCATAGTTGCATTGTCATTATATAAATAAATTAAGCTGATAAATTGCTTTCTTATTTTGGTCGAAAAAAAATCGTCTTATGTTTTATCTAGTTGTCATTTAACTAAATTGTTAGTTAGATATTTATATGCTCTTTTTAGGAATAAAATTAGATTTAATTTAATTATATATTGGTTTCTTTTATTAAAATTATATATGAAGGAAGGAATTATATTATATAAATATATGTTTTTCAAAAATAGGATATGTATTTCTTATTCAATAAATTAGAAGTAATTTATAGAAAAAAGAAGTAAATAATAAAAGATAGAAATAAAGAAAAAAGAATAGAATAAAAAAATAAAAGGATATAAAACACCAGATTAGAAAAAAAAATGGTTAAATAAGAAAGAAAAGAAAACGTTGATTAAGGAAGAAAATAAAATTGTCTTACGTTTTATAGTTGTCATTTAACTAAATTGTTAGTTAGTTATTAATATGCTCTTTTTAGGAATAAAATTAGATTTAATTTAATTGTATATTGGTTTCTTTTATTAAAATTATATATTAAGAAGGAATTATATTAATTAAGTATATGTTTTTCAAAAATAGGATATGTGTTTCTTATTTGATAAATTAGAGGTAATTTATAGAAAAAAAAAAAGACAACAATAAAAGATAGAAATAAAGCAAAAAGAATAGAATAAAAAAAATGATAGAAAACACCAGATTAGAGAAAAAAAATGCTTAAATAAGAAAGAAATGTAAACCTAGAGTAAGGAAGAAAAGCCAAAAATTGAGGAAGGTAGAAGGAGGGAAATAAACTTTATAAAAGAGGAAAGATATGGGAGAAAATTCATAGTACAATAGAAAACTGGGCTTTGTAGTTTATACAACCACAACTAGGAAAAAGGAGAGGAAAAGAGAGAGAGGGAGAAGGATTCGAAGGAACCGAGAGACACCATAACTAGGTTTTCTCCATAGTCCATTATTGCCTTATATTTGCTTGCTACGCCCTCCTCCTCTGTATGAAGGCCACTTTGTCTTAGAATTTCTTTTAACAATGGGCACCCTCTTGAAATATTGGCTTGTTCTTTTCACTGGGTAGATTAAGAAAATCTCTTTGAATTATACTTATACCTCTTAGTGCTTTTAAAAAGCTCATATTGGCATTAGAACATTGTTATCATTTCTATCCTTTCACAATCTTTCTGTGTTGATGATTTAGTTTTGCAGCAGTAAGAGTTTCTACTATGATTTGATGGGAAGGGATATTATAATTAGTTTTGTGCTTGTCACATTCTAAGATCAGATAAAATAAAAACCTTCATAGGGGCCATGTATGGGAGTGTTTCCTTGCTGTGTTTATTACCTTATCTCATTCATTTCAAATCCTTTGGCCTGAGCATTCACTGCACCATTCATCTTTAAATTCATCCACTTAGATATCTGACATCGTCTTGCACCATCGGCTTGTCTTGCGTATTTTTGTTAATTGATTATTAAGTATGTTCTTGATTACTTCCTCCATGAGCCTTTTATATTCTAAGTAGCTCTTCTTGTTATGAGCCTTGCGTATGCACTCAGTAGGCTTAATCATTACCTTTCTTATTTGTTGAAATCGTGCTTGACTTCAATGTTATTTTCCTTTGTTGACCCTACCTTGGTCACCTTCCTTGTCTAAGGAATTAGTGAATCTAGGTGACTCTTTTATTCTTACTGTATCTAATTCTAGAATCCATGCGGTCGACCAAGTTCTAGTTACCTTCTTATTGTAAAATCCTAAGACTTGTGCCACAAGATAGACAAGTATCTTAATTTCTCCTTAAGTCATTCTTCTTTTCAGAAGTTGCAGTCCTATCTGTGGTTCTTAGTGGCACCACTGGGATGGAGATTTCCCAACAATTCCTCTATCTCTTTGTTCTATTTTTATCTAAAATCCTTGTAGAAGGTCTACGAAACTATTTTATAGCTTTAGTCATGAATGTTAGTAAGGTTCCAGCCATACCAATGACAAGAAAGCACTGTAAATCTTGAACTTAGTTGTCAATGAATTGAGTGGTCGAACTCAACTTGCTTAAATTTAGCTTACATATTTTTTCTTAGAAACTAAACTAATGGTAGTATATGTCTAACGTTGCATGATTAATCTAGGAGGAAAATTATATGATAATTGGAGAAGTGATAACCTTATAACAAGAGTAATAAATCTTGACGGATTCAAACTTAATCCAATTGTATTTTCCCTCTTATCTTTGGATAAAGAAATAATCAATCTTTGTTAATGAATTCTCTTTTAAGACATATTCAATCCTTTAGGCACATTCATGAGTGTATAGGATATATATATATATATATATATATATATATATATATATATACACACACGAAAGATCATCATACCAAGTATAAATGAAGAGTACTTTCATGAGTTCTATCTAGACGATAGTTAAGTGTTAATAATTGGTGTACGAATTGTTCTTCTTTGTGATTGTATGTGTTAAGAAATAAAACTTAGTATTATAATTTTGAACTTATCTTTTGAGTAGAGAAATATGTTATACTTTCATTAATAAGTAGTTCAAACTAATATCTTTTTTGCTTGCCTCTCAAGTCAATCTAATAGGGAATAAGGTAACTAGTTTACTATTATATGAAGCTTATATGAACTTGATCTTCTTTTACTTATGTTGAAATACTTTATGTGGATAAACTTATGTCTCTCATTAATATTTTGTACCTAATAAGTTATATCCAAGATTGGAATTAAGAGTAGAGTTAAATTCATCCAAAACTAATACCTAGTATACTTCGAAGGATTACAGTTTGCCTTCCATCATAGTATGAAAAAACATTCCCAGTTATTGAGAGGATTCTTAGGAATGATGACATTATAAGTAACTATGGTGGGTTTGTCAAATCAAAATGCAAAGAGTATTAGTGTTATAGTGAAGTGCCTTCTTCAAAATACAGAGTTGTAATCAAATAAATTTTTCTATGAGATTGTGTTTTACATTTGGATAGTAGTATTGAAAATTTGGTGTGAAGTATGTAAATGACTAATGTTGTGAAATAGTACCTTAGTTGTGTTTGAACATTGTGATCATTGTTGATAAGCATGATTAGAGTGAAGCATTATATCAAGACTTCATTGCATAACTAGTAATAAGCTACATCTGATTTATGAGTTGTCTTGAACTCATCCTTAGATGGAGAAATATGATTTCCACATTCATAATATCATTATGCTTGCATGGCACTATTTGAGGAAATTGTGTCCAATAGTTGAAAGCTAGTTTTTCTTATGTTTGTATGGATCAATATAGGCATTAGGCCAGTATATGTATTTGACACATGCTATGGAATGATGTTGCACTTGATCCCTTAACACCAATCATCTTCAGTTTGCTAGACCCCTCTTAATGGGTCAGGCTTTCTACCACGAAAGCATGGAGAAGCTTTATGCTTCATGGTAGGGTGGATATCACCACGATGATGCTCTCTCTCTCTCTCTCTCTCTCTCTCTCTCTCTCTCTCTCTCTCTCTCTCTCTCTCTCTCTCTCTCTCTCTCTCTCTCTCTCTCTCTCTCTCTCTCTCTCTCTCTCTCTCTCTCTCTCTCTCTCTCTCTCTCTCTCTCTCTCTCTCTCTCTAGTTCCACGATGATTATGCAGAAGATGTTATTTGCTATTATGTTATTCATGTATAAGCCTCTATGGCCAAACCTTGTAAATACTCTACCTTGTTTACTTATTGATTCATGTTGTATGTACTCCTATTTGGGTGTAATTATTAAAAGATACTAATGATGTCTCTTTTTCTACTCCATTTTATAAATAATTTATTCTATTCAAATAATTTGGATCTAGATGCTTTATTGAAGGTTTTCTTTAGTAAGTGAGTTTTAAGGTCCTTACATTTGGTCTCAGAGCCAAGTTTCAACTCTGAAACCTATGTGCTCACTATGCTTTCCCATCCAACATTATAAGAATCTAATGTTTGGAATTCTTGTGCTAGGATGGTCTGTCTCATAATGAGTGCAAGGAAGTCCATTATTGGGAACAAGTGCTACCTCAAGGCCAAGAAGGAGAGGGAAGCCATTGTTTGAACCATCAAGGAAACTGATGACAATAGCTACTTATGGTTAGGAGACGAGGAGACTTTGAGTCATGCACTTTCTCAGGTTAGCCAATAGAAGAAAAAGATGAAGGTGGTTGTCAACTTCAACTGTCTACCTTCTGTCTCTTCCACCAAATCAACATCCTTACCACTTTCTAGGGATATTTCCTCGGAGTATAGTGTGACTTCTACCATGTTGTTTAGAGATCCTCGTATTCCTCCTATGGTAGAGATAATTATGATTTATTTTAGTAATTATTTAGAGGAATATGTTCCCCAAAATTATGTATCTGAGGATAAATCTAAGAGTGATATGTAAACTTTTATGTTATGTTCAGAAAAACAAAACTTCTATATACAATAAGGATGTAAGAATCCACCAATAAATAAAATGAGACCTTGATTTTTGGACACATAAATATTTTGGAATTCAATGGTAATTGTGATGATTGAATGTGATTCAACGTATGAACTACAATGCTAATATTTGTTAGAAATAACCTTTCAATATGAATGTAATTAGAATCTTAGAAACTGGGTTGTTAAGGTGACCATGTGTATTCTCCTACTCACCTTTGATCTAGGTGAAGTGTAGCATTGTGCTGCCTTCGTATAATGTGAAACTGTGGATGTTAATATTTTATTGCATGAAAATTTCAAGATGTTGTGGGCCAGCATGAAGTTTTTCTATTTTATTTATGCCTAAGTATAGCCATCAAGATGATTTGCCTTGCAAATTTTATGAATATGTTGATTTTTAATTTCATTTTTATACTTTGATGATTTTCTTTCCACTTCATATCTTTTCATTTCTTTACTATCTATGGCTATGCTTAAACATTTTGACTATTGGCCCTATAATTATGTTATGTTCTCCATCATGCCATGAATGCTCTGATGGAATGTATAAGGGAGTAGAATGCAGAGAATACACTAGGTCTAGGGTGTGTATTAGAAACAGGATATAATGAACTCTTTTCAGTTGATGCTAAGTGCAAGAGATAGTAGATTCGTAATTGACGTAAACTTGAAGTGTCTGTAAATATGGTAATGTAGTATTGCCAACCTTGAAATTGAGATTACTTCAGAGTTTTCTTAGTAGTCGGAGTCTTCTAACTTGAGGAGGATAGGTGAGCTTATGACGATTGACTCATGTTATTCGTGTGTTTCAATTTAATAAAAGGGTAGATGCATTATGTAGAAGATACATGCTTTATATTGGCCATTAGGCCTTGTGTGTACTTATATTGATTAATATATTTATTGGAACTCCAAAAATGTGGTGCAGGGAAGCCGCTCGAATTCAGAATATTAGTAAGGTATTTAGTTATTCTAGAAAATGTGTGATGAAAAGTTGAGTAGGACCAACAAACAATTGGGATAGATAAATAATTTTACCTATTTAAGAAATTAGTAGGAAATATTTATACTAATATGTGTGATGCATATTCATATCATTATTGTCCTTGTGTGATTGATGCACTAGAGTAAGTCATTGACTCCTTTGTGTGAATAAATCCTTGAGTAATGATTACAAACCTAAATTGTGTGTGTGAGATACACTTTTTATACTCATTGTGTTTATTGGATCGAGTAATGATCACTATAGCTATACTACTATGATTTATGCATATTACACATTTTGTACAAGAGATACACTTACCATAATTAATGTATGTAAACTTGAACAAGTAATGCTCATTGTATGCAATGCATATTCCATATTTTGTGCGAGTGAGGCACTACAAGTAAATTATATATTCATACCTCTACGAGTTATGCACCAGGGGTTCATGCATTCTTATTTGTTAATTATTCATTCTATGTGCAAATTGTGCATGTTATGCACTATCATATCTATCTAGTCTGTATTTTATGCAATTTGAGTTAGATTATTCTTGTTGAATGTGTTGTGTGTGATAAGCTTTAAGCTTACCTTCTGGGACAAGATGTCAAATGTTGGTTAATAGAGAAGGTGATCTTATTTTTCAAGATCAACCAAATTTTGTATTTATGCTTTGGCCAAAGCTATACTGTACCATTGAAATAGATGGATAATTAATGCATAGTTTCTATATCATATGTTTCTCTGCCACATCCTATATGCAAGAAATATGTTCATTCTAGTATAGAATGCATATAAGGTATTAGGCATGCATCAAGAGTTTCCCTCCTAGGTTTTTGTTATAGGTTTCAAGGTGCCTCATGTAGGACCAGGTATTCTTCGAGTTAGGGAGAATCCCAAGGAAGTGTTGTGTTCATGGTTGGGTGGAAAAAGTACCTTAACCATGCTTTTTATTTTCGGCTTGTGGAAGACCAATGGGTTATGGCAGCTAAAAATAGATTGTACATTTGAATCTCTTTATGTAATTCAAAAAATGGATTTAGCATGTACTGAACCTTTGTATGACAAGAAATGAAATTGTACTTCTTTTTCTATGAACTCTAACTGCACTTGAAAATTGTAGAAATTGTACATTTTGAATATCTCTATTAATAGAAAGTTTCTTTTTCCCAATATAGATCACTTGATATTTACTTTTGTGGATAAATTTAGTAAATGGTTGTATCATTATTCAAATCATGATGAAATTCTTATCTTTGATCTTTCTAATCATGTGGTGATCTTTTTATATGTTGAAACCCTGTGATCTTCTTATATGTTATGTTTCAAGTTGAAGACCTTGTTGTAAAAATTGTGATATTTCTGTTGTTGAGACTTTTTGATTTGCCAATGATGATAACTAGTAGTATGGGATGCTTGTTTTTCATCATAAGGGCAATTATTTTGATGTTTCATGCAAGTAGGCATGTTGACGAGATGAACATAATTGTTTTATTTTTATGTAAATGTCTAGAATATGAATAAGATTTTATGAAGAAAATGAATTATCTTTCATACTTTTATTTGTCGTAATGTATGGAAATAAGTTGATTGATGAAAATGACATGCTAACAATGTGTACAAGTGAATGAATGTTAGAATAAAGGATTTTTTACAGTATGAACAAACAGGCCCTTAGAGCAATGATGGGTTGATTTTGACATTGAGGTAAAACAGAATTTAAGAGGTATGAAATTTTATCTTCAGTTAAGTTGATCATCAAGACCATGTTTCTTATAAGGGGGGAAGGATGTCATAACGCCTATTCTCAATAATTAATTTTCAATTCAATATTACTAATTTAATGATCATTGACTAAATTTGACTCATTTGCATGATAGGAAGACGGTCTTAATAGAGGGAGAGAGTATCATTGAGGAGGAGGTGTCTAGCCAACCGATGGTGACTGTGGTGAAGGGAATCTACATACATAGACACCTAGTTTGCATCATAGTTGCATTGTCATTGCATAAATAAATTAAACTAATAAATTGCTTTCTTATTTTGGTAGAAAATAAAATTGTCTTATGTTTTATAGTTGTCATTTAACTAAATTGTTAGTTAGTTATTAATATGCTCTTTTTAGGAATAAAATTAGATTTAATTTAATTATATATTGGTTTCTCTTATTAAAATTATATATTAAGGAAGGAATTATATTAATTAAATATATGTTTTTCGAAAATAGGATATGTGTTTCTTATTTGATAAATTAGAGGTAATTTATAGAAAAAAAAAAAGACAACAATAAAAGATAGAAATAAAGCAAAAAGAATAGAATAAAAAAAAGGATAGAAAACACCAGATTAGAAAACAAAAATGCTTAAATAAGAAAGAAATGTAAACCTAGAATAAGGAAGAAAAGCCAAAAATTGAGGAAGGTAGAAGGAGGGAAATAAACTTTATAAAAGCGGAAAGATATGGGAGAAAATTCATAGTATGATGGGAAATTGGGCTCTATAGTTCATATGACCATGGTGCATCAAGGAAAAAGGCAAGGAAAAGAGAGAGCGGGAGAAGGATTCGAAGGAAACCAGAGACGACATAACCAAGTTTTCTCCATAGTCCATTATTGTCCTATATTTTCTTACTATGCCCTCCTCCTCTATATGAAGGTCGCTTTGTCTTAGATTTTCTTTTAATTACGGGAAAACTCTTGAAATATTGGCTTGTTCTTTTCACTAGGTAGATTAAGCAAATCTCTCTGAATTATAGTTATACCTCTTAGTACTTTTAAAAAGCTCATACTGGCATTAGAATGTTGCTATCATTTCTAGATCTTTTCATAATCTTTTTGTGTTGATGATTTAGCAAGTTGCAGCAGTAAGAGCTTCTACTCCGATTTGATGGGAAAGGATATTTTAATTAGTTTTGTGCTCATCACATTCTAAGATTGGCTAAAACAAAAACCTTCATATGGGCCACGTATGGGAGTGTTTCCCTGCTATGTTTATTACCTTATCTCAGATATTTCAAATCCTTTGGCCTGAGCATTCGCTGCACCACTCATCGTTAACTTCGCCCACTTAGATATCTAATGTCGGCTTGCACCATCTGCTTGTCTTTCAAGTTTTTTTGTTAATTGATTATTAAGTATGTTCTTGATTACTTCCTCTGTGAGCCTTTTATATTCTAAGTAGCTCTTCTTGTTATGAGCCTTGCATATGCACTCAGTAGGCTTAATCATTACCTTTCTTATTTGTTGAGATCGTGCTTGAATTCCATGTTATTTTCCTCTATTGACCCTGTCTTGGTCAGCTTCCTTGTCTAAGGAATTAGTGAATCTAGGTGACTCTTTTATTCTTACCGTATCTAATTCCAGAATCTATGCAGTCAGCCAGGTTCTAGTTACCTTCTTATTGTAGTATCCTAAGACTTGCGCCACCAGATAGACAAGTATCTTAATCACTCCTTAAGTCATTCTTCTTTTCAGAAGTTGCAATCCTATTTGTAGTTCTTAGTGGCACCATTGGGATGGAGATTTCCTCATGCTTCCTCTATGTCTCTTTATTTTATTTTTATCTAAAATCCTTGTAGAAGGTCTACGAAACTATTATATGTCTTTAGTCGATTGCTAGTAAGGTTCCAGCCGTACTAATGACAAGAAAGCACCATAAATCTATAAGTTAGACGTCAATGAATCAAGAGTGGTTGAACTCAACTTGTTTAAAATATTAAATTAGTTTACATAATTTTTCTTTAGAAACTGAACTAATGGTAGTATATGTGTAACACTGCATTATTAATCTAGGAGGAAAATTATATGATAATTGGAGAAGTGATAACCTTCTAACAAGAGTAATAAATCTTGATGGATTCAAACTTAGTCTAATTGTATTTTCCCTCTTGTCTTTGGTTAAAGAAATAATCAATCTTTGTTAAAAAATTCTCTTTTAAGACATATTCAATCCTTTAGACACATTCATGAGTGTATAGGATATATATATATATATATATATATATATATATATATATATATATATATATATATATATATATATATATATATATATATATATATACACACACGAAAGATTGTTGTACCAAGTATAAATGAAGAGTACTTTCGTGAGTTCTATCTAGACAATAGTTAAGTGTTAATAGTTGGTGTATGAATTGTTCTTCTTTGTAATTGTATGTGTTAAGAAATAAAGATTAGTATTATAATTTTGAACTTATCTTTTGAGTAGAGAAATATGTTATACTTTCATTAATAAGTAGTTCTATGTAATATCTTTTACGCTTGCCTCTCAAGTCAATCTAATAGGGAATGAGGTTACTAGTTTACCATTATATGAAGCTTATGTGAAATTGATCTTCATTTACTTATGTTGAAATACTTTATGTTGATAAACTTATGTCTCTCATTAATATTTTGTACCTAATAAGTTATATCCAGGATTGGAATTAAGAGTAGACTTAAATTCATCCAGAACTAATACCTAGTATACTTCGAAGGATTACAGTATGCCTTCCATCATAGTATGGAAAAACATTCCCAATTATTGAGAGGATTCTTAGGAATGATGACATTATAAGTAACTATGGTGGGTTTGTCAAATCAAAATGCAAAGATTATTATTGTTATAGTGAAGTGCCTTCTTCAAAATATAGAGTTGTAATCTAATAAATTTTTCTATGAGAATGTGTTCTTCATTTGGATAGTAGTCTTGAAAATTTGGTGTGAAGTATGTAAATGACTAACGTTGTGAAATAGTACCTTAGTTGTGTTTGAAAATTGTGATCAATGTTGATAAGCATGATTAGAGTGAACCATTATATCAAGACTTCATTGCATAACTAGTAATAAGTTGCATCTGATTTAGGAGTTGTCTTGAACTCATCCTTAGATGTAGAAATATGATTTCCACATTCATAATATCATTATGCTTGCATGACACTATCTGAGGAAATTGTGTCCAATAGTTGAAAGCTTGTTTTTCTTATGTTTGTATGGATCAATATAGGCATTAGGCTAGTATATGTATTTGACACATGCTACAGAATGATGTTGCACTTGATCCCTTCACACTAGCTGTTTTCAGTTTGCTAGACCCCTCGTGATGGGTCGGGCTTTCTAGCAGGAAAGCATGGGGAAGCTTTATGCTTCGTGGTAGGGTGGATATCACCACAATGATGCTCTCTCTCTCTCTCTCTCTCTCTCTCTCTCTCTCTCTCTCTCTCTCTCTCTCTCTCTCTCTCTCTCTCTCTCTCTCTCTCTCTCTCTCTCTCTCTCTCGGGTTCCACGGTGCTCGTACAGAAGATGTTATTTGCTATTATGTTATTCATGTAGAAGCCTATATGGTCAAACCTTGTAAAGGCACTGCCTTGTTTACTTATTGATTCATGTTGTATGTACTTCTATTTGGGTGTAATTATTAAAAGATATTAATGATGTCTCTTTTTCTGCTCCATTCTATAAATAATTTATTCTATTGAAATAATTTGAATCTAGATGCTTTATCAAAGGTTATTTTTAGTAAGTGAGTTTTAAGGTCCTTACACAACACTAAAATTAGTCAAGGACAAAAGGCTCCTATCGGGGCATGCTGGAATGTATGATTCCAGATCTAGATAAAAATGCAAGTGATTAAAGGCATATTAAAATATTCTTCTAAATCAAGAAAAACATCTTCAGATTGAGCATAAAGAAGATCAAAACAAATACTTTTTACCTTCACTTACCAAGCAAGAGATCTCCTTTGTTGAATGGATTTTCTCATAGATACAAGTAATGTAGTTTCTCTTGGAGTCTTCAAGATTTCAATAGCATGTACTTATCAACCTCATGTGTTCTTCTCCTTGTATATGTATGCTTGATCTCTAATGTATGTATGGCTTATCATGTATGTCATGCTATGTGCTTGGTTTTGTGTTCTAGAAATGAAGGATTGGTAGATTGATTTATATGTGTTTGAGTGAGGATGTGAATGGTTGAGATTTAGTGATGGATGGATGGTAAGATGCACTTGGTGCATTGGATCATGTGCAAGGGGCTCTTTTAATTTAATTTAATTATTGTGGATGGATGGTGTGGACCTATTTATTTGAATTTAGGAGGGATAACTTTTTAAAATTTTATTTATTTAATTTAAGTGGGTGATAGTAAATTAATTTAATTTAATTTAATAATGAGGTGGAAATGGTTTTAGTATATTTATTTTAGATAATTAGGTAGAAATATATTTAATTTATTTAATTAAATAATAGGGTGGAAATGGATATAATTAATTTACTTTAGATGATTTGCCATGTGAATTAGTGAGATGAATGGATGAAATTAAGTAATTATTGTGATGATGTCATATGTTATTTTATGTGTGGTGTACTTTAGGTGTCTACACAATGTAAAAACAAAAATATTTAATCAAATGATCATCTATTACAAGTATAGGAGTTATTCTCATAGTTTATATATATCCTCGTGAGAAGCAAATAAAAAACACTATTCCTCAATCTAATTTACTTTGGTTTCAACACAAAAATACACTCCTCAATAAGAAAACACATTAGATATATTATATTTAATTTCATTAATTATAATGTTTTTTTCAAAAGGTTTAACTAGGTAATTTCTTTGATTATTTCAATTATTATTTTATAAAATTTAAAATTGAGGAGATTACGATTCCCCTCTAAACATGTCATATCATCACCTAAGCAATAAGAAAAAAAGGGTCCAAACATCTATTTGTCGTCATGAGTGATGAAATATTAAATGTAATTTTTTTTTTAATAAATAAATATATTTATATTTATATATTACTTGTTAATTATAAATTAAAAAATGACATGCATCTAAGAAAATTGAATCGCGTCAGTTAACTTGGATTTGTTGAAATGAAAGTCATCGTCGGAATAAAGAATGAATTCGATGACAAAATTGTCTCTCTCGGGTATGACCAAGCAAAGAAAATTACTTGTGTTTAAATTAATAAATAAATGCTTTTGACATTAGAAGCCATTACAGATATAATAAAAATAAATAAATAAACGAAGCGAGTGACGGAGGCAATGCGCTATTAGATTAGCATTTAACGTAATGAAGTAGTTACGTTCTACGATGAGAGAGACCCGTTTACCAAGACAATAGAAATATTAATTTATATCTTTTATAATTATATTGGTTTGGTGTATATTTATGTTTTTTAAAAGTTATTTGGTATTATAAATATTTATGTTTGTGTCATTTGATAGTTTAGTTTTATGCCATACATATTGTTATATGTATCATCACTCATTGAATGTTTAATATTTGTTTATGAGTGTAATAATTTAAGAGAATTTCAACCCTTTGTTGAAAAATTGAATTTGAAAGCACTCAAATTTATCAATATAAGTGATTATTTCCAAAGATACCCAACATTGATATAGTAACTATTAGTCATATTGATATAATACAACCTAAGGCTTATAGACAACTACACTAACAAGCTTTGACTTGTTAAAAGATACATTTATATAATCAAACAAAACTAAACTAGTCAATTATATTATGCCTTATTTATTGTGTCTTACACAATCATTTCCCCTCTATATTTGATTTCATGATGACTTCTCTCCTAGGTACTTGGGGGACATTTGCCTTGCTCCTCTTTTTCCTTTGCTCTAATACTTATTTAAATCTTCTTTATTCTCATGATTTGTTTATCATTGCCTCTACCTATGTTTTCTGTGCCACCTGATCATTTACCTATGATTTCATGGTCCATACCTTATCATGTAGGTTTATAATGTTACTTTGTTACTACCCATTAAATGTTTGATTATACATTTCCATACTCACTATGATGCTTCAAGTTTATGATCCCCATGTTTGTTCTCATATTTTATCATGTTTGTGCTTATGACATTTACCATACTTAGATCACATACTTAAATCTAATGATCACTTTAAATTCGCATACCATACTTTTATAGCTTATCTATTGAGTCTGCATTGTATTATTGTACTCTTAGATTAGGGGGCATCATGCCTTCCCCATTCCACATTTGAGATTACATTGCCATATATTTACATGTAGAGCATCGTGTCTTTCCCATATATTATTTGAGCTTCCATTTCCATATCTTTACAATAAGGCATCATGCCTTCCCCGTGCTATTTGTGCTTTAATTGTCTTACCATACTTCAAGAGGTACCTCTTTGGAGTGGGGCCATCTTGCCCTCTCCACTCTTTCTTATGATATGTCCCTCTTCCATTGTAGGACATCATGCCTTCCACTCACCACTACCTTGTAATTAGATTCTTAGACCTATGATGCCACTCGAGCCCTATTGCATTAGGTTACACCACTTTATTCTAGGCTTGACCTTGTTCTAATTATATCAATACTAGTCATTACACATTTGAATATTATTAGATAGTTTATGTAAAAGTACCCGAATAATACTGTTTATCAGAATCTTACTTTCCTAAGAGAAAAATTACAATGATGGACATTTACAAAGAAAACAATTGATATTATTTATATGAGAATAAAAGAGAAAATGTATTAATTTTACCAATTACAAGAAAACATAGACTTGTCTGTTTTTAATTCTTGACACATTACTAGATGGATCATTTCATTAATGCAATTGAATGTGTAACCATTAAATATTATCACAAACCACTTAGATACTATTGCAATATCATGTGTTCTAGGTTGACCAAAACATTCAAAACACAACCATGGTCATCTATTACAACACCACGAGAATAGAACAAATGTCATGATCATATACTATAAGAGACTATATTATAACCATAAATATTTAGTGATGTATGTTTTCTTTTTTAATTATGTGCAATAAGTTCCAAGAAAAGGGAATGCACTTATAGGGAGAAGGAAGGGCAAATATCTTCTTTTAGGCAATTCTACGACCACTAATAGTTACAACTATAGTATAGGAGGAGGGAAGAGAAAAAAATAAACTATAGAATATCCATTATAAGCTTAAACTTTAACACAAAATGTTCATTTTTATTCGTTAGATTATATATTATAATTTGGCATTTTTTGAGAAGTTTGGAGAATGATAAAACTTGCACTCTATTATAACATGATTGTAGCAAATATTTAACTTCCAAGTTAGTGCTAAGGTGGGTTTAACTCTTGTGAATTTAAACTAATTTGAGCTATGTTGGAATCAAATCTTGTAATTCTTTGGATTTTCACTCAAATATATAGGCAATGAATCAATTCCTTACCATCCAAGAGATTTTGGAGTCTATCTTGGCACCATGAAAGATACTCCACATATTTACTAGAATGTGGTTAATTCTCATTCCATATATAAAATTTTCTAATTTAAAGTGAATTAATTCATATTAATGAATGAAGAAAAATTGTGTATATAGAGTACAAAGAATAGGTAGAGTTGGTTTCATGGAAGAGTGGCAAGGGAATTTAAAAAATATAATGAGAAATATTCCTAAATTGAAAAATCAATCTTTGTCTTAGTATAACATGTTTATATTAGGGTAGAGATACATCCAAATATTGGGCATATAGAAAGACAATAGAAAATATACCTAAGAAAATTTAACAACTTCTACAAAAAAATTATTATGATAATTTTTAGTAATGAACAAAGTAGAGGGATTGATTGAGAAACTGGTACAAAAATAAACCATTCAAAGCAAAATTATGCCAAAATAGATTCTCATAGAAAATGTAAGAAAAAAATATGAAGATAAAGAAAAATTATACTGAACAAAGAAAAACAATTTAAGAGAAGTGGCAAAAGAATTAAAATACTCATAGGAAAATTTTTATTTACACAAGTTGATATATATATATATATATAGATATATATATATATATATAGATATATATATATATATATACTTTAAATACACAATCCAAAAGTGAAATTCTAACATTATCTTGAACAACATTGTGATTTTTTATAGGTAGAAAGAATAGACATCTATGTGTCGTGCTAAGAAAATAAGAGCATGCAAAGATAGGTGGGATTATCTCTCAATTAGGATTTTTTTTCATACACAAAGCAATGTCAAGGAAAGTGAATTTCTTGGTACAATTTTCACATTTAGCTAAGAAGTATTATATTTCATTTACTAGTTTTATAGTTTGGTCATAAGGTCAAAATCCTAAAGGAAAAAAACTAAAATGATTTTTTTTAGGTTCTCTTGTTCTTGCAAGATGTCCCTGAATCTTAAAGTGAAGCTCTATCTATATTGTAAAACAACTACCTAAGATTCATTGAAAGTAAACTCCGTAGATACATCAAAATTTATATTCAAGGGAGAAGGAATACAACTATGCCATAGTTCTTAGGTTGCATTAACATAGAAATCACTTTATTAAGTGCCCTATATTATTACTAAACCATTCACATTAAACTATTCTGCATAGGAATAACTAATGAAAAACATGGTAGATATACATACACATTTTAATAATGATATTATAATGAATGCAATAAAAATTATAGGTTGCAGTATTTGAAATAACAATATTCATTCTAATTATGGAAGATCAACCCATCACAACATACTTATACCATGTCTACAATGAATACGTGCTCTACTTTATATCTCCAATGCAACAGTATCCTTGGACCTTTTTTTAATTATTTAACAATGCTACTTCTTATTTATAACCAATGATTGTAACCAATAGATTAGAAAAGTGCAAGACCACACACCATTATAAAATAGATGGAAAAATGATTCACACTACTTTCTTCAACCACATCCTCAATATTAACCATGAATAAAAAGTAGGCAAGAAATTTAAAAAAAATGTTTTTTGTTTTTAAATAAACTTAAAAGTGTTAGCAATAAATCTAACATGATTATTTATAAAATTTATGAGGCATTCCAATTTATGAGGTGGCCATCTATGTGTCCCAAATTCTTTGCACCCTTTTTGAGAATAGTGTGACCAACCTTGAGTTGCCTAGCTACTTGTGTAATAGGCATATGAAAATATTGATATAGTTTAGTGCAATTGATATTAGATCTCCATTGACATTGAGGCAACAATGTATTTATTCTACTAAATGAAGGTCTTCTCTCACTCACCTGATCCACTCCAACTAGCACAAGCTTCCTTCTATTTTTCATTAAAAATGGAACATTTATAATATTCATCACTTCTAAAAGTATGGAATTTGTATTTGGCAATATTTTCTGACTTGATGATTTGTTAAAGTAATACCCTAATTCCCTTTCACATTGATCAAACTAAGCATACTCACCATCAACACTTTCCTCAATGGACACTTTAATAAACATAACATAATCTACATTTGTGGAAGTTAGTGCCTCATCATTTACAATGGAAATATATGAGTCTCAGGCCTTAATTATATGATAATATTGAGGACTACACCCTTGTATATCTTGAAATGGATCACATAAACATAATGTTGGACCAAGCTCTAAACCAAGATCAATTATTCAACATGTGCTTTACACCCATACCTTCATCTTTATCTATGATATCAAGATCTAAAGCTACCAATAACCAATCAAAATTTTTACTGATAAGGGTGTGGTGTGGTGTGGTAGTCAAGTCACAAGGTTGTTGTGGTAGCCACCAAGGTTTAAACCTTTGCCAGGCCAAAGAGCTTGCAGACCTTGTGCCTTCATTGGGATGATGTCCTCACAAGATATGTGCCTTCACGAGATGTCATGCTCGCAGGATGTGGGCCTTCATTGGGCCAATGAGATCATGGGTTTGAAACAAGGTGATAATTCCTTGGGGATTGAGACCCCCTAGTAGTGGTCGTAGGCGATAAATCCTTGGGAAGAGATCCCCCATAAGGGTCTCTCTTGGCTTAGACCTGGCTAAAAACCTAAGTAACCCTCATCAAAAAGAGTTTTGATTAAGACAAGTTTATTTTTAAGGGACCATAAATCCCAAACCAATAAATTTACAGCATAACAACCATCAAAAGTTTTGGTAGGACTTGAAACCTTACAAAGCTACAACCAAGATACCCTAAAGAACAAAAACTCCCAAAATAGAACCATATTTTGGAAGAATTTGGAACCTTGCACAAGAACTAAACAATACCATATCCTAATCAAGATAATCTCACACCCTTCACCTAGGTGTGGGACTATGAAACATGTTTTGGAATACCTTTAGTACTTCTATGGACAATTAATTTTATTGAAAAGTTTTATATAGTTTACTACAATACATTTTATTGAAAACACATTTTATATTAAAATACAATGAATTATGACACTAATCATAAAAACATCTAATAGGTCATACTTTCAATGCATGCTAAATTATTTTCTAAAATAATAAGATGGTTTCTTTTGTTAATAAGCACATCTTGAAACAAACAAAATACTTATAAATAAATCAAAGAATTTTAATAATAGAATCCTTCATAGTTTTATAAATAAGATATTATGCTTGCAAAGAAGCCATTAGGATTTGGATGACTATGATTGATGACCTCCCATGGAGAAAAAATTAGAGGGAGTTGTTAGGGATTGCCTCATTAGGACATAATATATGATAGAATAACCTGGTGGATTATAGAAAAATGATGGTGGTGAACTATTGAAGGTTTGTAGAAACCTGACCTAGACATGATCCTTGTCCCATTAGCTAGGGTAGGAATTGAGGAAACTAGGGAGGGAACCAAGTTGGTGGGAAGATTTTTTTATGATCAAATTAACTAAACATTAGAGCTAGGAGGAGTAGTAGAAGTTATACTTATAGTGATTGGAGATTCTATTATCTTGAGTTGCTCTTCTTATTGTTGTTGATTTGACACTTGATCCTTCTCTTTTTAATTTACTTTTTGGGCTCATCATCTATTTTGTAGCTCTTTTGCATTTTTCTTTAGGTTCATTGCCACCAAGTGGGGTTTTGTATTGCCTATTTGGGCATGCAATTGATGCTTTCTATAGTATTGAGTACCAAGATTGTAGTATCTCACACTTTAGAAGTATGAGGAGCCTCCTCTATTCAATGATTGGATGATCCCTATTGAGTGGTTGTCATTCTTAGAGTTGGGTCTATTTCTCCCTTACCAATGGCTAAGTTAATTTGGAGCTTAGTGATTATAAGTTTCCTTGAGGATGACATGTCCTAATCTAACTACTGCCTTGGGGGCTCAATGATTAGTGGTTGCATAGGTGGTTATATATGAGATTCTAGAGAGTGTGATTAAACTTTCATCTCTTCTTTGTTTTCCTAAGCAAGGGACCCTTGTGGGGAATAAGATGAGTTAGTGATTTCCAAATGCACATTTTGATGTTGGTGTGAATGTGGTATATCACCTAACTAGTTTCACATTAGGTCCTATTCACACATGTCTAGTTAAGTTTACTTAGGGCACACTTAGGATACTTATCTATTTGTGTCTCATGTAATATTCTTATGACTATCATCATCCTATGTTTTTCGGTCTCACCTATGCCTACATAACCAAGGGTTTCTCATTCTAATTTAATCATTTCAAGTATAATTCATGTACCTATTGTATGCATATTTACATCCTTTGATAGAATAGAGTTATTCTCTCATGTTAGATCTGTCTTGTTCTTTCATTGAAGCTCCTAGATATTGGGTGGCTACCTCCATAGCTAAATTTTGCATGGTATAGATAATTCTATACCAACTCTTACATGGTATCAAAGCACATTCAGAGCCTCCCATTCTTTTTCTAACTACATCTGCTTCTACAATTATAAATTATATAGATATTCATGAGTCCACATATCTGACTCAGTCATTGTTCATGTTGACACCTTATACAAAAGTACTAGATTCTCATTGATCTATTTGTCTTGTCTATGGTGAGCACCATACATCCATGGTTACTATACCTAGATTTTTTATGGTACCTAATTTATCTATACCAGTATTTTTCATAGTTTGGCATTGGCTTGGAGATATTTGAGAAACATTCAGAGGACTCATCTTCATTATCTTTGGATCATGTTCTATAGTTGTTTCCACTAGGTTATGGATTGTCACTTTCTTTAGTTTGTCTTGGGACTCTTGATTTGATCATGACACATTTCAGCACTAACATGGCAACACTTAATCAACTTCTAGAGGCTTCATACATTTTGAGTTTTCTTCCCTCAAATTCATTTCAGGAATGGGAAGATATCTTGTATACATCTTTGTTTTTGTTTCTTCCCAAGGAGAGGAACATTGTTTAATGATCATAAACCATCTTCAACATCTAGTGTCAATTATCTACCATTATTGTAGGGGGCTATTTGAGGTGGCTTGCATGGTCTCTCTTCTTCTCTCTATTTTGGGAGGGAGTTTTTCCTCACATTGGGTTTTATCCTTCTCACTTTTAAAGGTGAAGTCATGTAGACCTTCTCTCTTCTTCCCTCTTATGGGGGCTATTGATTATATATTCATAATAGATGTAGTCCTTGGTGGGTCTTCTTGAGTTCACCTTTCATTACTTGTGCATGTTTAATTGCATGTTTTCTCTCTTTTAGAGAGGGGTTTCTTCCTATGGGGTTTTCTCCTTTATTCCATTTGTGAGAGATCTTTTTTTACATGGGTACCTCATTAGGCCTTGTAGCTAGGACCCATCTTTGGATCTTTCCATTTATTTTTTCCTTCCAAAGTTGTACATAAAGAGGGGTGTTGGTGTGAATGAGGTATATTACCTAACTAGTTTCACATTAGGTCCTATTCACACATGTTGAGTTAAGTTTACATAGGGCACACTTAAGACAGTTATATATTTGTGTCTCATGTAATATGATTAATGACTCTTGTCATAGCTATTAGGAAAGGTGTCTCAACCTTGCAACTACAAAAGGTTACTATTCTTCCCAATTTTGGTCTTTTACAATACCGTTTATCTTGAAGAATGGTTTAGAACTTCCAAAGTTTCCAAAAAGTGATAAAAATGGTAGGGCTTACTATTTTTAGTAACTCTACATTTAAGCATGGATGGACCTAGAATTTTCCCAAAATGTGAGAAACTAGACCATGTAAACATCTTGGGTGATTTTCTCAAGATCATGCCTAGATTGCAGGATATTAAATTTTCCATTTTTTGAAATTCCTGGAAAAGTTACAAACTCATATTTGAGGCACATAGAGGTCCCTAAATGCCCCAAAAGTTGTTGTAAATAACAATTTTTTTTATATCTTAATAGTGTTGATAACTGAGAGGGGGGGTGAATCAGTTATCTTAATTACTTCAACTTTTTGTCCTTCTTTAACAATTAGTGCAACATCAAATCATATAAACAAACATAACCATGAAAGTAGAAATAACATCAATACACATAACACAATGATTTTGACGTGGAAAACCCTGTTAAGGAAAAAACCATGAGGTGATTAACCCAAGATTCTATTCTCTGTTAAAAGAATAAGATAGTACAAAATGGCACTTGCCAATTAGGGCTCACTGCCCAAGCACACTGCTCATAAGAGGCTCATTGCCTACAAGAGACTCACTGTCTACAAAGTATAAAGAAAGTAACCAGGTGATTGAACTGATGAGAAGCATCCACATATGTGGAGGTTCAGTTCTGGTTAGGCTCAATACACTGATCTACTGCACTTCATTCTTCCTCTTCTTTGGTGCTGATATCCTGTCACATTCTAGACCTGTAAAGTTACTTCCACACTAGTCTCTACTTTTCTTCGCACACCACAACACTACACAACACACTTTACATCAAAACTAATTTGGTAAATATATCCGCACCAAGGATTTCATCATCTTTCTAGTCGGCATCTGGAATACTCAATATTTTCCCAAGCTCAGATCTGTTGGCTGAATCCTTGCATACTAAGTGATGTGGATCAAAGAGATACTTATAGAAGTCATCAATCATGTCAGCTAACCATGAATGATCTCTCAAGAAACTTGTTCACCATCAATATCTAATCCAGATTAGGGTTTGATGCTCTACCGGTCAGGTCTTCCTCAGTCTACTCTACCAAACAGGAACCTAACACTTAGGTGCTCATGTCTCTTCACTCTTTCATCACTGGAGGCTCACTTTCTGGAATGTATCAGTCATGGTACTCCTCTTGACTTCCACAAGTCTACACTTTTCTGAGATACTTCCTCTAAGAAATCTTGACCTGATTGTCGGACCTTGTTGCATACTATGTTCTTGCTCACTAGACCAAAGTGTTCTTCAATCTGACTTCAGGTATAGACATACCATCTCCTGCAGATGTGTGGGATGAACTTTGTTGCCATCAATGACAACATTCATGAAGCCACACAGTGTCTCTTGCCAACAATCTCCCCTTTTGGCATTGATGGCAACACTTAGTGAAAAATGACTAAGTGTCACACTACATTCCCCCTCGGCTGATGCTCTGTTCTTATGTACATTTTTCTGGAGCTCCCCCTTAGCTGGATTCCACATTTTTCACTGCTCCTCACTCCCCCTTTGACATCAATGGCAAAGGGTGGGGTCCACACACCAAAATTTGCAAAAGTTAATCTATACTTAGCCGCATAAGTATAAAAATAGGTTATACTTACATAGACTTAAGTATATCTACAAAAGTATTTTTCAACTGTACAACTTTTGTCACCCAACTCAGCTTCATCCTATCCAAAATTGAGATGTGACAACTCAACAGGAATGCAAAAGCTTCTGCCCTCTTTAGATCTGTCGGACCACTAGTCCGGGCTGTGTTCTGAGCATCAGTTAAGGCCTCATGCATGGCCTCTAACTTAGGGATAATTATCCCTCTAAGTTCACTTAACCTGCTTATTCTATTTTTCTTTTCCTTCTCAAGCTTCTTTATTTCATTTATGACTGCAATAGTTTGACACTCTTGATTTATTATGGAAGAAGTGAGAGGATCAAAATTCTGAGATAAACTTGACAGTTTATCCTCTTGCTCTTTCACTTTCTTCTCAATATCCTTTGTCACTTTTGACCAGGATAGGCAAAATTTATATATGTCTTCACCATCTTTAAGAGCATTTTCTAAGATCTTTATCCCAATATCCATATTTCTCCTATCATTTGTTATTAGCCCTTGTACCTTGGAGAATCTCTTTACCAAAAACTCTTTTCAGACTTTATCTTCAACTGACTTCTCCGAAGAACCAAAATGTGTGTTAATTGAATTAACAAGAGATTTTAAGTTACCAGATGAAGAGGCTGAAAGACCCTTCTAGAAGGATGGCATGATTTTCTCTAATGCACTGGATGCAATCTCTATTAGCTCACAGTCTTCTATGTAAGAGTTCAAAAGTTTTTCTTTTGCCTTTGCATGGGAAAAGGATGCTATCTTCATAGTCTGAATTGGGGAGAGGGAATCAAAATTGAATGGTCCTTGAAGTAGCTCCGGTTCATCTAATTCCATCATTTCTTTTGTCAAGAAGTCTTTGACTGCTTCTGCAGTGTCTCTTGCCGGAGACAGAGCTTTCTTCCCTTCTGCAGCCTTAGCACTATCACTTGTGGTCTTTTCTATTTGACCTTCTTCTCTTCCCTTCACCTCTTCTTCTTGACTAATTTTCTCTTCTATTCTTTCATCTCCTTTAGATCCGAAGTTTGCTGGGGAAACCAGAGGAGAGATGTTTGCTTCTTCATGAACTTCCTCTTCCAGAGCAGAAGGATCTAGATCCTTAGTTTTCTCCTCACCTTCCTTTATCTCTTTTGCAACTGTCTCAGTAGATTCTCCTTTGTCATCCATGGCAGAGGGTTCATCACCTAAGTCCTCTATAACAGGAATATTGAATCTTTTATAAACATTTCGAAGGATCTCTTCAGTCTCTTTAGCCACCTGATTAGTTTCTCCGAGCATAAGCTTATTCATTCTGGCTTTGCTCCGGAACTCATCCTTGCAGTCCTTGAAGATAATGTTCATTTGTTTAGGGGTAATGGACGGATAGAGAAGAATAGCAATCTGCTCCCAGATTTCTAGGTCTTTTGCTTGGGCATTGTTCTTTCTTATTTCAAGTTCCTTCTCTAAGCTTTTGGGAATCAAAGATATAATTTCAATGAATGCTTTGTTGTAGATGTTTAGATACCTGACTGTGGCATTTTGCAATATCTTCTTATCAGCTTCACTATATTCATCATAAAATTCAACCATTGGTTACAGATTCCCATCCATAGTAACTGATTTGATGATATCATCAATGCAGAGAGCAGGTCTTTCAACGAATTCTTCTACCTCTTCTTCCTTGTCTTGACCGGTAGAGGTTTCACTTGATACTTTCTTTTTCTTCTTCATTTTCTTGACCTCCACATCTGACTTAGTCTCTTCATCATCCTTTTGACTGGTGTAAGACCTTGTGGCCTTTGTCTTAGTTCTCTTCTCTCCCTTTTCGGATGATCTGACTTCCAGTTTTGATGTTTTCTAGCTCTTAGAGGTGGCAGGTGCAGAGCTCTTGGAGGATCTGGTCCGGGAGGGGGCTTGCACCGGAGCACTTTCTTTCTTAGTTTCTTGCCTCTCTTTCTCTGCCCTTTCCATCTTCTCCCTGTTGGCATCAACTGCCTCCTTTGATATTCCATACCTCTTGGCGAATTCTTCTACTTCCCTTCTTACTTTTCTTTTGATCTTTGGTTGTCTAAGCTCCACATGAATCTTTATACTCAACATTTCAAAGGTTCCAAACTTTTCTTCCTTAGGGTCCTTGGGCACACTCAAAAGGTGTTGAATGTGCAACTCTAGGATTTTCTCATCAGCCTCATACCCCATTGGCATGATCCATACTATTCTTGGTTCCACTGCCTCCATTAGGCATTGATTAGTATCCACCATGAAGCACACTATATCTTTGTATTTTTCAACTAGAGATTGGGGAATTCTCTCTCTGGCTTGCATTGTGCTTTGGAAGTTTTTGAAGTAACCCCACAGTGTTGTATGTTGTGCCTTGGCATCACCAAGCCCATATAAATAATCCCTGATTTGTATTGCAACGGGTCTATCATTTTGCCATATCCAGCCACTAGTTTCGAGTAGCTCATTCATATAGTAGAAGAATAGGCAAAGTATCAGGCCACCATATTTGAAATAATTCTTTTTATCTTTCTTTATTTTCTGCAAATTCTCCAATAGTTGGTTTAGGAGAAGTTCACAGAGATCATAATTAGCATTTTCTCTTAACATCTGATAAGCAGCGTAAATTGCAGTTCCAGGTACTAAATTTTCCCTGCTGGAGTGATATATCTTGTAACCAATTATCATGGAGGCAAACTTGATATCCAGATCAGTGATATCTTCAATTGTCATTGCTCTCTTGTCAAATTTTGATCCGATAGCCTCACTCACAGTTTGGTTTTTGACCGATTTGAGAACAGGTAACCCTCCGGATGAGTGCAAACTGGTTACCACTCTAATAACATATTTTGTGATCTTAAATGGTCTATTAAACCACATGAAGTTATCATGCACTCTACTCAAAATATACCGGACCCACTCATCTTCTGCAAAATAGGGGAAATGGATGCACTATCTGAAATGCTTAACCCGGATAGCCTTGTACTAAGGTTTGAGTTCAAAAGAATCATCCATTAATTGTTTGTGATAGATATCCATTAGTTTGGATTCCCCAAATTCCTTAATGTTTGCATGAATATATGCCCTAACATCTTCTACATGCAAAACCCCATGCAAAATGCTTGAAAAGGCACCTAGGGGATCAACTTCTAGGGATTTGTATGGATGTTTCTTGAATTTAGGACGTGGCCTATCAGTGATCTTCACAACATTCAGAGTAGCCATCTTTCAAAAGATTTAGAGAGAGATTTCAAGAATGAAAAATACCTTTTATGCTTTTAGGGTTCACGAGATTAGCCAGATTGAATTGCTGGATAAATCGATTGCTGTAGTTGATCTTTGAGAGGTTTGAGACAATTTGTTGTAGAGCTCCTTCTCTCTTCTTCTCGAATGCAAATGTGCAAATGATGGACAAGGGAACCCTTATATTTCTGTGCAAACCCTAATTCCATCTTGTAATAAATGCACAACTTAGGTTATTCAGGTTGCTTTGTTTTCCTTGTTCTGAGAGAGATCTTTCCAGATCGCTAAGATGCATCTAGGATGATAACTTATAAAGTATCTTCCTTTCTCCAATCATTCCATCTAACCGCAGATCCAAATATTTCAATTCTAAATTATACCAGATCTAACTATGAAAAACTTTCTTTTGCTAGATGACTGTCAAACCGAATTAATCTTGGATGATTAATATTTTCAAACTCATTGCGGATCCTTCAAATCTTTACCATGGGTCATTTAGATGTTTCTCTGAGAGTCCTTTCAATCCACCACTTTCTATGTGCCAATTTTAGGCACTAATTGACTGGCTGGGGGAAATTGTTTTCTTTTGTGACTCCCCCTAAGCCAGAGCTCATCTATTTAGTTTCTAGAAGGAATATCAGCACCAGATTCTGGTGCGGATCTATCCCCAACATTTTCTGTACTTCTCTTTACCCAAATCTTGTTCATCTCCCTTTGAATTTCATCCGCATTCACTTTTCTTTTTCCTTTGTCTTGGTTTTGATTGTGATGCACCGGACCCTTTTTATCCTGATTCTTACTTCTGCAAAATTTGGCAATATGTCCATATCTATTGCAGTTGTAGCAAACAACATTTCTTTGCATATTTGACTGATATCCTCTTGATCTACATTGATTAGCCATATGTGCCATTCTATTGGATGCAAAGCATCTACCATTGAATGAATTGTTTATTTGCAAATTTCTACATTCATGAGATTTGTGACCATACCTTTTGTAGTTGAAGCATTGTCTAGATAAGGATGAATTAGTCTGATTCATTCTTCTTCTGCACTGATTTGCTTTATGACCAAAGTTATTGCAATTGAAGCGGTATCCATTGAAGGATGGATATCTTTGAGCATTTGGTTGCCTTACCGGAGGTCTTCTAGGCCTATTCCTAGGTTTTCCTAATCCAGAGTTCTTTTGACTGGATCCAAAGCTTGCACCTTTCTCATACCCCAAGCCTTGCTTGTCATCTACTCTCTTTTGGCTTTCAAGAAGAACTTCAAGTTAAGAAGAGTTTATCTTGAAATTCTCTTTGTATTCATTTGTTGTTTGAAGATCTCTTTTAAGAGTGTTAATCTGATTCACAAGTTGTTCTTCATTATCTCTAGCTTCTTCAAGATCATATTCTAGATGCCTGATTATTCTGTCCATATTGTGGCAGTCTTCTGACTTCTCCTTGAGAGATTGTCTTAGATTATCTTCAATTTTCCTTTTCTCTTCAATTTCTTGGGTAAATTTCATAACCCCTGATTCCATTTCATGTCTTACCATAATGACCTCTTTTGATAGCTTCTCGCATAACTTGTTCTTCTCATTCAGATCTTCATCAGTATTATTGGCTTCACTTTGACTTGCTAATTGTTGAAGTAGTTCCTTTCTCTTTTTCATAGAGATACTCAGTTTCTCTTTTGGTTCATTTATGAAATCATCGGCTTGTTTGAGTCTTTCTTTTAAGTCATGGACTTCAAAGTGACACTACTCAAGATCATCTAAGGCAGACTGAAGTTGTTCTCTCATACCATACATATCCATTAAGATTCCTAGATCTTCCTCAAGCTATTAGGCTCTGTTTGGAGGAACTTGGCTCTGATACCAATTGTTGATAACTGAGAGGCGGGTGAATCAGTTATCTTATTTACTTCAACTTTCTGTCCTTCTTTAACAATTAGTGCAACATCAAATCATATAAACAAACATAACCATGAAAGCAAAAATAACATCAATACACATAACACAATGATTTTGTCATGGAAAACCCTATTAAGGGAAAAACCACGAGGTGATTAACCCAAGATTGTATTCTCTGTTAAAAGAATAAGATAGTACAAAATGGCACTTGCCAATTAGGGCTCACTACCCAAGCACACTACTTACAAGAGGCTCACTGCCTACAAGAGACTCACTATCTACAAAGTATAAAGAAAGTAACTAGGTGATTGAACTGATGAGAAGCATCCACATATGCTTAGGTTCAGTTCTGGTTAGGCTCAATATACTGATCTACTGCACTTCATTCTTCCTCTTCTTTGGTGCTGCTATCCTGTCACATTCCGGACCTATAAAGTTACTTCCACACTAGTCTCTGCTTTTCTTCGCACACCACAAAACTTCACAACACACTTTACATCAAAATCCATTTGGTATATATATCTGCACCAAGGATTTCATCATCTTTCTAGTTGGCATCTGAAATACTCAATATTTTCCCAAGCTCTGATCTGTCGGTTGAATCCTTGCATACTAAGTGATGCGGATCAAAGAGATACTTATAGAAGTCATCAATCATGTCGGCTAACCATGAATGATCTCTCAAGAAACTTGATCACCATCAATATCTCATCCAAATTAGGGTTTGATGCTCTGCTAGTCAGGTCTTCCTCAGTCTACTCTACCAAACATGAACTTAACACTTAGGTGCTCATGTATCTCCACTCTTTCATCACTGGATGCTCACTTTCTGGAATGTATCAGTCATGGTACTCCTCTTGACGTCCCCAAGTCCGTACTTTTCTGAGATACTTCCTCTAAGAAATCCGGACCTAATTGTCAGACCTTGTTGCATACTCTATTCTTGCTCACCAGACCAAAGTGTTATTCAATCTGACTTCCGGTATAGACATACCATATCCTGCGGATGTGTGGGATGAACTTTGTTGCCATCAATGACAACATTCATGAATCCACACAGTGTCTCTTACCAACAAATAGATCTCTTCACAAGATTTCTAATGCATCAAATGGTTCATATCTGACATCTAGATCAAAAGTTATGACCTTCGAAAGTTGGGCTTCCCATTTTGGGAAATGTAATAAACGTGTTGGACAATTAAAAGAGTTGTTTAAATGGGAGAATCACACATGTTGGTGTGTGATTTGGCACATCACAAGGCATCTTTTATTGGAGATAATTTGGGTGCCACTTTTGGGTGGTTTTGGCTCATGGTTTTACAATTACCATTGATGATTTATTTTATTGTATCTCCTATATATCAGGAGCTTGAGATGGAGGTTGTGTGTAAGAGTCTTATAGATGTTGAGTTGCCTTTGGATCTTTGGTTGGTTATACACATGTGAAAGCTTTCTTTGCAAGTATATTATAATCTTCTTGATTCCTAAATAATATATTGGGTGGCTTTGGAGTGTGTGTTTTTTCTCCTGAAAGGGTTTCCCTACATAATTATTGTGTTGTGGTATGATTGCTATTTATGTTTATTTTTGTAACTGTTGTAAAGATCTAAATTTTTTTGCATATCCCTCCCCTCAAGATTAGTGTAGGAAGTTATTCCAATACCTTAGCTTCTTTACAATAACCCTATGTTTTCTTATGTCTCACCTTGGCTGATATAATCAAGATATTTTCATTGTAATTTCATCATTTCATGTATAATTCATGTACATATTGTATGTAAATTTACATCCTTTGATAGAATCGAGTTATTCTTTCATGTTGGGTCTTTCTTGTGCTTTCACATGGATCTTGGGTGGCTACCTGCATAGTCAAATCTTGCATGTAATAGAGAATTCTATACCAACTCTTACATGTTATACTCTATTTCCCATCTTTCATCCAAGGCATATATTTTTGGTTCTTCTATTTTATGCCTAACTTTTGTAAGAGTTGGCTATGATGGTAGCCACCCAAGATCTATGACTTCATGAAATCACAAGAGAGATCAAATGAGAGAATAATTATATTCTATTAGTCAATGCAAAAATTGTTATTATAATGCACATGGTATGCCTTGCTTATTAAGACAAGGATGAGATGTAGGATGAAGTAGTCATATGACAAGTGTCTTAATCCTATGACATGAGACACCTAGAGGATAAGATGCCAACTAGTTGATGAGATCACGTGTAGGATAAGATCACATGACAACCTAGAATTATCTAGACTTATCCTAACTAAACTTAACATGTGAACATGTGTGAATAGGACTAACTAATAACTAGTTATATAATGTGCCTAGTTTACACTACAAAGGGTAAACCAAATAGGTAATAACCTTGTTCACACCAACACTCCCCTTAAGTATAACTTAGGGAGAAGTAGACAAATGCAAAGATGCAATGATGGATGATGATGGGTCCTATCTACTAGGCCATGTTAGGTACCCATGTATAAACAATTTCTCAGAAATGGATTAAAGGAGAAAAACCCATAGGAAAAACACATCTTCAAAAGAGAGAAAAATAAGAAAGTGAAAGAAGTGATAGTAGGAAGACTCAACATGACCCCCAAAGGACAACTTATATCACATATGTACAATCAAATACCCCCCATAGGAGAGCATGAGTGAGACTATAGGTCCCCCCCACAAAAAAGTAACTCATATGCCAATGGTGAATGCTAGAAGATGAACGTTGGAAAATGTCATGCACCTGCAAACAACATTTCTCCCCTTAGGAAGAAACCAATCCAAAGGCTAATGTAGAAGAAACTTCATCTCCAAGAAGAGAGATGAGGGAAAAAATCTCAAGATGGGTTCCTTTGAAAACTACTCAAATGTCCACATGTTAGAATCAAAGGATGGCACTACACAATGAGGTGTGACCAATCCAAAAACTCAGGTAGACTCATGAAGAACAATCTCCAAACACAAAGTAGATGGGATAACAGTTGTGTTGTAACTATCATCAAAGAGGAGAGATATCCCCTCAAGTGTATCCTCCAAATTTGCAATATGATCTCACAAAACAAGTCTGATATACATGCCAAGAAAGTATCCCACAAAGTTGTATTTGTAAGACTCAAATGATCCTGCTTGACTGAAGTGGATGAAGCCATGTAAATGCCGATCTCTAAAGAAGTAGGAGGTGGAGGAGATGGAAGCTCAACATTAGTCTCAAGAACTGAAGTGGATGAAAGAACACCAAGGTTGAAGTGACCAAACTTCTCCTTAGAAACATGATTCACACTTGATGCATGAGTGTGAATATCAATCAATGGATGCGTAGATTCTTCGAAATATTTTGAAATTGCCAACGTGTTTTTGAAAACCATTTTCTAGCCTGCAAAACCACTAGTCTAAAGTTGAAACTACCATATTTTTTAGCGGGAAAGTTCTTTCCATTTCAGTAAATGGGATCATTGGCATAGGGTTGTTTTGGGGGTATATTCCCTAGAATATGCCTGCTAGGTGAGAGGATTTTGTCACCGATTTCAAAGCTGACCAATTTAGAGTCAATCAAGAAGAGAGTGGGGGCCATGTGATCCATGTGGCATGCCCCTATAGGTGTTGTACCCTGCATAGACTGGTAACTGACTAAAAAGACTTGACTAAGGACCAGATCTCTAAACCAATATCCCTCTCCATTTCTTGCCAACAAAATGTTTCTTCTCATAAATAGAAACTAGAGTCTCCATTTGTGGATGAAGATGCTATCCCTAAGAGTTTTGTGTCAAAACCTTATTTGGACTAGTCTCGGACTGAGGGAAAAAAGTTGGGGATAAATAGATGGGCTATGCCACTAAACCTAAATCCCCCTCAAAACAAGCTAAAGGGAAAGCCACTCCCAAATCCCATGGGAGGAAAGCTAAGTATTAGGATGAGGTTGTTATTGGTCTCTTCTCCCTTAAGTAGGATTCTATTAAATAAAGGGATAAGTCCTCTGTTAAAAGGAACCTGGAAGAGTAAATGAATCTAACCAGCAAGAAACCTAAAGGGATCCAAGATGAGGAAGGTATTAAGTATATTGTGGAGGATAGTAAATTTGTTGAAATGGATTTGTTTGTTCAAAACCAACCTCAGTTGGAAGGGCAGGGAAAGGTTGTGTCCATTCATGGTGCAGGAGAACCAAAGAGGGTCATAAAGATTCATGATGTTTTGTTGGTTCCATGTTTGTTCATAAGGTCTTGAAGACCATTTTCCCATGTTGTAATAAGGACCATGTCCATCTCTTGTTGATGTCATGTTATTAGGTGTAATAGATAGTCCTATTTGTAAGCCTTTTAAGGCATGTAAGAGGTAGTCCTAAGAACATGGGGGCAGTCATATATTTCACATTGCAAGCCTTTTTGGCATAGGTAAAGGGTGGTACACTTTGTCAAAGATTTAATGACATTGTCAAAGGTGTTGACAAGTCATAAATCCATTAATGGCCATTAGGATAAACTGTAATTAGTTTCTATTGTAAAACATGACAGTTACAGTTCTAAAAATAGGGTAGTTGCAAACAGTTTGATGGTTATCATGTATTCCATCAAACCAACTATCCTCCAACCTCTGCAAACTGATTGGCAGGCTTCTTAAGGCCTTGCCCTATCCATTGTAACCAAGGGGGAAGTCTTGGAGAAGACATTTGGTGGAAGAAAGCAATAAGAAACTCAAGTTTTCTCTTATTTTTCTGTATATTTGCTGCTACAGTCCGTGGTACTCCTCTGTACGGATAGGTTGTGGAAGATCATTATGCTGGCATGAAAGTAGAGTGAGTTGGATCTCATTTGCATTCAATTTGGTGTCTTGAAACTATTTGTGTGTGAGTTATCTATATTTCTCTGAATTCTGTCAGCCATAACCTAGAGTAGGGTTTTGATAGGAAAAAATGCATTTTCTTGCCATTCCACTGATTTGATTCACCCTTGATCAGTGGGATGGATTGTTGTAGCTCTGTATTAGTAGATTATGACAAGTTTTGTGCAAGAAAATTGAGAAGGAGGAGTTTTCTTTGAGGAAACCTAACATCCTCATGTGTTAGGTGATGTTTAGAGGCATAGTAAAGAACAAAAGAGGACCAATCAGTTGTAGTCCATGTTGGGGCTCCAAAACCTACTAAATCCTTAGTTTCAACATGTATTCTAAGTGCTCAGATCATTGGTTGAGTTTTGTACATGCATTTTATAGTGGTCTCTTTGTATTTTTGGCCTAATTGAGGCTTTAGGTCATTGAGAGGAGTTATAGGTTGAGTCATACCGTCCAAAACAACCTATACCTAATTTTGGATATGTGATAGGAAGTCCAAATGGGTATCTCCTAATTGTCCAAGATCTGTATTTGAAGGTCTGCAACAAAAGTTATTGATGATTGTTCTCTTTCCTAGGGCTACAAGCAATTTCTTGGGTTTGTGAAGGAAGTACTAGTTCTGAGTTTGACCTGCCTTTTCCAATGATTGGAATGGGTCCCAATGTATGTCTAGTCAACTTTTCCATGAAGAATTTAGAGCCTCTAACTGTTGTTCCCACTTTTGCAAATTGATATTTGAAATTGGGCTTTTGGGTGTAGTGAAAACCTTGTCAACTTGTTCTATCCTCCCTCTATCCAAGTGCCTCTACATCATAGTGGTATCAGAGCCATAAAAGGTTTTTTTGTTGGTTGTATAAGGCCTGGTATATGTTAGAAGAGGAGAGTGAAGGAGATGCTAGCAATATGCCTCCAAAGGGAATGACCACTAAAGTGGTTAAGAAGTTCAAGGAGATGGAAGAAAAGATCAAAAGTGGAGTCAAGGAAGCACTCCAAGCAGAGTTGAAGGCATTGAGGATAGGGAAGAGTATAGATGAAGGTTCTGATGAAGAAGAAGAAAAAGAGGAGGAAGAAGAAGAGCAAGAAGAGGTAGAGGTACTTGTAGATCAAAAGCATTTCCTTGAAGCCATCAAGGCAATTGGCAAGGATTCTCTAGAGGCTCGGATGGAGATTCCCATGTTTAGTGGCAAGATGAATGCTAATGAAGTCATGGAGTGGATTGAGGATCTAAACAACTACTTTGAATATAAAGAAGTTCCTAAAAACAAGAGGGTGAAGTTTGCAAAAACTCAAAGGTGCTGTCCTTACATGGTGAAATTACACCCATGGTGAGAGGGTAAAGAATGTGAAGAGTATGATCTCTTCATGGAGCAGAATGTTGGAGAGGATCAAGTCCCAATTCCTTCCATCAGACTATGAGGTGTAAATCTACAAGAAGATGCAAAATCTCAAGCAAAGAGATTTGGATGTGGCCACCTACATCAAGGAGTTTCTCAAGTTCTCTCTTCGTTGTGGGTACATGGAGGATGGAAAAGGTAAAGTGGCAAGGTATCTAAATGGTTTGAGGTTTAATAGCCAAGATGAAATTAGTTTATTAACCCCTAAAACTATGGAAAAATGCTTTCAAGTGGCATTAAGGGCTGAAGAGAAGTTGAAGAGGAAAGGTAAGCAGCAAAATAGAGGAAGAGGTGGTAGAAATTTTAGAGGTGTGGGCAATTTTGGAGGCAGAAATCAGTTCCAAATAAGTCAAGGGGAATCTAGTTCCCAAGAGCAAAGTGGAGAATCAAGTTCTAGAGGAGGCTTTAGAGGAAGGAGGCCCAATGGAAGGGGTAGATTTGGTGGACCAGGGAGAGGTCCTAATGTCTTCATAGGAAGGTGCTACAATTGCAACCAAGTGGGACATCCAGCCTTCAAATGTCCTGAAAGGCAAGCCTCAAGCTCTCATGGAGGAGAGAGAAGGAACCAATTGATCCAAGAGGAAGATTGCCAAAGTGTCAACTCTCCAATTGGAAGTGCAGCTTCAGTCCATGAAGGAGAAAGTTTGATGATGAGAAGAACCATGTTGAAGGTGTCTCAAACACAAGAGCCCCCTCAAAGGAAGACGTTGTTTAGGACAACATGCAAGGCCTATGGTAAAATTTGCAAGGTAATTGTTGATTTAGGCTCAACTAAAAATTTGGTTTCCATTGAAATGGTAGACAAATTGAAATTGAAAAGACTTCCTCATGTTAGTCCTTATAAAGTATCATGGTTGAATAAGGGGCAACAAGTTTTGGTAGATGAACAATCATGGGTAGAATTTGAGATCGGGGAATATAAATACAAGATTTTGTGTGATGTAATTCCCATGGATGCTTGTCATTTTCTGTTAGGATGTCCATGGCAATATGATGTTCAATCACAACATGATAGTAAAACTAATTCTTTCACTATAACCAAGAATGGTAGGAAGTATAGAATGGATCCATTGCCTGATGAGAATGTAGAGAAGAGTGTTGGGTCAAGTATCATGATTGTGAGTGGGAAAGAGTTTTTAGACACCCTTAAGGAGGAAGGAACCCAAGGGTATGCTTTGATTTTGAAGCCTAAAAATAGTCCTAGTTTGCATGATCCTAGTAAGGAAGAAGTCCCTAAGGAGGTGCAACAATTGTTAGAGAGGTATAAGGGGATTATGGTAGAAGAAATGCCTAACGAGTTACCACCTATTAGGGACATAAGCCATCAAATTAACTTCATACTAGGATCTACTTTGTCAAACAAAGTAGCCTACAAGATGACACCTTCTCAAAATGAAGAGATTGCCAAACAAGTACAAGAATTGTTGGATAAGGGATTAGTAAGAAAGAGCCTTAGTCCATGTGCTATCCCAATAGTCCTAGCCCCTAAAAAGGATGGTAAATGGAGGTTGTGTATAGATTCTAGAGCCATTAATAAGATTACCATAAGATATAAGTTCCCTATGCCAAGGATTGAGGACCTAATGGACTGTTTGGGAGGGGCTAGATACTTTTCTAAGATTGATCTTAAGAGTGGGTATCATCAAATTAGGATAAAGCAAGGGGATGAATGGAAGACAACATTCAAAACAAATGAGGGTCTTTATGAGTGGTTGGTGATGTCATTTGGTCTATCTAATGCCCCAAGTACTTTTATGTGTCTCATGAATGAAGTATTGAAGGATTTCATTGGCAAATCTGTTGTGGTATACTTGGATGACATTCTTGTTTTTAGCAGGACTAAGGAAGAGCATTTGCTACATTTGGATAAGGTTTTGAAGAAGTTGCATGATGAACAATTGATGATCAACATGGAAAAGAGTGTCTTCATGAAGGAAGAACTCACCTATCTTGGTTTTGTCATTTCCCAAGGTAGTTTGAAGATGGATCTAGCAAAGGTAGAGGCCATTTTGTCATGGCCAACTCCAAAAACAGTAGGTGATGTGAAAAGTTTTCATGGTTTGGCAACATTTTATAGGAAATTCATAAGGGGTTTTAGTCATATTTGTGCACCAATTTTGGATACCATCAAAGGGGGGCAGAAATGTAAGTTTTTTTGGACAAAGGCAGCCAATGATTCTTTTGAAATTCTGAAACAAAAGGTAGCACAACAGCCCATTCTTGTTTTGCCCAACTTTAACAAGTTGTTTGTGGTGGAATGTGATGCTAGTAGCCTTGCTATAGGGGCTGTCCTAAGTCAAGAAGGCAGGCCTGTTGCTTTCTTTAGTGAAAAATTAAATGATGCTAAGAGAAAGTACTCTACTTATGACTTGGAATTGTATGCAATGGTACAAGCTTTGAAAAAATGGAGGCACTACCTTTTGCCTAAAGAATTTATTGTTTATACTGACAACCATGCACTTAGTTTTCTGAATTCACAAGAAAAACTCAACCATAGGCATATGAAATGGGTTGAACAACTCCAAGCATATACTTTTTCAATCAAACACAAGAAGGGGTAGGCCAACAAAGTGGCAGATGCATTGAGTAGAAGGGTGTGTATGGTTCAAGAAATTCAGTTGTAAAGTGTAGGGGTTGATGCTCTCAAACATATGTATCAGGATGATGAAGATTTCAAGGAGGTATATGAAGTTTGTTCACAGTTTTCAAACTCTTATCATTCTGATTTTTCTAAGTTTTTGTTGCAGCAGGGGTTGTTGTTCAAAGGTAGCCAACTATGTGTTCCTAGGTGTTCCATGAGGGAGAACATCATCAAGGAAAAACATTGTGGTGGACTAGGAGGTCACTTTGGGCTAGATAAAACATTGGATCAGGTGAAGAGGTTTTATTTTTGGCCTAAAATGTAATCAGATATCAGAAAATTTGTTGAATGTTGTAGTATTTGTCAAAGGGCAAAGGGTACTTCATCTAATGCTGGTCTATATCAGCCACTTCCTATTCCTAATAGGCCATGGGAAAGTATTAGCATGGATTTTGTTTTGGGTCTTCCTAGGACTCAAAGAGGCTTTGATAGTATATTTGTTGTGGTGGATAGATTCAGTAAGATGGCTCATTTCTTGCCATGTAAATGCACTAATGATGCTTCACACATTGCTAGTTTGTTCTTCAAAGAAATTGTTAGAATCCATGGTTTGCCTCTTAACATTGTGACTGACAGGGATCCCAAGTTTGTAGGCCACTTTTGGTGCACTTTGTGGAAGAAGTTGGGAACTCAATTGTCATTTACTTCAGCCTATCACCCTCAGACTGGTGGCCAAACTAAGGTGGTGAATAGGTCGTTGGGAAATCTTCTCAGATGTCTTACCAAACAACATGGAGAGGCATGGGATATGATCATCCCTCAAGCTGAGTTTGCTTACAATGATTCCACCAATAGGAGCATAGGAAGGAGTCCATTTGAGGTTGTTTATGGTGTTCACCCAAGAGGTATTCTTGAATTGAGAGATCTCCATGGATTGGAGAGGAAAAGTGCTCAAGGTGAGGACTTTGCATTGGCCATGAAGGACATCCATGATAATGTAAGAGAAACTCTTCAAAGGAGCAATGACAAGTACAAGGGGAAAGCCAATGAGACAAGGAGAGGTGTACAATACAAGGTTGGGGATTTGGTCATGGCACATTTGAAGAAGGAGAGACTTCCAAAGGGGTAGCCAACCAAACTCCTCATGAAGAAGATAGGACCATGCCGGATTGCGCACAAGTTTGGGACCAATGCCTATGAGATTGAACTTCCTCAAGGCTTGGCCATATCTCCTATCTTTAATGTTTTAGATTTGTTCCCTTTCAAAGGTGATCATAATGCAGATTCAGAGGCAGATATGATAGCAGCAGGGGATGAAGAATGGGTTAATGGTCTTCCACCCACTCAACCATTGAAGTTGGAATGCATTCTTGACACCAAGGTCTTGAAGAAGATTAGAAAGAAGACATACAAACAGTTCCTTGTCAAATGGAGTGGCTTACCCATTGAAGATGCCACTTGGATGAGTAAAGAAGACATCTTGAAGCATGGTGTCACAGTTTCTGATCTACTTCCTCAAGAGACTTGAGTTTTCTTTCCACCCGGGGAGTATGGTGCAGGAGCACCAAAGAGGGTCATAAATATTCAAGATGTTTTATTGGTTCCATGTTTGTTCATAAGGTCTTGAAGACCATTTTTTCATGTTGTAATAAAGACCATGTCCATCTCTTGTTGATGTCATGTTATCAGGTGTAATAGACAGTCCTATTTGTAAGCCTTTTAAGGCATGTAAGAGGCAGTCCTAAGAACATGGGGGTAGTCATATATTTCACATTGTAAGCCTTTTTGGCATAGGTAAAGGGTGGTAGACTTTGTCAAAGATTTAATGACATTGTCAAAGGTGTTGACAAGTCATAAATCCATCAATGGCCATTAGTATAAACTATAATTAGTTTCTATTGTAAAATAGGATAGTTACAGTCCTAAAAACAAGGTAGTTGCAAACAGTCCGATGGTTATCATGTATTCCATCGAACCAACTATCCTCCAACCTCTACGAATTGATTGACAGGCTTCTTAAGGCCCTGCCCTGTCCATTGTAACCAAGGGAGAAGTCTTGGAGAAGACATTTGGTGGAAGAAAGCAATAAGAAACTCAAGTTTTCTCTTATTTTTCTATATATTTGCTACTACAGTCCGTCGTACTCCTCTGTACGGATAGGTTGTGCAAGATCATTATGGTGGCATGAAAGTAGAGTGAGTTGGCTCTCATTTGCATTCAATTTGGTGTCTTGAAACTATTCTGTGTGTGAATTATTTGTATTTCTCTGAATTCTGTCCGCCATAACCTAGACTAGGGTTTTGATAGGAAAAAATGCATTTTCTTGCCATTCCACTGATTTGATTCACCCTTGATCAGTGGGATGGGTTGACGTAGGTCTGTATTAGTAGATTATGACAAGTTTTGTGCAGGAAACTTGACAAGAAGGAGTTTTCTTTGAGGAAACCTAACATCCTCATGTGTTAGGTGATGTTTAGAGGCATAGTAAAGAACAAAAGAGGACCAATCAGTTGCAGTCCATGTTGGGGCCCCAAAACCCACTAAATCCTTAGTTTCAACATGTATTCTAAGTGCTTAGATCATTGGTTGAGTTTTGTGCATGCATTTTATAGTGGTCTCTTTGTATTTTTGGCCTAATTGAGGCTCTAGGTCATTGAGAGGAGTTATAGGTTGAGTCATACCGTCCAAAACAACCTATACCTAGTTTTGGATATGTGATAGGGAGTCCAAATGGGTATCTCTTGATTGTCCAAGATCTTTATTTGAAGGTCTGCAACAAAAGTTATTGATGACTATTCTCTTTCTTAGGGCCACAAGCAATTTCTTGGGTTTGTGAAGGAAGTACTAGTTTTGAGTTTGACCTACCTTTGCCAATGATTGGAATGGGTCACAATGCATGTCTAGTCAATTTTTCCATGAAGAATTTAGAGCCTCTAACTGTTGTTCCCACTTTTGCAAACTGATCTTTGAAATTGGGCTTTTGGGTGTAGTGAAAACCTTGTCAACTTGTTCTATCCTTCCTCTATCCAAGTGCCTCTACATCAATTGGTGTTAAAGATAAGAAAGCTCTAAGTGTGAGAAGGTCAAACAGAATTGCTGGTATCCAAACTCCTATCCCTAAAGCGATTGATATCTCTAGTGACTTCCAGTTTGAAGAAGATACTATGGAGGAGGATAAAGAGACTCCAAAAGTTTCTAACCAAGGGGGAGAGGGCAATAGTTTATTTCCAGAAATGAATGAACTTGACTCTAAAGAAGATATGGATGACCCTCTTCAGGAGCCACCTGCTAGTAAGAGGGGATGTGATTTATGTGTGCAAACTGCCAATGAGGTGGTTGCCCTAAAAGCTAGGATTGTTGAGCTAGAGAGAAAATGGAAGATCATGGCCCATTTTAGTACCAAAGTTATGCATCGATTACCTACTACTTTATCTATGCTACAAGACTTGGAGATTAAAAAGCATGGGATTGAGACCGATTATATGGGGCAGTATGAAGAAATGTATAAATTTCTTACTGAAGACTAGGCAAAGATTTTTCAGTAGTTTCTTGTGTTTTGATTTGGTTTGTTGGTTTTTTATTTTAAGAATGTTTTGAACTCTATTTTTAGTTTTATGTTGTCAGTCTATTGTTAAGGCACTGTCTCTAGCCTGTTGTGGTCTTTTCTGCTGTGCCCCAAGGGCTATTTTTGTAAAGGGATTAGGACCCTATTTTCCTCCTTGCTTAATAAAAAACAATAGTGATAACCTATGTATATTCTTTGGAAAGTGTTGATTGGGAGAAAGACATTATAATATCACTCATTCCCTTCCTCATTAGCACCAACATGTCACTATAGTAAACCAACCTTTTCTTAAACTCTTTTTCATTAATTTAACACTAATATTTATTCAAGGTTTTGTAATCTCATGGTAGGTACAAAACTTTGATGTAATTGATGTAATGTACGATATATTTTTTGAGATTTTGATTGCTAAATTAAAGGGTATATGAAATTATATTGTATTTAATTATAGGTCTAAAATTTGAATAAATTACACATACAGCTCCATGATCCTTCTCTTATTTAACTATTCTAAATTATTTAGACAACTTAAAAAATGGATGTTATTTTAAATTTTTATTCAATCTTTATGCTCTCTAGATTTGAATATATCACCCTTGTTATGTCATCTAAATTGATCTAATGTTATTGCACTTAGAGAATAATGAATATCAAGGAAGGAAAGAAAACAATTCTTAAATGTTTACATATTAGAGAGGAATCTATTACAATTTTTTCATCATTTCATTAGGTCTATATAGACAATAGTATACTTTATCAACTAGTATAATGCATATACCTGAATTGGAATAGCTTACAAGTTCAAAGAACTAGACTTTAACCAAAGGAGAATTTTACATGAAAGAAGACTAGCTTGTGATGGAAGAGAAACTTGAAACTAGAAAACATAAAGGACTAAAACTTTTTAATGCAATTTATATAAGAATCTAAAATGTAGAACTTCTACTATTAGATGCCAATGTTTCTATTTCTATGGGATTGGTATCGTGCATGAGGTCGAATGTGGTAGATGTTAAATTGGAAGCAGCTGCACCTTGAATGAAAGATGTCTTAAAGGAATGAATGAATCACCAAGAGAATGGCTTTCCCTAAGAGATGTAGCCAAGGTTTTGGAAAGCTTCCAAACATCTTTCATAGGAGGTGCAGCTGTTTCCAATTTAACATCTATCATATTAGACATCCTACACAATACCAATCCCATAGAAATAGAAACATTGGCATCTGATAGTCAAAGTTCTACATTTTACATGCTTACATAAATTTCATTAAAAAGTTATAGTCCTTTATATTTGTTAGTTTCAAGTTTCTCTTCCATCACAAACTAGTTTGCTTTCATGTAAAATCCTCCTTTGGTTAAGACCCACGTCTAGTTCTTTTGACGTGTAAGCTGTTCCAGTTCAGGGGTATGCATTATACTAGTTGACAAAGTATACTATTGTCTAACATAATGCCATACGTACATTACAAACAATAAAAGATAAATGAAGGTATCCTCCTTCCTTAAACTTCCACAGCACTGCTGAGAAGTAAAACTCTATTCCTCCAAATACGACAAAGTAGGCACCTACCACTAACAGCTGTCTGCCATATCATAAGCATTTTAAGGGACAGGAAGGCTGAGGTCACAATCATCAGTGCAACCACAGCTATACCTGCATCAACATCCCAAATTAGAAACTTTCTACTTAATTTCTATGAAGTATGAAAATGATCTTATGTTCATTATATCCTGGAAAGTTGCTGTTACACGATTGTATACCGTAGGCATGGCCGATGTTGGTTGTTTATTTGACGGAAACAGTGACAATTACACATGCAACCATAAGACTGTAGTTGATCTCAGGTGTGTACAACTGCCCTTCATATTTTGGAGATGTGTGGATGACTCTAACTTGAGGAAAGCATCCCATGGACATGGATTGATTTATTATGGAAAATGTGGTCGATATCATTGCTTGACTCGCAATAATTGAAGACAAAACGGCAACAACAAACATGGGCATGTACAGAGGACCTGAATCATATAAAAACATGTTTTCAATGCTGCATTCAACATAATTCACAGATGGTGCTTCTACCTTTTTAAGTTTTCCCACATTCGTGAGTAGAAGCAATTATGCAGTACTTTACCTGGAATTGACTTGTAAAACCAGTGTGATACATTTTCTGGAAACCTTCGAAGGAATGCGGCTTGCCCCACATAGGCACAGATCAAACAGGGATAAACTATTCCGGTAAATGCAAACTGAACAATTTTAGCACAACTGTAAGTTAATTATGTGAACTTCAAATTCAATGCTTGAAGAAAACTTCTATGCATGTCAAGAGTGGAGCTCATCTGAATAGATCGAACTGAAAAATGACCTAAGTTTGCAAACATGGCCTCAGTTCCTGCATATTGATAAAAAAGGGGGGTGTATTATATTACACACCTGTAATGCAAAGAACAACTCCTCCCAGGGAAATCCAGCCTTGTTTGGAATTTCTGATAAAGCAGTCGATGATGTACATGGGGTTGAAGGCACGAAGGACAGCCGTATCATGTTTAGCCAAGTTGTAGATGCCGATCGACCCAATAAGCAAAAACCACATTAATATTGCAGGACCGAACATATACCAAACTCTATCGGTTCTGGACAAAGAAGAGAACTAAAATAATCGCAGAGATTATCACCACCACTGCAAAAAAATAATAAAGTTGGATAGCTAATCATGATTCTTCTTGTCCTTTTCAAAATATATTATATGTGCGGAGACGTAGAATACCTACCCTAGTTGAGTGACCTATCAGCCGTCTTGATTCCTTCCTCTGCTGAGAGTACTAAAATATGTAAACAAATAAGAGGGGAAAAAGTTGGTAATCTTTTACAATCTGACAGACTCATTGTGCGCGCCAGAGCACTTCGCTTAAATATCATTAAAAAAACAGTCAATATTAATTTTAAATTTCATTAAAAAAATTAATAAATATTTGTCTTATTATTGATCAAAATTAACCTTTAATTATTAATTATTAAAATGGATAACATTTAAGAATAACTATACCAGAGATACAGAGATGCAAGAGGTAAAGACGCCATTTCGGACAACCATGCAGGTTCGACCTGCAACATCAGTCATTCCTTCAGAGTTAGAATACAGATTTGCATAGTAAAATCTAATTTATTGAAAAAAAAAAAGAAAAGAAAGCTATTATCTTACCATCTCCATTATCATTGGCCCACAATACAATGAAAACATATTTGATAAAGGGGCAAAAGAGAGAATATATGATCAAAGACAGCCCCCAGAACAAATGATCAAAGACAGGCCCGAGAACATCATGAGGCTGATGGATGGCATTCGGAAAAGTACTCCCATACACATACAGCCGCGATGATCCTATGTCTCCATAAACCACAACAATACTCTGAAACGCCAATTGCACAACTGCGGCCATGCTCAACATCTGACAAACACCATAATCACAAATATCATCACAAAATGCTTTCCAATTTCAAAAGCTGCTACCTCTGGCTTAATTTCTATTGTCTATACCCACTACAAGGACGTTACTCAGTGGGTGAATTCTATAGTCTAAAGTATTTGACAAATTTTAGTTATATAAATGTAAAACAGTTACATCCACCATATAGCTCCCCCCTCCACCGACAAAAAAACGCCCTTCCTAATCCGTAGTCAAATGAGCCAACCAAAAGGATCAGAAGTCGATAGAAAACAGATTCTACTACTACACAAATTTGAAGCTTTAATTTGGTTTTAAAGGAGAGAAGAAATTTAAGTTATTATTAATCTTTATAAATATTTAAAAAGGATAATAAAGTTGAAGATACAGTTCAGTATAACAGGCAATAGTAAAGTTCAAAACTAAATAAGTTATTAAAGAAGTCTATAATACAAATGCTTCTATCATGACAGACAATTTTATAGCTACCTGAGCATGGCTCATTCCTGCAACTCTGCTGGACTTCACATCGAATGAGTCCACCGGACAGAAGCACCTCTCTTTGAGTCTCCAATGAAGAGCTTCCTTCTCTGCTTTAACTTTTGCTTCATCCCCAACAACCAATTTTCTCACCAGTCTCCTCCGTAGATGTCATTCTGCCCAACAAATCCCAAACAACTAGTATAAAATATAGCCTATAAAGTTGTAAGCGGTCGAGTTGGACTAGTTATCAACTGGGAGAAGAATGTCACACGGTTTTACCGGTATGTAGGGATGCATGCAAAATGCTTTTGCTATTAAATGAATGAATAAAAGTTTTTAATGACATTACTAGACCAAACAGTCTATGGGATTCGGAGGCAAAAGAGAACGGTACAAAACAAAAGAATCAACTGGCAAGCACACTGTTACTTCTGGTTGCTCTCTATTAAATGAATGAATGAAAGTTTTTAATGACATTACGAGACCAAACAGTCTATGGGATTCGGAGGCAAAAGAGAACGGTACAAAACAAAAGAATCAACTGGCAAGCACACTGTTATTTCTAGTTGCTCTCTATTAAATGAATGAATGAAAGTTTTTAATGACATTACGAGACCAAACAGTCTATGGAATTCTGCTCAAGTAATTTGTCCCTTACTATCCTAGCTTCTTCAAACAAAGCAGTTAAAGACCCAACATTTAGAATATCCCTATAGTTGATCGGGATGTTCTATATGCCTTACACTCTATGATGTAGTGTCATTTCGTTTCCACTAATACCCATGGGCATAGATGACAAATCCTATCCTCCTTGGGTACCTTCTACCTTTAACTTTCACACATAAGATGGTGCGAACTAGTTCTAAGTTGGACCATTAACATTTTACCTTCTACTTGATATTTGCTACTATATAATACTTTTGCTCATAGTCACGTCCCCTTAAATTGTATGACATAATATTCTCTTTTCCACTAAAATTGTCTAATGATAATCCACATAATTGCTTTGATTTTCTCTCACATACTTTTTGATTTTGGAGTTTGTGTTTGGACTTTTTTGATTTTGAAGTTTGTGTTTGGACATTCCTTATATTTTAATGCCCTATTTGTTCAACCACTCACTGACATTTACTCGCATACATGCTGGTGTTCCCATGACATTTAGTTCACCACGCGGCCAGGCATTGGTTTATTCAACTCCACCGTCCACCGGGATACTATATTCCACAAGATGATGATAGTTAACAGTGCTTGAAATTAAGATAAGGGCCCACTTTCCACTCTGAAAGCAAAAGCCTTTTGGCATTTACCTACCTAAGCGACATGAAGAATCCTGGACTTAGCAAGCAGTGAAATTTACAATGGAACCGAAAATAACATTTTTCCACCTATAAAGCCTGTCAAGCGAAAGTTCATACTCTATTTTTTATATGTAAGGAGTGAAATTCATTCACTTTTTCTTTGACAATTAGGTTTCACCATTAGGGCAATCTGCAAATCTCTTGGAAAGCTTAATATACGTTGAACTTTTACATTATTGGGACTGTTTGTGAGTGATTTACTAGTTAGCGAGTTCTGGGTGAATAAAAGGGAAACAATCCAATTCAATGGATAAAAGTATGATTTTTATGGTTGTATTTATCTTATTTTTTTCGAGATTCATATATTTTCTATTTTCAGCCGGTGATATGTTGCCATCGTTCTAGGAGTTGTTCAAATATGAACCTTGACCATTAGGAGCCATCTTTGGGCTCACATCATTACAATCTGGAAGATCCTTGAATAACAATCCAACATGTGCATTACTCATACATATATTAGTACAACATGTCCAATGAATATGTATTTTGTTCGTAAACCAATTTCTGCAGCCCACGTATCCTTCACTCACCTTATGGCGAACATTCCTTAATAGAGAATTGAATGGACTGAAAGGATGAGCTGGTCCGACGCATATTGGAAATAGAGGGCATCCCGATTCCAATGCATGTCATAAAGATCATATCTTTTTAGTACCTGCCATGGCAGGTTCTTTTCTATTGGAGATTCAAATTTTTCGAAGAGGTTTCTCAATTGTTTGATAAATCCTTTTGTTTTTTTTCTAATCATTATAGTTTCTAGTGTTGGCAAAAACATCTGATTGGTTATAAGACTTCACCTCTTATTCCTCCTTCAGAGTAATCAATACAGGCATTAAATGCAACAATGACTAGCACATCCTCCTCCCTAAAGATCAAATAAAATAAAAATAAAAATTGTTAAAGTCAATATAAAAATCAAATGGATCAAATACTATCCATACCTGAAATCAAATCAAATGGTATAAGTCAATAAATATTTATCACAGTCGTATGACATTCTAAAGTGTAGATAATACATGTATTATAGAAAACCTTATCTCCAACATTAAGATTTGCATTGGTTTTTTAGCTTTTCCTTCCTCCAACAACAACCAATTCTTGCTCCATCATTATTTTATGTGCGCATATAGATCTACAATAAAAGATGACAAATATTTCTCTCCCCTATTTGAAATTAATGTTGCAAATGTTGTTGGGCTTTAGTGTGTTGTAGAGCATGTAAGATGATTATAAAATATGCAGTTACCAATTTATTTTCGAAGTTTGTTCTTGACAATTTTTGTTTTGTATTGATCAAATTTCATAGTATATAAGCAAAGAATTGCATTTTATTTAAAATTTATAAATCCTTTTCAACAAATTCTAAAGATGATCACATAGCTTTTAGGCATTATGTCAAACAAGTCACATGACTTGTCTATGATGGGATTACTATTTTTATTACGAATGACTACCTACCATTTTCATGTCCTTGCATGTGTTGTAGCAATCTCACTCTATTTCTCCTATGTCTAGATATGTTGTGTTTTGCTTGTTAGAAATGGTGAAATCTATGAAAGCACATTTCTTCACATGGAATAAACAAGTTCTCATAAATATTTTTCCTTCCAAAGAAATAGCCATTGTCTACTTAACTAAAGTTACTTTGGGCATACAAGCATTAAGTCTCAATAATACCCTATTCAAAGGACAATCAAAGCTCTTTGCCTTGCAAGAGTAGGAACTAGTAAATGAAGAAATCTTTTAATGCGAAAAATCAAGGGATAACTTGATTTTGGAATGTAATAGAAACTAACAATACTTACACTCTCTAATGGTGGAAAAATGACTCTCTAATGGAATCCATTCTATTCATCTTGCTAGTAAGAATCTCATGAATTTTGTGCATGGTGTTTCCTTAGAAGTAGTAAGATTTTTCAAATATCTCTTTGCAATTGAGGTGTTGAGGCAACAATACTTCTACAACATTGGTGGCAGATATTCCTAAGGTTTTACAGGAATTAGATATTTTGGTAATGCTTTCCTCTTTATTGATGGGTGAAATCTATGGAGCTTTGTTTGCTCTCACAGGTGATAGGGGTCTTGGTTTGGATGGTGTATGAGATACTTGTAATCCTTTAATTATAAAATTAGTTGCTATCTCCCATATGTATTGTGGCTATTGTTTGATCACTTTTTGTCATTATATAATTGTTTCTTTAGAGAGGCATTTACTACTTGCAATGAATAGATAGTGGCATTATGTTGGAAAATATTCAAACTTCTAAACAACTTACATGACTAAATTCATTGCCACTACCACAAACTTGCCTCTAGCCAATCACTATTTCACTATCTACTTCAAGAAGATTAATAGGTCGTGAAGGCTATCCCAACATACATAGAAATAACCCTTTGAAAAAAATCTATTTCTAAGTCAGTACACACAATTGTAAGCTTTTCTAAAAATGAAATTACTTATATACATTGCATGATATTATTAATGTTTAATATAACATGAATTGTGAGGTTTTTTCATTTGAGATGGTTTACTATGTCCATGAATTTGATGGCCACTCATGCCTTTTAAATGGAAATTCCATGATTAGATCCTTTACATGCCTTTCAAATTATGTTTGGAAATAGAGATTATTTATGTAAATTTATTGTGACTTTTACATGTCTTTCAATTTAAGTTTTGAAATATATATTTTTTAGTAAAATATACACTTTTTACATGTCTTTCAATTAAAATTTGACAATATACATCCCTTCTACAAATAAGAGAGGTGCTACAAAGATGCTTCAAGTTAAACAATGTAATGAACCCTATCTTAATGCTTAAGCCTATTGTGTACATAAGAAAATGAGCCACAAAGAACATGATCTAATGCAATATTACCCTATTCTACTCATGATCTAATGCAACCTTTGATGCAAGTATGTGCTAACTGGTGTTGTCATTGATGTCAACATGATTGTGTTGTCATTGGTGCAAACTATGTCTTCTGATATTGATGTTTGTTGATTGATTGAAGAACACTGTCTGAGTATTTTGCTCCGTATTTTCTTTGTATTGAAGATCAGACTATGGACTTTGGATATGATTTAGAAAAGTGTTTGAAGAGGCTAAATCCATAATTTGGTGGTCCAGATCGTTGTGCAGAAAATGTTCCATTCACCAGTATGAAGACTGTGCTTGACAAAGTTTGCAGATGAACAGGGAGAAAGTGTGACAAAGTTTGCAGATGAACAGGGAGAAAGTGTTTTTCTCTGCATTTCTCTGCAGATTGGATTTTAGCTTTGCGATTCTCGACTTAAGCTTCTAAGGTCCTTAGTCATCTTCAATCCAAAGGATTTGTCATTTGGTGCTCTAGAAGGCAAGTTAGTGATTAGCAGAGCTTGATAGTGTCTGATAAGAAGCAGTCTGTGATATGTTCTTCAAGTGATGTATGTTGTACTCAATTAAGATTTGTTGCGGTTGGATTTGTTGGCCCCAAAGTGACTCTATGTTGTCTCCAGAATATATTGAAGACATGTGCTTGATCTGCAAGCCACAATGAAGATCTTTCATGCATATTTCCAAGTGTTCTTGATATGTGCATAAGTTTTGGCTGACCAGGTTTGTCACACTTGTTGTGGAGGTGATTTGTGGATTGAGAAAGTGTGCCCAAGTGTGTGAAGATTTAATTAAGTCTAAGCTAAGGCATGAAGTGTTCTTCCTTCATTTATTTAGTCCACAAGTTTGTATTAGGTCCAGTCCTAATTTGATGTATGTATGTATGCCAACCTTGGAGATTGTTCCAATGGTTGATGATTGTAATGCCGACGTTGAAGTTCATTCCAAGGTTGATGATAGGTATAAATACATGTAATGAATTCATGGTTAAAGTGTGATGGTGTGAAGATGAAAAGATAAGTGTGAAGTGTAAAAGCAAAGCAGAGCAGAAGAGATATATTGTGCTTCAATGGAACTAAACTTAGGCATGGTGTATATGATACTAAATCAATTCACCCTAGTAGTGAGCCACCCCTGGCAGTGAGCCACCCTTAGTAGTGAGCCTTTCAATTGGGTAGTGATCCATGGGCAGTGAGCCCTTTTGGTAGTGAACCTCTATTGATATTCAGTATTGTTATTACGTTATTTTGTGAGCTAACACTCACCATAGTTTTTTCCTGTTTAGGGTTTTCCATGTAAAAATCTAGTGTTCATGTGTGTATTATGTTGATGTGTTCATGTTTTAATTCTACTATTCATGGTTAATGTTCATAAGAGAATAAGGAGTTAGATTAAGTGAATGTGAAAGTGATTCTGATTTAAAGAAGCTAAAGTTTTTGATACGACTGATTCACCCCCCTCTTAATTGTCTTGTGCCATTCAACAATTGGTATCAGAGCATGGTTCCTTTGAAGAAAGCCTAATAGTTTAAGGTAGATCTAGGATGAAACACAGGAAAGATATTCCTCAGTTCGATGAATCTAACTATGCCTACTGGAAGGTACGAATGCAAAGTTATCTCATCTCTCTTAGTTACAATGTTTGGGCCATGGTTCAAAAAAATACACAATTCCTAAAAATCTACAGTCTAAAGAAGAGATTAAAAATTTTGAGGATAATCACAAACCTAAAAATGCTCTATTAAATGCTCTGTCTAACATTTAAATGGAAAAAAGTTATGAATCTGGAAACTGCCTATGAGATTTGAGACAAATTAAAACAAGTCTATGAAGGTGATGCATCTGTTAGGAAGGCCAAGCTATAGAACTTGAAGACCACATATGAAACCATGCAAACGACTAAAGATGAGAACATAACAAGTTACTTACAAAATATTGATGAAGTTGTCAACAACATCAAGGGTCTTGGTGGAGAATTAAAGGATGAGGATGTTACAGATAAGATACTTAGAACTCTTCCCAAATTTTATAGTCACAAGGTATCTTCCATTGAAGAGTTGCTTGATACGAGGAAACTTACAAAAGATCAACTACTTGGTAAATTGATTGCCTTTGAGATAAGAGAGTTTGGTACTACTGATGCCCCTATGAAAATTGTGACCGCTATCAAGGCCAAGGAAGAAACTAAAATAGCTAGATCATAGAAATATATTGCGGTGTCAGATGATGAGGATTTTGCAGAGCTTGAGGCAAAATTTGCAAGAAGAATAAAAAGGGGTAGAAAAGGAAAGTTCAAAGGTAAGTTACCTTTCAAATGCTTCAATTTTGGTAAAATTGGCCATTATGCTCCAAGGTGTCCTAGGATAGAGCTTTAAAAATCAATGAAAATAAAGGAAAGATGGTAAGAAAGAGTTATTATGTTAGATATGATGATGATGTAACTGATGATGAATTTAATTCTGATGATGAGAATAGTAGTGAATGATTGTTTATTGCACTTAGAGAAGAACCTATTTCTATTAATCTTGCAAGCTATGTGAAGGGAGGAAGTCAAGGAGAGTTGTTTGCATTTCATGCTAAAGAGGAGGATGAATGGATCATCGACACTAGATGTTCAAACCACATGACAGGAGACAAGAGTAACTTTGTTAAGTTTGAAAAGGATGATGGAGGACTTGTTAGGTTTGGTGATGATGCAACTGTAAGATTTGTGGAAAAGGATCTATTAATTTTGATGGCAAGCATAATACAGATGATGTTGTTTATGTCAAGGGAATAAAACATAATCTACTAAGTGTTGGACAAATGTGTGAAAAAGGATATAATCTTGTGTTCAAAAACAATGGGTGTAAGATACAAAATAACTCTGGAACCCTAATTGTTCTTGGTAAGAAGACTCATGGTAATGTATATCATCTGGAAGGTGTTGAAAATTGTTGTTTATTGCCTAAGAAAGATGAAATTTAGCTATGGCATAGGAGAATGTGTCACATTAAATTCAATAATCTAGTGAGAATAAGCACTATTCAAGATATAAGAGATCTACCCAAGATTGTGAAACCTGCCAATATTATATGCAAAGAATGCCAGTTTGGGAAGATGACAAATACTAGTTTCAAAAGAAAAGAACAATCTTCTATGGGTTTGCTGGAGTTGGTGCATACAAACTTGTGTGGTCCCACAAGAACAAGAAGTCTACAAGGTGAAAGGTACTTCATACTTCTCATTGATGATTTTTCAAGAATGACTTGGGTTACTTTCCTTAGAGAAAAGACAGAAGCCTTAGATAAGTTCAAGGCATTCAAATCTACAGTTGAAAATGAGTTGGATTTGAGAATCAAATGCTTAAGATCTGATAGAGGTGGTGAGTTCACTTCAAATGAGATCAATGTTTTTTTTTAAGAACATGGAATAAAGAGACATTTGTCTACTCCCCAGGCTCCTCAACAAAATGGAGTAGTTGAAAGGAAGAATAGAATTGTTCAAGAAGCTGCTAGAGCAATAATCAAAGAAGCAGACCTACCAGAAGTATACTAGAAAGAAGCAATATATACTGTTGTCTACATTCAGAATAGATTACAGATCAAAGAAACAAAGACACCTTATGAATTGTGGTATGGCAGAGCTCCTACTATCAAATACTTCAAAATTTTTGGAAGAAAATGCTACATCAGAAGAGATAAAGAATTAGGAAAGTTTGATGCTATATGTGATGAAGGCATATTCCTTGGATACTCCATTAAGAGCAAGGCTTCCTGGTGCTATAACAAAATACTAAGAAAAATCATTGAAAGTGAAAATGTGAAGGTAGATGAAGATATTCAACCAGATGGATATGAGTTAGATGAATCTATTGTGATGTTCAGAACATGCCCCATTTTACCTTCTAGCAAAATGAGGACCCTGCTTTGGCTTTTGCTTTTGTTTTCGTGGTTTGGTCTTGCTTGGAGGTAAAGTGAAAATGTACTTGGTGCTTGAAATACTTGAAAATTAAAAATGCACAATGCTAGAAAGAAACATGAATTACCAGTGAAATTTGCATAAAAATGATCTAGGGTTGCTTTTTGAACCAACGTGAAATTCCTTATATTTTGGGAGATATTCAAGTTTTTATGAAAATGCAATGTTTAAATAAATTTGTATCTCATATACAAATTTATTTCCATATGAAGTGCTTTGTGTTATCGTATTGTGACATAGAAGGTCGTTTTTCACTTTTTGCATATGTGTCTTAAGTGCTTAAACCAAAATATGCAAACATGGACCCAAGTGTATTCAGAGGTAAATTGAATAAGCGCTATATTCCGTGATTGTATTTGTATATTGCATTGTATATATAAACCCATGCATCCAGTATACAAATAGTGGAATATACATAAACATATTTCAATAAAATATTAAACACGATGTAGAGAATGCATGTGTATTAATAATGCATCATTGTGAGTATACAATTTTAGAATATACATGAAGAAGCTAGGAAGGAATATACAATCAGGTTTTAAAAAGTCAAAGTTAGACCTAATGTTGTATTGTATATTCACATGTATGTGTGTTTGTATCTAAAGTGCAGATACAATCCTAGATTCAAAAAAGGGGTCATCTAAGATTTGTTACGACTATCGAGACATTCCCAAAAATGCTACCAAAATGAGACTAAAGCTTACTAGAGCTAGGGAAGCCTGTGAAAATCTCCAGCCCTAACCATGTTTGTGAATTGTATCACCCATTCATTATTCTGCACTGGGTCCAATCCATGGGAGAAGTGAAGGAAATTTCGCCCAACAATCACCCATTGATGGTGGCATCCCAGAGCTAAATTAGACATATTCAGTAAGAAAGGTAATCTCTAAACTACAATGCCAGGTATAGACACCATCGCTAGCTCTGAGGCACGTGGAATGCCGTCTCCAAGATCAGCCCCAATTACCATGTTATGTCTGTAACACAGTATTCTACCCTGAAAATATCTCTGAACAGTAGAAGTATTTCTACTTTGTTACCACCCATGTCCAAAAGGGAGGCAAGGAACCATGAAGATATGTCTGAATTCACCTAGTACTTATCCTCATTGGTAAGGAAATCTCTACCTAGAATCATTTTAATTGCCTCCAATTCAAGAGGGTGAAGCCTAGGATCACCATGTTGCGTAATAAGCTTCCTTAAGTGTGAGTCTATAATAGAACCAAGAAAAGCAATTTGCCTTCTGGCACCACGAAGATAGAAAGGGGTTTCCATGATCTTCACTAGTAGAATTCTAAAGATGAAATGAAATTATTCATTATCGATGCTATTAAATAGAGCCACATCCAATCAACCAAATGATCACCATTAATGAAATTCATGTGAGCTCGTCACCCCAGCTTTGAGAAAATTAATTCATACATGCCAAAGGTCAAGTAAGACTAAATGCCTTAAGTACGCTTTTATTTTATCTTGATTTTAATCATGATTTTGAATCTGACATTAAATGTGGGGCAAAGTACAATTATTCATAACAAAAGGTTAAGAATTAAATGTCATGGATATTTGTATCTACACATGAATATAATATACCTAAGGATATGCAAGCGAGATATACAAAAGACATGGATACAAAATTAAAATTAATGCAAGATCCAATCTAGTTAACAAACCCTTGGAGTCTACAATTGTATGAATGTTGTTTTGCATTCAACATACAAACCAAACTACAAAAGATAAAGTGCAAACCCAGGATTGAAGTTAATGTTAATTTGGTTCATTAGCATCTGAAGTTCAAATTTGTATGCACATAGTGTTGTATCTGATATACAAAAGTGAAGTACGAAGGATTATGAAGGAAAAACAAAAGGAAAATAAAGGGGGATTTCAAATACATATTTTATGATGCAAAAGGTGAATGTAGGGCATAATGAAGGAAATGTATCTATTGTACCTTAAGTGATGCATTTGTATCTGAGATACAAAAATAGGAAATACATTGTTAACGGATACACATTTGAAATGGACATGTGTTTTTTAATAGAAAGGAAGAATTGTACACGTGTATGAGTTGTAATTAATGCCATTAAATGCAGTAAAACCTAGACTCAAGGGAAATAAAAGTGAATTTTGATTGGTTTTTTACTTACAATTGCATACAGAGATAAGATTTGTAGAGCTCCTACAAGGAAAAGGTGAATTAAGCTAAATGGAGTGAGTTTGTAAAGTGAGCTCGATGATGTTATAGGGAAAAGGTAAAGGTGTATCGAATCCAATGGTATAGCAGTTAGGAAAGTGAATTCAAGTATGTACCTCAAACACCATTATAATTACGCTAAATAGGAAATGAAATTAGTTTTAGTAGTTATAGTTAAAGATACATAATGCAAGTTAATTCATATATTGTAATTAGTTGTAGGAAGGGATTTAAACATTGTTTAATTCTATAAAATTCCTAAATAGAGAAAATGATAGAACCCTAGGGTAAATGTAAAAGAATAAAAATCTATGGTAAAACCCTAGGATTGGGTAAAAATGAGATGGTCAAATGCATAAGTTTCTTGGCAGGATGGCATTGAAACAAAAGAAAGTAGATACAAAGGCGGCTAACAAGAAAGAAAAGACTGAAAAAGAAAAAGGACCAAAGAAAGAGGTGGTTAGAGAGGAATTTTTGGTCCACAGAGGATATCCATCATTGTTATATAGCATGGGAGTCCAATAGCTACTAATACAACTACTGGTGAGTTTGATTCTGATGACATATTGTAGAAAATTAGGGCACCCGAGGCTTCTTTGACTATGAAAAATATTTGGGATACCAGATTATACAAGGCGACAGGTTTTCCTTTGGCAATGCAAGCCAAGGACCTAGTGATGGAATGCATGAACAGATATGATATGAATACTAGGAGAGTGATGCACAATGGTGTAGTAATTACAGACTTATCCACAGAGGGCATAGCTAGAACATTAAGCTTAGAGATTCTAGATCAGATGATGGATGTGGATCAAGACCAATATGCCATAGACTTCAGAAATAATGAAAAGGAGTGCAAAAGTGTAATCTTTTATGGTTGGTTTCCACTAGAGAACAAACTGAAGGCTGTAGTGAGGGTACCTAAGAATTTGTACATAATTGATTTTAATGAAGAACTACATTTAACAATCAAGCTGCTGAGTAGACTCGTTGGATTGAAAGATGCATGGAAGTTTGAGCCATGGATGATTACTATTATTCAATTTATAAGAGAAAAGACAGGAGTAATCCATTGGGCAAAGGCTATTATTTGTGCTATTCTGAAGCAAGTGATGGGATGCAAGAAGCATGGACATTTTTATCTATCTTCATACATAGTTTACTCGTGCAATGAAAATACCACCATTGGTAGGAATTGATAGAGTGGGCAGCTTGGGAAATAATCCAGGCTAGAAATTGGTATATGATCATTATCCTGACCTTCAGGAGAAGAATGCAATGCATAAAAATGCAAGGGTTAATGATGTGTTTTACACTTATTTGGTGAATGAGGGAGTATTGACACCTCAAATGACAAACCAAGTGCAAAACCATAAACTAGAATTGAAGTTTGAAGGAGGAATTATGAGAAATTGTATGGTGAATACCTAGGAGTTAGAAAGAACTATTGGAGACATGATGATGAAATAGGTAAAAGTAGGACAAAGACTCATTGGGCATGATTTCTTAAAGATGCCAGTAAATGATGTGGCCAAGGCAGTGAAACAATTGAAAGCTATTTATTTATGCTGCCTAGAGAACCCTGTAGCCAATTTGAGCAAAGAAATGATTTATTCTATTATGGAGTTGAATGCAAAGATGAATAAATATTAGAGGACTAGAGAAGATGTAGAGGAGAAAGCAAAGATACTAAATGAAAGTGTTGAACTGCAACAATATACATGGACAAAAAGTCAAAAGAACACTCATACGTCCATTACAACATTAGTGACCAGATACATGAGATATTTGAAGAGAATAGGAGAAGATCCAAAGGCAAGTACCAGTGGTAGCGAGTAGTTTGTTTTCTTTTTATTCAAATATGCTTCACTCTTTAGTGATCAAGAGAAAGTCAACAAAGAAGAAGGAGAATATTTCATGTTTTAAAAAGATCCCAATGGCATCCTTTGCGCCAAAGGGAATATTTTGAGGAGATATTTTTAAAAAAATGGTTGGGAAAAGATTTCCACCATTGATCTTATGAATTTGAATGTGGACCACTAATTAAGTTTTGTAACCATGGGGAAGGTGTAGACCTGTCCTATATAATGACCCTTACTACCTATATTATAATTACACAGGGATTTCTAGCAATTAGCATAAGACTTTAGTTCAACAATTTTACTTTTGAGTGCAAAAGGAAGTGATTCTTAGTGAATACTTTGAGCATCAATAGAGTAGAAAGGAGGTCTCCTATGTCTACATGAAGGAACGTGTGGAATGTCTTGTTTCCTTGATGTATCTGTAACTATGTTTGTGAGTTGTTTATGTTGATTAATTCAGTTGAAGTCATATAAACATTGTAAAATTGAAATGACTTTTTCATATGAAATGAATGCAAACATTAGATTTCTATGTCTATTCCATAAAGCTATCTGATTAAGGCATTATTTTGTATGTTCATCTTTTAAAGATTGCAATTCCATATGCACGTTTGTGACATGTGTGTATTTAATTACAATTGAATTGATTCAGGATTGACAGATTCATGGTATGTGTGTAGCAGAGCATTCTATCCTATTTGAAGTTGTTCTTAGCTCTAACCTTTTCTATCTTTTCCTCAAAAGAGTAAATAATTAGCATACACGCAGTCATCATAAGTGAATTGCTATTGATTTGGATAAATAATTTTGAATTTTAACGATCTTTACCAATTTTCATAGAAATTAGAAATACATAGCATGTTTATTGAAATTCATGTAAAGCTTTGTAAGAGAATGGTAAATATATGCAAAGGACCACTCATTTTAGTTTAATTTGTTATTATTTACATAAATTGAACAAGTCCAGTCATCTTATAACACTTAAGTCATGTAAGTCCTCTTGAACAAACAATATCACAATGAACTGGTGACCTATCCAACATGGTCAAGACCTGACCATATAAAAACTTGAGATTAAGAATTCTTAGTGAATTCTTTATATCTTCCAAGACAGCTAAGGTTCCTTTGTGAATTTTAACTCTATTGTGCATGTGTAAAAACATTCATCAATAGTTATTTAGTGCTAAAAGGATGACCTGATAGGATTTAAGGTGTGTTTTGTGCAAACTAGCTAATAATACTTGTCGGATGACTAGATCTAGGTCAAATCTAGGGGATATTTTCACACACTTACCTAACAATGTCAGAAAGGTATAAGGAATCCCTTAATCACAAGTCATAGAATATTTTAGGTAGGAGGTTCATCAAATACTCCTCCAAGATCAACTTTGATCATACCTAACATAGTAAGTCCTAATGTTTCTGCATTCAAACTTTTGAATTTTGGTTTAAATTCTCAGAATCAAGGAAATTATAGGTCAAGTCCACCTAGAGGTCCTACCATGGAGTACTTTAATGTAGATTCACCTATACACTTTGTGGTATATAATGATATGCCAAATAATCCAGACAAAATTTGTCCTATATCAATTACATTAGGATCTTGAAGATCATATTAGGATTTTCAAGGAAACTTGCTTCAGGGAAAGAATAGCGCATGAAGATGTCGTTTGTAGGTTATTTCCTTTCACTTTCAATGAAAAGGCTAGTAATTGGTATGCTAATTTGCCTAACAATCACATTACAAGTTGGGCCCTTATGGAAGAAAACTTTCTGTCTAGATTTAGAGGTCTAGTAGAGCTAGTAACTTTATATCATAAGTTACCAGAGATCAAGAGAGGTGAAGGAGAGTTTATAACTACATTTAACAATTGTTTCTAGAAAGCGTATTTAAGGTTAGTTGCTCCTTATACTATAAATGGTGATGCAATAATAGAAATTTATTATGCTACTTTGGATCCTCTAACTACCATGTTTGTTAAGTGATAGTTACCTACATAGGGAAATTTATCTTAGGATTTCAAAGAGGCAGTTAAGATAAATCAAGAGATGAGCTGAACAACTCATGATCCTTTAGTGAGTTTAGGAAATGTCGCAATTCCCAATTAGATGCAACAAGTGAATGTTGTTTTGATGCACCATACTCCAATGTTCAATTCATTACCTCCTACATTGGTGTATAATCCTATCCCTACTCAAGCTATAGTTCCTTACATGGGCCAAGTGGCCAATAATAATCAGTTTAGTGGGCAATCATTTTTCCAAGTCCCCCAGGATACGTATATAGGTAAAACTCAGGATGATAGAATTGAGTTAAAATAAATTACTGATCATTTGAGAAGGTTAACCACTAAGGTGACTCAGCTGAGGAATAATAGTTTTAATGGTCAAAATTCTCAAAATAATACTCACCAAAACTAGGGACAAGGATCATAGAATAAAGGTCATAATGGAGACAATAGAGCCTATGGAAATGACAATAGGAATTCAAATCATCCTAGACCCCCTAGAGTGTGGAACACCAAACCAAATAATGATACTCTGGCTTCTCCATTTGACAATCTAGACAATCAGGAGTCTAAACAACCCGCTAGAGTATAGGTAGCTGATATAGCCCTTAAGAACTAGTGTAGAATTCATAATACTAGTGCACATGCCGAGCCTGATTGTCCACAATTTCACTTGGCTGCTAGTATCTTTAAGGTAGAAGTCCAGACCCTTACATTTGAGTTCCTAATTCCAAAGGAAATGAGATAGTGCCTTCAGGATATGAGTCAGCCATGGTCTTAGAAAACTTTACATTATCCACAAAAGAAGAAGAAGACCAAATAGAGGAGGATGAGCCATATTATTGTGATAATTTATATCCTGAATCAGCTCTAGTGTTAGAGGCTTTCTAGTTTCCCTTTGAAACTGAGAATGAAGTGTTGTGTGAACCAAATGAGGTTCAGGCTTTTCAACAATCCCAAAGGAATCATACTTACAACTTGAGGAGCAATAATAGCAAACCTAGATGTCCTTTCACTACTTCCACACCTCCAAATAACTTCAATACACCACCTGATCTGCATTCAAGTAATAATCATGTAACTCCAAAGGAAAATTATCAAGGTGCTAGTACTTCAACTACACCTAAAGGTCAGGGAAGTAAATCAAAGCCCAACGAATCTTTTAAATTGATGAATTATTTGTCTGAAGAGATTAGGAAGATAAAAGTTAATGTGTCTTTGTATGAACTGTTGAAAAGTCTAGGAGTGAGAACTGCATTTATGAAATCCTTAGATGAATCAGGTCCTAGGGAGAATTCGATAGGTCCCGATAATCATAACAAAGACATACAAACTAAGGACACGAATAAGATTGTTGAACAACCTACAAGTACTAATGTAATGATGTATAAAGGAAAAAAGGAGTCTCCTCCTTTCTTATTAACTTTGAGAATTTTTGGAAAGAACTTACATAACTGTATGGTAGATTCTAGAGCCTCTGCAAATGTGATGCCATTAGGAATTTGTAAAACTTTAGGTCTCACACCTACTATGTCTACCAAGGTTGTAACTCAGTTAGATAAGTCTAAGGTTAATGTGGTAGGGGAGTTGATGCATATCCAGATGCAATTAGCTTCAAATCCTAGGGTAGATCAATTCATTGACATTCAGGTTGTAGGCATTCCTATGAATTATGGTATGTTATTGAGCAGAGATTGGTCTAAAAATTTAAACAGATATATGGCTACAGACTTCTCTCACATGTGGTTGCCTTAGAGAGGCATTCCAAACCAAATTACTATTGAGGCTAAACCCAAGATGAAGCATATGATAACATAATATAATAAGACAAATGAGGTACTATATGCTTCCATAAAGCCTGGTGTTTATAGAGTTTCAAATAGAGGAGTCCAAATAGAAGAAATTTTATCCTTTAACTTCGAAACAAAGCTTACTAAGAAGGGAACAAGTGTGTTCATTGAGTCTGATTGTGGTTCTTCTGATGAAGAAGATAATGCCATGAGTAATTTCAGTCAAATCATGAGACAAGAAATGGAAAAATACATCCAACAAAGAGCTCCAATTCAGTGTGTATAGGAAGTGGTGTAGAGTTCATAGGATTGCTCATTTTGAGGAGGATTGTGGAATGTGTAGAGAGATAATTGAATATCAACATAGAAGGTATTTATAACTAATGGAAAGTAGGAAGGAAAATGTATTCATAATGAGCCTAAGTTACGTTTTCATGAGGATGCTAATGTTTTGCTAAAAAATCCAAGTGAAGGTGTAAAAGAAAAAGGTATTAATCATTCTAAATTTCACAAACAGGCAGAGAATGCAATGATACCTACAGTTCAGACAAAATTACATGAGAATATGCACGCTCTTGCAAAATGTGAGGTAGGTAAAATACTTCCTGTAAAAACAAAGGGTCTAGTTTGCAAAAAGAATGACATGTGGATTTTAAAGTGTGATGGATCAAAGTCCAAAAAGGGAGAAGGAGTAGACATTGAGCTAATTGATCCTAATGGTAAGTCATTTTTGGCAGCCTTTAGATTACAGTTTCCTTGTACTAACAATGTAGCTGAGTATGAAGCATTATTGCATGAACTAGTAATGGCCATCATGAAGAAAGTTAAAATTCTTTAGTTTTATTTGATTTTGAATTGGTAGTTAGGCAAGTCAAAAATTTGTACATGATTGCAATTTTTGAAAAATGGTAAGTTATAGGCATAGAGTATGGGGTTTTCTTGAACATTTTGATGCTTTCAATATCATGCATATTCCTAGGGAGTTAAATTAATGTCCAGATGCCTTAGCAGTTGCAGCTAGTACCCTTGAACCATTAGCTGTCAGGATTGAAGAAATTTGTAGTAGAACTAGTATCTATTCCAAGTATACCTGATAATGCGACAAACTTTCAAGTATTTGAATGTGACCAAGAAATTCTTGATTTTATAACAAGTCATGATGTGTTTGAATCCTAGATAATTGATGAATAAGAAAGACTAGAGATATCTTGGGATGAAGAAGATATAGTTGACATAAAGAGTAACTTCCTGCCCAAGGGAGTGATAGAACTAGAAAGAATTTTTTATTTTGATGGGATGATTAGACAAAAAGATCTTCCTAAAATAGAGGGGGGTAAATGTGATCCTTTTAATTTAGGAATAAAATAAAATCCTCAAAATGTATTGATTGGAAAAGCTTGCTCTTAGAGGTTAAGAAAAGAGATCATAGAAGTATTGAAGGAGTACAAACATGTTATACCTTGGACGTATGAGGATATGAAAATGTATGACACCTCAATCATAACCCACATGATTCCCTTGAAATTAGGAGTGAAACCATTTAGGTAGAAACAAAGGCCAGTAAACGCCATATTAGAATCATTGATCTTTTAGGAGGTTAAGAAGTTGTTGCCTACAAGAATAATTTTTCTAGTAAGACATTCCACTTGGGTAGCTAACCTAGTACCTGTAAGAAAGAAGAATGGAGACATTAGACTTTGTGTTGATTTCATAAATCTTAACAGAGCTTCAGAAAAAGATAATTATCCTCTACCCCCTTTAGATGAAGTTTTGTAGGTAGTGAATGGTGCTAAAATGATGTCTTTCCTTGATGGATTTTTTGGTTATAACCAAGTGTTGGTAGATAAGGAAGATAGGTTGAAAATCACATTCACATGTAAATGGGGTAATTATGTACATAGAAGGATTCTGTTTGGTTTAATTAATGCAGGTGCTACATTCCAAAGAGCCATGGATATTGCTTTTCGTGGGTTAGTGGGTAAGTGCATTGTGATTTATATGGATGATCTAACTGTGTTTTTGAAGGATATGTCTACTCATGCAGATGACTTGAGAAAAGTGTTGAAAAGATGTGAGAGATATGGGATTTCCTTGAACCTAAAGAAGTGCGTATTTGGGGTAACTGAGGGAAACCTACTCAGACATATCATTTCTGAAAATGGAATCTCTATTGACCCAGATAGAGTAGAAGGAATCAATAAATTATAGTTGCCAAGTAGTAAAGAGTTAAAGTCATTCTTTGGTAAAATTAATTTTGTCAGGAAATTCATTACTGGATTTGCTAAAATTGTACAACCACTGAATGCAATGTTAAAAAAGGATGCCAAGATAGAATGGACATCGGTAGCTAGGGCAGAATTTAAAGATATTAAGGAAGCAATCTCTAATGCTTTAGTGTTGGCTAGTCCAGATTACACCAAACTTTTTTATATCTATTCTTTTGCATCTAAACATTCATGTGCAGCAACTCTAACACATAAAGGGGAGGAAAATGAAGAAAAACCTATTGCTTTCATGAGTGCTCCACTAAAGGATGCACAGTTAAAATACTTGGATACTGAGAGACATGCCTTTGCATTGGTAAAAGAAATAAAGAAGTTTAGACATGATATTCTGAGAAGTCAAATAAAAGCCATAGTGCCTAATGCAACAGTGAAGATGCTGCTGATGCAAAATGAGCTAGGGGAGAAAAGGGTGAAATGGATAACAGTTCTCCAAGAATTTGACATGGAAATCATTCCCTTGAAGCTAGTTAGAGGTTAGGCTTTGGTGTAAACCATATCCAATACGGACCCTAACCTAGTGAAACAACAGTACGTAGTGAACACAAGCAGTACACCAGGGTGGTATGATGATATTACCACATTTCTCATATTAGGAAAGTATCCTAAACAGATGAAGTCTTCTCAAAGGAGAGCTTCAAAAATTAAAGCTCAAAGATACATGATGCAAGGAGGTCTTTTATTCAAGAAAGACCATGAGGAAATATACTTGAAATGTTTGAATAAAGATGAATCAGACAAGGTGTTGCTAGAGCTACATGATAAGTATGGGACATCACATGGTTCCCATCTTGTAACTACACACAAGATCCTGAGGGCAGGTTATTATTGGTCCACCATATTCAAGGATACAGAGGAACAGATCAAGAGCTGTCATACATGCCAAATTACAGTGGATAGAGGAAGATATCAGATACATCCATTACTTGACCTATTATAAAATCTAGACCATTTACACAATGCGGCCTTGACTTCATTGGAGTTATTAATCCCCCATCATCGGCTCGATATAAATTCATATTGATAGTTACTCATTATTGTACAAGATGGATAGAGGCAACATGTTGCAAATTCTCTACTACTGAAGTTGTCATCAAGTTCCTGGAGGAGAACATCATCACCGGGTTTGGAGTGCCATATTCTCTGGTATGTGATAATGGCCCTATTTTTTCTTCTTTAAAGTATGCCAATTGGGCATTTGAATACGGTATTGTCCTCAAAATTTCATCAAATTATTATCCACAAGGTAATGGATTAGTAGAATCAACCAATAAAATCTTGTTAGATATCATTAAAAGTTGATTGCTAAAAACCCTAAGGAATGGAACACATTGTTAAAGTACATGTTGTGGGTAGACAGAACAAAAGTCAAAGCAGCATTAGGTAATGCTCCTTATCATTTAGTATATGGGACTGACCCCATACTCCCAGTCAACCTGAGAATCCCTACATGGAAGTTTGCAAATGAGTACCTGGGTTTTGATGACCACAAGAAGGCTAGGTTGACTCAAATGTTGCAATTGGATGAAAAGAGAGATTAGGCTATTGATAAATTTGCAAAACATTAGGCCCTGGTCAAGAGGTGGTTTGATAAGAGAGCCAAGGTTAATATGTTTAAAATATTAGACTTGGTTTTATGCTAGGACAAAGCCCACGAAAAGAAGGGAAATCATGGGAAGTTTGACAAATTGTGGTTAGGACCATTACAAATTTTAGAAATCATAGGAGATAATACATTTAGGCTAAAAACTCTAACTGGCAAGGACTTACCATTACCTGTTAATGGTCAAGACCTCAAACATTATTTTTAGGCATAGAATGTGAATATGAAAGTCATTATGTAGCATATTGTATAATCTTTTTTTTTTTGTGTGTGTGGTGGTTTTTTATTTTTTTTTTTGGTTGGTTTGCTTTTGTTTTTATTTGCTGGGGGTCTTTGTTTTGATTCAGGGTATACTGGGGCAAGCATGCAACTACTGAGAACAATATAAGTTAGGAAAATTCAAGTAATCATTTGAAATTTATACATAAGTTGTGACTTTCATGGATGTGGTTTGTTTGTTTATATGTGAAGGATTTTATTCAGTAACTGTAGCATGAAGCATTCAAATCTCGTCATATAAATACAAACATTAAGAGTCTTTGAATAAGTCTGGGGGTGGTAGATGTTTGCATTAAGTGAAAAATCTAAAGTTTGGCCTTTGCTACCACTATAATTCCTAGCCTTATGTAGCAGATCCTATTACTATGCGAATAATGTGCTAAAATGATATATTTTGTATACCAGCAAAAAATTGAGAAATCAATAGAAAAGACAATTTATTCTCTAAGGTCATCTAGATAACTCCACCTAGGCTATGGACACTTGACTGGCAACAAGGCAAAAGGTTAAATCAAACTTTGTAGGTTAATGCAAATGTTTACTGCTTTCTTACTTTGCCAAAGGAGGAAATAAATCAATTGTACACACTTAAATTCTTTTGGAGTGTTCATTTACATTGTTGAATACATTCATTCTATGATAAATAACATCATTGCATTTGATGAAGTTAGAAATTATGATTTATTTCATTTCATTTTCTTAATTATTTGAATTTGGTTATTTCATTTCGCTGCTAGTTGTTGTGATGTTCACAACATACCCCATTTTACCTTCTAGCAAAATGAGGATCCTGCTCTGGCTTTTACTTTTGTTTTTGTGGTTTGGTCTTGTTTGGTGGTAAAGAGAGAATGTACTTGGTGCTTGAAATATTTGAAAATTCAAACTGCACAGTACTAGAAAGAAACAAGAGTTACCAATGAAATATGTATAAAATGATCTAGGGTTACTTTTTGAACCAACTTGAAATTCCTTGTATTTTGGGAGATATTCAAGTTTTTATGAAAATGCAGTGTTTAAATTAATTTGTATCTCATATACAAATTTCTTTGCATATGAAGTGCTTTGTGTTATCGCGTTGTGGCATAGAAAGTCATTTTTTACTTTTTGAATATGTATCTTAAGTGCTTAAACTAAAATATACAAACACATACCCGAGTGTATTAAGAGGTAAATTGAATAAGCACTATATTCCATGATTGTATTTGTATATTTCATTGTATGTATAAACCCATGCATTCAATATACAAATAGTGGAATATACATAAAAAGATTTCAAGAAAACATTAAACATAGTGTAGAGAATGCATGTGTATTAATAATGCATCGTTGTGAGTATACAATTTTAGAATATACATGAAGAAGCCAAGAAGGAATATACAATCAAGTTTATAAAGTCAAAGTCAGAGCTAATGTTGTATTGTATATTTGCATGTATGTGTGTTTGTATCTAAAGTGCAGATACAATCCTAGATTTGAATAAGGGGTCATTTGAGATTTGTTACAATTGTCGAGACATTCCCAAAAATGCTACCAAAATGAGACTGAAGCTTACCTAGCTAGGGAAACCCGTAAAAATCTCTAGCCCTAACCAAGTTTACAAATTGTATCACCCGTTCATCATTCTGCACTAGGTCCAATCCATGAGAGAAGTGAAGGAAATTTTGCCCAATAGTCACTCATTGACGGTGGCATCCCAGAGCTAAATTAGACATATTCAACATCAAAGATAATCTTTGAACTACAGCGCTAGGTATAGACACCATTGCTAGCTCTGAGGAACATGGAATGTCACCTCCAAGCTCAGCCCCAATTACCACGTCTATGTCTATAACATGGTATTCTACCCTAAAAATATCTCTGAACATCAGAAGTATTTCTACTTTCTTACCAACCAAGTCTAGAAGCGAAGCAAGGAATCGTGAAGCAATGTCTGAATTCACCTGATACTTATCCTCATTGGTAAGGAAATTTCTACCCAGAATCATTTTAATTGCCTCCAATTCAAGAGGGTGAAGCCTAGGATTATCATGCTACATAATAAACTTCCTCAAGCGTGAGTTTGTAATGGAACCAAGAAAAGCAATTTTCTTTCTAGTGCCACAAAGATAGATAGGGGTTTCCATGATCTTCATTGGTAGAATTCTAAAGATGAAATGAAATTCTTCATTGTCGATATTATTAAATAGAGCCACATCTGATCAACCAAATGATCACCATTATTGAAATTCGTGTGAGCTTATCATCCCAACTCTGAGAAAATTAATTCATACTTACCAAAGGTAAGTAAGATTAAATGCCTTAGATATGCTTTTATTTTATCTTGATTTTAATCATGATTTTGAATCTAACATTAAATGCGGGGCAAAGTACAATTATTCATAACATAAGGTTAAGAATTAAACGTCACAAATATTTGTATCTGTGCATGAATATGATATACCTGTAAGGACCTGCTTAATCCAAACTTGAATTTTCAAAAAATTTTACTTTATTAACAAGTTCTTATGAGATATATCAAGACTTTCATTGAGTACTCAGGAAAAACTTCGGCCAAAATAGGCCATATGTTCAAAACGAAACATTAATTTTAGCCAAAACGGGCCATATGTTCAAAACGGAACATTCTTAAGCCAACCCGGGCTCTTCTATCCTTTGGGCAAATAGGTTCATACGGAACCAGGTCAAACGGACCTTATCGCTACCTGATTCGGGTAGAACAAACAGTGGCCAAAAGGCCTAGTGGTCAAACAGACCAAGTCTCTATCCAATACGGGGTAAGTAAACACAACAGCCAACTGGGCTAAATAGGACAGGAATCATTATGCTCTGCCAGAGACTTCTGACTCCCTCGGGACCAATATAGGTTCATGAGTCACTTCCTGGGGACCACAGTCTACCCAGACACTGTACTGAGGATGTCGACCAGGGAACACATAACATCAACTTGTACTCACCTTAGTTTATGGCAACGCCGGGTACAAGTAATCCACCCTGGGATTCTTCTGAGTACTAGGAGAGTTCTTAAGTTACCTAGTTAACCTTTAAACTAAAGATCGAGATTATGAAGTTGATTATTCAAGAGTTACCCTATATCTGAGGGACTTGAGTACTAGGGGCATCCTTCGTCATCTAGACTACCTACATACCCTGTATCCACGGGATCAAGGCCCTCTACAGATGTGATCTACATAACGAATGTGAACATGTAGTTCTGTCTTGCACTATGTTTTATGTAACTGTGGTTGGTACACAGTTCTTTGCCGACTGCCCACTCACTCAAGTGACACAGAGATGGAATTCCAAAGAAACTAGTATTGCAAAAACATCTCCTGGGAGTGTTTGGCGTTTAAGTTTTCATGTGTGAATAATTACCTATCACACATATTTCCCTGATGAGGTCTTCCCGTTGATCGTCCTACAACAATTTTTGATAGTCTCACCTTTTTCTTTTTCTTAATCTTTTTAGTCAAGTATCTGAGGAGATTTTCCCTTCCTACAGATTTAACTTAGACATGTTCCTTATTACTCCCCGACGATTTAGAGGGACGGTGCCCAGACGTCGTTGTTGCAGCTATGTTAGGCGCGAAATACTTGATTCAACGTGATGACATTACCTGTACCGTAAATACCAAACACTGCGAATGTTTGAGTTTGGACATTTATTTACAAGGTTTACCTATCTAGGTGAAAAGAAAATTAATATGATAGCTTATACGAAAAATTAAACTTCTTTGCTTAAACATCCATTTATCAATACATAAGGAAGAGTAAGGTAACGACATTCAAACAATTGTAAACATAATTTCAGAAGATACTAATTCACATACATTAATCACAAACATAAATTAAATAAGATACTTAATCATTTTGTTTTCAGGGTTATATGATAATTAGTTTGTCGTGCCTCAAGTGAACTTTATTCAAAGTAAAACAATGATGTATAGTCATATATCAAATTAATCGTTGTTCCAAGAGTAGGGTACTAGATCCTTTTCTTTCATAATTATTTCAACTTATAGAACCAAATTAAGGCTTGTAATCTTAACAGGATAAGTTATCATCAATTCATAACCTAAGTAAATAATATTGACTTGTATTTCATAAGTCAAAATGAGGGATTCTTCGGTCACACCATGAGATTTGGGGAAATTGTTTTTAAGCACTAAGTTCTCATTTGTATTTTCTAAAGTATTTAAGATTAGCAATATTTCAAATCCATCTTTGCTTCTTACTATAATCTTCTTCATTACTAAAATATCGCATATATTATTCGTATATTGGCCATGCATAATCTTACCCTTTGCAATTTATTTTTATTATGTTACTACTTTCACCTTTTAAATCATTCACATCAATATTAAGTAAAAGATAGGGAGAATTCTATCTAACCAATTTAAAGCTCATGGGTGGAATTTATAATTTCATGTCAATTCTTACACATGATTAAGTCATTTAGTTTACACCTTATAGATGTTATGATACTAGAGGGAGGATAAGGTAATAATTCCTCATTTAAAAGAAGGTTAAATAAAATCTCATATTTAGACATGATGAGAAGCCCATAGATGATAGTACAATAGGTGGGGAATTTTTTTTTTACCAGATATTATAGTTGGAAATGTTCTGGTAACCATGTATGTAAAACATGGATTTTAGACAAGGCATATCAACTATTTAACAAAATCCCTCAAAGTAGTGTGGCCTCATAGGCTGCAATGATTTCAGGATATGCACAAAACAAGTTTGTTGATAAGGCATTAAAAACTATCAAGCAAATGCAATTGTTGGTTGTAAATCTAAATTCCACAACCTCTGCCAGTGTCCTCTCTGCCAGTGCCAGCATGGGAGCTTTGGAACAGGGCACAAACATCCGTCAAAGCATAGTGGAAGGGGGAATTTTGTTACTGTTGTAGTTACAAGTGTCAATACTTCTACTATATGAAACAATAAAATTTCTAATCGATTTTGGATTTGCCACGATTTACTTCATGTATATTGGAAACTTAATATCTTAAGGAAGGAATACAACATAATTATACTTACTTGGAGTGATGTGGTAACCTTGAATGGAGAGACACTTTATAGTACACAAAATGGATATGTGGAAAATGCTTAAGAAACATTCAAGCAGATGCATTTGACAGGCATAAGGCCCAATGGATGCTGAGAAACAGGGTATGGCTATCCCTCAAAGCATAAAGGTAGGGGATTTTTGTTGGATGTTGTAATTGCAAGCGTCCAGGTAGACATCCGTGCAAATTGTGGAAGCATATACAATGCATGAGAACTGTTTAACATAATGCCTTAAAGAGATATCAACGATTGCAATATATGCACAAAATGGTTCTATTCAAAAGTCTTTTGAAACTTTTAAGCAGAAGAAAATGGCAGATGTAAAGTCGAATCCCACAACTATTAGCAGCGGCCTCCCTGCCTTCTCTTTGGATTGATAAAAAAAAACCATATGAACAGATTGATGCAAAAATCCCTGCGTGGTTTACAAACAATAACCCAGTTTTTGAAAGATAAACATGTGAGAAAAAGTATGGTTGCGTAGTGGAAGGAAGAAATCCTGCTTGGATCGACAAGGAAGAGACCCAGACAGTCGTGGAGTCAAAGGCCACTCAGCGACAGGATATGGACATCCATAAAAGCAGAACGGAAGGGGATTTCTACAAGACAAGCCTTCACACCACTTATATGCCTTTTTTTTTCTTGAATGATTTCAAATTGAAATTAAATTTTACAATGTTTATGCACATATCTCTCAAACGGAAATTATACAATTATTCTAAGACATTCCATGAACTTAAACCTAAAATTGAACTAAAATAAATTTAACAACCAAAATTTTCAAAAGAAAAGAACAAAAGATGGGGAGAAGAATTCTTACAGATTTCTCCAGCACTTCCAAACCAAAGATGAGTGGTTTTCTTCCTCACAATTCTAGGAAATTTATAGAAAAATCCATCCTCCACTCTCTTTTTTTTTTAATGATAATGCATCCTCCACTCTTTTTTTTAAATGATAATGCATCCTCCACTCTTTTTTTTTAATGATAATGCATCCTCCACTTTTTTAGTGGATTTGCAAATCTTATTCTCAATTTTTTTTAAGTATAATCCATTGTTAAATTGTTTATTATTTGTATTTTATGTTTAGTTTTCAAATTCAGAATTCAAAAATTGAGTTGTGACATCCTTCTCCCCTAAATTTATGCATCTTCCTGATGCATGTTAGAAATAAGATCAAAACATATACATATAAATCCATATCATAATATCTACTTTTAAAATCCATATTTCAACAAGGTAGGTAAAATAGTTTAACATAGATAAAGATAACAAGGTGTATTATTTGAGCATAACTATCTGTTTCAACATCATTGTCCTTAAGCAAGATTTGAAGTTTGTCGAGTTAATAATAATAAAAAAAACTAGAGTTTATTCAAAATAAATGTGGATAGAACTGTCGCATTTCCACTGTGTCTTCCCATGTAGCATTCACAGGTGAGTACTGGTCCCACTGGACTTTAGATTGGTCCACTATCCTGTTGCGGAGCTGGAACTGGCGCCTCTCAATGATTCTGCATGGCTCTATTGTGATTGTATCTGGTTCTTCCACCTGCAAGGCATTCTAATTAAGAATATGCTTAGGGTCAGGTATATACTTTTTTAACAAGGATACATGGAACACATCATGAATGCGGCTCAGTGCCGGAGGTAAGGCCAAGCGGTAAGCTACAGGATTGATTTCCTCAAGTACTTCAAAAGGCCCGATATAGTGAGGAGCTAGCTTTGACTTCCTTCCAAAAGAGATGGAACTTTTATGAGGTCGGACTCTTAGGAACATCTTTTCACCAACTTGAAATCTTCTGGGTGTCCTATTCTTATCTGCATAACTTTTATGGTGGTCCGAGGCTTCCTTCAACCTCTGTCGAATAAGTTGCACTTGGTTGTCCATATCTTTCAACATTTCAAGGCCAACTAGGATCCTATCTTCTAGTTTATCCCAACTTAATGGTGTTCGACAAGGTCTCCCATAGAGGGCTTCAAAGGGTGCCATACCTATTGCTGCTTGGAAAGAATTGTTATAGGCAAACTCAACTAATGGCAAATATTCCTCCCATTTGGTCTGTTGATCCATGCAATACATACGAAGGAGGTCTTCCAGAATTTGGTTGGTTCTTTCTGTTTGTCCATCTGTCCTAGGATGATAAGGTGTGCTGAAATTCAACTGTGTTCCTAAGGCAGCTTGCAATGTGGTCCAAAATCTAGAAGTGAACTTTACGTCTCTATCAAAGATGATTTTCTCAGGAATTCCATGCAAGCTAAAAATTTCCTTTATGAACCTTTTTGCTACTGCAGGTGCATCATCTGTTAGGTTTCCTGGTATGAAGTGGGCAACCTTAGTGAGTTTATCCACTACCACCAAAATGCAATTATGCCTATGAGATGTCATTGGTAGCCCTTGGACAAAATCCATACTTATGACTTGCCATTTATAGAAAGGTACATCATGTGGATAAAGAAGTCCTGCTGGGTGCACATGTTCTGCCTTAACCCTTTGACATTCTAGGCATCTAGCAACTGTGTCTACCACATCCTTCTTTATTCCTGGCCAAAAATATATTCTTTTGAGGTCTGCATACATCTTATTCACTCCTGGATGTCCTGAATAGGGAGCCTTATGTGCCTCTGTCAAGATCATACCCCTTAATTCTGCATTATCAGGAACGCATATTCTTCCCTAGTACCTCATTAGTCCATCATAATCAAAAGCATAGTCCAAATACTTAGGTTCCACAAATGTGTTAGCTAGAGATGTCTTAACCTAAGTGTACCATGGGTTATGTTTTTACTTAGAGAGTATTTGTTGCTTTAGGTCTATGTGCAAGTTGGATATGGCCATTATATGCCTCCTCCTGCTGAGAGCATCGGCCACCCTATTTTCTTTCCCCTTGATATATTGAATATCAAAATCATACTCACTTAGAAACTCTAACCACCTTCTCTATCTTGCATTCAAATGAGGTTGAGTGAAGATATATTTTAGTCCTTGATGGTCTGCTTTAAGCTCAAATGGTTTTCCCAACAAGAAATGTCTCCATTTTTGCAAGGCATGAACTATGGCTACAAGTTCAAGGTCATGGAGGGCGTAATTGACTTCATGGATTTTTAGTTTTCGTGATTCATAAGCCACTACTCCTTCCTCTTGGAAAAGAACTCCTCCTAGTCCTTCTATGGATGCATATGTTACTACTGTGAAGTTACCATTAGGGTCAGGCACTTTTAGAATTGGAGGTGACGTTAGTCTTTCCTTCAGTACTTAAAATGCCTTATCACACTGCTCAGTCCAAATGAACTTTTTGTTCTTCTTTTGCAAGGATGTGATTGGATTGGCTATCCTTGAAAGTCTTTCACAAACCTTCTATAGTACCCTACCAATCCCATAAAACTTCTTGCTTCGGTCACATTTGTAGGTATAGGCCATTCAGTGATGGCTTTTACTTTATCATGATCTACCACTATACCATCGGCTGAAATGATATGCCCTAAATAGTGAACCCTCCTTTCAAATAAGGAGCATTTGGATAACTTCCCAAACAACTTATGCTTCTGCAACCTTTGTAAGACTCCATGGAGATGGGTTAAGTGTTCCTCTTCATCCTTGGAATATATTAAAATGTCATCCAGAAACACAATCACAAACTTATCTAGAAAATCATGGAACACACTATTCATTAGATTCATAAAGGCAACCGGAGCATTTGTTAGCCTGAATGGAACTATAGTGAATTCATAGTGGCCATACCTAGTCCTAAATGCTGTTTTTGGGATGTCTTCTTCTTTTATCCTTAATTGGTGATAGCCTAAGCGGAGGTCAATTTTGGAGAACATTGAGGCTCCTCTCATTTAGTCAAATAGATCATCAATACAAGGCAAGGGATATCTATTCCTCACAGTGGCCTTATTCAACATTCTGTAGTCAATGCACAACCTTAATGTCCCATCCTTCTTCCTTACAAATATAACTGGTGCTCCCCAAGGTGATATACTAAGCCTTATCAACCCTTTCTTTAGCAATTCTTGCAACTATATTTTCAACTCTTGGAATTCTGTGGTGTTCATCCTATATGGGGCTTTAGATATAGGTGCAGTTCTTGGAAGTATATCGATTGAAAAATCAAATTCCCTTTTTGGGGGTAATCCAGGCAGATCTTCAAGAAACACATCCTTGTAGTGCCAAAGGAACGGACTATTTTCAAAGGTAGGGACTTCTTTCTCTTCTCCCTTCTCATCTAAAGATACTAAGAATATCTGATTTCCTCGTTTTTGCCTTGCCTTCTTTAGTTGCATAGCATAAATGGTCCCCACTGATATAGGTTTGTAAATTCCTTGGATCCTAACTCTACACCCCTTATCATCTACACACTCCACCACTTTGTTATAGCAATCTATGTTAGCCTTATGACTCGTTAGCCAACTTATTTTGATTATGACATCATAGGCTCCTAGGGGTATGACATATAAGTTAGCTTTGGTTTCTAATTCAGGAAACTTAATGAGGGCTCCTCTTATGTACTTGTTCTCCTTCCATATAGCCTTGCCACCATACTGAACCGTCCATGATGATTCCATATTCTTATTTTGTAAAGACATTTTTCTTACCAATTTTGGGGAAATAAAATTCTCGGAGGAACCAGTATCTATCAAAATAGTTATGGGTTTACCAAAAAGCATACCTCTTGTCTCCATAGGTACATTTTGATGGTGAGTTTGTTGATTTCTGATGGCAGCATGTATTTGACGTTGCCGAGGTTGCTGTGGCTGATTGTACCCATTCCTTTTTGAACAATCCCTTGCATAATGATTGCCTCCACACATAAAGCATCCACCGGGGGATCCATTAGAAATTTGGGGTGGTACATTCCCATCATTCCTCCTGGCATTACCATTGTAATTGTTCTTGTGATCTTGATTACTAGCAACTTCTGTTCTACCCCAGTCTCTCCTCTTATTCTTTTGAGCTCCTCTATTGCCCCTATTGTCTAGTTTCCTTTTAAATGCAAATTGTTTGTCCCAAAGGTTTTGTTTTGCCACTGATAGTGCTTGTAATTTCTTTTCCTGTTTGAGTGCCTTCTCCAAGACTTGATTCATGTTCTCAGGGGCAAACATATCCACTTCTGCCCCAATATCAGTATTCAACCCCAAAAGAAACTTCCTTGCCTGAGACCTTTCATCCTTTTGATAGATAGGAACATATTTCAATAGCTTCACAAATCTATCCCAATACTATTAGACCGTGAGATTTCCTTGTCTGAGATTCAGAAACTCGGTCATCTTCTCATCATAAAATAGTTGTGGAAGCCATCTCTCACGAAAGTGGCTAACAAATTGCCTCCAAGTTAGGTTTTCCTTTGAATAACAATATTGTTCCTTTATGTTTATCCACCAGCTAGCAGCTTCTCCCTCTAATTGATAGGCTCCCCAAGTTGCCTTGATATTCTCTGAGTAGTTTCTTAGTTCAAAATATTTCTCCATTTTGGTGAGCCATCCTTCTGCAGCATCCCCCACATGTTTACCGTCAAATTTAGGAGTTATCTTCTTGAGGTCTTGTGAGATATCTAGAGTGGTAGTTTCCTGCCAAGACCTAGGAACCCCTAGCTCATTATTTGTTTGAGCTATGTGTACTTCTACACCTTGATGTTCATCTTCAGGTTCCAAAATGTTTTCTATAGTCCCATGTCTAGTCTTCAAGTCTTGTACAGTTTTCTCAAGGTTTTCCAACTTTTCTCTCTGTTCTGTGAACAACTGAATAATTGCTTCTATACCAACATTTGGGTTCTTAGGTGGGTTTTCAACTGGTTCTTGGTTGACCGGTTCCTCTCCATGCAGATCTCATAAATTTTGAGTTCTTGCCATTTAATTCTGAAACAAGGAGAGAGGTGATTTACCACTTGCTACAATTTTTTTTTGTTTACAACATGCAAATTGACTGTAATTAAATCTATCACAATTCTTATCTTAAATACCAATTATTATCGATTTTGAGTTAGTAGGCCTCCAGGCTGAGTGTTTGAACCACGCTCTGATACCACATGTAAGGACCCGCTTGGTCCAAACTCGAATTTTCAAAAAATTTACTTTATTAACAAGTTCCTATGAGATATATCAACTCATAAATAGAAAAGATCTTGTAAAATTTAATCTAGGTCAAATTAAAATAATCTTTGATAATTAGTTCAACTACAAATTCAATAATACCTTTTTATTTTATCACAATTCCAAGCATTCGTTTACATCCATTCTTAAACCAATAATACCCATGTTCGATCATTAAGAAATTCACATAATCTAAGATAATGAATTCACCATATAATTGATTCATGGACTTTTGATAAGACTCACAATATAAAATATATACATGTCTATCCGCCATGCCCTATGTGTGTGATAATGCATATATACATCGTATCAATTGAGATATAGTTTCTTGACCCTGCCAAGGTCTAAGTGTGAGACCGAACATGATACCTAATCTTAATCGTAGTAAGAAAACCCATTTGATTATTAAAGTGGACGAAGTAGCTTAGTTTGAACATAATAATCCACCACTATTGTCAAGGTAACAACTCCTCAATTATGTAAAAATTCATCATATAAGTCCCTATACAAATATAGTCTCATGTCAATAGATGCATTCGTCTTAGTTGTCTCTCAAAATTATTTGTATATATAAGCTACCCTTGTATCTCTTTATTGGCATCATAACTCTCCGTTGTTATGTTCTTACTTATATTTTATTCATATATTGCCATGTTTACCCTTAAAAAATCATTTTACTTATACCTTGTTACACACTAGTTTACCTTAAACCATTTATTCTATTATTTTCTTATTTACCATTCATTATGTTATCACTTGCACTTTTTATTACATTTATATCTAATTCATAAAATTCTTCTTTAACCAACTAAAATATGTAATCCAACTCTAAAATGCATCCATAAGCCACTATGCCTTTTATTGAAATTGAAGTTATATTTGTTAAAATTTATTATTATCATCATCATCATCATCATCATCATCATTATTATTATTATTATTATCAAGATTTACTTTTAAATTCTAAATTGTAAAATTTATGGGTGTCAAATAGACAATAGGCTTTTATATATGAGTACTATAGTATTGTGGTTCATGTTGTGATTCATAGCTTAGAAGACTAAAAGATAAGATTGACTCCGAAACTCTATGGTATATAAAAAAAATATGTTGCAGGAATTGTATGGTAATTGCCTTTTTAACCATTTATTCTTCTCCTCCAATTTTATCTCATTTTCTTACATTACAACTAATAACACTCTTTTATATCTTCATTTAGGCTTTTAAGTAAATATTCTACTAAAATTACTCATATATTATCATAATTTCCTCCATTTTCACCCTTACCACTTTAATTATTTGTTTTTCATTAACATTGTAACCTTTGCTTGTGTTCTCAGTGCATGCATCCATGTAGGTTTAGTGGATGAGAGCTTTACATACTTTAATCACATGAGTAACCCTAAACTTTATGATTAAGATGCTAATACTTTGTCAGATATAGAGATTTAGTTAATCATGTATTTGGTGGGTTCTTAGACACTTACCATAGTAATATAGATTATTTACCGAGCTATATGGCTTGTTTTCTTAGCAACTTAAAAAGATAAATTTTATAAATCGTTATGGGATTACGTAAATTTATGATTCTAATGCTATTGAGCATCATATGAATTTTTCAATAATAGTATTTGAACACATAATAGATGCTATTTTAATTTCATAAGTGGAAACTTCCTACATAACCAGTTTCGTTCAATGGTTTTGAGATATTTAGGACTGTATGTTGTTTCTTACAAAACTGGCAGGAAAAAAAAAATCAAATTCTAAAACCCTGAATATCATTTCCCTTGCCTACACCAGTTGGGAACTTTAGCACAGGGTATGGACATCTCTTATGCATAGCAGATGGGAAATTTTTATCAGATGTTGTAATAGCAATTTTTTTTAAAATATGGAACACAAACTAGGGACGTGCACTATATGATAGAATGTCTCAATGAGATACCATTGATTCACAAATGGATTTGATGAAATGGCTCTAGAAACTTTCAATTGAAAACACTTGGCAGATGTAAAGCAAAATTCCATAGTCTTTGGCAGCGGCTTCCCTGCCTGCACCAAAAAGGGACCTTCAGAACAGAGTATGGGCATTCGTGAAAGCATAATGGAAGGAGGAATTTTGTTTGATATTATTACTGGAAACGTACTAGTAGACATGTATTCAAAATGTGGAAGCACAGATAAGTCATGAAAACTGTTTGTCAAATGACCCAAAGAAATGTGATCTCATGGAAGGCCGTGATGGCAGGGGTGTTCTAAATGGCTTTGTTGAAGAGGCCTTAGAAATTTTTTAAGCAACTGCAATTGGCGAGTGGTAAAACTAGACTCCCTAACCTTTGCCAGCATCTACAGACCGAAGCCTTGGAACAGGGAATGGGCATCTATTTTTGCATAAGGAAAGGGGGATTTGTGTCAAATATTATAGTTGGAAATACTCTGATATACATATACGCCAAAAGTGGAAGCATAGACAATGCACTAAAACTGTATGACAGCATGTCTCACACCTCATGAAATGCAATGATTGCAGGGTCGCCCTAAATGGATGGCCTTAGAAACTTTTATGCAAATCCAATTACCGAGTGTTAAGCCATACACTTTAACCATTACCAAAATCCTCCCCACCTATGCCATAGACATCTGTGTGTGTGTGTATTCAAGCAAATGCAATTGACAGGTGTAAAGATAAATTCTAAAACCTTGCCATTCATCAAAACTTATAAAATTTGAAATTTTATCCCTAAACATACTATCAAAAAAAAAATCTAAAATTTATTAACTAAATTCAAAATCCAAACTTTCAAAAGAAAACTGAGGGGAGGAGAACTCTTACAATTTTCTCCAGCACTCCCAAACCAGAAAAAAATGAGTGTCTTCTTCCTCAAAATTCAAGCAATTTATAGAAAAACTTGACCCTCATGGTTGAAACTCCAAGTCTTCAGTCAAGTCTTCCTCTTAAATGCTCCTCTCCATTTTCAAGATTGCTATTAAAATTTTGTGGAAAAGGGCTCTTTTAATTCATAAATATGCTCCCAAATTTTCCAATGGTAATAAATTTAAGGAGAAAATGGATTCATCTCATAAATTGGGGTCTTGACTTGAGGATGGGAGGGAAGGTTCCTTATTTATTGCCCTTTTCTAGAAGTGTAGTCCATTGTTGAAAATTGTTTATTATTTGTATTTTTAAATGAGTGTACATTTGTGTTTACCTAATTTAGTTTTTCAAATTTAAAATTCAAAAAATTTGAGTTGTGACACAAGGATAGGCAATTAAACAATAGCTATTTAATTGTCTAGGGTAGGGACAGGTCAATTAATAAGCTGAATTAATTAGTTAAACATGATTTAGCTAATTAATTAGATTTAGTGAGGAGGGGGAAATTGATTGAATAAATATTGCATATTTATTAAATCAAATTGGCTAAGGCTTGAATTATTGAATTAATAAAATTAATTCAATTGTTGGGGATAAAATGATGAAAATCAGGTGACGAAGAGATAATTAATTAAATAAAAATTTAATTAATTGAATAGAAGGGAAATTGATGTGTTTAGGGATGTCGAGAGTTAGTTTGGTGGTAAAAGACATTTTTAGGTGTCTACATTTGCCCCTCTTTGCTGTGGCATCAGGACCTAGTAGGGAAGTGGCGTCAGGTCGAAGAAAAAATATGCCCCAGCTGCGAGGAAGGAATAAGATGGGTGAGGGATGCCCCCTCGAGTGGTCAGCAGAAAAAATAGAATTTTTAGGGTGACCTCTCGAAAAGACGCAACGGTAGTGAAAGTTGGATAGGGAATGGAAAAAGATGATGATAGGAAGAAAAATAGAGGAAAAACGCTGAGATCTGCACCCTGGAGGGGAAAAAGAGGGGGTGGGGGACTGACATGGCCCACTATATTAAGAGAAGTGGGCCCTTAGAGTGCCACATTTGCACACATTGACTTGGTGAGAAGAAGAAGGAGAAGAGAGATGGTAGAGCGCAACCCCCAGTTCCCTCAACTTCAACACATCTCTGAGCAGTTTCGATCATTTGGCCGGGCACCGGTGGCTGGACCCTAGGTAGGGTCTAACCCTAACTTTTCAATTTTTTAGTTTTTGTCACTTTTTTGGGGTTCAGGAATTGGGGTTTAGGAATGTAGCGCTATCGCTAGATTGCTTTAGCGTGAAGAACAAAGCAGATTAGCGCAATCATCTAGATTGGCACTATCTGCCAAGGTAGCATTAGGGTAGTTTGTCACCATATGCCTGGTATTTTAGCGCTATCTTCTAAAATAGCAGTATGTTTAGAAGAACAGGGTTTTGGCGTTTTAGCGCCAAATAGGTGTCAGGGCAGCACCATATTCTGGGATAGTGCTATTTTTGTTAGTAGCACTATGTTTAGTTTTAGTGCAAAGAACAGGATTAGCGCAATATTTAGAATATGCGCTATAGGAAGAATTGGCGCTAATCCTTAGATTAGCGCCAAGTGACAAGGTGGCACCATATTTTGAAATGGTGCTAAGTGCATTGCGCAGTAGCGCTATGTGTTGAAGTGGCACAAAATTCCTTACGTAGTGGCACTATTATCTGTAATAGCACCATTGGAAGAAGTAGTAGCACTATTTGTAAAATGGCGCGAAGTACGGTTTATTTTGGCGCCAAATGATTTGGGCATTCAACATTAGAAGAAAGGGATGTTTTGGAAATAAGATAGGTAGATTTTTGACCAGAATGTTATGGATGCAGGATATGTAGTCATTTATAGTGTATTCACAGGAGCGATGCGTGTCATATGTGATGGCACTGTTTGACCAGTTTGATGATGCCACACGGGCCCGACTGGCTAGATTGGGACTCTTGACTGTGGCGTCAATGCCGGTGCTATGAGCCCATAGAGCTTTGATGATAGCTGTAGTGGAGTGGTACTATTCGGAGACCTGTACATTTTTGTTGTCGACTGGGGAGATAACGATCACGCTTGAGGATGTTTATCGCATCCTCAAGCTACCTATTTGCGGCTGGCGGGTGCGATATGACATGAGGAGGGGACGAAGGGCCCTGATCAAGGTTTTTGGTGAGGCTCATATTGTGTTGTTAGCTGATGGTTGGGAGATGAGTTACAAGGGGACACTGGCTATGGGTACAGATCCCTTTGCCTTATTCATGTGTGCTTTGATTGGTGGTGTGGTGATGCCGGATAGGCGGGCAGGGGTTTTGTAGTTAGCTGGGGGGAGATGATCGAGGGGATGGTGAGGCATGAGACCGTGTATGCTTGGGGGCCAGTGATGTTGGGGCAGCTATATCATGAGATGCATACAATTGTCTATCTGTATGATTCAGCATTGTCAGCTGGGGTCACTCTGTTACACGTGTGGATTTGGGAGCACATTACAGTTACCTGACCGACATGTGGGTACTATTGCCGGCCATTTGAGGCCTTTGTATTCTTATATCGAGATGCTGAGTACACTTATACTAGTCAGGTTCGGTACTGGAGATAGATGCTGGATGATGTCATTCGGGTGACCTGGTGACCTTCCATTGGAGTGGAGCCGTGGCCAGATAATGATTTTCACATGCCTTTTACTTTTCAGCAGCGATACCTGATGGATCGAGGAGACCACACCATAGACATGTATCTACCCTCGTGGGTCATGTGGCAGTTTGGATTGCGGCAGGATACCCCACAGCAGATGGCCATCTTTGCGTGGACCTGTCGAGATGTGCCCTTCTGGCCTACCGCCACACAGCCATAGGTAGCTCTAGATGACTTTGCAGCTTTATAGCCAGTGTGGTGGGATTGGGGGAGCACGGTCAGGGATGTAGGCACTACTCCTGCATATGATATATGGTGGCAGATGTGGTGGCTGACTCAGTTTACAGACCCGGCAGAGGAGGCAGTCCCCACGGAGGAGGCAGTGGGCTCAGGGGATGATGATTCAGATGACGGTGGGGATGATGACTCTGATGGAGATGATTTCTTGGAGGAGGGTGAGGAGATCATCGTAGACTACATCATGGAGGTTGGGAGGGATGGAGAGGAGAGGGTGGTTGGGGGGCATGGGCAGCTGATGGATGTGCTAGCCACAGCAGCAGCTGGACAGGTGCCCCAGCAGTATGGGGACAACAGGCAGCTGTGCAGCAGGTGCCTATTGAGCAGGTTCAGATAGGAGTGGGGCGACATCACAGAGGACCTTGGTGGCGTGGGGGACAGCTAAGGGTGGATAGGGGTGATCTACCCCCACCACAGGTAGCGCAGCAATAGCAGGGGGAGGTAGGCCCTTCAGGGGTAGGTGGAGAGGCAGAGGTTGAGAGGGCAGCATCCCGCTGGTAAGCTCGGGGTGAGGAGGAGGAGATTGAGACCTTAAGAGCATAGGTAGCGAGCCTGCAGGAGGCCTTGGAGAGCCGGGAGGTAGAGTTGGTTCAATTGTGGGGTATAGTGGCCTTGCTGGATGGGTTAGATGGACAGGTGGTTGCATTGCGGGCATAACTAGCCCAGGCCCAAGGTGACATAGTGACTTTGACAGGGGAGCAGGATGCAGCATTTGTGAGGGCATAGCAGGCAGAGACTACGGTGGGTACCCTATAGGTGTCAGGTGCTGGTCTGGCCCCTATTTTGACAGTGATGCAGACATAGCTGTCTCAGGTATAGTCACAGACATATCAGTTCTAGGGACAGTTGACTCAGGTACAGGGGGAGTTAGGAGAGGCCAGATGGCGGCTGGAGTATTATCGGGGCCTTTATTATGTGGTAGTGTTGGCAGAGCTACGCACACTGAGTTATAGCCAGGCCAGTGGGTCGAGGGTGTCTAGATCACATAGATCTAGATCTATTCAGAGCATTCAACAGGCGATGGGTCCTCCATCACATGTGCCCCCGCAGGTTCCTCAGGTTTAGGTTCAGCCACTGAAGCCATAGACAGGACCACAGCTACCACCAGGGTCAGGCTCTCCTAGTGCTTCAGAGAGAGGTTCCTCCATGTGACAGTTATATCATGTTAGCCCTTTGAGGCATTGTATCAGGACATTATTTTTTTTGAAGTATATATGAGCGATGTACATTATTTTTTGTGATGATGGTATATGATATGATGTTTTTTGATGGCCTATATGTTTGTTTATGACGATGCTATATGATTATGATGATGCTCTATTATGATGGATGCAGTATGCTTTATGGATTATCTTTTTATGGATGTGTTGTGTTTATGCAATGTACTGCATTATGTTGACGTTATGGATGTACCTATTGATGTAATATGATGGATGCAATGATGGTTTACTTATAGTGATATATGCATGTTTGTGATCTATTGGTCTACGATGTATAATACAAAATAAATGTTCAGATTAGTAAACATTTATTATGTGATGTAATGTATGTTTATCTAAATAAACACATGTTATGTATGGAAATATGGAGATGCATCTAAATGTTTTTTGATTATGATTATGCAATGTAACTAAATGATTGTAAAATGCAACTAATGAAATGCACCTTAAATGATTATGATATGGAAACTAGATGACTCTAAAATTCACTTAATGAAATGCAAATTAAATGATATGTAAGATGCAAACTACAGTTTTCTAAAATGAACCTCATAAGATGATATGCAACTATAAGATTCTTAAAATGAACCTAATGAAATGATATTCAAATTAGCAGATTCTAAAATGAACCTAGTGAAATGATATGCAAATTAACAGATTCTAAAATGAACCTAGTGAAATGATATTAAATGATTATGATATGTAGCTAGATGATATGTGAGATGCAAGCTAGGTGATGGGTGGGATGCAAACTAGGTGATAGGTGAGATGCAAACTAGGTGATAGGCAGGATGAATAAGTCTTGATACACATGATGTTCTTTGTTGGACCCTGGGTGGTGAGGCTGTGTGGTAGGGCAATAGGTGGGGAGTGGATAAGGGGTACAGATAGGATTGGGAGCGGCTAGATTGTGCAGGGGAGGGGATTAGAAAATTGTTAGGTCATAAGACACCACGTCGTTGAGGGGGGATATGGTTTTGTTCGGGATGTGTTGAGTGAGAGTTAGTTGGAGGGATGGGATTAGTGAGGGGATTTTGGAAGGTGTGGGGAATAGGGTAGGTGATTACGAAATCTAGGCCCAGATGGTATAGTCGAAATAAATGATTAGGATGATGATTTGAGCTAGTAACAGTAGTTGCATAAGATTAATTGAGAGCATTTCTTAGTTTACTATAGCAATGTAGGATATAGTTCACAAAGGTATGAAATGACCTAGGTGATGATATATATCCCACGATTGCATGGCCTAGACTCACAAACAATAGGTTGATTTCATGTGTGCCCAAGGTAGTATAATCTTGCCTAGCCTAGGAAGGGGACTCATAGCGATGAGTGCGAATAGTACATATAAGGTTTTGATGTCTGTATATGCAAATGGGACACATCATGCTAGAACCGACCCAGGCTTCAAGATATGAATACTATTCTTGGAGTAATGAAACCAACCCACAAGCACAGCATATAGATACAATGACTATGTCTACTCTAGGTGTTGTCTGCTACTTACCATGATATAATGAGATCAAGGAAGCTTTGGAGATGGCCTAGAGTGAGACAAAAAGATAAAAATAAATAATAAAAAAGACCAACAAAAAAGATAAAAATAGCCTTTTTGTATTCTTGCCAAGAGACATGTTGATAGGATGACAGATTCTTGTCCATTGTAGGAACGATATATCCTAGGACACGAATCAGTTGGATTGTGTTGGGTAACTTTTGAAAGTTGGGCAAAAGGACAATCAGGCTATGTGTGGGATTATAGTAGGTATGTTGATTGATGATTTTTGCATTAGGGGATATGCTTCAAGTGTATACTTAGCGTGTGTATCATTTATTGGGTCCAGAAAGCTCACTGTATGGGGACCATCCAAACGGGGTGGATTGGTGCATCTTAGGTACCTGAGTACTGGAAACCTTCTTCGTATTCCAGACTACCTACATACCCTGTGTCCAAGGGATCAAGGTATTTTCAAGATGCAGGCGAAATGAATATGTAGTTCTGGCATTACTTGATGATGTGGGAATGGTTTGGGATGGGCGTGATGATGAGGATTGATTTTGTTCTGATCAATGTATGTTTGATGATCATGAGTTATGATGTATGGGGATGATTTTGCAGTGAATTGTTTTGTTTTTAGATTTTCTAATTTTTGTATTGTTTTTGGATTTTTTGATTTTGTATTGTTTTTGGATTTTTTGATTTTGTATTGTTTTTGGATTTTTTGATTTTGTATTGTTTTTGGATTTTTGATTTTGTACTGTACAAAGGAAAGCTTACAAGGATCCTCGTTCCATGGATTAGCCTTTGGATGGGATAGTGCGGCGTGGGTGATAGGACTTGATGTTTTAGAATTTCAAGCCATGGGATGTGTGCAATATGGATTGTTGTGACGGAAAGAGGACTTATTAGATGGTAGAACCGGCCACTACACATGGCGCCTAAAACAAGTTTTCACCATGGTACCTATCCAAGGTGTCACTAAAGTGATTTTCACCATTGGAATTTTTTATTGCACTTGGGTTTTTTCTTGATTTTTTTATTTTTCTATCTTTTGATTTTTTGATTGGGGTACCAGATGGGTTATGCATATAATTTCTTCAGATGTAGGATATTCATAGGTTCATCCAGAAGCTGCCCCTCAAGTGTTGCAAGTTGGTATACTCCTGATCCATAGCTAGCTGTGATGACATACGGTCCTAGCCAATTGGGTTCGAACTTGCCTTTCTTATGGCGCTCTTGCAAATTTTTCTAATTCTCCATGAGGACAAGGTCACCTACTTCAAATTTTTAGTTTCTGATTCCCTTGTTATAGCTTCTCCTAAGGTGATTTTGATAGGCCTATAGGTGGTTCAACGCATTCAGGCATTTCTCATCCAACAATTCTAGCTGGTGCAACCGTGCAACTTGGTATTCCTCATCAGTGATTATGTTTTGCAGGGATACTCGTAGGGATGGGAGCCCGACCTCAATAGGTAAAATGGCTTCAGATCTGAATACTAGGGAAAATAGAGTGGCTCCTATGGGGGTGCGGATGCTTGTGTAGTAGGTCCAAAGGGCAGGGTTGAGTTGGAGGTGCCAGTCACGGCTGGCTTCATTAACAGTCTTCTTTAAGATGCAGAGGATGGTTTTGTTTGAAGCTTCATCTTGACCGTTTCCTTGAGGGTAATATGGAGTGGAGAAGTGGTGTTGGATTTCAAATTTTTCACACAAAGTGTGAACTTCTTGGTTCTTGAATGGCTTTCCATTATCGGTGACGATGGAATGAGGGATACCATAGTGGTAGATGATATAGTGGAGGATGAATTTGGATATCTGGGTGCCAGTGGTGAAGGTGAGTGGTATTGCTTCCACCCACTTAGTAAAATAGTCGATAGCAGTGATTATGAACTTATGGCCATTGGAGAATGGGGGATGTATTTTCCCTATGAGGTCAAGTCCCCACTATGAGAAAGGCCATGGCGTCGTGATGGGTTGCAACTCCTGTGATGGTACGTGAATGAGATCCCCATGTTGTTGACATGGTAGGCATTTTTTGATAAAATGGTAGGCGTCTCGTTCCATGGTTGGCCAATAATATCTGGAAAATAGGATCTTTTTAGCAAGAGCAGGTCCACTTGAATGTGCCCCATAGATACCTGTGTGTACCTCTTGCAAGGCTAATTCAGCTTCCCTAGAGTCTAAACATCGTAAAAGCGTGCCCTTAAGACTCCTTTTGTATAGAGTATCTCCTATGAGGGTGAAGCGGGAGGCTCGGCGGATGAAAGATTTTCGTTGTGAGGTGGATAGGTTAGGGGGGATGATATTATCATGGAGGTATAGGTAGGTTTCTTGATACCACGAGGATAGGGGACCAATGACTTCACACACTTGTTCTGATTAAGGAACATCATATGCTGGGATGGGGAGTTCTTCTATCAGGAACTCACACTTCTTGCTGTCTTTCTTCATGTCGACTAGAGACCTGATGGTGGCCATGGCATCTGTAGCTTTGTTGTTGAGCCTTGGGATTTGCTCAAAGTGGATGTCATCGAAGTAGTCTTTGAAGTCATTGAACATCTTCTTATAAGGCAGGAGTTTATCGTCCTTGGTCTTGTACTCATTATTTACCTGTCGAATGACCAGTTAAGAGTCTCCATACACAGTCAGCTTCCCAATTCTTCATTTTATTGCCATCCGGAGGCCGGTGATAAGGGCCTCATACTCTACCAGATTGTTGGTACATGGGAATGTGATTTTGAAGGACTTGGGGATTGTGTCACCTTGAGGGGTAACAAGCAGGATGCCTGCCTCCAAGCCTCTATGTGTGTATGATCCATCGAAGTACATCTTCCATGTTTCTGTTACCAGTGTTATTGTCAAGATGGCTTCATCAGGGAATTCTGCCAGTGTAGGATGCTCTGCAGGAATGGGTGCTTCGACCAGCTGATCAGCAATTACCTATCCTTTGATGGCTTTTCTCTCAGTATATTCGATGTCAAACTCAGTGAGGATCATGACCCATTTTTCCATTCTCCCAGTAAGAGCAGCTTTGTTTAGCAGATATTTCAGTGGATCGATCTTGGAGATGAGCTTGGTCTTGTGATTGAGCATGTAATGTCTTAGTTTTTGTGAGGTAAAGACTAGGGCTAGACATGCTCATTCAATTTGTGTATAGTTTAGCTCATATGAGATTAGGGTGTGGCTGATGTAATAGATGGCTCTTTCCTTCCCTTGTTCATTGTGTTGTGCTAGTAAGGTTCCGATAGCTGTCTCTGTTGCTGAGATGTACAACCATATGGGTTCTCCTTGCCTTGGTGGAGTTATAATAGGGGGATTAGCTAGATAATCTTTTAGCTGGTCAAAGGCACCCTGACACTGAGTGTTCCAGACAAAAGTTATATCTTTTCAGACTAAATGCTGGAATGGTTGACATTTATTGGCCAGTTGAGCAATGGACCGACGAATAGATTGGAGTTTCCCCTAGAGACTTCTCAGCTATTTTAGTGTTTTTGGAGGAGGCATTTCAGTGATGGCCTCGACTTTTGCAGGATCCACCTCAATTCCTCTTTTGGAAACTATGTATCCCAAGAGTTTGCCCAAGGTTACCACGAAGACACATTTCTTTGGATTCAGGCGAACATTGTATTGCTCTAATCGGTCGAAGATCTTGGCCAATACATCTAGGTGTTCTTCTCTTATCTTTGATTTTCCCAACAAGTCGTCCACATAGTCTTCCATGATATGGTGGAAAAGGTCATGGAAGATGATAGTCATAACTCTTTGATAGGTAGCTCCAGCATTCTTTAGGCCAAATGACATTACGACCCAGTAGTACGTCCCCCATGGACATATGAAGGTTGTCTTATGCTAATCCTCTTTGGCGATTCAGATTTGTTTGTACCCTGAAAAACCATCCATGAGGGATAACATTTCATGTCCTGTTGTGAGATCTACTATCATGTCAATGTTAGGTAATGGGAAATCATCCTTATGGCAGGCTTTGTTGAGATCTCTGAAGTCGGTGCAACAGCAGATTCGACCATCTAGTTTGGCTACTCGTACTAGGTTGGAGACCCATTCGGGATAATCAATTGGATGAATGAACCCAACATCTAGTAATTTCTTTAGCTCTACCTTGACTAGGAGGGCCACCTAGGGGTTCATTTTTCTGAGCTTCTGCTTTACTGGTTTCGCATCAGGGTGTACTACAAGGTGATGGACAACCAAAGCGGGATCTAGCCCTGGCATGTCTGCATACATCCATGCAAAATTGTGATTTCAACGTTTGAAGAATGCCAAGAAGTTTTCCTGTTCTTGTGTGCTGAGAGATTCTGCCCTAAAAGTGATTTTCAGCTCTTCTTCTGTCCCAAGATTCATCTCTTGGGTTGGCTTGACTAGGATAGGTGATCTATCTGGATAAACCTTGTCTATCTCGGGAGGCCCATGCTTCCATCTCCTAGCACCTCGTGGAGGTTTTCACCAGGAGATACGTCTTTTATTTTTACTTTTTTGGGATCTAACACTGCCGCATAACAGTTTTCACCATCAGATCCATGTTTGATTTTTATGTTTTTATGACTCGAAGTAGGGGTTGTCTCCCTGAAATAGGCATGCGAATCAAGTTCCATAATGTATCCTGCTTTGTGATCTCCCAGGGGGAAGTGATCTCTAACCCGCATCATTTCAGCGATGGCCTCATCGTTTGGTGCTACATCGAAGATAGGAGGTCCCCATTGGTCCCAGTCTATTAGGTCCGGATATACAAGTGGTAAGTTATTAGATGACAAGGCTAGGGTGGTGATTGTATAGATGGTGCATATGGATGAGTTAAAGAAATTGGCAAAGTCACTAAAGGAGTCTTGATGGCCTATTTCATTGACGTTGTTGACTTCAGGGGAAACTGTAGCAAACTCGGCTAAGATACATTCACCGATAGTGAGGATACGTTGTCGTTGACCGTATCCTAACCCTTGAGTGTAGGGATTTCTTGTCGCTTGGAGAGGTTCCATGATCCCTTGTTCATGAAGGCCGATACCACCTTGTCCTTTGTAACCCATGTGTTTGACAATATTAGACCCTTTACCATAGATTTTTGTTGGTATGGTGGGAGCTTCCTGCTTAGATTCTTCGTCCTTATATAGCCAAGATGAGATATCTTTGAGTACATCCTAATCTAAGAGATGTTTCTTTTCAAAGATGGGCGATGGCTTACACTTGATGACGACTGTGTTGGCTACTTTTGTCTTTGGGATGCCAAATGTTTTAGGATTAGGTAATGTGCCCACACAAAAGGTACCGTGCAGGTCATATTCCCCACATCCCATGTCAATGGGCTTGATCTTGACCTCGGGTGGTGGTGGTGTTTGGGATGACGTGGTGGCAATGTTGGTAGGGTCAATGTATGAGGTGGAAGCTGTTGGATTGGCTTTGGTGGTGGCTTTGTTGTATGGGCAGAAGATGTGGTCATGGCCTTCCAAGAAACTCTAGTATTGGAAGGGGTGGGGGTCGGCGTAGATGGTTACCTCTGTGTCATTGTGAGGGAACTTGAGGCATTGATGGAATGTGGATGGGACGGCTTGCATGGCATGGATCCATGGTCAGATGAGAAGAATGTTGTAGGGGAGGTCAAGATCAAGGACCTGACATTTTGTTTCTAGTATTTTCTGTCCCACTTGGATAGGGAGCTTGATGGTGCCTTCAGAGAGTCGTTCGGTGTCATTGTACCCTTTGATTGTGATGCACTCACTGGTGTCTACAACCACATTTGAGTATCCCAAGTGTTTTAATAGTTTAAAAGTGCATATGTTTAGGCCAGAGCCACCATCTATTAAGACTCTTTTAATGATGTGTTTGTGGATATGGACTTCAATGTGTAGGCCATCATTGTGTAAGTGTTCAGAAGTGGGAAGATCCTTTTCAAAAAATGTGAGATGGTGAGGTGCGGCGATATGTCCTACCATGGCTTGGAATTGGGTCACATTCAAGTTGGTGGGGACTTGAGTTTCCAAGAGTGCTTTGTCAAGGACATCTTTGTGAAGGGGGGATGTGTGGAGTAGCTCAAGTATGGATATTTGTGCAGGGGTCTTTCCTAGATGCTCTAGGAGGTTGTACTGATTGGTAGTTGAGATGGATGCACGGCCACGATAGGTTGTAACAGTGCAATCGAGTGCTTGCACCCAAATGGTGATTGTGTTGACATAGTGGGATGATGGCTCTATCCAGCCTACGATAGAGTCAAAGGATGTTGGTGGCAGGGTGACATTGTATGCTTGATTGGATGAGGAGGCTTTATTATGGTTGGGTAGTGGATCCTTGTAAGCTCCGAGATTGGTGTTTGGCGATGGTTGAGTGTTTTGGTCAAAGCTGACTTGATTTTGATCTATAAGGTCTTGGACGCAATGCTTTAGTTGCATGTAGTCAGTAGTTTTATGACCCACAATGCGGTGGTATTCGCAATAATCATTTTCATTGTACCATGCTGCTTTGAGCTCATTCTCTTAACGGGGTCTAAGAGGTGGGAGTGTGATCAAACCTTTCTTGAGACATATGTCGAGGATGTCCTCGATGGGTTCCCCTAAGGGTGTAAATTGCCTTCGAGGTTTGGTTGGTTTATTAGGCCCCCTTGGTTTATTTACATTGGCAGTATATGTATGTGCAGGTTTTTGATTCTGTACATGTTGGATGGCTTTCACATTCATGACACTATCATTCAAGGTGTTCTTGTTCTTTCCCCAATAGCACGGCTTGTCGTTTGATTGTGCATTGGCATTGTTGTTTGTATTAGGGGTGTTGATATGGAGTTTGTTGTTGTTGTTGTTGTTGTTTTTGTTGTTGGACTTGTAGTCATACAATTTGATGGTACCCTTAGCGATGAGGGCCCGTTTGATGGTTGTACCTTTGTCGATGACTTCTTCAAAGGTAGACGCACAAAGGATTTGTAAATGAAACCCTATTTCCTGATTGAGGTTGGTTACAAACATGGTGACGAGTTGTTTTTCAGGAATTGGCCATGGGAGTTTGCTTGCTAAGCCTCTCCACCTTTGCAAGAAGGAAGTGAAGGATTCTCCACTTTTTTGTTTTGTGTTGCAAAGGTTAGTCATAGATATTTCATGCTCAAAGTTATAGGAGAAATGGTTTACAAATTTTTCCGCAAGCTTAGGGAAAGACCTAATGCCTGGGGGAAGATGTGTGAACCACTCAGTGGCTTGACTGCTAAGGCTTCTTGGAAATAGTCTCATTAGATAGGTATCATTATTTGAGACTTCTAAGCAAGCAATGTAGAACTCCCTAAGGTGATCCCTAGGGTCTCCCTTTCCCTTGTATTTGTCAAATTTAGGCATTTCTAAATTCTTGGGGAAAGGGGGCATGTACAATGTCTGATCAAATGGATAGGGACAAATATCCTCAAAAGTGTACTGTTTGCATTTGTCCCCAGTCTGTATGTCATCTACCTTTTGGATCAAGGCCTGTACCACGGTTGTGAGATCCGGTGTTGATTGTGGTTGGGGTGTGTAGGTTTGCTAATGGATGAGGTGTTGGAGATTAGGTGGTATTTGATGTTGGAGGTTTCGGGAGGTTGCATTTTGATATTGTGATGTGGTTTTTTGGTTAAGTTGTGCAAGCTATTGTTGATGAGTGTAAAGTTGTTGGAGAATATGTGGGGGTATTTGGGGATTGGGATTATGTTGTGTTGATGATGTTATGGGGTTATGTGGATGCATGACATTGGATAGATTGATGTTGGATAGGTGGATGTTGGATGGGTTGGATGCATTATAAGGTGGTTGTGAGAATAATTGTCTTAGATAGGCTATAGTTTGAGGGTTGGGTGGAGGCACACTCGTGGATGTACTTGCATGCGTGATGTTCCCTTGTATGCCTAAGGTGATTTGTGGAATAGAAGGGTTTATGGTAGTTGTGGTAGTGGATGAGATGATGGGTTGGGAGGTGGTAGGATTAGAGACACTTGCGGGGATGGTAGATGTGGTGATATTAGAGCTTGTGGTGGCGGTAGATATGGTGGGGGTTGATGTTTGTGAGACAATAGATTGGGTGTTTGATGTAGATGGTTGGGTGTGTGATGTAGATGGTTGAGAGGATGTGGTAAGGGTGACATTAGAGGTGGATGGTTAGGATGATGTCATGTTGTGGGGTGGTTGAGCACCAATTTGAGGAGATGATCAAGATATCTATTTGGATCCGACCTTAGGATTTTGTCAAGTAGGTCCATGCTATCGGCATCTTGTGTAAAGTTTAAGACATCTTCCTCATCTTGGGACATGGTAGGGACGTTTTGTGGTGGTGGTGGTATTGGCGGTTGTTGTAAGAAATGGAAGGGATTTTCATTGGGATTATATGTGGGGATGTGAAAGCCCATAGGTAGGTTGTATGTTTGGTTGATTGGTATGTTGCTACTATTGGTATTAGGCATTCCTATGCCATTATATTGTTCTGCCATTGCCTGATTTTTCTTGTGTTGTGATCTAGTTATGGGCATGCACGTGTATGGTTTTTGATTTTTGGAGATGGAGTGAAATGGGGATGGAGACCTTAGAGAATTTGGATTAAATTCTTGGACCCAAAGATGAATATGGTAGTGAGATGGGAAGGGTGGGTTGTAGTGTGATAAGGAATAGATTTTTCACTTCTAAGATGATTCTCCAAAAAAATGTCAATCTAGGGATGATAAGGGTGGACGGTATTGACTTTTTGCACAAATTTGGACCAAAAGATAGGTAATGTTTGTTGGAGGATGATTTGATGGAAGAGATTTTGATGTTCGATATAAGAGATTAGGATGATGTTTTTCAAAAGGATTTGACGGTCAACAAATTGAACTTAGGTAAGATCTAGATTTATGTCGCACAAATGGATGTTTCTCTTTGTTTGGGGTAGACTAATGACCTTACACAAAGAGGGATGATTATTTTACTTGAAAGGTAGACTAATGACTCTCCAAGAAAAATATGATGTGAATGATGAAATCTAGACTTAGCTTTAGCTCAAAGGGATGACGAGTTTTTGGTTGATGATTTTTTGATGGGTGTTTTGTTTTGGAAGATTTTGGATATGTTTTTGGATTTTAGAATGATTTCTTGTGACAAGGATTTTTTTGTTTTGGTCCAAAAGTTATGCAAAGATCAATGAGGATGAGTGGATACGAAATTGAGTAGATTTGATATAGCAAAGGGTCCAACAATGATAGTGGTTAATCCTCTAAGGTCAAAATGAAGGTATGACTTAGAAAATTTTGAGGAGAAAATGGATGGGGTAAGGATGATTTTTTGGAATGTGAATATGGATTATGATAGAATAGATGGTGAAGATAACAATTGAATGGGTCTTAGTCTCAGGCAAGTCAATATGAAAATAGCGCTAATCCATAGGTGAAATGGTGCCAAAATCAGACAGAGATGGCGCTAATACAGGGCAGTGTTGGTCGAGGTCCTGAAAAAGATAGATTTTGATGGCAAATTTGGATTTGTTTTGATTTGAGATTTGATCAAATAATTTGGATTGTCTCTCAGCAAGTTGTTTTGAAAACAAATTTAAGCACAATAACACACAATAACCAAGATTTTTGTTTGTGAAAAGACATGTGATTTTGTTAAACATGCACTTTGCACAACCTAAGGCGAAGATATGACAGTATTTGTTGAATCCCCTAGTTGCCCCTATTTAAAGCGAGTAGCTCCAAGATCTTGGTAGCACCGGCTCCTCCTTACAATTACACACACTTCTCATGCATACCAAGATCTAGGTTTCCTATAAGGCTTGTCCCTCACCAAACCTTTGGATTATCCCTGCTACCTCGGCTAAGAACCGCATGAATTGGGGCTGCTTCAAAGGTTTCCCTTATGCATCAACAAATAGAAGGATTTTAGTTTGCTAAACAAAGGTTCGTAGTAAGTGCTTTCGTTCAGGTGGTTATACATGCGGCAGCACTACTCTCTGTTATGGAGTCTCCCAGCCTCCAAGGGTTATGCCTTGGAGGGTTTTGGGGGAGGTTGGCTGTCGGTATAACACAACAACACTTGTTTCTTGTGAATTTCTTCCCAAACACCTTATTTTATATAGTGGCTTGAAAGAGCTTGGCTTTAGCTTTTTGCCACCTGTGTTGTTCCCACCTTTCGAAGCGGGGTCGCAGGCCCTCTAAGGATTAACAAAAGCAATACAACCACAAAAATACTTTTGATCCCAAGTTCATACAAAGATGCGAGGGGAGAGCATACGTATTCCTTGTGCTTGCATCACACTAAACATGGTTCATTTTAGTTCTTTGGATTATGTTTGGGGTGATTAATGCAAGTGTTGTGAGAAGCTTTTGATTCCTAAGGTCACCAAAAGGTGCGAGGGAAGAGCATACACTTTTCACACTACAAACAAGAACCATGAAAACACTTCACACAAATTAGATTGGTTTTCTTGATTAAATGAGTGAAGAATGCAGATTGTTGTTCTTTTTAATTCAATGATTTCATTGATGCAATTTGTGGTTCTTTTTAAAGCCCAAAGTTAAAATGTTTTGATAGTTGTTGGCACACAATTTGTGAATTTTAGAACACCAAATTCAAATGTTTGACACACACACACAAAGATTTATTTGTTGGTTGTTGATTAATTTTATTGCACCAAATCGAAATGTTTGTCTAAGCTAACATGCAAGTGTTTGTTTTATGTTCCAATTGAAATGTTTGCTAAAAACAAACCCTACAAAAACTTGTTAGTGCCTGCAAGATGATGTGGATGACCTGCAAAATAACTTGTCAGTCCCTACACAAAACATAAAAGTCAGTCTCAGAAATAGTGCTAAAACAGAGACCTAATCACGCCACTGCAGACAAAAAATGGTGCTACTTGACAGAAACTGATAGACCACCTAACACTCTAGACAAATGGCGTCAATTCACAAATATGCACTAATATCAGACCTCGAAGGCCCTAGAATACAAGTTTGCACTACAAAATTATACAGAAGGAGCCACAACAATAAATAGCGCTAATATAATATACAGAAAGCGCTAAAATAGGTAATAGTGCTAAAATGGGTGTAAGAAGGCACCATTGCGCAAGTTGTCAAGCGGTCTGGTCACAGTTTACAGATAGCACCAATTTGGGCTCTGATAGCGCTGATACAGGCCTGAAAGTGTCTGTCCTGTAAACAGAGGTCTTCCAAGTGAAAGAGGAGGTTAGGCTGCACATAGAAGGGGTCCTGTTAGCATTGTTAGTCTTGACAAATAAAAAATAGGATAAAATAGAAGCTGAAGTGCATGTTTAGACTTTATGAAAAATTTAGCATGACCTCCCCTTACTTCTTCAAGATCCCTGCAAAAATAGAGAGTAACTAAACAGGGACGAACAGTAGGAAGAACATAGAGAAACAAACTTTTTGAGTGAGATTTGGAAAAGAAAAGGCTCTGCAGAATAGCACTAAAAAAGTAAATAGCACCAAAACACGCCTGCGATAGTGTCACTGCGCATGGTATATAGCGCTGCCCCTGTAAAAACATGCCCTAAGCACAAAAACTCACACAAACAAATTAGATTTGGACCTTGTGGGTCCCACCGGGCGTGCCAATGTAGATTAGAAAATCAGGTTCAAGGTAAAATACAAACTAAATGCATAATAAAACGAAGAGTTATACCTCAAACAAGAAAGACCCAATCTCATCAAGGGAGAGGAAACTTGCACCCAAGAGCTCCTAAGACATGATAATCCCTAGATAATGATTCAAATGTGAAATGTTATCTCAATTTGCAACTCACTAAAGACTAGCTCAATGGACATTTGGGCATGGTAACATTGCATAAAACTTGGATCCCAAAATGGGTTGAGAGATGTATTTATAGAGATTTTGGAGGGATTTTGATCCAAGGGTGGAGATTGGTTTGGAAGATCAATGGTGGAGGATAAAAATGATGTGGAGGGCCTAGATTAGATCTTGGAGGAATGGAGGGCTAGGAATAAAAGTAAATCTTTTAGTTATTTTGGGAAAAAGGGGTAATTAAATGAGCATGGGTGTGAAGGATTATTTTTGAATTAAAGATTCATATGGGGAATGTAAAATGAATAAAAAATTTATTTGGGTATAAGTGGAGATAAATGAGGTATGGGGGTGTAAGAGGAATTAATTGTGATGTGGGATGTATTTAAATAAAAAATTGACTTATGTGGATATATTTTAATATTTTATTTGAAGGATGTGGGAAAGGGTGTTAAACTAGGTTTGACCACCCAAATGAGAGGTTAGGATTAATTAAACATAGGTTTTATTTAATTAATCCTAGGGCTAGGATGAGATAGGCTAGGGTAGGCAATTAAATAATAGCTATTTAATTGTCTAGGGTAGGGATAGGTCAATTAATAGGCTAAATTAATTAGTTAAACATGATTTAACTAATAATTGGATTTAGTGAGGAGGGGGAAATTGATTGAATAAATATTGCATATTTATTAAATCAAATTGGCTAAGGCTTGAACTATTGAATTAATAAAATTAATTCAATTGTTGGGGATAAAATGATGAAAATCAGGTGACGAAGAGATAATTAATTAAATAAAAATTTAATTAATTGAATAGAATGGAAATTGATGTGTTTAGGGATGTCAGGAGTCAGTTTGGTGGTAAAAGACATTTTTAGGTGTCTACACTTGGTTAAACACCTCCCTACAACCATAAATTGATCTACACTATAAATTTTAATAGATTCAAGTGACATTTACTCATACCAATGCATTCAACATAAATAAACAAAGACTTTCAATTTTGTTTTCCACTTCCTCAAGCCTTTATAGTGAGCTAGGGCTTCTTGATTTCAATTGTTTCAATGTCTTATCCAAATTTTTAAAATGATGCAGGAGCATCCCTAGTTCAAGAACAATCTTGCATCAACCAAAAACATTTGCATTTTAGTTTGTTTGTATTTTAGTTTATTCTTTTTCAGTTCAGTTCAGGCAGTTCAGTCAATAGCAGTTTCTCTATTTTGGTTTGCATTCTGCCTTAGTTGCATTTTAGACATTACAGAGCTGGACTTAGCATATAGATTCATTCATGCACATCATATCTAATTTTTAGAATATTTGGATCAAGTACCAGAAAGATATCGCTATCAGAAGATCAACTATTTTCTCATAACAGAGCACCCTGACAGTCTCAGACAATCAACTAAAAGGGAAGACTTGTGGAGCATTCCTCGACTTGTGGAGCTAAAAGACACATTAATCAGTATTGTGTGGTTCATGGCTAACCTTCCCCAAGATCCACACATCATTCCAATCATTTGCAGAGGATTTCAATTCGTTTAGGCCCCACCTATTTGTGTACACACATTACACCTCTTTATTCAAGTTTGTAACCTCCCTTGGCTGATGCAGAGGAATCTTTGGTTCCAGAGATGATATATAATGATGTAATAGATTGCTAAGAAAGCAATGATGTGTTGAAAGTATGTGCCTAATTGGTGTTGTCATTGATGTCAACATATCTGTGTTGTCATTTGTGTCAACTGTGCTCCTATTTTGTTGCTTTCCTATAATAAGTGAGATGATTTGTTACTCTGGTAGAAATAATGAGTTGTAGTAGAAATAGTGTATTGCATACTAAAGAACACTCCAGAAGATTGCTCCGCACCTCCTGTAGGATGAATATCTTTGTCTGCAAATTGGAAGTTATTTATAAGTCTATCTGAAGTTGTTATATTCTAAGTTTGAGCCTCCTGTATGAAGATTTGAGTGAGTTATGTTCACCAAAGTGAACTACTTTTTCTATAAATTTGGTGGTGATAGGGAGAAAGTGTTATGCTCCACGTTCCTCCGCATTAGAGTATCTTGGTTTGCGGTTCTAGAGTTAAGTCTAGAATGGTGATAAGTGCTTTCAACTACAATGGTTTGTGATTTGGCGGTTCACAATCTATCCTTACCTTAGGACAGTGGCTAACAATGTTGTTCTTATGCTCCAGTTTGAAGAATCTTCTTGACATAATGGTTAGAGATCATGCAGTTGTTCTTGTTAATTAAAATGTGCTTGTGGATGTCTCTTGATCATGTTCCTACCTTTGGATTGGTCTGCAAAGAGAAAATTGGATTGTGATGAAGCATGTTCTTATCAGACCTAGTGTTCTCACCAATCTTAGCTGACTTGGTTGATTTCACTAATTCTAGAGATATCTTGAAGATTGTGGAAGCATATTGTGGCATGAAGAATTGAGTTTGAGTCCCAGCTAAGGTGTGACATGATCCGCATACATCTTTACATATTTTCCTTAGAAAATTTTGCATTAGGTCCAGACCCATTTTATGTATGTTTGTAATGCTGACCTTGATGTACATTCCAAGGTCGATGAATTGTATAAAAGTATGTAATGTAGTTGCAAAAAAGTGTGGGTATGCAAATATGAAGAGATAAGAGCGAAGGTGTGAAAGAGCAGAGCAGATAAGTTTTATTGTACTTCAAAGGAACTGAACCCAGGCATGAAGTAGATGCTATTTAATCAACTCACCATATTTGGCAGTGAGCCACCCTTTGGTAGTGAGTTGTTCTTGCAGTGAGCAATTTGGGTAGTGAACCTTGTAGGTAGTGAGCCTTTGATTTTTAGTATTGTTATAACTCATATATTTTTGTGGGCTAATCCCCACCATGGTTTTTCCCTTTTAGGGGTTTTCACGTAAAAATCTAGTATCTACTGTGTTGAATGTGTGATTGTGATCAAGTCTATGGTTTCATGCTTTCATGGTTAAATCTGATTATCAGTAATTAAGTAGTTGATGTTTTATGAAGTTAAGTTTTTGTGACAACTGATTCAACCCCCCTCGCCCTCTTAGTTGTCCTGTGTATTTCATTAATTGGTATCAAAGCAGGTTCCTCAAAAGAAAGCCTAACAGCTTGAGGAAGATCCAGGATATTTTTTAAAAAGGAAGCACCACGGTTTGATAGGACAAATTATGCTCTATGGAAGGTACGAATGAAAAGCCATCTCCTTTGTCTTGGATATAAAGTATAGAAAGCTACAAAATCAAAATATACCATGCCTCCAAATGGTTTGACAATTGAAGATGAAATCAAAGATTATGAGTTAAATATAAAAGTTAGAGATGCTTTGTTGAGTGCTTAGTCTGATACTGAGCTGATAAAATTCATGGATCTAGAAACTGCACATGAGGTTTAGGAAAAATCTAATTAAACTGTATGAAGGAGATGATTCTGTAAAAGAATCTAAGCTACAAGGCCTGAAAGAAAAATATGAGAGTCTAAAGATGAATGAAGATGAAACCATTACAACCTTCATGCAAAGAGTTGATGAACTTGTCAATGGAATAAAAGGTATGGGAGGTACTATTGGTGATAAGGAAGTTGTGATGAAGATTCTTAGATCTCTACCAAAGTCATACAATCACAGAGTAGCTATAATTGAAGAAGTAATTACTTTGAAAACTATTGATAGAGATCAATTACTTGGAAAACTTACATCCTTTGAGATGAGAGAGTTTGGAGATGCTCTGCCAAAAGTTGAAACTGCTTTCAAAGCTAGTATGTCAGAAAAGATCTCTAGAGTTGAGAAATACAAGGTGGAACTTGATGATGACTTTGATGAAATTGAAGCTAACTTTGTTGATAAATTTCAAAGAGGTTTCAGTAAGTTCAAAGGAAAACTACCTTTCAAATGTTTTTCATGTGGTAAAGTAGGTCATTATGCTTCTAGGTGTCTAGAAAGAATTGAAAGGAATAGAAAAATATTTGAGAACATGCTTAGAGCTCCAAAGAAATGATACTATGTTAGAGACTTTGATGATAGTGTGACTGATGATGAATCTAATGATGCTAGTACTAGTGCAAATGAATGTTTGTTTATTGCTATTAAAGAAGAACTTATGTCTACTAATCCTGCTAGCTATGTGAAAGAAGAAAAACCATTGGCAGAAAGTGCTTTGGCTATTCAGGTTGAGAAAGACAAGGATGAATGGATTATTGATAGTGGATGCTCATATCACATGATTGGTGACAAATTTAAGTTTGGAAAAATATGATGGAGGATAGGTTAGGTTTGAAGACAATACAACTAGTATGATTTGTGGAAAAGGATCTATTTCATTTGATGGAAAGCATAATATTGACAATGTCTTATATGTGAAGGGCTTGAAGCATAATCTTTTGAGTGTTGGTTAGATGTGTGAGAAAGGGTATGATTTGAGATTCAAAGATAATGGATGCAAGATCATGGAAAGCTTCGGAACAGTGATTGCTACTGGTAAGAAGACCAAAGGTAACATCTATCAATTAAGAGGAACTAATGATTATTGTTTATTAGCCCAAGTAGATGAGAGTTGGTTGTGGTGTAGAAGGTTGTCTCATATAAATTTTGATAATCTAGTAAAGATAAGTTTAGGTCAGACTATGAGAGATTTACCAAGACTTGTGAAACCCACCAATACTATTTGCAAAGAATGTCAGTTGAGGAAGTAGACAAGAACAAGTTTCAAGAGTAAAGAGAAATTTTCTGCCAGTTTACTAGATCGAGTTCATATAGATCTATGTGGTCCTACAAGGATAGGAAGTCTACAAGGTGATAGGTACATCATGTTTCTTATTGATGATTATTCTAGAATTACTTGGGTCACTTTTCTAAGAGACAAATCTAAAGCCCTAGAGAAGTTCAAATCCTTCAAGGCAATGGTTGAAAATGAAATAGAACTAAAAATCAAATGCTTGAGGTTTGATAGAGGAGGTGAGTTCACATCAAATGAATTCAACAATTTTTATGAAGAGCAAGGAATAAAGAGACAGTTATCTGCACCTAGGACTCCTCAGCAAAATGGAGTTGTGGAAAGGAAGAAAGGACAGTTCAAGAGGCTGTCAGAATAGTGATGAAAGAAGGAGGCCTGCTAGAAGTTTTCTGGAAAGAAACTATACATACTGTTGTCTACATCCAAAACAGAGTTCAAGCGAAAGGTAATGGTACTAAAACTCCCTATGAATTGTGGTATGGAAGAATTCCAACAGTAAGGTATTTCAAAGTCTTTTGAAGGAAAATTTGATACAAGATGTGATGAAGGAATCTTCCTTGGATACTCTACCAAGAGTAAGGCCTACTGGTGCTACAACAAAAGGTTGAAGAAGGTTGTTGAGAGTGCAAATGTGAAGGTAGATGAAGGCAACAGAAAAATAGTAGATCAGAATGGCTATGAGTCAGATGAACCTGGTGCTATAACTTATGAAGACAAAGCTAAACAAGAAGACAATCAAGATGAATAAGAAAAGGCTTCAGAAATTGTTACCAAGACCCCCAGGTATGTAAGAATCAATCACTCTGAAGATCAAATTATTGGAGACAAAGAAAAAGGAGTATTGACAAGGAAAAGAGTTGTAGAAGAACAAGTGAATTACTGTTTGTTCTCTACAGTTGAACCAAAAACTGTGAATGAAGTCTACAATGATGAAAATTGGGTAAAAGCAATGGAGGAAGAACTAATGCAGATAAAGAAGAATGAGACTTGGGAATTAGTCCCTAGAACTGCTAACAAAAACATTATTGGAACCAAATGGGTTTTTAGGAATAAGCTGAATGAAAATGGAGAAGTTGTAAGGAATAAAGGAAGGCTTGTGTGCAAAGTATATTCTCAGATTGAAGGGATAGATTTTGAAGAGACTTTTGCTCCAGTAGCCCAGATTGAAGCAATCAAAATATTTCTGGCATTTGCAGCCCAAAAGATTTCAAAGTGTATCAGATGGATGTGAGGTCTACTTTTCTAAATGGTGAGTTAGAAGAGGAAGTCTACATTGAGCAACTAGAAGGATTATGACTATCAAATCAATGTGATATGGTATGCAAATTAAAGAAAACATTATATGGACTCAAGAAAGCACATATGGCATGATATGCAAGGTTGGATAAGTACTTATTACAGTTAGGATTTAGTAAAGGTACTACCGACAATAATCTTTATTTCAAGATTAATGGTGATCAAATTTTGATTGTTGAAGTTTTTTGTTAATGATATCATCTTTGGAGGAAATGAATGTATGTGTATGAAATTTGCTGGTGAAATGTAGAAAGAGTTTGAGATGTCTATGTTTGGTGAAATGAATTTCTTCCTGGGTCTGCAAATCAATCAATCGGATAAAGGAATCTTCATATCTCAGTCTAAGTATGTGAAAGAGTTGTTGAAGAAATTTGGGATGGAGGACTCTAAACAGGTATGTACTCCCATGGTGACTAGCTATAAGTTGAGTAAAACTGATGAATCACCTAAGACTAATCAGAAAAAGTACAGATCCATGATTGGGGGATTGCTTTATCTAACTCAATCCAAACCTGATATTATGCATGCCGTGTGTCTTTTTGCAAGATTTCAAGCTGATCCAAGAGAATCACATGTGATGGCAGTAAAGAGAATCATGAGGTATTTAAAAGGCACTCAAGATCATGGCTTATGGTATCCAAAGGATAATGATTTCACTCTTAGTGCCTATATAGATGCTGATTGGGTTGAGATATTGATGATAGGAAGAGTACAAGTGGAGGTGCCTTCTTCTTGGGAAATAGATTGGTTTCATGGCTGAGCAAGAAACAAGATTCAATTTCCTTGTCAACTGTAGAAGCAGAGTCTATTGCAGCAACATGTTGTTGTACTCAAGTGTTATGGATGAAGAAGACTTTAAAGGATATAAGAGTTGTTTATGAAGATCCAATTGGAATTCTGTGTGACAATACAAGTGCCATAAATATTTCCAAGAATCTAGTGATGCACTCAAGAACAAAGCATATATCCATAAGGTATCACTTCTTGAGAGAAAAGGTGATAGAGAATGAAGTAAAGTTGGAATATGTGTCCAGAAAGGATCAGGTTGCAGATATCTTCACCAAACCTCTACCTAAGGATACTTTTGAGTATCTCAGAGAAAAATTAGAGGTCATTACCCCTCCTACCCTAAACTAAGATGCATGAGAATTCATCAATCTAGTGGTGCTCAAAGTCTCATTATTTAATCTGGATTGATGTTTTAAGAGCTACTTCTTAGGGGGAGTAGCTAAAGGTGTTAGTAATAGTTCAGTTGGATCAAGCAGTAGAATGCAAGTATGAGCCCTTTGCCATTGATGTCAAAGGGGGAGAGAAATCATGTGAAAAAGTCAGGAGGAGAAAGAATGCAGATGCAGATGTGTAAAGAAAAAGGGGGAGAATCTTGTCTTGATTGTTCTTTCAGTTTTTCACATCATATATTGCCATCAATGACAAAGGGGGAGATTATTGCAAATATGTGCCTAATCAGTGTTGTCATTGATGTCAACATATCTGTGTTGTCATTAGTTTCAACTGTACTCCTATTTTGTTTCTTTCCTATAATAAGTGAGATGATTTTTTCCTCCAGTAGAAACAATGAGTTGCAGTGGAAACAATGTATTGCATACTAAAGAACAATCTAGAAGATTACTCCGTATTTCTTGTAGGATGAATATCTTTGTCTATGGATTAGAAGTTATTTAGAAGTCTATCTGAAGTTGTTATATTCCAAGTTTGAGCCTCTGGTATGAAGATTTGAGTGAGTTATGTTCACCAGAGTGAAAACTACTTTTTCTGTATGTTTGGTGGTGATAGGGAGAAAGTGTTATGCTCCACATTCCTCCACATTGAACTATCTTGGTCTGCGGTTCTAGAGTAAATTCTGGAATGGTGATAAGTTCTTTCAACTACAATGGTTGATGATTTGGTAGTCCGTAATCTATCCTTCCCTTATGACAGTGGTTGACAGTGTTGTTCTTGTGCTATGGTTTGAAGAATCTTCTTGATAGAATGGTTAGAGATCGTGCGGTTGTTCCTGGTGATTTAAATGTGCTTGTGTATGTCTCCTAATCGTGTTCCTACCTTTGGATTAGTTTGAAAAGAGAAAATTGGATCATGATGAAGCATGTTCTTAGCAGACCTAGTGTTCTCACCAGTCTTGGCCGACTTGGTTGGTTTCAATGATTGCGGAGATACCTTGAATATTGTGGAAGTGTATTGTGGCATGAAGAATTGCATTTGAGTCCAAGCTAAGGCGTGACATGATCTGCATACATATTTACATCTTTTCTTAGCAAAATTTGTATTAGGTCCAGACCTATTTTATGTCTATTTATAATGTTGACCTTGATGTACATTCCAAGGTTGATGAATTGTATAAAAGCATGTAATATAGTTGCACAAAAGTGTGGGTATGCGAATATGAAGAGACAAGAGCGAAGGTGTGAAAGAGTAGAGCAGAGAAGTTTTATTGTGCTTCAAAGGAGTTGAGCCTAGGCATGAATTAGATGCTATTTAATCAGTTCACCATATTTGCCAGTGAGCCACCCCTTGGCAGTGAGCCACCCTTTGGTAGTTGAGCCATTCTTGCAGTGAGCAATTTGGGTAGTGAGCCCTGTAGGCAGTGAGCCTTTGATTTTCAGTATTTTTATAACTCATATATTTTTGTGGGCTAACAGCCACCGTGGTTTTTCCCTTTTAGGATTTTCCACGTAAAAATCTGGTGTCTATTGTGTTGAATGTGTTATTGTGATCAAGTCTATGGTTTCATGCTTTCATGGTTAAATCTGATTATCAATAATTAAGTAGTTGATGTTTTATGAAGTTAAGTTTTTGTGACAACTGATTCACCCCCCTTCTTAGTTGTCCTATGTATTTCATTAGGATGATAATAAGAATACGTTCATAGTTTAGATTTTTTGTGAAGGAGCTTCAAAGCTACATCTTGTGTATATTCTGATATTCTGTAATCAGGCCTGTGAGCCCTAATTGCAAGCCCGCATATTTCCAGCCAATCTATCTTTGAATTCCATATTATACTGAATGACTAAATCTACATTTGCTCCATATCTTTGAGTTGTCTCCATTGTGTTTACTCTAGTTGCATGGTCTAGATAGTTGTCTTTGAGGACCCTGCTAACCATGACTGCACCAAGTAGTATCAGAGCAAAAGTTCAAGTCTTTGGGAGTGAATTGAGCAAATTGGGAAAAGGAATTCCATAAGATCTTGATGTGGACAAATCACCGAAATCTAAGGCAGGTTACTTGTGTTGCAACTAATCACCGATTGTGAGGCAGTTGTCACCTTGTAGCCTGATCGTAGAATTGAGGCAGTTTGCACTTGATTCTAGGAAGATGCCGCCGAGGAGAGTCCCTACTATTAGAACAATGGTTGGAAGAATGGATGAGATGATGGAAATGATGAAAACAATGAGAGTTCGATTAGATGCTATCAAGGAAGACAGTCGAAGAGGATTGACACCTAGACCTAATGTTGAAAGTGATGATGAAGAAGAATTTCAATCTGTTGAACAAATTGGTGAAACCCTAGGAGGTGATGAAGAAGAAGAATCAGATCAAGTCAAGATGTTGCAACCTATTTCAAAGATAGGGAAAAGACCTAGAGTTGATGTACCAAATTACACTGGCAATTTGAATCCTAAAGAGTAGATTGACTAGATAAATGAGGAAGAGTACTTTGAGTATGAAGAAGTTGAAGATCCAGAGAAGGTGAAATTTGAAAAAACAAAGTTGAAAGGACATGCTACTATATGGTGGAAGGAAGTTCAGTTGGATAGAAACAGAAGAGGGAAAGAAAATATTACAAAGTGGGATAGGATGGTGACAAAATTGAAGAATCAGTTTATACCCGCTGACAATGAGTTGGAACTTTTGAAGAGATTGCATAACCTAAGACAAAAGGAAAAATTTGTCAAGGAATATACTATAAAAATTTCATAAGATGATCATAAGGACATGACATAGTGAAGAAAGAAAGGAGAAAATGGCTAGATACATCAATGGACTGAGATTGAACATTCAAGAAGAACTAAGTTTGGTAAGGATGACATCTTTGGAGGAAGCATATCAGTTTGCCCTAAAAGTTGAAGAGAAGTTAAACAAGAGGCAGAACATTTTTCAGAGGAGGTAGATCATTTGTAGAGTAGAGCAAACTAGATAACACATTCAAGAAGGATGACAAAGATAACAATACATACTAGAGAGATGATAGAAATTACTACCATAGAAGAAACCCTAGTGCATACCGGAGTGAAGGATATAGAAGAGATGGAAGAGGACCTGATAGGAGAACATTTAGAGGAACATGTTTCAAGTGTGGAGGTGAAGGACATAGAGCATTTGAATGTAATCAAGGAAGTAAAAGAAAGAAGATGGAGAATAGTGGAAGAGCAACCTATGTGGAAGAAGAACCTGTTGGATCACCCGATTCAATTGGTAAGCATGAGAAAGGAGAATCACTTGTGATGAGGAGAGCACTGTTTCAAGCAAAGGCAAATGAGGAACCACTGCAGAGGAAAAATTTGTTCAGAACCAGATGCAAATTAGGAAGTAAATGTTGTAAAGTTGCAATTGATAGTGGTAGTTTTGATAACCTAGTTTCAGAGGAGATGGTGACTAAACTGAAGTTGGAAAGATTGAAACACCCTAAGCTCTATCAGATAGCATGGATTTAGGATGACCATAAGGTACTAGTGAGTGAACAATGTTTGGTGAAATTTCATAGTGGATCATATCATGATGAAATCTTGTGTGATATTATGCCTATGGATGTTTGTCATATTTTCTTGGGTAGACCTTGGCAGTATGATAGAAAAGATATACATGATGGGAGAAAGAATACATACACTATAACATCAAATGGAAAGAGAATTACTTTGATTCCTTTGGAGGATGATCCTAAGAGTGAAGTATGTGGAAATGCAAGAATCTATTTGGTAGATGGAAGAAATTTTTTTGATGGTTTGAGACATGAGAATATGTGTTATGCTTTGATTCCTAAGAATCCTGAAACATTGAAGGAGATTGAAGGAGTATAGTCAGAGGAGATAACTGAGTTCCTGATAGTATATGAAGACATCATATTAGATAATGTACTTGAAGGATTGCCACTGTTAGGGTAAAATAGGATCAACAATGAATATGTAATAAACAACATCAAATACCCATAACTCAATAGAATAGTGAAACTAAGAAGATTGAATAAAATGAAGCAATGAATAAAACAATGCAAATCTTCCTTGAATCGAAGCTTCTATTGTTGCCTATCAAGATCATCCTTGTTTGTATGAAGTTGGCCCTCAGAGAGTGCACTCCTTTGCTGTTTTCAAGAATGTCAATAGTGAATGGTTGTGGTGATAAACGTGCAATGAAGAGGAGCTTCAAAGCTTTGGGTGATCTCAAGAAAATTGTATTGGGGTGCCAAAGGCGCGTTGGTGAATTTCTATAGAGTAACAATACAAATAGCCTAGATGATTAGAATAGGAGGATGAGGTTTCTTTTATAGACTCAGAAGAATGAGGATCAACGGTTGAGAATGGTTGAGGAATGTGCAACCAGTAGGAGTAGGACAAGTGTCCCACCTCCATCATGAAAGAGGGGATTTGACTAAATTGATTGGAGAGTTAACTCCATTGACTGATCAGTTAACAAACTTGATTGATCAGTTAGAAGAATGGATTGAGGGATTGACTGAATTGATTGATCAGTTACCCAAATAGATTGAGGAGCTGACAGAATTGATTGGTTAGTTAACAGTTTTGATTGAGAGAAGAAATAGGACATGTGGGTGAGGGAATATTAGGTAATTAAATATTTAAAATATTTAATTACATGTGCAACATGGTGAGGTGGAAACGGTGAGGTGGAAAGGTGAGGTGGATTGGTGAGGTGGAATTTATGAAATTAGGAATTAGGATAGAGTAATTTAGGATTAACTAAATAATGTAGGATTATTTAATTATGTGAGACATTAGAAGAATTTAGGGAATTTAATTAAATAAATTGATTTTATTTAATTATGGGATAATGAACCAATCAAATAAACTTAGAGTATTTATTTAATTGATAGAAGAAGGGAATACATATTTAGAATATTTATTTAGAATAAATCGTGTCATTTTTAGACATATACATTTTGCCCCTCTTTGATGCAATGTAGTTTACAGCATTGCTTCAAAGAAATCAATAGTCTGATAGTGATACATGCCTCAGTTTGCCCCTGGTACAAGTTTGACGATAGGATGCCCCCTCAAGAGATTGGACGGGAAAAAGGCATAAGGCATGAGACAGACAATCTCATGAAGACGAAGGGCTGCAGGTTAGGTTTGGAGAAATAGGGCGCATTTCAGAGAAACAAGAAGAATATTGGAAGAAAAATGGGTGTGGGAAGTAGTCACAGTCATTACCTAGCCAGATTTAGGGTTTGCAAGCTATATATAGGAGCTGGGTCCACATGATAATTCATTTGTACACTTGTTTGATCTGGATTTGATTTGGAGAGCTTAGAGCAAACTTGGAGCAGCATGGCAGCCAGAGAAGCAAATATTCCATGCGAGGAGCACCAATTCGAGCAAGTCTGTCGATTCAGGCAGCTAGCACAGGTAGGACCCCTAGTATGTGCTTCAAAAAAATTCCCCTAGGGTCGAGTTAGGGTGTCATAAATGCTAGGCAAAAATTAGGCAAACAGATGCACCGAAATACAGAACGACGCATATGCCTCGCGAAACAGTGCAGGCGCATATGCTGATTTTGGCATCGCATGTGTGAAAGCTGCGCATTTCTAAATTTTGGTGGCACATATGCAATTCTATGGCGCATTTGCCGAATGTAGCGGCGCATACATAGAAGCTGCGCATTTGTGAATTTTGATGCTGCATGTGCAATTCTACGGCGCATATGTTGAATTTAGTGGCACATTTCCAGAAGTGGCGCATGTGTCATGAAGTGGTGCTTTTACCACCTGTAGTGGCGCATTTATTTTAGATAGCAAATGACTTAGCAAAATTGACTTGATGAGCATCTTGTTTGACGCGTTAATCGATGAGCTATCTCTGAGATTGCAAGAATCTAGTCAAGAGATGTAGTGTGTTGTTTTGACCAATTTGAAATGCTAAGTTTAGTTGATATAGTTCTATAGATATGTTGAGTATGGTATGTTGCGGCTTTAGATTGACACCTTGCTTTACGTGCTTGCAGGAGGAGATACGAGATACCTTGCAGTTGAGGGAGACTTTCCCCATGCCCCTATTATAGAGATATATGCTCACGAAGATGGACAGAGAGGCGCTTGGTGCCATGGGACTGGACTATGTATGCTTCATGCCTGAGGTTCAGGCGAACCGCGGGTTGTTGACTGCCATCGTGGAGAGATTCCATAGTGAGGATGGGACCTTCCACTTTCCTACTGGGGAGATGGCTGTGACCCTGGAGGATGTTTATAAGATACTGCACCTGCCAGTTCCGGGTGAGCTGGTGGAGTACAACACGCAGAAAGACGCGGGACTTGCCGAGTGTAGGTGAGTATTCGATGATCCTGAGCTGGTTGGACAGGTCACCCCCTGGCCTGATATGTATGACTGTTATGAATACTTCCCTGGGATTGTGGTAGGATTGATCGGAGGCGTGATATGCCTCGACAGGAGATCGCACGGGTTCCCCATTGGATGGGGTAGGATCATGGAGCGAATGGTGACAGAGGGCACCCGATATGCATGGGGTGTCTATGTACTGTCTCACCTATATCATGACATGCATCAGGTAGTGTACCATCGTAGCACAAGTCTATCGGCTGGGGTATCACTGTTACAGTTCTGGCTCTGGAAGCACATAGTGGTGACTACGCTGATATGTGTGTTTGGAAGATAGTGGGGGGAGCCATACAGTTATGGCTACGCAGGAGTGATTTCCCAGCACAGGCTGGGGAAGTTGGAGTACTGGAGACATACTTTGGATGGTGTAGATGTGGTCGTCTGGCAACCATATCTGGATTGCAAGCCATGGGATGATGAGGGAGATGAGCTACCTTATTGCTTTCAGACGAGGTGGTTGATAGGGTGGACGCGGCATATACTGGAGAGGCAAATGATAGGCCGGGTATTGAGGCAATTCGGCAGGAGATAGGGCATGCCACAGGGGCGGGCCTTATTTGCACGGACCCATGCAGAGAGGGTTAGATGGGGGCCGATGGCTTCGTATTAGGAGGCCCTGGCAAAGTTCTGACAGACTCCCTATGTTGCCTGGGATATGAGGACAGAGATAGCTGATGCGGGGATGACATAGGATTATGAGGATTGGGTTACCGCACACCATTTTCTGAAATATTTAGGGCCAAGTATGCTGGTGCCATGCATCAATGAGGCAGACTCAGATGAGGAGGGCTAGGTTGGCCGGGGGCAGAGAAGAGGTAGAGGTGGACAGGGTTGGGGAGGACGGGGTGGTAGTCGAGATGGGGGAGATGATGGGGGAGGAGGGGGAGGAGGTGGAGGAGGTGGGGATGGAGAGAGGCCGAGACAGTAGAGGAGGGTGGGGGAGGGACCATCCCATGCCCAGTAGGTAGCACAGTAGTAGGTGCCATAGCAGGCACCATAGGCACAGATGCCACCACCTTAGCAGGTGGCACAGCAGCAGATGCCCCCGCCATAGGAGGCAAGACAGGCAGAGGCAGCACATGGGCCAATGGAGTCAGGTGTGTATGAGCGGGCCATAGCCAGCCTGAGGGGACAAGTGAGAGAGCTATGGGTACAGCTTAGGAGGGCAGACGATCGACAGGAGACAGATGCGGCAGTGATTGCAGGGCTGACCCGCGAGAGGGATATGGCAGATGCACGGGTACGTGTTATCCGTGTAGAGTGGGACACTTCAGTGGCAGCTCTAGGGATAGATGCAGCTAGCACCTTCTTGGTTGGGCAGGTGCACCAGGCACAGGCACAGCTTGTCCAAGCGCAGATGCAGTTAACACAGGCGCAAGCAGAGCTTGCTAGAGCTTAGGCACAGGCGCAATACTACCGGGGGCTGTATCATGGGGTGGTGCCAGTGAGCCAGAGTGCCGTGAGCTTCAGGAGTCAGTCTGGAGCCTCCCAGAGAGCAGGTCCATTACGGTCAGGGGCCTCTATGATGGGTCCACGGCAGCCAGGGGTTAGTGGAGGAGATCCCAGTGGGAGCAGTGGTTCCCAGCAGTAGGGATAGGCCTGTACTGCACTTGTATTCATTGAGACATGTATCACTATCCCTTTGGGGTGTTATTGTATATGACATTGATTCAGAGACAGATGTTACGATATTTGTACATTTGGACCTATTTTTTATGATGTATATATATGATGATGCAGTTATGTGATTCATCTGATATGTGATGAGATTATGATTCTATTCTTATTGTATGGTGCGATGCATGTGCCGACTTAGATGTTCTATCTGATGCTATATGAGATGTTTATTTATTGCAGCTTTTGATATGATGCTATGTGATGTCTATGTGATCTAATGCAGTTTTGATCTGATATGCCTTGAATGTATGCAAATGATATGATATCTATATGATTATGCAACTTTGATGTGATGCACTTAGCTATGTTTTTTATTTCTTTGCTGCTTGATATTGTGTGATGATGATATATGGATGACCTAATGCATTTTATTATGTATGCAACTAATTTAATCATGTTCATAACTATCTCATATGTGATGTAATATGCACCTATATATTTTGTTTTTGTGATGTCCAAATGTACTCTATTGACACAAAAATGACAAAATTGATGGATAGAAGAATTGATTGGAAAGAATGACATGATTAGAAAGATTTAGAAGCATTATTTGACATTGTTACTCTATATAGTTTTAGGTATTGTTTATTGTATGGGATATGGATGCATGGAATTGTGTATGGATATATAATGGATGTTTTGCATTTGGAGTGCTTTATTTCATCATTGGGCGATTTATTTTTGGTACTTTTTCTGAAATGTTGTAAGTTAATACAAGCATCTAGGTATAATTGAACCAAGATGACCTGAGTACTGCTCACATGGATTTTGATTTAGCAAGTTAATACAAGCATCTAGTCAAAATTGAATCTAGATGACCTGAGTACTTCTTGCGTGTCAACAAACAAGGATTGCCCCCGTTCATGTTAGACCTTTGATGTCCTCGATGATCTTTTTCTGATCATGTCCTGAGACAAGGTGTCACATTACTAAAGCGTAATCCACAGAAAGAAAACAAAGAAAATGATCATGCCCCCATCATAGCATCTCTAGTTTTTGGCATCCTCGAGTAGCATAGAAAGGCATGATAACAAAAATCAAGACTCTATAACTTAACCATGGTATAATCCACAAAACATTCTTGCATTTAGATGTGTTTTTCTTGCCATAATTTGGATAGAATCAGTTAGAAGACCTTGGGTATTTGCTTTGCTTTAGATAGGTTAAGATGTTCATAGTCAAGATTTCTGTTTGAAGCGCGGGTTCTGCTTGCATTTGCTTTTTTGGTGAGAAGATTTTTGCAATCCTTATTGCAGAGATGGACCCTAAGGGACTGACCTAGTGCCTCGGGGGCGCATTGCTAAATGGCCTTGCCTACGTGACGATGCAGAGGCAACGTAGTTTGGGGTAAACCCTAATGGACCATGGATGGACTAGAAGAAAGATGACAAGAAAGATGACAAGAAATGGGACGAATGGGACCGTGGGAGCCTCGGGGGTGCATTAGAATAAATGGCCTTGCCTACGTGATGACGCAGAGGCAACGTAGTTCATGGACTTGGACCATGGACACTGACGAGGGACACTATGCTAGGCTCACACTGAGGAGACGGTATGGGACAAAACCTTGGTTGACAAGGCCACAAAGAGAGAGAGTATCAAGCCATGATAGGTAACTGTCAGGTGTTTATTATGGGACAGATATGAGTCAAATGGGAAGTGAGTGATGGAAGAATAGACTCAAGGTGATTGGATTCCCAAAGATGGAGAAGGCGATTTATCACAAGTAACACCTGTTTACCAGGTTTTCATCACTTTCTTTTATTTGCACGAGAAGTTAGAAAGTAAACATGACGCCTGTTTGCCAGGTTTTCACTATGATACCTACCCAAGGCGCTTGTTTGTCAGGTTTTCACCAAAGGATGATTTTTTTTGTACTTTTCTAATTTTTTGATTTTTTTGTATTTTTCTGATTTTTTTTGTATTTTTTTGCCCCTCTTACACTGGGGTTCTCCTAGGTATAAAACTGGTGAAGATGCATGTTGTTGATTGGATCGTCGAATGACTCACCCTCTGATGTTGCCAACTGATATGCCCCCAATCCATAAGTAGCTACAATCACATAGGGCCCAAGCCAGTTAGGTTCAAACTTGCCTTTCTGTTCTCTGTCTTGTTGATTGCGCGATTTTCTTTGAGGACAAGATCTCCAACCTTAAAGATTCTTGGGTGAACTTTGTGGTTATAGCTTCTTGACATCATCTGTTGATATGCTTTGAGATGATTGAAGGCTTTCTATTACCTTTCTTCCAGTAACTCTAGTTCTTGTAACCTGGAGACCTTGTATTCTTCATCTGATATGAGACCTTTTAGCGACACCTTGAGGGAGGGTAATTTGACTTCAATGGGGAGAATGGATTTTGAGCCATAGACAAGGGCGTATGGTGTAGCACCTGTGGGAGTGCGGATATTGGTTCTATAGGCCCATAGAGTGGGATTGAGTTGGACATGCCAATCACGGCCAACATCGTTGACTGTCTTCTTGAGAAGTTTCAAGATGGTCTTGTTGGATGCTTCGGCTTAACCGTTGCCTTGGGGGTAGTATGGAGTGGAAAAGTGGTGTTGGATTTTGAAACGTTCACAGAGTTCTTGAACATCCTAGTTTTTGAATGGTCTTCCATTATCCATGATGATAGATGAAGGAATGCCATATCTGCAGATAATGTAATTCAGGATGAATGATGAAATTTGCTTACCTGTGACGGTGGTGAGGGGAACGGCTTCAATCCACTTTGTGAAATACTCAGTGGCAGTTATGATGAATTTGTGACCATTAGATGAGGGTGGATGGATATTTCCCACAAGGTCAAGTCCCCACTGGCAAAAGGGCCAGGGTGTCGTTAAAGGTCTCAACTCTTGAGCAGGTGCATGTATCAGGTTCCCGTGTATTTGGCATTGTTTGCACTTCTTAACAAATTGATATGAATCCATTTCCATGTTCAGCCAGTAGTAACCCAAATGCATGAGTTTCTTGGATAAGGAAGGACCGCTAGAGTGTGTTCCACAGATCCCCTCGTGTACATCCTCCAAGGCGGTTATGGATTCTTCTTGTTCTAAACAATGGAGCAAAGTACCATCGAGACCACGTCAGTATAGGGTATTGGCTATGATGGTGTAGTGAGAGGTTTGTCATATAAAAGTTTGTCTTTGGTTGGAAGAGAGGTCAAGTGGGAGAATGTTGTCCTTAAGGTAAGTGTAAATCTTACCGTACCAAGGTGAATCAAATCCAACTAGAAGGCATATGGAATGGGTCTCAGGAAGATCATAAGCTGGTTGCCGAATAGTTTCCACTAAAAACTCATACCGTGACTCATTCTCAGGTATTTCTAGAAGAGAGGCAATGGTTGCCATTGCATCTGTAGCCTTATTCTCAATCCTGGGTATTTGCTCGAAGGAAATGGTCCCAAAGTGTTCTTTGAAGTTGTCAACCATCCGTTTGTATGCGATGAGCTTTTCGTCTTTGGTTTAGTACTCATCGTTGACCTGATTGATTATAAGTTGAGAATCACCATAGACATGTAGCTCTTTGATTTTCCACTCAGTTGCCATCTTGAGACCAATTACCAAATCTTCATACTTCGCTATGTTGTTGGTGCATGGAAATAACAAATAGTAAGACTTCAGAATTGTGTCACCTTGAGGGGTTATGAACAGGATGCCTGCCCCCGATCCATGGTTTGTGTAAGACCCGTCAAAGTAGAGTTTCCAGGAAGATGTTGATACATTGAATAGGGATTCATCTAGAAATTCAAACTGCATTGGTGTGGTGTCTTGTAATGGTGCATCTGCTAGTTGATCAGCTATGATTTGCCCCTTGATGGCTTTTCTGTCTACATATTCGATGTCGTACTCACTTAGAAGCATGACCCATTTTGCTAGGTGACCTGTGAGAGCTGCTTTGCTGAGGAGATACTTTAGTGGGTCTATTTTTGCAATGAGTTTAACTGGATGTGCAAGCATGTAATGTCAGGGTTTTTGTGAAGCAAAAACTACTGTAAGACATGATCTTTCTACTTGTGAGTATTGCAACTCATAGCCCACTAAGGTTCGGCTGATGTAGTAGACAACTCTTTCTTTGTTCTCATAATCTTGCTGTGCTAGAAGAGCCCCAAGAGCAGTAGGTGTAGCAGATATGTAGAGAATTAGTGGTTTCCCTTGGATAGGAGGCATGAGAATGGGTGGATTCATAAGGTATTCTTTTAGTTTGTTGAATGCTTCTTCACACCGCTCATCCCATCTAAATGGAATGTTCTTGTGCAGGAGATGGCTGAATGGTTGGCACTTGTCTGCCAACTGTGATATGAATCTGTAGATTGCCTGCAGCTTGCCCTGTAGGGATCTCAATTGAGTTAGAGTCTTAGGTGGTGGCATGTCCATTATAGCTTTGACCTTGGCAGGGTCCACCTCTATCCCATTTGCCAATACGATGAAGCCCAACATCTTGCCTGAAGTGACTCCGAACACACATTTCTTTGGGTTCAGCTTGACTTGGAAATTGTCCAATCTTTGAAAGACTTTTTCTAATACATCCAGGTGTGAGTCCCTTGTGAGAGACTTTGCTAGGATATCATCGACATAGTCCTCCATTGTTACATGCATCATATCATGGAATATAGTTGTCATAGCTCATTGATATGTGGCTCTTGCATTTTTCAGCCCAAATGACATGACATTCCAACAAAAGGTACCCCATGGAAAAGTAAAAGATGTCTTGTGTTAGTCCTCTGGTGCTATTCTGATCTGATTATATCCTGAGAATCCATCCATGAGAGATAGCATGGTATGGCCTGCAGTTAGGTCGACTATGATATCGATATTTGGCAATGGGAAATCATCTTTGCGGCATGCTTTGTTTAAGTCTAAAAAATCATTACATAGTCTGACTCGGCCATTTGGTTTTGACACTGGCACAATGTTGGATATCCATTCCAGGTAATCCATAGCTCTAATGAACACTACATCTAGCAATTTCTTGAGTTCTTCTTTGACAAGAAGTGCTATGTGAGGATGCATCTTTCTAAGCTTCTGCTTTACTGGTTTTACCCCTAGATCCAATGGCAGATGATGTAGAATTAAGTTTGGATCTAGACCCGGCATGTCTACATATGACCAAGAGAAGCTGCTCTCTTTTTCTTAAAGAACAGTACAAACCTGGTTTTCTCTAGTGGGGTAAGAGATTTGGCAAAGTGGATAACCTTGGGCTGCTCATCTGTTCCAATATTAACGGGCTCTATCGGTTCTACAACAATCTGCGACCTTTCCTGGTACATATCATTAGGGAGAGTGTCAAGCCTTCCATCATCAGATGCCACAGTTGAGTTTTCACCTTCGGATGAGTCCTTTCTTTTTACTATTTTGGGATCTGACACTGCCGCAAGGTAGTTTTCACCGTCAGATCCATTTTTGACTTTGATATTTTTGCGACTGGAAGGCTTGGCACCCTCCCCAAAGTAAGCCATGGTATTCAGTTCAATAGCAAAACTAGCTTTATGATCTCCCTTGGGTAGGTGGTCCCTAGGTTCCATATAATCAATGTAAGCATCATCATTTTGGAACATATCTAGTTGGGGAGTTCCTAGTAGATCCCAGTCAATAAGCTCAGGGTGCATGAGGGGGAGGGAGTCGGATGATAGACCTGATTCATTGATGGTGTGAATGGAAATGTTAGGAGCATTGGTGGGGGTAGTGGTCGGGATGGTACTTTCTTCCAAGTTGTTTATTGCAATGGAATTTAAACCTTCCTCGAAAGCCATAATCTCAGGGATGGGCAAATCAGACTCCAGCGGTCTGTTCCATAGCATTTGTCCCTCACAGTAGGGGCTAAAAGCTTGAATGGTGTCAACCTCCTTGTCATCATAAGAATGCTCTGTTAGCTCATCCCACTCACACTCATTTAAATCTGTGTCATTGTCCTCTTGGAGTGTTTGGATTGTTTCTACAAGATAAGCATTTTCTTTAGCCTTGCCATTGCCTTTGTATCCTAGGCCACTTGTGTTTCTAGCCGATGAGGATGAAGAAGGCTGGATAGGTTCAATGATTCCTTCTTTTCTAAGGCTGATGGGGCCTTCGTAGCCCATTCTATGCAAAATAGTCTCACCTCGCCCGTAGAGTTCTGTTGGGAGTCTAGGCAGATTTTGGGGTGTGCTCTCTTCTTCAGTGTAAAGCCATTGTAGGATATCTCTCTCCTCTGTTTCATCGGATAAGGTCCCCCATTTTACAAAGGGAGTTGCGGTAGTTACAGGAGGAGCAGATGGCTTTGGAAAATGCTTGGGTCGGCCAAAATATCTAGGAGACAAAGGCATTTTGGCCAGATTGAGGCTATGCTCAATGGAGTATTCTCCCACTCCAGTTTCTTTTATGGTAATTTTCTGCTCTTTGGTCCTTGATGAGGAGGCTTCAGTGGTATGATCATGCTGCGGGGTAGGGGATATGTAAGCCCTGTTGTTGGGTATGATGCACTCAGGTTTTGCAAGGAAAGAGTTGCAGTGTTGATAGGGGTTAGGGTCGCCTTGGATGGTGACTTGCTTGCCATTGTGCAGGAATTTAATGCATTGATGATAGGTTGAGGGGATAGCCTTCATGGCCTGAATCCATGGTCTCCCTAGTAGGATATTATAAGTGAGCTCTCAATCAAGGACTTGATAGACAACATCTTTTATCACTAGTCCTACTTGTATGGGTAAGAGCACTGTTCCTTTTGTGGTTCTTTCTTCCTCGTCGTATGCCTTGATGGTAATCTTCTTCTGCGGATCAACTGCATTTTCAGAGAACCCCAGTGCTAGGACCAGCTTCAATGTGCAAATATTTAAACTGGCACCTCCATCAATGAGAACCCTCTTGATGCAATGCTTGTGGATGAAGGCGACAATATGTAGAGGGGTGTTATGGGGTTGAGATACAGTGAGGTCATCTTGCTCAGTGAATGATATGGTGTGAGAGGATGTCAGATTACCTACCATGGTCTGGAACTTTTCTTGGGCCAAGTTAGTGGGGACAGTGGTTTCCACTAAGGCTTTCTCAAGGATCTCCTTATGGGAAGGAGATAGACATAATAACTCCAAGATAGAAATGTGAGTTGGAGTTTTCTGTAATTGGTCGATGACATTGTACTAACAGAAGTTGGATGGAGAAGGTGACGACCTGGAAGGGGTGGTATTGAGTGTGACTTTACCACTGCGGGTAATTATACTACAACCAGTTCTGTTAGGTCCTGATTGTTGGTTGGGTGTGATGACATTTATTTGTGGGACATGTTCACAAATGCAATTTATGGTATAGTCAAATGGCACACTTGCATAGTTGGCATTGCTAGTCCTGCTATTCTGATTTGCCCTATTGCGATTGTTGTTGTTGTTGTCATTATTGTTATTGCCATTGTAATTATTTCCATTGTGGTTGTGCCGTTGTAGTTATTGTTGTTGTACGACCTGTTGTGATTCAGAAGTGGATCCTTGTAGGCCACATGAGTTTCATTGGAGGTATGTTGTTGGGTTCCTCCTTGATTCTGATCAAGTACATCTTGTATGACATTTTTGAATCAGATGCAATTGTTGGTGGTATGTCTCCTTCCTCGATGATATTCACAATAGTCCATGTCCTTCCAATAGGGAGGTTTGACTATAGGCTCGTAATCACTTGTTGGCGGTAGAGAAATTTCATTGTTAGCCAACAACTTCCTTAATGCGGACTCTTGAGACTCACCCAATGGTGTGAAATTTCTCCTTGGATTTGAATTGAACCATGGACGTGGCTCTCGGAAGAATGGTTTATTGGGTGTACCATTGTTTGTTTCTCCTTTGAGAGTGAATATGGGTTGTTGCTTGGGAGCTGCCACCTTGACATCCACCACCCCATCGTTGACCACATTCTTATTCTTGGTCCAAAACTTTGATTTATCCATTGTGTAATTGGAGGTAGGTGTGTCCTTGTATATCTTGATTACTCCTTTAGTGATCATAGCTTTTTCAATGAACAATCCCATTTCGATGACTTTTGAAAATGATGTAGGGCATTGTATCTGTATTTGATAGCTAAGATCAGTGTTTAGGTTATGGACAAACATCTCCAATAGCTGCTTCTCAGGCATATCATAAGAACACTTACTTGCTAGTTGTCTCCATTGTTGTAAGAAGGTGGCAAATGATTCACCACTCTTTTGCTTGGTGTTGCATAGATCAGCATAGATACCTCTCATTCGATATTGTAAGAGAAGTGCGTGATAAATTTGTTGACAAGTTCATCAAAAGTTTTGATTTCTGGTGGGAGACGTGAGAACCACTCCATAGCTTGACCACCTAGAGACCTAGGGAATAGTCTCATTAAATAAGTCTCGTCGTGAGCTACTTCCAAACATGCTGTGTTGAATTCCTGAATATGGTCTCTAGGGTCCCCTTTCCCTTTGTATTTGTCAAATTTAGGAACTTCAAATCGAAAGGGAAATGGTTTCATGACCAAACTTTTGTCAAAGGGGTACAGTGCAATATCCTCCAAGGAGTAGTTTTTAGTGTTGGTACCTGTTTTGAGATCTAACATTTCTTTTTTTAGACTTTCGAGTTGTTTTCTCATTTCTTCCATAGGAGCATTTTGGTCCATGGGTCTCTTTCCTTTATCATTTGCATTTGGGTCTATGGCACTCTTTCCCCTTTCGTGATTATTTTCTATGTTTTCTAGGATTGATCTTATATCAAAATCCATGGGGAGTTTGAGTCCAAGGCTAGCAAGGTGATAAAAATACTTATGAGGGTCCGCATGGAGCACCTTCTCTATTAAGCGCTGGAATTTTCTATCTTGGATGTGCTCTTCATATTCTTCATGAGAAATTTATTCGTCACTATCATGTGGTGCGATGATGCGATTGGATGAGCCAGCCATTTCAAGTTGCTTTTTATATTGAGATCTAGTAAGAACCATGTAAGGTGACACGGGATGAAGTGGACTAGGACTAGAAATTTTGGCAAGGTGCTCACTGAGACTGTTGTGAATAGGATACCTAGGACAAGACTTAGAGAAAGGACTTTCTCCCTCAATGACTTCAAGTAAGATGGTTGACACAAGATGGTAGCCACTAGTAAGGGTAGTCGATACTTGTCTTACTGTGTAGGGACTAGTCGTGCAACAAGACTACTAGTAGAGTTCTGTGACCTACTAGGCTTACGTGAATTCACTAAGGACATGAAAAAGGGACCTATGTCGAATTGATATGGAATAATCTGACTTTGGGACAAGCAAGGTTTTAACAGAAGGCGAATGGGATGACTGACGAAAGAGAGATACTTGGATGAAATGGATGAAGACTGACTCCAATGCAGAACCTGATCTCTGATTGCGAAGCTAGGCTGAAATGGGTACTCAAAATAGGTAAAATTGTTTCCTCAAAAGTAGTGCAAGTCCTCATTGTTGTGGATGCGCTGAAATAGATGCGCAGCAGAAATCCATAGATGCGCATGAAGTAGATGCAAATGCGTTGTACTGGTAAAATATGAATGCACAACAACAGTCAATAAATGCGTAGCAAGTCTAAAAAGATGCGTCGCTAGTCGACACAAATGCGCAGGAACAGAGGACGTATGTGCCGCTCTAGCTTTTTTTATGTTTTTGCAATTTTTGGAATTTTTTTCCTAATGTTTTTGGTATTTTTGGCTGGAAAACGGTCTCCTTGATCTGATTTTATGAATTAACAACAAGAAAACACAGCAAGCACAAAGAATATTTTATAGTTTTTCATTTTTTTTGGTGGTTTTTGACTCTTTTGGATTGAAAGAATAAGTACAACCTAAGTTGGATAGGACAATATCTATTGAATCCTCTAGCTGTGCATATTCTTAGTGTGTAGCTTTAGGATCTAGTAGCACCAGCTCCCCTCCACGACACAAACTTCTCACGCATACTAGATCCGGGTTTCCTTAGGCTTGTACCCCCACCAAACCATAGGATTGTCCCTGCTACCTCTACTAAAAATCACATGAATCAAGGCCGCTTCAAGGGCTCTACCCTTTGCATCAACAGATAGGGGTTTTTGGTATGCTATATAGTAGGTTCATAGTCAGGGCAACCGTTCGAGTGGTTACACATGCGGCGACACTACTCTCCGTTATGGAGTCTCCCAGCCTCAAAGGGTTATGCCTTAGAGGGTTTTGGGGGAGGTTGGTCGTCGGTGTAACATAGCAGCACTCATTGCAGAAGTTTTTCATCTTAAGCATAATTTATTTTAAGTGGCTTGGTAGGGCTTGGCTTTAGCCTGTTACCACTCAGGGTCATTCCCACTTGGACAAGCGTGCATCTAAGGGCAGGCCCCCCTAAGGGTTTAACAAATAGAATGACAAGTCTGACACTTTGGTCAACCAGTTAAGGGGAGAGCATAAGCCTATTATCATTCACAAGCACAGAATACACTGGTTAATCCAACCTAGTTAAAAGTAGAAAAACTAAATGGGCTACTCTACTTGTGCACTCACACTGTTGTTAACTTTGAAGTGGTTAAAAAGATAGCATTGTTCATTACCGTTTGTAAGATAGCAATAATCTAACTATGGAAGATAGCATTATGCAGATATTGCAATGGTTCAATTACTCTCTTCCTAGTTAAGGCTATGTGGAATTTGTATGAATATTCATTTTACTGCCCTTTTATAAATTGAAGTGTGAGTTTAATAAATGCAGCTAGATGAATCTAAACCAGTGGCCTCACCTGCAAAAATAGATCAAGATGTTTACGTTAGCAAAAGACGTTCTCAAAAACCCTAAAATCAGTGTCTGATACAGAAGCGCAACTTCAGTGATTAAATGCATAGAAGTAATCAACAGAAGCGCAATAACAACATATGCGCCATAATAGTACTCAAGCAAAAAAGAACATATGTGTAGTAACAACATATGCACCGTAACAGTACTTAAAAGCACAGCGAAAAAGGATGGAAGCACAGGAATAATATATGTGCCGCAGAAATGGACATATGTGCTGTAATAGTGTTTAAAAGCATCGTAAGATTATAAGCACCGGAGCAAAGGACAGAAGCGTTGTGGATTTGTTTAAATGCGTTGAATTAACCTGTGCATGTCCTGTACGGAACCTGTCTTCAAAAAACCTCAGATTTTGATGAGATAAAGGGGCGAGGCCCTACGGTGGGCACCAAAAATGTTAGGGTAAAATAGGATCAACAATGAATATGCAATAAACAACATCAAATACCCATAACTCAATAGAATAGTGAAACTAAGAAGATTGAATAAAATGAAGCAATGAATAAAACAATGCAAACCTTCCTTGAATCGAAGCTTCTATTGTTGCCTATAAAGATCGTCCTTTTTTGTATGAAATTGGCCCTTAGAGACTGCACTCCTTTGCTATTTTCAAGAATGTCGATAGTGAATGGCTATGGTGATAAACATGCAATGAAGAGGAGCTTCAAAGCTTTGGGTGATCTCAAGCAAATTGTATTGGGGTGCCCAAGGCGCGCTGGTGAATTTCTGTAGAGTAACAATATGAATAGCCTGGATGATTAGAATAGGAGGATGAGGTTTCTTTTATAGACTCAAAAGAATGAGGATCAACGATTGAGAAGAAGTATAATGATCAATGGTTGAGAATGGTTGAGGAATGTGCAACCAGTAGGAGTAGGACAAGTATCCCACCTCCATCATGAAAGAGGGGATTTGACTAAATTGATTGGAGAGTTAACTCCATTGACTGATCAATTAACAAACTTGATTGATCAATTAGAAGAATGGATTGAGGGATTGACTGAATTGATTGATCAGTTACCCGAATAGATTGAGGAGCTGACAGAATTGATTGGTTAGTTAACAGTTTTGATTGAGGGAAGAAATAGGACATGTGGGTGAGGGAATATTAGGTAATTAAATATTTAAAATATTTAATTACATGTGCAACATGGTGAGGTGGAAAAGGTGAGGTGGAAAGGTGAAGTGGATTGGTGAGGTGGAATTTATGAAATTAGGACTTAGGATAGAGTAATTTAGGATTAATTAAATAATGTAGGATTATTTAATTATGTGAGACATTAGAAGAATTTAGGGAATTTAATTAAATAAATTGATTTTATTTAATTATGGGATAATGAACCAATCAAATAAACTTAGAGTATTTATTTAATTGATAGAAGAAGGGAATAAATATTTAGAATATTTATTTAGAATGGTAGGAGAAATTCAGAAGGGAAATAAATATTAAAATATTTATTTAGAATGAATCATGTCATTTTTAGGCGTATACAGCCACCAATCAACAATATTAGTCATCACATGGATCTTATACCCGGACCTAGTTTGCCTATCAAAGCAGCACACAGAATAACACCGACAAAGAATGAAGAACTGAATAGACAGATACAAGAGTTGTTGAGGAAAGGTTTGATTAGAGAAAGTTTGAGCCCTTATGTGGTAACTATAGTATTAGCACCTAAGAAGGATTGAGAATGGAGAATGTGTATAGATTCGAAAGTAATCAACAAGATCACAGTTAAGTATAGATTTCCTTTACCTAGGATGGATGATATCATGGATTGTTTGAGTGGAGAAAAATATTTCACAAAGATAGATTTGAAGAGTGGATACCATCAAATTAGGATCAGAGAAGGAGATGAATGGAAGACTACTTTTTAAAAAAATGAGGGATTTTATGAGTGGTTAGTGATGCCTTTTGGATTGGAAAATGCACCTAGTACTTTTATGAGATTGATGAATGAAGTCTTGAAGAAATTCTTGGGTAATTTTTTTATTGTATACTTGGATGACATTCTGAATTTCAGTAAGACAAAGAAGAACATTTGCAGTGACTTAGACAAGTATTACAGAGATTAAGAGAAGAGAAGTTGTTGATAAACATCAAGAAATGTAGTTTCATGAAAGAAGAATTGGTATACTTGGGATTGGTGATTTCAATAGAAGGATTGAAGATGGATCCTGAGAAAGTGAGAGCAATTGTTGAATGGCCTACACCGGAGAGCATTGGAGAAGTCAGATCATTTCATGGATTGGCTAGTTTCTACCAGAAGTTCATCAAAAATTTTAGTTTAGTTTGTAACCCTATGACAGAGACAATGAGAGGTGATAGAAAAGATTTCAAGTGGACATCAAGAGTAGATAAAAGTTTTGAGTTGTTGAAGAAGAAAGTGACAGAGCAACCTGTTTTGGCATTGCCAGATTTCAATAAGGTATTTCAAGTAGATTATGATGCAAGTGGGAATGCAATTGGAGCAGTGTTAAGTCAGGAAGGTAGACCTGTGGCATGTTTCAGTGAAAAGTTGAGTGATGCAAGGAGAAGATATTCATTTTATGGTCAAGAGTTCTATGCCATAATTCAATCCTTGAAGAAGTGGAGAGATTACTTGTTGCCCAAGGAGTTTGTGTTGTATATAGATCATCAAGCTTTGCAATATTTGAATAGTCAAGGAGAGTTGAATTAGAGACATATGAGGTGGGTAGAGTTCATGCAGAGTTATACTTTTGTATTGAAGCATAGGAGTGGAAAATCAAACAAAGTTACAGATGCATTGAGTAGGAGAAGGAACTTTTTGACATAGATGAGAGTTGAAGTGTTGGGATTTGAAGAATTGAAGACCATGTATGAAGAAGATCTTGATTTGCAGAACCTTTGAAAGCATGTAAGGAACTTGTGACAGATAGGAGTAAGTGGTTGGATTATTTCATTCAAGAAGATATTTTGTTCAAGGGAAATCAGCCATGCATACCTAGAAGTTCAATGAGAGATAACTTGATCAAGGAGAAATGCAGTGGTGGATTGGCAGGACATTTTGGCATTAACAAGACAGTGGCTTTGGTGAGTGAAAATTACTTTTGGCCTTAGATACACAAGGATGTTAGGAAATTTGTGTAGAGTTGTAGAATTTGTCAAGTTGCAAAAGGGAGTAGTCAGAATACTAGATTGTATAAACCTTTGACAGTACCAGATAGACCTTGGGAAGACATAAGTGTGGATTTTGTAATGGGATTACTGAAGCTACAGAGAGGACATGACTCTATATTTGTAGTGGTAGACAGATTTTCAAAGATGGCACATTTCATACCTTGTAAGAAGACAACTGATGCAATGCATGTAGCTGACCTATTTTTCAAGGAGATTGTGAGATTTTATGGATCACCTAGGAGTATAATTTCAGACAGAGACATGTTGTTTGGTTACACAACACGCCTAATTTTGCCTTAGCAAAATAGGGACCCAACTTTTTGTTTCTGCTTGTTTTTTGTTGTCTTGCTTTGGACGGTTTGGTAAAAGTCAGTCAGGTATATCACCCTTGCATATGCATGAGCTATATAAGAGGAAGTTAATTTTTGAAGTCAGAATTTGCTGTCATAAACCTCATAATCTTGAAAGGTACTAATTTTTAAGTAGGTTTGCTTTTTGGATCACCTTGATATTCATCGAGGATAGAAAGTTATGCTAAGTCAAAGTTTGGTCAAACCAGATATTTTCATAGGGTCATATTTCCAAATATCAGTCATATTCGCTAGATGACCCTGACATAAGATCACCCGATATCCACATGTTCCCCGATATGCGAACGACAAACCTAAGTGCGAGAGAATATATGCCCGTCAAGTCTGCATGCATATTTTTAGAGGGTCACATTTCTAAATATCTGTCATGTTATAAAATATCACCCTTCACAAGAAATGACCATGACATGATCTGGTTCCAACATATAAAATAATTCATCCTGATGATGACGTCATCAATTTTCCTGACATTCAGAAAGTCACATTTCCAAACATCCGTCATATTCCTCAATATGATGACTATGTCATCCTAACCTGATAACAAATAAAACATGATAAGATGATGATGTCATCATGATCCTAACCCAAGAGGGTCACACTTCAAAATATCCCTGATCTTAACAAATGTGATGGTGATGTCATTCTTTCAAACAATTTCAAAGGCTTATAAAACACTGACGTCACCCTCGTCTTCTCTAATAGGGTGATTTTTCCTAGTGTTAGATGACCTAGATATTTCCAATATCCCTCATATTAACCTTCGATGACCCCAGATCCCTAGTTTCTCAATGACCAATCCAACTATGCCATGTGGCATTCCCCCTCGGATCATATGAATACAGTGTATTATCATGATTTAGTAGCGAATGTCTAGTGACCTGATCTCACTCATTGGTCAAAGGTTGACCATATCCATGACAATGTCACCCTCATATGTCTGATATTGGTCATATTTTCAACTATCCCTAATCTTTGTGGAGATCACTCTTTGCATTAAATGTGAACCCAACAGTAGGTTGCACCTTCAAATTTCAAATGCAAACCCGCCACTTGTCAACATCCACAAATGTCATATGTGGATCAATGGACTTAAACAAAATACATTATGCACACCCTAATTTGTCATATTGATCAGTTAAAAGTAAGTTTTGGGGTTTATTTTACATTTACCCTACATTTAAACAAGAATTACAGAGATCTGAAGATTAAAGCATCACCACTACCTGCAAACGGAATGGGACCCACATCTGAATGGAATGGAGGACGGTAAATACAACGTAGTCACATTCATACTATTATCACTCATACAGTAAAAAGGGAAAATGATTATCAGGTATGTAACTTGAAACCCTCTCCTTTTGTCATTTATGGTAAATCATGAGGTAAAAAAAGGGGTTTTTACTGAGTCAATTAGCATGGTGACACATGAAATAAACTAAAGTGATAGAATTACTGCCATGGAATGTATGTGATCCCTAAGCCCTGCTCCATACAACATGTTAGGGTAAGACATGCATGGTTTTATCGTAGGATCTAATGGCAATAAGAAAGAATAGGTCCAACACAGAGTTCTTAAAACCCATGTTTCTACAGCCAGAAGGGGTAGGATTTAGATATGGGATAATCAATGATACGCATTAGGGAAATACTGATCTTGATGCATGGATGAGAAGATTATATAAAGGAAGTGGAAATCCTCTACTTCAGAGTATATACACCTTAGGGATGTGGAATATTGGGGGATTCCCCTATGCCATGGAAGCTACTGAGTTAGTAGTTGAATGTGCGCTGAATTATAATCCAGAAACTAGAAGAGTAGAGAAGCATGGCAGGGTATATGCAGATTTCTCAATTAAAGGAATCACCTTTGCATTTAACTTGCCTACAAGACCTAATGTGGTTAAATTGAGCCTGAGTACATTGGAAAAGGAATATAAGAATAACCAGAAAGAAGCCAGGAGGGTCATGTATTAATGGCGATCCAAGAGCAGTACATACAAGGTTTCTGCTAAATTGTCAGTATACCTCTTTAAGTTTGATTTTGCTGAAGAATACCAGTACATGATGGACATGCCTAGAAGAATGACAGGAAGACAACATGCTGGAGCATTTCAAAACTGGATGTATGGAATTATCCAGATGGTAGAGTACTCAGATGATAAACCCCTCTAGGCTAAAATTATAAGTGATAGTTTAGATGAGGGAATGAGAAGGCTGGGTGGAAAGATGTGTATGTTTCATATGACTTCTTATGTTGTATATGCCTATGCCTTTAGGGGGACTTTCAATGGGTTACAAACAGTAGGCAGGGTTGGAAACAATCATGGGGATGTGAACATCTAGGAACATTATCCATAGTTGAATAGGAGGGAATCTCTCCAAAACTATAAGATGGTAAATGACTCCTTTTCCATATATTTGGTCACGACCATGGAGGAAGAAAGAACAAAAAGATTAAGTATGGAAGCACAAGATGTTATCTACAAATATGGGGCTTGGTTTATCCAATTTCCTACATTTTCATATATAAGGATAGAAGGCTTTGAAGGGCAATCTCTCATGCTGCCTAGATACCCCAATGACAAAGTTATTATGATGGAATTTGCAAGACAAATTTTTCCTTTAGTAGAGGCTCATATTGAAAAGGGGAAAATTCCACTTGTGGTGTTTCCAATCATGATTGGCTGGTACATATGTCCAGACAAGGAAAGTGTTAGGGATGCGATTGGAGGACTAAAGTTAATGCACTTGCAACCATTTTTACTAGCTACGTCATATTACCCATATGGCAAGATGCAGGCATTACTAGGGAAGCATATAGATCAAAAGCACCTTGAGGATTACTGGCCTGATTGTGACGATGAAGCAAAGGTTAGGAGAAGGAATTATTAAAGGCTCACCGTGAATCAAATCCGCACCTTTGACTGCATATCAGTGCCTATTCAATTACACAAGGATGATGGAAAGATCATGTCCAGTGAATATGAGGACAAGAAGGTATATAATGAAACCATATCAGCCCCTGATTTGAGTAAGCATGAGGTGACTTCATTAGATCAAATAATGATAAAGGTTATTAAATTGACCTAAAGTTGGGTAGATGCTGAAGTCAATAAGTTGAAAAGGAAGGGTGTAGCCCTTACTATGGATAATAAGAAGAAGAGACAGGAATTGTCTAAAGAAGAATATGATGACTTCCTTGAAGAGAAGAAGAAATCTAATGGAGAAAGACAACCAACTGTAGAAGAAAAGTAATAGGGTAAGAATAAGAAAGCAACCCATGTAACTGGAGGAATAATCATTAGAAGACCCCAACCAAAGGAAGATGTGGCTTCCACATCAGCATCTGCATCACCACATACCCCTGCTAAACAAAAGAAATCTATTACAAAGCCTACCCCTACGATTATAGAAGAGGAGGAGGAGCAGTTGGATGATGACTTGATAACCAAGAAGAGGAAGAAAGTGCAGCAGACACCACCCCAAAAGAAGTAGAAGACTGCAATAAGAGGAAATGTGGATATTGATCCCATTTTTATTAAGGAGTGCATGTGGTCGAGATATTATAAAGAACCTACAACATGAGGTCCCCATCCCAAATAGTATTCAATTCAAAACTAAAAAGGTAGAAGAACAAAGAGAAGAGAGACATAGGACAAGGAAAGAACCATCTCTTCCACTTGATGATACACTATATTTGTCTAATGATGAGGTATTTAGAGATGTTGTTGCACAAAGGATGGAGACCTTGGTGTCAAACACAAAGATGACCCCTCATGCCACATCTCAAGTTCAAAAAGAAACCCATCAAGAGGAGGTTGAAATAGAAGAAATTAAAGAAGATAGCCCAGAGGTGATAGCTGAACAAATTGGACTAACAAGCCTAGTTGATCAAGTCACCAGTCCTGCTACAATAGACTTAGCTTACTAGGGTGATGGAGATCAAGGCAGGGATCATGATCCACCTCTGGAGCCAAAAAAGGTAGAGATCAGTGTACATGAGGAGACTGATAAAGAGATGCTTGATAAGGATAAGGATCAGAATAATGCATCACCTCTTGCTAAGAATGATAATCAGGATAGTAACCCAGCATCAGAAGAGAAAACAAATGAAAAGGAATTGGGTAAAGTCCTAGGATTTGAAGAAATCAATACATCAAAAGGTGAGGAACAAAGTTTGCCACAAAAGGATGGTCAGCCAAAAGAACCAGAGAAAGTGAACAAAGAGGATCAGGGTGATCCCCAAGATAGAACAGATCAAAATGCACAATCTTCCCATGAGGATTAGATGCCACAAAATATACAAGATCATGAGGTGCAAAATCCTCATGAGGATAAATTGCAAGAAGGGGTACATGACTAGAATGTGCATGCATCACAAGAACCTCCCTCTCAGGAGGAGACCCCTCAACAGGAGATACCTCAGCAAGAAATCCCTCATGAGAAAGTGCATGAGGAAGAACAAAGGAAAGAGACCTCTCCACCTAGGGTAGAGCATAATATAGAGTCTCAGGATGCTCATAATGAGTGGACTAATCAACAAGGACCCAGAGGTGATGTCCCTTACTGGTTACAACAAGAAATAAACTTGCAATAGATTGAAGAGGTGCCTGAATTTGATGTCTCTACATTGTTTTCAGCAAGTATGATGAAACCTAAAAGAAAGGCAAGGCCTACATATGCAATAAACAGAGATCCTACTATAGGTAGGAGGACAACTCAAGTAGCACTGCCAATGGCAGATAATGAGAAAGGAAAAATAAACATTGATGAATTCTAGATAACAAATGTTGATTTGGGGTTTGCTACAGAGGAGTAGGAAGGCCAAGAGGTGAAGGATATCATTGACTCATTAACAAAGAGTGTAAAGAAAGATAAGGATAAGAACAAGGTGCATAAAGAGTACATTGCTCAACTACATGCATTCATAAAAGGGTTAATCGACCCTAGTCATATACCAGCTAACACAGCTACTCCATTGACTATCATATCTCAAGATGAGATGACAAGATTAGATATCATGAAGCACAAGGCCCATATAATGGATAATTGGTTTATTCTTTTTATTTCTAAGGTTGAGAAAGTAATAACAACCTCCCTCACAAATTGGGATTTGCTTAGTACATTAAATAGCAAGGTGGATAAAATGCAAAATGAGGTTGGGCCAAGATCCTTCAAATTGGAAAAGCATTTAGATGCCATGGCTGAGATGAGGCAAATAGATATGAAAGTGCTCATAGATAACAAGGTACTGGATAATAATACAACACAATTGTTGAGCCTATGGTATGAAGATACAAATTTTGAGAGTGATATCCTGAAGAAATATCACAGCAAGCTCAAGGATATCAGTGTGAAGCTGCACCAACTAATGGCTGATGAGATAAGTATTTTGGAAGCTTTGGAGGGTAATGTAGAAGGAAAGATAGAGAATTAGGATACTGATTTTGCAATCCAAGCTTTCCATAACAATTTCAAGTAGGCAACATATGACCCTCTTCATTAGTTGACAGAAGATGTGATCAATAAAGTTATGAGGATGGAGGCCACGGTGGAGATGTAATGAGAGATTAAATAGTAGAAAGAGCAAATGGACTACTTTGCAGGCACAATTCCATTCTCAAAAACATGCTGTGGTGAAAGTTAAAGTCCAAGATGGGGCAGAGGTTGAGAGAATAGTGCAAACATATGAAGCTATTAGGGGGATGATCAAAGAACATATAGGAAGTGATCCTCATGATGATAATGATGATGAAGACAAAGAAGAAGAGGCAAATGAAGAAGAAGATACAGAAGATGAAGAAGAAGAGGATGAAGAGTAAGTAGAGATGCCTGATGATAGAGTCATATGCATAAAAAGACAAAAGAAGTGATCGAGTTCTACCAGATGGTTGCCAGCTGGCAACTTGTGCCACATCTACATATGTTGACCCAGTCAAAGAGGAGATATTGACCATTGATCCAGATAGACAAATCCTAATCATTGATCATTTGTAACTGCCTCCTTCCTTTATTCTATAAAAGGAGATGGAGTGCCCCTTGTATCATTATTAGAGACTTAATTGAGATAGAATTGTTGAATGTCATGATACTTTCTCAAGACAGATTTTAAATGTGCATGCTTTTGAATAATAATGAAATAGAGATCAGATTACATATCATCGTAAATTCTGAGTAATCTTGTGAATGTCATCTTAATATTTCACTGTGATGTGCTGCGTCCCTTGGAGTGCATGTCAATTTGTTGATATTGTTGTCATTCTTTACCTTTGAAGATTAGCATCAAGTTGTGTGAAGTTGTGGAATGGTTCAACAACACATGGTTTGACTTCATCTCTTTTTTATGAAATATTAAATGCTGCATATGGACCAATTGTCAAAGACTCATTTAAATTTAGTAGATTTAGAATGTTTGAGTTTATTTTCTTAAATTTCATTATAAATCACCCTCACAATTGCAAATGCATAGATAATTCTAAGAAAATATATGGAAATATGCAGACATCCCAAAGAAAATTGAACATCTAGAGCATATTTGAGTTAATCTGCATGTAAAATTGAAAATCTCATGCAAATATCATCTTAAAGGCACATTATTTAGACAAATTCATAAGTGCAAAAGTAGAATCAGTTCATGATAGTTGATGTTCAGAAGAATTGATCAAACTTACAAATATGATCATCATTTGTTGAATATAGTAGAAATAACCTTGTCTGTGAAGAAATTTACAAGAAATAGGTGTATAACCAGACGTGCAGACATAAATTCATGTTATCAGAACAATGTAAGGCCCCTTGAATGGAAAAAAAAGGCATATTATTTAGACAAATTCATAAGTGCAAAAGTAGAATCAGTTCATGATAGTTGATGTTTAGAAGAATTGATCAAACTTACAAATATGATCATCATTTGTTGAATATAGTAGAAATAACCTTGTATGTGAAGAAATTTACAGGAAATAGGTGTATAACCAGACATGCAGACATAAATTCATGTTATCAAAACAATGTAAGGCCCCTTGAATGGAAAAACAACATATCACATCAACCTCTGAGTAACGTCAGATGATCATGACCTGATCAATGGAGACTTGAGTCATCAATTCATTCCAAATTGATCGTACTTTTCAAGATAGTAAAGGTTTGTTGTGTAAACTTTTATGCATGTTGTTATGAATAAAAATCATAATCAATATAAATTGGTGCTAGAAGGAGGGATTTTCTCTCTTTTATGATAAGTGAATCAGTTACATACACGTAGGTCCTGCATTTGTACAAGGTAATCTTCTCAAAGCTCACCAGAATTGTTTATGCATTGAGTTTTCGTGCAAAGATTTGCTTGTTTTGTGTTGTTTCAAGCCTATTTATCATAAATATTTTAAATTTGATTATAAATACTTTAGGATTTGCAGTCAAATCTTTGAAATCCTTGAAGATTGAGTCATTGTTTAAGTTTTCCTACAAAGTCTTTGTGGTGACTTGCCTGCATAGTCAGATATCCCAATATCCATGTCCAGAAGTTTGATCTTGCTCATTTTGCATGTTTTATGCAAATATTGCTTAAATATTTTGTCCTTACTAAATCTAGACTAGAAATATCATCTTTGCTCGGTCACTTCTCTTGATCTTTGTAAAGATCTAGTCAAATATCCATATCTTGTCATAAGTTGTTAAAATCCTAGTTCTTAGGCCTAATGCTAGGTCTAGATCTATTGGACTCTTTGAGGAGTTGCCCATTCATGAACTAAGACCCCGTACCATAGATATTCACCATACTCCTGACTTAGGTGCATCAGCATCTTCATCAAGACATACAGTAACACCTCCAGTGTCTCTAGCTATACTTCAAACACCTCTAGTGCATCAAGAACTAGTTACAATGTCATTCTTTGTTGCTGACTCACCCTTGACTTTCACTGCATATCACCCTTTACCTAAGAATCCTTATAATATTTGTCCTAAATATCATCCATATCAGGAATTTGAGGATCATAACCAGACATTTAAGGAAGCTTGCTACAGAGCAAGGATTGAGCATCAGGATATGGTATGTAGATTATTTCCATATTCTTTGGGAGAGAAAGCATACAATTGGTATATTAGCCTTGCTCAAGCCTTAATTGGTTCATGGGATGCCTTAGAGAAAGCCTTTGAGGATAGGTTTAAGATACCTATAGATCCTTCAATGAATTATCACCTTTTTACCACAATCAAAAGATTTGAAGGAGAACCTATCTCAAACTTCAATGCTAGATTCTAGAAGATGTATTCCAAGCTGGTAGCTCCATATAATGTAGAAGATGAGGTAGCTAGGAGTATATACTACTCAGTCTTAGATCCCCTAAATTCTATGTTCATAAGAAGAACACATCCTAATGTCACAACTCTGACAAGAGCTTTTCAGGAAGCAATAAAAGTTAATCAACAACTGATTCCTGCTCCAACACCTAACATAACATTCCCCACGTATCCTACATATCTTGCTCAATAGAAAACCAATGGAGTCATGATACCTCATGTTGCAATGCCTGGTCCTTTACAGGTACCTCTACTTAGCATCATGCCCCCTCCAAATGGAAATGGTCAGATAGTACAATATCTAGGACATGCTCAAACATCTCAGGATGTAGGACAAAATAATAATAATAGTTCTTCTTTCTTTAAACCTCAACAAGAAAACGTAGTAGCTAAAGTTCAGGAGGAGAAAGAAGACATCAAAGAGATATCTACACAGCTGAGGAAGTTGACAATAGAAATCACACATCTGAGAGGTCAAAACTTTTATTCTCAATCAAACCAAAACATAGGATATAACAATGACAGATCAGGGTATCCTGAGAGAGGATACAATAATGACAGGAACTATAACAACAATAATGGCAATAACAATAATGCACCTAGGCAACCTAGAGTGTGCAATACTAGGCCAAACAACGGTTCTTTGCCATCACCCTTAGATAATCAACCTCCTATTGAACCAAAGCAGACTACTAGAGTGAATTTAGCACATGTAGCTCTTACAAATTGGTGTAGAATACATAACACCAATGCACATGCTGAGCTAGATTGTCCTCAATTCAAAATAGCAGCTACTATCTTTTAGGCTGAAGTGTCCAACACCACAAGTAAACCTCCTTTTATTGAAGGAAATGAAATCGTCCCTTATGGATATGACTTTGCCCTTGTGTTAGAGAGTTTTGTAAATCAACCCTATAATCAAGCAATCTTAGCTCATGATTACTACACACTAGCATGTGAGGAATCCACCTTGGCATATGAAACAAACTAGATGTGTTTCCATTCAAAGATGAAAATAAACCAACAGTGGAACATGAAGAAATTCATGCCTACTAGCAGTAATACCAGGGTAGACACAATTATAACCTCATAAATAATCCTAATAGACCTTCTAGTCCCCTGACCACATCACTACCTCCTAATAACTTCAACACTCCTCCAGATCCAAAAGCAAGTAATAATCCCAGTCTTCCCAAAGTTAATGCTCAGTACTTTGCACCTCAAAATATAGTGTTGAGGGCTAATAATCGATCTTCTGAGTCTAATAAGTTAGTCACCTATTTAGCAGAAGAGATGAAAAGAGTCAAAATAAGTCTGTCATTATCAAAATTACTGAAAACCTTGACTATCAAGAAAGCTTTCATGAGGTCTTTAGATGAGCCTATACCAAAAGAAGATAGTCATGCTCATAATCCCAATCAAGTTTTGGACAAAGATCCTGTAGCTAAAGACAACAATGTTAAGAATAAAACCCCAGCTACTATTTAGGTGGCTGAAACTTCTCATATGATTCTTTATAGAGATAGAACTAAGTCACCTCCATTCCTACTCACATTGAGGATTTTCGGTGAAAACCTACACAATTGCCTAGTAGATTTAGGTGCATCTACTAATGTGATGCCACTATCTATCTATAATGCCTTAGGGTTACATCCACCCAAATCACTCAAGAAGGTGACACAACTAGACAAGTCTGAAGTAAGTGTAGTGGAAGAGTTAACCCATATCCACATGCAGTTAGCATCAGATCCAAGGATTTAATATTACATTGACATCCAAGTGGTTGATATCCCTGACACTTATGGAATGTTGCTTAGTAGGGATTGGTTAAAGACACTTAATGGCTATATGTCTACAGATTTTAGTCACATGTGGTTACCCTGGAAAGGGATTCCTAATCAAATCATAATAGAAGCTAAACCTCGAATGAAACACATGATCACTGAGTATAAAAATACAAATGAGGTATTGTACGTAGATGTAGAACCAGGGGTTTATTCCATCAGGCTCCAAATAGTTAGGATAGAAGAAATTCGCATGTATGATACACATATCCCTGAAGATGTTCATCAGGACAATAGGGTGATCATAGAATCTAATTATAGTTTAGATGATAGGGAGGAAGTGGACCATTTCAAGAATTTTGAAATGTACTTATCTAGAGAAATGCAACATTGTGAAATATTGAATATATCTAATGAGGACATTTTGATCGAAGGATGGTGCAGGTTGCATGATGAAGCACATTTAGAGAAAACTTGTGATGCTTTCTTGGACATGATAGAGCTAGAACGAGCGGGTAGCGAGAGGGGATTGGCATCAGTTGAGTTAGAAATATAGATAATTATAATGATGTTGATTCTTGTTTGTCATCTGCAGGTACAGAAGAAGATACATATCAAGATGAAAGCCACACTCACAACTCAGAGGAGATCCTAATGTATGCTGAGAGGATTTCTAAGGATGAAAATAACATCACCCCAGGGATTGACTATTTGATTGAGTCAGATTATGAAGTATCTGATGAAGATAAAAGGGAGTAATTTAACAAAGTTTGAAGAATTCTTGTCAAAATAGATTCAGAGGCTTATGTTGCAAGAAGTTCCTCCACATCAAGTTTTAATTAAGGGATGGTGTAGGTTGCATGAAGCACCACATTTAGAAACCACATTCTCATTATGCTTACATATGTTGAATAAACAAAAGATACTTTATCCAAAAGATCAGTTATCCAACAGTAAATACATTCTTAAGGATAAAAGAAAAGATATGGAAGTACAATCAAGTAAAGATAGTGATGATACCATAGATGTTAAAAAGGGAAAGGTATTAGATTCAAGTCACTCACCAAAAATGACAAAGAATGAGTCGCATAAATTGAAGTGGGTATCAGGTGGTGCAGCTGCCAGAGCTAAAAAGAAAAGAGAAGGTCTTCATAAGTCTTTGATAGAAGATAAACCATGGATCCTTAGGTTTGATGGATCAAAGTCAAAACAAGGGGCTGGAGTAGGGATAGATCTTATTGATCCAGCAGGAAAGTCCAACTTGGCAGCATATAGGCTACAATTCCCATGCACCAACAATGTGACAGAGTATGAAGCATTAATTCATGGGTTATTGTTTTCTCTAAAGAAAAGAGTGAGAATTTTGCATGTCTATGGAGACTCAGAATTGGTGGTAAGACAAGTAAGAGGTATATACTCTTGCAACTATAAGAAGTTGTCTAACTACAAACATAGGGTGTGGGATTTAATAGAAGAATTTGACGCATTCAACATCACCCATGTGCCTAGAGAACAGAATCATAGAGCAGATGCTTTGGAGCAGGCTGCAAGTACTTTGGAACCATTGTCCATTTCTAGTTTGAAGAGATTCTTAGTTGAATTGGTATTAGTGCCTTCCATACCAGATAATGTCACCAATCTCCAAGTATTTGATGATGACCAACACATTTTAGACTTCATATCAAATAGAGATGTATTTGATGCTCAGATCATAGATGAAAAGAATGTAGAAGATCATACATGGGAAGAAGAAGAAATCATGGAATTACCAACTAATAGGATTCCCAAGGGTATGATAGAATTAGAAAAGGCTTTTGATTTACACAATATGACAAAATAGAAAGACCTCCCAAAGACCGATGGAGGAGAATACTCACAAATCAATATAGGACAAAATGAAGATGTAAGAAATGTCTTGATTGGTAAAGTTTGCACTGAAGAAGAAATGGCAGGGATAACTCAAGCACTAAAGGATTACATCCATGTTATCAACTAGACTTATGATGAGCTGAAGACTTATGATACCTCAATCATGACTCACACTATACCTTTGAAACCAGATGCCAAGCCTTTTAGACAAAAGCAAAGACATGTCAATGCTTTGTTAGAACCCATCATCTTTGAAGAAGTTAAGAAACTACTCAATGCTAGAATTATATTTCCAGTGAGACACTCAACTTGGGTAGCCAATTTGGTCCCAGTAAGAAAGAAGAATGGTGATATCTGCCTATGTGTGGACTTCAAAAATCTGAACAGAGCTTCTGAAAAGGACAACTATCCTTTACCTTCACTAGATGAGGTCTTACAAATAGTAAATGGTGTCAGATGATGTCCTTCTTGGATGGTTTCTTAGGGTATAATCAGGTGATGGTAGATAAAATAGATAGATTGAAAACTGCATTCACCACAAAGTGGGGAATATTTGATTACAGGCGTATGCCTTTTGGCTTGATCAATGCTGGAGCTACATTCCAGCATGTGATGGATATAACATTTAGAGGCCTAGTTGGCAAGTGCATAGTCATATACATGGATGACTTGACAATCTTTTCAAAGAAAAGGGGAGATCATATAGAACACCTCAAGAAGGTACTAAAAAAATGTGAACATTATGGTATTTCACTCAATCCAAAGAAGTGTATATTTGAGGTGACCATAGGTAAGTTACTGTTGGCAAGAGACACTATATGGATTCATTATTATTGTCATTGATGGCAACAAAGTTCATCCCACACATCCGTAGGACATGGTGTGTCTATACCGGAAGTCAGAGTGAAGAATGTTGTGGTCCAGTAAGCAAGAACAGAGCATGTGGCGAGGTCTGACAGTCAGGTCCAGATCTCTTAGAGGAAGTATCTTGGTGAAGTGCAGATTTGGGGAAGTCAAGAGGACTACCTTGACTGATAGATTCCAAGGATTTAGCCTCTGGTGATAGATGAAGAAAAAGATATGAATACTTGAGTATCGGGTTCCTGATTGGCAGTGTGGACAGAGGAAGAACTGACTGGCAGAACATCAGACATTATTCCGGATGTGTTACTAATGATGGTAAAGGTTATTAAGGCATAAGTTATGATTGGCCAACATGATTGATGACTTCTACAAGTATATCCTTGATCCACATTACTTGGTAAGCAAGGATTCAACTGACAGATCAGAGTTTGTGGAAAAGATTGACTATTCCGGATGCCGACTAGAAAGGTGATGAAATCACTTGTGTGGATATATATACAAGATGGATTTAGTTGTGAGAGGTGTTGTGGTTTTTGGTTATGTGTGAAGAAAAGCAGTAGAGCAGAGTAAAAGCAGTAAGGAAGGTCCGGTATGTGAAAGGAGATCAACACAAAAGAAGAGGAAAGATGAAGTGCAGCAGATCAGTGTACTGAGCCTAACTGGAACTGAACTCTAGCATATGTAGATGCTCCTTATCAGTTCAAGTATTGTATTACACTCTTTATAAATTGTAGATAGTGTCTCTCTTGTAGGCAGTGTGCCTCTTGTGAGTAGTGTGCTCAGGCAGTGAGCCCTAATTGGCAAGTGCTATTTTGTATTTCCATTCTTCTAACAGAGAATACAATCTTGGGTTAATCACCCCGTGGTTTTCTCCCTTAATAGGATTTCCATGTCAAAAATATTGTATCATGTGTATTTCCATTTCATGGTTATGTTTGCTTATTTGAATTAATGCTACATTGATTAATAAGAAAGTTCAGAAAGCAGAAATAATTAGGATAACTGATTCACCCCCCCTCTCAGTTATCAATAGTTACTAGGTCACCTGATAACATAAAATGGGATCACCATTGACCCTGCTAGGGTAGAATCTATCATGAAGCTGCAACTACCTTGAAGTAAGAAAGAGATTAAATCATATTTTGGTAAAATAAACTTTGTTAGAAAGTTCATCACTGGATTTGTAGAAATTGTCAGACCGCTTAATGCAATGCTCAAGAAGGATGCTAAAATTGAATGGACTCCTGAAGAAAAGGATACATTTGAAGATATCAAAAGGGCCATATCAGATGCTCCTATTCTGATCAGTCTGGATTATACAAGAGATTTCTACATTTACTCATTTACTTCAGAACACACATGTGCAGTAGTACTGACACAAAGAAATGAAGCCAAAGAAGAGAAACCCATATCTTTCATGAGCTACCCATTTAAGGATGTAGAGCTCAAATATATGGATGTTGAGAGATAAGCTCTTTCTTTAGTTAGAACAGTTAAGAAATTTAGAGAGTACATCTTGAGAAGTAAGATCATTGCTGTAGTACCAGATGCAGTAGTAAAATGCTCTTGATGCAGAGTGAGCCAGGAGAGAAGAGCCAAGTGGATAATGGTGCTCCAAGAATATAATATGGATATAAGACCCATGAAGTTAGTAAGAGGACAAGCCTTAAGCCAAATGATTTCTAAAACTGACCCTAATATTATGAGCCAACAATATGTAGTGAATTCCAAGGAGGATAAGGAATGGTATTCTGATATCAGGCATATCTTGATCACTAGAAGATGCCCTTCAAAGATGAAAGCTTCACAAAGAAGAACCTTGAAAATAGGATCACAAAAGTACATGATCAAAGGAGGAGTCCTTTTCAGGAGAAATTATGAAGGAATATATCTCAAATGCCTAGAGAGACAAGAAGCTGATAAGGTTTTGTCTGAGTTACATGATAAGTTTGGAACTACACATGGATCTCACTGGGCTATTGCCCATGCTGTCCTGAGGGCAGGATATTATTGGCCTACTATTTTTAAGGATATTGTAAAACATATTAAATGTTGTCATACTTGTCAGGTTGCTGCTAGTCGAGAGAGATATGCTGCTGAACCCTTGCAACCAGTGATGGAGATGCACCCATTTGCTCAATGGGGCATGGATTTCATAGGTTCCATCAATCCTACATCATCTTTAGGCCATAAGTATGTCCTAACAATCACTGCTTATTGCACTAGATGGACTGAAGCAGTTAGCAACAAGACATGCAATGCAGATGATGTGATCAAGTTCTTGGAAAACAACATAGTGACCAAGTATGGAGTTCCATATGCTTTAGTATACGATAATGGACCTGCCTTTGCATCACTAAAGTTATCTATTTGGGATTTTGATCATGGAATTATCTTGAAATTTTCTTCAAATTATTATCCCCAAGGGAATGGCTTAGGAGAGTCAACAAATAAGAACTTATTGAATATCATAAAGAAATTGATAGAGAAAAACCCTAGGCAGTGGAATACCCTGCTAAAGTATGCCTTGTGGGTAGACATAACTAGAATGAAGGCTACATTAGGAAACTTTCCTTACCAATTAGTGTATGGGGTGGATCCTATCATCCCTGTTAACTTAAAGATCCCCACACTGCAATTTCCACAAGAGTATTTAGGCATAGACAATAAACAAGAAGTTAGACTACTTTAGCTCATGCACCTAGAGGAAAAAAGAGACAGAGCAATTGATCAATTTGCTAAGCATCAGGCTACTATCAAACATTGGTTTGATAAAAGAGGTAGAATAAAAGCTTTTAGGATTTCAAATTTAGTCCTCACATGGGACAAAGCACATGAAAAGAAAGGTGACGATGGAAATTTTGACAAACTTTGGATAGGTCCTTTTCAAATCTCAAAGATCCTAGGAGACAGTACCTACAGACTTAAGACCCTAACCAGTGAGGGTGTCCCATTACCAGTTAATCGACAGTTCCTCAAACATTACTTTCAAGCTTAGATAGGGGTCATGTAAGTCATTTGTATCATAGTGTACATATTGTATAGTTGTTTGTATACTTTTTCTTTGTGTGTTTGCTTGTTGTTGTTGAGTTTTGTTTTGCTTAGTCAAGATGATGCACCTTATCATCCTAAGAAACCAACAAAATTGTTAGGATTTAAGTGACGAGAACAAATTTTTACATAGGTTGTGACTCATTCTGAGAAGTATCCCTAATCAGGTCTGTGATATTCTTTTCATCAGTGATGCCTTTTCTTGATTAAGGAGATTTTCACGATGACTCACCTAAGAGCCTTGGGTTTGTTGAATACATCAGTATAGGTGTTAAGTGAAAATCCCAAAGGGTCACCCTTGCTACCATGGCAATCCCCAACCTAAAACAACAAGTGATCACACCTTGCATATTGAGCTTACATGATGATATCATATGAATAAAAAAAGAACGAGATGAATATTGAAATCCGAAAGGATAAAGTTTAGGCCATCTAAGTAACTCTATCAGGGCTATAGATGCCTACTGGCAATGGGGCTCTACTTAGGGGGATTGTAAAGATAACCTTGTTGGGGCTATGGATGCCTGCTGGCAACAAGGCTCTATCCCGATTGGCTATGAGGAATGAACCCAAAATATGTAGCTTAAAACTAGTTACTAGTGTCTTCAACGTACTTTCAAGATGAGGATTATTAATCATATGCACACACTTGATCCCTTATCAGAATTGTTGCACTTATGAACATGATATCATTTAGAAAGGTCATGATACTTATGCTAGAGAGAGTTATGATGCTATGTTTTAATGTGACCTCATCACTTGAATCATTTGAATTTAGCTGATTTCTTTGGTGGCAAGTTGTTGTGTGGTTACACAACACGCCCCATTTTGCCTTAGCAAATTTTTGCTTGTTTTTTGTTGTCTTGCTTTGGGTGGTTTGGCAAAAGTCAATTAGGTATATCACCCTTGCATATGCATGAGCTGCACAAGAGGATGTCAATTGTCAAAGTCAGAATTTGCCATCATAAACCTCATAATCTTGAAGAGTACTAAATTTTAAGCAGGTTTGCCTTTTGGATCACCCTGATATTCATTGAGGATAGAAAGTTATGCTAAGTCAAAGTTTGGTCAAACTAGATATTTTCATAGGGTCATATTTCTAAATATCAGTCATATTTGTTAGATGACCCCAACATAAGAAGATCACCTGATATCCACATGTTCCTCGATATGCGAACTTCAAACTTAAGTGTGAGAGAATATCTGCCCGTCAAGTCCGCATGCATATTTTCAGAGGGTCACACTTCTAAATATCTGTCATGTTACAAACTATCACCCTTCGCAAGATATGACCATGACGTCATCCAATTCTAACATATAAAAGAATTCATCCTGATGATGACATCGTCAATTTGCCTGACATTCGGAGGGTCACATTTCCAAACATCCATCATATTCCTCAATATGATGATGATGTCATCCTAACTTGATAACAAAGAAGACATGATAAGATGATGATGCCATCATGATCCCGACCCGAGAGGGTCACACTTCAAAATATCCCTGATCTTAACAAATGTGATGGTGATGTCATTCTTTCAAACAATTTCAAAGGCTTATAAAACACTGACATCACCCTCGCCTTCTCTAATAGGGTGATTTTTCCTAGTGTTAGATGACCCAGATATTTCCAATATCCCTCATATTAACCTTCGATAACCAGAGATCCCTAGTTTCTCAATGACCAATCCAACTGATGAGCCAAATGATTGACTCATTTAATTATCAATATTTTCATGCTTTGATAAACTTTAAAAAAACATATTGGCATATAAATACATATTATTATAATTATATTCGTCTTGAGAATTGATTATTCTTATGTTTTATTTCCATTACACCTTGATGAAATCTCTTTAATATTGATGCTTGAATGATGTTTTCTATGTGCACATCTCATAATTTGTGGTATAAGTTGTGGATGTTCAATAAAGGTTGCAGCAGTTGAACTTCAACTGAACTCTAGATAGCTCTAAAGGATAATACTTCCTAAGCGTCATCCTCCCCTGAGTTGATGATTTCCAGTAAACACTCCTGAAGACCCTCTAAGCCCTACAACACACCCAATTAGCACCTCAAATCCTTGCCACAACTTTAATTACACTGCCATATCACTGAACTTAGTGACCCATATATTCGATGGCAAACATCAGCTCTAGCTATCATTGTCGCCTGGGCACACCACTATTTTTGGGGAACTCATGGAGTTTGCCCGACTAATTGCTTTACTCAGATCATAGATCTAGAGTTTATTGCAACTAATTGTGTAGTTAAGTAAATAATACAGTTGGCTATTCTAGTTCCAGTTCATAGGAAATTAGTTAGTAGTTAGATTTACTTTTCAATAAGCATGTAATTGGCTATTCCAGTTCACTGTAGTTAGACTCACAATTAGCATTCCTTTTTCAATAAGGCTCGATTGTATAAGTAGAGGAGCCATTGCACCTTATTAGAGTTAGTTCATGTTTTTCCATCAATTAGTTGTTCATCGTAGTTTATTTTTAGAAGAAGAAAACTTCTGAGTTTAAGCATGTATGTTCTTTAAATTTGAATAAAATACAAAGGAAGGGAGATTTCTTTTGAAAGAAGTTATTGATCAAAAAAGGATCATCTCTAGCTAGGAAAGTAGGGCCCACTTCCCCATCTTAGAGGAGATCTCTTGGTATTTTGTCTGTATCATTTTACTTCTGTTAATTTCATTACAGCAAAGTGTTATATGTGTTGTTTTTCTGTCATGTGTTCTCACTTGCAGGTTTATTCTTCCAAAAATAGAAAATTAAAAAAAAAATAGATTTGTTATCTCCTTAAGCATTGTGATGTTCAGAGTATTGCATGTCTGAGAAGAAACAATAGGTTTCCTTTCTGTTCATCTCTTATTTTTCGCAAGTGTGTTCATTTCCAACAATTAGATTAAACTCCCATTTCAACACATGTGTTTGTTTCAAAGCAATTAGATTAATGTTTATTTCAGCAAATGTTAGAATAGTTTCTTTTTTTCAAGCAAGAGTGTTTCTTTTCAAGCAAAGTAAGGTAGTTATTTTATGAGCAAGAAGATTAGAACTACAACCATGCGAGGATCATCAAACCAATCTCTAGTCCTCAACCATCCTGTAAAGAAAACCCCCCAACAAACAGTCTTATCGCAGATCGCTCCAGACACCTCTAGATTGATAAAGAGTAAATGATGATGTATTAACAAAGCCTACTTTGACCTCATCATTTTTGGTGCTGTTGCTGGGGACATAATCTACAAATCATTGTAGGTTTAAGGTGTTGATAAGACTTTCGATCCATTAGTTTATGAGAAGACCTAGGGACGTCGTAGGTCAATTCATTAAACATCCTATAGCAGATATACCTTTGGAGGCTAATTGGGAAGAACCTCTAGAGGATCCGATCAATCAAGGATTACTAGTTTTATCAGAGTCTTCCAACTCATCTGCCACATTCTCAACCATGGGTGATCAGGAAGATCCACCTGTTAGCAAAACTTTTTCTTATCCTATAGCCATAGTTCTTGGGGTAAATGTGTTGATAACTGAGAGGGGGGGTGAATCAGTTATCTTAATTACTTCAACTTTATTATCTATTAATACAACATCAAATCATAGAAGCAATCATAACCATGAAATAGAAATAACATCAGTACACATGACACAATAATTTTGACGTGGAAAACCCTGTTAAGGAAAAAACCACAGGGTGATTAACCCAAGATTGTATTCTCTGTTAGAAGAATAAGATAGTACAAAATGGCACTTGCCAATTAGGGCTCACTGCCCGAGCACACTACTCACAAGAGGCTTACTGCCTACAAGAGACTCACTATCTATAGGATATAAGGTGATAAGAAACTTGAACTAATGAGAAGCATCCACACATGTTGAGGTTTAGTTCCGGTTAGGCTCAATACACTGATCTGTTGCACTTCATTCTTCCTCTTCTTTGCTGCTACTGTCCTGTCACATTCCGGGCCTGTCTTACTGCCTTCACACTGCTCTTCTACTTTTCTTCACACTTTTCCACACACAACACTTGTTCACATCCAAATCCATCTGGTATATATATCCACACCAATGATTTCAACACCTTTCTAGTCGGCATCAGGAATAGTTAATATTTTCCTCAACTCTAAACTGTCGGCTGAATCTTTGCATACCAAGTAATGCGGATCAAGGAGATGCTTGTAGAAGTCATCAATCATGTCGGCCAATCATGAATAATACCTTAGGTAACTTAATCACCAACAATGTCACACCTGAATTAAGGTCTGATGCTCTGCCGATTAGGTCTTCCTCTGTCTACTCTGCCAATCAGGAACCCATCACTTAAGTGCTCATAACTCTTCACACTTCTATCAACGGAGGCTAAATCCTTGGAATATATCAGTCAAGGTACACCTCTTGACTTCCCCAAATCCATAGTTTACTGATATACTTCCTCTGAGAGATCTTGACCTGACTGTCAGACCTTGCTACCTGCTCTGTTCTTGCTTACCAGACCATAACACTTCTTTAATTTGACTTCCAGAAAAGATACATCATGTCCTACGGATGTGTGGAATGGTCTTTGTTGCCATCAATGATAACACCAATGAAGCCACATAGTGTCTCTTGCCAACAATCTCCCCCTTTGGCATTGATGGAAACACTTAATGAAAAATGACTAAGTGTTATACTACACTCCCCCTTGGTTGATGCTCTGTTCTATTGTACACTTTACCGGAGCTCCCCTTTAGCTGGAGTCCACATTTTTCACTGCTTCTCACTCCCCCTTTGACATCAATGGCAAAGGGTGGGGTCCGCACACCAAAATTTTCAAAACTCAATCTATACTTAGTCGCATAAGTATATTATCCGGTTATACTTTACATATACTTTAGTATATTTGCAAAAGTATTCTTCAATTGTACAACTTCTGTCACCCAAATCAGCTTCATCCTATCCAAAATTGAGATGTGAACACTCAACAAGAATTCAAAAGCTTCTACCCTCTTCAGTTCTATCAGATCACTGGTCCGGGCTGTGGTTTGAGCATCATTTAGGGCCTCATGCATGGCCTCTAATTTAGGGATAATTATTCCTCTAAGTTCATCCAACCTACTTATTCTATTTTTCTTCTCCTTCTCAAGCTTCTTAATTTCATTCAAGACTGCAATAGTCTGACATTCTTGATTTATTATGGACATGGTAAGAGGATCAAAATTTTGAGATAGTTTTGTTAGTTTATTCTCCTGTTCATTCACTTTCTTCTCAATCTCTACTGTTACTTTGGACCATGATAGACAAAATTTATACATTTCCCCGCCATCTTTAAGAGCATTTTCTAAGCTCTTTATCCCTATATCCATATTTCTTCTATCATTCGATATTAGTCCTTGTACTTCAGAGTATCTCTTTTCTAAAAACTCCTTCCGGACTTTATCTTTTGTTGACTTCTCTAGGGAATCAAAATGTGTGCTAACACTATTTACTAGAGATTTGAGATTACCAGATGAAGAGGCTGAAAGATCTTTTTGGAAGGATGTCATTATCTTTTCAAACACACCGGAAGTAGCTTCTATAAGCTCACAGTCTTCCATGTGAGACTTCAGGAGTTTTTCTTTTGCCTTTGCTTGAGTGAAGGATGCTAGCTTCATGGTCTGAACCAAGGAGAGGGAATCAAAATTGAATGGACCTTGAAGTAGTTTCGGTTCATCAAATTCCATCATCTCTTTGGTCAAGAAATCTTTTACTGCTTCTGCTATGTCTCTTGCCAGTGACAGGGTTTTCTCCCCTTCTATAGCCTTACCACTGTCATCTACTTTTTCCTTCTCCTCTGCTTCTTGGCTGATCTTCTCTTTTACTCTTTCTTCTTCTTTGAATCTAGAGTTTGCAGGGGAAACCAAAGGAGTGATGTTTGCTTGTTCAAGAACCTCCTCTTTCGGAGCAGAGGAATCTAAGTCCTTATCTTTTTCTTCTCCTGTCTCCTTTACTTCTTCTGCCACTGTCTCATTAGATTCTTCTTCAACATCTATAGCCAAGGGATCATCACCCAAGTCCTCTATAACAGGAAGATTGAAGCTTTTAAAAGCATTTCAGAGAATCTCTTCTGTTTCTTTAGCCACTTTGTCTGTTTCTCCAAGCATAAGCTGATTCACTCTAGCTTTGCTCCGGAACTCATCCTTGCAATCTTTGAAAATCATATTCATTTGTTTCTGAGTGATTGAAGGATAGAGCTAAATGGTAATTTGCTCTCGGATTTCTAGATCTTTTGCTTGGGCATTGTTCTTCCTTATTTCAAGTTCCTTTTCTAAACTTTTAGGAATCAGAGATATAATTTCAATGAATGCTTTGTTGTAGATGTTTAGATACCTAACTGTGGCATCTTGCAATATCTTCTGATTAGTTTCATTATATTCATCATAGAATTCAATTATTGGTTGTAAGTTTCCATCCACAGTAACTGATTTGATGATATCATCAATGAGGAGAGTGGGTTTTTCAAAAAATTCCTCTGCCTTCTCTACAAATTCTTCTGTTACTTCTTCAGTAGAAAGTTCACTAGATGTTTTCTTCTTCTTCTTCATTTTCTTGACCTCTTCATTAGATTTAGTCTCTTCATCATCCTTTTGACTACCATAAGATCTTTAGGCCTTGGTCTTAGTTCTCTTCTCTCCTTTACCAGATGATTTTGCTTCCGGTTTTGATGCCTTTGAGCTCTTAGCAGTCGTAGGTGTAGATCTCTTAGAGGATCTGGTCCAGGAGGGGACTTCCACTGGAGCATCTTCTACTTTTTCTTTCTCTACCCTTTCTATCTTTTCTCTATTTGCATCAAGAGTATCTTTTAAAATTTCATGCTTCTTGGCAAACTCTTCTACTTCCCTCCTCACTTTTCTTTTTATTTCTAGCTATCTTAGTTCCACATGGATCTTCACACTTAATTCTTCAAAGGTTCCAAACCTTTCTGCCTTAGGATCCTTTGGCTGACTTAGCATGTGTTGAACATGCATCTCTACAATTTTCTCATCCACTTCATACCCCATTGGCATGATCCATACTATTCTTGGTTCTACTGCCTCCATCAGACATTGATCAGTGTCTACCATAAAGCACACTGTATTCTTGTATTTTTCAACTAGGGATTGGGGAATTCTTTCTCTAGCCTGCATCATGCCTTGGAAGTTTTTGAAATAACCCCATAGTGCTGTGTTTTGTGCCTTGGTATCACCAAGCCCATGCAAGTAATCTCTGATTTGAATTGCAACTGGTCTGTCATTCTACCATACCCAACCACTGGATCTGGGCAGCTCATTCATAAAGTAGAAGAATAGACACAGTATCAGTCCACCATACTTGAAAGAGTTCTTCTTGTCCTTCTTGATCTTTTGTAGATTTTCCATCAATTGGCTGAGAAGGAGTTCACAAAGATCATAATCTGTATTTTTTCTCAACATTTCATAGGCAGTGTAGATTGCTATTTCGGATATAGAATTTTCTCTACTGGAGTGATATATCTTGCAGCCAATAATCATGGAGGCAAACTTGATGTCTGGATCTGTTATATCCTCAACTGTCATTGCTCTTTTATCAAATCTAGATCCGGTAGCCTCACTCATAGTTTGATTCTTGACAGATTTGAGAGTAGGTATCCCACCGAATGAGAGTAGGCATCTTTTGTGATCTTGAATGGTCCACTCAACCACATGAAGTTATCATGCACCCTGCTCAAAACATACCAAACCCATTCATCTTCTGCAAAATAGGGGAAATGAATACATTGTGCAAAATGCTTGACCCAGATGGCTTTATACTGAGTTTTGATTTCAAATGAGTCATCAATCAAATGCTTGTGATAGATATCAACCAGCTTAGATTCCCCAAATTCTTCAATATTTGCATGAATATATGCCCTAACATCCTCTACATGCAAAACTCCATGCGAAATGCTTGAAAATGCGCCTAGGGGATCAACTCCTAGGGATTTATATGGATGTTTCTTGAATTTAGGACACGGCCTATCAGTGATCTTTACAACATTTAGTGTAGCCATCTTCGAAAAGATTTACAAAGAGATATTCAATAACAAAAAATACCTTTCACGCTTCTAGGGTTCGCGGAGTGAACAGAATTGATTATCTGGATGAATCAACTTCGGTGGTTGATCTTTAAGCAATTTGAGACAATTTGTTGTAGAGCAGCTTTTCTTTTCTTCTTGAATGAAAATGTACAAATGACGTGTGAATGAACCCTTTTATTTCTAAGAAAACCCTAATTCCCCATTGCAATAAATGTGCAACTTAAGTTATTCTGGTTGCCTTGTTCTCCATGTTTAGAGAGAAGTCTTTTCTGGATCACTAAGATGTATTTGGAGTTGTTCTCGGTGATTGATGACAATCTATCTTTCTTTCCCCGAACATTTGATCTATCCGCAGATCATGATACCTTAAATTTGAATTATACCAGATCTAACTGTGAAAATCCTGTTCTTACCGGTTAATTGTTAAACCGGATTGAACTCAGATGATTTAACTTCTTCAAATTCTTTGTGGATCTTTCAAATCTTAACCAAGACTTCTTTTGATGTTTCTCTGAGAACCCTTTAATCTGCAACCTTTCATGTGCCAAATTTAGGCACTAATTGACTGGCTGGGGGAATTTGTTTTTCTTAGTGACTCCCCCTGAGCCAGAGCTCATCTATTCAATTTTTGGAAGGATTATCAGCACCAGATTCTAGTGCGGATCCATCCCCAACATTCTCTATGCTTCTCTTCACCCAAATCTTATTCATCTCTCTTTGAATTTCATCCACGTTCACTTTTCGTTTTCCTTTGTGTTGGTTATGATTATGCTGTTCCAGACCCCTTTTGTCTTGATTCCTATTTCTACAGAATTTGGCACTATGACTAAATCTATTGCAATTGTAGCAAACAACATTTCTTTGCATATTTGACTGATATCCTCTTGATCTACATTGATTAGCCAAATGTCCCATTCTATTGCATGCAAAGCATCTACCATTGAATGAATTGTTCATTTGCATGTTTCTACACTCATGGGATTTGTGACCATACCTTTTGCAATTGAAGTATTGTCCGGAGAAGGATGTATTAGTCTGATTTATTCTTCTTCTGCATTGATTTGCTTTATGACCAAAGTTTTTGCAGTTGTGGCAATATCCATTGAAAGATGGATATCTTTGAGCATTTGATTGCCTTACCGGAGATCTTCTAGGCCTGTTTCTTGGATTTTCTAATCTGGAGTTCTTCTGACCGGATCCAGAGCTTTCACCTATTTCATACCCCAAGCCTTGCTTGTCATCTACCCTCTTCTAGCTTTGAAGAAGAACTTCAAGTTGAGCAGAGCTTATCTTGAATTTCTCTTTGTATTCATTTGTTGTTTGAAGATCTCTTTTTAGAGTGACAATCTGATTCTCAAGTTGATCTTCATTATCTCTTGCTTCTTAAAGGTCAGATTCTAGATGTCTGATTATTCTATCCATTTTATGGCAGTCTTCTAATTTCTCCTTGAGAGATTGTCTTAGATCATCTTCAATTTTTCTTTTCTCTTCAATTTCTTGGGTGAATTTCATAACTCCTGATTCCATTTCATGTCTTACCATAATGATCTCTTTTGACAACTTTTCACATAGCTTGGTCTTCTCCTTCAGGTCTTCATTTGTATCATTTGCTTCACCTTGACTTGCCAATTGTTGAAGTAGATTCTTTCTCTTTTTCATAGAGATACTCAGTTTCCCTTTTAGTTCATTTATGAAGTCATCAGCATGTTTGAGTCTTTCCTTCAATTCATTGACTTCAGAGTTGGATTGCTCAAGATCATCTAAGGTAGACTGAAGTTGTTCCCTCATACCATATGCATCCATTTGAATTCCCAGATCTTCCTCAAGTTGTTAGGCTCTATTTGGAGGCACTTGGCTCTGATACCAATTGTTGATAACTGAGAGGGGGGGTGAGTCAGTTATCTTAATTACTTCAACTTTATTATCTATTAATACAACATCAAATCATATAAGAAATCATAACCATGAAATAGAAATAACATCAGTACACATGACACAATGATTTTGACATGGAAAACCCTGTTAAGGGAAAAACCACGGGGTGATTAACCCAAGATTGTATTCTCTGTTAGAAGAATAAGATAGTACAAAATGGCACTTGCCAATTAGGGCTCACTGCCTGAGCACACTACTTACAAGAGGCTTACTGCCTACAAGAGACTTACTGTCTACAAGATATAAGGTGATAAGAAACTTGAACTGATGAGAAGCATCCACACATGCTGAGGTTCAGTTCTGGTTAGGCTCAATACACTGATCTGCTGCACTTCATTCTTCCTCTTCTTTGCTGCTACTGTCCTGTCACATTCCGGACCTGTCTTACTGCCTTCACACTGCTCTTCTACTTTTCTTCATACTTTTCCACACACAACACTTGTTCACATCCAAATCCATCTGGTATATATATCCGCACCAATGATTTCAACACCTTTCTAGTCGGCATCTAGAATAGTCAATATTTTTCTCAACTCTGAACTGTTGGCCATATCTTTGCATACCAAGTAATGCAGATCAAGCAGATGCTTGTAGAATTCATCAATCATGTTGGCCAAATAATGAATAATACCTTAGGTAACTTAATCACCAACAATATCATATCCAGATTAAGGTCTGATGCTCTGCTGGTTAGGTCTTCCTCTGTCTACTCTGCCAATCAGGAACCCATCACTTAAGTGCTCATAACTCTTCACACTTCTATCACCGGAGGCTAAATCCTTGGAATATATCAGTCAAGGTATGCCTCTTGACTTCCCCAAATCCATACTTTACTGAGATACTTCCTTTGAGAGATCCGAACCTGACTATCAGACCTTGTTGCCTGCTCTGTTCTTGCTTACCAGACCATAACACTTCTTTAATCTAACTTCCGGAAAAGATACATCATGTCCTGCGGATGTGTGGAATGGTCTTTGTTTCCATCAATGACAACACCAATGAAGCCACATAGTGTCTCTTTCCAACAAAATGAGCCTCCTATGAAAAACATATCACGTGCTTTTCTACCTACTTTCAAGGGAAAAACATCTGAAGATCCACACCAGTTCCTATAAGAGTTCAAAGTTCTCTGTCAAACTTATGACTATGCTACTGATAACCAGAAGCTGAAACTTTTTCCTTCCACTCTCAAGGAGTTAGCTTTAAGATGGTTCATGGGCTTGGCAGCAGACTCTATCACCATATGGGATGATATGGAAATAGTTTTTCTTGATAAATATCAAGATTACTATAGAGTCAGGGATCAGAAAGATGAACTCTTTCGCATGAAACAAATGGCAGAGGAGAACTTAGAAGACCATGCGGATAGATTCTTATTTGTTCATAGGAGGTGTGGAAACAATCTAGATGAGGAACTAAGCAAGACCATCTTTCTAAAAGGGATTGATGATGACAACAGAGAAGCATTAAATCTAATGGGTAAGGGGGACATTAATAAGTAAACTTTTGAAGAAATTATAGAAGTTTGCAGAAACTATTCTCATACAAGAGCGGGCAAAAGAATTTTAAAAAGGGGTAGTAACAGTGATGTTACGAAAGTGATGGAGGAACTAGCAAATCTTAAAATTGACATCCTACTTCATTTAAACACTACCTTGGATGGCATGCAGGCTAGTAAAAAGAATACTGAACCCTTATCTATTTATTGCCCTCGTTGTAGAGAAAAACATCCACTTAGGGAATGCCCTTTAAATAGGACCGAGTTGTGTAAAATCTGTGAGAAAAATCATTCCACCAATGAATGTGGCCTACTCCCTGAGATTAAAAATAGACTGAAAAAGGTTCCAGTAGATGAGGAAGAGCTGAATTTTATTGGTCAGAAACAACCTACTTATAGATTTAATCAGTTTCAAAATCAATATGCTCCAAGAGGGAACTCTAATAATGGACCTTGGGGAATGTAAATGCCAATGCAGTGGGGTTCATGGCCTTAGCAAGATTGGACAAATCAATCTTGGTCCAATCCACAATGGTCAAATCAATAGCAGTATCAACAACAATGGGCTCCTCAATACAACCAAGGGATGAGAAGATTTGGAAACCAACCTTAGGCCTTACATCCAGGACCTTCACAGCCTGCGAATACAAATCCCAATGAGCAAGTAAACCAACCATCAATGCCTGCACAACCGGTTCCAAACCCCAAGAACAATAGACCACAACAACAGTTGTACAATACCGATCCAAATACAGTAACACTGAATGTGGTAGAGATCAATGATATCCAACTCAGATCCAAAAATGTGCCTATAACTATACCTATTGAGGAAGTCATCGAAGAAGAAGAAGTGAATCCTAAAGATGATACACAACAGTCCAATAAAAAGGATAAGGCAAAAGAAACAGAAGATATTTTGAAGGAGACCCCTGTTCCATTCTCAGAATGGTTGAAAAAGACCCCTCCACAATCTATGGAAAACCAACCTTCACATGATGACTCCCAATTAATTAGGGAACTTAGGAAAATGCACATTGAAGTTCCTTTGTTACAAGCAATAAAAGAGATCTCTGAGAGAAATCAAACTATTAAAAGTTTGTGTCTAAAACTTCCAGGAAGAAAAAGGAAATTGCCCAACACTATCCAAGTTGAAGGAAAACTTGCGGATGTTCTATCAGGCAAGTTGATTCCTCAAAATTATGGGGATCCTGGGAGCTCGGTCATAACGGTGCACATAAAAGGGGTGTCTGTTTCAAATTTTTTAATAGATTTGGGTGTTGCTATCAATGTAATGACGTTAGAAACTGTAGAAGCTTTGACATTAAAACACGTTCAACCAACTTCAACTATTTTACAACTTGCAGACCTATCTATTACCAAACCCAAATGAATTTTAGAGTACGTCATAGTCACCATTAACACTTGGGATTATTCAGTCGATTTCCTTATCCTACAAACAAGAAAAAATGATCAGTTTACCCAATAATCCTGGGAAGACCTTGGCTGGCTACAGTAGTAGCACTTATTAACTGTAGATCTGGAAGTATGACCATTTCAAATGGAAAAAGACTTAAAGAACTTTCTATCTATCCTCCAGCCAAACCATTTCTGCAATACGAAAATAAACCATGGATAGATGATTTGATAGATTCTGATGAAGAGGATGCCTCCTCGTTGGCAATGGTAACAATAGTAGAATACTTTGAAGAATGTAATAAGGAATATGAAGAAATAGAACCAAACATCGAAAACTCCATATACAATGCTACTCAGTAAGAGGTCTCTAGATGGCTCCAGAGAGACCCGAAAGGGTTCTTCAAAGCTTTTAATTGCCCATACTCTGAAGAGATTGCCTCTCATGTAAGTTACCAACAAGAAAAAACTCTCCACTAAGTCATACCTCACCTTTGTCCTTTAAACACATTGTTAAGTCCATATAAAGAACTTCTTTCTGTTCATATTGGCACAAAACAAATCCCAGTTCAAACCAACAAAGAACTTTCTATCAGCAGTTGGTTAACAGAAGGGGAAGAGATTCGATTGGAAAATTGTTGCAAAACCACACCTAGGCTTTTTCTTAGGAATACAAAGGAATGAAGGGAATCCATCCCAGCATTTGCACACACCATATTTACATTGAGGATGTACGACCTATTAGGAAACCACAATGAAGAATCAACCCAGCTCTGAAAGACATAGTGAAGGAAGAGATTGAGAAATTATTACAGGTAGGGTTCATTTATCCCATATTTGACAGTCAATGGGTATCGCCATTAGTAATAGTGCCCAAAAAGAATGGAAAATAACGAGTCTGCATAGATTACAGGGCACTAAACAAAGCTACAAAGAAGGATTATTTTCCACTCCCTTTCATTGACCAAATCCTAGACAACTTGGCTAGTAGTCGCTATTTCTCTTTCTTGGATAGTTTTAGTGGCTATAACCAGATCCAGGTAGCTCCAAAAGATTAGGATAAGACAATCTTCACCTATCCATGGGGGACATTTGCCTACAGAGTCTTTCCATTTAGGTTATGTAATGCACCAACCACGTTTCAACGTGTTGTTTTAGCAATATTTTCTTATCTAGCGAATACCTATGTTGAAGTCTATATGGACGACTTTACGATGCATGGTAAAACCTTTGATGAAGCCCTGAATAGTTTAAACAAGGTACTTGAAAGATGCAAAGAACACTAGCTATCTTTAAACCATGAAAAATGCTTTCTCATGATGACTGAGGGAATTGTACTTGGTCACCATATCTCATAGGAGGGATTGAAAGTGGACCCCAAGAAGATTGAAATCACAGTACAAATTCCTCCTCCTGAAACTCAAACTGAGGTGAGGAGTTTTCTGGGACATACTGGCTATTGCAAAAGGTTCATTGAAATTTTTATTTGAAAAGCTGACCCTATGTTCACTTTACTGAAGAAGGATTCCAAATTTAAGTGGACACAAGAATACCAACAGTCATTTGAGACCATCAAAAGTGCCCTCATAACCACTCTGGTGATAAAAGGATCAAACCGGAGAGAACCATTTCACACCCACACAGATGCTTCCAATCAGGCCATTGGGGCAATCTTAGGACAATTGAGTGAGTCTGGAGGTATGCATGCAATATATTACATCAACAAGAACTTGAACCTGGCTAAGAAAAATTACACAACAACTGAAAAAGAATTTTTGGCAGTAGTCTATGCTATCAACAAATTTCACCACTACATCACAGGCTATAAAATCTTCATACACACTGATCATGCATCCATAAGGTATCTGATGAATAAAGCTATAGTTGGTGGTAGAATTATCAGATGGTTAATATTATTGCAAGAATTTGACATAACTATTATTGATAAACCAGGCAAAGATAATGTTGTTACTGACTTCTTGTCTAGATTGAATGTGCAAGGAAATAACAAACCAGTGGATGATACATTTCCTAATGAACATTTGTTCTCCATCTCTATACAATCTCCATGGTTTGCTGATCTGGCTAATTATCTAGTTTCAGGAAAATGCCCACAACATTTCAACTTGAAAGAAATTAGACGGCTAGTTCGGGAGAGCTCTAGATACAAGTGGGTAAATGGTCTTCTGTTTAAAAATTATCCTGATCATGTATTACGTTAGTGTGTGCAGGAAATAGAGGTGTATGACATAATCCATGCATGCCATGATGAACCTTCTGGAGGACACTTTTTAGCCATTAGAATGGGGCAAAAAATCCTAGGAGCTGGATATTTTTGGCCAACAATGACCAAAGATATTCACCAATATGTCAAGCGATGCGATTAGTGTCAACGAATGGGATGTCCAACTTTCACCACAGAGATGCCCCTCCATCCCCAAGTGGCTTTAGAGCCATTTGAAAAATGGTGGATAGACTTTGTCGGACCAATTGACCCACCATCCAAAGGAAATAACTATATACTGGTATGCATAGATTATGCCACCAAATGGGTTGAAGCAAAAGCACTACCGATAGCAAAAGAGGAGAAAGTTGAAGATTTCCTGTACAAACATATCTTGCAATGGTATGGAGCACCCATAACTCTTGTCTCCGATCAAGGACCACAGTTTATGTCTGCCATGATCAAAGAATTCCTAGAAAGATATCAGATCACTCATAGAAAATCTTCTCCATATCATCCACAGAGCAATGGTCAAGTTGAAGTCACAAACAGAGAATTAGAGAATATTCTCAGCAAAACTATCTCAAGCAGGAGGATAGATTGGGCCAATAGAATGACAGAAACTGTTTGGGCTTATAATACTACCTAGAGATCAATAACTAACTTCACTCCATATGAGTTAGTTTATGGAAAGCACCCAGTGCTACCCATCGAATATGAGATAGAAACATTAAGGATAGTACTTGAAGTCAGCATTGATTTGACTGAGGCTCAGCAACAAAGGGTGTTACAGTTAACTAGACTAGATGAGATGAGAATGGAAGCACTTTAGCATACCGAATTAATCCAACAACAAAGGAAGGAATGGCATGACAAGCACATCATCAGTAGGCACTTCAAACAAGGAGATTGGGCCCTATTGTATGATTGTAAATATCAAGATCTAAAATGAAAACTACATACCGGATGGTTGGGGCCTTATGAAATTCAAGAAACTTTTAGCAATGGAGCTGTCCAGTTAGTTCCAATTAATGGAGATTGCAGAGTTTTTCTAGTCAATGGACATAGATTGAAGCTGTACCATAAACTAGCCTCCAAAGAAGAATTCTCTACCGAAATTCAGTCTCAAATAGAACATTTCTCTATGGAAGACCTTTCTTCCATGGGAATTGTACTCTAAATAACAATTCTTGAATGAATAAAGCAGTTGAGGTTGAAAACCAGAAATGGCGACCTTTCCTGTAAAAAAAAAATTGGGCAAATGTTGAAAACCAATAATGGCGGCTTTACCTAGAGGGAAGACTGAAAACCAATAATGGTGGTCTTTTCTTTGAAACTCCCTCCTTTTCTAATAAAAATCTTTTGCAGACTCTACAGATCTTTTTGTGATATAGCATGCTCCAGATGGCTCCAGATAGATCCAGATGGCTCCGGATAAATTCAGATGGCTTTGGATAGCTCCTAACGACTCCAGATGAAGACCAAGTGTATAGCACCAACTCAAATACCTACGGGTGCAAGACCAATGTGCGGCAGAAATTAATTCGGCAGAAAGATTGAAGTGATATAATCAAGGTCATGGGTACTATACCTAGGTATACTCTTTCCTCAAAACTTATATAATTATTTTAATGTGTATAGCTATGCCACATGTTTCAAAAAAGTAACATCATGTAGCTTCAACTTTTGGTAAACAAAGATCACAGTCATGACAATGATTGTGGATTGACATGTGGCAAGTTGATACTTGATTGCAGATGCTACGTATTCCTAAGAAAATCACAGTACTTGGTCATTAAGATGGGTGATCGTTAAATTATTGATAAGTAGGAGGTATTTTTCGCAGCATGTCAAATTATGATTTTATTTCAGGGTTTAACTGCGTAGTTTTTGAGTCAAACACATGACCCATATTTCATGAGTAGTGGTTCATATGAACCCATCTCTCATGTTAATGAATGGTCCACTTAGCACTCATTGCATCTAGGTGATGCACACAGGGGTGAAGCATCGGGACTTCCCAGGAGGTCACCCATCCTAGTACTACTCCAACTCAAGCACGCTTAACCATGGAGTTTCCCCCAAGATCAAGCCCACTAAGCTTGCTACCCCATTTGCAAAACCTTCAGCAAGTGTTGTACCTTATGAACCATTCATTATAGAGCCCCTTTAGCTCATCAATTGATAAGTAGGAGGTATTTTTCGCAGCATGTCAAATTATGATTTTATTTCAAGGTTTAACTGCGTAGTTTTTGAGTCAAACACATGACCCATATTTCATGAGTAGTGGTTCACATGAACCCATCTCTCATGTTAATGAATGGTCCACTTAGCACTCATTGCATCTAGGTGATGCACACAGGGGTGAAGCATCGGGACTTCCCGGGAGGTCACCCATCCCAGTACTACTCCAACTCAAGCGCGCTTAACCATGGAGTTTCCCCCAAGATCAAGCCCACTTAGCTTGCTACCCCATTTGCAAAACCTTCAGCAAGTGTTGTGCCTTATGAACCATTCATTATAGAGCCCCTTTAGCTCATCAATTGATAAGTAGGAGGTATTTTTCGTAGCATGTCAAATTATGATTTTATTTCAAGGTTTAATTGCATAGTTTTTGAGTCAAACATGACCCATATTTCATGAGTAGTGGTTCACATGAACCCATCTCTCATGTTAATGAATGGTCCACTTAGCACTCATTGCATCTAGGTGATGCACACAGGGGTGAAGAATCGTAACTTCCCGGGAGGTCATCCATCCCAGTACTACTCCAACTCAAGCGCGCTTAACCATGGAGTTTCCCCCAAGATCAAGCCCACTTAGCTTGCTACCCCATTTGCAAAACCTTCAGCAAGTGTTGTGCCTTATGAACCATTCATTATAGAGCCCCTTTAGCTCATCAATTGATAAGTAGGAGGTATTTTTCGTAGCATGTCAAATTATGATTTTATTTCAGGGTTTAATTGCGTAGTTTTTGAGTCAAACACATGACCCATATTTCATGAGTAGTGGTTCACATGAACCCATCTCTCATGTTAATGAATGGTCCACTTAGCACTCATTGCATCTAGGTGATGCACACAGGGGTGAAGCATCGGGACTTCCTGGGAGGTCACCCATCCCAGTACTACTCCAACTCAAGTGCGCTTAACCATGGAGTTTCCCCCAAGATCAAGCCCACTTAGCTTGCTACCCCATTTGCAAAACCTTCAGCAAGTGTTGTGCCTTATGAACCATTCATTATAGAGCCCCTTTAGCTCATCAATTGATAAGTAGGAGGTATTTTTCACAGCATGTCAAATTATGATTTTATTTCAGGGTTTAATTGCGTAGTTTTTGAGTCAAACACATGACCCATATTTCATGAGTAGTGGTTCACATGAACCCATCTCTCATGTTAATGAATGGTCCACTTAGCACTCATTGCATCTAGGTGATGCACACAGGGGTGAAGCATCGGGACTTCCCGGGAGGTCATCCATCCCAATACTACTCCAACTCAAGCGCGCTTAACCATGGAGTTTCCCCCAAGATCAAGCCCACTTAGATTGCTACCCCATTTGCAAAACTTTCAGCAAGTGTTGTGCCTTATGAACCATTCATTATAGAGCCCCTTTAGCTCATCAATTGATAAGTAGGAGGTATTTTTTCACAGCATGTCAAATTATGATTTTATTTCAGGGTTTAACTGCGTAGTTTTTGAGTCAAACACATGACCCATATTTCATGAGTAGTGGTTCACATGAACCCATCTCTCATGTTAATGAATGGTCCACTTAGCACTCATTGCATCTAGGTGATGCACACAGGGGTGAAGCATCGGGACTTCCCGGGAGGTCACCCATCCCAGTACTACTCCAACTCAAGCGCGCTTAACCATGGAGTTTCCCCCAAGATCAAGCCCACTTAGCTTGCTACCCCATTTGCAAAACCTTCAGCAAGTGTTGTGCCTTATGAACCATTCATTATAGAGCCCCTTTAGCTCATCAATTGATAAGTAGGAGGTATTTTTCACAGCATGTCATTTAACTGCGTAGTTTTTTAGTCAAACACATGACCCATATTTCATGAGTAGTGGTTCACATGAACCCATCTCTCATGTTAATGAATGGTCCACTTAGCACTCATTGCATCTAGGTGATGCACATAGGGGTGAAGCATCGGGACTTCCCGGGAGGTCACCCATCCCAGTACTACTCCAACTCAGGCGCGCTTAACCATGGAGTTTCCCCCAAGATCAAGCCCACTTAGCTTGCTACCTCATTTGCAAAACCTTCAGCAAGTGTTGTGCCTTATGAACCATTCATTATAGAGCCCCTTTAGCTCATCAATTGATAAGTAGGAGGTATTTTTCGCAGCATGTCATTTAACTGCATAGTTTTTGAGTCAAACACATGACCCATATTTCATGAGTAGTGGTTCACATGAACCCATCTCTCATGTTAATGAATGGTCCACTTAGCACTCATTGCATCTAGGTGATTCACATAGGGGTGAAGCATCGGGACTTCCCAGGAGGTCACCCATCCCAGTACTACTCCAACTCAAGCGCGCTTAACCATGGAGTTTCCCCCAAGATCAAGCCCACTTTGTAAAATGTAATAAAAATGTAATAAAAGCCCAATTTGTAAAATCATAATGAAAGTAATGATGACCAATTAAGAGGGAAGTACATCTGAATGAACATAAAGCCGTAGTGGAATGGCGTCAGCTCTAAAAATGCATAGAAGGCAATTAAGATGGCGGATCTAAAAATTTTTTGCATGCGCCACCCTATGGTAACACTCTGAAGTATCCGCCATGATTACCAAAAAGACAGCAGGAACAAGTGCCAACTTGCATGTAATTATTTCTTCCAGCGAATCTATATATTGCAACTCATACTTCAATAGCTTCCTTCTTTGCCGGACCGAAATAAAGACAAACTTCAATAAACCAAGTTGCAGTATAGACCCCCCTTGCTCTGTATTGAATTCCTTCAAACCAGAGTGGCAGGCAGAGAAAATAATTACTAGATATGGGGCATAAATGGAAGGTAGAACCAGAGAATGCAATCATCGATGACGCCAGTGCTCAAATTTTCCAGTAGGCGGGATGGCTCGAGTTCTTGCAAAAGTTTGAGGGTTTCGAGGTGGAATTAGTCCAAGAATTTGTCAAGAATTTTCATAGAATATTCACAACTCTAAGAGGGGTAAGGATTTCAATCAACTCTACTATCATTAGTCAAATTTCTGGAATAGCTATAGTAGGAGTTGATTTATTTTCCACTAAACCCTCATATGAGGAGTTAATTTAGAACTTTCATGTCACTCCTGAGCCCTTGCCTAGATACATTGTTAGCAAAGGTGCCACAAAAGGTATCGATAAGAATAGTCTTCCGGATCCTTGGAAGATTGTAGTCCTATGGGTTATGAAGTTCTTTACCTGTGATGGCCAATACGGGACTGTACTCGGCCCTAGAATGAGATTAATTACCCACCTCAGGCATGGTTCCAATAATCCACAATTTTTGGTAAACATTCTTGCCTTTTTACACACTACATTGGTCAATATGCTAACAAAACAGAAGAGCGGAGAGGGCTCGGTTAGCCATACAGGATTAATTCATTTGATTATGAAACACCATTTCATACAGTAAAAAGATGGGTAGAGAAAATAGGAGGACTTTTTGGCTTTGACGCCAAAGAAGAAAAGAACAAAGCACTCCTTTGCTATGTCTATATCTAGTGAATCCATTGCCATGTCTTCAATTCCTTCCAAGGTTTGCTTCAAAAGGCTCCGCAAAGGTGTAGAGCATCCGCACCAACAACGTGAAGCAGCATCCTCTGGACCTGCGCAAATTAGACACTCTCACACTTTTGTTATTTCTTCAGATGATGAAGATGTTGAAGTAGTCCCCATTGCTCTGACAAGTCAGTAGGGCAGTCCACAAGAAATGTGAGAAATAAATGAGGAGAGTGGCGGAGATGATATTCCACAAAAGGTACATGAAACAATTGAGGAAGGTGGTGGTAGTGGCATTCCAGCGGTAGATGAGCATAATGCCTCAGAAGCTCTGGAGAACGAACCATTGCAACATGGGCATAGGCAAGGCAAACAGGTCATGACAGAGAGCTCCAGTTCTAAGGATACCATGGTATAGGATACTCGACATGCCCTTGACCTTCAAAGATTGAATTTGAGCTAAAGCAATGTAAAGCACAGTTGGCAGCTTTGTCCCAGCAAGTAAAGGCAAAAAATGAGGAGCTGGTGGTAGAAAGGGTTAAGGCCATTGGGGAAAAAGAAGAAAAGGAAAAAGAAATTTCTTCTTTAAAAAAGGATGTGGATAATTAGGTAGGCATGATTACCCAAAAGGACAAGCAAATTGCCAGGCTGAGACAGATTGCTGCCCAACAAACCCCTGCCACCACATCCTTAAATATTTATGAACAAAATCTGCAGTTAACTGGAGATAATAGACAACTCAGAGGTGAAATTACAAAGCTCTGGAGAGTGATGGAGACCTTAAGGCAAGAGAAAGTAAGGGTAGAGAAAAATCTGGCTCTCGCTTGTGAAACAGGGGAAACTCTATTAGCACAATAGACACTCTCATGTGTGTATGCTCTTTTTCTAAGAGAACAATTTTTGAGATGGAAACTACTGCACATTAGCTGCAATTTGCCCTTTGATTTTGAAAATGAAAAAGAATTTGTTGAATGTTACCTTCAAAATCCTCTAGATCAGAAGAACCTTCTCTGTGAATTTTTCCAACATGGCCACATTCTAGGCCATGTAGATACTTCCATGCTAAATTTTTATATAGGGGAACTCCAAATCTGGAGTTATCTGTCCCTATTAAGAAACAACAGATTATGGGAAGATAGAATGGAGGAGTATGAAACTACTGCTGGGTCAATTGGCCTACTAATGAGGCATGAATGCCCAAAGACTACATGGTTCAGAAACACTTTCAGGGAAAATGTGTATAGGCAGGGTATCATGGGCCAATATATATAAAATTTGAACTCTTGTATTATAGATTTCTTTGTCGTTGCATATCACCTTCCCAATGCCACCACGTCAAGCTGTAGAGCATGGTTTGAAACACTTCCCAATGTGCTAAAAAGATGAAAACTAGTTTCCCTTGCTAACATACGATGGATGACTGCAAGAGTTAGGAACCTCATTCCAATTATTCGTCAAAAGTAACAAAATTGGATTGGAATGAGGTTTAGACCCCCACTGTTACTCATGCCAGTACTTAGGCTTAGCCATCCTCAAGGTGAGCCAATGCCACCGGAAAAATTCAGCAAATGGCACAACAGGATTCAGGAAATTGATGGGTTCCATCCTAAGGGCAGACAATTGTTCCAGTACGACAATGACGACTATAACTGTAGAACAATTATGGAAGGGAAAAACATTCTGGATGGGGTAGGACAGTAATGGTCATGAGGGCATGGTAGAAGCTAAGTAGGGAGGAAATGATGAGCCAAATGATTGACTCATTTAATTATCAATATTTTCATGCTTTGATAAACTTTTAAAAAACATATTGGCATATAAATACATATTATTATAATTATATTTGTCTTGAGAATTGATTTTGCTTATGTTTTGTTTCCATTACATCTTGATGAAATATCTTTAATATTGATGCTTGAATGATGTTTTCTATGTGCATATCTCATAATTTGTGGTATAAGTTGTGGATGTTCAATACAAGTTACAGCAGTTGAACTTCAGCTAAACTCTAGATAGCTCCGAAGGATAATACTTCCTAAGCATTATCCTCCCCTAAGTCGATGATTTCCAGCAAACGCTCGTAAAGACCCTCTAAGCCCTGCAACATGCCTAATCAACACATCAAATCCTTTGCATAGCTTTAATTACACCGCCATATCACTAAACTTAGTGACCCATATATTCAATGGCAAATGTCAGCTCTAACTATCATTATCACCTGGGCGCACCACTATTTTTGGGGAACTCATGGAGTTTGCCCGACTAATTGCTTTACTTAGATTGTGGATCTAGAGTTTCTTGCAACTGATTGTGTAGTTAAGTAAATAATATAGCTGGCTGTTCTAGCTCCAGTTCATAGGAAATTAGTTAGTAGTTAGATTTACTTTTCAATAAGCATGCAACTGGCTATTCCAGTTCACTGCAGTTAGACTCGCAATTAGCATTCCTTTTTCAATAAGGCTTGATTGTATAAGTAGAGGAGCCATTGCACCTTATTAGAGTTAGTTCATGTTTTTCCATCAGTTAGTTGTTCATCGTAGTTTGTTTTTAGCAGAAGAAAACTTCTGAGTTTAGGCATGTATGTTCTTTAAATCTGAATAAAATACAAAGGAAGGGAGATTTCTTTTGAAAGAAGTTGTTGATCAAAAAAGGATCGTCTCCAGCTAGGAAAGTAGGGCCCACTTCCCCATCTTGGAGGAGATCTCTCGGTATTCTGTCTGTATCATTTTACTTCTATTAATTTCATTATAGCAAAGTGTTATCTGTGTTATTTTTCTATCATGTGTTCTCACCTGTAGGTTTATTTTTCCAAAAATAGAAAATTATAAAAAAATTAGATTTGTTATCTCCTTAAGCATTGTGATGTTTAGAGTATTGCATGTCTGAGAAGAAACAATAGGTTTCCTTTTTGTTCATCTCTTATTTTTCGTAAGTGTGTTCATTTCTAGCAATTAGATTAAACTCCCATTTCAGCACGTGTTTGTTTCAAAGCAATTAGATTAATGTTTATTTCAGCAAATGTTAGAATAGTTTCTTTTTTTCAAGCAAGAGTGTTTCTTTTCAAGCAATGTAAGGTAGTTATTTTATGAGCAAGAAGATCAAAACTACAACCGTGTGAGGATCACCAAACCATTCTTTGGTCCTCAACCATCCTATAAAGGAAACCCCCCAACAAACAGTCTTATTGCAGATCGCTCCAGACACCTCCGGATTGATAAAAAGTAAGTGATAATGTATTAACAAAGCCTACTTTGACCTCATCACCAACTATGCCACATGGCATTCCCCCTCAGATCTGTCATGCCCACATTTCCCATGCGGTCATGACACACAACACACTTGTCATGTCCACATTTGACATGTGGTCATGACACGAAATACAAAAAACTTTTCTACCTATCCCTAGGAACCCCCTCGCATGCATCTGCGTGCTTGGTGGCAATACACATGAGGCATAAACATGTCAAACATAATTTGGGGGAATGTGTTATCCTACGCTGTCCCCTGCAAGATGAAAGTCGTCTAGGGGGTATGCGACGTGAAGTGTGCTGCTTTTAGGGTTAGAACAATTTTAATTCAAATCCTAGGTTTCCTAGGTGAGAATGTGATTTCGTCAGATTCAAAACCAACTCCTAAATCAATACAAAGGTGAAAATAAAAAAATTAAAAGATGGAAATAAATGGCATGATGGATGCATGATAAAATAGAGTGATAAAAAGAAGGTCAATAAAATGACATAAAAATAAAACCCTAAAATCTAGGAAAAATTTGACAACATAATGCGTTTTTGATAAATGAAATAAATATTTAAAAAAAGAAAGAATTCAAGGAAGAAATTATCCAAAAATTAAAACAAATAAACATAAAGAAAAATTAATAAATTTCCAAAGTCAAGTAATTTAACCAATCAACAAATTTATTAATTTTTAAAAATAAGTAAACGTCCAGTTAAACACGATACTTAAGTCCATTAATAAATATAATCTGACAATTACATTTATTAAATGACTTAAGTTAAAATAATTAAATGGAGGATAAAATAAAATATCCCCCCGGAATAAAGTTGATTAAAATAAAATTAAATCCATTTAAAGGTTTCCCCACTGCAATTATTTAAAATGCACTAAGATAATAAAATAAAAACTCCCAAATAAATAAATAATTCACTAAGGGATAGAGAATCCCATCAAAATAAAAACAACCCACCCCACAAAATAAATTACACAAGAAAAATAAAATCCAACCCCAAAATTAAAACTAGACAACTAAAAGGAAGCACAAGAAGTCCATAATTTAAAAAGGGGTTTAAAATCAAAAGTGGAGGGAACTTGGATTCCCATGCACATGTGAGGAAAATATAATGGAGTAAATTAAAATAAAAACTCCTAATTTCCTACACAACCTCCAAGTTAGCCCTAACTCCAAATTAAAATATTCTCTCAAATGGAAGCCCTAATCTATTATTTTATTATTTTCTTTTTGGCAAAACCCTAACATGTTATTTTATTTTGTTTTCTCATTACTTTTCTTTTCTCCTTTCTTGTTTTCTTTTCTCTCTTATTTTGTGATAGGGAGGATTCTAGGCTGCCTGCTCTGCGTCCTGTAGGTGTACAAGACTATTTGACAACACTAGCCTCCCTACCAATTCAAAGTGCTAACAGACATCTTTCTACACAAAAATGTCAGCTAAAAATCCTCAACTCTTTGTAGAGATGGAAAACTCTGTTTCTCTACTTGGTGTGGGACACATACCTTATCCTCACTACTTCCAAGATACTACCTCAATGGCACATAACTTTTCTGAGCCCGTTGCCCACCCTTCTCTCTCTGTTCAAGGGTCTGGACTGCTTGGTGCTCACTTTCTTCCTCTCTGTTTTCCACCCTTGCAAGTCTATTTACCTACTTCTCTAACTAGCCAGACTCCTTACTGAGCTCGCCTAGAACAAACATGCATTGCCTCTAATGGACAATCCGACCACCCCACAAAAGAAAAACAAACAAAAGGCATGGCTCTACTTGATGACCTCCATACTGTACAGAGGAACTCGAGGAACATCAATGCAGAGTCATGGTTTGCAAAAGAAAACAAAATTGCAGAAAAAGAAATGACTAATCTACTTCAGAATAACAAACTGAAAACAGAATAGCAATACACAGATTGATTGAACTGCTGTATTTGATTTTTATTCAAAAATTGTTCTTACATCAAAAATGCTTCTCACATCAAAATTCCCTTCTTCGATTCTTCTGCTGAACTCTCTACAGAAAGAATGCTATATCATAAATACTTGCTCACGTCCGTTACAGGATGGTTCAGTTACCAGACGGTTTGTATTCTAACTGCCAGTTTAATTCTACATTTTCTTGACTGTCAGCCAGACTCACCATGATGTCTCTCCGACATATTCTATCGGCAAAACTGATGACTATCGGCCTAGCCTTAATTCCCTCCGCCGATGGACCATTTCTCTCCATCGACTAAAGCATTCATCGCTCAGACATTACATTGTCGGCGTAGCTTTTCCTTGGTTTGCCGATATGCATTGTTACTCCGATGGACCTAACAACCCCTTTGGTGAGACCACATTCTATTGGCAAACTTCACATTTGTCCCGCCGATATCTTTGGTCATGCCGATGTCCTTTCTATCAGCGTAACTTTTCCTTTTTTTCACCCTGATACATACTTCTTTCGCTGAACCATTGAACCTTAACAGCGTGGTTCAATCACAAGGTTCAACTGTGAGGTTCAACCTCCAAAAAAATGACTGACGATTTCAACTCCACCATTCAATATGAATGAACCCGTTGAACCATTGAACTTCAACAGCGAGGTTCAACTGCGGGGTTCAACGAAGAGTTTCAACGGCATGGTTCAACCGTTGAACAAATGCCAAACACCTTCATATACATTCTTTGACTTGAATTTTCACTTGGCTCAAAGGCCAATCAAAAACAAAATGCTTCTCCCGCCAATGCATTTTTAGAAAACTAGAAAAACTCCTAAGGCAAAACTACATGCTGCAAACTCAAAATTGACAAATAAAAAAAAAACTATGTACGGCTGCATTGAGCCTTTGGTGCTTCTGCACCATACTCCCCCTGTGCAGAAAGAAACTAGGTCACCTCCGGTGACAATGAGGTAAAATCAATGCCCCTCTTTTTGAATTTGGACTCTGCAACCCAGGTAGCTTCTGCTTCAGGCAACTTCTTCCATTTGACCAAATGCTCCATGTAGACACCATGTCGGATTTGCTTCTGTACTCTTGAATCCAGTATTCTTTCTGCCTATAGTTTGGGTTGTAATGGCAAAGTCACATCTATTGCTGTCTGTTCCTTCTCTAAAATGGATCCATTTGATGCTGACTGAGGACCCCTGTATTGCACCAGGTCTTGGACATTAAACACTGGTGAGATTGCTAAATCTTCTGGCAATTCAATTCTGTAGGCATTATTTCCATACTTGTTCAGGATTCTGCAAGGACCAATTCTCCTCATCTGCAGTTTGGTTGGCATTCCCTTCTGTATTCTGGCTTTGTTCAAGTGCACCATAACCAGATCACCAACCTCAAACTGAATATCCCTTCTGTGGGCATCTACTCTGTCCTTGATCTTCTGTGTGTTCTCTGTCAAAGTTTTCTTCACTTGCTCATGCACTTCTTTCATGGATTGTGCAAAATCCTCTGCATGACCAAAGATATCGGTGGCACAAATGTGAAGTTTGCTGATAGAATGTGGTCTCACCGAAGGGGTTGTTAGGTCCATCGGAGTAACAATGCATATCGGCAAACCAAGGAAAAGCTACGCCAACAATGTAATGTCTGAGCGATGAATGCTTTAGCTGACGGAGAGAAATGGTCCATCGGCGGAGGGAATTAAGGCTAGGCCAATAGTCATCAGTTTTGCCGATAGAATATGTCAGAGAGACATCATGGTGAGTCTAGCTGACAGTCAAGAAAATGTAGAATTAAACCAGCAGTTAGAATACGAACCGTCTGGTAACTGAATCGTCCTGTAACGGACGTGAGCAAGTATTTATGATATAGCATTCTTTCTGTAGAGAGTTCAGCAGAAGAATCGAAGAAGGGAATTTTGATGTGAGAAGCATTTTTGATGTAAGAACAATTTTTGAATAAAAATCAAATACAGCAGTTCGTTTGTTATTCTGAAGTAGATTAGTCATTTCTTTTTCTGCAATTTTGTTTTCTTTTGCAAACCATGACTCTGCATTGATGTTCCTCGAGTTCCTCTGTACAATATGGAGGTCATCAAGCAGAGCCATGCCTTTTGTTTGTTTTTCTTTTGTGGGGTGGTCAGATTGTCTATTAGAGGCAATGCATGCTTGTTCTAGGTGAGCTCAGTAAGGAGTCCGGCTAGTTAGACAAGTAGGTAAATAGACTTGCAGGGGTGGAAAACAAAGAGGAAGAAAGTGAGCACCAAGTAGTCCAGACCCTTGAACAGAGAGAGAAGGGTGGGCAACGGGCTCAGAAAAGTTATGTGCCATTGAGGCAGTATCTTGGAAGCAGTGAGAATAAGGTATGTGTCCGACACCAAGTAGAGAAACAGAGTTTTCCATCTCTGCAAAGAGTTGAGGATTTTTAGCTGACATTTTTGTGTAGAAAGATGTCTGTTAGCACTTTGAATTGGTAGGGAGGCTAGTGTTGTCAAATAGTCTTGTACACCTACAGGACGCAGAGCAGGCTGCCTAGAATCCTCCCTATCAAATTGGTATCAGAGCAGTAAGATTTGGGTTATTCCTAGATAGGAATAGAAGAGTTGTATGTCATCACCGAGTTCAAGTGAGTCTATCAGTTCATCCAAGAAAATGGTGACTAATGCAGAGTTAGCAAAGAAGGTTGAGGATCAAGAAGAGGAGAATAGACTCCTACAAGAAAGACTAGCAGAAATGGAGAGTAAGCTGGGTTTAATGTTGCAAAAGACTGAAGAAGTCAGCCAGAGAGTTAAATATTCTGAGGATAAAGGGAAAGCTGTGTCTATAGAAGATGAAGAGCCCACACCTGATCCTAAGTTGGAAAAAGAACCATTCTTGAAAGCTTTGAAAGCAATGAGTGGCAAAACATTGGAAGGAGTACCACTTTTCAGTGGGAAAATGGACCCAGATTTGGTCATGGAGTGGATAGAAGGACTTGAAAATCACTTTGAATGTGATGGTGTAAGCAAGGCACAGAAAGTAAAGGTGGCCAAATCCAGACTCAGGGGAGCTGCCTTAACCTGGTGGAAATTTGTGCAGACTAAAAGAGCAAAAGAAGATAAGAAGCCCATAGCTACTTGGAAGGGAATGGTAACTAAAATCAAAGAAGCATATATGCCAGAAGATTATGAAATATAGCTGCACAGGAAGAGACAGAATCTCAGACAAAAGGAATTAGATGTCAGTGCATACACTGAAGAATTCCAAAAGCTATGCTTAAGGTCCAAAGTAATGGAGGATGAAAACATAAAGGTAGCAAGGTACCTTAACGGTCTGAAGTGGAATATACAAGAAGAAATCAGTTTGTTGTGTCCTACAACAGTGCACAAATGCTATCAGCTGGCACTGAAAGTGGAGGAAAAGAATAAGAGGAAACAAGACTCAAATAGCAGAGGAAGAGGAAGAGGTAGAGATAACAGAGGACACAGAGGAGGTTTTGGTGGAAGGAATGCTGACAATAGATCCCAAGCAGAATCCAAACTCACAGAGCAGAGTGGGGAGTCGAGTGGTAGAGGAAACCACAGAGGAAGAGGATCTAACAGAGGAAGGTCAGGAGGATCAGGCAGAGGATCTTATTTCACCAACATGAAGTGTTACAACTGTGGCAATCTAGGTCATCCAGCATATAGGTGTCCAGAAAAGGCCACATCCTCTTCTCAAGGAGGTGATAAGAGAAATCACTATGTCCAAGATAATGCATCCAGTAGCCAGTTACCTAAGGTCAATCTGAACTCAGAAGATGGAGAGAACCTGATGATAATGAGAACTTTGATGAAGGAACCAGTAAAATCTGAACCAAGCCAGAGGAGAGCACTTTTAAGAATTAAGTGCAAGATTTTGAATAAGGTATGTAAAATTATCATAGACTCAGGATCTACTGATAATATTATTTCTGATGAAGCAGTTAAGAAACTGAATTTGAAAAGAATTACTCATGCAAACCTATATAGAGTCACATGGTTGAATAAGGGTCAACATGTGGTAGTGAATGAACAAAGTTGGGTAGAGTTTAGTATAGGTGGCTATAAAGATAAGGTATTATGTGATATACTACCCATGGATGCATGCCATCTCTTATTGGGTAGACCATGGCAGTATGACCGAAAGGCAGTACATGATGGTGAGAAGAATGCCTATTCTTTTCAGAAAGATGGTGTCACCTATAAGATTCAGTCATTGGAGGATGAAGATGCAGTTCAGACAAAGAGTCCTAATATCTTGGTTGTGAGTGGAAAAGAGTTTCTGAGTACTCTTAAGGAGGATGGTATTATGCCATCATAGTAAAACCAAAAGAAGGACAGCAGGATAAGAAGACAGAGATTCCCAAAGAAGTGCAGCCTATACTGGAGAAGTATAAAGGCATAATCAGTGATGGTACATCAGCCACATTGCCTCCACGGAGAGCAATAAGCCATCAAATAGACCTGATTCCAAGGGCATCTTTGCCAAACAAGGCACCTTACAAGATGACTCCAGATCAGTACAAAGAGATTTCTAGGCAAGTGCAGGAGTTGCTAGATCAAGGATTGATCAGGAAAAGTATTAGTCCTTGTGCAGTGCCCACAGTGTTGGCAACCAAGAAGGGAGGATCATGGAGATTATGCACAGATGCCAGAGCCATAAACAAGATAACTATAAGGTATAGATTCCCAATTCCCAAAATTGAAGATCTCATGGACTGTATTGGAAAAGCAAAGTATTTCACCAAGATAGACCTAAAGAGTGGTTACCACCAAATAAGAATCAAGGAAGGAGATGAGTGGAAGACAGCCTTCAAGACCACAGAAGGACTGTATGAGTGGCTTGTTATGCCATTTGGTCTATCAAATGCACCCAGTACCTTTATGAGGCTCATGAATGAAGTCCTAAAGGATTACATTGGTAAATTTGTTGTTGTTTTTCTAGATGATATTCTAATTTTTAGTCAGACCAAGGAAGAACATCTAGAACATGTAAATACTGTTTTGCAAAAATTATATGATGAACAACTAACCATCAATCTGGAGAAGTGTGAATTCATGAAGCAAGAATTGGTATACCTTGGTTTTGTGGTGTCCCAGGGAGAATTGAAGATGGACAAGTCAAAGGTAGAGGCAATCTTGAGCTGGCCTAGAATCCTCCCTATCATTTTGCAGGTTGGAGATTTCCTCTACAATGGCTTGGTAGCCATGAAAGTACCTCACGGAGGTATATTTTCTAAGTATACACGGTCGGGTTATCTATTATTTTTTTATTTGATAAATAAATATATATATATATTTATATATATACATTTTGTGTATATATATATAAATATATATACCTATAGTTAAATCTAAAAATGTAAATATGGGTCTTCTTTTAAAAAAAAAAAATATACAGAGTGATATATATTATTTGGTAGGAAATAAAATTTATACAACAAAGAGAGTGAGGCAGAGTTTAAGGAGGGCTGTCGGCCATCACATTCTCTATCGCCACTGTGAGATTAACGGGGGTTGTGAAGTGTTGATGGCGAAGGGGGGTTAAGGGAATGGTGAAGGGGATTGGCACGAGGGAAGGGGTGTGGGGTGGAGGCTGTGCCTCCACCCACACCCACAGTAATTTCTATGGCCGCGGCGGGAGATGGGAGGGGGCTGGGATGGGTGTTGTCGCCCATCTCAGTCCCTCCACTTCTTTTTTTTTGTTTATATCTGCTGAACATAACACAGGCCCTACTAGGGTTCGGTCCTTTTTTTATATATTTCAAATGTGTAAAGGCCAATCAATATATATATATACACACACACACAGTTTTAAACAAAACAGTTTGCTCATCAAATCTAAAATATATATGCATTTTCTTTGTGTGTGTGTGTGTATATATATATATATATATATATTAATACATATCTACAGTGAAATAAAAAAATGAACAGCAAGTTTGGATTTGCCAAAAATAATATATATATATTCCCAATATATATATATTCCCCAATATATATATCTATATATATACATAAATATTTATATATATACATATTAAACTAACCTTCTCAATAACACTAAATTTAAAAACTATAGACTACTAATTTTCAGTTTTGTATCATAAAAATAATCCAGTAGCATCTCTTTTTTTTTTTTTGAAAATATAAATATACAGAAATACCTTTTTTTTTTATAAAATCTGTAAGGTAAGAAATAGAATTTCATTTAAAATTTCAACAACTTATTTTCACAATAGTATATTAGTAAACATGAAAATTTCAATGCAACATAACAGAAAACTATACATCTAGTTTCTCTTTTTTTTTTTTTTAGCATACACTAAAATTTATTCAGCAACACATGTTTTTTTGTAAAAAAATGACAGCAAGTGTATTTTCTCTTGCATTTCTGTTTTACTCAAAAACTCAACAACATAGAGTAGTAAACAACTTTTTTTTTTGAATAATCCAATAGAGTGCTCACATTACATTCTCAAACAACAACCAACATAATGGATAGTAATAAACTTGTTAAAAATTACAATAGGCCCTCAAGGCCATGGCTCAAACAACCAACAAAATAATATTGCAAAAAGGTGAAAATGAGCTTCTCTAAGCTCCATTTCTCTCCAACTAAAATCCTGCAATAAGCAACACAACAAAAAGGGGAACCAAGCCACTACGAAATGCCCTCCTCCCTACCGTAGACCCTTAAGAGGGTCACCCCCGAGCTAGGGAGGTAGGAATCACACGGTTGCACACACACACCACAACAATCAACACAAAAACAACTCAACCATAACCCAAGGATTAACACATAACAAAACTCATGAAAATGAGTTTGATGGGGGTAGGGAATGGACCCCTCTACTCAAAAAGTGACTTCAAGATCTCAAAACACCAAGTCTCAAGGCCTCAAGTGAAAACCTCCAAAACACATATCTCCAAAATAACTCAAAAACTATCATGGCACTCTTGCCATCAAAATGATCTCAACATGAAGAAAAAGCCCTCAAGGCTATAAGTAGCACAAATATGGAGGTGACCTCAAGGAGGTTCACTCTCCCCTACCCCATACAAGTTGAGCCTTACCTCCAAATGGAGGTGCTCTCACCAAACTCCCAACCCACATAAAAATAAAAATAACAAACAACAAAAAAATCCACAAACACAATATAAATGAAATATACAAGGGTAAATGGCCATAGCCATGGAGCTTACCTTCAAATGCCCTAAAAATGGTAGCACATTTGGTGATGAGCTCCAAGCTTCTCCAAATCTTCCAATCTCAAAATTTTCTCTAACTCCCCAAAAGAAACTCCAAGAATAGAAAGAAAATCCTAAAATGCAAGAACCCCACACTCCTCAACAAGAGGAGGTAATATAAGCCTTCTAATTGTGGTTACCTCATTTTTGTTGGATGCCTCCCCAATGAGTTCGGCGAGCGCAATCCTGCCACATTGCGTCTGTTGAGGTGCACAATGATTCTTCAGCTGAGGGACAGGCATTGCTGGCCCCACCGGTATCGCAAGCACCACCAGCCCTACCTATACCAAATATTGGGCCATTGATATTACAGGAACTACAGGTAGTGTTAGATAGGCTACCACTAGCCATAGTTGAGCCTTCCATAGAGCCACTTGATGAGCCCTGCGATGACCTGCAAGAGAAGCCACACATGGAACCATGAGTAGAGTCACATGTGGAGCCCCGCGTCGAGCTATGAGAGGCACCACGTGTGGAGCCATATGTTGAGGTACCAGATACGACAACAGAGGAGATTGGATTAGCTGACAGGGCCTGTAGCAGGAGCCCTCCACATCATGCTAGGCATGAGGAGGTAGTACGAGTGGAGCATATTGTTCACAGGCCTTATGATTATTATGTGGATGAGCCTATCAGAGGGTACAGAGACCGAGGAGATCCCATAAGGGATTTGTTGAGGTTGAATCCTCCTACTTTCATTGGGACCACAGAGGGAGCTGAGGTAGAGGCCTGGCTCATCAGCTTAGACAAATGCTTTGTGTTGCATCCTTACGAGGGCAACACAAAGGCTCATGTGGCAGTCCACCTGTTGTGAGATGCAACATCTACTTGGTGGCGCATTGAGGAGTGCAAGCACCATCTATCATTGGACACACTCACACGAGAGACCTTCATTGAGTGCTTCAATGTGCGATATTTATCAGATCACTATAGGTAGCATCACATAGATAGTTTTCATGACCTTCAGTAGAGAGGACTTACCGTTGCTCAGTATGAGGGTAGATTTACTGAGTTGTCTCGATATGCAAAGTATCTCCATGATGAGAAACTCCTGGTTCATAAGTTTATCAGAGGATTGAACCATAGCATAGCAGGGCCTGTACACATGGCAGACCCCCAGACATTGAGTGATGCTTCCAAGAAGGCATACATAGCTGAGGAGATATAGGGACGAGGGTAGAGTTCATGCCCTTAGTTTCAAGATCGTGGGCAGCAGCAGCATTAGCAGAGTTACTACAGACCACCACCGCCACCTCAGAGAGGAGGATTTAGTTCTGCATCCTTACCTCCTAGGCCCCCACAGCAGCAGTAGCCACAGTAGCAGCAGAGAGCCAGGACACAGTAGAGGGCACATGGGGGCATAATTGAGGTTGGTAGTAGCAGGGCCCATGTAGAGATCAAAGGTAGCGGTGACCACCTGCAGGACCCGCGAGGTCGCAGCAGTCATACAGGGGTTCACAGGGGTCCACAGGTAGATCTGGACAATAGTAGTTGAGTAGGACTTAGACTAGATAGGTACAGGCTAGGGGCACATGTTATGTGTGTGGTGGAGTGGGACATCTAGCCAGAGAGTGTCCATAGGGCTTTACAGCAGGGGGCAACCTCGTTTAGCAGGATCAGAGCAGACGGTTGGAGATGTGGGTAGGTCCCACCATATGTTCGCAGCGATTGATAACCGCTAGACTAATTTTTAGGCATTAGATTGAGACATCAGGTATGATAGGGGGTGTCCCCATTTCTATTCTTTTTGACTCTAGTGCTACTGACTCTTTCATATCTCCATCATTAGTGGAGCATTGCAGGCTGGTGGCCTCTAGGTAGGGTGATAGGTGGGTGGTTGAGTTGGCCTCTGGGGCTAAGATGATAGTAGATGCCTTAGTCCACGACTGTGAGATATCTTTGGGATCCTTTTCCATAGTTTGTGACCTTAGATTTATGACATTAGGATCCTACGATGTGGTTTTGGGTATGGACTGGCTTGCGGCTCATCGAGCCAAGCTAGATTATAGCCAAAAGGCGATTAGCTACTTAAACAATCATGGTACATTAGTTGAGATAGTGGGCATTCAGAAGCGCACAGCAGTGCGTATGATATCCGCTTAGTAGCTTAAGTACTACATGCGGAAGGGATGGCAGATGTTCGCTAGCATAGTGAGTGACAAATCAGATGATGAGCCTGAGGCATCTTTGGATGATCATCCCATCCTAAGAGAGTTTGTCGATGTGTATCCAACAGAGTTACTGGGGATGCCACCCCATCGTGAGGTAGACTTTCATATTGACTTAGTGCTAGGTGCCGAGCCAGTGTCTTGTGCACCCTACAGGATGACCACTCATGAGCTCATGAAGCTCAAGTTACAGCTTGAGGACTTACTCAAGAAGGGGCACATCTGACCGAGTGTTTCACCTTGGGGCACTGCTATCATCTTTGTGAAGAATAAGGATGTGTCTCTTCGATTATGCATTTGAATAAGGTGACAGTGAAGAACCGTTATCCTCTGCCTAGGATTGATGATCTTTTAGATTAGATGTAGGGAGCCAAGGTGTTCTCTAAGATTGACTTGACGTATGGTTACCATCAGTTGTGTATAACAGAGGCAGATATCCATAAGACTGCCTTCCAGACTTGATATGGCAACTATGAGTTCACTGTGGTCCACTTCGGTTTGATGAACGCCCCTGCAGTGTTCATGAGTCTCATGAACGGGGTGTTCCATACCTACTTGGATCGGTTCGTGATTATTTTCCTTGATGACATTTTGATCTATTCGTGGACCGAGGAGGAGCATGAGGAGCACCTACGTCAAGTTCTACAGTGTTTGAGGGAGTAGAATCTTTATGGGAACTTGGCAAAGTGTGCATTTTTCAGGACAGAGGTACAATATTTGGGGCATATCCTATCTGGCGATGGAATCTCAGTAGATCCATCCAAGATCAGGGCTATCAGAGATTGGCCAGCACCCACCAGTGTGACAGAGGTCATGAGTTTTATGGGGTTAGCGGGTAATTACCGTAGATTTGTTGAGGGTTTTTCTCAGCTAGCGCACCCCATCACTTCCCTTTAGCGAAAAGGGAAGAGTTTTCTATGGACTAAGCAGTGTGAGAGGGCCTTTGGGGTCCTTAAGGAGCATCTTACCAGCGCTCCCATTTTAGTGGTTCCTGATCCTGTAGTAGATTTTATGGTTTGCATAGATGCATCACTTGAGGGTTTGGGAGCTATACTTATGTAGGGTGGTAGAGCGATCACGTATGAGTCATGAAAGCTCAAGACCCATGAGCCAAACTACCCCACTCACAACTTGGAGTTAGCAGGAGTGGTTCATGCTCTAGTTCATTGGAGACATTTCTTATTGGGTCATCGCTTTGAGATTCAATCAGATCACCAGTCTTTAGGATATATTTACACAGCCGAATCTAAACACCTGTCAGCGGTGTTGGATGGAGTTTCTTTGCGAGTATGACTTTAATGTCCACTACATCAAAGGGAAGGAGAACGTGGTAGCTAATGCATTGAATTAGAGGTGCCACGAGATCTTGACCTTGACTTTGAGTGTGGACTTGAGAGGATGCATTATTCAACATCTGCCTAAGGATGAGTGGTTTCTTGAGGTGCAGCAGGAGATCAGTTCACAGAGGGCCCTTATGGGCAAGTTTGTAGGGTACTCACTTGAGGCAGATGGGTTACTTTGTCATCAACAGCACATCTATGTACCCTACGCAGGTGACCTATGTATTGTAGTGTTATCAAAGGCTCACAGAGCACCATATGCGGCACATCCGGGGGTGAAGAAGATGCATGCCGACCTACGATAGCTGTACCATTGGGGGTATGAGATAGGATATTGCAGAGTTTGTTGTTCGATGCCTAGAGTACCAAAGGGTCAAGGCTGAGCATCAGCATCCAGCGGGTCTTTTATACCCTCACGAGATACTTTAGTGGAAATGGGACACCATTTCCATGGATTTCATTGTTGGTCTTCCTATGTCTTCACATTGCCATGATGCCATCATGGTGACAGTCGACAAGTTGACAAAGGTGGCACATTTCTCACCTGTACACATGACGTACAATACACCAGCAGTGGCAAGAGTATTCTTGGACAATATTGTGAGATTACATGAAGTACCTCGCTGCATCATTTCTGACAGGGATTCAATGTTTACTTCAGCCTTTTGGAGAGCTTTGCAGTAGACGTTGGGCACTCAGCTCAACTTTAGCTCTGCTTATCATCCCAAGATAGATGGATAGACAGAGCGGGTGAATTAGGTGTTGGAGGACATGCTTTGTATGTATGTTATGGAACATCAGTCTAGATGGGAGGAGTATCTGTATCTGGTTGAGTTTGCCTACAATAATGGGCATCACAGCTCGTTGGGTATGCCTCCTTTTCAGGCTTTATATGGCAGACCATGCAAGACACCATTGAGTTGGGATCGGATAGAGGACAGGGTTGCCATTGGTCCAGAGTTAGTTCAGGATATGGAGTAGTAGGTCACACTGATTAGGCAGAGACTTCAAAAGGCATAGGATAGACAGAAGAAGTATGTCGATGCTAAGAGAATTGATTGGAGCTTCTCAGTGGGTGACAGAGTATTCCTTGGAGTGTGGCCACACAAGAGTCCAATCCGTTATGGAAAGGGCTCTAAGCTTGTACCACAGTTTGTAGGACCTTTTGAGATCTTGGAGTAGATAGGACTTGTTGCCTACCATCTAGCGTTGCCACCTAGCCTGTCGCGTATCCACAATATCTTTCATATTTTTGTATTGAGCCGATATATATCTGATTTATCTCATGTATTGGACTGGAGTGCTCTACAGGTAGAGGCAGACGGGTAGTTGGCTTTTGAGCCAATTCATATATTGGCTTATCAGACACTAGGCCTTTGAGGTCAAGAGTTGGACCAGGTTAGGGTTCAGTGGGATCGTTATGGTGAGATCACAATGACTTGGGAGGATGCAGCTAGTTTGAGGACACTCTATCCTCACCTTTTTAACGACTTCCAGGAGGAAGTTTAGTCTTAGGGGGGGAGGATGTGAGGCCAATTATTTTTCCTTCCTTATTTTGATCATTTTACATTTCAGTTGACGAAATTATCATACTTTTAGAGACTATTGTTCCATTATGCAGATTTGATTATATCTCCTGATTTTGATTTGACATTGATTAGACATATGGTGATTTGATTTGATCATATTGTGATGCTATGATGAGACTAGATAGGTGTGATATATTAGATGATGTTTATTGATGTGATTTCTAGTTCTTTATGTGATGATGATTACGTGACATTAGATAGAAAATGTAGTTTAATCTTGAATTATGTTGTAGATGATTAATGTTGTATTCAATGGGCATGACAAGATCATATGAATACAATGTATTATCATGATTTAGTACCGAATGTCTAGTGACCTGATCTCGCTCATTGGTCAAAGGTTGACCATATCCATGACGATGTCACCCTCATATGTCCAATATCGGTCATATTTTCAAATATCCCTGATCTTTGTGAAGATCACCCTCTACATTAAATGCAAACCCAACGGTAGGTCACGCCTTCAAATTTCAAATGTAAACCTGCCACTTGTCAACATCCATGAATGTCATATATGGATCGATGGACTTAAACAAAAGACATTATGTGCACCCTAATTTGTCGTATTGATAAGTTAAAAGTAAGTTTTGGAGTTTATTTTACATTTACCCTATGTTTAAACAAGAATTATAGAGCTCTGAAGATCAAAGCATCACCACTACCTACAAATAGAACAAGACCCGCATCTAAACAGAACGGAGGATGGTGAATACAAAGAATTCACATTCATACTATTATCACTCATACAGTAAAAGGGGAAAATGATTATCAGGTATGTAACTTGAAACCCTCTCCTTTTGTCGTTTATGGTAAATCATGAGGTAAAAAAAGGTGTTTTTACTAAGTCAATTAGCATGGTGACACATGAAATAAACTAAAGTGATAGAATTATTACCATGGAATGTATGTGATCCCTAAGCCCTACTGCATACAACATGTTAGGGTAAGACATACATGGTTTTATCATAGGATCTAATGGCAATCAGAAAGAATAGGTCTGACACAGAGTCCTTAAAACCCATGTTTCTATAGCTAGAAGGGGTAGGATTCAGATATGGGATGATCAATGATACACATCAGGGAAATACTAATCTTGATGCATAGATGAGAAGATTAGATAAAGGAAGTGGAAATCCTCTACTTTAGAGTATATACATGTTGACCTATTTTTCCTCTAGTTAGAGTCAAATAATTCACCTTGTGTTTTCTTGAAAATCCTTGTGAAAGTAGCATCATATAGAACGCACATGTCTAATGTAGGGTATATTTGTGATCTCCAAGTCTGACCCAAACCTTAGGGTCTGAAACTTACCTAAAGAAGCTTATCATGTGAAAGAGCTTGAAAAAATAAGCAGGTTTGCTTTTTACATCACCCTGAAATTCGACAGATTAGAGAAGTTATGAATGGTCATATTCTGGTCAAGCTTGATATTTGCAGGAGGGGTCATATTTCACACATCGGGTCATATTTTGAACATCGGGTCATATTCTGAACATTGGGTCATATTCTGAACATCGGGTCATATTTTGAACATCGGATGATATTCTGAACATCGGGTGATATTTGAAATATCACCCCCTCTTCGAAATATCACCCTCTCTTCCAAATATCACTCCCTCTTCCAAATATCATCCCCTCTTTCAAAATATCACCCCCTCTTCTGAATATCACCCCTTCGTCCAAATATCACCCCCTATTTGAAATATCACCCCCTCTTCCAAATATCACCCCTTCGTCCAAATATCACCCCCTCTTCCAAATATCACCCCCTCTTCGAAATATCACCCTGATATGCGAAATATCCCTCTCGTCCAAGTATCACCCTGATCTGATGATGACACCATCCAGTCACATTTCAATAAGGCCCATCTATGATGGTGATGTCACCATCATATCCCTCATGAGGAGAAGTGTACAGGGGGCGATTTCAAAACGGAGTTTAAGCGCCAAAAGTGGAGGTACATGACCTGATTTGCATATTTGGCTGAAGGGACGTCCCAACGACCATTTTGGGGTAGATGTAGATATTCCTTGCATTCATTGCTGCACAAAGGGGAAGCAACTCACATTAATGATCCAAAATATCTCTCCACCGCCTTGTTTCAAACACTGCATATAGTCATGGTGGAGGATAGACATGCAAGCTGCTCGCATTTAATGCCAAAATATCTTCCACCACTTTAGGGGAGCTGATCGATGATGTAGCAACTTGCATTAAAGACCAAAAATATCTTCCATCTGCATCGACTCCATATATTTGACACCATTACTTCTGCAGCTGGGACGTTCCTTCCGGATATTTTTTGGCGGTAGCTCTCTGAGCATTTTTTGTAACCAACTTAGGTTAGATTGAGATGCTATATAAGCTGAGGCTTATGATGTAAATAGGTTGGAAATTTTTTGGCATTCTAGTCTTTCTATTTCCAAATAGAGCTTTCATATATGGTAACCTTGCCTTTTCATTGGATATATGCAGGTTATTTTACCTCCTTTACTGATTTTCCAGTTCTGTGTGAATTTGCATGAGGTTGTCTGTGAACATTCTATTCCTCTCAACCCTATTGCACCTTACCTCTGCTAGAATCATCTAATCTGTGTATGTTTACTTGTGGTATCTGATTATATTGTGCATTTTCTTAGTGTGGTGGAAGTCTATTTTGATCTGTCTGGTGCATCACCTCTTGTTTTCTTTAAGTTTTTTTTTGTTTCATCTTTCATTTTTACAACATTCCTTCTCCCTTTCCCCCCCAAAATTTAGTAGTTTTAGGTGATATCCAGTCAAGGAAGTCGTCCTTCTCTGGAGGTCTGATCTCACTTAGAAAAGTCCCACACTTAGAGATCATTCCCATTGTGTCATTGGAATGCTTGGAATCCTTCCAAGCAGGGTGCAATTTCATGTGACAATAGTTTTTGGCATGCCCAGTGGGACAATACAACTTTTATTACTGATTTTGATGTGCATCCAGTGATTTTCAGACCTATAAGAGGTTAAACCTGCATATCTGGTGACTCACACTGAGGAAGAACAAGCAGACCAATTATGTTGATACATTTTTATGAGAATGATTCAAACCAGGAGCTTAAGTTCATTTGACTATTTGCAGCTATCTCCACCCAGAAGGTAGAGTAGAGCTATAGTAAGGACTCTGATTTCTAAAAGGATACAGTCAACTCCACCAAATTTCAAACCAATTATCTCTGTAGTTCCTATAGCAACTCAAGCAAATCTACCCCCAACTTTTTAGATGGTAAGAAATCAGTCATTTGTAACTTTTGATGGGGGCAGCCCTTTAAACCTAATAGTACATGATGTTATACCCATGGCAGCTTTGAAGAGTCTGCCCTATTTCACAGGGGAAAATCAGACTACCCCTATTGAGCACATTAGAGACATAGCATCTCTATGTGGTGTACATCATGTCACTCAGGAGAATGTAGCCATCAGGTTGCTGGCTGCCTCTTTTAAGGAAAAGGAATTACAATAGTTCAGAAGTTTACCAGTGTAGACTATAGGAACCTGGGATGATCTGGGTGACAAATTAAACAAGCAGTTTCAAGATAAATCAGACAACTTGTCATTGGTTGAAAAATGACTACCATAAAGAGAGCTCCCTAGGAGCAAATGATGGATTTTAACTTCAGATTCCAGAAGACATGGGACAGAATTCCTACCATGGTAAGGCCTCCAGCTAAATATGCATTCTTATATTTTTTGAAAGCTTTAAATAGTGATATTTCAGTGATGATTCAATCATTGGGAGGTACAAGCCTACCTAATGCTTATGAAATAGTTATTAGAGCTGAGAACAGTCTGATTCAGGCTGGAAAATAGCACCTAGACCACCAGTGCCTATTTTTCCTAAGATTCAAGTTTCAATGCCTCTGCCAATCCCATATTTTGCCCCTTTACCTCCTACTGCAGCATTACCAAGCACTGCCAATTCTGAGCCTGCTGCCTCTAGCTCATCCCAAGAGTTGAAAGAGATAAAAAATAGTCAACAAAAGATAGAGAGCATCCTTCAAACTTTTGGCAATGAGGTGGTGAGTATAAAGAAGCAACAATCCCAGAGCAGGCAGCCTTATCAACATCCATATCAAGGGCAAAATCAGCCATATCAAGGCCAAAATCAGCCTTATCAAGCTAATAGGCCACCTTATCAAGGCAATTACCAAGGTGCTAGGCAAAATGTCAATCAAAGGCCTTTTTAGCCTTATAATCTGGCACCTATTAATGCAGTAAGAGACCTTGTCCCTGCTCAGAACAATTTTACAGTTGAGTATGAATGGTGCTATCCATGCAATTAGCCACACAATCAGGCAACCTGCTCAAATGGGGTCATAAATTAGGCTTTGATGGTGCAAAATGTGGCAGTCTCATAGCCAAATACACCAAATGATGGAGTTGCATAATAGCAGGAGCAATCTCAGAGTGATTCTGCCTTCATGAACTGGTAAGAAGGTGAATTATATGGTGTAAACAGTGATAATACTCCAGTTGCAGCCAACACAAGAGCCAAGAAGAGGGTTATGAGGTTGAACAAGCTGCAAATAAAGGAAAGGGACACGCTGATGCTTCTACACCTCAAATTCCCCACATTTTACAAAGAAGTAACCCAGTAGCAGCAAGGGAAATACCTCATTTGCAAGGAAAGGTTGCTGCTACAAAACCAAATCAAAAGGTAAGTGCCATTCCACCTTTCAATATCATTGAAAATATGAAAAAGATGAATGTGACAATGTCCATGTGGGATTCCCTAACCATCCCTGGCCAAAAGAAGATGTTGCACTCTACCTTATCTGATTTGAAAGTATCCAATGATACAACTATTGACCCAAATAGGGCTATCCTTACCAATTCATCTCAGGATAATAGCAAGTAGCCAAACAAAAGTACCAAACCACTCCCATTCTATGTATTATTGATAATTGGGGACAAATTAGTACATAATTGTATGGTGGATAGTGGAGCAAGCAGTTCTGTGATACTTAAGCAGATTGCAGATCAATTGGGGCTCAAGTACCAGCCCCTTGAAAAGGGTGTACTCCAATTAGATGGCACATCTATTAATATTGTGGGTGTAATAAAAGACCTAGGTCTCACTTTGCACACTTGCCCAAATGTTTCCATTTCCCAGGAGGTATTCATTATAGATTTGCCCCCCTATTTTGCCATGTGCTTATCAAGGGAATTTACAGCCAAGATAGGAGGATATTTATCCTCAGACTGGTCCCATATGTTTTTTAGGACCAGATATGGCACCAAAGTGACCCTAAAATCTGATTGCTTTCAAATTATCACATAGAGCCCTACACCCCAAGTACTGTTAATGCAAATTGCATTATTTCTGATGATCCCGAATTAGCTGCTGCTCAAGAACTACAAGATGAAAGCATAACAAAGGTACTCTTAAGGGAGTGGGCCTTAGAAAATAATGTGGATGATCCTGAAGGACATATCCAAGAAAATGGTATGGGGATTTACATACTGCATGAGCATGAAACAACAATACCAAATCTGGTAAAGGATGCAGAATAGTAAACATAACAGCTAAATGAGGTTTGGAAAATGTATTTTGATGGCTCAAGGAGCAGGAATGGATTTGGAGGTGGTGCAATGTTGGTGTTACAACAAGGTGAAAAGTATTATTCTTCTTTCTATTTTGCCTTTGCATGTACAAACAACACTGCTGAATATGAAGGATTAATCCAGGGTTTGCAGTGGGCAAGAAAGAGGAAAACAGACTGTTTGTAGGTCTATGGTGATAGTGACCTCATTGTAAATCAGGTGAGAGGACTTCATCTTACAAAAAGTGATGTTCTGAAATGCTACAAACATAGGGTGTGGGACATGATTGAAGAATTTGATGCTTTCAATCTAATCTCTATTCCAAGGAATCAGAACCATCATGCTGATAGGTTGGTGGCAATTGGGGCTCAGTTTGACATCCCCAGTGATATTCAAAGGGAGAGGGTACAACCTCATGTAAAAATAGTTGATAGACCCTCTATCCCTGATAATAATATTCATTGGCAAGTATTTGAAAGTGATGAGCAGATCCTACATTTCTTGTTGGAGGAAGATGAGTTTTCCATGATGAATCAGGATAAACTCAAACAACAGTATGGAAATGATCAAATTGTTCAGCTGAGAACAAACAAGTTGCCCAAGGGATTGGTAACCTTGGAATCTATTTTTAGTAGAGATGATCAGTTTAAGAAAAGCAAGACTAGCATGCAGGTTAAAGAAGAGCATTATGAGGAGCTAGAAATTTTCAAAGGTAGGCTCCTTAAAATTGGCAAAATCTGCTCACCTGAGGACAGGAGAGCTTTTATTGCTCTGTGTCAAGAGTTTGAAGATGTGTTTGCTTGGGATTATTTAGACTTGAAGGGATTTGATCCTCATATTGCCCAGTATACCATAGAATTAGAACTAGATACTAAACCTCTGAGGTAGAGGTAAAGACCTTTAAATCCAAAGCTAGAGCCCCTGATGATTAAAGAGCTGACTAAACTGATTGAAAGGAGAATCATTTTTCTGATCAAGCACACTTCTTGGGTCTCCAACCTTGTTCCTATAAGGAAGAAGAATGGAGAGATTAGGTTGTGTGTTGACTTCAGAGACCTCAATAGGGCCTCCCTAAAAGATCACTACCCATTGCCTTCAATGGAGCAAATTCTGCAGGTAGTGGCTGGCTCAGAAAGGTTTTCTTTGCTTGATGGATTTTTTGGTTACAATCAAGTGTTAATCAAGGAGGAGGATCAGTTCAAGAATGCTTTCACCACCAAATGGGGAGACATGGCCTACAAAAGGATGCCTTTTGGTCTCTCAAATGCCGGCTCTACTTTTCAGATAGCCATGGATATGGCCTTTAAGGGTTTGCTATATAAATTGGTGCTGGTATACCTTGATGACATCACAGTCTTTTCCAAGAATGCAGTTGAACATCTATCCCATCTGAGGCTAGTATTTGAAAGATGCAATGAATTTGGGATATCTCTTAATCCCAGGAAGTGCATATTCACCGTACATGAAGGCAAGCTGCTAGGGCACGTTGTGTCAAAGGAGGGCATTACCATTGATGCTGAAAGAGTAAGGGCCATTTTGGAGCTGCCCTTACCCAGTCATAAGAAGGGACTTCAAAGCTTTATTGATAGAATTAATTTTCTGTGAAGATTCATCCCTAATATTGCAAATCTTTTGAAGCCTTTAACGTCCATGTTGAAGAAGAGCACAACTTTCAGTTGGACAACAGAAGCCAAACTCAGCTTCAAGTCCATAAAGGAGGCATTAGCGGCTTCACCAACTTTAGTGAATCCTGACTTCTCCAAAGACTTCATTATTGTGTGGTTACACAACACGCCCCATTTTGCATTATCAAAATAGGGACCCAACTTTGCTGGCTTGTTCCCTTGCTTTTGTGTTCTGGGCGGTAATGGTAAAAATAGCATCAGTCAGTATGAATATGCCTAATGTCAGGTATATTTGTGATCTCAAAGTCTAAACCCAAATCCAAAGTCTGAATATGTCCTCAGAAAGCTTACCATGAGAAAGAGGATGAAATTCCATGCAAGTTTGCCTTTTGCATCACCCTAAAATTTGATCAAGTAAGAAAGTTATGGTAGGTCAAAGTTCTAGTCAAACCTATTTTTCCTGAGGGGGGTCACATTTTAAAATATCACCCTAGTGCTAAAATGACGCTGACGTCGGCTCATCCTCATGCTATGAAGAATTAATATGACGGTGATGTCATCATGATATTCGATGAGGAGGGTCATATTCCTAATATGACCCAATATTACAAATATCCCTTGACTTTACCAATATGATGGTGATGTCACCATCATATCCCATTCGATGAAGAGGGTCATACTTGTTAATATCCTACATATTGATAATATGCATGCACTTCAGACCCGAAAAGTTTATTAAGGATGAAAAACTGTTGTATGTTTCTTATATACAATGTCGACATACATTACATAAGCATACAAGTGGACACATAATTCTATATAAATTCGGCCAAGATCAAAAGGTTTTAAAGTAGGTGGTCATCGGCATGACTTGTCATATCAGTGAAGTTTAATATTGTCTCACTGATCATTTGTGGTCTACCCAATGAAGGATGTTCATCGGTGTTGCTTTCGCCATCGGAAGTGTTGAGTATTATTTCCCCGATGGGTGTTTTTCTCACCGATGGAGGGTGATCGGCATGACTTGTCATATGAGTGGAGTTTTGATTTGTCATCCCAACTGGGTATGGTCTCTCCGATAGGGAGTTTGGTCATTGGCCTGACTTTTGCCGTCAGCCAAGTTTAATTTTGCCCCCCCGATGTTGTAGTCTCCCTAATGGAAGTGGCTATCGGCGTAGGGTTTGCTATCGGTAGAGCCTTATGAGGTCTGGGCAATAGTGATTGTCTCCCCGATGGATGGATATCGGTGTAACTTAAGTCATCAGGGGAGCTTTCTTTTATCTCCCCGACTGGGCCTAGTCTCACTGATAGAAAGTGATCAGTGTAGCTCTTGGCATCGGTGAAGTTTTGATTTGTCATCCCGATCATATGTGGTCACACTGATATATGCACAAATATGATGCTGACCTGATATGCAACCGAATATGCAAACCATAGATTTGAAAAGAGTTTAGAACCTGGTATACTAGGAAATGGGTGGGAAAGCTGAGTGATAGGTTTTAAAGTTATTTTCTGTAGCTTGATAGCATGACATTGGTCAACGATGGTTGACTCGATTGTTCCAAACACTGTATATGCATTTAATGTTTGATTTTCATAGATTTGGAACCTGATTGCATGTGTTTAGCCTGATTTTAATGTAAATTTTATCTTCCTGCGATATTTTTAAATGATGCTGTGCTTAATTCTGGTATGTTTATTACAGGAATCTCGAAGCAGTCGGAACTGTAGCTGAACATTGCAAAGTTGCATGTAGAGGCAACATGAACCAGAAACGAGGAGGATATTGTCAAATATGCTATTTGCCAGCTGGGGACCAAATCAAATTAAAGATGTTGGAATATTCTATGCCAGCTATACATTTGCCGACCTGGCAAGGCACGTGCTGTTCATTTGGACCATTGATTGTTATGAGAGGATCCTGATCCTTGGATCAATGTGAATGTTTTCTGACCTTTGTTCTATATGAGGGCCAGAACTTGTCATAAAGATATACATATAGAGATAGAGACTCCACAGAGGGAGAATATCTGGTGAAATAAGGCCAATTTACTGTAGAATTGCAGGAGATTGGATTATTGAGACTAATGAGGACTGAATTGTTGAAATGTCAAGGTTCTTTCTTTAGATCACTATAAATGTACCTGTTCTTGAGCATACTAAATGGAGATGAAGTTTCAGATTACATCCTGATTGTAAAACTTAAGTAATCTTCAAGTTGATTTCTGGATATGTACTGGTGAATGTTGTGTTCAAATAGAAGCGCTTTCATTTCATTACATGTTGTTGTCAACTTTTCCTTTGAAGATTTGCATTAGATCATGCGGATTTGTGGAATGTCTTGGTGAAGTATGATTCTACTTTCCTTCTTTTCATTGCATGTATGGGAACCTGTATGTGGATCAGTGATCTCAGTCAAGTAGTTTTGGGAATCTCATTTCTTTAACCTTTTTCTTTATTTTAATTTCCTAAATTCACTTCCATAACTGCAAATCATGATAAATAATAAGCAGGACAGAGAAATATGCTGACATCCCATAAATAACTGTAAATCCTTAGCATATTCTGAGAAGAAACTTGTAATATTGAAAATATCATGTAAGGAATTGCAAATAATGGTATAAATCATGCAAATATTAACCTGTAGGCACATTATTTGACTGAATTCATAAGTGCAGAGGTAGAATTGTTAAAGATTTATGCAAAGGAGACATAAAGGATAGGATATCATGGAGAAATATTGATGAACTTTGCAGAGATGACTAGAGTATGTAAGGCCCCTGAATGATTAACAGCAACACACATCAACCACTGAGTAACATCAGTAGATTATGAACTGATCAACAAAGACTTGGGATTATGAATTCTTTGAATTCATTGTATCTTTCAAGATGAGTAAAGGTTGTTGTGTAACTTTTATTCTATGTTTGGTGTATGACTAACATCATCATCAACATTCATCTTGTATGCTTATGGCAGCCTGGATACCATCTCTACGATTTTGGTACAGCAGCAGAGTGAGGGTTTTGAGCAACCAATCACTTTCTTCAGCCAGGGGATGGAGGAGTATGAGCAGAAGTATAGCTTTGTTGAGAAGCACATCCTTGCAGTGATATGGAGCCTCCAGAAATTTCAGCATCTTGTTTCTAATAACAAGATACATTTGATGGTGGCTCACCCTAGCATGAAGGAGTTCCTATTAAGCAAAGATGTTAATGAGAAAAGGGCTGGTTGGATCACCAAAGTCATGGAATATGATGTGTAGATCAAGATAACCAAGCTGGTTAGAGGTAGGGGACTCAATGAGCAACTTGCTACCAGTTCTGAGAATAAGGTAGAAAAGGAAGATGAGGTGCTCCTGACCATTAAAGATGCACCTCAAGATAATATAGCAGCAGTAGACACCAGTTGGGTTAATGACATGACTCATTTTTTGCAAACTGGTAAATGTCCAGCAGGTCTTGATAGGGCTAAAAGAAGATATTTTAGGCTACAATCCATTCCATATGTTTTGATAAATGGCACCCTCTTCAGAAGGACTTTAATGGTGTACTGTTAAGGTGCATTGATAAAGATCAGATTGATAGGGTGCTAAATGAATTTCATGATGGAACAACAAGGGGTCATTTTGCCCCAAGGACTACTGCTTGGAAAGTAATGAGAGCTGGCTATTACTGGCCTAGCTTATTTAAGGATGCCCGTGCATGGGCTAGAAAATGTATAAAGTGTGCCATTTTTGCAGAAAAAGAGAGGCTGCTGGCTTTACCTCTGCAGCCAATTTAGGTAGAGCAGCCCTTTATGAGATGGGGCATTGATTTTGTAGGTCCCATTAACCCACCATCAAGTGCAGGCCACAAGTGGATACATACAGCTACAGATTATTTCACAAGGTGGACTGAAGCAGTGGCTCTAAAGGAATCCAATGAGAATGTTGTTTTAAATTTCTATTGTGATTTGCTTTCCAGATTTGGAGTGCCTGAGTCTATCATCTCAGACAATGCTTTGGCCTTTGTTGGACTAAGGATAACTGACTGGGCTGTTAAGTATGGGATCTATCTGAATACTTCATCAAATTATTATCCACAGGGTAATGGTTTGGTTGAATCTACAAACAAAAATCTTATAAGGATCATCAAAAGATCAATGGAGGATAACTAGAGGACCTGACATACTAATCTGAAGTATGCATTGTGGGCAGATAGAATAACTCCTAAAAGGTCTATTGGGAACTCCCCATATCTGCTAGTGTATGGAAAAGAGGCAAGGATGCCCATGTCTATGGCACTGCGAGCACTAGACATCATGAATTAGCTAGAAATGTTTGAAGTAGAGGGCCCCATGGCTGTTAGATATGATCAGCTTATGGAGCTTGAAGAGAGTAGAGATAAAGCCATGAAAGCTATGGAGTATCATCAGCGTCAAACAAAAAGAAATTTTGACAAGAAGGCCACCCCCAGAAATTTTAGAATGGGTGATATGGTCCTCAAATGGGATGAATTGAAGAGCAGACTAGGAAAGCATTCCAAATTTGACAGCATGTGGAGTGGCCCATTTCTCATTACTGAATGTAAGGAGCACAATGCATTTCAGTTATCTAATATGGATGGACAAAATTTGCCTATCCCAGTTAATGGGATACACCTGAAAAGGTGTTTTGAGGTATGAGTGCTTTGTAAATCAGTAGGTTAGGTATCTATGTTTTCAATAAGTGCTACTGCACCTTAGTTTAGATCCCTTTTGCTTTCCCTAGGTGTTGTCTAGCACAGGTAGAGGGGGGTTGCTTTTAACATTTCTGTCTTGGGTTGGTCTTCCACGTTCTTCACTGCTGTGCTCAGCTACTAAGGTCAGAAATATCTGTATATTTCGAGTCTCTATATGAATCCATGCCCAATAGATGCTCAAGGCTACTGATCTAATTGTTTAGCAGGCAGACATCCCATAGAAGTCGCCAAATTGTTGACCTATTTTTCCTCTGGTCAGAGTCAAATAATTCACCTTGTGTTTTCTTGAAAATCCTTGTGAAAGCAACATCATATAGAATGTACATGTCTAATGTAGGGTATATTTGTGATCTCCAAGTTTGACCCAAACCTTAGGGTCTGAAGCTTGCCTGAAGAAGCTTGTCATGTGAAAGAGCTTGAAAAATTAAGCAGGTTTGCTTTTTACATCACCCTAAAATTTGGCCAATTAGAGAAGTTATGAATGGTCATATTCTGGTCAAGCTTGATATTTGCAGGAGGGGTCATATTTCACACATCGGGTCATATTTTGAACATCGGGTCATATTCCGAACATCGGGTCATATTTTGAACATCGGGTCATATTTTGAACATTGGGTGACATTCCGAACATCGGGTGATATTCAAAATATCACCCCCTCTTCCAAATATCACCCCCTCTTCGAAATATCACCCCCTCTTCCAAATAACACCCCCTCTTTCGAACTATCACCCCCTCTTCCGAATATCACCCCTTCATCCAAATATCAACCCCTCTTCAAAATATCACCCCGTCTTTCGATTATCACCCCTTCGTCCAAACATCACCCCCTCTTCCGAATATCGCCCCTTCGTCCAAATATCACCCCCTCTTCCAAATATCACCCCCTCTTCAAAATATCACCCCGATATGCGAAATACCTACCTCTCATCCAAGTATCACCCCAATTTGATGATGATGCCATCCAGTCACATTTCAATAAGGCCCGTCTATGATGGTGACGTCACCATCATATCCCTCATGAGGAGAAGTGTACAGGGGGTGATTTCAAAAAGGAGTTTAAGTGCCAAAAGTAGAGGTACATGACCCAATTTGCATATTTGTCTGAAGGGACGTCCCAGTGACCATTTTGGGACAGATGTAGATATTCCTTGCATTCATTGCTGCACAAAGGGGAAGCAACTCGCATTAATGATCAAAAATATCTCTCCACCGCCTTGTTTCAAACGTTGCATACAGTCATGGTGGAGGATAGACATGCAAGTTGCTCGCATTTAATGCCAAAATATCTTCCACCACTTTAGAGGAGCTGATTGATGATGTAGCAACTTGCATTAAAGACTGAAAATATCTTCCATCTGCATCGACTCCAGATATTTGACACCATTACTTTTGTAGCTGGACGTTCCTTCTGGATATTTTTTGGCGGCAACTCTCTGAGCATTTTTTGTAACTGACTTAGGTTAGATTGAGATGCTATATAAGTTGAGGCTTATGATGTAAATAGGTTAGAAATTTTTTGGCATTCTAGTCTTTCTGTTTCCAAACAGAGCTTTCATATACTGTAACCTTGCCTTTTCATTGGATATATGTAAGTTATTTTATCTCCTTTGCTGATTTTCCAGTTCTGTGTGAATCTGCATGAGGTTGTCTGTGAACATTCTGTTCCTCTCAACCCTATTGCACCGTACCTCTACTAAAATCATCTAATCTGTGTATGTTTACTTGTGGTATCTGATTATATTGTGCATTTTCTTAGTGTGGTGGAAGTCTCTTTTGATCTGTTTGGTGCATCACCTCTTGTTTTCTTTAAGTTTTTTTTTGTTTCATCTTTCATTTTTACAACATTCCTTCTCCCTTTTCCCCCCAAAATTCAGTAGTTTTAGGTGATATCCAGTCAAGGAAGCCAACCTTCTCTGGAGGTCTGATCTCACTTAGCAAAGTCCCACACTTAGAGATCATTCCCATTGTGTCATTGGAATTCTTGGAATCCTTCCAAGCAGGGTGCAATTTCATGTGATAACAATACACCTTAGGGATGTGGAATGCTGGGGGATTCCCCTATGCCATGGAAGCTACTGAACTAGTAGTTGAATGTATGCAGAATTATAATCCAGAAACTAGAAGAGTAGAGAAGCATGGCAGGGTATATGCAAATTTCTCAATTAAAGGCATCATCTCCACCTTTAACTTGCCTACAAGACCTAATGTGGTTAGACTGAGCCTGAGTAGATTAGAAAAGGAATATAAGAGTAACCAGAAAGAAGCCATGAGGGTCATGTATCAATGGTCATCCAAGAGCAGTACACACAAGGCTTTTGCTAAATTGCCAGTATACCTCTTTAAGTTTAATTTTGCTGAAGAATACCAGTACATGATGGTCATGCTTAGTAGAATGACAGGAAGACAACATGCTGGAGCATTTAAAAATTAGATGTATGGAATTATCTAGATGGTAGAGTACTTAGATGATAAACCCCTCTGGGCTAAAATTATAAGTGATAGTTTAGATGAGGGAATGAGAACGCTGGGTGGAAAGATGTGTATGTTTCATATGACTTCTTATGTCGTATATAACTATGCCTTTAGGGTGACTTTCAATGGATTAAAAATAGTAGGCAGGGTTGGAAACAATCCTGGGGATGTGAACATCTGGGAACATTATCCATAGTTGCACTGGAGGGAATCTCTCCAAAACTATAAGATGGTAAATGACTCCTTTTCCATACATCTGGCTAGGACCATGGAGGAAGACAAAACAAAAAGATTAAGTATGGAATAACAAGCTGTTATCTACAAATATGGGGCTTGGTTTATCCAATTTCCTACATTTTCATATATAAGGATAGAAGGCTTTGAAGGGCAACCTCTCATGCTGCCTAGATACCCCAATGACAAAGTTATTCTGATGGAAATTGCTAGACAGATTTTGCCTTTAGTAGAGGCTCATATTGAAAAGGGGAAAATTCCACCTGTGGTCTTTCCAATCATGATTGGTTGGTACATATGTCCAGACAAGGAAAGTGTTAGGGATGCGATCAAAGGATTGAAGTTAATGCACTTGTAACCATTTTCACTAGCTAGGCCATATGACCCATATGGCAGGATGCAAGCATTACTGGAGAAGCATATATCAAAAGCACCGTGAGGATTACTGGACTGATTGTGATGATGAAGTAGAGGTTAGGAGAAGGAATTATCAGAGGCTCGCACTAAATCAAATCCACACCTTTGACTACATATCAATGCCTGTTCAGTTACACAAGGATGATGGAAACATCATGTCCAGTGAATATGAGGACAAGAAGGTATATAATGAAACCATATCAACCCCTAATTTGAGTTAGCTTGAGGTGACTTCATTAGATCAGATAATGCTGAATGTTATTAAATTGACCCAAAGTTGGGTAGATGCTAAAGTCAATAAGTTGAAAAGGAAGGGTGTAGCCCTTACTGTGGATAATAAGAAGAAGAGATAGGAATTGTCTAAAGAAGAATATGATGAACTCCTTGAAGAGAAGAGGAAATCTAATGGAGAAAGACAGCCAGCTGTAGAAGAAAAGTAGCAGGGTAAGAATAAGAAAGCAACCCATGTAGCTGGAGAATCATTAGAAGGGCCCAACCAAAGGGAGATGTGACTTCCACATCAGCATCTGCATCACCACATACCCTTGCTAAACAAAAGAAAGTTGTTACAAAGCTTGCCCCTACAATTATAGAAGAGTAGGAGGAGCCATTGGATGATGACTTGTTGATAACCAAGAAGAGGAAGAAAGTGTAGCAGACACTGCCCCAAAAGAAGCAGAAGACTGCAATGAGAGGAAATGTGGATATTGATCCCATTTTATTGAGGGGTGTAGGTGGTCAATGTATTATAAAGAACCTACAACATGAGGTCCCCATCCCAGATATTATTCAATTCAAAACTAAAAAGGCAGAAGAACAAAGAGAAGAGAGACATAGGACAAGGAAAGAACCATCTCTTCCACTTGATGATACAATATATTTGTCCAATGATGAGGTAGTTAGAGACATTACTACTTAAAGGATGGAGACCTTAGTGTCAAACACAAAGATGAACCCTCATGCCATGCCTCAAGTTCAAAAAGAAACCCATCGAGAGGAGGTTGAAATAGAAGAAATTGAAGAAGATAGCCCAGAGGTGATAGCTGAACAAATTGGACTAACAAGCCTAGTTGATCAAGTCACCAGTCCTACTGCAATAGACTTAGCTTACTAGGGTGATGGAGATCAAGGAAGGGATCATGATCCACCTCTGGAGCTAGAAAAGTAGAGATCAGTGTACATGAGGAGACTAATAAGGAGATGCCTGATAAGGATAAGGATCAGAATAATGCATCACCTCCTGTTAAGGATGATAATCAAGATAGTTACCCAGCATCAGAAGAGAAAACAAATGAAAAGCAATTGGGTAAAGTCCTAGGCTTTGAAGAAATAAATACATCAAAAGGTGAGGAACAAAGTTTGCCATAAGAGGATGGTTAGCCAAAAGAACTAGAGAAAGTGAACAAGGAGGATCACAGTGATCCCCAAGATAGAACATATCAAAATGCATAATCTTCCCATGAGGATCAAATGCCACAAAATACACAAGATCATGAGGTGCAAAATCCTCATGAGCATAAATTGCAAGAAGGGGTACATGACTAGAATGTGCATGCATCACAAGAACCTCCCCCTCAGAAGGAGACCCCTCAACACGAGATACCTCAGCAAGAAATCCCTCATGAGAAAGCACATGAGGAAGAACAAAGGATAGAGTCCTCTCCACCTAGGGTAGAGAATAATACAGAGTATCAGGATGCTCATAATGAGTGGACTGATCAACAAGGACCCAAAGGTGATGTCCCATACTGGTTGTAACAAGAAATAAACCTGCAACAGATTGAAGAGGTGCCTAAGTTTGATGTCTCTACATTGTTTTTAGCAAGTATGATAAAACCTAAAAGAAATGTAAGGCCTACATCTATAATAAGGAGATATCCTACTACAGGTAGGAGGACAACTCAAGTAGCACTGCCAATGGTAGATAAGGAGAAAGGAAAAATAAACATTGATGAATTCCAGATAACAAATATTGATTTGGGATTTACTATAGAGAGGCAGGAAGGCCAAGAGGCTAAGGATATCATTGACTTAATAACACAATGTGTAAAGAATGAAAAGGTTAAGAACAAGGTGCATAAAGAGCACATTTCTCAACTGCATGCATTCATAAAAGGGTTAATTGATCCTAGTCATATACTAGCTAACACAGCTACTCCATTGACTATCATATCCCAAGATGAGATAACTGGATTAGATATCATGAAGCACAAGGCCCATATAATGGATAATTGGTTTATTCTTTTTATTTCTAAGGCTGAGAAAGTAATAACAACCTCTCTCACAAATTGGAATTTGCTTAGTACATTAAAGAGCAAGGTGGATAAAATGCAAAATGAGGTTGAACGAAGATCCTTCAAATTGGAAAAGCATTTAGACACGATGGCTGAGATGAGGTGAATAGATATGAAATTGCTCATAGATAACAAGGTACTGGATAATAATACAACACAATTGTTGAGCCTATGGTATGAAGATACAAAGTTTGAGAGTGATATCTTGAAGAAGTGTAACAGCAAGCTCAGGGATATCAGTGTGAAGTTGCACCACCTAATGGCTGATGAGATAAGTATTTTGGAAGCTTTGGAGGGTAATGTAGAAGGAAAGATAGAGAATCAAGATACTGATTTTGCAATCCAAGCTTTCCATAAAAATTTCAAGCAGGCAACATATAACCCTCTTCATCAGTTGAGAGAGGATGTGATCAATAAAGCTATGAGGATGAAGGCCAAGGTGGAGACATATAATGAGAGGTTAAATAATAGAAAGAGAAAATGGACTGCTCTGCAGGCACAATTCCATTCTCAAAAACATGTTGTGGTGAAAGCTAGAGTCCAGGATGGGGGAGAGGTTGAGAGAATAGTGCAAACATATGAATCCATTAGGGGGATGATCAAAGAACATTTAGGAAGTGATCCTCATGATGATGATGATGATGAAGATGAAGAAGAAGATGCAAATGAAGAAGAAGATAAAGAAGATGAAGAAGAAGAGGATGAAGAGTAAGTAGAGATGCATGATGATAGAGTCATATGCATAACAAGACAAAAGAAGTGATCGAGTTCTACCAGATAGTTGCCAGCTAGTAACTTGTGCCACATCTACATATGTTGACCCAGTCAAAGAGGATATATTGACCATTGATCTAGATAGACAAATCCTGATCATTGATCATTTGTAACCGCCTCCTTCTTTTATTCTATAAAAGGAGATGGAGTGCCCCTTGTATCATTATTAGAGACTTAATTGAGATAGGATTGTTGAATGTCATGATACTTTCTCAAGATAGATTGTAAATGTGCATTCTTTTGAATAATAATGAAATAGAGATCAAATTACATATCATCGTAAATTATGAGTAATCTTGTGAATGTCATCTTGATATTTTGAAATAAGGGTAGACAACTAAGAGTGGGGGTGAATCAATTGTCACAAAAACTTTTATCACTTACAAATATTTACCTTCTTTATCACTTATTAACAAATTAATGATATAACTATGAAAGCATAAATCAACAACACATGAGAAGAAACATAATCAACACACATAACACCAGGAGTTTTATGTGGAAACCTGGTTAAGGGAAAAACCACGGTGGGGGTTAACCCACAAGAAGTTATACTCTATTAAAAGTATTACAAATGGGGAAGGTACATACCTTCAGGGCACATTGCCCAGAGTTCACTGCTCCAAGAGGCTCACTACCTACAAAGATGATTACAAGAAGATTATAGATTGTTTAAATTGATGAAAAGCATCTACCAATGTAGAAGTTCAGTTCTGATTAAGCACAAAATACTAATCTTACACACTTCATCCTTATTCTGCCCTGTTTCACTCTTAAGACATAATCTGAGCTTAGATCTTTATCTTCACACTTCTTTCTACCTTTTTCTCACTTACTCCATCACCACTTCACACACACACACACACCTTCAAAACACTTGAATCCATCGGCTATATATATCCGCATCAAGGAATTCAATCAACTGTAGTCAGCTTCAAGAAAATTTAGAACATTTATTAAGAACTCTGCTCTGTCGGCTGAATCCATGCACAAACAACAACGTGGACCAAAAAATTGTGTTGTCAAATCATCAACCATGTCAGCCAATACCACTCATTATCACAAATTGGTTAACCAGCAACTTTTATTTCATCCAGACCAAGGTCAAATACTAGGTTGGCCTATTCTTCTTCTGACTGTACTGACTAACTGGAACCTGATACTCAGATGCTTATAACTTTCAAATCCTTCATCACTGGAGGCTAAATTCCTAGATTTAGATAGTCTTGATAATCCTTATTACTCCCTTAGATCCATAGCACACTATGATTTACCACCGGAGAGATCTGGACCAAGATACTAGACCCTGTCACATGCTCTATTTCTGACTACCCAGACTTAGACAAATCTTCACTTTGACTTCTGGTATGAATAAATTATGTAATGTGGATGTGTAAGATAGACTTAGTTGCCATCAATGACAACACCTATTATGCATAACAATGTCTCTTGCCAACAATCTCCCCCTTTGGCATTGATGGCAACACTTAGTGAAAAATGACTAAGTGTCGAAACAACTCCCCCTTACTATCTACATTTATGCTTTTCATTATTCTCCAGTGCTCCCCCTTTGCTGGATTCCTCATTTTTCATTGCTCTTCACTCCCCCTTTGACATCAATGGAAAAGACTTTTTAGATGTAACAATTCCATAATCTCACATTCTTCCATAATGGAGTGTATATGTAATACAACTTTATAGCTAGGGTGAATATTGCCTTATGGTCCAATAGTTCCAATTTCTGTAATTGAGCATCAAACTTGAGAAAATCCACATACCAAAATTCACCAAAAATTTCATGTACATGGGCATATATACAGACAACCCTATGACTTATTTACATAAGTTTGAACACATCACCAAAGATATTCTTCAATAGTGCCAACTCATTGTCCCAACTCTTCTTCATACTGTTCAAAACTGAGATGTGACCACTGAATAGGAATGCTTGAGACTCTGCTTTTCTCAAGTCGATAGGATCACTTGATTTAGAAGAAGTTTGGGCTTCTGTCATGGTATTGAACATTGCTTCCAACTTAGAGGAAATCAGTCCCCGGAGCTCACACATTCTTGTCTCAATGTTGTCCTTCATCAATTTCTTTATCTCTTCAATCAGGCTGATTCTTTGACATTCTTGGATCATTACTGATACTGTCAAGGGATCAAAAGATTGGGATACACTTGATAGTTTTTTCTTAAACTTCTTTATTTTTATTTCAATGTCCTCTATAGCTTTAGGACAAGATAAACAAAATTTATATACATTCCCTCCTTCTGTAAGAGCATTTTGAATATTCTTAACATTGGTATCCAGCACAATTCTATCTAATGCAATCATCCCTTTTAGAGCATCAAATCTTTTATGATTGAATTCATTTTGAACCTTAACCTCTGTAGACTTTTCAAGAGATTCAAAATGAGAACTTACAGAGTTTATTAGACTTTTCAATTGGCCAGAGGGAGATGCAGATGAATCCTTCTGGAATGTTGGCATGATTTTCTCCAGAATCCTAGATGCAAGACCAAGTAGCTCACTATCTTCCATGTGAGACTTTAGAATATCTTTTCTGGCCTTGGCTTGAGTAATGGAGGCCAATTTTATCTTCTGCACTGGAGATAAGGTATCAAAATTTATTGAACCTTGTATTATGTCCTGATCTTCTTTTGTTTCATGCTCTTTATTTTTCAATGAATCATCTTCATCTGTTTCAACATTCATCTCTGTATCTTCTTTGCTGGATTAATCTGGAGGAGTTTGAATACCTCTTGCATCATCAGTTTTATCTATCATCTTTTCATCTTCTTTGTTTATTTCTTCCTCTTTTAGAACATAGGAGTCATCTATCTCAGTTTGCTTCTCATCTCTCTGTTGCTCTTTATCATTCAGATTTGATGCATCCTCAGTATCAACAGGCTCTTCTGTAACCACATAGAACTTGTTCTTGTCCAGTGCTTTCTTCAGAATCTATTTTATTTCTTTAACAACTTCATCAATATCTCCAATCATCATCTTATTCATCCTTTTGTTGCTTCTAAAATCATTCTTGACCTCTTTAAAAATTTTATCTACTTCTTTGTTGGAGATCACCAGACACAAACTAGATAACACATGTTCCCTCAGCTCCAAATCTTTAGCTTTGGTAGCCTCTTTCCTCATTTCTAAAATGTTACTCAGACTCTTAGGAATTTCAGATAAAATTTCCACAATAGCTCTATTAAATGTATTCAAGTATTTTACAGTGGCATCCTCCAAAATTCTCTTGTTTGCATCATCAAAAGTGTCATAGTATTTTACTATGGGTTTCAGATTCCCATGAATTGTCATAGTATTCACAATTTCTTCTACAGACAAAGTGGATTTTCTAGTTTGGATTTTAGTCTTTTGTCTTTTACTTACCTTCATACTTTTGGAAGGCTTATATTTTGTAGTCTTTGAAGCTTCTGCTTTCTTTGTTTTTATTTCCTTTACTACTTCATCTGATTATGTTTCCTCATCATCTTTAATGCTCTCATATGATCTAGATGCTTTAGTCTTCATTCTTTTACCATCTTTACGAGATGGTTTCTCTTTTCTGATAGGTTTTGTGTGAACAGAGGCAGCAACAGAGCTTCTTATTTTTCTAGGCTGGCTGGTGGAGACTTCTAGAGCACTTCCTTATTTCTTATCCTACATCTCCTTCTCATCTTTTTCTATCCTTTCTCTATTTTGCTTCACAACTTCCTTAGTTATGTCAATGCTTTCAGCATACATTTCTACTTGCTTTTAAACTTTCCTCTTGATTTCATGTTTTCTGAGATCCACATGCAGGTTCAAACTGAGCTCCTTATATGTCCCAAATTTCTCCCCAGAATCATCCTTAGGTTTGCTCAAGAGATGTTGAGCATACATATCCAAAATTTTCTCATCTACCTCATACCTCATGGGCATGATCCAGACAATTCTAGGTTCTGCTGCTTCCATTAAGCACTGATTAGTATCCACCGTGAAGCAGATCTCATTCTAGTATTTCTCAACAACCGATTTAGGAATTCTTTCCCTAGAATGCATCATACTCTGAAAATTCTTGAAGTAACCCCAGACTGCAATTTTCTGTGCTTTAGAGTCACCAATGTTGTTCAAGTGCTCTCTTATCTGTATAGCAACAGGTTTGTCATTTATCCAACACATGCTTTTCCTGCTGGGCAACTCATTCATGAAATAGAAGAACAAACATAAGATCAATGTACCATATTTGAAGGTGTTCTTATCCTTCTTTACCTTATTCAAATTTTCCATCAGCTAGTTCTGTAACAACTCACACAAGTCATAATCAACATTTTCTCTTAACATTTTGTATGCAACATATATGGCCACTCCAGAAATAGAGTTCTCCCTACTGGAGTGATAAATTTTGTAACCAACTACCATTGAAGCAAACTTAACATCCAGATCAATAATGTCATTAATTGTCATTGCCCTTTTGTCAAACCTTGACCCGATAGCATCAGTTACTATTTGGTTCTTTATTGCTTTCAACATTGGTAGTCCACTGAATGAGTTTAACCCTGTCACAGCCTTGATGACATCCTTGGTGATCTTGAATGGTTTCATTAGCCACAAAAACTCATCATGCATTCGGCTTAAAACATACTGGACCCATTCATCTTCATTGAAGGATGGAAACCCTATAATCTAGATGAAATGTTTATCATGTAGTGCCTTATACTCAAGTTTAAGACCATGAATTTCATCCCTTAGATGATTCTTGAACAAATCTACAAACCTTGAGTCCTCAAATTCATCTATGCTAGAATGAATATAGGCCCTAATATCTTCAACATGCAATACACCATATGGAACATTTGAAAATGCACCTAACAGGTCAACTTCTACTAATTTGTGTGGATGCTTCTTGAATTTAGGTCGAGGCCTTTCAGTAATATAACAACCAACGGTGCAGCCATTGCAAAAGATTATGAGTTCAAAGTTTCATAGAAAAATACCTTTTTCTTCCATAGAATTAGGGTTAGCTGATGAATTCACTGGTCGCACTTCAAATCCTTGAAATCTTAGCTCAGGTGGTCTTTTTCTTATTCTCTTCAAATGCAAAGTGATCCAAATGATTGAATGAATGACCTTTTATCCTTTGCAAAACCTAATTTGTCATTGTAATAAATGCTTTGCCCTAATACATTTAGTTACATTGTTTCTACATGCAGTCAATCTTCAATTGCTTCGCAATCAATCAGATTAGCTTCTTTTCTTTCAAAATTTTCTCCAACAGTTCTGCAGTAGGCTTCTTTATCTTCATTCATCGTACTAGATTCAAGCACCCATTTACTGGTAGGGGGAATCAGATTTTCAATGCAGCTCCCCCTGAGCCAGATCTCCTGATTCAATTCCTAGAGGAATTATCAGCACCGGATTTTGGTGCGGACCCATTGTCAACATTCATTTCACCTTTCTTTACCAACATTTTGTTCATTTCATTCTAGACCTCATTCACATCAAATTTTCCCTTGCCTTTGTTTTGTCTCTACTCATCTAGTTTTCTATTTTCCAGACCTTTTCTGTCATCATTCCTACTTCTACAAAATCTTGCAACATGACCGGATCAATTATAATTGAAGCACACAACATTTCTTTGCCCATTTGATTGATTTCCTCTTGATCTGCACTGATTAGCCATATGTCCAAATATATTGCATGAAAAACAATATCCATTGAAAGAATTGACATTTCTTTTATTGTTAGAGTAGTTCATCATACTTCTACATTTATTGGATCTATGACCATACCTTTTACAATTGAAGCATTGACCGGAGAAAGATGGGCCATTTTGATTCACTCTACTTCTACACTGAGTTGCTCTATGAAAAAATTTATTGCAATTGAAATAATTTCCATTGAAAGATGGATACCTTTGAGCATTAGGTTGTCTTACCAGAGGTCTTCTAAGTATGTTTCTTTGATTTCTTGTTTAGGATTTCTTTGACCAAATCTAGAGCTTTCACCTTTCTCATATCCCAGACCATGCTTATCATCTGCCTTCTTCTGACTCTCAAGCAATACTTCAAGTTTAGCTGAGCTTATCTTGAACTTCTCCTTATATTCATTTGCAATTTCTAGGTCATGTCTGAGAATGACAATTTGCCTTTCAAGTTCCTCCTCATTATATCTGCATTCTTGTAAATCAGATTTTAGGTGGCCAATTGTTATGTCCATTCTACAACATTCTTCTATTTTTTCCTTCAGAGTTTGATTTAGGTCTTCTTTAGTCTTCTTCCTTTCCTCAATTTCTTTGGTTAGCCTCATCACCCTAGATTCCATCTCATGTTTTAGAATAGAAACTTCTTTTATCAGCTTTTCACATTCCTTTGTCTTTTCTTCCAAAGCCTCGTTCATGTCATTTTCTTCAGTTAAATTAGCTAGTTGCTGAAGTAGCTCCTTCCTCCTTTCCATACATTTTTTTAGTTTTTCTTTTAACATCTTAATGCAATCATCAACATCTTTAAGTTTTGCTTTCAATTCATTTACTTCTTCTTTGGATTGATCAAGATCTTCTAAAGCCAATTGAAGTTGTTCTCTAAGTGAACCCATTGAAACTCCTTCCTAGATCTTCCTCAAGCTATTAGGCTTCTTTCAAGGAACCTTGCTCTGATACCAATTGTTGAAATAAGGGTAGACAACTGAGAGGGGGGTGAATCAGTTGTCACAAAAACTTTTATCACTTACAACAATTTATGTTCTTTATCACTTATTAACAAATTAATGATATAACCATGAAAGCATAAATCAACAACACATGAGTAGAAACATAATCAACACACATAACACAAGGATTTTTATGTGGAAACCTAGTTAAGGGAGAAACCACGGTGGGGGTTAACCCACAAGAAATTATACTCTGTTAAAAGTATTACAAATGGGGAAGGCACATGCCTTCAGGGTACACTGCCCAAAGCTCATTGCTCCATGAGGTTCACTACCTACAGAGATGATTACAAGAAGATTATAGATTGTTTGAATTGATGAAAAGCATCTACCAATGCAGAAGTTCAGTTCCAGTTAAGCATAGAATACTGATCTTACACACTTCATCCTTATTCTGCCCTGTTTCACTCTTAAGCCATAATCTGAGCTTAGATCTTTATCTTCACACTTCTTTCTACATTTTTCACACTTACTCCATCACCACTTCACACACACACACACACACACCTTCAAAACACTCGAATCCATTGGCTATATATATCCATATCAAGGAATTCAATCAACTGTAGTCAGCTTCAAGAAAACTTAGAACATTTATTAAGAACTCTACTCTGTCGGTTGAATCCATGCACAAACAACAACGTGGACCAAAAACTTATGTTCTCAAATCATCAACCATGTTGGCCAATACCACTGATTATCACAAATTGGTTAACCAACAAATTTCATTTCATCCAGACCAAGGTCAAATACTAGGCCGGCCTGTTCTTCTTCTGACTATATTAACTAACTAGAACCTGATACTCAGATGCTTATAACTTTTGAATCCTTCATCACCGGAGGTTAAATTCCTAGATTTTGATAGTCCTGATAATCCTTATTACTCCCTCAGATCCATAGCACACTATGATTTACCACCAGAGAGATGCGAACCAAGATACTGGACCCTGTCACATGCTCTATTTCTGACTACCTGGACTTAGACAAATCTTCACTTTGACTTTCGGTATGAACAAATTATATAATGTGGATGTGTAAGATAGACTTAGTTGCCATAAATGACAACACCTGTTATGCATAGCAGTGTCTCTTGCCAACATATATTTCACTATGATGTGCTGCGTCTCTTGGAGTGCATGTCAATTTGTGGATATTGTTGTCATTCTTTGCCTTTGAAGATTAGCATCAAGCTGTGTGAAGTTATGGAATGGCCTGGCAACACATGGTTTGATTTCATCTTTATTTTAGGAAATATTAAATGATGCATATGGACTAATTATCAAAGACTCATTTAAATTCAGTAGATTTAGAATGTTTGAATTTATTTTCTTAAATTTCATTATAAATCACCCTCACAATTGCAAATACACAGATAATTCTAAGCAAATATATGGAAATATGCAGACATCCCAAAGAAAATTGAACATCTAGAGCATGTTTGAGTTAATATGCATGTAAAATTGAAAATCTCATGCAAATATACATAAACGATAACAGTAATCATGCAAATATCAGCTTAAAGGCACATTATTTAGACAATTTCATAAGTGCAGAAGTAGAATCAGTTCATGACAATTGATGTTCAAAATAATTGATCAAACTTACAAATATGATAATCATCGATTGAATATAGTAGAAATAACCTTGTTTGTGAAGAAATTTATAGGAAACGTGTGTATAACCAGATGTGCAGACATCAATTCATGTTATCAAAACAATGTAAGGCCCCTTGAATGGAAAAACAACATATCACATGAACCTTTGAGTAACGTCAGACGATCATGACATGATCAATGGAGACTTGGAGTCATCAATTCATTCCAAATTGATCATACTTTTCAAGATAATAAAGGTTTGTTGTGTAAACTTTTATGCATGTTATTATGACTAACAATTGTCATCACCAAGACACCAAATTTCTTGGATACTTTTGGAAGACACTTTAGAAGAAGATGAAGACAGATTTGAAGTTTAGTTTAGCATTTCATCCATAAACTAATAGATAGACAGAGGTAGTGAGGTAGTGAATAGGAGTTTGGGAAACTTGTTGAGATGTTTGGTTGGAGAAAAGACAGGGAATTGGGATTTGATTCTTTCACAAGCAGATTTTGCATATAATAATTCAGTGAATAGGAGTACTGGAAGAACACCTTTTGAGATTGTTACCAAAGTAAACTCTAGAGGAATTGTAGAATTGAGACATCTCAGTTTGGAAGAGAAGAGAAGTGTAGAAGTAGAAGAATTTGTAGGACACATGGAGATAGTACATAACCAGGTGAGGACGCATTTAGAGGAGATGAAGAGTAAGTATAAAGAACTAGAAAATGAGAAAAGAAGACATAAGGAATTTGCAGTTGGAGATGAAGTGATGGTATACTTGAGAAAAGAAAGATTTCCAGTTGGTATATATAAAAAATTGAAGATGAAGAAGTTCGGACCTTATTGGATACTCAGAAAGTTTGATTCAAGAAATGCATATGAAGTGGAGCTATCGGAGACATTGGGTATATCACCTATTTTCAACATTGCAGACCTATATCAATATCATGAAGTAGAGTTCAATGACAACATATTAGAAGACTTGAAGAAACAGTTACCACAACAAGCACCAGAGTAGATTCAAGACATTTTGGATAGAAAAGTTGGATGTAGCTCCAGAGGAAGACAATACAAAGAATATCTTGTAAAGTGGAAAGGAAGATCGAAAGAAGATTCATCTTGGATTTCTCATGCTGAGGTAAACTGCCTTGGTTTTCCTCTAGTCCCAACAAAGTGAGGGACTCACTTTTTTAATAACCTTGGATGTCTGATCCAGGAGCATCCCTGGTTCAAGAGCAATCTTGTATCAACCAAAAACATTTGCATTTCAGTTTGTTCTTTTTCAGTTCAGTTAGTAGATGTTTCTCTATTTTGGTCTGCATTATGTCGCAGCTGCATTTTAGACATTGTGATGTTGGACTTAGCATATAGATTCATTCATGCACATCATATCCAATTTTCAGAACATTTGGATCAAGTACCAAAAAAATATAGCTATCATAAGATCAACTATTTTCTTAGAACAAAGCACCCTGATAGTCTTAGACAATCAACTAAAGGAGAAGACTTGTAGAGCATTCCTCAACTTGTGGAGTTAAAGACACATCAATCAGTGTTGTGTGGTTTGTGCCTGACCTTTGCTGAGATTTGCATGTCATTCCATTTATTTGTGGAGGGGTTTAATTCGTTTAGGCCTGACCTATCCATGTACACATGTTACACCTCTTTATTGGAGTTTGTAACCTCCCTTGGCTAATGTGAAGGAATCTTTGGTTTTGGAGATGATATATAATGATGTAATAGATCCCTAGGAAAGAAGTGATGCTCATACGAATAAGTTCATAGTTTAGATTTTGTGCGAAGGAGCTTCAAAGCTACATCTTGTGTATATTCTGCTATTCTGTAATCAGGCATGTGAGCCCTAATTGTAAGCCCGCACGTTGCCGGCCAATCTGTATTTGAATTCCATGATATACTGAATGACTGAATCTACATTTGCTTCATATCTTTGAGTTGTTTCTATTATGTTTACTCTAGCTACATGGTCTGGATAGTTCTATTTGAGGACCTTCTTAATTGTGACTACACCATAAAACTAGTAGGTGGATTTCTTCCTTAATTTGTGATTGAGACAAATGCATGTTTTAAATGTCCTTCACTATAATTCTCCTTGAAATTCAATTTAGACCATTGAATTGAGAATGTTGTTGCCATGAATAAATCATCTTCATTTGGATAAACCCTAGGGAACTGTAACTCAATAATTTACCTAACCCTAGTTCATAATGTGAGTGTGAAGTGCAAATTTTAAATTAGGGAAAACATTTACTTTTTTAAAATTTAAAATTTCATGATACCCTGGCTGAAAAACCACTGTGTTTCAAATCTCTTGACCTAAATCAAATCCCTACAAAAAAAATTTCTTGTATTTTGTCTTTTAAACTCAAAGATCCAAGTTGTGGGATTTTTATAGAGGAATGGACCTCTAACATCTCAATCTCATGTCCCAACCTCCCTAAGTTTCTCGCATCCTTTTCTAAAAGTGAATTGATTTAAAACAAGGAAAATCTTTATGAAATGGTAATTTACAGACTTTTGGAGGGTTAGAGCTTTAGATCTTTTGATTAACATCTAGAAGTCTTGAAGATATTTGCATTCAATAATTTTATGATAAAATAAAAACAAGAAACTTCTAGGGAAAATCCTTATGAAAACTTTAGTTGTGGGATTCTAATGGAGGAGTGAACTTTAATACTATTTACCTATGTACAGACTTCCTATTTTTTTTCATACTTTTCCAACAAAGAATAATTTTCAAAACGTAGAAAAGTGTAGGATTTTGATGTGGTATTGGAGTTTTAACCTTTTAGGTTGATCTTCAAAAGTCTCAAGGATTTTTGTATTTAAATTTTCTTGAGAGAAAGGTTGAAAAAATACTTAATGAAAATCTTTGAAATGTATTAACTATGGGACATAGATAGATATGAGGACATTTAAATTGATAAATATACCTCCTAACCTCCATCCATTTCCAATAAACTTTTAACTTAGATGAAAGTTCAAAATGGAAGAAACCTAAATTGCAGACTTTAACATAACTTCTAGACATTCAAATTGTTGACTTAAAAAATTGGGTTGTCCTTTCCAATTCTGCATTTCTTTTGAAGTAGTGTATTTTCAAAGGGATAATTCTTTATGCATAGTATTTTAATTATGAAACTAATTCTTACTACTAGACTTCTAATGCTAAGTATTAATGTCTGATACCTTGTCGATTTTCCACAAAATGAGTTTATAACTATTTTTAATTAAGAAGTTGATTGTTATAGAGTTTTCTTGGACAAAGGGATTTCTAATAGAAAACCTTGAAGTTTGGATGTCCACTAAAACCCTACAAATTGCTGTAAGTGACTTAAACCTTTGATTGATTAATATTTTAAGGTTTTTTAAAAATCTAATGACATCTTCTTGGTGTTTTTATAGGGTTACATGTCAAGATCCAAGAAAATTAAGTATGAATTTCAAGGAGTAGTTCCACCCTAAAAAAATCACTCATCTTGGGATACTATATCAGATATAGACTTAGGACATGTTGACCTAAATGAATTTAGGACAATAATATATGGGGATGTTGCAACTAACAAAGTTAAAAGGATGGTTCACAATGGGATTACCCAAGTTGTAGGGTTCCCTATGCCAACTCAATGTCTAGAACTTGTAATAATATGTTCCAAGCATTATGATGCAGTCCAAAGGAAAATTACAACTATTGATGGTAGGGAGTTGGTATATTTTACTCCAACTATCATTGCAAAAGCCTTCTATATTCCTTACTATGGAGAGGTTGTGCAATTATCTAAATCCCAAGGTTTGACTTAATATAATCAAGATCTTGATAGGTACCTAAGATCAATAAAGAAGAGATGAATGATAATAGCCAGAAAAACTATTTCCAAGATCCCAAAGACATTCCTTAGGAGTGACTGCCAAATAGAAATTAGTGACATGGTGACCTTCTTGAGTAAGATCATGGGATTACCTGTTACGTCAACATTGATGCCATGGATATTCAAGTTTATCCATAGTATATTGGAGAGCAAAGAGATGATTCATTGGTCTAGTGACAATCTACATGAACAACTGACAAAGGTAGATGATACTAGGAATTTTTACATGACTTCCTACCTGGTATATTCAATTAGCAAGGAAGGTCATTTATCTTGGACTGAACAAGAGAGGAGCAACATGAAAAAATCTAGAACAATGAAAAGTATATTATTGATACCCTTAGTTACAATTCAAGAATTCATTGATCCATTATAAGAGGGTAAATGATGTATTTACCATGTACATAGTCAGAACTCTTGAGGGAGAATTGACTTAGAGATTGCCACTAAATTCTACACAAATAATCAGGGAATATGGTAATTGGTTTATCCAATTCCTAAAATTCACTTGCATTAGGATGGAGAAATTCATAGGGCCTAATTGCAATTGCCTAAGTATCCCACTAACAAGATGATACTTTTAGAGTTAACCAGACAACTTTGTGAAACCCACAAAAACTTGGGAGAGAAGCATAGGATAGGGGTCCAATTTTCCATAAGGATTGGTGTATATGCATGTCCCTGCTTCCCAAGTGCTAGAGATTTAGATGTAGAAATTCAAATGTATAATTTGCATTTCCATACCACTAGAACCTCATTTGACCCCATTGGAAAGATGGAACAACTTGTTGGGCCACATATGAAGCACATCCCTCATTTGGATGACTTATGGGTAGACTACAATGATGATCATGATGTGAGGGAGATGAGATATTCTAAATTGATTACATTCTACATGAAAGCATTTGGAATAGAAAAAGTGCCATATTAGTTGCCAGATGATGGTAAGTTTATACAAGAAGCCTATAAAGTAGATAAGGTGTATGAGGATCCAATTCCCCCTTTGGATTGGTAAGAAGAAGAAATAACCTCATTGGAATAAATCATAAGGTAATTCATAGAAGTTAGTAAGATATGGTTGAAAAAAGGTGGAATAATTATAGAAACAAGGTCTTACACTATCCTATACAAAAGATGCAAGAGGTCAAGAATAAAGAAGAAGGGTCTTCTTAATAGGTAGAAGTGGTAGAAGTTGAGAAAGATGAGGAACCTCAAGAACCACCTCATTCTCAAAAGGAGAAGTCCAAAGGTAAGAAGTATTTTGCTAGCAAAGAATCCAAGAAGGTTGTCACAACCAAGGAGCTTGAAATTGTATACAAAATCAATCCAAAAAAACTATTTAGGAAGAAGAAGAAATAGAAGAGGAAGTTGCTCCACTAAAGAAGAAGAAGAAAACCAAAGATACTTCCACCTTTTTTGGGTAACTTTCTTTAGGTGGTAATATGTCTACTTAACCTACCTTATTTGTAGAAACTATTCATTCCTTACCTACATAACAAAATCCTTATATACTACAACAATTACCCTAATTTATACCCATTCTAATATAAGTAACCGTGCCTATCATACAAGTTCATATACCATTATCCATGGTCACTTCCATTCCTTTTCCCCTTACTTCACATTAATTTGGAATAATTATCCCACATCCTATTCTCTAGTCTTCCAATTGAATATACTTCTTCCATTCCTCCTACTATAGTAACTTTTTCTACCTCTCCCTCTTTATTCTTTGCAAATCTTAATAAAGAGGATGTTACTACTGTAGTTACTCTTTGGGATTCTCTTGTGATGTCTTCACCCCTAGATTCTCCTCCCTCATTAACTAGTATTAATATAATTATTGAAGAGATGTCAAGGTAAGAGACCTTGCAAAAGGATAAGGTAACTACTGAGCCATATGAGTAGAATAAACAAACTAAAGTAAGTCAAGAAGTTGGGCAAGAAGAGGTGTATGAAGAGAAAAAACAATAAGATAAACCATCCTATCCTCAAAATAAATAGCAAGAGCAAGTGGATAAGTAAGAAGATAATTTGGATAGTAATTAGGAGAAGGATCTCTGAGATAATAAACAATAAGATGAGAAGGTTAATAAGGACCAAAATATCCAAGCTCTTTTCCCACAACAACAAAAAGAAGCAATAAAGTATAGTTGACAAGATTCTTAGGATGCATAAGCAAGTAAATCTCAAACTAAACAAGGAATAACTGAAGGTGATATACTCAAAGATGCAAAGAAAGAGGATTTGGGGAAATCACCAACTATGGACTTGAAAGGTGATAATGCACAACAACAACAATAGGTTCCTCTTACTCCTTCATAACAACAAATAATAGATACTTCCTCTTTATTGGTTCCAATATGGATTGATGTAAATATATAAGGGCAACCAATTTTAAAACCTAAATCAAAGGATCTCTTAGGCATAACTACTATGATTAAGAACCTATGGTGAAGAAGAAGCCTAGAACCTTATCTGTAATTACAAGGGATGCTTAAGGAGTAAGGATAGCTAAAATAGATACTCCTATAATTGAAAAAGATGATAGAGATCTAGGACCTAGATATTATCAGGTAAATATTGTCAATATTAGCCAACAAACAAGGGATTAAGAGATCCAGGAAATCCAATCTATTATTTATAGTATTGTGTCTAGAATACAGAAGGATAAAAAGACAAAAAGGGAGCTAAAAGAGAAGATTGTAGAGTTGAATGCCTACATCAAAAAATTGGTTACCTCTCTCTAGGCCATTAATGGGTCTATTCATCCAATCATCTATCATAGAAAAAACCCTCAAATCTAGAAAAGATGAATGCATGGAAAGGGAAGCTAAGGATTGGATGGAAGAACTCTTTGACTATGAATGTACAGTAATAGAGGAAGTAGTAGATTTAGCCATCTAGCTTAATGATTTGAGAGATAAAATTTGTAAGATGATAGATGAATGTAAAGAAGAGATAGGTACCCACTCTCAAAATCTTCCCAAGATATATATTTTCTATAGAATGGACCCTGAACTACTAATCAAAGAGAATAATTTGGATCAAAAGACTATTAATTCATCACCTATATGGGTAGAGATATTTAGATTTAGAAAAAAATTAATTTATAACTGCCTTGCAAAGATGAATGAAGTTAGAGATAAATTGACTAATGTATAGTATGTAGTTTGGAAAATATGGCATGAATTGGTAGGATAGTACATGGATTGTGATATAGAGATGAATATTACCTTGAAGAATCATATGAATCAAATTCTTACTTTTAGTTTAACATAGCCTCCTTATGTCTTCAATTCTAACACCATGGATAACATGATGAAGATGAAATTAATTCTTAGGGAATTTGATTAGGATAATCCTAAGAGAAAGACAAAGTACATTATTTTTATATCTACTTTTGAAACTCAAAATTTTAGATATAGGTTTGTGGATGAACTAGATGTGGAGGTGCTAAATCCTGCACTTTGCACTCTTATGGACTATCATAGAAAGGAAGTTGAAAGGGATAAAATAATTGTAAAGGAAATTTTTAATGGAGAAGAGAAAAAGTGAGTTCTCCAAAATATTGATCATTTTTGTTTCATTTTGTATTTTAAAATTGACCTTTTCAAAACTAGGTGTTGATGCCTTAGAATTTGTGCAAGACTTACAATTTATTTTTGTAAAATTTTCTACATGAGGCCAACTTGTCTTTGAAATTGTGCTCTTATTTCTATCATAGGATTGAAAGATTGTTATGGATGAATAATGGAAATTGTTTTGATTCAAGTATATCATGTTTTGCAAATTTGGACCATTGATTGTAGATTAATCTTGGCCATTAATTTTTACTAAGTGTATTACCTTCCTCTATAAAAGGTAGTTCATTTCTCTTTGTAAAGGGTTGGAGATTGTTGATACTAGTTGAACTTTTGAATAAAATAATTTTATGTAGAGTTTTCTCATGGTTTCCAAATATTTAGTTGAATTTTCTATTGTGTATACATGAATGGAATGAGTATTCGATGGATCTTATGTTCATACTGTAGACACCTAAAAATGTCTTCACCACTTAGCTGACCTCCGAAATCACTAACATCACCAATTACCCTTCCAATTAATTAATTAAATTCTTACTTAATTAATTATTCATCATTTTCCTCTTTTAATTGAATTAATTCAATAATTCCCCCTTTACTAACATTAGCCCAATTAATTAGATAAATGTGCAAGTATTTATTTAATTAATTCCCCCTTTTCATTAAACTTGGTTAATTGAATAAATTATGTTTATTTAATTAATCCAACGTACTAATCAGCCTATCCCTACCCTACTTGATTAAATATTTATTATTTAATTAGCTAGACTAACCTACATGACCCTAGACCTAGGATTAATTTAATTAAACATTATTTAATTAATCCTAACCCCTAATTAGCCCATCCACTAATTTACTACAGCTATTTTAATTAGGCTAATCACCTCAATTAAAATGGTCAAACCTTCATTAACACTCCTCCCCACATCCCACAAATAAAAAATTGATATTTATGCCACATAAATCAATTTTTTATACACACGTCATAATCCTCATTAATAATCTCTTACACCCCTTACACATGTCATAACTCATTTATTTCCACTCTTCCCAAAATAAAATTTTAATTCATTTCTAATCCTCCTCTCTTCCCCATGTGAATTTTTAATTCACATTTAATCCATCTCACCCAACCTCATTTAATTCACCCCTTTCCCAAGATGAATTTAAAATTCATCTTTATTCATAACCCTCCATTTTTGAAGATTAAATCTAAGCCCTCTACCTCAATTGCATCCTCAACCATTGATCTCCAAATTAAATCTCCACCCTTGGATTAAATCCTCTCCCAAAAGGCATATAAATACACCCTCATCTAAGTCATTTGAACATCCAAGTTCCATGCATTATTATCATGCCAAAATTTCCATAATCTTGAGCTAGGTTAATAGGTGAATTGCATTAAGTTGGGAGCATTTCACATTTGTCCATCATAGTCTTGGGTAAACCTAGAGTGTTTGGGTGCAAAACTTTCCACCTTAACTAGGAGTTGGGATCCATTTTGAAGGTATAAATAGTGTTTTTATGCATTTCTTTAGTGTTTTCATCTTCATTTTGGTTTTCTTAATCTTCATTGGCATGCCCAGTGGGACCCACAAGGTCTAAACATAACATTTTTGTAAGTGTTTTTGTATGCAAAACATGTTTCTTGCAGGTATTGGTGCTAAACACTCATTGTTTGGTGCTATTTCCCCATGCAGTGGCACTATTTTTTACTGTTTTGGTGCTATTTCTACACGACAAACCTACTAACATCCTTTGACTCCAATACTTGCTTTTGCTTTTTTTGGGTTTTTTAGGGTTTATCAACTCTCAGTTTTGACAGGAATCACACATGGACAGGGTCATACAATGGTGAAATTTCTCTAGGATCTATCTAACATTTTGTCATTTGACCTTTGCTTTGTTTGCTTGCCTATGACTCTTTTAGCTCAATTTCTTTAGTCTTTTAGGTGTTATTGGACTAGAGAATAATCACTAATCTTGTTTGGACTAATATTTTGTGGCTAAAAATGTGGTTTTTAAAGATTTTCTAAGCATTGTACTAGTTTGACACTATCAGAGCCCAGTTCGGCGCCATTTGATTGGCAGATAAGAGAAATGACATTTGAAACACATTTTTGCGCCATTTCCATATTCTATGGTCCCTTCCTATTCTATAGCACTATTTGTCCCTTTTGTGGTGCCATTTCTCTGTAATAATCAGCAGTGTTTTCTCTTGGTCAGTGTGGTACCAGTTGTAAATGTTGTAGCACCTTTTTCTATTTTGGCACCATTTCTGTATTGTGTAGTGCCATTCTCTGTAACAGATAGAAAATAGGTGTTTTCTTCTTATATCACCATTTAGGGGTTCTGTGGTGCCATTTGACTATTCTATGGCACCTTATCTTACTATTTTGGCCCTATTTTTAGTGCTAACATTGGAATCTGTGCAGGTTGCTGGCTATGTTCTACAGGCTAAAAATAATTTGTCCAAGACCTTAATCTGAAACTACTAACATTTTTGTAGGGATTTATTAGCTTAGAAAACATTTCATCTTGGTGCACTAAAAACAAACCTTTGCTTGCTTAGCCTAGAAAAACATTTGGATTTGGTGCATTAAAATTAACATTTGTTTGCAAACAATCATAGGCACACTTCATTTTGGGCTTAAAAAGAACATTAGCAATTTCTTGACGTGTCTTGTGCACTTGCACATTTGTGTTACCCGAAAGATAGAATCAAAGTATCCTCTCCCCTCACCTTCAAAAGGATCTTGGGTAAAGAGAAATGGTTCTATTCTCTTTTTTCTTTTTAGGAAGGGGCCTACTCTTGAGACACATCCAAAAGGAGAACTCATTGGTGACCCCAAGTGATACTTTCATTCGGTCCACTATACAAAATAGGATAAGGTGAAAGCCAAGTCGAAATCGGTATTAGCACTTACCATTTAGTGCTAGCTCAAAAGGAAGTAGTATCTTGTGTATATGAAACTCCTGGTAGAGCTAGTCAAAACCTTAAGTGGTTTATCAGATGTACATAACATGCCAATCTCCTAAATGTTCCCCCACTAAACACCATTAGTTTTAGTAGCCAAAAACCTTCTATTTGTTGGCACATGGGGTCAGAAGATAGACCTCTTAAGCCATCCCACATTCTCATAGTTCAAAGTAGAGATAACAAATTTCTTGAGATCTTCAGGTATTTAGGAATTCAAAGCTTGGTATGCCCAAGAAGTGAGTATCGTGTAAGGGGGAACCAGTGTCACCAAGCTTCTAAGTTATCCACTTTTTGTAAGTACAACTAGAGAAATCCAAGTGGGAATCCAAAAAGTATTGTCCTTTCCTCACCTTAGGTTGTACAAGTGCTTGATAAATTTTTACATTTTCACAACAAAACCTTTGGCCATTGTGTTCTCTTGTTTGAAGTGTTTACTTGCTAAGAAAAACATCATTTGACATCATCCAAAAAATTCCTAAGTAATTGAACCATCATTAAAACAATTGACATTTTTTCCAAAGAATCATGACCATTTGACCTCCAAAATCCAAAATTTGACTTCAAAAAACTCATTTTTACCAAGAATTTACCATTCGCTGCCTTGCTTTAGTGCCAAAAACCATCTGTTTGGTGCCTAAATTTTCCTTGTGATAGTTGTAGCACCATTTTCTAGATCTGTGGTGCCATTACCCACTATAGTGGTGCCTTATCCTTGGGATTTGGCACTATTTCTGAATCAACTTGTACACGTTCCTGGAAAATTGTTTGGGACCTTTAAAATCTGCACATCCATAATCCATATCCACCTTGCCAAAACCCATCAAAACCATAGCCTTTTTGACCCAAAATTTTCATCCATATTCCCATTTGGACCTTATAGAATAATCATTTTCACTATTGGATCCTTCATCATACTATTGAACCTAACCATAATCCATCCCCTTTCATAAACTTTTCGTCCCCTTTGGTTTTTCACTTTTGGACCTTAATTCATCATCCAACAAATTCCACTTCAATTTCATTCATCTATCCTAAATCCAAAAATGTCCAAAGAATCTCACAAAATTAAAAACTCAATCAATCATATCCCAAAACAACCTTTGAGCTAAAAATTAAATCTAGATTTTATCCTTTCACATCCTATTTTGCTTATTGGCCATTAGTCTACCTTCAAGTAGAATAATCATCTCTTTTTGCCCAAGGTCATAAGTCTACCTTAATTGAGAAGAAACATCTATTCGCAACATCTAAAAAATCTAGACCTATTTGAACTCACTTGTTGATCCTCTTAAATATCATCAAAGAGCTATCCTCTACAAAATCTAAATCACCTAAGGTTTTCCTTAGTTAAGACATCAGCCAATCCATCCCAAAAATCTCTTTCACTAAATCATCTTTCCAACCCATTTCATCTTTCACCCATTTGGTCCAAAATTTTTGAAATCAATATCCTTCACATTTATCACCCTTAGGTTGTCACCTTTTGAGATTTATCCCCTAAAAGGTCTAAGCCTATAATCAAAGTCATACCATAACCTAATCCCTCCTTAGATTTAGATTTTAGGGATTATTTTCTCTTGAATTTAAATATCTGTCCCCCTTCATCACCACATATCCTTGGGTCTAATAAATCAAATAAATTCTCTAAGGTCTTGACCTTCATCAACCACCAATCAAATCCACATCATTGCATGTCCATAACAAGATCCCAATCCATGAAGAATCAAGAAATGGCCTACCTTGGAAACAACTTTGGCCTAGGAATGCCACAAACCAACCAAAACAACATGCCTACAATCCAACAAATACCCTCATATGATACCAACACAATGGTAAATCCCTTCCCACCACCCACACCCCTATCAAACACCAACAATGTTGACAAAGATGTCTTAAATTTTACACAAGATCCTAATTCCATGGATATACTCAACAAAGTCCTAAGAGCATATCCCAATAGATATCTTGAGTTCCTCCTAAAAAATGGTGCTAATGTACCTCATAATGTATCCAACTCAAACAACACCACAATCTCATCACAACCCTCCACATCTCATACCATCCCTAATACATCTCAACATTCAAACATCACTACATCTACGGTCCCTACAAATCCCACAAATATGTCCACAAATCCCACCCACGTCTCAGCCACAACCACTTCTATCATCACTAACCCTATTATTACCTCTATCACCACATCAAATGTAACAACATCTACCCCACAAATCACTCTCACTATTCCCAACAACCCCATACACACAAGTGTTTCCACAAGTGTGCCTCCGCTTAACCCCAACACCATAGCCTTCATGAACCAACTATTCTCTAGACAAACTCACAGTGCTTTCATCAATAATCCTTCATCCAATTACACATATGTAATTCCACTCATTACCTCTTCCACCCAAACATCACAACCAAACCCCAATCAAAATCAAATACCACCCCACATTCTACAACTCCACGCCTACCAACAATACCTCACCCAACTAAATCAAAGTCAAAACCTCATCCCCCAAAATCAAAACCAAACATCTCAATACTAAATTCCACCTCACCTCCAAAAACTCCTCCAAAATCAACAAACATACGTCCCGCAACCACCCCCAACACAAGATTTAATGAGCATTGTGCAAACATTAATCCAAAATGTGGATAGCATACAATAAGGAAATAAATGGAAGCAATATTCTTTCGAGCATATTTGCCCTTACCTATTTGATAGGACATTATACATGCCTCCCTTTCCCAAAATTTTTGAAATGCCCAAATTTGACAAATACAAAGGAAAGGGAGACCCTAGAGAACACCTTAGGGAGTTCTATATATCTTTCGTATAAGTCTCATACAATGATACTTATTTGATGAGACTCTTTCCTCGAAGCCTCAGAGGACAAGCCATCGAATGGTTTGCATACCTCCCTTCTGGCACTAAGACCTTCCTTGAGCTCGTGGAAAAGTTTGTGAACCATTTCTCCTATAATTTCAAACATGAAATATCAATGATAGATCTTTGCAATACCAAACAAAAGAATGAGGAATATTTTGCTTCCTTTTTGTAGAGATGGAGAGGCTTGGCAAGAAAACTCCCTTGGCCTATCCCTGAAAAACAAATAGTCACAATGTTTGTAGCCAACCTTAGTCAAGAAATGGGTTTCCATTTGCAAATACAATGTGCATCGACCTTCGAAGAGGTTACTAAAAAGGGAACTACCATTGAGCGAGCCCTCATTGCCAAATGCTCCATCAAACTTTATACATACAACAACAAAAATAACAACAACAACAACAAGGTCAACAAAAACACCCCAAACACAAGAAACAACATGCAATCAAACAAAAAACCTCACTTTTGGGGAAAGAATAAAAACACCCTCAATGATGGCATTACCGATGTAAAGGCCATTCAACATGTACAAAACCAAGCACCTTCAAGAACATCTACCGCAAACAATGTCAATGTCCCCAATGGACCACCAAAGCAAAATAATAACTCCAAGAGGAAATTCACACCTTTGAGGGAGCCTATTGAGGACATCTTGAATAAAATTATAAAGGTTGACATGATCATGCTACCACCTATCAAACCTTACAGTGAGGATCAATTCAAGCCTACTTGGTTTGATGAAAATCTCTTTTGTGACTATCATCGTGTGAAAGGACATCAGACATCAAATTGCATGAAATTAAAGCATTGTATTCAAGACCTTATAGATGGGGGCAAAATAGAGCTTGAAGAATTGCCAAAGCAATCATCGAATGTCAATCTAGGAGCTTACAAGGATCCTTTACCTGACCACAATAAAGGAAAGGCATCATCGTCCAACCAAGCATACCACATTGTACCACCCCCGCATCTTTTGACTACGTCGTAGGTTGATTAGAAGAATCTTCCAATCATGTCAACACCATCACCATTTGAACAAAAGCACCTGATTGTGCCATTACTACCCACCGTGGCCGTGTCTCCATTTGTGGGGCACCCACCATCAATCAACCATCCACATCCACATCTACCAACTTACCATTTGCCCACAAAGACAACCTCCTAGATCATCTAGGTAAAACCCCTGCATAGATCTCTATCCTTGAATTGCTCTGCATGTCTCCCATTCACAAATAAATCCTTGACAAAACCTTAATGGAGACCCAAGTGCTCACCAACCTAAATGTTGATCAATTACAAGCCATGGTGGGACATATCACTTCACCCCACCATCTCACTTTCTTCAAAAAGGATCTCCCTACCTTTGATGGCTCACATAATGATGCCTTACACATTGAAGTTTGTATCCAAAAGCACATCATAAAAAGAGTCTTGATAGATGGTGGTTCCAGCCTAAACCTGTGCACTTTAAAATTATTAAAATGTTTTGGATACTCCAATGTAGTTGTGGATGCTAGTGAAAGTATAACCATAAAGGGGTACGATGATATTAAGAGACTATTTGAGGGCACTATCAAACTCCCTATCCAAGTGGGGCAGAAGATCTTGGAATACAAGTCTCAAGTGCTTGATCTTGACCTCCCCTACAACATTCTCGTCAACTAACCATGGATCCATACCATGCAGGCCATTCCTTTCACATTTCACCAATGCTTAAAATTCCCTCACAACAACACAAAGGTAACTATCTATGCCGATCCCCGTCCCTTCCAATACTGCAATTTCTTGGAAGGATATGACCACACCTTTTATCCTTACAACAACGCCACTAAGAAACTTGCCTCCCAAACCAATCCTACATCATTCGCCTCATATGTTGACCCTTCCAACATCGCCACTACATCACAAACATCCCCACTACCTAAGGCCAAGATCAATCTAAGTGACATGGGGTGTGGCGAATATGACCTGCATGGTACCTTTGGTGTAGGAACATTACCCACTCCTAAGACATTTGATGTTCCTAAGGAAGAAGACGTCTCCATGATAGTCATCAAATGCAAACTGTGATGGGTAAAATGGGATGAATAAAACTAAATTATAATAACCCAAAACACCAATGGAATGTGCATGCAAATAAGGAAGATTTAAAAGAAGAGAGAGAGAGATACTCACAACCTTTTTACCTTGTGATTTCCATTGTTTGCTTATTCTTTCTTGGTCTTTTGGTGATGAAGATGGCCCTCAGGAAGCTTGCTTCCTTGCTTCGATTCCTCAAGATGACAAGGAGAAATGGCTACGATACTTGTTGTGTTGAAGATGAGCTTCAACACAATATGCAATGGATGATAGATGGTATTGAAATGGGGGTGCCAATGGTGCGCTATGGATTCTGTAGCATAAGTTTACTTGAAAGTTGGATCTCAAATGAAGAGGAAAAGGGTTGTATTTATAGACTTGAGAAGGAGAAGATCAATGGTTGAGAAGAAATAAGAAAATCAACGGTTGAGAAGAAATAAGAAGATCAATGGAGGAGAATGTTCGAGAGAACGTGCGCGAATAGAAGGACATGTGTCATTCAAAAAGAAGCTTTGTTGAATTAACTGCTTTCTTGATGAGGATGAGTTTTTATTTCTTAAATTAGAATATATTTTTTTAATTTAAGAGCTTTTTTGATATCTTTAAATTAGTTAACTCAGCTTTTGCTTTTGTGTGACAAGAAGAATTTATTTTTAGAAGATTTGAAGATTTTTTAGAAGATAAGAAAGCATAATTAAATAAATAAATTTATTTAATTACTTGCACATGATTTTGGAAGAATAAATAAAATATTTAATTATATTTTATTTTGGAGATTTAATTTAAATAAATTTGCATTTTATTTAAATTTAGAAGAATGAAAGATTTAATTAAATTATTAAAATTATTTAATTATTTAGAAGAATGAAGTTGATATTGAAGGAATTAATTAAATAAAAGTAATTTATTTAATTAAATGGGAGGAAGTGAAAATAAATTAATTAATTAATTTATTTATTGATAGAGGAATATGAAGGTGAAATAAATATTTAAAATATTTATTTAAGTAGAGTCATGTCATTTTTAGGTGTATACACAAACCATCACCCACCTTTGAAAGGAAACATCTCCTTGATCAGGATGTTCTTGAATACGTATCCTCATGGTTATACAAAGATGAGGAAGCAGAACAAGAAGCCCCTATTATCCTGGCTAAAATCTATGGCAAGGGTCTCAAGATCGTCAAGTATATGGGCTACAAAGGACAAGGTGGTATAGGCTTTCATGAGAAAGGGATTATGGAGTTGATTCAAGCAAAAAGAAACCTGCATTTTCATGGGTTAGGGTATGGGAAACAAGAATCCATCCTTACTAATGGTGAATGTATCTTAGGTGAAGTCACTAAGGTTTCCCTTACGGTTGATAACGTCAAAGAAGTAGACCATCAAGACTCCTTTAGTGATTTCATTGAATTATTTGAAACCTCTATATACACCATCTATACCATGACCACCACTCCGTCTAACTCCCATGACTTACCTCTTGTTTACCCCCGTCTTATAGATCAGGACCAACAAGGACCTCCCATCCTTGATGTGGCAAAAAATGATGAGGCTATAGCAGAAATGATGGGGATAAGAGATCACTTCCCCCTTGGAGACCACAGAGTTGGATATATCATGGAACTTGACACATCCGCTTACTTTAGAGAAACCACCCATGCTCTTAGTCGCAAAAACATAAAATAAAAAATAACACTCCTAGTGAAAACCACTCTATGGCACTTTCGGGTGAAGAAAAAATCAAAATAAAGGATGTATCCCCTAGTGAAAACCTCCATGAGGTGCTAGGAGATGAGAGCATGGGTCTTCCTGAGATAGACAAAGTATATCCAAACAGATCACCCATCCTAGTGGAAGCATCGCAGGAAATGAACCTTAGGACAAAGGAAGTGTCAAAAATCACATTTAGAGCAAAATCTCTTACAACAACTGAACAGGAAGACTTCCTAGCCTTCTTCAAGAAAAGAAGTTGTAATTTTGCATGGACTTATGTTGATATGCTAGAACTGGATCCCGCCTTGGTTGTTCATCACCTTGCGGTACGTCCCGATGTAAAACTAGTGAAACAAAAGCTAAGGAAAATAAATCCTCAATTTGTGCTCCTTGTTAAGGTAGAACTTAAGAAACGCTTGGATATGGGATTTATTTGACCAATAGACTACCTTGAGTGGGTATCCAACATTGTACCGGTAGCCAAAGTCACTGGGTGCATCTAATGCTACACAGATTTCATAGATCTTAATAAAGCATGCCCTAAAGATGACTTTCCACTACCCAACATCAACATCATAGTGGATCTCATAGAAAGGCATGAGATGTTGTCCCTAATGAATGGTTTCTCAGGATACAATCAAATCAGGATCATAGAAGACCAACATAAAACATCCTTCATATGTCCTTAGGGATATACTACTAGGTCATGATGCCTTTTGGCTTGAAAAATATAGGTGTGACATATCAACGGGCAATGACGGTCATCTTCCATGACCTCTTCCACCACATAATGGAAGACTATGTGGATGATCTATTGGGAAAACCTAAAACCAGAGAGGAGCACTTAAAAATGTTAGCCAAGATCTTTGACAGGCTAGAACAATACAATGTGTGGTTGAATCCAAAAAAATGTCTTTGGGGTCACTTCTGGGAAACTCTTAGGATACATAGTGTCAAGAAGAGTAATTGAAGTAGATCCTACCAAAGTAAAAGCTAAGACAAAGATGCCTCCTCCAAAGACACTTAAGCAGCTACGAAGTCTACAAGGAAAGCTTCAATCTATTCAACCATTCATAGCACAATTTGCTGATAAATGCCAGCCATTCTAGCATCTCCTCCGCAAGAACATAGCCTTTATGTGGGATAGTCAATTTCAAAATGCTTTTGAGTAATTAAAAGAGTACCTCGCTAACCCACCTATCTTGATTCCACCAAAACAAGGAGAAACCCCCCTCTTATATATTTCAACAACGGAAATAGCTATAGGGGCCTTGTTGGCACAACATGATGAACAAGGAAAAGAGAGGACCATATATTACATCAGCCACACCTTGGTGTCTTATGGGCTAAATTATACTCCAATTGAACAAGCATGCCTAGATGTCATCTTCACCTCACGAAAGTTGAGACACTACAGGCTTAACCACAAAACTAAGCTCATTGCCAATATAGATCCACTGAAATATCTGCTAAATAGAGCTTCCTTAATAGGAAGAATGGCTAAATGGGTAATGATCCTGAGTTAGTTTTATATTGAATACATAGAGAGAAAAGCCATTAAAGGATAGGTCATCACTGATTAATTAGCTGAGGCACCAATCCCAATAGAGCAACCAATCCTTGTAGAATTTCCAAATGAGTCTATATTGTCAATAACATCAATAGCAGAATCATGGAAGATGTATTTTGATGGGACTTACACACATCACAGCTTGGGGGAAGGCATTCTGTTTGTTACTCCTCAAGGAGATACCATCTCCAAATCATACAAAATTACATTTCTATGTACAAACAATGTAGCAGAATATGAGATTCTTATCACAGGACTCCACATGGCAATTCAGTGGAAGATCGAGAAGATGGTAGTCTATGGAGATTCCCAATTGGTCATCTGACAAGTAAACAATGAATACAAGACTAAGGATGATAATCTCTTGCCCTATAAAAGAATGGTGGTTGATTTTAAAGATTACTTTCATGACATCCACTTTGAACAATTTCCAAGGTTAAACAATAAAGTAGCAGATGCCATGGCCATGATAGGATCTTTGGTGGACATGAAGATAGATAGCAAGAAATGTGAGTTCTCAATCAAAGAACTCCACATCCCTTCTTATGATGTGCCACAGTCAGAATTGGTATGTGACATTGTTGGTCCCCTATCTCCCTGGTATCAAGAGATGTATATGTACCTTCATGACAACATCATCCCACCCAGCCTATCACCCTCCCAACGAAAAATCTTCATCTGTTGAGCCTCCTGCTTCACTCTTATAGGAGACACCCTCTACAAAAGGAGTCTTGATGGAATGCTTTTACAAGAAGTGCATGAAGGCATTTGTGGGGAACATTCTAGTGGACCTATCCTAGCTAAGAAGATCTTAATAATAGGGTACTATTGGCCGACTATAGAGCAAGATGTCTACAGGTTAGTCAAGAAATGCTTGTCATGTTAGCAAAATGGAGACCTTATCCATGCACCATCATAAGAATTGCAACCAATAACAATTCCATGCCCTTTTTCACAATGGGGACTCGACCTTGTAGGTAAGATTCACCCCCCATCATCCAACGGTCATAAGTTCATTATCACTGCCACTGAATATTTCACCAAGTGGGTTGAAGCAATTCCACTCACTTTCACCATAGGCATCCAAATATCAAAATTCATTCTTCACTACATAATATGCTGATACAGCATCCCCCATTCCATCATCATAGATAATGGGAAACCATTTAAAAACTAGGAAGTCCGCACTTTGTGTGAAAAATTCCAGATCCAACACCACTTCTCCACACCCTATTACCCTCAAGGTAATGGTCAAGATGAAGTTTCAAACAAAACCATCCTACATATTCTAAAGAAAACAGTTAACAAAGCAGGTCATGACTAGCACCTCTAGCTTAATCCTGCCCTATGGGCCTGCCAAACGAGCATCCATACACCTATGGGAGCCACACCATACTCCCTAGTATTTGGTTTTGAAGCCATCTTACCTATTGAGGTTGAGCTCCCATCACTCAAAGTCTCTTTATAGAATATGATCACTAATGAAGAGTATCATGTTACTAGGCTACATGAGTTAGAATTGTTGGATGAGAAACACCTGGAAGAACTCAACCATCTATAGGCATACCAAATTGCTTACAAAGAAGCTATAATAAAAAGATCAAGAACCACAAGTTCGAAGTAGGCAACCTTGTCCTCATGGAAAATCAAAAAAATTTGCAGGAGCGCACCAAAAAGGGAAAATTTGAGCCCAATTGGTTGGGACCCTATGTTATCACAACCAATTATGGATTAGGAGCATATTAGCTTGCAACACTTGAGGGGCAGCCTCTGGATGAACCCATGAACATTCTGCATTTGAAAAGGATCTACGCATAACTCATCAAGTATCCCAAAGAAAAAATACAAAAAAATTAAAAAATAGAAAAATACAAAAAAAAATTAAAAAATCAAGAAAAAAAAATAAGTGCAATAAAGTTGTCCAATGGTGAAAATCACTTCAGTGATGCCTTGGATAGGTACTGTGTTGAAAACCTGTTTCAAGCACCATGTGTAGTGGCTGGTTCCACCATCTAATAAGCCCACCCGCATCATCCCACCCAAATCTAATCCATGGAACAAGGATCCTTGTAGGCTTCTTTCTTACATCTAAAAGTCAGAAAATCCCAAAAACATCAGAAAACTCAAAAAAATCTCAAAAACATAAAAAAATTCACAAAATCCCAAAAACATTAGAAAATCCACATGTTGAATCCATAAAGCATACAAGGACGACATCCAAATGGTATGACATGATCGAAACACCTCAAACACCTCATTTTTTCTTAAATGACTTGCATGGAGTCTTTTATTGATCCTCCTATGAAGTAATGTTGGACATGTAGAAATGGGGCAAATACAAATCAATAAAATCATTAAGTGTCATATTGAAATTACTAGATTCCTCAATGCAATCATGCAATAGTTGTACAATTTGTAATTATTATTCTACAATAAGTAGTAATGCAAAAGTAATTCCATGATGCAACTTACCCAATTTAGCATTAATGCATTACAGATTAGGTGTTTTGAATAGCCAAACAATCATACACATCTCATTGGGCAACTGCAGAATCTCAACTTAGAAGTGTGAAAATTCCAAAAAATACAAAAACATTGAAAAAAGCAAAAAATCCAAAAACATTCCCACATCATCATCTTGTGCATCATCTGCATCCATCCCAAAGCCATTCCCACATCATCAAGTCTTACCAGAACTACATATCCATCTCACCCACATCTTGAAAGTACCTTGATCCCATGGACATAGGGTATGTAGGTAGTCTAGAATATGAAGGAAGTATCCAGTACTCAGGTACACAAGATGCACTCATCCAATCCATTTGGATGGTCCCTATTTACTAAGATTGCTAGATTCAACAAATGATACACACACTAAGCATGCGCCCAAAACATCACATCTCATGCAAAATTCATCAATCAACATACCAACTGTAATCACCACACATGGCCTTGTTTGTCTCGATCTTTCGATCCAAAATATAAAATCTTCTTGCATAAATTTAATCCTCTGTGTGAAGTTATTTGGGATTGCGTTACGTACTTGTAAATCATACTTTGTTGTCATAACGTCTTCCCTCATCTCATTTTTCCCTTTAGTTTAAATTTCAAAACCAATGTTTATCCCAAGGCAAAATTCCCTACTTAGTCATATTTTATTTTTGCATTTATTTTCTATTTTGACTAAGTCTGCATTTATTTTTGCCTCTCCCCAAGTCCATTTGTGTCTACTTTTGATCCACACCAAACTCACGCCATTTTCCCCATTTCGTTAACTATACACCACTTGTGAGTTTTCCCTAAGTTGTACACTTTTGTTTTCACCATTAGCATGGGTTAAAAGGGGATAAAACAAAAAAAAGGAGCTTTACACTCACTTATGGCTACATTCACGCTTTCACATTTTTGTCGTGAATTTAACATTAGTTTTTATTTCTTGACCAACTTGTATGTTTTTCTTCTCCCAAATAAAGTGCAAGAAAGGTTCTCTTTTACCTTTTTAACTTATAACGAAACTTTGGTGGCTACATACTACATGCTTCATACTCATTGTCAGCAACTATCATCGGTAGTCATGGTGATAAATAAACAAATGTGTTGAAAGGTAGTCTTGCCAAATATACTCGATTCATGCCAAGTATGGTCATCATACTTTGTTAAAACTTATACCAAAATGATAGCTAGTCATCCTGCATATGTCGCGGCTTTCCTCCCAAGATCAACGCAATGTGAAAGACACTTGGCAGCAGAATTGGTCAAAGTGGTTTCACACATGCCGGCAGATATGGTCGAAGTGGAATGTTATCACCAGATATCTCAGTTAATACACGTCAGGGAAGTGAAAAAGAAGTGTTACTATGACAAGTTTTCGGTGCAGAAGTGGCAAAGTGACACTTTCCTCCTGTTGTCCCAGTGAAAAGAGAGTTCAACCAACTGGTGTAACGGTGAACTCCATGTGAAGGAACCGTGCCAATTGCCACATCTCCATACATGCCGATAAACGAGGGAGAGCCAAGAAGGTTTCAACATTTGCATTGTTGCCTCAAGCAATTTACGCATGGCAATATATTCCTCGTTTGGATGTGCAGTGCAAAAAGAACCTTTAATACGAATGTGATCGTTTCTACCAAACTTCTTCCCATTACAGAACCCCGCGAGAATAAGCATCTGGTGGACATAAGAGCAAATAAAGAAACCTAAAAAGTTAAAGCAACTGCAAGACAACTTTGGCATATTTGAGGAAAAAGAATGGATTTGTGAATGGAAGAAATGATATTACGATGCATAACACAGTCATCACATCTGCTGCAAACTCTGATGTCCACTGGCACTCGAGTGAGAGATTTCAATTGGAGAACCCACATCTTAGCTCTAGTTAATGAGCATTTCTAAAACATCATGGAGGTGGGACATCTGTTAGAGTTTGCTGCTCCTGTCATCGTTTAATATGAAATGCAATTGGAGAATGGGCTCTTGAAACCCGCGGGGGCTAGTACATGGAGGAGACACTCGTCATGACTACACTGCTAGAGATGAAGACATTGTCTACTGCAATCAACAGGGGGAAACGTCGTCGTTGAAAATAGATGTGAAAGAGGGGCTTGGTTTCTCATTGTCGACCACCTTGACAGACCACAAGAGCACTGTTGAAATCCGTGAGGTTGCACTATCTTAAAAATGACTCCACACAAACAATGTGCTTGACACTCCTTGAAGGACATGCAATTCACCCACTTAAAAGCCAAATTTTATGATTGTGAAAACATCTCCTCACCGCCACAGACTATGCAGGGTTGTTTAAAAGATGATGTGAAGGGAATTTGTGCGCGAATGCAAACAAGCTCGTTGTCATCATTCTATCATCAGCATTAAGAAAGATCTGACACAAGCAAAGGTTATCATTCATGGAGAGTAAAAGCAAATCACGACAATGCATCTTGAATAGACAACCAGAAATCATCGAAGCACAGATGGCAGAATCATTGGTTATGTTATAATGCTTTGGTCATAATGTGGATATTCATTGTTAAAACACTACTCATTCCCGTTCATATAGTTGATAATAAGACATAGTCGAGGAGTGTGTAATGTTTGAAAGAAATCCTTCAAATTTTTCATCGACAGAACCTTACTGTTTACTTAGAGAATTAGTTGCCTGTTATGCTCATTGTCTACTTATCAAATCTCTTCTGAGTACAAATCCCAGCCGGTTGTAGGTGGAGGATGTGAGATCACAAGCTATTTACATGTAAATTATCCCACAGTTTGGTTTATCTGCCATACAAAGGTGTAGATTTGCAAAGACATACAGAAGTATGGGCACCGACAAATACACTCCTCTTGCAGTGTAGAGTCAATGAAGATGCCGGGTATGAACACTTCTTCCGCCTTCTAGTTGAATGATGTGTCTTTCCAAATTTGAAATTCTTTGCAACAATTTGCACATTGCCAAAACAAAAACCTCCTAAGCAGTCCAATAAAACTTTAAAGAGGAATAAACACAAAAAGATTTCACATCCTATTGCAAACATTTCATCATGAAATTTAGATACCAGGGGTTTGAATTTCTCTCAGTACTCGAATCCACTCTTCCAGAAATATCAGATACCTCTCTGGGGCATATCAGTTTGACAGATTTCTAGGAGACAATGAAACAAGAGAAGAAATCACCCATGACTTAGAAGTTGTTTGACAGTGGATTGGCCCAAGCAGCTGGTTTTCCTGTGGCAGTCTAATGCACAGACTTGGTCCTAGAATGTATGAAACATTACAAACTGAAAACCAGAGAGATTAGAACCATTGATGAGAAAATTATTGTCAGGTTGGATAGTGTTTCAATTGGTATAGCTTTCAGATTACCGGTCAGAGATCAGTTTGTGAACATAGATAAGAAGCTTTCTCATCAATATTTCAATGAAAGACAACATTAGTGCCTCAATACCATTGCAAAACATTAGTTACATACACCGAAAGGAGGAAAATCACAATTGCCTAAAGTTCTTCACAGATCATGTTTTATAGAGGATATTTCAAATATGATTGTTCTACTTCATAGGGTGATGGGAGATGAAAAAGCAACAAATTTTGAAATGTGGATGTTTCTCTTTGTAAATGTTATTTGTGCAGGAAATCAGTTTATTGATTGGGGCAGCATTATCAGTGACAATTTGCATTATCAGTTGACCAACTTTGAGCTGAATGAACACTTCTATATGTCCTCTTACTTATTCTATGCCATTGCATGCATGAAATCATGGCCAGGTCTTGCTACTAAAGGAATTTATGATAACATGACACAGATTTATGATCATTATCCTCAGTTGCAACTAGAGCAAAGTTACAAGCACTATTGCAGAGTAAACGATGCTTTCACAATGTTAACAGTAAGAGAACTTCAAGGTAACACTACACTTCGGATATCACCAAAAGCTGCCAGTTTAATCAAAATATATGGGAGTTATTTCATCCAATATCCTAGATTTACTTATCTGCGAGTTGGCGGGTTTGATGGATATCCATATAAGTTACCTAGATATGTAGATGACAAGATGATATTGATAGAACTATGCAGGAAAATTGGTTCACTTAACAGGAAATGCAAAGACAAGAGGAAACCTGGAGTCCCATTTCCCATTGGCCTTAGTCACTATAGCTGCAAATCTTCCACAGATGCTCAAAACATAGAGAGATCTCTGATAAAAATTAGCTTGTATGCCTATACTATGAGATCCATATTATTGGTCTACTTTTCAAAAGTTTTGATAGGTTTTAGTTCTCTTTCTATGAAAGTGACTTTATGTCACTCTTTTGTAATTAAGGTGAAAAGTGCATTTTATTCTTTCAGGGACTTTTTGAAATATTATATAAAGGTTACCTAAAATGCACTTTTATTTGCATAACGTATTTTGGGTAGTTACAAGAAGTGGTTATAAGGTAGTTATGAAGTTGGTTACTAAGACAAGTCTATATATACAAGGCTTGGTGTTTATAATAGGGACTTTTTGGCTTTCGCATTTATAAGGATGTTATAATGAATAGAGTTGTACAACTCAGTGTGGAGAAATAAGAAGCATTTTGGATTGTGTGGTCTCAAATATCTTCTTAACATTATTCATTTCTCTTATGTTGATGAATGGTGTTTTTCTTTACATAAATTTACATCTGTAATGTGGAATAACAACTAGTCATGAAGGAATTGGTTATTAGATAATGTTTCAACGTATGTTGAATATATCTTGAACCATTTCTTCTTTCAAATACCATACTCATTGTAACAGTTTAGGAAGTATTCTTATGTTTGTTTTGTTGAGATTATTGCACTTTATGCATGTGGAATGGTCAATGTTTGTAAGCCCATTGCCTTCATCCTCCAAACCTTTCTTGAATTGCATTTCATTCACAAAAACCCATAATTCATCAAACGAGGGAGCTGCCCCTCTACACGCAGAGGTAAGTTGATAGGAAAACTACAACTTTACCAACTGTTGGTACTTATTTTCACTATGTGTTTTCCTGGGCAAAGACTCAATATAATCAACCATATGTTATAGTGCAAATTTGTTTACCAATAGGCCTGACTATCCTTTTACCCATCTTTCAAATTTATCCAACAAAACCCAAGAAATTCGCATCCTAGGATATATTGTTCCTACAATGGACATAATCCATCATCCTATCAACACTTATCTTGGCAAGAAAGTACAATGGCTATTCATGCTTTTTCAGTTGGTCTTTTTGATGCTTTATTTTTTATGTTCTTGTCTCATTCTAGGTCATTTCCAAAGTTACATTGATCCCATTATATATCATGGTAAGTGGTGGGCAACACCTGGAATAGACATGGTCATCATTTCTGTATGATGTGCTTGTGGGTTGATTTCATTACTCCAAGAATAGTATTCATATCTTGAAGCTAGGGTCGGTTCTAGAATAGTGCATCTCATTTGCATATATAGGTATCCATACCTTCTATGTACTATGAGAACATATGTTATGAGTCCCCTTCCCTCAGCTCGGCAAGGTTATACTACCTTGGGCATGCATGAAACCAACTTTTTTTGTGAGTCTAGTTCATGCAAATGTGGGATCCAAATCATCACCTAGGTCCTCTCATACCTTCGTGAAACGTATCCTACTTTGCTATAATAAAATCTAGAAATGCTCTCAATAGTATAATGCAAGTACTATGCCTCATCTATCTCTCATCACTACCCATCCAAACAGACCATTTGGGATAAAAATTTTGATCAACCTTTTTCTATCCTCCAAACCCCCCCATCCAACCCATTTACTCTAACATACCCTCCCCCCCAACTAGAACAAAAAAGTAATTCACTTACCTTCATTGAAAAACTAAATGAAATGGGAATGAAAGTACAACCAACCCCAAAATTAAGTAGATGACACATCATTAAGAAGCATGAGTGACTATCAAATTGCAAGCTAATGGCCTGTGTGCTCTTTTCCAGAAACAAAACAATGCTTATTTGGGTGACCTTTCGAAAAACCAACTAGAAACAATAATCCCGAAACTTAAAACCTCCCTCCCCGCCTCCCCTTAATGACATGGTATCTCATGACCTAGCATCCCCAATTCCCTCCTTCCTAACCACCCTCACAATCCCCTTTTCCTCCCAACCCTTAACCAAACCCCCCACCCCTAACCTATTCACTACCACCTAGCCCCATCACCTAGGGTTTAAAAAGAGCATAACGTGTATCATGATTTGTTCATTTCATTAACCATTGTACTCATTGCATAAACCCATTACATCATCATTTCACTACATCATGGAGACACAAAAACAAAACAAATAAAGCAATGCACATTGGGTAGTGATTATATTACATGCGTGTGAGATGTCTTCAGAAGTTAACCATGATGATTTCACACAAAATAAACTACAACACAAGTGAAATTTGTGCACACATTACATTTCCATTTCATTTCATCTTGCATACACAATATATATTTATTAATTTGAGCATATATTTCCATTTCATTCCATTTTGCATTTGATCATTAATCTGAGCATTTACCCACTTCATAATCCATAATAATAACATGCATCAACATTGCATAACACATAGGAATAGCATAATCAAAACATAAATCATCACATCACAATACATGATCCATCATAAGCATAACATATATCATCATGATCCATAAACATGACATGAAAAACATCCATCAATATCCATATAGTCCATAACATACACATCACACCATCACATAAGTGCATAGGAACCACTTGCATCCATCATGATATCATAAACAAGATATCCATCCATAAGCTAAAAGAATCAGAACAGATATTAGACACATCAAAAAATCCTTACCACCATTAATATCTGAATTACACAACTATCTGGTCAACATGAGGCAACCATCCCAACAAGTACGATTAGTGTAATCATCGATCATTTCACCACATAATACAACATAAATAAAATCATCCATCACATCAACATCATAAATAAACCACAACATCACATCATAATCTGCATCATCATCAAAAGCATAAACCATAAAAACATACATCGCATAGTGCATCCATAAATGCAAATCATAAGCATCATCAACATTATATATCATCATATAACATTAAATGTCATCATCATACATCGCTACACAATAATGTACATTGCTCAAAAATCATACAAGTCATGATACAAAAATGCCTCTAAGGGCTCAAAATACATGTCTCAAAATACATCAACCCTAGGTTGATGATCCCTTGCCTGACTCAGTGGGTGACCCTAGTTGTGGCTGCTTCTGCTGAACTGGTGGTTGTTGTGGCTATTGGGGTACCACTGATGGAGGTGCCATGGGCTGCTGAACATACTAGATGGACCTAGATCTACGTGACCCAAACATCCTAGACACTCTGCTGGCTATAACTGGGAATCTGCTGACCCTCAGGAACGGCTGAATAATAGGCAGCATGATAATTCTCAGCTCGTTGACTCTACTCCACAAGATGACCCTATAGATGTGAGATTTGAGTCTACATCTGTGATAAAATCGGACCCATGCTAGTACCAGCCACCACACCCTATAAACTCACCACCTGGGCCTCTTCCTATTGGGTCCTAGCCTCTGCTACCTGTCGAAGGGCTCTCTTTACATCGTACTCACCTATCAAGGTGGCCACCTATGCCTATTCCTAAGATGCCTAAGCTTGGGCCTATGCCAACTACACCTGCAACACACTCACCTGCCTATCTGACCCATCCAAAAAAGTAGTTACTCCTCAAAGCTATACTAGCTCCTGTTGCTGCCTCTGCATGGTATCCTCCAGGATAGCCAACTGGCCTTGGAGAGTCCCCACCTCCTCCTCATAATCTATGTGGATGCATCAATGTGATGAATGCTCTCTAGGGGCTACCACTGCTCCTACTACTGAGCTACCTACCTCTACTTTACCAACCCCAGGAAATGTCATAGCATCTACGAGAATTTCCTACTAATATGTCTACTCCCTCACCTAGGGATCATCTGCCTGCTTTGATGGGGCTCCCCTGGGTCCCTGCTATTGTAAAGGTGTCTGCGGGGGTGGCATAAATCCCCTATCCCTCCCCTATGCTCGTTGGTCAGGTGGTCGCTGCCTAAGACCCTACTGTCGAGGTGCTTGTTGCCCCTGCACCTGCCCTATCTATACCTATTATATAGGTACTTACTGCTACTACTATGGAGCCCATTGCTTAGGCCTCTCTACTTGCTAAGCCCCCTGCCCCTGCTATGTAGTAGCTTGTACCTAAGGCACTGCCTGTTGTTGTGCCTACTGCTATGCCTACTATTGTCCCTAGTGTTGCACCTACAGTGGTGGTATCAATGCCCGTATACCTACTCATAGCCTGCTACTGCTAACACCCCAATGGGATCATCATCATCCACCTCCATCTCCTCCACCACTATCTCCTCCTCAACTATATCCCCCTCCTCCCCTACCTCCACCGTCATGTATAGATCCTTGGTCAGATCCGTCATATGGGTTAGCTGCCATGTCAAGCACCACTGATCATATGCAGGCATAGTACCTACATATACCACCATGCTCCTCCAATCCCACTGTTGGGGCTGCAATGCTATAAAGTTGGCTATCACCACCTACGGTGCTATGGTCGGTGGCCATCTCTCATCTAATGGTGTCTGCGTAAATAGTGCCATCCCTTGAGGAATATCCTACCACAAGCCAAACTGGCACATAACCCACGATGGAAGATACATGTCGATGGTGTGATCACCTCGACCCATCAAGTATTGTGGCTAGAATGTGTAAGGCATATGTACATCATTGTCTGGCCATGACTCCACTCCAATAAATGGCTGCCATGTAACTCAAATTAGATTATCTAGCACCCGCCACTAGTAGTACAACTGCCCAACATAAGAATACTCAATGGGCTGCCGATACAAAAACACATAGGCCTCAAACTGTCGATGATAGTAACCTCCCCATGGCCTCGTGATCACTATATGCTCAAAGGCCCACACGTGCAACAATATGACCCTAGCTGATAGTGTCAAATCATAGTGATACACTATGGTGTGCATCTCATGATATAACTGTGCCAGCATGCATGGCCCCCGTGTTGGGTAGAAATTGACAAAGATCAAAAGGAAATACAAACCAAGATCCAACTCAAACCCAATAAATCAAAACCCCAAAAGATCTAAAATAAAAAGCATACAAAACATGACAATTTCACCTAGGGTTTGAAGATTTCTTGTTGAAATGTGGGTTGCTTCCCCATGCAACCAAAATCCATTGAAGCTGCAGGGTAATGTGATCAAAATGCAAGAAAGAGATCAAACATGCAATGAAGATTTCATGGAAAAATGATAAAAATCCAAGTCCCTGGCCATTGTCGTGAAATGCATGAAACTACAAAAGAAAATAGTCACTCCACTTCCCAAATGTAATGACCAAGATTTGCAAATGAGTGGATTTAGGGCTTTTATGTGAGAGATGATGAGTGATTTTGGAAGGTTTTGGATGGACGGTGCAGGGAGAGTGCATGCGATCAATGGTGGAGAAATTTTGGAAGGTGAGTGGGGAAAATGAATTAAATTTGTTTATTTAATTCATTTTGTGAGAGGGGTTGGGAAATATGAATTAATTAACTAATTCATATACTATGGTAGGGTATGATAAAATAAATAAAGTGTAGATTTATTTATTTGTTTGGAGGAAATAGATGATAATAATTAAATAATTAAAATTATTTAATTATTAATAAGGGATGAATAGATACACGTGAAGAAGATAGAAGGATAGGAAGGCGATTAATCAAACAAATAAAATTTATTTGGTTAATTGTGAAGAATGACAGAAATAAATAGGAGAAATGGCTAGGGTTCACTCACAAGTGTGCTAGATAAAATAATGCATGCTATATGAAAATGCAATGGAAAATGTGACAATATGTTGCAATGTCTAGATGCTAACATGGGTCAATTTTTGGTGTCTACATTTTGCCCCTCTTTGAGACAATGTCCGTTAGGGCATTGTTTCAAAGAAGATATGATGCTTCGGATAACAATGTTATGGCCCTAGTGAAATTGGCAGATGATGCCCCCTTAAGAGGAAATCCAGGCTATAGGACAAAGGCTAGGTTGACTTGCGATAAGAAAATGGATCATGAGGTTTAAAAAAGCTTCGATTAGAATAAGGGTCCTATAAATAGTTTCCAATGGCCAATTGTGATTCATTTGTGCTATTTGCTTCGTAAGAATTTGTACTCTGAGCCTCTGTGAGTGTCTGAGAGCCATTTTGAGCTTCCAGGATGTCAATTCCACGTGCAGATCATTGGGCCGAGAGGGCGAGGACCTATGGATGACTAGCAGGAGCTCCTCTACTCGTATGTGTCTAAAAAATCTCCAAATGTGCATTTATTTTGAGTCAAATATCCATAAATAGATACATGCTACCAAAAGTGCATTAGGGCTAGGGCATATGCATATTCGTAACAGAACATCACAGATGGGAGAATTAGTCGCAATTGCACACGGTTTTGCTGCATCTGGCTAATAAGATGCATATATGGTTGCAAATAGGTGTTAGGTCTTCAAGATGTGCATTTGGTAGGAAATCCTGCATATGAATGACAGCTCATCACATATGAATAATAGGTGATTGCATTTGGGAAATGCCATGCACATTTGGTGAAAAGGTAGGAATGTGTAGGGCGGAATGTGCATTTGGTCTAAAAGGTTGCATGTGAATAGAAAAAAATTTCATGTGGTCAAATGATGCACAAAAGAACTAATAGACATCGCATATGGGGATATGAATCACATATGCACAATGAAAAGTTACCTATGGTTAAAAATGGTCGCTTATGGTTAAACTTAGCATATTTTTGTCAGTTTGATTATTTTTTTTTTGTGCGTAAGATATCAGAAAGGGTAAGTTAATGCTTATGGGTGTAGGTTGTATTATGACCATTGCTATTGTGTGAGGTACATCCTTCAGACATGTGACTAGTTTGACAACTTGATGCAGAGGAACATTTATTTCTTGAGATCGTGGGTTTAGATCATGCGGCAGAGCTCACACCAGTCAGAGCACATACAGCTATGATGACTACATTGGTAGAGAGATGGCGCAGTGAGTACAGTTCATTATTACTTCCTACAAGTGAGGCCACTATCACATTAGAGGATGTTCAGCATATCTTGCGAGTTTCGATAGAGGGTGATCGGGTGGACTATGATCCTGATCATGGGCCAGTTGCGTTGCTTCGGTTACTCGGGACTGATGAGGTAGAAGATGAGGATCCGGAGGTACCCATGCAGACTATGAAGAGATTATGTGATCGACTATAGAGGGTTGTGGTGGTAGTGATTAGATTCTTGGTACCAGATCAGTGAGCTCATGGGTTCCTAGTAGGATGGGGTACCGTGCTTGAGAGCATGTTTGAGTATGGGATGTGATATGCCTAGGCTCCCTACATATTAGGATAGCTGTACAGATATTTACATGACTGCGCATATAATGCAGGGTCTAGTATGTTGACAGGAGTCACTTTGTTACATGTCTGGGCTTTTGAGCATATTGCAATTACGAGGCCGATGGGTTTGAGACAGCAAGTACCTGGGCAGTCATATGCACACATATATGGAGGAGCTACCACATACAAACAGCTACATGGTTTAGTATATTGGAGGAGGGTCTTTGATGACATGGACCAGTTCATCTTGAGACCATGGCAGCATTACAAGAGCTGGGACGATGATGTTCTAGAGTTACTATATGCCCGGTAGCCTAGATATTTATTTGGTCGGAGTATATACACTATTGAGAGATACTTGCCGGAGAGGGTGCTGAGATAGCTTGGCTTGCCCCAGGGTGAACTAGTAGATGATGCCATCTTCAGGAGGACACAGTGGGAGATTCCACATTGGGGCCCCAAGATCATTGTGGATGTTGCCTTGGAAGACTTGGAGGGATTACGACCAGTTGTATGGGATTGGATAGGTGGGCTGACAGTTCCAGACACGACTCCGAAGTATGATTCTTACTAGATACTTCATAGACCTACCAGATTGATTGTGCTAGGGGAGTAGGGGGAGGTAGCTATTCACACTCCTAGGAGGGGCAGGGTCAGAGGACAAAGACGGGCACCTCAGGTGGGATATGTGGCTTTTCCCATAGTAGCAGTGGCACCAAGGGGCCAGAGGTAGATACTAGGGTAGGTCCCTAAACAGGTTCAGTTGCCACCCCAGCCAGAGTAGATTGCCAAGGGAGGAGGAGATGGTGATGCAACTATTAGACATAGGAGGTAGCTAGAAAGAGAAATGGCTTGGGTAGCACAGCTATGGGCTCAGCTTAGACATACTACCATAGACAAAGACAGGGCACTAGTGGCGATGCGACATGCCCAGGGGCAGGCAGAGGCATATCAGGCCCAGATAGCACAATTACAAATAGAGAGGTGGTAGGCAGCATAGGTAGCACCAGATGACAGGGCCCTAGTGAGGGTCACAGCTAAGAGGGACGCAGCTTTACAAAGGGTACAGGCCCTCACTGCCGAGAGAGATGCAATGGTACAAAGGACTCCGTGATTGATTTCTGAGAGTGATGTTGTAGTAGTTGCCATGGGTATAGATCAAGCTACATTGTACATGGTGACAAAGATGAGTCATTTACAAGGCGAGGTCACTAGAGCCCAGAGTCAAGCAGAGTATTACAGGGGACTGTACAATGGGGCAATTCCAGTGGAGGCAGCCCAGTTATAGGAGTCAATTAGGGGCTTCATCTTTGAGATGAATAGGGGGTTCCAGATCAGTAGCATTAGTTATGGGGCCTCCTTGGCAGAGAGACACAGGTGGAGTAGGCGGAGGAGGCATAGACTAGGGTAATGCCTCCTTGGGGAGTAGCCTCCCGAGACAGCAGGGATAGACAGATGTGTACATATTGTATATCATTTTTGAGGCCTACGTGAAAGATTTTGTATTTTTTTTTGTATATGACAGACACTTGTACATTGACCCATGTTCATGGATGGATGATATATATATATATATCTGTGTGTGTGTGTGATGAGATGATTATACATGCACATGTGTTATGGATATGCACTGTTATTTTTGTTGTTTTTATATGTTTTTATACAATAGATGTTATATGCATAGATGCTTTGATGCTCATAGCCATCGCATGGATGCTTATGTGTATGATATGTGTTGGAGTTTTCCTGAATCAGCAAAGGGTTTACCAGTTCCAATGCATAGGCAGATTCGGACAACAAATACAGGAGGTTGCGTGAGTTGCCTCCCCTTCACTTTTGGTTCTGCCGCACCAAGGGGGGTATCCCTATTGCTAAAGATTTGACTTTGATTCACTTATAGCAGAAAGATCTAACTTTTCAGAATAGGCAGAATACTCTCATGTTTGGACCAAGATTTGCATAATAAATCACAAGTTTGGCAATGTTCTTGGACATATCTAACTGGTTAAGGATGAGAGTATGCAAGGGTCCTATTTCTAATCCTACAAACCAACAGGTTTGAAGTTTTGAAATGATTTGTTTTAATGTTTTAGATGTAAGATAGGGGTTTTGGAAACATAACACAACACAAGAAGCAGACTAGTGCCTATCTCAGGGCAAGGAGTCAACTAGACATATACAAGTGAATGATTTGCACTAGCATTCAAGTTTCAAGGGGCTGGATTGGTATTTGCCTTGAAAACACCACCCAAGAATGAGTATTTAGCTATCTCTACTTACAAATATCCCTGCTGCCATACATTCTTCCTCATACTTAACCTAAAATAGTTTAATCCACTCCTTGAATGGAAGTTAGAGATCAAGCATGCAATACAAAAATCAATATCCTAGAATCTTAGTAACCCTTAGCAACCAGATTCAAAAGAAGGGATGCATACAACCATGGAGACAAATAGCTAAACACATGCCATGAAGCATTTTTCATATAAAAATCACATGAAACTGAACATGTATGCGACATGCATTCAAATGCAACTCATAAAATCACAAAAGAGATAGAACAACCTAGAAAAGCTCTATTTTCGTTATTCCTCCCAAAAATTGCCCAAGTCTTCAACCCTTAGAAAAATGAGCAACATGGTTTTGATATACCCAGAATGTGTACTCAGCAATTAATTACATGGTCTTTTCGAGATGTTGCCAGATACAATGCACCATCTAAATGGCATTGAAAACATTCAATGCAGCTGTGAGAAGAAGAGGAAAGGGTAGTGGGTTCCGGATGTGAGCCGCCGACTGAAGATTTTTGCACTTAATCAGGTAGTTGACCTGTCAATCAAGACCATGCCTCTACAAATTTTGCCATTAATGGCCAACCTACCCGCAACTTCTAGAAATACAACGGCTGTGTGCTTTGCAATTCTTCCAGCCTGAAATGTGACTGCGGACACACATGAAATCATTCGCTTTTCTAAAAGTTTTAAATAGGCCATCAATTTCCCTCCTCCTGCTGAAACCTATGGCTTCAAATCACACATCCACCATGAAAATCCACATCAGCACCATCGAAAAGTCTTCCACCAGTGAGATCACGCCACGTAGGTACCCTTTTTCCATCGCTGACTTTTCCCTCTTCCATTTTACCTTTTTTGCCCTTTTTCCATTTTTGCCATCAAATCTTTGTATATGCAGCTGTATATACATACAACTACTTTGGAACACATGGCAGCACCTGATTGGATCACCATTACTGTGTATTTGCATTTCTCTCAGTGATCCATTGTATCAACTTTTGCATCAGAAATTGTATATGAGATTGTACATACAATCACCATACATACAAGCGCGGACCCCAGATCTTTATGAATTAATTTGAAATCGTAGTCAGGTCCGGCCTTGCATCTCCTTCCTTGTACATCGCTTTGTATATCACATGTACAACATGCAATATACATACAACCGTGGACTCCATTGCATTTATCAATTAGATTGGAAAAATATTGAAATCCGGCGTTGTATCTTCACTTTTGCATCTTTCGTTGTATATCGCACATACATACAATGTGCACTATACATCCACGGACCCTAGCCTGAAATCCACCAGAACACATTCACTTTTCACATCTGGGATTGTATGTGTGCCTTTGTACATTGCAATTGTATATTGCACATACATACAATCCAGGACATACAACTGTGCGGGACCCATCGTTGACTTTGACCATAACCTACTTGTATATTTCTTCGTATCACCTATTGTATGTCCCATTGTATATTGGGTACATACAATCCCAATATACAACTGTGGATTTTACCATTTCAGAAATGTAGTTAACTTCCTGATGGCGTCCACTTTTGTACCTGCCTGCTTGTATATTTCACATTGTATGTACAATATACAACGGCAGATACCAACCTGCACATACAACAAATTTGAATCAATTTTGGTTCTATCCCTTTGTATGTTCCATTGTATATGCAGTTGTATATTGGAGATACATACAACCTAACATACAAGGAAATGCCTTTGACTTTCAACTCCACCTTTGCATCAACCTCCGCTAGGCCTGATTTAATAAAATTTGAAGTCCGAGATTGTATGTCCTGCATTGTATATCCTTTTGTATAAGTTATATACATACAATCTGCTTGTTGAAAACCTATGGGCCCGACCACCATTTTAACCTGATTTGAACACCTTTTGACATTCACTGTTGTATCTACCTCGTTGTCTATCGAATATACAACATACACATGCAATCTTTTTGATACAACCGCGAAACTTGGACCATGAACCTGCAATGTACATATAGATTTTTGCCTCCAGAAATGTACCCAAATGACAGATACAAACCCGATATGCATACAACTAATCTTTTCACCATTTCTGAAGCTGATTGAATTTTATTTTGGGTCCACCAATGTACATTCGCGCTTGCACATACAAAGATACATACAAATGGCCATACAAAGATACATACATGTAATTCAGGAGGCCGAGGGACTTAGAAATTTTTGAAGGTTTACAATGAAAATGCCTACAGATTTTTAGCTCAAAACCTTAACTCCAGGTGCAGGCACCACCATTGGCTCTGTCTGGGGACACATGCCTCTTGCAGGCATGACGAGAACTCCAGATCTCTAGGATGCAGACCGGGTGCCAAATCCATTGGGTGGCTCATTTGAAAGTCTAACCTGCATCACAAATCACATCTTCAAACACTATTTTGGTGGCCTTAGGTAGCCAAAAATGAAAAACCATAATCTCCTCCTGCCAAATGCCCAATTCTGATCTGAATGACCCCAACCATAACTGAAGACATCAACATAATCTTCCCACAAGCTAATCTTGTCAATTACATGCTTCACCATTTTTGAAAACTTGCCTCTGTCAGTATTGCCTCTGTCACTCTGCATCTCACAATCAGACACATAACCATACATACTAGAATATCTTTCAGCATTAGGCAAAATATGTATGTTATATTCCTCAAATAGTATATCATCATATTACACGTGGCATTCCTCATTGTTTACTTGGCTGCTGCGTACTACCAAACACTCATCTAGCTGATCCAGAAACTAAAAACATTTAAAATATATGAGACCTTCAATGTCATTTATATCACTTATTGACAGTGATATCAAATTTTGATCCACACACCCATTATTGTTGCATACATCCGGAACAACTGATGCTGAACATTCATTATCCACAGTTTGCATATCCATATTATCTTCACAAGAGCTGAAGATCTCTGCCTTTGGTTCATATGTCCCTTCTTAACAAACTGATGCAACACCCAGGTCAGCCGTCTCCTCATATTCATCATCATCTTCAAAAAGAGGGTCATCTTCAAAAAGAGGGTTAATTCTACACCAATGAAGGTCATGACTCACAACATTCAATGCATCTAAAGGCTCATCATAAAGGGGATTCATACTCATTGCAAAGGTCTCTGCTTCTTCTTCATGACAATCCAACTCTTCTTCATCATTACGAAATCTAGAGTCATAAGAAGAACAAACCTGATCCCTGAACTGCTCATGGATATCATCCTTATCATCTTTATCAACTGATTGACCTACATACAAGATCTCTGCTACTTCAATGCACTCTGAAGCTGCACTATCTATATCACTTTCCAGCCCTCTAATGCTTCCTGATGAAACTGGAATTGATTCTTGATCCATATGATCACAACTATGCATAACTGGATCATTTAAACATGAATGCTCTTTGCTGAGGATTGGCATGTAAATATTACTTGAAAAATTATCACTATCAACTTCATTTTCTAGGCAAATCTGGGCATCCTGCTCTATGGCAGAGTCATCATTACCTTGGAATGATGCATAGATAGGGACAACATGGGTGTGATTGCTTTGACATTCATCTCCAACACTCAAATTATATCTTTCATCAACATTGGGGACCCTAGGGTAGTAGAAATTTGTAGAGAAATAACCCTTGTGTATTCCATGCCTCCAGTTGTTTTCAATGTTTATTGCAAACTGATATGCCTGATGCAATGTGGTGGGCTCCTTATCTCTCAATCTATAACTCATTTTCTTATCAAATGCTCCCAGATAGACCACAAGGCACAATGCATCATTAGGTCTCATACATTCTCGAATTATTTTCAATGCCTTCATAAACCTAAGGTTAAAGGCTAGAATTAACTCTTCCTTTTCAATATGGATATACATGAAATCACTAATAACTACATATTTAGATATTCTTTCACCAAACTGTTCTATAAATGTAGATTTAAACTCTTGCCAAGAGCTGACAGAGTAGGCCGGAAGGTAGGAGAACGAGTCCCTTGCATCTTTATCTAGAGATTGGACAAATAATCTCATAACTACATCTTCATGGTCAGCCTCAAAGTCATCTATTACATTTATAAACTACTACAAATGTCTCTTAGCTGATTCATCCTTTGCACCACTAAATTTGGGCAAATACTTTCTAATTTTAGATGGAAAAGCATTTGGATAACCATAAATGCCATTAAAATTGATGGGCTTATATCTATCAACGCTGAAACTTCTTTTATTACATGGTTGGGATTGGTTATTATACATTATTGCATTTGACACCTCACAAGGGTGCATGGGCTGATAATACATCTTTATGTGTTTTCGCAACCCTCTTCTCAACTCAGATTTTTAATCAATGACCTTAGGCCTTTAAAATACAAACTGCTATTTCAACTTGCCTAAAGTCCTCTAAATGAATCCTTTCAACAATATTGCATACCTCATTTGAAAATAGAAACTACATTCTTAGCAAATACAAAAGCATGCAATCTCTCACCAATATTTCCCTTTTAACCAGTGCTATTTCACCAAATAGGGAGTCTTTTAAAACTTATAAAATTACCTGGATATGTTGCAACTGTTGCAAATTCCTTTCCCTAACTAAGAGTATAAAAATCTAACACCTCTTCGTAGCCTTTGTCAGGGCCTTGTATGCAGAGTCGCCACCTCCTTGGCAGAGGAAAGAGCTTCAAACCAGCTGAAGCCCAAAATTCATTTCTTTCTTCCTAGGTTCTCCAACAGTAGAGCCACACATATAATTTTCAAGTTCGCAACAACAAAGCACTTCCAGGTTTGATTCTTCAATCTTTTAGACTCAAACTTTTATGGATATGACATTACATCCCCAGCAGAGTTGCCACTTTGTTGGAGTTTTCCCGAATCAGCAAAGGGTTTGCTAGTTCCAATGCATAGGCAGATTCAGCCAACAAATACAAGAGGTTGCGTGAGCTGCCTCCCCTTCACTTCTGGTTCTGCTGCACCAAGGGAGGTATCCCTATTGCTAAAGATTTGACTTTGATTCACTTATAGCAGAAAGATCTAACTTTTCAGAACAGGTAGAATACTCTCATGTTTGGACCAAGATTTGCATGATAAATCATAAGTTTGACAATGTTCTTGGACATATCTAATTGGTTGAGGATGAGAGTATGTAAGGGTCCTATTTCTAATCCTACAAACTAATAGGTTTGAAGTTTTGAAATGATTTGTTTTAATGTTTTGGATGCAAGATAGGGGTTTTGGAAACATAACACAACACAAGAAGCAGACTAGTGCCTATCTCAGGGCAAGGAGTCAACTAGATGTATACAAGTGAATGATTTGCACTGGCATTCAAGTTTCAAGGGGATGGATTGGTATTTGCCTTGAAAACACCACCCAAGAGTGAGTATTTAGCTATCTCTACTTACAAATATCCCTGTTGCCATACATTCTTCCTCATACTTAACCTAAAATAGTTTAATCCACTCTGTGAATGGAAGTTAGAGATCAAGCATGCAATACAAAAATCAATATCCTAGAATCTTAGTAACCCTTAGCAACCAGATTCAAAGAAGGGATGCATACAACCATGGAGACAAATAGCTAAACACATGTCATGAAGCATTTTTCATATAAAAATGACATGAAACTGAACATGTATGTGACATGCATTCAAATGCAACTCATAAACTCACAAAAGAGATAGAACAACCTAGAAAAGCTCTATTTTCATTATTCCTCCCAAAAATTGCCCAAGTCTTCAACCCTTAGAAAAATGAGTAACACGGTTCTGATATACCTAGAACGTGTACTTAGCAATTAATTACATGGTCTTTTTGAGATGCTGCTAGATATAATGCACCATCTAAATGGTGCTGAAAACATTCAATGCAGCCTTGAGAAGAAGAGGAAAGGGCAGGTAGGTTCGGGATGTGAGCCGCTGACTGAAGATTTTCACCCTTAATCAGGTAGTTGACCTGTCAATCAAGACCATGCCTCTGCAAATTTTGCCATTAATAGCCAACCTACCCACAACTTCTGGACATACAACGGCTGCGTGCTTTGCAATTCTTCTCGCCTAAAATGTGACTGCGGACACGTAGGAAATCCTTCACTTTTCTGAAAGTTTGAAATAAGCCATTGATTTCCCTCCTCCCACTGAGATCTACGACTTCAAGTCACACATCCACCATGAAAATCCACATCGGCACCATCAAAATGTCTTCCACCAGTGAGATCATGCCACGTAGGTGGCCCTTTTCCATCGCTGACTTTTCCCTCTTCCATTTTACCTTTTTTGCCCTTTTTCCATTTTTGCCATCAAATCTTTGTACATGCAGTTGTATATACGTACAACTACCTTGGAACACGTGGCAGCACCTGATTGGATCACCATCGCTATGTATTTGTATTTCTCTCAGTGATCCATTGTATCAACTTTTGCATCAGAAATTGTATATGAGATTGTACATACAATCACCATACATACAAGCACAGACCCCAGATCTTTATGAATCAATTTGAAATCGTAGTCGGGTCTAGCCTCGCATCTCCTTCCTTGTACATCACTTTGTATATCACATGTACAACATGCAATATACATACAACCACAAACTCCATTGCATTTATCAATCAGATTGGAAAAATATTGAAATCCGGTGTTGTATCTTCACTTTTGCATATTTCATTGTATATCACACATACATACAATGTGCAATATACATCCGTGGGCCCCAGCCTGAAATCCACCAGAACACATTCACTTTTCACATCCGGGATTGTTTGTGTGCCTTTGTACATTGCAATTGTATATTGCACATACATACAAGCCGTGACATACAACTGTGCGGGACCCATTGTTGACTTTGACCACAACCTACTTGTATATTTCTTCGTATGACCTATTGTATGTCCCATTGTATATTAGGTACATACAATCCCAATATACAACCGTGGACTTTACCATTTCAGAAATGCAGTTAACTTCCTGACCGCGTCCACTTTTGTACCTACCGGCTTGTATATTTCACATTGTATGTGTAGTTGTATGTACAATATACAACAGCGGATACCAACCTGCACATACAACAAATTTGAACCAATTTTGATTCCAGCCCTTTGTATGTTCCGTTGTATATGCAGTTGTATATTGGAGATACATACAACACGACATACAAGGAAATGCCTTTGACTTTCAACTCCACCTTTGCATCAACATCCACCAGGCCTGATTTAATTAAATTTGAAGTTTGGGATTGTATGTCCTACATTGTATATCCTTTTGTATAAGTTATATACATACAATCCGCTTGCTGAAAACATGTGGGCCCGACCACCATTTTAACCTGATTTGAACACCTTTTGACGTCCGTTGTATCTACCTCATTGTATATCGAATATACACCAACATACACATGCAATCTTTTCGATACAACCGCGAAACTTGGACCATGAACCTGCAATGTACATACAGATTTTCACCTCCAAAAATGTACCCGAATGACAGATACAAACTCAATATGCATACAACTGACTTTTTCACCATTTTTGAAGCCGATTGAAATTTATTTTAGGTCCACCAATGTACATTCGCGCTTGCACATACAAAGATACATACAAACGGCCATACAAAGATACATACATGTAATTCAGGAGGCCGAGGGACTTAGAAATTTTTGAAGGTTTACAATGAAAATGCCTGCAAATTTTTAGCTCGGAACCTTAACTCTAGGTGCAGGCACCACCAATATGATTATGATGTAATCATGATTACGCAATGCTTATAATGAATACTTGCTTTCGATGATGATGTAATTATGATGATGCTATGGTGTTGTAATGCTTATAATAAATGTAGTGAATATGACTATGGATGCATGGGTAGATGCATAGATGTTGAGATGATAGATAGATGGTAAATGCTTATGCTTGATATGGATAATGATGTATATGACTATGATATAATGGATAATATTATTATTCCTAACACACTTGTTTTGCAAGAAAAAGAGGATGATGAGGAAGGCGAAAGAAGATGAGGAGCGGAAGAAAGACGATAAGAAGAAAGATGATGACAAAACTGTTGATCCAGAGATGAAATGCAATGATGAATGATGAAAGACAGCTTCAGAAGGTTGCGTAAAATATTGGAGAATAGCAATCCTTATGTTTGATATAGCACTAGATATTATGCACCAGGGTAGAAAGACCAAGGTGTCGATTATCCAATGCAGAACACGCTAATACAACCTTGTCAAAATACAAGATATGAATACTAGCTGTTCAGGATGGACTTTGACTCTACAAGCAAAAGGTTTGAGCTTAGTTCCACTAGACATAATGAACCTTGTTGGTTATATGTATGGGAAATAGTCTTAGCATAGAATAGTCTTAGTGCATAAGAGATTGTTTAGCTTCTCAGATGCAAAAGATATTGATATACAAGATGCTAATCCCAACACGTACAAGATACCATTAGGCATAGTAGAGAATAAGATCATCCCACAAACATAGCATACAAAAGAAAAATGACCATGCCCCAGTCAATACTTCATCACAACATACCAAGATATGATAGATCAAGGCAGTCTTGACTAGGTACTAGAAAGGGACAAAAGATAAATCAAAAGAAAAATAAAGGACCATGCCATCATGTTCTCTTGCCAAATTTAGGTTGCTCTTGGATAGATAGTGCCTTGTTAAAAGGAAAGATATATCCTATTGAAGGCTAAGATGATTGGTTGACACAACATACATTGGCTTAAGACACGTGAACAAAAGACCTTGAGTAAACCTTGATTTGGTAAGTGCTTGACCTATAGCTAGTTGCATAGTTTATTTTTTCTTGCGTTAGTCAAAGAGAAGAAGATAGGGAAAGAAAAGAGGATGAAGGGGTGAAAGAATGAATTGTTGGTACTTGTGTAGATACTTCCTTCGTATTCCAAACTACCTACATACCCGTATCCACGGGATCAAAGCACCACATGATGATGATGAGACATGATCAATATGTAGTTCTGGGTGTTTATTGATAAAATGGGAGATGAGGAATAGAAGAAAATGAGATGAATGATTAGAAAGGATGAGTAGAGGAAAGATGGAAAGATAGAAGAGGGATATTGCCTTGTGCCTGAATCTGGGTATTTCATTCATACATTAGACTGCCTACATACCTGTGTCCATATGATCAAGTCACTTAACGATATAGACGTTTTGTAGTTCTTGTTTATTATGGAATGGTGATGGGCTTGGTTAAGTGATTAGGAGGATCGATGTGATTGGAAGTGGTGGTTTGATGGAGTGAGGTTATTGTTTGAAATTTTTATTGGTTATTTGATTTTTTGGTTATATTTCTTCAAGACAGTTTTTTAATTTTTTGGATTTTTTTCAAGACATTTTGTGATTTTTTTGGATTTTTTTCAGGACATTTTATGATTTTTTTTGGATTTTTTTAGGACATTTTGTGATTTTTTAAAATTTTTTTAGGACATTTTGGGATTTAACCATGATGCTCTAAAGCGTTCAGCCAATGTCAAAAGCATAAACAAGTGCCCCTAGTGTAGGAACAATGTTGGTTATTTATAAGGGGCATGGAAATTTGATATGGACCAAGATGGCCATATGACTCGTATGGGAGCCTGTGGCTACAAATGATATATTAACATCAACAATTTCCAAGCCATGATAGTAGTAAAGCACTGGGACGATAAATGAGATGAACGATTAAGGTATGGATGGATGAGGCTATTGGGGATAGATGAAGTGGCACGTCGCGATGGGGTTAAACAAGTAACAAAGTAGATGGTGAGAGTTGGCTCTACCATAGCACCTATTCACCAGGTTTTCACTATGGTACTTATCCAAGGTGCTTGTTTGCCAAGTTTTCACCATTGGACGCTAACCCAAAGTGCCACGGAAGTGGTTTTCACCATTGGATTTTTTTTTATTTTTTTTGTATTTTTTTTTTGTATCTTTTTGCTTTTTTGATTTTTTTGTATTTTTTGCATTTTTTGATATTTTAGTATTTTTTTGCTTTTTTGCTTTTTTTGTATTTTTTGACAATAAAGGATACAAGGATCAAGGATAAAACTTTTTTAGATGAACGCTATTAAGCGGTTCATCTAGGGGGATGCCTTCAGGGGTTGCAAGAGTGTAGGCTCCCGACCCAAACACAGATGTAATGACAAAGGGCCCTAGCCAATTTGGCTCAAATTTGCTCTGTTTCTCCCATTGTTGTTGGTTCCTCTGATTCTCTTTCAGGACTAGGTCACCCACCTGGGAATTTCTCTCTTTCATCTTCTTGTTATAGCTATGACGAAGATGATTTTGATAGACCTGCAAATGATTCAACGCTGTGATTCATCTTTCGTCCAATAGCTCTAATTCATTGAGATGAGTTGTTTGGTATTCTTCATCAGAGATAGCATGTTGGAGTGAGACTCGCAATGAGGGGATCTTGACCTTGATAGGAAGAATGGTGTCAGTACCATAGACAAGGGCATAAGAAGTCATGCCAATGGGAGTTCTGACACTTGTGCAATAGGCCCACAATGCAGGGTTCAATTGGAGGGGCCAATCACAGCCAGCCTCATTGACCATCTTTTTAAGGATTTTTATAATGGTTGTGTTCGGGGCTTCAGCTTGACCATTTCTTTGAGGGTAATAGGGTGTGGAAAATCTATGTTGAATATGAAACTTGTTACATAGATCACAGACCTCTTGGTTCTTAAATGGGCGGTTGTTATTAGTGATGATGGCTTGTAGGATGCCATAACGACAAATAATGTAATGGAGGATAAACTTGGAAATCTATTTTCCAATGATGTAGGTCATAAGGATGGCTTCCACCCATTTGATGAAATATTCAGTAGCTATTATAATGAATTTATGACCATTAGAGGAGGGTGGATTGATCTTGCCTATGAGGTCAAGTCCCCATTGTGAAAATGACCAAGGAGTAGTAAGAGGCTGAAGCTCTTGTGTTGGGGCATGTATCAGATCCCCATGCTTCTGACATTGAAGGCATCTTCTAGCAAATTGCTGAGCATCCTACTCCATGGTGGGCCAATAATAATCTGCTCTTAGAAGTTTTTTAACAAGATTAGGACTGGCAGAATGTGATCCATAGACACCCTCGTGTATCTCTCGCAAAGCAACCTCAACCTATACTGAGTCAAGACACCTAAGGAGGATACCATTGAGACTCTTACAGTATAGGGTCTTAGCAAGTATAGTGTAGCAAGAGGCTCGTCGAGTGAAGGCTTTTCGCTGGGTGTTGGAAAGTTGGCTAGGAAAAGTACCATTAGTTAGGTATTCATATATGTCTTGGTACCAGGGGGAATTGGGACCAACTATTTCATAGATACGTTATGACTAAGGCACCTTGAAGGCTCGAATTAGGAGCTGCTCTACCAAGAATTTACACTGTTGAGTATTAGCGGGCATTTCGAGAAGAGAACCAATGGTTGTCATAGCATCAACTGCCTTATTATTGATCATAGGGATCTGCTCAAATGTTATCTTAGAGAAATATTTTCTAAAATCATCAACCACTAGCTTATAAGGAAGGAGCTTCTCGTCCGTTGTTTGGTACTCATCTTGGACTTACTTGATTACAAGATGAGAATCCCCAAATACTTGCAGCTCTTTGATATCCCACTGAACGGCCATGTGTAAGCCTGTGATCAAGGCCTCGTACTCATCTATGTTATTAGTGCAAGGAAAAGCAATTTTGTAGGCCTTTGGAATACAATCACCCTAAGGGGTGATAAAAAGGATGTCATCTCCCGATCCATGTTGAGTGTAGGAATCGTCAAAGTATAACTACCACATTTTAGAAGAGGAGACACTAAATATTTCTTCGTCAGGAAAGGTATAATGGATAGGCTGGGTATTTGTTATCGGTGCTTCTGCTAGCTAATTAGCTATGGCTTGTCCCGTGATATCTTTTTGATCAATATATTGGATGTCAAATTCTTTGAGGATCATTACTCATTTTGCTCTCCTTCCGATAAGTGCTACTTTTGCAAGGAGATATTTGAGTGGGTCAAATCTAGATATGAGCTTTGTCATTTGATTTAGCATATAATGTCACAATTTTTGAGAGGCAAACATTTGGCAGTTGTATAATTTAGCTCATAATCCACAAGAGTTCTACTTATGTAATAAATAGCACGTTCTTTTCCTGTGTCATCATTTTGAGCTAATAGAGCACCCAAAACAACTAGCATTGAAGAAGTGTACAAAAGCAAAGGCCAATCGGAGACAGGTGGCATTAACACAGGTGGTGTTTCTAGGTATTCTTTGATCTGGTTAAAAGCTTGCTGACATTTGTCATCCCATTTAAAGGTCTCACCTTTCTTGAGCAAGTATTGGAAAGGATGGCACTTATCTGTGAGCTGTGCAATGAATCTTTGGATAGGTTGCAGGTGACCTTGTAGGCTACGTAATTGTTTCAAATTTGCCAATGGAGGCATGGGGACTATAGATTTTACTTTGGCAAGATCAACCTCAATGCCTTTCCTAGAGACTATGTAGCCCAATAATTTCTCAGAGGTTACGACAAAGATACACTTTTTTGGATTTAGCCTGACTTGATATTTTTCCAACCTGTCAAAAATATATTCCAACACTTGTAAGTGGCCTTCTCTTGTTTTAGACTTTCCACATAATCTTCCATGATGGTATGGAAAAGGTCATGAAAAGTAACGGTCATAGCTTGTTGGTAAGTTGCACCTACATTCTTGAGACCGAACGGAATGACCACCCAATAGTAGGTACCCCATGGATAGATAAAAGAAGTTTTATGTTGGTCCTCTTCTACAATTCTAATCTAATTATACCTAGAGAAACTGTCCGTCAGTGAAAGCATTTCATGACCAGTTGTGAGGTTGACAAGATTATCGATGCTCGGTAATGGAAAGTCATCCTTAGGGCAAGCCTTGTTGAGATCTCTAAAGTCATTATAGCATCAGATTCATCCATCTGGTTTGGCAACAGGCACCAGATTGCACACCCACTCAAGATAGTCAATGCGTTTGATAAACTTTGCATCTAAAAGCTTCTAAATCTCAGCCTTGACTAGAAGAGCTATCAGAGGGTGCATTTTGTAAAACTTTTATTTGACTGGCTTGGCATTCAAGGATACTGCCAGATGGTGTACTACCAGTGAGGGATCTAAACCTAGCATGTCTGCATAAGTCCATGCAAAATTAATAGCTCTCTTCATAAAGAATGATGTGAAGTTGGCATTTTCCTCATCTGATAGTGATGATGCTAAAAACGTAAATTTTGGGTTCTATGTTTTGTCCAGATTTACTTCCTTAGAGTCCTCTACTAACAGAGATGAGTGATCTTGATGTGTGTTAATCAACAGAAGGTCAAATCCTCCATCCTCGGGTGCCTCAAAGAGGTTTTCACCCTTGGATACATCCTTTATTTTTATTTTTCACAGTCAAAAGGTGCCTTATGGTTTTAACCTAGTGACCTTTCCTTTTTTATTTTATTTATTTCATTTTTGTGACTGAAGGATTTGACACTTCCACCAAAATATGCTGGCTGAGGAAGGTCCATCATGAATCTGACTTTATGATCCCCCACATGTAATCCTTGCCTTAAACCCATGAACTCTACTATAGCTTCATCATTTTGTAAAGTGTCCAAGACAGGTGCCCCTTGTTGGTCCCAATCAATTAGGTCAAGGTATACAAGTTGGAGGTCAGAGGATATGGATGATGCAGTAGATGACAGCATGAAAATGGAGGCTTCTTGGAATAGTTCAGTGATGTAGAAAGAAGAGCCATCAATGGTATCCTGACTAGTTTCCTCTTCCGCAAGAAAGGCTTTGGCTACTTTGTCGAGGATAAACTTGATGTTTACCAAAGGTGAGACCTCCTTTCTGTATCCTAGACCCTGTCTATTATACTTCTTAGTTACTATAATGGATTCCAAAGGGCCTTGTTCTTGCAAACCTAGTCCTCCCTTGCCTTTATAACCCATATTCTTAATGATCCTTAATTCATCATTATATCTTTCCACTTCTAGGGCAACTTGATCGTTTTCATCATAGAACACCTAGGATGAAATATCACCATCCGCATCTTCATCATCAAGTAAGCCTGATTGGATAAATACGATTGGGGGGACAATGATAATGGTTTTGGATGAACCTAGCTTGGAGATGGGTAGTTTGCCATATGATTTAGTAGATAGAGACATGGCTCCTACATAGCAAAATTCATGTAAGCTATACTCACCAATCTTGGGAATAGCCTTGCTAGTGGATGGCTTGGTTAAATTAGGTGGATCAACATAGGATGAGGATGGATAGGCCTCAGTATTGCTAGGTATATGATTGGGATTTTGATAGGTTGCTTGAAAGGCTCGACAATATTCAAAGGCATTAAGATCCGTAGGGATCATGATTTCCACACCATCATAAGGGAATTTTAGGCATTGATGATATGTAGATGGGACTACCTTTAAAGCATGTATCCATGGACGGCCAAGGATAATATTATAAGGTAACTCAACATCAAGGACTTGGCACTTAGTGGCAGTGGTGATAGGACCCACTCTTATAGGAAGCAAGATAATCCCTTCTGAATCTCTTTCCCCATCATCATAAGCTTTAATTATTATTCTTTTAGTGGCATCAATACAACCTTCAATGTATCCCAACAATCTCACTAACTTTAAGGAACATATGTTTAGTCTAGCTCCATCATCTACTAGGACCTATTTAACATGGTGTTGGTTAATGAACACTTCAATATGGAGGGCATCGTGGTGGGATGGATTAGAGGATGTGAGGTCTCAATCAAAGAAGGTAAGTGATGAGGAGATGTGATACTCGCCATCATAGCTTGGAATTGTGTCATACCTATATCATTTGGTACCATGGACTCTTGCAAAGCTTTATCAAGGATGGCTTTATGAGTAGGGGATATACGTAATAGCTCAAGGATGGATATAGGAGCAGGGGTTCTACCTAGATGGTCAAGGATATTATAGTCAAGGTTTGGATGAACGATAGGTGGAGGTACTCCTTGAATGGTTATGCAACTACAGTGAGTGGTGACAACACAATCAGGTGCTTTTCCTCTTATAGTGATCATAGATATTCAGGACTGCTCAATGTGACCAATGGTTGCTTCATAAGTGTAATTAACATTTTTCCCAGCATTGGGGACACTTGCTTTTTCATGGGAAGGAAGGGGATTCTTATAAGCATCAAGGTTGTAGTTAGATTTTTGCATTGGTGCGGTAACATTAACAAGGCCTTGGTCGATGAGATTTTGAATCAAATGTTTAAGTTTCATGCATCCAGCAGTGGCATGCCCTTTTACCCTATGGTATTCACAATACTCATTGTCCTTGTACCAAGGAGGTTTAAACTATGGTTCTTTGTTTGATTTGAGTTCAGGTAGGGTGATATTTCTAGCTTGCACTAGATTTGTAAGGATAACCTCAGTTGGCTCTCCCAAGGGAGTGAATTTGCATCTTGGTTTTGTGTTCATTTTGTCACAAGGAAGAAAAGGCGATGTACTAGGTGCCAATTGAACTTGGACATGTTCTTGTACAGCTTGTATGTTCTTTGCATCTACAACCCCATCATTTACGATATTTTTGTTTTTATTCCAAAAGCGAGATTTGTTGTTGGGGGTGTTAGGTCTCAAAAATGTACGTCGTTAACCCTAAGAGGGTGCCAGGCTCTCTTGACATTTTTGGCTAACTAACATGGGGTAGATATCGCTAAACCCCCTTCACTTCAGGCTCTACCAGACCTAGGCAGGTAAACCTCTAATTAATAAAGCAGATAAAAAGATGATCACTACTTTAATCAAAATTAATCTAACAATTGATAATGGCACAAATTATAAAACAAATAAAAAGACAGCAAGTTAATTCTAAATAATCTAAATTGTAATGCTAAAACAATGATGCAACCTAACTAAGTAAATCTAAAATGAATTTGTATAAGTGATAATGAAAATACTAGACTAGTGCCTTATTAAATATAGAGTCAGTATGATCATGAAATAAATGACTGTTTGTTTGGTAAAAACTCGAACTATCTAGCATGAAAGAATAGGTATGTAACTTGTACAACCCTGCAAGGAAATCGTTAGTATTCCATACTTACATATATCCAATTTCAATAAAATATTACCTGTGTTCATCTAAAAGGATTTAATCCTTGTTGGAAGGAACCAATTAGAATAATTCTGCAATTGTAATAGATTTATCAAAAACTGGACACAGAATACAAACCCTAACTATATGACTCTTCTTACAGATCCATGACAATGTCTTCTGAGTTACTGTGATAAATTTAAAGGATTTAATTCTGAAAACAAAAACTAGTTAATCTTATCACACTATAACAGCAAATGTGTATAGACAACTTGAAGGTATACTTGATAACTCAAATTGAATAACAGAGAAAACCTTGAAAGGAGACAATCATATAATTGAATAAATTAAACAGATAGTTGATACTGAAATCTGCAGTTACTGCTTCACGTTCACAGACTTGACTCCATCAGAGAATGCTTGTACATGGTCTACCAGAAATAAAATATATTAAAAGTGAACCAGCATTGCTGTTCAAATCTAATCTATAGTATCTCCTCTTCTATTCTGTATTCTTTTCTCTATAATCTAATCCATCTATTTTCCTTTTTTCCCCTATTCTGGTATTGGTCATCTCTTATAAAGAGAGGCATACAAGCTTCAGACCAGTTACAATAGTTGTGACGGTTGATAACTGAAATAAGTATTTGTTCTAATAAAACAGATTTAGGAAATTTAATACTCGCCACTAATCATCAAATGGATAACCATTTCAGGGTCGAACAAAATCTTTAGTTGTAATTCCGCTTAATATCCTTCGAGGGTTTCTTTATTATTCCTAAAACGACCAGATAAAACATAAATTAGTCTCAGATCACTTGATCAAAACAAATTTATTTAAACGTATATATTTACTCAATTAATTACTTCCCTACAATTTATCAGTTGCTTAAGATCCTTTCGTGGGTATTTATACAACTTGTTCACCGCTATGTATATCCTACAAAAAACAAATATTTTAATAGTCAGAAAGATATCTTAACCATTCTGATTTTAATGTCATTTCAGGGTTTCCTTTGTCGGCGTAACCTCACAATCGGGTTGATCCAAAAACTTCCTGCCTTTTTGGTTTACGTACATCCTTGTATCTTTCGCTTGTATATCTTCTTGTATGAGCGTATATACAAATGACCCATACAAGTCTTCCCTTTCTATGCTTTCAATTTCTTTGTACATTGGATATGCTCATTGCAAACATACAATGCTAAAACATACAAAGAGTTTTTAATATTTAACTTTTCTTTGGCATCCGGTTCTTGTATATCATTTTGTATCTATCGCTTGTATCTTTAAGAGTGTATGTTTGAAACATACAAGGCACTGAATATACAAGCACTTAACTCTTTTAAATAACCTTTCGGTTCTGCCACTTGTATGTAATACATTGTATATCGGCAATGTATGTCGAATAGATACAAAGCGCAAACATACAACGGATTTTCCCTATTTCACAAACTTTTCGGGTTCGTCTTGCATAAAATGCAATGTATATTGAGTCACGATACATCATTTACATCAGATTTTAACCCCTTTTGAGTTTTGCGCAATGTATAACATGTAATGTATATTCCAATATACATTGAGTAGTGATGCATCGTTTATATCATTTTTTAATCTTCCCTGAAATCCGCGTTGTATGTCTGGCAATGTATGCACCAAATGCGATGTATGTTCAAAACATACATACAAGGCACAGAATATACAAGCTTTTAACTCTTTTTAATAAACTTTCAGTTTCACCACTTCTATATGTGCAATGTATATCACAATGTATGTCTCCAAAAGCATACATATACAAAGCGAGATACATATAACAACTTAACTTCATTTCATACTTTGTCGAATCCGCAATATGTATGTTAGCCTTGTATAACCTGAAACATACAATATGTGAAACATACAACAATTTTACCACATTTCATAATCTTTCAGTTCCGCGCTGAGCATATTGCCTTGTATGTAACGTGTTGTATGTTGCGTTCTACTAAACACACAAACATAACATACATGCGACGAACCCGACAAAAAATACATTTCAACTTTTAACCTCGTTGGGTCCACCTTGTATGTAACAATGCATCAACCCGATGACTCCTTTATGTGACCATACCACGACCCGATATACAAGGGATTTTGCATTAGCATCATATAATGACAAACCACTTTGTATATGAGAGACTTTGTATATACAAATGACTTTGTATATACAAACATACAAACCCATACCACAATGCATTTTACCAAATACACACATAACTTGCAAAATATAGGGAATCTTAAGATGGTTGAAAAAGCAACCCTTATTCATTTTCGACAAGGAATTCACCCATATTCAGCTCTGGTACTTAATGCCACTTTTCCTTTATTTTCAACAAGGTTTGTAACTTTTTTACTTCCTTGATTATGGTTCATCTCTGATGAGCACTCCAACCATGTTATATTAAGTCTTTAGGGATCAGAATAGATCAAATCCAAATATTTCTATCAACTCAATTGTTAATTTCCACTTGAAAACAACTGTGGATCTTTCCATATAAGCTCACATACTGAAATCTTTAGATGATTGAAACTTGATATTTGCCAAAAAAGTAGCTTGGAAATTTCAGTCCCAACAGGGGGACTATGAATTATCCTTATTTTCTTTGAAGATTTTGATAAGGCCCTTGGCAATTAATGCTTTTTCGATGTTGGAGCCTTTGGATATAATCTCATCAAAAGAGGTTACGCTATGCTTCTATAGTTGAAATGATAGCTCAGGATGGAGGTTTCGAACAAAGATTTCCACTTGTTGCTTTTCCGGCATATGCCAAGAAAGTTTACTGGCCATGTTTCTCCATCATTGTAGTAAGGATGAAAAGGTTTCACCATTGCATTGTTTGTTGTTAAAAAGATTGTTCATGGTGACTTCATGTTCTATATTAAATGCAAAGTGAGATACGAACTTGTGTGCCAGTTTTTTAAAGGTTTTAATTCTAGGCGGTAATTGAGAAAACCATTCCATGGCCTGCCCCCCTAGACTTTGAGGGAAAAGTCGTAAAAGATATGTGTCATTATAGACCACGTCGAGACAGGCAACATAGAATGTATGAAGATGATCATTTGTGTCTATTTTCCCCTTATATTTATCTAACTGTGGTACTTCGAAATGAGGAGGGATTGGTATTATTTGTAACAATTTGTCAAAGGGGTATGGGAACACGTCTTCAAAAGAAAATGTTTTCTTGTTTTGGCCCATACTCATGTCTATCATTTTTTGTTCAATTTGGTGGAGTTGGTATTCATGTCGGGATAAAATTGATTCTTATTGTTGTGTAGAATCTTGATGATTTGGCGGAAGGATATGATAGGTCGATTGCTGATTTGATGGATGTTGTTGTAATAGATAGTATGATGAACCATATGTGTCTTGAGGTTGGACAAAGGTGTTTTGAATATGACTACCAAGTGGGGGTGATGTGTATGAGTTTGATGTGGGGTTGATAGTATAAGTTGGTATCACATGTGAGCCAAAGGTCTTGTTGGTGTAAGATGTGGGTTGTGTCTAGATCAATGGACCCTATGAGATGGGTGGTGGAGTGACATGAGGTGGTTCCTACCCAAGAGAAAGTAATTGATCAACATATGAAATATTAGAAGATGCGTTTGATACAATTGGTTGATCTATGAGGGTCATGTTTGGATTATATGCAATATGTGGGGCTTGAATGGGTTGACTAGGGACTATAGAGATATGTGAAGTTTGGATTGGTTGGCTAGGTGGTGCGGGGATGTGTGAAGTTTGGATGGGTTGACTAGGTGGGATGACGATGTGTGAGGTTTGGATGGGTTGACTAGGTGAGATGGTGACATGTGAGGTTTGGATGGGTTGACTAGGTGGGATGACGACGTGTGAGGTTTGGATGGGTTGACTAGGTGGTGTGGGGATGTGTAAGGAGGTAGTAGGTACCTGAGATGACCCAACATGTGATACATTTAGGTTAGACATAAGTGGGGCTTGAGTGACATGGGTGGAAATAGTGTTCATGGAAGCAGATGGTATAGGAGCTGATAGATGAATGGAGGGTCCACCCATATGAGATAATATGGAAGTCATAGTATAAGGTGGTGGCAATATTGGCTCTATGGATGTAGCAGTGTGTGATACAATAGGCCTAATAGGTGTGGATGATGTTTGAGGCATATAAGTGGGTTGGTTGGACAAGGGTGGTGTAGAAGGCATAGTGGACTTGGTAGACATCATGACAATAGCAGCGGGATGCTCTATAGACACATTGGTGGGGCTCTCTTTACAAATTTTGGATATATCGAAGTCACTAGGTAATTTGACACCAACTTGGATCAATTCCAAAAGTATTTTTTCTTGGTTAGCTTTTATTATTTTGTTTGCATGTTACAAAGCCTTGGGGTCTTGTAAATCTTCATCCAATGAGACATCATAGACAAGTAAAGGCTTTGACACCACTATAGAAGATGAGGGCTCAAATTGTTATTGTTGAGGTAAGTTTGATGAAGATGATTGTCCAATGGTATAGCCCTCAGGTACGAATATATCAAGTGGCATACCAGTTGTGAATTGGGTAGCATCCTTGAGGGGAGTGGATTGGAATTCTTTAAGGTTGGCTTCCATAGCTGCTTTGTATTTTCTCCTAGTTTGAGGCATGGATAGTTAGATTTTTTTATTTGATTGATTGAAGTGGTTTGATCAAATTTTAGTGATTAGTTGATTTGATTGGTGGTTGCTTTTGACCTAGTCTGATTAGTTGTTCTAATTTTTGATGGATGAGATTGATTAATTTGGGAGATTGATTGATTGATGAAAATATTGCTTAATGATAGGTGGACCAAGGTCAAAAGGGGGTGATTGGTTGATGTTTGTTTGGGTTAACTATTGTTTGACAGTTGACTGAGATGATTTGATGACTGTAAAAGATCAGGTTTGTTGTGGTGAGTTGACTAAATATGATTTTGACTAGGAAGACAACTTGCAGGCTATGAAAGACCATATGTGATTTTCTGTGCTTCAGATGTGACTGGCAATGATACAGAGGCAACTAAGGATAGTCCAAAACCAACTTTCTACTACTCATAAGCGATGAGATACAGTGCAAAGGTGACTGGTAATAGACCAAAAGCGACTGGGAAAGATGCATATGCAAGTTACTGAGGTTCAAATGCGACTTATGACAGACCAAAGGTAGATTTTGCAGACAAGTTAGCTAACCAAAGCAATTTATTAAGGACCAAAGGTGACTTGCAGAGGCTCATAAGAAACTAGCTATTGTTCAAAGGCAGTTACCTACAGACCAGAGGTGATTTTCTGAGACTCAGATGCGACTGTCTGTTGATCAAAGGTGGTTTTCTAAGGACCAGATGCAATTCAGGGATGCAAATGCGACTGTCTATTGATCAGAGGCAGTTTTATAAAGACTAGAGGCAATTTTTAGGGATGCAAATATGACTGTGTGTTGATTAGAGGTGGTTTTCTACTGTTCAAAAGTGGTTTTGCATGGTTACAAGGCAAATTTTGTTGTAGATTTTGGTTTTAGGCATGGCTGTTTAGTGAATTTGGAAGAGAAAAACACAATGGCAAACAATCATACACAATCCATGCTCAAACTTTAGAACCTAGGCTAGACAAGGATAGTACCTATTGGGTTCCCACTTGGTTTTACCCACCCACACCTACTTATGGTGTATAGCTCTAGGAACTTGGGGCACGGGCTCCCCCTTACAATGCACTCACTTGTTAAGCACACCAAGTTCCAGGTCCTAGGATGTACAGATCTTGAGGTACCTTGCTATCTCAGCCATAATCCATGAGAATGTGGGACAACTATCAGAGGCCTAATCTTTTGTCCTCTTGTACCAATAGATAGGGGTTTTTGGCCACTAAGACATGGTTTTTAGTTCGGGTTTCTGTTCGGGTGGCTATGCATGCAACGATTCACTCTATTAATGGAGGCTTCCTAGCCTAAAGAGGTTACGCTCTGTGGGGTTTTGGGGAAAACATTCGTCGGTATAGCTAATCAGCACCCGTTGTTTACGACTTTCAGCTCAAACACATTATTTATCAAGCAGATTGGAATGGTTTGGCTTTGACCTATTTCCACTCGGGTCATCCCCTTCTCACAGTGGGAAGGCAGGCCCATCTAGAGTTAACAATGATTTCTCGTGCACCCTAGATCCATTGGTTAGGCAGGGGGAGAGGATACTCTCATTGCCAAATCAGGTAACAAATATACTCAGACAAGAAAACTAAGAAAAAAAAAAGCAGACATGATGAAGACAAGGTTCATTTTATGCCCAAAACCAAATGTGCCTATTTTTAGTGATAAATCATTTCTTTAACTACTTGTATCTGCATAAAACATATCAGTAGTTGCTTTCCGCCATTCTTGGACACACGATTTAAGTCAAGCTGCACCAAGAAAAAATTAGTTTTCCAAAAACCCTAAGCCTATGAAGCAGAAAAACCAAATGCATATGAGATGACCAAAAGTGACTTTCTATTGTTCAAATGCGCATAGTAGCTTACCATATGTGATTACCTATTGTGCAACTGTGAGTTGCCACCTGCCAAATGCTATGATCTGCTATTCATATGTGATTCTATGTTGACCAAAATCGCATTACACCTACAAAGTTATGAAGATCTACTAGAAAAAGATATTGCATGTCTATGCATGTAAGATATGATGTTCTAGGACCCCTAAAAAGATAGATTTTAGCACACCCATGTTGTGATTTTACAAAAATAGCACAGGATGTGAGTTATGTGAACTGCATGTTATAGATCCTTGATAAAAACTACTTAGAACAACTCAAAAGGGCCTAAGATCTAGTTTAGCATGACATACACCTACATGCAAGAGCCCTAAATGATACAACCAATAGGAAACCCTAAGTTAACCATGGAAATGATAGATTTAAGCCAAAAGCAACTGATTTGACCAAATACGATTTTCTGCGCTTCAAAAGCGCCTATAGAACAACCATATGCGACCTGCGATCATTCAAATGCACATTTCTGCACCTCAATTGCGAGTTTTCTTGCCAAAAGTGACTTTGCCCTAAACTTGTACTTAGAAAACCAAATTTTTTAGTGATAAAAAACAAAAATCAGGATGATTCGGTCCCATCAAGTGTGCCATTTTGTGTTGGGTAGAAATTGACAAAGATCACAAGGAAATACAAACCAAAATCCAACCCAAACCTAAGAAATCAAAACCCCAATGGATCTAAAATAAAAAGCATATAAAACATGACAATTTCACCTAGGGTTTGAGGATTCCTTGTTGAAATGTGGGTTGCTTCTCCATGCAACTAAAATCCATTGAAGTTGTGGGGTAATGTGATCAAAATGCAAGAAAGAGATCAAACATGCAATGAAGATTTCATGGAAAAATGATAAAAATCCAAGTCCCTGGCCATTGTCATGAAATGCATGAAACTACAAAAGCAAATATTCACTCCACTTCCCAAATGCAATGACCAAGAGTTGCAAATGAGTGGATTTAGGACTTTTAATGCGAGAGAGGATGAGTGATTTTGGAAGGTGAGTGGGGAAAATGAATTAAATTTGTTTATTTAATTTATTTTGTGAGAGGGGTTGGGAAATATGAATTAATTAAATAATTCATATACTATGGTAGGGTATGATAAAATAAATAAAGTGTAGATTTATTTATTTGTTTGGAGGAAATAGATGATAATAATTAAATAATGAAAATTATTTAATTATTAATAAAGGATGAATAGATACAAGTGAATAAGATAGAAAGATAGGAAGGCGATTAATCAAACAAAGAAAATTTATTTGATTAATTGTGAAGAATGATGGAAATAAATAGGAGAAATGGCTAGGGTTCACTCATAAGTGTGCTAGACAAAATAATGCATGCTATACGAAAATGCAACAGAAAATGCGACAATATGATGCAATGTCTAGATGCTGACATGGGTCAATTTTGGGTGTCTACAACCCCCATGCATAGACTTTCTCATCCCTCACCATACTCTCTATCATCTCACCCCACCTGACTGGAAATCCTTGAGCCCACCAATTCGGCATCACCACACCTCCAATCAATGTACATAGAAATAAGATAAAGTGATCTGCACCCACTGCCAATGTCTCCTCATAACTCATCTCTCGCCTGTCCCCTGACAACTCTGGCTGGCCTAGGGCAAATGCTCTACCTAAGGCTATCTATCCTATCCTCATATGGTATACTACTCGATCCCCATGAATCGGTAGCTTGAGGATGCGATAAACATCCTCAAGAGTGATGGTGATCTCCCATGTCGGCAGGAGAAAGGTGTTAGATTTAGGATAGACAACTTAGAGGGGGGTGAATCAGTTGTCCAAAACTTTCTTGCAATTAATCACTTAAATCCTTTTCTCAATTTAGCAGCATAATAATAAATCAATCATGGAAACATAATGCAACAATTTAAGAGCAAAAACACATTAACACATATGACACCACGATTTTTAACGTGGAAAACCTGGTTAAGGGAAAAACCATGGGGTGACTAACCCAAGATTGTATTCTCTGTTAAAAGAATAGAAAGAACAAAATGGCACATGCCAATTAGGGCTTACTGCCCAAGCACACTGCTCACAAGAGGCCCACTGCCTACAGGAGACACACTGTCTACAGAATAATAAGTACTACATACTTGAACTAAAGAATAGCATCTTCACCATGCTTGAGTCAGTTCCATTTAAGACCAATACTTCTGCTCTACCTTTTTCTCTTCTCCTCTCTACCGCACTATCATCTCCACCAGATATATTTGAAATGACTTTACAACTCCTTATTTATACAAGACATCGACTTAGGGATAATATCTAAGTCGACATACATTACAGAGCAAATACATAAATACAACATGACTAATTACAAAAAGACTTCACGCGGATCAACACACTTTTGGCCACATAGATCTGAGACTTCAATGTTCCTTTAGGAACACGCCATTCTTCATAGGACATCTTCAGGATCATCCACAGGATGTGTAACTCATCCATTCGGCCAGACTTAGGAAGAACATCATCATGCGGAAGTAATTCTTCAATTATGAGCTCAATCTTCAATGTAAACTACCAACATGAACTGGACACAATCCAAAGACCTCCACAAGCCTGCCTAAATCACCAGGAACATCCACACTACTTTTGCTTACTGAAATCATTCTCTCCTTAATCCGGAGCCTCAAGAACACAGTCTGTCATCACTGTGATATTGGAATAGATGCTTGCAGACCTCCAGACCATGAAATAATTGAGTTGTCAATTCACATTGACTTCTAAACACTCCACCAAATCCACAAAACAAGATATTGCATTTCTGGATCTCACCAGACCTATCTGTGTCACTCTGTCACCTCTGAACATCTGCCAGAACTGCTTTTAATTAAATGGCCATAACTTCTTCATATCTTCATGCGGACCTCTGAAATCTTTACTGGATCATCTTAAGACACATATCTACAAACCTTTTGATGCACATTCTCTGATCTTCATCTTAGCTGGCATCTTTACCTCACTGTCTTCACTATTCTTCTTTGTTCCTAATAGGACTAATTTTCTCAATATCCTCAGCATACAACTCATCCAATCCTTATCATCAATGCAATAGGAGTATGTTGACATCAATGACAACACCAGTTAGGCCCATACTTGCAACAATCTCCCCCTTTGTCATTGATGGCAACATATGATGTGAAAAACTATTTTAACCATCAAGACAAATCTAAGAGCTCATCGACGAATAAAATGGGAAATTTGTCCTTGATGGTAATTTTGCTGAACTCGCATAAATTAATATAGAAGTGTCAAGACCCATCTTTTTTTCACACCAAAAGGACATGAGAGGAGTAAGGACTAGTTCTTGGTTGAATGACTTATTGGTGTAGCAATTACTAAACTAATTTCTCTCTCAGTCCTTTAGAAAACTAGGTACTTATAAGGGAAAATATTTGGAGGTGTACTTCTGAGAAGTAACTAAATGACATGATCTTCCATGTGGCTTGTATGTAAGCTAGTTGGTTCTACAAAGACCTCTAAATGGAAGAGTGGAAGCTCTTAGAGATCCTTTGGGTAGCTTGAGCTAGAAGAGTCATTAACCTAAATAGAAAAGAGTTGTACAATAATTCCATGAGACCCCATTTTAAGTAACTTTTACATGTGATGAGAGCTAATAAGACTAATAGATCTAGTGGTGAAGCCTTATCTAGTGGTGAGGCCTCATAAAGTGTGACCATTAACAATGAAATGCATGAAAAGTTCAAAAAATCCCACAAAATGGGACCAAGAGTGTGAAGCCACTATGATCCCAATGCACAACTACCCAAGGGTAAGGCAAACATGTCAAATTTGAGGGTGTAGTCACCCATGAAAATGTAAACTTTTTGTCACTTTCCCCTATAAGATAAGGTTCCACCATTAGCTACCATTACCTCAAGTCTAGAACAAGGATGAATAAAAAAATCTACTTGTTTAACCAATTCGGGGTCAATAAAATAATGAGTGCTACTAGAATTAATGAGGATTGTGAGAGTGTGCTTCTTAAAAAAAACTTTGACCTTCATTATCTAGAGAGTGAATATCCCCGTTAATGTGTTCATAGAAATTTTATAGAAAGGTCACCATTTGGATCCTCAACTGGTGGTTTCTCCTTTCCCAATGATTCTTTAGCATATTCCCATTCTTTTACCTTAGGTAGAGACTTAAAATTAATAAATATAGCTTCTTTTAGGCACAATGATGGCCTGGTGTAAATTTTTTATTACAATTATAGCACCGCCCATTTTTCTATTGTACTCAAATTTCTAATTTAGTGTGACATTTTATAGGTGTGGACTGAGTGTTGGATATGTCAACAAGATGATTAATCACAGTGGATTTGAATGGGGTGAAATTGGAGAAGTGACACTAAGCTATGAGATTATCTTCTACAAGTTTTACCAAATTTGTGGTAGCCATCATATCCTTGGGTTTGAACATCTTTACTTAGAATAGATTTTATCCTTGAGGCCACTTATGAAGCAACTAGTAAAGAAGTATTCTACAGGGATAACTTTAAGGAACCCCCTCTAAAAAAAATCTATAAAATCCCAGTGAATCCTAGCTTGAGGCCAGAAAAATGTTGGCGAATCTATGCCTATTTTTGAAAAAAAAAATTCATTGGTGATTTTTTTCAAATTTGTTGACATTGGTTTTTTTGTTGGTGAATTGTATATAGATTTGACAAAAAAAATTGTTGGTGAATTATAGTTATATTCCAAAAAAATAAATAAATTAGATGGTGAATTATTTAGATAATCTAAAATATAAAATAAATTATTTGGCCAATATGCTGGCAATTTTTTGAAAAATCATAATGTGGGTGGTGAAAATATCAAATGCTAAATTATAATGATTAATTTACTTGGCAAATTTATAGCTTAAAAAATATTTACATTTAGATCGATGGATATTCAGTATCAAAGATTAACGATATTAATTCTATTCTGGGCTGCAATTCTGACACACCCATCTTTCTACATAAAGTTTCTAGAATAGAGACAAGTGTCAACGAAGGAATGATTTAGATTAACAAAAATTAATAGATAATAATTTAACAAAAAAAAATTCAAAAGGATACATAAGAAGAATACATATTCATACACCATAACACAAAGTTTACGACTTCAGAAATTTAACTCCTCAAGCTTCCATTCATATATTGAAAATAACTAAAATATAGAGTAACACAAAATAGACCTATCAACAACACAAAGTTTGCCATAAGATCCTAAATACATTGACATGCTTAGTATATATAGCCTTGTCATAAAATAACTATCTTTGAAATAATAACGACTTCTTGGGGACAACCGATTTAAAACATAAAATAATAATAAGTCTTTTGCCACAAGAGTATCCAGAGCATGTTTAAATAAAGAACATAAAAATAAGAAATGCCATCATGTGGTAGCAATTTGGTCTTCCTCCCAAATCGCTTCGCTTTCCTTGTCTGGTTCACCAGCAGCAGTTAATTCCACCTATGCTCTCAATTTCTCTTTGTAACTCTTGTACCTAGTAATGATGGGAGTTAAAATTTTGCCACTTGGACTACAGGTAATGTGTGCCTGAAGTCTTCACTTATTTATCATTCTCTCTGCATATGTTAGTCTCTTATAGACATCATAAATTTCATGCCTGAAAGTTCTGAGATACATTGCTATATGTCCAAGCTTAGCTAGTGATTCACCATTAACTATGTCAGCACCAACAAGCTCTTCAGTAAGCATCTTCTTAAAATTTTTCTTTACTTCCTTGACATCAAGCAAGTTCTCTCTGCTTTCATATCAAATCTCTACATCTAATATGGTACAATTGTTCTTAAGATCAACCATATCAGTGTGATATTGATTCAAAATTCTTCTTATTTCACCACTAAAATCCCCTAGCACAGACATCTTCCACTCTAGTGCATCTAGCCAAGATACAAAATCATTTTCCTTTGGATCATTTAAAATTTTCTCAGCTACAAGAATATTTGTATCAATTTTCATCATCTTTTGTATCTTTATAGACAACATGAGCATATTACTGTTTTCCCTCTTTACATTTTGTAACTCTACAACTAACCCTTTCATTTTATCATAAGTGAGGGTATATAGTTTCATGACCTCCTTGATGTACAACAAACCATCAATGGTGACTTGATCTACCCATTGCTCAATGGCCTTAGCTAGAGTTTGATATCTCTTGATTTGTTGCAACATGCTAGGATCCATTTCATCAACAAAAACACTCAGAGTTGCATTGGAGGATTGAGAAGTAATATTCAAATTAGATTGAATGAAAGATGTCAGAGAATTCATTTGGGCTTGCAATTTTGCATTCCCCTGTTGCTCAACTTTAACTCTCTTTAAGAGCATGCCTACAGAGAATTTTGCATGATATATATCACCTTCCATGCTAGGAGGAACCATGCCAATCTTGCTCATATTAAAATATGCTTCTATGACTTCATTTTCATTTTTATCCCTGATGGGGTTTGCAATCTCCAAAATTTTATGCCCTGAGGAAGAATCTATTTCCATTAGAGACATACTCTTAGCTTTCTTAGGCTTAGGTGTAGTCTGCAGCAATTTAGCTACTGTGTCAACATTTATGTTTGTCATTGGGGCATATCTCCTCTTTTCTCAAGAACTTCTTTAGCCAAGAAGGGGAAGACAAAATTGTACCACTGTCACTTGCACCCAAGACAACTCTATCTGGTTGATTAGGAGTATCTTGCACATTAATTTCATTTGATATGGGGGAGGCTGGAATCTCAAACAAGGAATGAAAAGTACTATCATCAAAAATTTGTTGAAAAATGGAAGAATCATTACCAGGTGAAGGAGACATGGGAGAATTCATGTGATCTACCTATAATTGTTGTAAAGCATCCAACTTCTTCTCTACTCCTGGTTTCACGAATGCAAGATGACCATCTTGTTCACATACACATTTTAGTTTCCTATTATCTTTAGGCTGCTCTCCATCCCCACCAAATTGTGAACCAACTTTGTGATGAGTTGTCTCCACACTAGTTGAAGCTTTCTAAATTCCGAAGGCCTGGGAGATTCCTTGCTTTCTTGTGCTTGATTCTTTATGTACAAAAGAAGAACCAATGTGCTCTCAAATTTCCCCTTAAGCCACCTCTCGGTCTTCTCCAAAACAAAGGATGACCAGAACTTAATATCAATCAATTCTTTTTCAAACCATTGTACTCTAGGCAAGGGTCTAGAGACATAATCATGGTACTCTTCATCAATCATATCAGAATTATCATCAAATTCAACACCACTTGTAATTTGTAGAGGCAAGTTAAAGGCATAGATTTGGTCAAAGGTAAGCCTCATCCAATCCCTTGTCTATACCTCTCTCTCATTTGCACAATCTTCCCAATAATCCTCCAAGTGTGGCTAGTGCTCACAAAGATTCCCTCCATGGAAATTCCTCTTAACAAAATTTTTACTATCAAAGAATGATCTTACAGATAGAGGGCCACAATTATATTAAGCCAAAATCTTCTCTATATTTCTTGCATTATTGTTTGTCTTGCAAGTGAAAAATGACAGTGACATGAGGAAAGTGTACCCCTTCATCTTCATCCCATGATACTTGTTATTCATAGTTGCCATCTAGCGACAGACTTCTGAAAGAATAAAATAATCACACACATATTTTGGTAGTTTCAATGGGGCATTTTCATAACCCTCGATTCAAAGATAAGTGAACAGATCAAACTAAATATAGAAACTCCCATATTTTATAAATAAGGAGGTTGCTTTAGGAGAAATTCTTACTCCAGGGTTTCCTTCAATCCTTTTTACAAAAAACATAAGAAAAGAATCATTAACATAGTGATAGTCTTTCAAAACAATTTCTCTCCTTAACTAAGGGAAATATTCATACACAGGTGTGTCTGGCATCAAAGACCCTTGAGTCCTTAACCCTACCTAGACAACCTCTTTACTAGTTAGAATGTAGAACAAATATGAGCACATGTGAAAAGAGACATTCTGATGGAAGTTAGCCAAGTGTTCATTCATATGGTCATTGATAATTTTGGCCCAATCGACATATTGGCACTCGCTGCATACCACCAAGATAAACTGACACATCTTTTTCTTGAAGGAGTTAGACTCTACATTTTCAATGACTTGATTTAATAAGTGATTATGTCTGAAATCTCTTCTTTGAAATGGGCTCTTTTCATGTTAGTGAGAACTTGAGACCTTCCCTTCTCCACTTTCAACCAGTTTTTGGCAATTGAGTTCAAAAACCCATCTTTCTTATCATAGAAAAACCCCACCCCATGGTGACATACATCTCCACAAATTCTTCTCTATCAGGAAACTTCAGGGCATGAGAAACTACTTCAAAATCAATTCTTGTAACCACAAATCCATCAAAATCTCTTATATCTTGTGACTCAGGATAATAGTTCTTTGCACATGCAATAACTAGGTCTAGACATGGAACAATAGGTGGGAAACCCCCAGCATGAGCTAACCCACTTGTTAGGATTTTCTTGGCTATAGGTGACTTGGGGTTTTTCTCTAATCGAGCCTAGAAATCCTCCAAATCTATATGACCTACCTCGATATCCTTTACCTCAGCTAAACCATTCTCAATAATTGAAGCCACAAGGGAACCTTGATATTTGTACTTCAACTTTACTTGTTTAAGAAACCAATAAACAAAAGCTTTTGTAACTGCTAAGGGTGCCAAATAAATCTCCAGAACATTTGGGGTAAACAAATAGTCTGAACTCATGAAAAATAATTGTTCTTCCCACCCAGCTGACTTAAAGAATTCAAATTTATCACTATAAGAAATGGGAAAGAAAGAGCACAAATTAGCTAACCTGGTTGCAAAATCCCATGTTCAACACCTGTAGAAGACGCAGTCCAAAGCTCCTCCAAAGTACACCAGTGAATATATAGAATAAGGTATTTACAAGGGTTGCAAACCTAATAAAAATGTTTCCATAAATTTCATTGATTTTGGTGGTGTGTACTACTGTATGTGTTTAGGGTAATATTTGGATAGAGGGTTTTTGATTATTTATATGTGTATCCTCCTTTCACCCTAAAACATTCAAGGACCTTAAGGTCAAGTAGAAATCTACTATCAGGCCCTTGGTCACTCAGAATGTAGGGAAAATTGGAATTGTGTAGATTTGTTGTTCAATTATGCCCAATTATGCTCAAAACCCTAATTATGCGAATACAGAAGCAAACAGACAAGTTACAAAAAATGCTTCTATAGAAAGATGTAAAATAATAGACAAATGTGTACCAGTTATCAAATTTTGGGAAGCGAAACAATTGGGGACTAATGAGCGGGTGCCCTAGTCCAGTGCCATCGGGATCTGGGAACCTTGTCTACAACCTATTCCTGTTATTCCTGAGATCTTCCTGTTGTGGGATCTGGATGACTAATGAGTAGGCAATCGAGTCTAGGTCCCTATTTTCAGCTTTGATCTGTAATTCCAATAGTCTCCTACAACTCCACTTTTCCTATTTCTTTAACCTGTAACCTGCAATCATGGAAAAATGGGGAGGGGGTTGTGGTGTTTAGAGGCTTGCCTCAGTCAAGACCTAGAGAGACATTCAAGTCTTCCTAACACCATTTTCAGAAAGAGAGTGTGTGTGCTCTTGTGGGGCAGAGATAAAATCCAAATGATAAATGATCAAAAGCATAATTGATATCACCTTGTAGTGAAGATCTCATGGAAGGAAGAATCTCTTCATGCCATGAGGAGATGGATGCTCAAATTTGCAAATATAAACACATAAACAACACAAGATCTACTCTAACACATAATAGATGCCTTGAATCACCTTTAGAATGCCAATGCTCATCTAGTTTACAAATGAATGCCTAAACATGCTTACATATGCAACTACAAACATACCGTGTCGGCCTAGGAACCAAATAATGGTCATAAACTGACACTTAAAATTTGGGCCTAACCCAAAAAAGGGCAAGACTAGGGCACGAGCACCCAAGTCCTCCCCCTATTTTGGGTAGGGTCTGTCTCAAGGGATCCCCCTAGGTCCCATTCATCATGAAACTTAGGGGTTTTCTCATAGGGATGCCAAAATATGATGCAAGATGTCCTAAATGCAGATCAAAGACCCAAGAGCTAAACCTTAAGAGGGAAAAGCCCCCCAAGGGGACATTTTTCAATGTTACATTTAGCCCCCACTTTAATTTATGTATAAACACAAGGCCAATACATGCATTAAAGTACGTTCAACAAACACACCAAGCACGAAGAAGACATGCCAATCACAAAGAGGCAATAATAGGCACGCAAAACATGGAGAAGACAAAGATGATTTTCTTTTCTTTTTCTTTTTCATTTTTATATGAAATGCAGGTGAAAATAAAAGGAAAGTAACCACACCACCCATAATGCACGAAGTACTCATTACACTAGTCTTTAAACTGTATATGGGGCAATAGACACACTAAACAAATCAAGCACAACACACAAAACAAGAACACCAAACACACACACTTTGAAGACACAGAGAAAACATGACAGACAAGCAATGGAGTGTTCCTATTTCTAGGTTCATCACCATCTCAGGTACATTACAGGAACACATCGACGATTGGGCTTTGCCACAACAATCATCGAAGACACACTTAAGGGTTGAGTTAGTCATAGAACCACTCCCTGCCTCCACAGAGGACTTTTGAAAATGATAGGAGATGCAATCTCTTTGAGAAGTACACCATCCCCACTTCCATAGAGGGCTTAAGATGATTGATGATTGATTGATTGAAAACAAAATTTAGAGTGCAGGAGGGACTCTTCACCACCAATCTTTAAGACTACACCTGAGGATAAGCACATTGTTAACATCTATAATAGACAGCTTACCTTATATATGCCCTCACCTTAAGGTGGTTGATATCAGATATCGATATCAAGCATGTTAAGGTAGGAAGAAAGCACATAAGGGAACACAAACTCTCGCAAAGCCCATGTCCCCCAGAGGTGGCATGTACTTTATGATCCCCAAATGTTCCCAAAAACACATCCCTGCAAGAAACATGTTAGTGTCCACATAATCATGATAAACAACAATGCATATAAAATCTAAGGAATGAAAGACTGAAGAGAGACAAAGTGTGTGGAGCAACAATATTGTTATGTTTTGTAAGTGAGATAGAACACCATCAAGATCACTACGCAAAAAGCACGGAGTGCTTCTACTAGCCAAGAGTTGGATAATATATTACAACCCCATCGTCATATTAGGAACTAAGTCTAATTTTTGATTTCTCACTAAGGGACACTAGTCTGCATGAGTATAAATGTTTTTTGTCACCCGCCCGCTAGATAGAAACACTAGAGGAAGGGAAACAATAAATCCAGAGAGGTGAAACAAGTGTCTTAGGGACAGTCATGTAGGAGGGTGCCCCCAAGTCACCAACTGCAATGCTATGTCCATAAGACACAACACACAAACAATAAAAAAAGAGAGGCAATATAGAAGAATGATGATACAAATAGAAGAAGGTCACAACAGAGGTGGTCTCCTAGTATCCTAGACCTTACAATAGAATCAGGGGTCATCCCAGGAGGACTAAACAACACATAACACATCACAGGGGAAACACATCATGAGAGATAAAGGGTTAGAAATACTTACCTGTAGGGATCATTGTGTTGGCAAGAGACACTATGTGGCTTCATGAGTGTTGTCATTGATGGCAACAAAGTCCATCCCACTCATCCGCAGCACATGGTATGTCTATACTAGAAGTCAGATTGAAGAATATTTTGGTCCAGTGAGAATAGAGCATGCTGCAAGGTCCAACAATCAGGTCCAGATCTCTCAGAGGAAGTATCTCAGCAAAGTACAAACTTGGGGAAGTCAAGAGGAGTACCATGACTGCTACATTCCAGAGATTGAGCCTCCGGTGATGAAAGAGTGAAAAGATATGAGCACCTAAGTGTTGGGTCCCTGTTTGGTAGAGTAGACTGAGGAAGAACTAACTGGCAGAGCATCAGACCTTAATCCAGATAAGAAATTGATGGTGATCAAGTTTCTTGAGGGATCATTCATGGTTGGCTGACATGATTGATGACTCCTATAACTATCTTTTTAAGCATGGATTCAGCCGACAAACTAGAGTTTGGGAAAATCTTGAGTATTCTGGATGTCGATTAGAAAGATGTTGAAATCCTTTGTGCGGATATATATACTAGATGGATTTCGATGTGAGGGTGTGTGTTGTGTAATAGTGTGTGCAAAGAAAAGCAAAGAGCAGTGTGGAAGCAGCTATACAAATCTAGTATGTGACAGAACATCAGCACTAAGCAGAGGAAGAATGAAGTGCAGCAGATCAGTATATTGAGCCTAACCAGGACAGAACCTCAGCATATGTGGATGCCTCTAATCAGTTCAAACACCTGGTTACTTTCTATATACCTTGTAGATAGTGAGTCTCTTGTAGGTAGTGAGCCTCTTGTGAGCAGTGTGCTCGGGCAGTGAGCCCTAATTGGCAAGTGCCATTTTGTACTTCTATTCTTTTAACAGAGAATACAATCTTGGGTTAGTCACCCCATGGTTTTTCCCTTAACAGGGTTTTCCACATAAAAATCTTTGTGTTATGTGTGTTGATTTCTTTTCTGCTCTCATGTTCATGTATGCTTAAATGTTTTGATATTGCACTAATTGTTAAAGAAGAAGAGAAAGTTAAATTATTTAAGATAACTGATTCACCCCCCCTCTCAGTTATTCACCTTGTTCCAACAATTGGTATCAAAGCTAAGTTCCTCCAAATAGAGCCTAACAGCTTGAGGGAGATCTGGGAATCTCAATGGATATATATGGTATGAGGGAACACCTTCAGTTTGCCCTAGATGATCTTGATCAATCTCACTCTGAAGTCAATAACCTGAGGGAAAGACTCAAACAAGTTGATGATTTCATAAATGAACTAAAAGAAAAATTGAGTATCTTTGTGAAAAAGAGAAAGGAACTACTTCAACAAATAGCAAGTCACAGTGAAGCCAATGATACTAATGAAGATCTGAATGAGAAAAACAAGTTATGTGAGAAGCTATCAAAAGAGGTCATTATGGTAAGACATGAAATGGAATCAGGGGTTATGAAATTCACCCAAGAAATTGAAGAGAAAAAAAAATGGAAGATAATATAAGACAATCTCTCAAGGAGAAGTCAGAAGACTGCCACAAAATGGATAGAATAATCAGACATCTAGAATCTGATCTTGAAGAAGCTAGAGATAATCAAGAACAACTTGAAAATCAGATAGACACTCTTAAAAGGGGTCTTCAAACAACAAATGAATACAAAGAAAATTTCAAGATAAGCTCTGCTCAACTTGAAGTTCTTCTTGAAAGCCAAAAGAGGGTAGATGACAAGCATGGCTTAGGATATGAGAAAGGTAAAAGCTTCGGATCCGGTCAGAAGAACTCTGGATTAGGAAATCCAAGGAACAGGCCTAGAAGACCTCTGATAAGGCAACCAAATGCTCAAAGATATCCATCCTTCAATGGATACTGCTACAATTGCAACAACTTTGGTCATAAAGCAACTCAGTGTAGAAGAATAATGAATCAGACTAATTGATCCTTCTTCGGACAGTGTTTCAACTGCAAAAGGTATGGTCACAAATCTCATGAATGCAGAAATAGGCAAATAAACAATTCATTCAATGGTAGATGCTTTTCATGCAATAGAATGGGACATATGGCTAATCAATGCAGATCAAGAGGATATCAGCTAAATATGCAAAGAAATGTTACTTGCTATAACTGCAATAGATCCGATCATATTGCCAAATTCTATAGAAGTATGAATTAGGATAAAAGGGGTCCAGTGCATCATAACCAAAATCAAGACAAAGGAAAAGGAAAAGTAAATGTAGATGAAGTTCAAAGGGAGATGAACAAGATTTGGGTGAAGAGAAGTACAGTAAATGTTGGGGATGGATCCGCACCAGAATCTGGTGCTGATATTCCTTCCAGAAATTGAATAGATGAGCTCTAGCTCAAGGAGAGTCACAAAGGAAAATAAATTCCCCCAGCCAGTCAATCGGTGCCTGAAATTGGCATATGGAAAGTTGCGGATTAAAGGGTTCTCAGAGAAATATCTAAATAACCCTTGGTAAAAATATGAAAGATCCATAAGGAGTTTTGAAGAGGTTAATCATCCAAGATTGATCCAGTTTGACAATCATCTGGTAAAAGCAGGACTCTCATAGTTAGATCCGGTATGATTCAAAATTGAAATATCTTGATCTGCAGATAAATGGAATGACTGGACAAAGGAAGATAGATTGTCAATTATCACCAAGATTAATTTTGAGTACATCTCAGTGATTCGGAAGGATCTCTCTCAGAACAAGGTCAAAACAAGAGAACCGGAATGACTTAAGGTGTGTATTTATTGCAATATGAATTTAGGGTTGCGCAAAAATATAAGGGTTCTTTTCTTCATCATTTGCACATTCACATTCAAGAAGAAGAAAGAAAGAGCTATGTAACAAGATTGCTTCTATCCTCTCAAAGATCAACCGTAGAATTTGATTCAACCAACAATTTTTTCAGCTCTTATCGTGAACCCTAGAAGCGTAAAAAGGTATTTCCACTCTTGAATATCTCTCTCTGAATCTTTTGAAAGATGGCTACTCCAAATTTTGTTAAGATCACTAATAGGCTGCGCCCTAAGTTCAAGAAACATCCTTTCAAATCCCTAGAAGTTGATCCTTTAGGCACCTTCTCTAGCATTCCACATGGAGTTCTGCATGTAGAAGATGTTAGGGTTTACATACATACAAATATTGAGGAATTTGGGGAATCTAAACTAATGGATATCTATCACAAGCAATTAATAGATGAAACATTTGAACTTAAACCTCAATACAAGGCCATCTAGGATAAGCATTTTGGACATTGCATCCACTTCCCCTATTTTGCAGGAGATGAATGGGTCTGGTATGTTCTCAGTAGAATACATGATAACTTCATATGGTTGTTGAAGCCCTTCAAAATAACAAAGGATGCAATTAGGGCAGTAATTGGTTTGCACTCATTTGGTGGGTTGCCTGCTCTTAAATCCATCAAGAATCAAACAGTAAGTGAGGCTACCAGATCAAAGTTTGACAAAAGGGCAATGACAATAGAAGATATTATAGATCCAGACATCAAATTTGCCTCTATGATTAGTGGCTACAAAATATATCACTCCAGCAGGGAGAATTCTATATCCAAAATAGCAATATACACTGCTTATCAGATGCTAAGGGAAAATGCTGACTATGATCTTTGTGAGCTTCTCCTGAACCAACTGTTAGAGAATTTGTAAAAAATAAAGAAGGATAAGAAGAATTCTTTTAAGTACGGTGGCTTGATACTATGTCTATTCTTTTACTACATGAATGAGCTACCTGGATCCATTGGTTGGATATGGCAAAATGATAGACCGGTTGCCATACAAATCAAAGATTATGTGTATGGGCTTGGTGATGCCAAGGCTCAAAGCATAGCTCTTTGGGGATATTTCAAGAATTTCCAAGGTATGATGCAGGCCAGAGATAGAATTCCTCAGACATTAGTTGAAAAATATAAAGATACAGTGTGCTTTATGGTAGATATTGATCAATGCCTAATGGAGGTAGTAGAGCCCAGAATAGTCTGGATTATGCCAATGGGCTATGAGGTGGATAAGAAAATTCTAGAGCTACATGTTTAATACCTGCTAATTCAACCAAAGGACCCTGAGGCAGAAAGGTTTGGAACCTTTCAAGAATTAAGTGTGAAAATACATGTTGAATTGAGATAGCCAAAGATGAAAAGGAAAGTGAGAAGGGAATTGGAGGAAATTGCCAAGAAATATGGCATATCAAAGGAGGCAGTTGATGCCAATAGAGAGAAGGTAGAAAGAGAAGAGAAAGAAAGACAAGAAGCAAAAAAAGAAAGTGCTCCGGTGCAAGCCCTCTCCTGGACTAGATCCTCAAAGATCTCTGCACCTGCCACCTCAAAGAGCCAAAAAGCCTCAAAGCCAGAAGCAAAGACATCCGGAAAAGGAGAAAAGAGAACAAAAACCAAGGCTACAAGATCCTATATAAGTCAAAAGGATGATGAAGAGATAGAGACAGATGAGGAGGTTAAGAAAATGAAGAAGAAAAAGAAAACATCTATGGAATTCTCTGCTGGAAAGAACAAAGAAAAAGAATTAGAAGAATTTGTTGAAAGGCCTACTCTTTCTATTGATGATGTCATCAAAGTAGTCATTGTAGATGGGAATCTGTAGCCCATAACTAAATTTTATGATGAGTATAATGACACTGACAAAAGAATGTTGGAGGAAGCCACAGTCAATTACTTGAATATCTATAATAAAGCATTCATTGAAATCATCTCTCTAATCCCCAATAGTTTAGAGAAAATACTTGAACTCACAAAAGACAATGCTAAGGAAAAGGATATGGAGATCCGGGAATAGATAGCTATTCAGCTCTATCCTTCCATCACTCCAAAACAAATGAACATCATCTTCAAGGATTGCAAGGATGAGTTCTGGAGCAAAGCCAGAATGAACAAGCTTATGCTCGGAGAGACTAATCAAGTGGCAAAAGAGACTGAAGACATCCTCCAGAGTGCATATAAAAGATTCAATCTTCCTATTATAGAGGACATAAGTGATGAACCTTCTGCCATGGATGTCGAAGGATTAAGTGTATCAAAGGAAGATCCTACTGAGAAAATTGTAGAAGAGTCAAAGAAGATAGGTGAGGAGAAGACTAAGGACTTGGATTCCTCTGTTCTAGAAGAGGAAGTCCATGAAGAAGTAAATATCTCTCATCCGGATCCCCCAACAAACTCCAAAATTGAAGGAGAAGCAAGACAAGAGGAGAAAGAAAGTCAAGAAGAAGGGAAAAAGGGAAGAGAAGAAGAACAAATAGAGAAGATCTCTTATGACAGCTCTGAGGCTGCAAAAGAAAAGAAGTCTCTGGTAAGAGACACTGCAGAAGCAGTAAAGAATTTCTTGACCAAGGAATTAATGGAGATAGATGAACTAGAACTATTTCATGGACCACTCAATTTTGACTCTCTCTCTCCGGTCCAGACAATGAAGGTAGCATCTTTTACCCAAGCTAAAGCAAAAGAAAAGCTTCTGAAGTCTCACATGGAAGACTATGAGATAATAGAAATTGCATCCGATGTGCTAGAGAAAATTATGCCATCCTTTCAAAAGGATCTTTCTTCCTCTTCATCCGGTAATATGAAATCTCTTGTTAATTCTGTTAGCACACAATTTGATTCTTTGGAGAAATCAGCAGAAGAGAAAGTCCAGAAAGAGTTTTTGGGTAAGAGATTCTCTGAAGTTCAGGGGCTTATAGTAAATGATAAGAGAAATCTGAATATTGGAATATAGAGCCTAGAAAATGCTCTTAAAGATGGCGGAGAATTATACAAATTTTGTTTATTCTGGTCCACAATGACAACAGACATTGCCAAGAAGGTGGAAGAACAAGAGGGTAAACTATCAAGTGCATCTTAGAGTTTTGATCCTCTCACCTCATCCATAATGAATCAAGAGTGCCAGACTATTGCCACTATAAATGAGATAAAGAGGCTTGAGAAGGAGAAGAAAAATAGAATAAGAAGAATGAGTGAACTAAGAGGGATAATTATCCCTAAGTTAGAGGCAATACATGAAGCCCTAACTGATGCTCAGACTACAGCCCGGACCAGTGATCTGGTAGACTTAAAGAGGGTAGAAGCCTTTGCATTTTTGTTAAGTGGTCACATCTCAATTTTGGACAGGATGAAGCAGAGTTGGGCAACATAATTTGTCCAGTTGAAAACCACTTTTGCGGATATACTTAAGTATATGTAAGTATAACTTGTATATATACTTATGTGAATATGTATAGGTTACCTTTTGCAAATTTTGGTGTGCGGATTCTACCCTTTTCCATTGATGTCAAAGGGGGAGTGAGGAGTAGTGAAAAATGTAGAATCTAGCTAAGGGGGAGCTCTGGTAAAAGTGTACATAAGATAGAGCATCAGCCAAGGGGGAGTTTGTTATAACATTTAGTCATTTTTCACTAAGTGTTGCCATCAATGCCAAAGGGGGAGATTATTGGCAAGAGACACTATGTGGCTTCATGAGTGTTGTCATTGATGGCAACAAAGTCCATCCCACTCATCTGCAGCACATGGTATGTCTATACCAGAAGTCAGATTGAAGAATATTTTGGTTCGGTGAGCAAGAACAGAGCATGTAGCAAGGTCTGACAATCAAGTCCGGATCTCTCAGAGGAAGTATCTCAGCAAAGTGTGGACTTGGGGAAGTCAAGAGGATTACCATGACTGCTTTATTCTAGAGATTGAGCCTCTAGTGATGAAAGAGTGAAAAGATATTAGCACCTAAGTGTTGGGTCCTTGTCTGGCAGAGTAGACTGAGGAAGAACTGACCGGCAGAGCATCAGACCTTAATCCGGATAAGAAATTGATGGTGATCAAGTTTCTTGAGGGATCATTCATGGTTGGCCGACATGATTGATGACTCCTATAACTATCTTTTTAAGCATGGATTTAGCTGACAGACCAGAGTTTGGGAAAATCTTGAGTATTCTAGATACCGACTAGAAAGATGTTGAAATCTTTTATGCGGATATATATACCAGATGGATTTTGATGTGAGGGTGTGTGTTGTGTAATAGTGTGTGCGAAGAAAAGCAAAGAATGGTGTGGAAGCAGCTATACAAATCCGGTATGTGACAGAATAGCAGCACTAAGCAGAGGAAGAATGAAGTGCAGCAGATCAGTATATTGAGTCTAACCGGAACTAAACCTCAGCATATGTGGATGCCTCTGATCAGTTCAAACACCTGGTTACTTTCTATATACCTTGTAGATAGTGAGTCTCTTATAGGTAGTGAGCCTCTTGTGAGCAGTGTGCTCAGGCAGTGAGCCCTAATTGGCAAATACCATTTTGTACTTCTATTCTTTTAACAGAGAATACAACAAGGGTTAGTCACCCCGTGGTCTTTCCCTTAACAAGGTTTTCCAAGTAAAAATCCTTGTGTTATGTGTGTTGATTTCTTTTCTGCTCTCATATTCATATATGCTTAAATGTTTTGATACTGCACTAATTGTTAAAGAAGAAGAGAAAGTTAAATTATTTAAGATAACTGATTCACCCCCCCTCTCAGTTATCCACCTTGTTCCAACACATTGTATCAGATTGTTGAACTTACAAACCTCTTGGAGAGGTACTTGATCATGTTTAGTGCAATGTTTGAGTGGTTCTTATGGAATTCTTATTTATTATCATATGATACTTATTTCTCAAATCCTTGTGTAAATGAGACTTTTTGTTGCTTATGAGGAGGAGAACCACTATTATTTCCAACTGTTGACAATCATCTTACTCTTTTTTGATTTTTAGTGAGTTTTCATTATTGAAGTCGTCTATTGTAGTAACAAGAATCATCTTGTACCATCTCACTCGTTTGTATTGGTTTTTACATTTGTTGTTCTAATGCATTTTGGTTATCTCCCGATCCTTGTAAGGATAATGGAGGAGGAACCTTCACATAAATTCCTTTTCCACATGGACGAGGTGTGTTATCCAACTTTTCCTTATCCACTTCAATTATACCTATGATGTTATCATATTCTAAGTAATCATCATCAACTACTTCCACTAAACCTTGTTCCAACATATTGTTATCAGTATGCTTAGGGAAAGGATTAGTGAAGATTTGTAAATTCTAATTTGGTGGAGCAATTGATTTATTTCTATTATCATTCACACCTGATACCTGTATGACATTTGAATCAATGACGTCTTGTAGTTCATGTTTAAGATGCATACATTGTTTAGTATCATTTCCTTGTGTCCAATGAAAATGACAAAAGGCATTAACCTTGAAATAAGGTCCTCGTGCTTTACTAGGATCTAAAGGTTTAATCGGGGGAAGCTTCAAAAGATAATTGCTCACAGCTTGATTCATGATAGAATGATAAGACTCAGATATCAAGTAAACTTTCTTGGTTGATATGATGCCTTCTTTGGATTAGTGATAGCAGACATGTTAGAAAAGTTATTCATATTCAGTCCATTAATCTTGATGAAACTCTTATTAGTATTCCTCTTAAAGTTGTTTTGTGAGGATCCACCCATGGATTGACCAACCTAAGTTGATGAGTTTTGGTTTTTATACTAACTAGACGAAAGTTGATAATCACGAAGGGCGGTGCATAAATGTTGAAAGGAGTTATACTTCATCAAGAGAATCTTATCACAAATGTTAGGTTGTAGATTTGTAATAAACACCTTCTGAACATCCTCATCTTTCATTTGGTATTGAATTTGCGCATATAAATCTTGATATTGACTAATAAACTCAGTTGATTTCTCTTTCGGGCCTTGCTTGCAATGAACTAGATCGATCAAAGATACTTGAGGTCCAATGTTTTCTTGAAAATGTTGTAAAAATTGATCAACTAACTGTGACAAAGGAGTGTATTGAATTTAGAGGTAAAGAGAAAAACTATTCTAAAGAAGTATCTTTGAGAGATCATGGGAAAAGTTTTGCTAACAAGTCTTCTTCAAAGTAGAAATCACTACACATAGCTGTGAATGCTACCACATGAGTATTAGGATCACATTTTCCACCATATTTTTGAAAGCGAGGAGTCTCAAACCTCTCAGGCATAGGAGTTCTCAAAATTGCATAGGATAGGGGATTACGGGCATGATATGTTGGTATATTAGGTTGCAAAGAATTTGTCAAATTTGTTACCTTTTGTTGTAAAGCAGTCATGCCCTGTAAAAGTTGGTTTAGGATGGCATCATTGGGAGATGCGGTTTGTTGCGAGGAATTGGAACCAAAGTGAGGAGGTGATTGAGCCTGAGATGTGATAGGCAGAGGTTGTGAATAGGGCAATGGTGGTTGGACATATTGGTAGGTGGAAGGTGGTTGAGAGTAGCTATATGTAATGGGAGGTTGAAAATAAGTGGGATGAAGAGGTGGTTGAGAGCAATTATTCATAGAAACTGTCACCTTAGGAACCAAATTCTGATACTCAAATCCCATAGCTTTGTAATTAGTTCCATTAGATACTCCAACACCAGTGGTAGCATTACTACAAGCATTAACATCAGTTGTTAAGATTGTTGATGTAAAGGTAGATATTCTCGTAGTTTGTATAGGTGTCGATACTTGTGTATACGACGGTGAAGACATGTTGTTAATAACTTTTTCAAATTCAGTCACCAGCATGACATTAGTTTGCACAATGTGGGTTAAACCTCAAATAACATTAATACCATCTTGTCCTTCTTTTACCAATTCTCTTACATGGTGAATCACAAGTACAGCTTCTTTAGCTATCCTCTCAGTTTGCACATATTCTTAGAATTCAGCTAGGTCTTTATCAAGTTTATTTACTTTCTCCCTAGGTACATGACCTACCACCTCAATAGTATCTTCGATATCATAAAATACTTGATCTTCCATAGTGGTTGTATGACATATAGTATCTTGCACAATTTGTGTTTCTCCTTTTGTAAAGAAAGTGTTCAATGGATTGTCAGAGGTAGGGATGTTATTTTCTTCAAAAGTGCTAGATCCTATGAGTCTTCTAATTCTTCTTAAAGGGATATTTTTTTTAGGGCAGCAGGTCATAAGGCTTATAAAAAATCACACAACACTCAATGCACAAGTTAATAGAACGAACCCTAAGAGAAGGATATATTTAAGATCCAAAATGCTTGATTTTTTGTACTTTGTCAATGCAAAGGTATGAAAGAAAAGGTGTTGTAAGGATTTTTAGGAGTTTTATCAAACAATAGAAATGATATCAGTAACCTCAATCCATAAAACTTGTCACAACATGCTTGGAGTGCAAATCTAGGTCAAACCCTAGGGCAAATATAGCAAAAATGTGCAATTTTTCACCAAATTCTCAATACAAGAGCCCAATAAAATGGTCTTGTGAAGATTTTTAGAAGGGAAAACATATAATAAAATCCAATTGATGCAAAAATATTCTTCACAACATGCCTATGGTGCAAATCTAGATAGTTGATGAGGCTAATTCTAGTGAAAATCAAGGTTTTTCAAGCCCTATGCATGAGATGTTAATGCTAAATGCTATATGAATGTCTTGCAATCTGATTTATGATGAAATTTAATTCCAATCATATCTAAAAATTATTTTTAAACCCTACAATACAAAATGCAAATGTAAATCTAATGAAAATCAATGAAAAATGCTAGTTTTTGTTGAAATTTTCTATGTAAAAATGCAAATTTTTGAGATCTAAATGCAAATTTACACTAAAATGCAACACTAAAGTCAAATAAAAATTTTAATGAGTGCCTAAGATCAGTAGAAAAATATGAAACAAGATTTTACCTACAAACCCTAGTTTTTAAAATTACTAGGTTATATGAAAAATTCAAAATTTCTAACAAAACCCTAGCAATTTTATGATGAAAATGCAATGCAAGTGATTGAATTTTTGTAATTTTCTGCAATGTAGCTTATATCTAATGCAAAAATCATAAATTTAATTAAATTCAAATTAATTGATGCTAAATGCAAACCCTAGAATGCATTTTTTTGAAATTTTTCAAATTTTTCAATTTTTTTGTAATTTTTCCAATGTAATAAGATTAATGATGATATTAATGAATGAATTCAATGTAAATCTGAAGCAAAACATGCAGAAAGGTGTCAAATTCATTAAAAACATGGGTTCACCAAAATGTTTAGGGTAAAATTTGGATAGAGGGTTTTTTATTGTTTATATGTGTATCATCCTTTCACCCTAAAACATTCAAGGACCTTAAGGTCGAGTAGAAATCTACTATCAGGCCCTTGGTCACTCAAAATGTAGAGAAAATTAAAATTATGTAGATTTGTTGTTCAATTATGCCCAATTATGCTCAAAACCCTAATTATGCAAATACGGAAGCAAACATAAAGTTACAGAAAATGTTACTATAGAAAGATGTAAAATAATAGACAAATATGTACCTATTTTCAAAGTTTGGGAAGAAGAACAATTAGGGACTAATGAGTGGGTACCCTAGTCCAGTGCCATGATTTTTTTAGGATCTAGGAACCTTTTCTACAATCTATTCCTAGTGTTCTTGGGATTTTCCTATTGCAAGATCTGGAGGACTAATGAGTGGGTGCTCAGGTCCATGTCCCTATTTTTAGCTCTGATCTGCAATTTCGACACTCTGCAACACTCTCCTACAACTCCACTTTTCATGATTCTTCAACCTGTAACCTGCAATCATGGAAAAATGGGGAGGGGGTTGTGGTGTTTAGAGGCTTGCCTTAGTCAAGCCCTAGAGAGACATTCAAGTCTTTTGAACACCATTGTCAGAGAGAGTGTGCATGCCCTTGTGGGGCAGAGGCAAAATTCAAATGATAAATGATCAAAAGCACAATTGATATCACCGTGTAGTGAAGATCTCATTGAAGGAAGAAGCTCTTCATGCCATGAGGAGATGGATGCTCAAATCTAGAAATACAAACACATAAACAACACAAGATGTGCTCTAACACACAATGAATGCCTTGAATCACCTTTAGAATGCCAATGGTCATCTAGTAATGATCTACTAGTCACCTAGTAATCATCTAGTTTACAAATGAATGCCTAAACATGCTTATATATGCAACTACAAACATTCTCGCCAAGAATTTTGTAATTCAAACTTACCATGTCGGCCTAGGAACCAAATAACAGTCATAAATTGACACTTAAAATTTGGGCCTGACCACTCCACCCAAGGAAATTTGTAGTTGCTACTACTCTTTCATAGATTGAGGGACTAGAGAATCAAAAGAAGAGAATCTATGAATCTAACTTTTGGCTACTCTTTTATATATATATTTTCAACCACACAAGGGTTGATCCTCAGTCGGGTAACAAACATACAATCACACATAATGGTATGGTTAATTCCACACCTAAAATACACATATTCCCCATGGATGGGTACCTAGTATCACCATTCCATAGGCACACAAAGCAAGTACGGGGTATTCACAACACTTAATCAAAGCACAGTTACTAGTTTCTCACATTTACAGGGAAAGATTTACATTTACATACACAATTTTCATTACTATCATAAGTACATTTATTTTCATAACCAATGTGATTCCCTTTGCAAAATCATAACAGTACTTGCTATCCCCTTCCCTTTTCCAGTTTTTTCCCACTCTACTTTTCTACGTATCACACAATGCTGAATGTCAATATCATGATCATCTATCCAATACATCAAACTGGGTGTTTAGATTAAGGCATGTTATCCAACAAAAGATTTCCTATCACATGCATAAGAATAATTATAATTAAACATGGGTGACAACATTAACCAAAGATCCTAGTGCTACAAACCTAGCTCTGATACCAAATATAATGCCCCACCATGCAACCCTAGAGATAAGTCAACTAAAGCAGTAAAAAGGTGGAAATCTTTTAAAAAAAAATAGAATTAATGATAACAAATATAACATAATATGATACAAGAGTTAACTAACATCACTAGGGATACATGACTGCATTATTGTAGTTAAGCAATATACAACAACATACAAAACTCATTCAAATTTATGTTTAATTACATGACTACCTTACTAATTACTTTTTACCTCTTTGTTTCCTCCCCCATCCATATCTGCATTTGTTCATCCATAGTGAGAATGGAGGGGCACTACATCCTTCCCCCCTAAGACTTGATTTCCTCTTGGAAGTCACAACTAGGATGGAAACACAAAACATTAGTACTAACATTAAAGTTGATTCCTTTCATAAAATTAATATTCACCAGTTTGCCTGAGGAAAGAGATTTATCTTATATACTCCATTTCAAACATACTTTACCCTTCTACTTCCAATGTCACAATAGTAACATAAACAAGACTCGTATTTCAAAAATGATTCCCTAGTACATAAACCACTCAAAATCCTTACTTGATAGCATTGACACCCAATCAGTTTCTTCGGGACAAAGGAAACATTGCACCTTTTAACCCTAACTAGTAGAAATTCTCATATCACCAACATATAAAGTATTCAATTTCAAATACACCATCATTGTAATTCCTCTTCCAATTTGCTGTTAGCAATCAACAATAGGTCAGAATGCTTCATTTTCATAAAATATCAACATATTTTACACATAACACACACCTTTTTCATTAAATATCCATCATTTATAAACAAGACTTTTCACTTTATTATTGTTCCACACTAAATCCAAACACAATTTATCATGATTTACCATACATTCTTCACATACACACAAATTCACATTACCAGGAATCACGTCACAAGGCTACACAAGGGTCCATCTAGATACCAAAAAGTAGCATACTAGCCATGATGCATAATCCATGAGCCAAGAGCTAAAATCCATCTCACATAATCCATACCTCCCACTCAGTGACTTGTTGGTGTTAAGCCCACTCATAGGGTGAGACCATACAAGCCATCATGACCTTTCTCTTGTTGTGTAAGGTGATTAGCCTCTAAGAGATGGTCATCACACATAGGTAGGTAGTGGGTCCTAGCTGTATAATAGCCTCACATACCCCCATCATCAAGGTTCCCTGTGTCTGCTTCCTCGTATACACTCACCAAGTCTACCTCATATGTCCTTGGGGAGGAATTCACCATACAACACATGGATGACATCGAAAACAATAATGATAAACTAGTTTAGCAACAAAAGTCATAAAGAAAGATTAAATATAAACTCTATTTCAACAATAAAGCAAGAAATGTGTGCAATATCAACACCAAATCAATTGTAACCACAATGATTACTATAAATAGGATCACAAAGTGTGGCTAAACCATCACAATCAAATAGAAACAAAGTGTTGACCTTCACAATCAATAGAAAATCATCAATAACCATAACGAAATTCCATAATCTTCAAAATTGCATTGTACAACACTGTGTTCAACTAGATACTAGCTACCAAACGAGGAAGGAGGGAACAACGTTAGGCTATAGCAGTAGCCCTCATGTGGTGCAGAGTAAACACACCATCCACATGGCTTAGAGTGTACTCCTTGGCTACAGCCTACATCAAGTCGTCATGTGGCATGGACTAGCCAAGTGGCCCATGCACTACTTGGCTACCCACAAGGAATGTACACCTTGGCCACATCCCGCATCACATCTCAGCATGGCATGGTCATACGCTAGCTGGAAAAGGCACGTACTAGCCGTATACCACATGGCAGTGTGTCTGTGGCTCCGCAAAAGTAGGCACGCATAGAACACACCTCGCATAGCGACACCTCGTGGAACAAGCACACACAGGTACTCACCATAGCCAGAGGCATACATGGCTAGGACATACCCATATGCTAACCAACCCAAACACTATCTAAGCAAACATGAGTATCCCTCTACAAGTGTGCGAGGCCCCATAACGCTCATCACACAAGTAGGCTATAACACAATCTCATAGTGCACCTTCATGTGTCTAGCACATGGCATCATGTCCTCAAGCCTAGCTCGCTACCATCGGCAACACGACATCATCACCAGCACTAGTTCGAAACATCAGTGGGGTGTGGCATCATACCTATTGCATCATGTCGAAACATGTGTAGATACGAGATCTATCTCAGCATGGGTATCAAATCTCCCTCCACATGCTGGACCTCAAAATATACATGGGGCACATGGTCTCACTTGGGTTATCCATGCAGGTCCTAGACCTCGGCCCCCAAGTGATGACTCATGTCATCACATAGTTCTAGTTGGGTTGTCCACGTAGATCCTAGACCCTGCCCCCAACTGACAACTCATGTGGCATATCATACCTTTTGTGAAGACAAGGTAAATGATCCCCCAAGAAATACTATCCAGATGCTCAAAAACTATGGGGATTAGGCTCACATATGGATCAAATACCCCGATCCATCATAAGGGGAAGTAGTGAGTACGTTTCCTCAGGTTCGTTTGAGTGAGGGACCACTCTACACCGTCATAAGCATATGCTACACACTCTACCCAAGGAACTTTGTGTCTTCTACTACCACTTCACAGACTGAGGGACTAGAGAACCAAAAGAAGAGAATCTATGAATCTAACTTTTGGCTACTCTTATATATATATATATATATATATATATATATATATATATATATATATATATATATATATATATATATATATATATATATAGATATATTCAACCACACAAGGGTTGGCCCTCAGTCAGGTAACAAACATACAATCACACATAATGGTATGGTTAATTCCACACCTAAAATACACATATTCCCCATGGATGGGTACCCAGTATCACCATTCCATAGGCACACAAAGCAAGTACGGGGTATTCACAACACTCAACCAAAGCACAGTTATTGGTTTCTCACATTTACAGGGATAGATTTACATTTACATACACAATTTTCATTACTACCATAAGTACATTTATTTTCATAACCAATGTGATTCCCTTTGCAAAACCATAACATTACTTGCTATCCCCTTCCCTTTTCTAGTTTTCTCCCACTCTACTTTTCTACATATCATACGATGCTAAATGTCAATATCATGATTGTCTATCCAATACATCAAACTGGGTGTTTAGATTAAGGCATGTTATCCAACACAAGAGTTCCTATCACATGCATAAAAATAATTATAATTAAACATGGGTGACAACATTAACTAGATATCCCAGTGCTGTAAACCTGGCTCTGATACCAAAATTAATGCCCCGCCATGCAGCCCTAGAGATAAGTCAACTAAAACAATAAAAAGGTGGAAATCTTTTTTTTTTAAAATAGAATTAATGATAACAAATATAACATAATCTAATACAATAGTTAACTAACATCACTCGGGATACATGACTGCATTATTGTAGTTAAGCAATATACAACAACATACAAAACTCATTCAAATTTATGTTTAATTACATGACTACCTTACTAATTACTAATAAGATTTAACTAATAGCCATGGTTTGTTCTGAATCCATAAGTACCAAAGGAATACACACACACACACAAATTGTAATGCCTACCCATGAAAGTAGCAATAATGAACTCAATAGGATGATAAGATATTAATTTACAAAGTTTATCTTAATAACCAACATTTGTAAAAATGAAATGTAAGATACAAACGTTTCAATGAGTTTATACACATTTATACACCTTTACCAATACTGCTAGATAGTCACCTATTCACCAAGTGGAAAGGTACCTCCTTAGCTCCAAGGTCCTGCATGGATTATAATCTCAAACTACACATCTAAAGAGATATTAGTCCTGCACCATTAATAACTACTCAATACAAATGTCAATAGCAACAAATGACTAGCCTAAGGCCGTAAGGGCCGACCTAATGTCTTGGGGGCTCATGATGGCCTTGCCTACGTATGCGTAGCAGATAGACTTCGTAGTTCGAGGACTTCAACATGCAATCACAAAATGGTTGCATCCAAAACAAAACCTCTAAGATGTTATTCACATTATATCAACAACCTCTCAAACTTAGATACACATTCAGAATCCAATCTAGAGGACAAAAGAAGATTACAGTTTACTTTTCTCATCTTCGTAAAACTTCACAAAACACAATTGATTCTTTTCAAACTGGTATACAGCTATCAACATTCTATAATAACAAAAGTAATCCAGCATATTCTCCTTTCAAATAATTCCACATGCAAAGTTGACCTTAGACTCCTATTCTCTTATGTCATTGAAGTATAAGATAATACCTTTCATAAGTAACATTAACTTGATCATCTAAAAATAAATACCAACTAAAAGTGCAACACACATAAACACTAAGACATATTTATTTATACCTAATAAGGGATTAGTCAATATGATTATACTCATATGGAAGATGAGTCGTCAACGGGCACATAGATAGTCTTCACCACAACAAAGAAGTTACTTAATCAAATTACCAAAACATTATAATAGTATGTAACAAGCACATAAATCATTAACCACTTAACGCAAGTATACTTGATTCCACAATTCCCCATACCATAAAAAGAGGAAAGAATGGTTTATGAATTGTAATTCTCTATGCAATCTAGCTCAAAGAATATAATTAATGTTGCCCATCCATTAAGGACAAAATAAAGCTTAGAAGAAGGCTATAGATACACTTTTGATTCTTTGTCAAGACTACAACACACTAATATATTGATTGAAACCTAAGTAAGCAAAATTCAAGAAATACATTAATATCTACTCTACTCAAAACAACTATTACCCTCCATTAAATAGAGACAAAACTATATTGACCTAGAGAAATATCTCTCAAATTGAGATCTACATTCTCTTAACAAGGATGAATAGCAATTTGGGTTTGAGATCTACACGCATCAAGTGCCACCGAACGTTATTCAAGAGCTATAAGGTCAAGATGAATGATCATGAGATATGCTGATAACATATAAACCATCTAAGGATTTGTGAGACCATCGAAGTGCACTCAAGCATGAATAGTGAAATTGAACCAATGTAAAGTTTTGTAACAGAACTTGGTCACCAAATGATTTAAAATTCCAACAAGCTTGCACCCATGAAAAGAAGAATCATTAGCCCTGCCCTACTCACAAATTTGTCAAAGATCCTCAACATTGTATGTGGTATAAAAAGGTTTGCTCCATAGTTTAGAGCCTTTCATAAAAGTTTTAAGATCAGTAGAACAGTCGAGAGCATTATCAAACGATTTAGAGTACTATCGAACAAACTAGAGTATTGTCCAGAGTTTTAGAAGACTACCAATTGTTAACCTCTAACATGGAATATGCAAGAACGATTCCACTAATAATCAATGATCTACAAATATTTAATAGTTTCGAATAAGTTACATATGTTACAATCCATAACACATAAGAAACCATTTTATTCAAAGCATCTTGATTAGCTAGTATCGAAATTATATCCAAATTCATGGAGGTTTTAACACATAATATAATTACTAATAGATTGACCAAATTAACTACATTGACTCCAAAGAAACTTACAGATAATAGATAGAAATCAAAATGATCTATCTTCTATGCTTTTCTCAAGAAATCAGATGACTATCATTCTAAAATATTCTATTCGAATCCTTAAGAAAACCGATAGCTATATCACTAAATCTTACCACTTTGAAAAGAACAATAACAAGTAAAACTAACTAAATCATTCAATTTTTGGTCTGAGATAAGTATAAATTGATCTATCTTTGTTAAGTCATTCTAAAGATGAAATGTTCCACTTTGGTTACTCGAACAACTCTACTAACTTAATCCTTCTAAATAGCTCGACTAACCAAATTTACTTGTTTCTATATAAGATTGATAAAACAATAAAGATTCCTAAACCAAAATGATAAAATAAGCGATTGGAATAATATTTTCTCAAATAAAGTGAAAGGGACAGATAGAGTTGGCATCAACAAATCATCCTAGCCACGGAAAGAAATATTTGCGATAAATGCACGAATATGGATTCGTAACACAGATCTCAATTAATATTTGTAGTCATAAAGTTAAGTTCCACAACCTTGGGCAACATCCCTTTGGAAATGCTCACGCAAACTCATGTGCAATTATAAAGACCATGTCATGGTATGCTAATTGTTGTAGAGTTTTCATTGAATACATGCAATGATTGAAGGATATGCACATTTAAGAAATGATAAAGATACTTTCAAGATTAGGGACATGTAGATATAACGCTCGGTCCTACATCCTCTTTTCATAAATGCCTAATACTAAGAAGTCTGGACCACAAACATACTTAGAAATAAATCCCACCAGGACAGAACACAGATATATGGATCTCCATTAAAATAGATAGTAAGAACATTTTCAAAATGAAATGCCTAACTGGATGTTCCTCCACGGCCTTGGAGAGATTCCTTGGAAGGAGATTCCCTTGTCTTCCATCTGCTCTTCCATCCAACTCTCCTTAAATCTTACTACAACAGAAGATACAGTATCACATTATATTTTGTAAGGTTGGTTGGTACAGTCTGTTGTAGAAGAGAGAGCAGAGTGGAAGAGAGTCCCTCCGGTCATTTTAGGCTACACTTGAACAGGGTTTAATGATAAGGAGGAAACGAGTGATATATTACAAATGTTACAGGATTTTAGTGGTAAGGGAATAAACAGACTTAAGACTCTACTCTAGGGTCTAAACTATCTCGAATACAGATACCATCACCAACCCCCCCTCCTCATCATGCCTGGGCAGGCTTTATACAGTACACCCCGACCATGACGTTTTTGTTGGTTGTTTTCTTTTTTTTTTCTTTTAGCACTTCCGTTAGATATTCCCAAATAGAAAAGACATTCCAGGCCTGTAATGATCTTGGTTTACTTTCCCATAGAAATCCTAAAGATATCTTTTATATAGCAATAATATCATAATGTTATTATAAAAAAATAGTTAATAAGTCTTCTTTTGATAGTAACGCATTTGAAATTTGGGACGACCTAACTGTGGCAAATCAAATCTGCCACCATCGGCACCCACTACACTAGTGAGGTGCTACGACCTCCTCATACCATTATTATTATTACTATTTATACAATCCATAAACATTAATCATTAAATATGATCACCCCATGAGATTACTATCATTACATAATATCAGTTTTTTTAAATATATGACCATTGTCTGATAACATGCAAACATTATAATAATGCACAGCAATTAACATTGAAAACTAAATTCATATCCAAACCAATTAATGACTTCTTTAAGAAATATATGCCACAATAGTCTAAAAGATAATATTATACACTTTCTATCGAATATTATCAATGTAAATGAGTATCCATGCATCTATTTCACGTAACAGAATGATATTAACTTACAGTGCATATAATTATTTATTGTGTCTATTAGAAAAAGAAAACAAACTCATTAACATAATACCTTAGAGAAATATTATCTTGTGGGATCTAATGATCACAGGATATGCACCAAAACGTAATTACTTCTATAAATTACCTTGAGAGAAGTAATAGTTAAGAAACTATTAATAATACCTAAAATCTATCAGATTATTTTTACCATAAATAACTAAAGTTCATAATCTTTAGCTGAATATAACAGTTCTAACATACGATCCTCCTAGGATAAATTTGTGGCACCAAATAACGACATACTACTCTCTATAATAACTATACTCAAACTACGAATTTAATATCTATCTTTAGCCGCATAAAAGCAATGATCTAAATATCTAATTTTCTTTTCAATGTATCAAAGGTAAACTACTTATCCAATCTTATCCCAAAAATGTTCATACTTATCTAAAAATTCCTTGCAGAAGCAAAAGCATCAGATCCCTAAAATTCTACTTTTTACCTCTTTGTTTCCTCCCCCGTCCATATCTGCATTTGTTCATCCACGGTGAGAATGGAGGGGCACTACATAGGGCGCAGCTGCCCAAGTCCTCCCCCCCTATTTTGGGCAGGGTCTATCTCAAAGGGTCCCCCTAGGTCCCATTCATCATGAAACTTAGGGGTTTTCTCATCGGAATGCCAAAATATGATGCAAGATGTCCTAAATGCAGATCAAAGACCTGGGAGCTAAACCTTAAGAGGGAAAAGCCCCCAAGGGGACATTTTCTAACGTTACAGTATGATTCATAAATGAGATACATAAATTCCCTTTCGAAAAATGTGTAATTGCACTTCTCAGGACATTTCTTATTTATTACAAAAGGACATGTCACTTCCGCCGCACATGTCAATAAATGGAAAATTGGCACGTCAAAAAGCGAACCGCGCTTAAGTCGGAGGATTGGTAATTTTTAGAACTTGAAAACCAATGATCGAGAGTTTGGAAGTTCGAAGAACTCTCAACTCACTGACTATGAAGGACTTAACATTGGGATTGGCACAAGAATGAGAATGAAGACATGACTCAAGACTTTGAAGAAGAGTCGGGGAATTGACAAGTTCTAAAACTTTGAAACCTGTAGATAAAAGTTTTGAGAAACATGAAATCACCGACTACGAAAGGAAAACACTTAAGTAAAAGGCCGTGACTTAGCTTAAAGAAAAAAATAATAAAGAATAAAGGAGGGAACAAAAAAGAATAAAGAATAAAAATTTTGGTAACAACTTACAATTTACATCAATGCACTTATAATATTCTAAGAATTTTTTATCGTCAGATGATCACAGATCGATGACATAAGTTCTATTTTGGGATAATGTACTAACACACCCAAATTTCTACATAAATTCTCTAGAATAGAGACAACTGGACTATGTTGTATGCCATGTGGCTCATCATGATGTTTCATGTACATCGCAAAAGTAAAAGGTGGGCCCATCTTCACAGTTGACAGCTTGCACTCTGTTGCCACCTTAACCTTTATTTTATATTAAATAATTCATATTATATACAATATAGTATACAATAATCAATATAAATATATTATATATTTTATATATATCTCAGTCATGTTGTGATGTTCACAACACGCCCCATTTTACCTTCTGGCAAAATGAGGACCCTGTTTGCTTTTGTTCCCTGTTTGCTTTTGTTTTTTTATGGTTTAGTCTTGCTTGGTGATAAAGGAAAAATGTACTTGGTGCTTGAAATACTTGAAAATTCAAAATGCACAGTACTAGAGAGAAACAGGGGTTACCAATGAAATCTACATAAAAAATGATCTAGGGTTGCTTTTTGAACCAACTCGAAATTCCTTTTATTTTGTGAGATATTCAAGTTTTTGTGAAAATGCAGTGATTAAATAAATTTGTATCTCATATACAAATTTCTTTGCATATGAAGTGCTTTGCATTATCGCGTTATGACATAGAGGGTCTTTTCACTTTTGCATATGTATCTTAAGTGCTTAAACCAAAATATGCAAACCCAGACCCAATTGTATTCAAAGGAAAATCAAATAAACGTTAGGTTCCGCGATTATATTTGTATATTGCATTATATGTGTAAACCCGTGCATTCAATATACAAATAGTGGAATATACATGGGTGGATTTGAAAAAATATTTAAATCCGGTGTATAGTATACATGTGTATTACTAGTACATTGTTGTTAGTATACTATCTTAGAATATACATGATCGAACCCGAAAGAAATATACAATCAGGTTTATAAAAGTTAAAGTCAGAGCAATTGTTGTATTGTATATTTGCATGTATGTGTGTTTGTATCTAAAGTGCAGATACAATCCTAGATTTGAAAAAGAGGTTAAAAGTAATTAAGGCTAGCGGGGCCCATAGGGGTATTATCATAATGCGTGTCTTTGATATACAAAAGGTCAATATACATAAATGGAGATACAAAGGTGGACCCAAAAGTAATTCAAGTTTGGTTCATAATGGGTTGAGGTTCATGCCTTTTGTATGTATGTTGTTTTTGTATTCATTATGCAAGCAAGATATACAAATGTAAAGATACAAAGTTGAAATTAATGCAAAGTCCAATCCAGTTAATAAACCCTTGAAGTCCGTAGTTGTATAAATGTTGTTTTGCATTCGGTATACAAACCAATATACAAAAGATAAAGTGCAAACCCAGAATCAAAATTAATTTCAATTCAGTTCACTAACGTTTGAAATCTGAATTTGTATACACATAGTTTTTGTATCCAATATACAAAAATGAAATGCAAAAGATTATAAAGGAAAAACAAAAGGAAAATAAAGAAGGATTTAAAATACATATTTTATGATGCAAAGAGTGAATCTAAGCCGCAACGAAGGAAATGTATCTATTGTACCTTAAGTGATGCATTTGTATCTAGAATACAAAAATAGGAAAATACATTGCTAACAGATACAAATTTGAAATAGGCATTTTTTGAACAGAAAGAAAGAATTGTATATGTGTATAAGCTCTAATTAATGCCATTGAATGCAGTAAAACCTAGATTCAAAGGGAAATAAAAGTGAATTTCGATTAGGTTTTTACTTACAATTGTATACAAAGATAAAATTTGTAGAGCTTGTACAAGGAAAAGGAGAATTAAGGTAAAAGGAGTAAATTTGTAAAGTGAGCTCAACAACGTTACAGGAGAATGGTAAAGGTGTATTAAATCCAATGGTATAGTAGTTAGGAAAGTGAATTCAGTTATGTACCTCAAATGCCATTGTAATTAGGCTAAATTGGAAATGAAATTAGTGGCAGTAATTACAGTTAAGGAAAATGATGCAAGTTAATTCATATACTGTAATTAGTTGTAGGAAAGGGATTTAAACGTCGTTTAATTCTGTAAAATACTGAAATAGAGAAAATGACAAAACCCTAGGGTAAATGTAAAAGAGTAAAAATATATGGTAAAACCCCAGGATTGGGCACAAATGAGATGGTAAAATGCATAAGCTTTCTTGGCAGATGGTGCCAAAACAAAAGAAGGTAGATACAAAGGTGGATGGCAAGAAATAAAAAACAGAAAAAGAAAAAGGACCAAAGAAAGAGGTGGTTAGGGAGGAGTTTCTATTCCATAGAGGGTATCCATCATTGTTGTATAGCACAGGAGGAATCGTTCCTGATATGGCTATTGGTGAGTTTGATTCTAATGACGTATTGCAGAAAATTAGGGCACTGGATGCCACTCTAACTATAAAGAATATTTGGGATACATGACTATATAAGGCAGCATGTTTTCCTTTAGCAATGGAGGCCAATGACCTGGTGATAGAATGCATAAACAAATATGATATGAATACTAGGAGAGTGATTCACAATGGTGTAGTCATTGCGGACTTATTCATAGAGGGCATAGCCAGAACATTTGGCTTAGAGATTCAAGATTAGTAGATGATGGATGTGGACCAAGACCAATATGCCCTAGACTTCAGAAGTAATGAAAAGGAGTCCAAAAGTGCAATCTTTTATGGCTAGTATCCACCAGAGAACAAACCAAAAGCTGCAGTGAGGGTACTTAAGAATTTATACAGAATTGATTTTAATGAAGAGGTGCATATAATAATCACATTGCTAAGCAGACTTGTAGGGTTGAAGGATGCAGAGGAGCAAGCAAAGATACTAAAAGAAGGTGTTGAATTACAATAGAACACATGGACAAAAAGTCAAAAGAAAACTCATACGTCCATTACAACATTGGTGGCCAGGTACACAGGATATTTGAAGAGAATAGGAGAAGATCCAAAGGCAAGTACTAGTGGCAGCAAGTAGTTCCCTTTCTTGTTATTCAAATATGCTTCATTCTTTTTTATTTTGTTATCAAGAGAATGTCAACAAAGAAGAAAGAGAATATTTCATGTTTTAAAATATTCTAATGGCATCCTTTGTGCCAAAAATGAATATTCTAAAGAGATATTTTGAAAGAACGATTGGGAAAAGTTTTCCACCATTGATATTATGAATTTGAATGTGGACCACTGATTAAGTTTGCTAACTATAGGGAAGGTGTATGTCCTATAGAAAGACCCTTACTACTTGTATTATAATTACATAGGGATTTATAGCAATTAGCATAAGAATTTAGTTCGGTAATTTTACTTCTGAATGCAAAAGGAAGTGATTCTGGAGGAATGCTTTGAGCATCAGTAGTGTAGAAAGGAGGTCGCCTATGTCTGCATGAAGGAACATGTGGAGTGTCCTGCTTCCTTGATGTATCTATAACTACATTTGTGAGTTGTTTATGTTGATTAATTCAATTGAAGTCATATATACATTGTAAAATTGAAATGAATTTTTTCATATGAAATGAATGCAAACATTAGATTTCTATGTCTATTCCAGAATGCTATTTGAATAAGGCATTATTTTGTATGTATATCTTTTAAAGATTGCAATTCCATATGCATGTTTGTGATATTGCTCAAGATTTGAATGTGTGGATTTAATTACAATTGAATTGATTCAGGATTAACAGATTCATGATACATGTGGAACAAAGCATTCTATCATGTTTAAATGTTGTTCTTAACTCTAACCTTCTTTATATTTTCCTCAAAAGAGTAAATAATTAGCATACATGTAGTCATCATAAGTGAATTGATATTGAGTCAGATAAATAATTGTGAATTTTCAAAGATCTTTAGCAGTTTTCATAGAAATTAGAAATACAAAACATGTTCATTGAAATTCATGTAAAGCTTTGTAAAGGAATGATAAATATATACAAAGGACCACTCATTTCAGTGTATTTTTTTGTTATTTACATAAATTGAACAAGTCTAGTTGTCACAGAACACTTAAGTCAAGTAAGGTCCCTTAAACAAACAGTTTCACAACGAACTACTAACCTTAACAACATGGTCAAGACTTGACCATACAGAAACTTGAGATTAGTAATTCTCAGTAAATTCTTCAAATCTTCCAAGATAGCTAAGGTTCCTTTATGAATTTTAACTCTGTTGTGCATGTGTAAAAACATTCATCAACAGTTATTTGGCACTAGAAGGAGGGCCTGATAGGATTTAAGGTGAGCTTTGTGCAAATTGGCTAACAATACTGGTCAGATGACCAGGTCTAGGGAAAATCCAAGGGATATTTGTTGATATGCGTCAGACAATTGAGAGGAGGGGTGAATCAGTTGTCTCAAAACTCAATCACTTTTGCACTTAAACATTAATCACTCATCCACAATTATTATGATTTATCGATGAATGCATGAAATCAGAAACTTAACCATAGATACAACATTAAACACAAGAGACACTAGATTTCATGTGGAAAACCCCAAGATGGGGAAAAACCATGGAGAGGATTAGCTCTCAAAATATATTGTAATCTTTGAAAAATGATGTTCAAGCTCGGTCACTCCATGGGCCCAGAACATACTAGCTCACTTCCATGAAGAATAGCTAGGTCTAGTAGGCTCACTGCCTCAACCCTAAACCTAGAAAGATTACAATAAGGGTTGTTAAACCCTACTGGTAGCTCATTGCCAGGCTCACTACCACAATCAACATCTTCTTCATGTCTGAGATTAATACATTGAAGTACAATAGTTCCTCTGCTATGCTCTGCCTTTTTTACCTCTTTCCTTATCTTCCCATCTTCGCACAAGGACATCTTTTCCATGACTCAACTACAAGTATTTATACACTTCATCAACCTTGGAATGATCATCAAGGTTAGCATTACAATCATTAACCATTGGAACAATCTCCAAGGTCGGCATTACAAGCATTTATAAAATAGGTCCTGACCTATTACAACATTATGCAAAGGAAATGAAGTAAAGATGTATGTGGATCATGCCATGCCTTAGCTAGGACTCAAACATGATCTTCCATGCTTCAACATGCTTCCATGATCTTCAAGAGATCTCCACAATTACTGGAATTAACCAAGTCGGCTAAGACTAGTTACACACTACATTATCTAGGAACAATCTTCAAACACAATCTCAATTCCTTAACGTGGACCAATGTCAAGATAGGAACATGATCAAGAGACATCCACAAGCACGTTATAATCATTAGGAGAAACCGCACGAACCTAACCACTTTAGCCATAGGAATATTCTCACCGGAACACATGAACTTCACTGTCTTCAATTGTCATAGAAGAAAGATAGCTTGCGGACCACCAAAATATGAACCGTTGCAATTGTAGGCACTTATCATCATCCCAGACTTCCCTCTAGAACCATAGAGTAAAATACTTTATTGTGGAGGAATGTGGAGCAAAATACTTTCTCCTTGTCACTAGAGAATAATTAGAAAAGTAGTTTTTACTTTGGTGAATGCAACTCTCTCAAAACTTCACACCAAAGGATTGAACTAAGGATTTAGCATCTTTAGACATCCCTTCAAACAACTTCTAATCTGTGCACCCAGATCTGTAAGTAGAAGGAAATGTGGAGCAATCTATCAGACTGTTCTTTAGCATACAACTCACTGTCTATACTACACTTCACTATAACTCACTTGATTCTTTTGGAGAGGCCAATTTTCTCAATATTCTCAACATATAAAGTTTCCAAACAAGTAGTAGAATAAGATATAGTTGACACCAATGACAACAAAGATATGTTGACATCAATGATAACATTGATTAGGCACATACTTGCAATAATCTCCCCCCTTTTTCATTAATGGCAACATATGATGTGAAAAAATGCAACAACCATCAAGACAAGATTCTCCCCCTTTCTCTTTACACATCTCCACTCCTTGTCTACCTAAGTTTTTCACATGACTTCTCTCCCCCTTTGACATCAATGGCAAAGGGCACATACTTGCACTCTTCTGCTCTGATCCAATCTCTCTTCTAAACTTTCTTCAACTGATTGCTCCCCCTTACTTGATGATTTTTGCAACTTTGGTTCTTCATATGAATTTCTCTCCTTCTTCATTTGTCAATTCTCACCTTTAGATCTTGCTACTATTTCATGAATTCGACTATCAGCAATGTTGCAACACTTACTGCTCTTAGATAATTATATCTCATGATCCTTTTTGTCCTTAGCAGCTAATCTTGATTACTACTTGCACGGCTACACCACATATAATCCATGAATCAACATTCTTCTATCTATGGTTTTTCTTCTGTAGCCTTGCCTTGACATCAATTATATTTATCAATTTCTTATTGGTAGCTAAACAATGTCTTTCTTATCTCGTTAGCTCATCCCTTTAATGCATGAGTGACCAGTTCATCTATCACATCATATTTCCAGTGCAGATTTGGACTACATTTAATGATTTTCCCAAACTCCATCACTTACCTTGCACACTTCTCATACTTAGTCATTTTAGGCTTCCAGACCAGAATTCTTTCATGGGATACAACATATTTTTGTGCCAAATCTCAGCACAGGTTATCTGGCTGGGGGATTTGGATTTTTTAATATGGCTCCCCCTAAGCCATAAATCACAATTCACTTCCTAGAGGAAGTAGCTACTCCAGAATCTAGAGCAGACTTATCTTTTGCTTCATTTATTCCCTTCTTGACCCAAATCTTGTTCATCTCTTCTTTAACTTCTGTCGGATCAACTTTTTCCATTGGTATCTATGATCCTGATTGATCATCTTTCTTCATGTTTTCATTTCTATAGTATCTTGCAATATGTCCAAGTTTGTTGTAGTTGAAGCGCACAATACTTCTCTGATCATTGTTTCTTCCATTTATTCTTGATTTGCATAGGTTGGCTTTATGCCCAAAATCATTACATGTATAACAGTAGCCACTAAAAGATTCCATTTTCCTATTTGTGCCATATCCTTTTCTCCCTTGACTCCTACATTCATTTGCCATGTGCCCAATTTTATGACATGCATAGCACCTAGTAAAATTTTGACTTACTTTATTTCTGCATTCGGAAGCTTTATGACCAATTTCATTACATGTAAAACACTGACTAGAGAATGATGGGATATTTTGATTCATCATGTTCCTACACCAAATAGCCTTGTGACTGAACTTGTTACATGAATTACAGTAACCATTGAAGGGTGGATACCTTTGAGTGTTTGGTTGCCTGATTGATGGTCTTTAGCTTCTTTGATTCTAAATTTGTCTATTTTTGTTCTCTTCCTGACTTGCTCTGAACCCTTTATCTTTTTCAATTTTCATGCTTTTTTTGTCCTCATCATTTTTCTAGCTTACCATTAGTCTATCATATCTGGCAGCACTCACACTGAATTGGTCTCTCTGAGCTCGCACATGTTTCAGATTAGCTTTCAAGTCTTCAACTTCTTCTTCAAGCTTCATGCAATCTTTAATTTTGTCTTTCAGAAATTTCTCAATTTTTGTCTTTTATTCATTGTCCTCTTTTTGTGTTTGTTGTAGCTGCCCAATTTGTTTTCTTAACTCTTTAATGTGATCATTTACTTCTGTTATATTTTCTTTCAAATCCATGTCTTTTTCTACAGTTTTTGAATTGTTACTGTCAATACTGGCAATCAGTCATAGATTCATTTGATTCACAGCAACTTTGTGACCTTCCACATCACATTTGATGGTCTAGGAGCCTTCTTGTACTTCACTTTGCAAATCCTAATTGGTTGAGACTGAGTACTCTTGAATGTTCTCATTAACTTTAACGTTTGTACTTTCAACAATCCTTCCCAATCTATTGTTGAACAGAGGTAAGCTTTGGTCCAAGATAAATATCCAAGAAAAATGCCTTCCTCATACTTAGCATTGTCCTTTGCCATTTTAATGAGGCATTTGCTTCCAAAGATTTTGAAATATTTCACAGTGGGTATTGATCCAGATGACAACTCAAAGGGAGTCTTTACTTCTTTAGTTTTTACCTGAACTCTATTTAATGTATAGACAGTGGTTTGAATTGCCTCCTTCCAAAATGTATCTGGCAGATTTGCTTCTTCCATCATTAATTTTACAGTTTCCTGAATAGTTCTACTTGCTTCTTCCATTATCTTATTTTTTGCAGAGAGCTATTTTCTATCCCATAGGTTTCACAAAACATATTAAAATCATTGGAGTTGAGCTCTTCTTCTTTGCCAATTCTTAGACTTTTGATTTTCATGCTTAGCTCATTTTCAACCATTTCTTTAAAAACTTTGAGTGCATCTAGAATCTCTGATTTATCCTTTAAAAAACTAACCCAAGTCATTCTAGAAAAATCATCAATAAAAAACATAAAGTATCTGTCATCATGGAGGCTTGGTATTCTTGTAGGACCACAAAAGCTTGTATGATTCAATTCCAATCATGCAGTGGAAGATCTTTCTTTATCTTGCAATATTTTTCTTGACAGTCTTTGACATTTCCTACAAATGATGTTGTTTGAGTAATCAATTTCTAGTAGGTCCTTCACAATTTGAACTGATCTTGTTTTTATTAAATCATCAATATTTGTATGACAAAGTCTTCTATGCCAGACCCAACTTTCATTGGTTTGAGATGTGAACCCAAGAAAGTCACTTTTTCTAAGATGATAGAGATTCTCTTCTATTCTTTTTCTAATTGCTATTGGAGCTCTAGATTTTTCTTTGATTTCAAGGGAATCATTCTCAAACACAAACTTAAAACCCCTTTTGCATAACTGTCCAACACTTAAGAGGTTTTATTTCAAATTTTTTACATAAAGAACATCTTCAGAAATTTGTATGTTGCCAAAATTGATTGATCCTATTCCACAAATTTCAACAGTGCAGTCATCTCCAAACATAACTAGCCCTTCATTGCATCCTTCCAGACTTACAAACTTACTCCTGCCACCAGTCATGTGGTTTAAACAGCTACTATCAATAACCCAACAGTTTTCACTTTGAAACATGACTTCATCACTGGTGCATACTTCAAAACATCTTTGATGATTGACATTGTTTTCTCCATAAATCACTTCCTTGGACAATCTTTCACTAATATTTTTTGATAAGCATTCAAGTGCAACGATGAGTACCTATTTTTTGTTTGACTCCATTTAGGATCTCCTTTGATTTGTTAGACTCTTTCCAAAGGGACTTGGCTCTGATACCAATTGTTGATATGCGTTGGACAACTGAGAGCGAGGGGGTGAATCAGTTGTCTCAAAAGCTCAATCACTTCCGTACTTAAACATTAATCACTCATCCACAATTATTATGATTTATCAATGAATGCATGAAATCAGAAACTTAACCACAGATACAACATTAAACACAAGAGACACCAAATTTTACGTAGAAAACCCCAAGGTGGGGAAAAACCATGAAGAGGATTAGCTCTCAAAATATATTGTAATCTTTGAAAAATGATGTTCAGGCTTGGTCACTCGACGGGCCCAGAACATACTGGCTCACTTCCTCAAGCCTAAACCTAGAAAGATTACAATAAGGGTTGTTAAACCCTAAGGGCTGTTAAACCCTACTAGCGGCTCACTGCCACGATCAATAACTTCTTCATGTCTGAGATTAATACATTGAAGTACAATAGTTCCTCTGCTCTACTCTGCCTCTACTCTGCTCTGCCTTTTTTACCTCTTTCCTTATCTTCCCATCTTCACACAAGGAGATCTTTTCCATGACTCAACTACAAGTATTTATACACTTCATCAACCTTGGAATGATCATCAAGGTCAGCATTACAATCATCAACCATTGGAACAATCTCCAAGGTCGGCATTACAAACATTTACAAAATAGGTCCTGACTTATTACAACATTATGCAAAGGAAATGAAGTAAGGATGTATGTGGATCATGCCATGCCTTAGTTGGGACTCAATCATGATCTATCACGCTTCAACATGCTTCCATGATCTTCAAGGGATCTTTGCAATTACTGGAATTAACCAAGTTGGCTAAGACTAATTACATGCTACATTATCTGGGAACAATCTTCAAACATGATCTCAATTCCTTAACGTAGACCAATTTCAAGATAGAAACATGATCAGGAGACATCCACAATCATGTTATAATCATTAGGAGCAATCACACGAACCTTAACCACTTTAGCCATAGGAATCTTCTCACTAGAATACATGAACTTCACTATCTTCGACCATCGTAAAATAAAGATAGCTTGTGGACCACTAAAACATGAACCACTGCAATTATAGGCACTTATCATCATCCCAGACTTCCATCTAGAACCACAAAGAAAAATACTTTATTACGAAGGAATGTGGAGCAAAACACTTTCTCCCGTCACTAGAGAATAATCAGAAAAAGTAGGTTTTACTCTGGTGAATGCAACTCTCTCAAAACTTCACCCCAGAGGCTTGAACTCAGGAATTAGCATCTTCAGACATCCCTTCAAACAACTTCCAATCCATGGACCCAGATTTGTAAGCAGAAGGAAATGTGGAGCAATCTATCAGATTGTTCTTTAGCATACAACTCACTGTCTATACTGCACTTCACTGTAACTCACTTGATTCTTCCGAAGATGCCAATTTTCTTAATATTCTCAACATATAAAGTTTCCAAAAAAGTAGTAGAATAGGATACAGTTGACACCAATGACAACAAAGATATGTTGACATCAATGACAACACCGATTAGGCACATACTTGCAACAATATTTTCTTACAATTGTCTGACAAATGACAAAAAGGTACAAATAATCCTTTAATTTCAAGTCCTAGAATATTTTAGGTAGGAGGTTCATCAAATACTCCTCCAATTTCACCTCTGGTTATACCAAACATAGTAAGTCCTAACATCTTTGCATTCAGACCATTAAATTTTGGTCTAAATCCTTAGAATCAACCAAATCTTGGTCTAGTTCCACCTAGAGGTCCTACAATCGCATACTTTAATGTGGATTCACCTATACACTTTGATGTGTTTAATGATATGCCAAAGAATGCTAACAAAATTTATCCTAAGTATTAACTACATCAGGATCCCAAGGATCATATCAGGATTTTCAAGGAAACTTGCTTCAGGGCAAGAATAGCACGAGGATGTGGTCTGTAGATTATTTCCTTTCACTTTCAATGAACAAGCTAGCAACTGGTATGTCAATTTGCCTAACAATCACATTACAAGCTGGGCACTTATGGAAGAAATATTTCTATCTAGATTTAGAGGTCTAGTAGAGCCAGCAACTTTATATCATAAGTTAACATAGATCAAGAGAGGTGAAGGAGAGTTTATAACTACATTCAATGATCATTTCCAGAAAGCTTATTCAAGGTTGGTTGTTCCTTATACTATAACTAATGATGCAATAATAGAAATGTATTATGCTTCTTTAGATCCTCTAACTGCTATGTTTGTTAAGAGATGGCTACCTGCAAGGGGAAATTTATCCCAAGCATTCAAAGAGGCTATGAAGGTAAATCAAGAGATGAGACAAACAACTCATGGTCCTTTAGTGAGTTTAGGAAATGTTGCAACTCCCAACCAAATGCAACAAGTGAATGGTACTCTAATTCACCATACTCCAATGTATAATCCTATCCCTACTCGTTCTATAGTTCCATACGCATGCCAAGTTACCAGTGATAACCAGTTCAATGGCCAATCATTTTTCAAAGCCCCCCAAGATACATATATAGCTAAAACTCAAGAGGATAGAAGTGAGTTGAAATAAATTACTGATCACTTGAGAAGGTTAACCACGGAGGTGACTCAGTCGAGGAACAATAGCTTCTATGTCAAAATTCTCAAAACAATACTCACCAAAATCAGGGACATGGATCACAGAACAGAGGTCATAATGGAGACAATAGAACCTATGGAAATGATAATAGGAATTCTAATCAGCCTAGACCTCCTAGAATGTGGAACACCAAACCAAATAATGGTACTCTGGCTTCTCCATTTGAGAATCCAGACAATCAGGATTCTAAATACCCCACTAGGATACATGTAGTAGATATAGCCCTTAAGAACTAGTGCGGAATTCATAATACTAGTGCACATGCCGAACCTGCTTGTCCATAGTTTCACTTGGCTGCTAGTATCTTTAAAGTAGAAGTACAGACCCCTACATCTGAGTTCTTGATTCCTAAAGGAAATGAGATAGTGCCTTCAGGATACAAGTCGGCCATGGTCCTAGAGAGTTTTACATTCTCAACAAAAGAAGAATAAGATCATATAGAAGAGGATGAGCCATATTATTGTTAAAATTCATATCCTAAATCAGCTCTAGTACTAGAGGCCTTTTAGTTTCCTTTTGAAACTGAAAATGAGGTATTATGTGAACCAGATGAGGTTCAAGCTTTTCAACAGTCCCAAAGGAATCATACTTACAATTTGAGAAACAACAATAAACCTGGAGGTACTTTCACTACCTCCACACCTCCAAATAACTTCAATACACCACTTGATCTGCATTCAAGTAATAATCCTATGCCTTCAAAGCAAATTATCAGGGTGCTAGTACTTCAGCTACGGCTAAAGGTTAGGGACGTAAATCAGAACCTAATGAAGCTTCTAAATTGATGAATTATTTGTTTGAAGAGATTAAGAAGATAAAGGTTAAAGTGCCTCTATATGAATTATTGAAAAATCGAGGAGTGAGAACTACATTTATGAAATCCTTAGATGAATCAAGTCCTAGAGAGAATTCGGTAGGTCCAGATAATCATAGCAAAGACATACAAACTAAGGATAAAAACAAGAATGTCGAACAGACTGCAAGTACTAATGTAGTGATGTATATAGAGAAGAAAGAGTCTCCTCCTTTCCTCTTAACTTTGAGAATTTTTGGAAAGAACTTGCATAACTGCATGGTAGATTTTGGAGCATTTGCTAATGTCATGTCATTAGGAATTTGTAAAACATTAGGTCTCACACCTACTAAGTCTGCCAAGGTCGTAACTCAATTGGATAAATCTAAGCTAAATGTGGTAGGGGAGTTGATGCATATTCAAATGCAATTAGCTTTAGATCCTAGGGTAATTCAATACATTGACATTTAGGTTGTAGACATTCCTGTAAATTATGGTATGTTATTAAGCAGAGATTGGTCTAAAACTTAAAGGGATATATGGCAATAGACTTCTCTCACATGTGGTTGCCCTAGAGAGACATTCCAAACCAAATTAGAATTGAGGCTTAAGCCAAGATGAACCATATGATCATAAAATACAATAAGACAAATGAGATACTGTATACTTCCATAGAGCCTGGAATTTATAGAGTTTCAAACAGAGGAGTCCAAATAGAAGAAATCTTGGCATTTGATTTTGAAATAATGCCTATTGATAAGAGAACAAATTTGTTCATTGAGTCTGATCATGGTTATTTGGATGAAGAAGATAATTCCATGAGTAATTTCAGTCAAATCATGAGACAAAAAATGGAGAAATGCATTCAACAAGGAACTCCTATTCAATGTGTTTTGTGTAGGAATTGGTGTAGATTTCATAGGACTGCTCATTCTGAGGAGGACTATGGAATGTGTAGAGAAATAATTGAATATCAACACAGAAAATGTATGACATTAATGGGAAATCAGGAAGGAAAATGTATTGTTAGTAAACCTGAGTTGCTTTTCACTGAGAATGCTAGTGTTTTGCTAAAAAATTTAGATGAATGTATAAAATCACAAGGTATCAATTATTCTAAATTTCACAAACGAGTAGAAAATACAACGATACCTATAGGTCAAACAAAAGTACATGAGAATATACACGTCCCTACAAAATGTGAGGTAAGTAAAGTACTTCCTATAAAAACAAGGGGTCCAGTTCACAAAAAGAATGACATATGGATTTTAAAATGTGATGGATCAAAGTACAAACAGGGAGCAAGAGTAGGAATTGAGCTAATTGATCGTAGTGGTAAGTCATTTTTAGCATCTTTTAGATTATAGTTCCCTTGTACTAATAATGTAGTTGAATATGAAGCATTAGTGCATGGACTGGTAATGGCCATCAAGAAGAAAGTTAAAGTTCTTCAGGTTTTGTCTGATTCTGAATTGGTAGTCAAGCAAGTCAAAAAATTATATGCCTACTATTTTAGAGAAATGGTGAGTTATAGGTATAGAGTCTAGGATTTAATTGAACATTTTAATGGTTTTAATATCATGCATATTCCTATGGAGTTAATTCAATGTTCAGATGCCTTAGTAGTTGCAGCTTGTACCCTTGAACCATTAGCTATGTCAAGATTGAAGAAATTTGTAGTAGAACTAGTGTCTATTCCAAGTATACCTGATAACGTGACAAAATTTCAAGTGTTTGAAGGTGATCAACAAATTCTTGATTTTATTACAATCCATGATGTGTTTGAGTCTCAGATAATTGATGAACAAGAAAGACCAGAGGTATCTTGGGATGAGGAAGACATTATTGATCTGAAAAGCAATTCCTTACCTAAAGGAGTTATTGAACTAGAAAAAATCTTTGACTTTGATGGAGTTGTGAGACAAAGAGACCTTCGTAAAACTGAAGGAGGTAAGTGTGACCCTCTTAACTTAGGTATGAACAAGGATCCTCAAAATGTGTTACTTGGTAAAACTTGTTCCCCTAAGTTGAGAGCTGATATAGCCACTGTATTAAAAGATTATAAGCACATGATTGTGTGGACATATGAGGACCTTAAAACATATGATACATCCATCATAACCCATGTAATTCCATTAAAACCAGGAGTGAAACCATTTATATAGAAACAAAGGCTAGTAAACACCATAATAGAGCACTTGATCTTTGAGGAGGTCAAGAAGTTGTTGTCTGCAAGAATAATTTTTCCAGTAAGACATTCCACTTGGGTAGCTAACCTAGTGCCTGTGAAAAAGAAAAATGGAGACATCAGACTCTATGTTGACTTTAGGAATCTTAATAAGGCTTCTAAAAAGGAAAATTATCCTTTGCCTCCTTTAGATGAAGTTTTATGAGCAGTTAATGGTGCTAAGATGATGTCCTTCCTTGATGGATTTTCTGGTTATAACTAGGTTCTGGTAGATAAAGAAGATAGGTTGAAAACCACATTTACATGTAAATGGGGTAATTATGCCTATAGAAGAATGCCATTTGGTCTAATTAATGTAGGTACTACATTCCAAAGAGTTATGGATATTTCTTTCCATGGATTAATAGGAAAATGTATTGTGATTTATATGGATGATCTAACAGTTTTTCTAAGGACACATCTAACCATGTAGATGATTTGAGAAGAGTATTGTAGAGGTGTGAAAAGTATGGCATATCACTAAATCCAAAGAAATGTGTCTTTGGAGTGATAGAGGGAAAATTGTTAGGACACATTATTCCTGAGAATAGGATTTCCATTGATCCAGATAGAGTGGAAGGGATAAATAAACTACAATTGCCTACCAGTAAGAAGGAACTGAAGTCATTTTTTGGAAAAATTAATTTTGTCAAGAAATTTATTATTGGTTTTATAGAGATAGTATAGCCTTTGAATGCAATGCTTAAAAAGGATGCTCAAATAGAATGGGCACCAGTGGCCAAGGCAGCATTCAAAGATATAAAGGAAGCTATTGCCAATGTTCCAGTGTTGACTAGTCCTAATTACACCAAGCCTTTTTATATATACTCTTTTGTGTTTGAACACTCTTGTGCAGCAGCACTAACACAGAAAGGTGAAGAAAATGAAGAGAGACCTATAGCTTTTAGGAGTGCTTCTCTAAAAGATGCACAGTTAAAATACCTAGATACTAAGAGGCAGGCCTTTGCATTGGTAAAAGCAGTGAAGAAGTTCAAACACTATATTTTGAGAAGTCAAATGAAAGCCATAGTGTCTGATGCAACAGTAAAGATACTATTGATACAGAATGAACTAGGGGAGAAAAGGGTGAAATAGATAACATTTATGCAAGAGTTTGACATGGAAATCATTCCCATGAAGTTAGTCATAAGTCATTCCTTGGTGCAAACCATAGCCAATACAGACCCTAACCTAGTGAAATAGTAGTACGTAGTGAACACAAGTAGCACACCAAGGTGGTATGATGATCTTACCACATTTCTCATATCAGGAAAGTATCCTACGCAGATGATGTCTTCTCAATGGAGATCTTTGAAAATTAAAGCCCAAAGGTACATGATACAAGGAGTCCTTTTATTCAAGAAAGACCATGAGAGAATATACTTGAGATGTCTAAATAGAGATGAAGTAGACAAGGTGTCGCTAGAACTACATGATAAGTACAGGACATCACATGGTTCCCATCTAGCAACTACACATAAGATCTTGAGGGCAAGTTATTATTGGCCCACCATATTCAAGGATACTAAGGAACATATCAGGAGCTGTCATACATGCTAGACTACAACGGATAGAGGAAGATATCAGACACATCCATTACAGCCTGTCATAGAATCCAGACCATTTGCACAATGTGGACTTGACTTCATTGGAGTTATTAATCCTCAATCATTAGCTGGACATAAATTCATATTGATAGTCACTGATTATTGTACAAGATGGACAGAGGCAACATGTTGTAAATTCTCTACTACTGAAGTTATTATCAAGTTCCTGGAGGAGAACATCATCACCAAGTTTGGAGCACCATATTATCTGGTATGTGACAACGACCTTTCTTTTTCTTCTTTAAAGTTTTCCAATTGGGCATTTGAATATGGTATTGTTCTTAAATTTTCATCAAACTATTATCCCCATGGTAATGGATTAGCAGAATCAACCAATAAATCCTGCTAGATATTATCAAAAATTGATTGTTAAAAATCCTAGGGAATGGAACACATTGTTAAAGTATGCATTATGGGTGGATAGAACAAAGGTTAAGGCCTTATCATTTAGTATATGGGATTGACCCCATACTCCCAGTCAACCTAAGAATCCCTACATGGAAGTTTGCAAATGATTACCTAGGTTTTGATGACCATAGGGACGCTAGGTTGATTCAATTGTTGCAATTGGATGAAAAGAGAGATTAGGCTATTAATAAACTTGCAAAACATTAGGCCGTGGTCAAGAGGTGGTTTGATAAGAGAGCCAAGGTTAAGACGTTTAAAATATTAGACTTGGTTTTATACTGGGTCAAAGCCCACAAAAAGAAGGGAAATCACGGGAAATTTGACAAATTGTAGTTAGGTCCATTGCAAATCTCAAAAATCATAGGAGATAATACATTTAGGCTCAAAACTCTAACTGGTGAGGACTTACCATTACCTTTTAATGGTCAGCACCTCAAACATTATTTTCAGGCTTAGAATGTAAATCTAAATATCGCTATGTATCATATTGTAAATGTTGTAGTCTTTTGTTCGGTTGTTTTTTTTGTTGTTTGTTTGGTTTTCTTTCTATGTGGTGGTTTTGTTTTGTTTTGTTTTGTTTGTTTTTGTTTCTATTTGTTGGGAGCCTTTATTTTGATTCAGGGTATACAGGAGCAGGCATGTGACCACTGAAAATAGTAAAATTTGGAAAATTCAGGTAATCATTTGAAATTTATACATAAGTTGTGACTTTCATGGATGTGGTCTATTTGTTCAATCTGTGAAAGATTTTATTCAGTAATTATAGCATGAAGCATTCAAAGAGTCATATAAATACAAACGTTAAGATTCTTTGAATTAGTCTGGGAGTGGTAGATGTTTGCATTAAGTGAAAAATCTAAAGGTTGGCCTTTGCTACCACTATAATTCCCAGCCTTATGCAGCAGATCCTATTACTGTGTAGATAATGAGCTAAAATGATATACTTTATATACCAGAAAAATATTGATAAATCAATAAAATAGAGAATTTATTCTCTTAAGGTCATCTAGATAACTCTACGGGGCTATGGACGTCTGACTGGCAATAGGGCTCTATGTAGAGGAATTATAGGCGATAACTTTGCTAGAGCTATGGATGTCATGCCCACATTTCCCATGCGGTCATGACACGCAACACATGTGTCATGTCCACATTTGTCATGTTTTCATGACACAAAAATATCAAAAAAATGCCCACGTATACCTAGAAACCCCCTCGCATGCATCAGCATGCTCGGTGGCAATACACATAAGGTGTAAACATGTCAATCCAACTTCAGGGTAGTGCGAATACCTCCTGCAATCCCCTGTGATGATAGCTGACTAGGGGGTTATTCGACGCAGGGAGCATCGCCGATAGGGTTAGAATAAAAATTTGATGCTAACCCTAAGATTCCTAAGTGAAGTGGAGGGATTTCGACACACATCGAAATCCAAAGCCTAATACTAAAGCATAAATTAGATTAATATAAAATTCCTCTAAAACCATAATTACAACGCATAACTACTAAAATATTAAATAAATGCGTAATAAAATTACTCAATACATTAATCCTAATTTCCTAGAAAAATCTGGCAGCATAACGCCTTATTAGCATTCATCAAAATTAATTTAAAAAAAAGTAACCTAGCTAACCAATTTATGGGAAAATTAAATTGAAATAATAAATCTATTTTCCTGCACTAATTTATCTCAAAACTCCTTTTTCACATACAATAATTAAATACAATAAATTATTCTATCCTAACTCTAATGATAACTAGACATTTAAATTCCTCCTGTAATGTTAGATGCAAAACAATTAATCTAAAAGGGATTCAAGTTAATAATATTAATCCCATAAGAGTAAATAAAAAGACTAGTTGAAAAAAACAACCCAAATCCCAAGCAATTAAATGATGACTCTCACAAAAACATTACCCCATGGTTAAAGTAAATTAAAGGAGAGAGGGAAACCCATTTCCCATGCACACAAAATAAAGAATAATTATATTACAAATTTTCCTTCAAGGAAACCCTAAAAGCCTCTAATAAAATAATACATTTCCTTATGAAACAAACCCTAATCTTTCTCCTCTATCTCTTTTATTTTCTCCCATTTTCATTTCTTTCTCTCTTTTCCATTTGTTTTATTGGCAGGTCTAAGAAGGATGGGGCAGCCATTGTTGATGCTACAGAGGTATACCTAGATGTTTTGTTCAACCCTCTTTTTGTTTAACTACAATTATTATGGGGTCTATGCGATTTACTCTTTTTTTTTTAACAACTTATTTTATTTATTCCTGTACACTGGTTAAAACCAGAGACAACCTCATGGAAGATCTATATATATATTTTATTATGCACAGTAGGTACAAAAATTGAATGGCGCTTCCAAAGGCAGCCAAATGACTAAAGCAGGTTCATGCAGGGAGGAGTGGTTTGGGGCGCTGCTGGCACCGTGGGTTAACAAAAATGGTAGGGGTGGGGGACGGACTCTCCACCCACTACCCATTGAATGGTGGATAGTGGGTGGGGGGGTTTGTCCCCCACCCACATCTTTTTTAAATAGCAAGAAGAAAAGACAGTGGCGGCAGCTTAGGCCGCCACCCTCCTTCTGCATACCATTGGCCATTACGGCCTCCTATTGGGGTTTCAACCCTGATTCAGCAACGATAAGAAAATTTTCAATTATTTAATTTGTTTCAAGGATACTTTGAAATTATTTAAGTCTGTTGCAATGTATAACATTTTAATATATATGTTAGGTATATGTGTGTGTGTATGTGTGTGTGTGTGTATATTTCTTTTTTTTAATTTATACAGAAGTAGTGTCCAGCTTAGGGCATATGTATATATATATATAATATATATATATATATATAATATATATATATATATATATTATATATATATATATATACATATGCCCTAAGCTGGACACTACTTCTGTATAAATTAAAAAAAAGAAACTCTCAGATATGTGTGTGTGTGTGCCCTCAATCAACACTACTCCTGTATAAATTAAAAAAAAAGAAGCTCTCAAATCTACTTCAAAGATATATATATATGCCCTACATACATGAAATACTTAAAAAGGAATATTGCAATTATATCACTGCTATATTTTTTTTGAAACTTAAGAAATATGAACAACAACTTCTTCTTTTTTTACAACTAAAATACATTTCAAACTCTAATTCTCTTTCATACACATATGTCCCCTTTTTTTTTCTTTCTTTCAAGCAAAAACTAGTTTATGATACATTTTTCATTTAATCAATTCCCTTTAGAGAGAACATTACATTCACCACAACACTCATCCATAAATTTCCCTACAAGCAACATTGTCAAACCAGCAACCCATAATTTCCATTTGAACCACTTTCTTACAATACACCACAAGAGAGTACTCTCTCTCTCTCTCTCTCTCTCTCTCTCTCTCTCTCTCTCTCTCTCTTGTTTGCCAAAATACAATTAGACAAAACACAAAACACAACAAAATGCAATCACTCAAACAAGAAGAACACCCATCAAGGTTGAACAACACAAAATCCATAAAAATAGATTTGAGGGGGTACGAAAGTGGACTCTCTCTACTCAAGAGGTTCACTCCTACAGCCAAATCTCATGATTCTAAAATAAGGCCTCAAGCCTAAAAATACCTCAATAAAATTATGAAACTCCAAGGCACTCATGCGATAAAATATAATCACCAAATCTTTTCCAAATTACCCTCAAGGCCACAATATGCCAATACAAAGAGGGTGACCTCGAGGAGGTACACTCCTTTCCCACCCCTCACATCCACCAAGAATGGTAGTCTCATTCAAACACCCATAAAACCCAACAACAACAAACAAATGCAAGACACAAAGCAATTTCATTCACACAAGAAAAGTAAAATAAATGAGAAAGGCTCTTATGCCTTGAGGCTTACCTTTGAAAGCCCAATAATGGAAGCGAGTTGTAGAAGAGCTCTCCACCTTCTCCTCCAAGCCTTCTTCCAAGATCTCCAAACTCTCTCACTCTCCAAAAACACCAAAAATAGCCAAAACAAGTAAAAATGAAAGAACCCCTTTCCTCTCACACAGAAGAAGTAATATAGGCTTCATTCCAAAGCCTTGAGGAATTAGAAGGTGACACATGTCACCTTCTCCTTCCTCTTCCCAATCCACTTGCCAGGGTTATGGAATGTGGAGGTGACATGTGTCACTCTCCCATCCATCCAAACCTCACCCTCTCCACATGTGCTCTCACACATGTGTGAGAGCAAAGGTGGAGAGGTGACATCTCTCAAAATGGACTCCAAGAGGATAAGGGATGACACATGTCATCACCTTATTCTCTAAAGGAAGCCCATTCACTCCAAGATGCTCTCACACATGTGTGAGAGCATTGGAGGAGGGTTCCATACACTTGGGGGTCTTGAAGACTCCCCAAGTCTTTAAGGTGATGGAAATACTTGCCTTGAAAAGAGGAATGGATCACGTTTCAATGCATGACTCATCCTCCACTCCAATTCAAATTTGAATTTTGTCACTTTACTTTAGGCTGAAGTTAAAGTGACTAGATAGAGGTAACCCTTGGGTTTGGCATGCTCAAATGGGCCCTAGGCCCTAGGGGTACCACCTAGGATTTTAGCCAATAATAAACACTTTAGGAAGTAGAAAATCACATAAAATGGCCATCACAATAAAAGACACCAAGTGGTGTATATTAAATCACATATTTTTACAACACTTCAACTAAATAATATAAAAGAGGTGGATCTAAGCCAAATAATTAAAATGCAGAAATTTATGAAAGCATCATAAAAATCACACATGATCTTGGTCCCTCTTGGGACTAGATCAGTCTAACAAGGGAATCACATTATGTGTGGGTTCTATCTCCAATTTTTCGTGGCCTAGAAAATCACCTGTGCACTTGAACAAACATATTAATCCAGTATATATACATCATAGCTGAAGCAAGGAAATACATACACTCATGATATCACATAATCACTTAAAACATTACTAAAATCACATAGCATCATAAGTAAGATTTATAACTACATTTCTAAAAAAATCTCAAGATCAAAATCACATAACAATTCTATTTAATAGTTTCACAACTAGTATCTCTAAAAGTGTCAAAATGCATGTCACATGTCTTATAATCATCAGTGAAATCAAAATTAGGATATAGTCATATCACAACATACTAAATATAGCCAATCAAAATAAGGGAATAGAGTCTAGAGAATCTACATATCAGGATCAACAGTCCCAAATGTCTAAATGTCATCAACTGTAAATACGAAATAAGAAAAATAAGGGAGTGAAATAAATAGGCCTCACATACTCCCCCCCAAGACTAAACTTCCTCCTTGAAGTTGTCAAAGAGGTGAGGATAAAGGGTCCTCAATCTAGGTGCATCCTCCCATGTCACCGTGACCTCATCATATCTGTCCCACTGAACCCTAACCTAGTCCATCTCTCAACCTCAAAGACCTAGCATTCGACGAGCCAATATGTGAATTGGCTCCAAATCTAACTATTCATCTGCCTCTACCAGTAGAGCACTCTAGTCCAAGACATGAGATAAATCAAATATATATCATTGTAAAATAGACACATGGAACACATCGTGGATGCACGACAGACTAGGTGGCAAGGCTAGATGGTAGGCTATGGGTCCTATCCACTCCAAGATCTCAAAAGGCCCAATGAATCATGGTATGAGTTTAGAGCCCTTTCCATAATGGATTGAACTCTTATGCGGTTGCACTCTCAAGAAAAATCTATCACCGACTGAGAAGCTCTTATCTAGTCTCTTAGCATTAGCATACTTCTTATGTCGATCTTGTGCCTCCTGAAGTCTCTGTCTAATCAAGGTCACTTGCTGCTCCATATCCTACACCAGCTCTAGCCCAATAGCAACCCTGTCCTCTATACGGTCCTAACTTAATGGTGTCCTACAAGGTTTGTTGTACAAGGCCTGATAGGGAGGCATACCCAACAAGCCGTGATACCTGATACAAATACTCCTCCCATCTAGACTGGTGGTCCATCATGTACATGCAGATGATATCCTCTAACACCTGGTTCACCCTCTCTGTCTGATCATTTATCTTGGGGTGATAAGTAGAACTGAAGTTGAGCTGTGTGCCCAACACCTGTTGCAATGCCCTCCAAAAGGTTGATGTGAAAACTGAGTCCCTATTAGAAATAATGTGGTGAGCTACCCCATGTAATCTCACAATGTCATCCAAGAATACTCTCACCACCGCCGGTGCATTGTACATTGTGCATATAGGTGAGAAGTGCGCCACCTTGGTCAACTTGTCAACCGTCACCATGATGGCGTCATGGCGACAAGAGGACATAGGAAGACCAACTATAAAATCCATGGAAATGGCATCCCATTTCCACTTTGGTATCTCATAACGGTATAAAAGACCTACTGGATGTTGATGCTCAGCTTTGACCCTCTGGCACTCAAGGCATCGAGCAACAAACTCTGCAATATCCTATCTCATACCCGCCCAATGGTATAGCTGTCACAAATCGGCATGCATCTTCTTCACCCCCAGGTGTGCTGCATAAGGTGCTCGGTGAGCCTCTCATAAAACTACTGCATGTAGATCACTTGCACGGGGTACATAGATGCACTGTCGATGTTTAAGGAGCCCATTTGCCTCTAGGGATTAACCTGTAAACTTGCCTATAAGGGCCCTCTATGACTCGATCTCTTGCTCCACCTCAAGAAACCACTCATCCCCTGGCAGATGCTATAAAATGCATCCTCTCAAGTCTACACTTAGTGTCAAGGTCCTGATCTCGTGGTGCCTGTTAGGTCTCAAAAATGTAGGTTGCAAATCCTAAGAGGATGCCAAGCTCTATGCTCAGATTTGTGACATTTTTGAACTAATGAAATAGAGTTAACCTATAAGGTTAATAACTCCCTACACTTTGGGTTCTGCTAGACCTAGGCAGTACACCTTGTTAATGAAGTAGATTAAATGGATGGATGATTTTGATAGGTCTCCCACAGTGGCAAGTGATGTGAAATAGATGAAAGCTTGCCAACTACTCCTACTCCTAATATTTGAACAGTGATTTAAAATGATATGATCCTAATCTGGTATGAATTGTATAAGCAATATCAAGGCAAAACTATTGAATATGTGCAACTAATGAAATAAGTAAGATCAGTGTGTAAACCTATTGGGGTATATGAGTCATTGAATGAAAATAGATGTTTGTGATTGGAAGGCTTATCTCTTAGCTTAACTCTAACAATTGGGCACTATTGATGTCTACAACTTGTGTAGATGTGCAAGTTTGTATGTGATAGTGCTCTTCTTATATAATCCCAATGATATTCTCTTGAATTACTGTGAAATCATGAAGGAATTTAATTCTTAAGTTGATGGAAACCAATCACAATAACTTCTTTAAGAGGATTTAATCTTTTAGCAAGAACCAATCAAATTGAATTATCAGAAAGGAATTTTAACATCAACCAGAAACCACTCAAAGAACTTCACACAGTGATAGCAAATGTGTTCTGACAACTATAAATTTGAATAATTCAATAGAACCACTCTGGAGATAGCACAATAACATATGATCATAAAAACTAACACAATTGTTGAACACCAGAGATAAACCACCATATATAAAAATTTTGCTCCATAATGCTTTTAATAAATAATCATGTGTAATATAGGTCTCTTCAATTAAGATAGAACTGACAATAGATATCTTCTTCTTATAATATATATGCAGTCTTCCTTTTATTGGAGAGGTTTCTACTTCTAACTATATCCTTTACCACCATAAGTTTTGATTTTTATATCAATGTTAATGAAGAGGTCATGCCCCTTCATAGCGTCTTTTGGGAATCAACAATATTAAGAAAATAAACAAATATGAATAAGCCCTACTAAGCAATAAGTAAATTTGAGCAAGATGATCTAAGTATTTTTGGATCAGGTGCATTTCAGCATATTCAATGGCATCCCTAACGTCCACCTCCATTGAGACCATCCTCTCCAAATACGAGAAAGCCTCCTTAGATGTTGAATCTTCCTATTTTATAATTTCTAGGACTTCCTTCAATATCCCCTAAAATTCTTTGATCCATTCATCCTTGCTCTTCAAATCTGTCATTTTTTAGTAGCACATGTACACCTATTTGTGAAGTTTCCAAGCATTCTTTTACTTCATCTAGTAGCCTATCATAAAACTTCTTGTGCTGCTTAACAAGATTGTCGGCATCATATATGCTTGCACTGTTAGAGACCTGTTTACTCTATTTCTCTTATAGGTTATTTATCAACCTAGCATCTAATCTCTCATGTTCCTGAATGACTTTTTTATTCTCAGAGAAAATGTCCCACAACTTATACATACATTTTGTTGGATTTTTCCCAAACTGGATGCTTGCTCCCAGTTATCCCTACAAGGTAGCCATCAATGATCAATAGGATCTCTGGGCCAGGGGCCAACAGTATAGGAGATAGACTCTATAGATATCTCCTCTTCTTCTTCAGGCTCTGCAAAACCTAGGGGGGTATTCCCTATTCAACATCCATAAGATATGCTTGTGAACTGGGGGGATGTTGACACAAAGCAGATAAATCCTCCTTTATGTAGACCAAAACTATGGAATAAGTGCAAAGGGGCTAGCTTTGGGCCTATATCCAGTTGTGACATAGAGGATCTTGATCCTAAAACTACTTCTAAGGTCCTAATGGTTTGGTTTTGAAGTTTTAAAGTTTGATTTTTGGTGTTTGGATGCAAAACTAGGATCTGGGGTGTAACCTCAATACAAGACTAGACTGGTGCCTATCTAGGGTTCAGAGTCAATATACATACACATGTGAATATATACATAAACTAAGATCAAATACTAGATTTCAAGGGGGTTTGTTTAGTACCTTCCTTACAGATACTTCCCAAGACTGAGTATTCAATTATCTCTACTTACAGACATCCTTACTACAATATATTCTTCTCAACACTTAACCTAAAACATTTAATCTACTCCTTGAGCATAAGTAAAAAGTCAAGCATTCAATATAGCAAACCCATATTCTAGAATCTTAAACACCCCTTAGCTGTTTAAATTCAGAAGAAGAACACACTCAATTTGGAGACAGATAACATAACACATGCAATACAACATTACTCATATAAAACAGCATAAAACCAGTGAATTTATGCATGAAATATACAAGATGAAACTCATAAACTCACTAGATACCAAAACAGAGCTACTAGCTAAATTGTATCTTCTCACAGCACCCAGATTTGTCCAGTTTTCAACAACAACAAATGAGTAACACAGCCTGCTTATAAAGTAGGAATGTGTACTCAGCATTAATTACATGGCATAGCACCTTTCCAGATTTTACCAAATACCATGTATCGCCAGGAGGGCGCCGAAAACATTTAATGCAGCCGTGCAGAGAAAAGGGAAAGGACAGGCGGGTTTGGGAGGAGAGCCGCTGACTGAAGATTTTCATCTTGAAAAATGGCAATTGACCTGTCCTCTCGACCCATGCTTCTATAAACTTTGCCATTAATGCTTATTTTCCTGCTTTGGGATGCAATAACAGTTTGCGTGGCCCTGAAGTTTCTTCCCGCCAAGATCGCCGTCACAGATACAAAGAAATCCTTCCCTTGGAAAATTTAAATCAGGACCGTCAATCTCCATCTTTCCCGCTGAGATTTGTGACGTTGATCATGCTAAAAAAATCACCAACCAATGATATTCGTGCCACGTCAGCACCCTATGCATCCATCGCTGACTCCTCAAATTATGTGATAACTGATTGTCCCACATTCACCCTGCAATGACCTCTCAAACACTTTATATGCATGACCACACCAAAAGGTTATCGTCAATGATTTTTCTCCTGATGACATCATCTTAGACCCCATCAGCATGACCCCCCCATCGGTGAACATTCTGTCTGCTCACCCGATAAGCAATATCACCCCGATATTTCATATCACCCTGATACGAAATATCACCCCGATATTCCATCGACGCAACTTGATGCATGGGGAAGATCCTCCTCATCATATTCATACCATACATCCCACCGATGATCCTCCTGCACATATCCATGTCCTTATCAGCGATCGGTGGGACCCTTAGCAAAGCTGCCGATAATAACTGTCATGTCGAAAACCACATGATGCATCCCATCGGTCCTGATGACGTCACCATCATATTGCAATATCAAGGGGGTCTTCGTAAGATGACCGATATTAGAAATATGACCCCCTGCGGAATATCAGGTCAAACTGTAACTTTGTTATAACATCGGGGTGATCTTTGGATATGACTAATATTTGAAAATATCACCCCCCGCAAGATGCATGAAGTTGTTAGACAGACAGACATCGACCCTCATGAAAAATTGACATCCATACCTCAGGGTGATTAAGTGAACATGAGGTGATAAAAGAACAAAGGGGTGATCTTAACTAAGATCACCCGATATTGGAACATGAACCCCCCCAAAAATATGAGGCTGATGTTGAAACCTCACAGCAGTATCGGGGTGATCTCAACAAGATGACTGATATTAGAAACATCAACCCCCAGGCGGAAAATTAGGTCATATATGAAATATGACCCCCTACAGGAAAATTAGGATGATCCTTGGAAATATGATGACCCCCTACAGGAAAATCAGGCCTGATAGAAACTTTGCCTTAACATAATTTTTTGCTTGAAACCTTGACCACAATGCAGGCACCAACATTGGCTCCGATTGGGGACGTGCAGGCACAAGGCTGCAGCGAGAACCAGATCAACTCTAGGTAGACCAGGCAAAACACAAAAAGGCAAAACACTGACTATACAGAGCATATACAGACAATTTACACATAATTTACAAATGTGCACAGAGGAAGTTACTCATGAGAAATAAGCTTTGAGGAATTGACCGTGCACAGACAATTCCAGTATTTCACCATTCAGGGCCTGGAGAAAATAGGAATCTTGTCCATGATTATTGCTAATCTGATATGGGCCCATCCATAAGGGCTCAAACTTACCATGCTTACCCTTATCCTGACCTTTTGCATTCCAAACAAGGACTAAGTCATTGATCTGAAACTTTCTTTCTGCATTCCTTTTATCAAACAAATATTTTACCTTTTGCTGTCTCTTGATGTTTGTTTTCTGTGCCTCCCTTCTGACTTCATCTAATTCAACCAGCTGATTTATCCTTTCAGTCATTGAATCTTCAATCTCTCCATCATTCTCTTGTATGAACTTATAAACTGGCAAGAGATTGTTTACAGGTAATTTAGCTGTTGCACCATACACTAGTTCAAAAGGTGACCTTCCAGTTGCTTTCTTCACTATTACTCTGTCAGCCCATAATGCCATCTTCAGCTTTGAATCCCAAGCCTTCTTACTTTTGTCTACTATTCTTTTGATGATTTTCATGAGGCTTTTGTTACTTGACTTTGCTTGACCATTTCCTTGGGGATGATATGGTGATGCATATGACAAATTGATCCCATATTTGTTGCAAAAATCAACAAATTTACCAGATCTGAAGCACATGGCATTATCAGTGACCAGTTTGAATGGCACTCCAAATCTGATAATAATGTTTTCCAAAATAAAATCCATCACCAACCTGCTTGTGGCTTTCTTAGTTGGAATGGCTTCAATCCATTTGGTGAAGTAGTCAGTAGCAACCAAAATCCAACTATGTCCTCCACTTGATTTTTCTAAAATTTCCCCTATAAAGTCAATTCCCCATTACTGAAATGGAGCCTCCATAGTTATAGTTCCAAGGGGTAGTGCACCTTCATAGTTGAGTTTTCTTGAAAACCTTTGGAAAGAATCACATCTTCTTACCAACTTTTGTGCATCTAAGAAAAGAGTTGGCCACCAATAGCCTGCTCTAAGAATTTTGTGGGATGTTGTCTGGGTAGTATAATGTCCACCACACACTCCTTTGTGCATGTCACTTAAAATATCTTGAGCTTGATCTTCATTCACACACCTGAGTAGTACACCATTAGGATTTTTCCAATATAACTCTCCTTGAACAATGATGTATTTAACAACATGTAGCTTCAAGGTCCTCTTCTGATTATCACTAAAGTGGGAAGGACAGTGCAAATTCTATAAATAATGTACTATGTCCTTATACCATTCAGATTCTAACATATTTATAACTTCATAATGCACTACATTCACTTGGCATGCCTCCAGATTTGACTGTGTCATCAGTTTTGCCAAACCTTTTCCTCTTACCTATTTTGTGATCTGTATTTCAATGTTGAACTCCTGCAATTTATTTATCCATCTAAATCTTCTTCCAGTTACCTCCTGCTGGGTGAAGATATCTTTGACTGCTGCATGAGGCACATATGCAACTATCCGAGAGCCTACCAAATATGGCCTAAAACTTTTGACTGCTCTAACCAGTGCATATGCCTATTTTTCCATGATATCATATTTTAACTCAGCAACCTGCAATGACATGATAAAGAAAGCAATACATTGTTCAAAACCTTCTTCATTCTTCTGTAAAAGGCATGCAACAATAGTATGGAAAGAAGCAAATGAGAATAACTAGAATGGCTTAGAAAAATTAGGAGATTTTAGCACAGGAGCCATCTTTATAGCCTCTTTTATGTTCTAAAATGATTTAGTTGCTTCATCTTCCGATTTGACAGTTGCACCTTTCTTCAACATTTTAGAGATATCTTTTGTGGTCTCTGTGAAATTAGGAACAAATCTTCTAACAAAATTAATTTGTCCAAAGAAGGACTGAATTCCCTTCACAGTTTTAGGCATCTGAATTTTATCAATTGCAGCCACCCTTTCAGGATCAATCCTAACTCCATCTTTAGAAACAATATGTCCCAAAAGCTTCCCTTCCACTACCCCAAAAGCACATTTCTTTGGGTTAAGTGAAATTCCATACTCTAGTGCTCTAATAAAAATTTGTTCTAAGTGCATACAGTGTTTCTCCTCCTTTTTTGAGTAGGCAGTTAAATCATGCTAATAAACAACCAAGATTGAATCAATCAATCCTACAAAAGCAACATCCATAGCCCTCTGAAATGTGGCACCTGCATTTGTCAGTCCAAATGGCATTCTCACATAAACATAAGTTCCCCATGGAGTGGTGAAAGTAGTCTTGAATTGTTCTGATTCTTTTACTTTCACTTGATTGTATCCTAAAAATCCATCCATCAATGATAAAAGTTCACAGCCAGTCACCTTCTGCAACATGGCTTCCATGTTTGGCAATGGATAATTGTCCTTCAAAGAAGATACATCGAGATTTCTAAAGTCCACACAAAGTCTTATGTCACCATTTTTTTTTCTAACTGGGACAAGGTTGGACACCCAAGTTGAGTGTCTGATGGGCATAATTATTCTAGCCTCCCTAAGCTTCTTGAGTTCTACTGGCATTTTTGGAGCTAAAGTAGGATTAATAGGTCTTTTTTTTTGTCTGAATGGCTTAGCTCTAGGCTTCAATGGGATTTCATGCAGGAATAGATCTTCTCTATAAGCCTTTAGGTCCTCATATGACCATGCAAAGACATGCTTATATTTTTTTAGTAATGCTATCAACATGCTCCTGATGTGTGGTTTGAGTTGTTTGCCAATATATACCTTTTTGGGGGCATGAGATGTCCCCAAGTTTATCTCCTCCAAGTCATCCTTGTTTGTAGGAGATGCCTTAGTAACAAATTGGTCTCTATTGTCAAATGCTTTTTCTAAAGCAACTAACCCTCTGGGGATTTTATTTGTCTTTAGTTGAATCACTTCTTTCCCCAAAAGAGTTTCTTTTCCATCCACAACTTCCACAAAATTCTGAAAGTCAATCTATTGGTTCTCTTATTCATCTATGCAGTGCAAAAATTTCATCAAATCTCTGTCATCATCAAACACTTGCCAACTGCATATGTTATCTGGTATTGCAGGTCTAAGTTTAACCTCAACATTGGTAATATCAGACAGAGTTATATCATCTGGCCTTATGGCCACATCAGCCAAAAAATCTGCCATGACATTCTTTGACCTTTCTATCCAACTTATTGAAAATGCATCAAACAATTCAATTGTATCCCACACAACATGCTTATACTGTTTTAATCTTTTATTTTTTGAAGCATACTTATCTCTAACCTAGGAAACAATTAACTCTGAGTCTCCAAACACTCTTAACATTTTAATTCCATGCTTTAGAGCCATATTCAATCCTAGTAACAAAGCTTCATACTCTGCAATATTATTTGTACAAGCAAACTTCAGCAAGAAAGAGAATTTTAGAAGCTTACCAGCTGGAGATAAAAACACCACTTCAGCACCAGAGCCTTCTTTTGCACAAGCTCCATCAAAATACATGGTCCATAGACCCTGTAGGTCAAGTTCTTGAATGCAAATATCTCCCCCTTTACCTCCTTGATCATCAGAGACAACTTTGAAATTTTCATAGTTAGTATCAACAAAACACACATGCTCTTCTGAATCCTGATCTTCAACTATCTCTAGTGATCTTTCTTCTCTGACTAGTTTGACATCTTTGCCATTCATTGGAATCATTGCATATGATAGATCTAATTGCATACTTCCACCAATCAATGCTGCCCATCTTCTTGATAATAGCATACCATATTGTGGCTTTATATCAACCACTGTTATGTTCATTTTATATGTTTTTTCTGGATATGCTACTAACCTGAAATCCACATCCTTCATGATTCCAATAACTGGCACTTCTCTAACATCCATAGCATAGCATTTTCCACATGCCTTGTCTATTTTTAATCCAACTTGTTGCATGATAGCCAGAGGCATGATATTTGTTGATGCTCTTGAATCAAGCATACAATTTCTGATTGTTTTTCCATTAATAAAAAGGGAAATATAAAATGGCTCAACCTATGAAGGGCATTTTGTCATGGTCACTCCCAGATAAACTTCAGGAATCTCATCTTCATCAATACACAGGGCTTATTTCTTGCCCTAAGTGTCAACATTCTATTTAGCCTGACAAGCTGCTCCTGAAATTAAGGATAGTGCCTTGTCCCTGTATTCATCAACCTTCATCATTTCCATCAATGGAACAGATACTTTTACCTGGGATAAAACTTGAGCTATGTCAAAGGGGGCATAATTTTGTATGACAGTTGTAGCTTGAGTTGCAGTTTTACTCCTATCTTGGGCTGATCTAGCTTTACTTTTAGTGGCTTTCTGACTGTCATCGATGGCTTGAGAATTCTTGTTTTGATCCTCAACCTGGGTAACTCTATTTTCTGGTCCTTGAGGATCATGACCTATTTTTTGCTTAAAATTTTGCTTATTGTTGTTCCATTTTGTCTTTTGTCGTCCAGCCACCTTATGATTATGCACTGGCTGATTCACAAAGGTGTCTTCTGGTTGATGTGGATTACCAACTTGAGCCTTACCTCTAAGGTTATAGTTACTTTTGACTTGAGCTACTACTGCAGCTATGAGGGCTCTAATCTCTTCATCAGAAGGTCTCCTCAAGTTGTTCAGAAAAATGTGTGAGTCCTGAGCATATGCATAGTTATCTCCATCCTCATCATCATAGGGAAACTGCTGGCAAACCTGAGTCCCATAACTTGTACTTTCATCTGCATCATAGGAAGAATATTCCCTATTTGTGGACAGCATATTTACATTATCATCCTCCACACAATGTGGCTCATTGCACTCATCACAAGCCACATCATTGTTATATAGAGACCGAGCAATCATACATTGTGACTATGAATGAGGCATTTGACATATGATGCACCAAGGGGTATCATTAACAATATTAACATCTTTCTTCAAAGGGTCAGGTGTTTCCTTAACATTTTGAGCCCTTTGGTTTGTGCTATTATGTGAAAATATGGATTTACCATTATGCCAATTAGTATTATATGGCATATCATGCAATGATGGTCTTCTTTCTTGCCTTTGATAAACCTGTCTGTCAGGACCTATCCCCTTTTCATTTTTAGCAAGTCTATAGCTTAAGTCCTTAACAATAGTAGTCAATTTATCTAATTTATCCTCAGAAGTAGATGCATTACCTTGTGTACTCTGTGACTTATTATTTGTATTCTACAGAATTTTCACATCATCTCTTCTATTTGTCTTACCAGAGGCCTTCCTATTATTTTCAATATTTGTTGCAATTCTGAATGCATCCCTGAGACTAGCAGGACCTTTATCTCTTAATCCATATGCTATTTTGGCATCAAAAGCATTTATATAGAGTACAATGCACATTGGCTCATTAGATCTCATGTGAGGTGGCAATTTGTTTAGCACTTTACTGAACCTAGCATTGAAATCAGCAACCTGTTCATTTGATCCTTTGGTAATGCCAGTGAATTCATTAATGAAGAAACTTGGATTAGTTTTGTCACTATATTGTTCTTTGAAAATTCTTTTGAAGTCATCCCATGAGGAGATACTCCGGTCAGGCAACCCTTTGTACCACTCTCTGGCTTCATCAACTAAGGATTGCATAAAAAATTTCATGAAAACATCCTCGTGCTCAACCTCAAAGTTATCCATGATATTATGAAAAGCTTTTAGATGATCTTCCCCTGACACAGTGTTGTTTCCTGAAAATTTTGGCACTTGCGGCCTCACATGTTTGTCAATAGGATTAGGGTATCCAAGAATGCCATAAAAAACTAATTGCCTGAATCTATCTAGCTGCATAGGCTGCCTATCAAACTAATTTACATTAGCATTTCTATTTACATTCTGATTTCTTACATTGTTTAATGGTACCCTAGCATTTTTTGCATTCTGTCTTTGATCATTTTGTTGATGATGGGCTTCATCTCTGTGTTGGTTTCTCAAGACATTTGCATTGTCAAGGGTGGGGACTACATCATGTTGAACAATTCTCAGAGCTTGCACCTTTTGTCTCATATCATCTCTAATTTTCACAGCCTGCAGTTATTCTAATTCTGCCTTTAGGCTCCTAATTTCTTCAACTAATTGTTCCTCTTTGGGCATAGAAGTGGATGGTCTCATTCCATTCTGGTCATCATCATCATCATCCCTTGGAGATTCAGCCTCTTCAAATCAGTCACTGGGATCCAAGAAAGGGCATTCTTGAAACACTTCTGACCTCATTCTCAAACTACCACCTTGTTTCCTTTCATACATATCTTGAATCTCAGCCTCTGTACTTGAAAAATAAGGTGCTTGTTGCTCTAAAGACCTAGGATGATCTTGGACATTATCATTATTTCTGGGAGAACCCTCTTGATTGGCCTGAATAGTCCCTTTTTTCCTATACATCATCTTTCTGGGTAACTCTTCAAACAGAGGATTATGTAGGGATCTTCTCCCTTGCATACAAATTTTGACTTTACCGATTGGGAGATTGTTCGGAGTCGCCACCTATAACTAGGAATTATTTTCTTTTAAACCAGGGTTCTTACACAAAGTTCCCCAGTAGAGTTGCCAAATCTGTTGGATTTTTCCCAAACTGGATGCTTGCTCCCAGTTATCCCTACAAGGTAGCCATCAATGATCAATAGGATCTCTGGCCAGGGGCCAACAGTACAGGAGATAGACTCTATAGATATCTCCTCTTCTTCTTCAGGCTCTGCAAAACTTAGGGGGGTATTCCCTATTCAACATCTATAAGATATGCTTGTGAACTGGGGGGATGTTGACACAAAGTAGATAAATCCTCCTATATGTAGACCAAAACTGTGGAATAAGTGCAAAGGGGCTAGCTTTGGGCCTATATTCAGTTGTGAGACAGAGGATCTTGATCCTAAAACTACTTCTAAGGTTCTAATGGTTTGGTTTTGAAGTTTTGAAGTTTGAGTTTTGGTGTTTGGATGCAAAACTAGGACCTAGGGTGTAACCTCAATACAAGACTAGACTGGTGCCTATCCAGGGCTCGGAGTCAATAGACATACACATGTGAATATATACATAAACTAAGATCAAAGACTGGATTTCAAGGGGGTTTGTTTAGTACCTGCCTTACAAATACTTCCCAAGACTGAGTATTCAATTATCTCTGCTTATAGACATCCTTACTGCAATATATTCTTCTCAACACTTAACCTAAAAAATTTAATCTACTCTTTGAGCATAAGTAAAAATTCAAGCATTCAATATAGCAAACCCATATTCTAGAATCTTAAACACCCCTTAGCTATTTAAATTCAGAAGAACACACTCAATTTGGAGACAGATAATGGAACACATGCAATACAACATTACTCATATAAAACAACATGAAACTAGTGAATTTATGCATGAAATATACAACATGAAACTCATAAAGTCACTAGATACCAAAACAGAGCTACCAGCTAAATTGTATCTTCTCACAGCACCCAGATTTGTCTAGTTTTCAACAACAACAAATGAGTAACACAGCCTGCCTATAAAGCAAGAATGTGTACTCAGCATTAATTACATGGCATAGCACCTTTCTAGATTTTACCAAATACCATGCATCGCCAGGACGGCGCCGAAAACATTTAATGCAATCGCACAGAGAAAAGGAAAAGGACAGGCGGGTTCGGGAGGAGAACCGCTGACTGAAGATTTTCATCTTGAAAAATGGCAATTGACCTATCCTCTCGACCCATGCTTCTATAAACTTTGCCATTAATGCTTATTTTCCTACTTTGGGATGCAACAACAGTTCGCGTGCCCTTGAAGTTTCTTCCCACCAAGATCGCCATCACAAATACAAAGAAATCCTTCCCTTGGAAAATTTAAATCAGGACCGTCGATCTCCATCTTTCCTGCGGAGATTTGCAGCATTGATCATGTTGAAAAAATTGCCAGCCAATGATATTCGTGCTGCGTCAGCACCCTATGCATCCATCGCTGACTCCTCAAATTATGTGATAACTAATTGTCCCACATTCACCCTGCATGACCACACCAAAAGGTTATCGTCGGTGATTTTTCTCCCGACAACGTCAACTTAGACCCCATCGGCATGACCCCCCCATCGGCGAACATTCTAGTTGCTCACCTAATAAGCAATATCACCCCAATATTTCATATCACCCTGATACGAAATATCACCTGATATGAAAAATACCACCCCGATATTTCATCGGTGCAACCTAATGCATGAGGAAGATCCTCCTCATCATATTCATACCATACATCCCACCGATGATCCTCCTGCACATATCCATGTCCTTATCAGCGATCGGTGGGACCCTTAGCAAAGCTGCCGATAATAATTGTCATGCGAAAACCACATGATGCATCCCATTGGTCCTGATGACATCACCGTCATATTGCAATATCAAGGGGATCTTCGTAAGATGACCGATATTAGAAATATGACCCCCCGCAGAATATCAGGGTGATGGACAAGTAGATATCACCCCCCACAAGAATATCAGGTCGAACTGTAACTTTGTTGTAACATCGGGGTGATCTTTGGATATGATTGATATTTGAAAATATCACCCCCCGCAAGATGCATGAAGCTATTAGACAGGCAGATATCAACCCTCATGAAAAATTGACATCCGCACCTCGGGGTGATTAAGTGAACATGAGGTGATAAAACAAAAAAGGGGTGATCTTAACTAAGATCACCTAATATTTGGAACATGACCCCCCCAGAAATATGAGGTTGATGTTGAAACCTCGCAGCAGTATTGGGGTGATCTCAACAAGATGACTGATATTAGAAACATCACCCCCTGGACGGAAAATTAGGTCATATATGAAATATGACCCCCTACAGGAAAATCAGGATGATCCTTGGATATATGATGACCCCCTGCAGGAAAATTAGGCCTAATAGAAACTTTGCCTTAACATAATTTTTTTTCTTGAAACCTTGACCACAATGTAGGCACCATCATATTTCATCAAATGATCATGCCTATTTTGCAAGACTATAATGAGTGTATCTATCCTAACCTGTGCTATTTGATTCTTTAAAGGTGAGTGGGCTTGTTTTGGGCTTTCTACCTGTGTAATTATTTTGAGAGGAATTGCATCCTTTAAAAAAACATTCTCCTTTTTCAACCTCTCCCAACTCATTTTGTAGGTATCTCTTTCCTTTATCAATAGCTAAATTTGGGCTTGATTTAGTTTTGCTACATTCACTCCAAGTTCTGCTATAACAACTAGATCAGTTTCTCTAGTTCTTAATGTCATAACATGACCGAAAGCTTTCTCAGTATCAATGATTGCAATCTTTTTATTCAGGGCATACAAAGCCCATATGATGAGAGAATTCTCATCTAGATTGTATTTTGTTCATGTATACACTTCAGTGACCCCTTCAGAACTAAGCTTGTGTTTTGTATCATTACTATGCAAAAACCTATCAAAAACAAGTGCTGACTTCAAATCAAGTCCTGGGAATATCATTACACTAGATTCTCTAAGTAGCTCTCTGCCTTTCTCAGGGGTCATACCTTCTATCTCTTTTTCAACCTCTATTTTTAAGGCATTCATCAATTGTGCATGGTTATCTGGTGTGACATCTGGGACTGATTCTCTAATGGCCTTTCCCTTGTGTCTGTACAGAAAAGATCTAAACTCAGGAGTATGAATGAATTGGTCATCTAAAACAAAAGATCTGTATGCAACCTGTCTAGCATCATCATCCCCTGTTTCTTTAATTTCAAATTATCTTTCTAGGGGCTGATATGGCTCAATTCTACACTTTGAAATTGTATCAGATAGGTCATGGGTTTCAACGGCTAGAGACCTTTCACTGTCGGAGGATAATACTTCAATTTCTTTTGTTTTTCTTCTTCTTTCCCTTATTTCTTGATTATACTTATCAATGGCTATTTCAGCCTCTGCTTCTTCCAAATTTTTTATCACATCATCATGAGGGAATGACACATGAGCATATCCTCCTAGTTTTTGCTTCTTTCGAGCATAATCAATATAGCCTTCTGGGTCAAAATTCTTTCTTTGTATCCCTTTCCCAAGATTAAAATGAGATAACTTATCAAGAATAAGATCATAACCTTCTTTAGCCAACATAGTGAATTCACCAAAACATAAGGTACTTAGCATAAAGGATTATTTATCATATACACTGAGATGCATCACATTTGAGTAATCAAGTTGTCTAACCATTTCCAAGTATGCCACCCTGTCTGGTATAGTTTTTGGCAATAAAAAAGGGGTATCTTCAAACCCATACACTCTGATCATTGTGGAATCACAGAAACTATACCAATCCCCCCAATTGTGGTTCATGATAGGTGGCCCATCAAAATCCTTGGGTCTCAGAAACTATTTAATTTCCTTAGATAAAGTATAACTGCATGGGTAGCCATAACATCTGTATAGGGATTTTACAAAGAATTCTTCAAAATAAACATAACTGGTATTTCTAAACCTACTGTCCCAAATAGAGGTCCATAATTGTGGGGGGGAGATGCTGACCACTCTTATCAATCTGTGAAATTTTTAAATGCTCTGGCCACAAATTTAATTCTTGTCCAAAATATAGAACCATATGCATGAGAACAGAATAGTGTTTGAAGCTGAGTATGGGGGAACTATTTTTTATGGCCTTTAGACTTGAGTCTATCTCCTTGAAAATAAAAGCAGCATAATCAAATGTCCTAGCTTGATGGCACTAGATATCCGTAGAGATAACCATGGGCACTATAGACATAAACTCTAGAACCTCAATCCCCAACACCTATCCTACTGAGTAATACGTGTATCTCAAGTAAGGTTCAAACAATTCTACATGAAAAGGTAGCTCATCCCCTTCTTCAAATGGCACCAGGTTCCCCTCATTTCGTGGCCTATGTAATGGTAATCTCCAACCCTTATATGTTGTATCCAATTTGAAATATTCCTTCTCTAGGGCTTCATGCACAATTGCGGTGTTGTATGTGTCATTTAAGTCAAAAACTTCACAGATTGCATTTTTGGAGATATGAAATAGGGGCTTTCCTTGTAGATCACATATGGCCTTTTGATCAGGGTCATAGTGGTATGCTAGTAGTTTCAAAAGGTCAATGTTAACAAAAACATCTGTGACTATCAATTTCTCCAAATTGAGTTGTTAGGGGTTGCAGATGGGTTCCATCCTATGTCGCCTATGATAGTGAAACATAAATAACTCATATCCTCGAATAGGAGTCCATACATTTCATACGTATTTATATTTATCTTCAAGTTTTTCCACATTTGCTCTTAATTGCGTAGTTCTTCTGGCCTTAGGTCCTAAATCGGGCAATTGGTCTACAAGGTCTTGGTTCAATTTTCTCTCTAGTGTTTTCTCTCCCTTTTTTGTGTTAATTTTCTATTTTTTACCCTTGGTTTGGCTCTTCTCAATTGGTTGCATTTTCTTTTTTTCAAAGGAACCTTCCATTTTTTATAACTATCAAAACTTGACTATTCCAGAGAGAGTTCAAGAACTTACCTGTATACACTCTGTGCAATTTCCTTGGCTCCTGATGAACTCCTTCTCCGTCTGTAACCCTTGTATTGATCTCAATTGGATTCAATCTAGTTTATACCTCTTATGTTCAATTAGTCATTAATGGCTGCCACTTGAATTGAATGCAGGGAGTTCACGATTTTCAAAATGTCAGGGCGATGCTCTTTTACTCATATCGGTGAGACCATCTCATTCTCTTTCTAACCTTCATATTGCCTTGGCACCATTTTCGTTCATATGTATCTAATTGGTCACCATGGGTACATTGGTGTCTTCCCGAAGCAGTTTTTAACCTTTTATCGTTACTTTCAGGAAGATATTTTAATTTTCATCGTGACAACATTTGGTCAAGTTGGGTGAACATTCACTTTGGCATCTGTGAGTGTTTCCTCGATGGATAGGAATTAGCTTACCGTTATCGGCATGACACTCTTCATCGCCAAGAAAATTTGCTGGTCTCCCGATGGGTCATGTCTTCCCAATGGTCTTATTTCCATCATTCAACTTTACTTGAACATATCGGAGAGAGTCTCACCAAAAATCCTTATATCGAGGTGACTTTTATGATTGGAGAACCTTAAGTATTTCACTTTGACTGCATGTGTCATGCCAATAGCCTTATCATCATGCATCAGGGAGAGATTGCTTGCCTTCCTGCTGATAAGTCATTGATTTGTGTGACTTAAAGGCTCGGTGTGAGTTTAGGTTTTTTATCTGATCATTATACTCATGTCAATGAGAATATATCAGTGATACATGCCAAATGTCTCGCTAAATTTTTTTAACATATGTAGTCTTGGTCATCCAGACATTGCTCATCTCCCGCCGATTATCATACTAAACTTCCAAAATACATTTTGTCATTCAGTGTGAGTTGCTTAATGTCTTGGTGACATGGATGAACTAGTATCAGAATTGAGATATGGTTACAAAGCTAGACATATTCATAAGATTTTGTGGGTTCTGATATAGATCTTGTCACACAAATTTTGGTCGTTGGTCTCAGAGATGAGGGACATTAGTGAGTTTTATAATAGATGAATTATGTAAAATTTTTAGTTCTAACAACACCTCTGACTCAATGCATCGGCAACCACATTCTCTTTCTCTTTGATGTAGTGAACATAAAAGTCATACTTGCAAAGGAACTCCATCTAATTTCATTGGTGGGCATTTAGATTTGGCTGCGTGAAGATGTATTGTAGACTATGATGATCTGAATGTAGCTCAAAATGACATCCCAATAGAAAGTGCCTCCAACGAACAAGAGCGTGAACCACCACTGCAAGCTCTAAGTCATGTGTGGGGTAGTTCAGCTCATGGGTCTTGAGCTTTCGTGACTCATACATGATCGCTCGACCCCCCTGCATAAGCACAACTCCTAATCCCTCTAATGAAGGATCTGTGCAAACCATGAAATCAGCTACTGGATCGAGAAGTGCTAAGATAGGAGTGCTGGTGAGACACTCCTTAAGGACCCCAAAGGCCCTCTTGCACTACTCAATCCATGTGAAACTCTTCCCTTTTTGTTGAAGGGAAGTGATGGGATGTGCTATCCTCAAGAAGCCCTCAACAAATCTGTGGTAATACCCAGCTAACCCCATGAAACTCCTGACCTTTGTCATGTTGGTGGGTGCTGCCCAATCCCTAATAGCCCTAATCTTCGATGGATCTATGGAGATACCATCGCTAGATAGGATGTGCCCCAAATACTGCACCTCTGTTCTAAAAAAAGCACACTTCACCAAGCTACCATATAGATGCTTCTCTCTCAAGAACAACAAAACCTGACGTAAGTGCTCCTCCTTGGCCCATGAATAGATCAAAATATCATCTAAGAATATAATCACGAAGTGATCCAAATAAGTGTGGGACACCCTGTTCATGAGACTCATGAACATTGCAAGGGTGTTCATCAAACCGAAGGGTGCCATAGTGAACTCATAGTCGCCATATCGAGTTTGGAAGGCAGTCTTATGGATGTCCGCCTCTGTGATGCACAACTGGTGATAACTGAACTTCAGATCAATCTTAGAGAACACCTTGGCTCCCTACATCTAATCGAAAAGATCATCTATCCTAGGTAGAGGATAACGGTTCGTCACCATCACCTTATTAAGTTGCCTATAATCCATGCACAGACGAAGAGACCCATCCTTCTTCTTTAGAAAGATGACCAGTGCACCCAAGGTGAGATGCTAGGTCAGATGTGCCCCTTCTCGAGCAACTCCTCCAACTATAACTTGAACTCCATAAGCAGATCGGTAGTCATCCTATAGGGTGCATGAGACACTGGCTTGACACCCGGCACAAGGTCAATGTGAAAGTCTACCTCTCTGCGAGGTGGCATCCCTGGTAACTTAGGTGGGAAAACATTGGTAAACTCTCTCAAAATGGGATGATCGTCTAATGATGCCTCTGGCTCATCCTCTGACCTATCACTAATAGTAATGGAAAACAGCTGACATCCCTTCCACATGCAACGCTTAAGGTGCCGAGCAAATATCATGTGAATTGTTGTGGGCTTCTGAATGCCCAATATCTCTACTACCATGCCATGGTCATCTAAGCAATCAATCACCTTCTAACGATAATCTAGCTTGGCTCTATGAGCCACAAGCCAATCCATGCCTAATACCACACTATAAGATCCTAAGGGCATAACCCTAAGGTTTGCTAATGTATTGAAGGCTCCCAATGATATCTCATAATCATGAACCAAAGCATCCACTGCCATCTTGGCCCCTGTGGCCAACTCAACCTCCCACCTATCCCCCTACCTAGAGGCCATCAGCCTACAACACTCCACTAATGATGGAGAGATAAAGGAATCAGTAGTACCAAAGTCAAATAAAATAGAAATAGGGACATCCCCAATCGTACCTATGGTCTCAATCACGGAGACCTAAAAGTTGGCCTAGTGATTATCAACCACTGCAAACATGCGGTGGGACCTACCCACATCCCCAACTGTTTGCTCATATTCTCATGTACGAGGTCGTCCCCCTACTGTGTAGCCCTATAGGCACTCTCTATCTAAATGACCTACTCCACCACATACATAACATGGTCCCCGAGCCTACACATGTCATAACTGTGTCCTACTCGACTGCTATTGTCTAGGTTGACCCGTGGAACCCTATGAACCTCTGAATGATTGCTATGATCTAGCAAGCCCTATAGAAGGTGCCTACTGTCATTGATCGCTACATGGACCCTGCTTCTACCATCCATGATTATGACCCCCACATGCCCTCTGCTATGGCTTGGACCTCTATTGATGCTATTGATGTTGTTGCTATGGAGGTATCGTAGGTAACGGTGCAAAACTGATACCACCCCTATGAGGTGGCTGGGGCCTACGAAAACCTTGATCCTGGTGATGGCTGCAATCCTAGAATGGAGGTCATGATCCATGACTCCATCCATACACCTCCTCAATAATGAGCAACTTCTTGGCAGGCTCACTCATCGTCAGTGGGTTCGACATACGAACAAGTTTGGTAATGCTAGGATTAAGCCCTCTGATAAAGTGACTAACTAGGAGCTTCTCATCCTGTAAGTACTTAGCATATCGTGATAGCTCCATGAACTTGCACTCATACTGTGTAACGGTAGAGCCCCTCTACTACAGATCATGAAACTCATCAATCCTGCATTGTCTAAAACGCTCCGAGAGGTATCGAGTCCTGTAATGCTCTAGAAAAGTGTCCCAAGTGAGCATGTCTAAAGAGATATAATGCTTGCACTCCTCAATGCGCCACCATGTCGCTGCTACATCTCGTAACAAGTGCACTGTGACTCGTGCCTTTGTGTTGCTCCCATAGGGACGCAACACGAAGCACCAATCAAGGCTAATGAGCTAGGCCTTAGCCTCAACTCTCTCTATAGTCCTGGCAAACATGGGTGGATTAAGTCTAAGTAGATCCCTGATGGGGTCCCCATGGTCTCTATGTCCTCTGAATGGTACATCCACCTCATCTTGTCATCCATAATCAAATGGCCCATGGTAGATCTACTCTATCCTCACTCCCTCCTCATGCATCGCATAATAGGGAGGACTCCTACTATGAGCTCTATGTGCTGAAGTGACCTCTGCTGTAGTCTCAGGTATCTCTACATGCGGCTTGACACGTGGCTTCATGTGTGGCTCAACACGTGGCTCAACATGTGACTCATCACGCAGCTCATCACGTGGCTCCACTCGCAGCTTAACACGAGGCTCAACACGTGGCTCTACATGTAGCTCAACATGTGGCTCTGTTGCAGCCGGTGGTAATCTCTCTAATACTACCTATAGTGCTTAAAGAATCTACGGTCCTAAATCAGGTGCCTGCAATGCCTGTGATGCCGGTGGTGCTTGTCCCTCAGCTAATGAATCACTATATATCTCAACTCCTCTGGACTCACTAGCGTGTGAGTGCCCTCGTCTCGATCTAGGAGGCATCCTACATGAACAAGGTATTTACAAATCAATCCAAAATGCAGAAAATATAATGTGCCCAAACAAGTCCAGTGTTTAAACTTGGGCTCTGATACCAAATGTCATGTCCACATTTCCCATGCGGTCATGATATGCAACACACGTGTCATGTCTACATTTATCATGTGGTCATGAAACAAAATATCAAAAACCTTTCCACGTATCCCTAGAAACCCCCTCACATGTGTCAGTGTGCTCAGTGGCAATACGCATAAGGTGTAAACATGTCAATCCAACTTTTGGGTAGTGCGAATACCTCTCGCAATCCCCTACAATTATAGCTGACTAGGGGGGTATGTGACACGGGGAGCATCGCCAATAGGGTTAGAATAAAAATTTGATGCTAACCCTAAGATTCCTAAGTGAAGTTGAGGGATTTCAACATGCATCGAAATCAAAACCCTAATACTAAAGAATAAATTAGATTAATATCAAATTCCTCTAAAACCATAATTACAATGCATAACTACTAAAATATTAAATAAATGCATAATAAAATTCCTTAATACATTAATCCTAATTTCATGGAAAAATCTGGCAGCATAACGCCTTATTAGCATTCATCGAAATTAATTTAAAAAAAAAGTAACCTAGCTAACCAATAATAAATCTATTTTCCTACACTAATTTATCTCAAAACTCCTTTCTAACATACAATAATTAAATACAATAAATTATTGTATCCTAACTCTAATGATAACTAGACATTTAAATTCCTCCTCTAATGTTAGACGCAAAACAATTAATCTAAAAGGGATTCAAGTTAATAATATTAATCCCATAAGAGTAAATAAAAAGACTAGTTTAAAAAAAACAACCCTTTAATTAAATTATCCCAAGCAATTAAATTATAACTCTCACAAAAACATTACCCCATGGTTAAAGTAAATTAAAGGAGAGAGGGAAACTCATTTTCCCGTGCACACAAAATAAAGAATAATTATATTACAATTTTCCCTTCAAGGAAACCCTAAAAGCCTCTAATAAAATAATACATTTCCTTATGAAACAAACCCTAATCTTTCTCCTCTATCTCTTTTCTTTTCTCCCATTTTGATTTCTTTCTCTCTTTTCCATTTGTTTTACTGGCAGGTCTAAGAAGGATGGGGCAGCCATCATTGATGCTACAGAAGTATACCTAGATGTTTTGTTCAACCCCCTTTTTGTTTAACTACAATTATTATGGGGTCTATGCTATTTACTCATTTTTTTCTGAACAACTTATTTTATTTATTCTTGTGCACTGGTTAAAACTAGAGACAACCTCATGGAAGATATATATATATATATATGCACAACAAGCACAAAAATCAAATGGCGCTTCCAAAGGTAGCCGAACGGTCAAAGTAGATTCATGCAGGGAGGAGTGGTCTGGGGCGTTGTTGGCGCCGTGGGTTAACAAAAATGGTAGGGGTGGGGGGGTTCATCCCCCACCCACATCTTTTTTAAACAACAAGAAAAAAAGAAGCCACTGCCCCCCTTCTGCATACAATCAGCCATTATGGCCTCCTCCTAGGGTTTCAACCATGATTCAATAGCGATAAGAAAATTTTTGATTATTTAATTTGTTTCAAGGATACTTTGAAATTATTTAAGTCTATTGCAATGTATAACATTTTAATATATATGTTAGGTATATATATATACATACACATGTATACACATGGTTAGGCATTAAAATATAATTTCTCCATACAACAGCTTTGTTTGAGCATTAACAATATAAATATATATAGAGTATATATATATGTATATATCCATATATATATATATGTATATATCCATATATATATATATGTATATATCCATATATATATATATATGCCCTCAGCTGAACACTACTTCTGTATAAATTAAAAAAAAGAAACTCTAAGATCTACTTCAAAGAAATACGTTTATATATATATATATATATATATATATATATATATATATATATATATATATATATATATATATATATATATATATATGCCCTGCATACATTAAATACTTAAAAAGGAATATTGCAATTATATCACTACTATATTTTTTTTGAAACTTAAGAAATATGAACAACTTATAATTTTTTTTTCAACTAGAATACATTTCAAACTCTAATTCTCTTTCATACACATATGTCCTTTTTTTTTCTTTCTTTCAAGCTAAAACTAATTTATAATACATTTTTCATTTAATCAATTCCCTTTAGAGAGAACTTTACATTCACAACAACACTCATCCATAAATTTCCCTAAAAGCAACATTGTCAAACCAGCAACCCATAATTTCCATTTGAACCACTTTCTTACAACAACATATTGAAATGAAAACAACAAATATTGTTAATTTAAACAATGCACCACAAGAGAGTATTATCTCTCTCTCTCTATGATGCAGAGGCATCCACACTATAACCTTACAATACAGCATGGACGTCTGCAGCCCATCCTCATCATCATCATCACCCTCATCATCATATTTCGCTTTACACTGTCAGCATCATCATATTTCAGACGATCACAATCATCCTCCTGCCGACTACTATTCACTTCCTCCGTTTTCCGCCTAACATCATAATGATGTTCAACTAGCGCAAACACCCTCCTGTTGTACTGTTCATCGGGCGCCAAGCTCCATCGGTATCATCATGATATGCGACACCACCTTCGTCAGCAGGATATCAAATATCCAGTTGCTCCAAATATCCTGATGACGACCACTTCAGCACCTTCCCTTCGATGCTCCACTAGCCGACGATACAAGCAACAGCATCATGTTATGATGTATCCGGCTCTCTCGAAACCTCCTGATGATGTTAACACAACCTTCTGCCACGGACTTCCGGCGATACCTAAGCACTTAACGACGACAGGATCAACATGCATAGGGGAATATCTCAATATCCTGATGACGATGACGTCATATCCTGATGACGATGACGTCACCCGCAGCTTCTCAATTCCTGCCGCTCCGAAATGTCCTGATGACGTATATCATGATGATGATGACGTCATATCCTGCTGTTGGCCAAACTTAGTTTTTTTCGGCCCGCGATCAACTTGATCAACCCGATCTTCAACCTGATGCCGATACGCTCCTCCTCGGCCCTCCTGATGATGATCACCCCAACGCACTTGCACTTCATGCAATCGAAAGCATCATGCTCTCCTCCACTTATCCGGATGACGATATCCGAACTGACTGCAGGATATTTGCAGAAATATCCTGATGATGCCGTTTTAACGAACTTCTTTACTTAGCGAAATTCACTTCGCCGATCCTCCAGGGACGACCCGATCCACTCTCAGGGTGATCTTCCACACTCTATCTTATCAGCTCGACCTAGCACATACTCATGCTAGGGTCTTCAACATCTGTCGACCACGATCCTGCACACCTGCATGCAAACAGAAAACACAAACTACCTCCTAACCTACTGTACACAGCCATTCCACCGATTCGACGAATCAACCGGTGGAATGGATCAGCGAATCCATATAACCACCAAAACAGCAAATCGATCACAATGGAGGGCAAACAGGAAATGAACACAAACAGGATTTTTATTGATTTCAAAAGATGCAATTACAATGCTCAATCTCTCTCTGCAATCTGACTTCTCAATGCGATACAATACTATGATCGATGATATCTCTATCTGTATGCAATATCAACCAATCCCCATGCTTAAATAGATTTTTCCTACGAGTACTACTGACCTGACTCCAAGCGGCTGGGAACTCTCCAGGCGGCTGGGAGATCCACCCGGACCCTACAGCATGACAGTTGTTCTAACAAACTTAACTAAAAATAGTAAAAGCCTGGTCAGGAAAGGGCAGAGGTAGAGTTGAATTGTGTGTTGTGTGTTGATTGAGAGGTTGACAAAATGCCTCCGAAAGGTAGTGGTACTGCAAGGGAATTGCAGGAACTGAAGGAGAAACATGCTAGAGAGATGAGGAAGATGAAGGAGCTTGCTGAAGCACTTCAAGCCAGGCTTACAGCCCTGGAAAAGAACAAAAAGAGGGAAGTGGAAGACAGTGAGTCTGAAGAAGATGAAGATACTATTGAAGAGTATGAAGAGGTAGCTGAAGATCTGGATGCTGAAGACCAGAGACTGGCAAAACTGTTAAAGGCAGTGCAGAATGACGTATATCATGATGACGTATATCATGATGATGATGACGTCATATCCTGCTGTTGGCCAAACTTAGTTTTTTTCGGCCCGCGATCAACTTGATCAACCCGATCTTCAACCTGATGCCGATACGCTCCTCCTCGGCCCTCCTGATGATGATCACCCCGACGCACTTGCACTTCATGCAATCGAAAGCATCATGCTCTCCTCCACTTATCCGGATGACGATATCTGAACTGACTGCAGGATATTTGCAGAAATATCCTGATGATGTCGTTTTAACGAACTTCTTTACTTAGCGAAATTTCACTTCACCGATCCTCCAGGGACGACCCGATCCACTCTCAGGGTGATCTTCCACACTCTATCTTATCAGCTCGACCTAGCACATACTCATGCTAGGGTCTTCAACATCTGTCGACCGCGATCCTGCACACCTGCATGCAAACAGAAAACACAAACTACCTCCTAACCTACTGTACACAGCCATTCCACCGATTCGACGAATCAACCGGTGGAATGGATCAGCGAATCCATATAACCACCAAAACAACAAATCGATCACAATGGAGGGCAAACAGGAAATGAACACAAACAGGATTTTTATTGATTTCAAAAGATGCAATTACAATGCTCAATCTCTCTCTGCCATCTGACTTCTCAATGCGATACAATACTATGATTGATGATATCTCTATCTGTATGCAATATCAACCGATCCCCATGCTTAAATAGATTTTCCTACGAGTACTACTGACCCGACTCCAAGCGGCTGGGAACTGTCCAGGCGGATGGGAGATCCACCCGGACCCTACAGCATGACAGCTGTTCTAACAAACTTAACCTAAAATAGTAAAAGCCTGGTTAGCATGATCTTCTCATGATCAGCGTGACCTTATTACATGCATTTGGTCTAACAGACCTTCTTGGAAACATAAACAAGACCTAAAACAACTAACTGCCTTATGAAGGCCAGCTGTCAGGTAGGTGCTCCTGCACCACTCTTTTGTTTACCAAAATACAATTAGACCATTCTTTCACCATGACTCTCAACTAGCCAAATAAGATACACAACACAAATGATAACTCTTTCTCCAAGCTCCAAGAACACAACATGAACCTGCAATAAAACACAAATGGAAAGCTCCAAGCCACCAAAATGCTCTCCACCCTACTATAGACCCGCAAGAGGGTCACCCTCAAGCTTGGAGGTCGATCTACACATGGGTACACACCACAAAACACAACAAAATGCAAGCACTCAAACAAGAAGAACACTCATCAAGGCTAAACAACACAAAATCCATAAAAATGGATTTGAGGGGGTAGGAGAGTGGACTCTCTCTACTCAAGAGGTTCACTCCTACAGCCAAATCTCATGATTCCAAAACAAGGCCTCAAGCCTAAAAATACCTCAATGAAATTATGATACTCCAAGGTACTCATGCCATAAAATATAATCACCAAATCTTTTCTAAATTGGCCTCAAGGCCACAATATGCCAATACAAAGAGGGTGACCTCAAGGAGGTTCACTCCTCTCCCACCCCTCACATGAATGGACACACCAAGAATGGTAGTTTCATTCAAACACCCATAAAACCCAACAACAACAACCAAATGCAAGACACAAAGCAATTTCATTCACACAAGAAAAGAAAAATGCATGAGAAAGGCTCTTATGCCTTGAGGCTTACCTTTGAAAGCCCAATAATGGAAGAGAGTTGTAGAAGAGCTTTCCACCTTCTCCTCCAAGCCTTCTTCCAAGATCTCCAAACTCTCTCACTCTCCAAAAATAGCCAAAACAAGTAAAAATGAAAGAACCCCCTTCTTCTCACAAAGAGTAAGTAATATAGGCTTCATTCCAAATTGGGAAGAGGAAGGAGAAGGTGACATATGTCACCTTCTCCTTCCTCTTCCCAATCCACTTGCCAGGGTTATGGAATGTGGAGGTGACATGTGTCACTCTCCCATCCATCCAAACCTCACCCTCTCCACATGTACTCTCACACGTGTGAGAGCAAAGGTGGAGATGTGGCATCTCTCAAAATGGGCTCCAAGAGGATAGGGGATGACACATGTCATCACCTTATTCTCTAAAGGAAACCCATTCACTCCAAGATGCTCTCACACATGTGTGAGAGCATTGGAGGAGGGTTCCACACACTTGGGGGTCTTGAAGACTCCCCAAGTCTTTAAGGTGATGGAAATTCATGCCTTGGAAAGAGGAATGGGTCATGTTTCAATGCATGACTCATCCTCCACTCCAATTCAAATTTGAATTTCGTCAGTTTACTTCAGGCTAAAGTTAAAGTGACTAGACAGAGGTAACCCTTGGGTTTGGCATGCTCAAATGGGCCCTAGACCCTAGGGGTACCACCTAGGATTAGTTTTAGCTCATAATAAACACTCTAGGAAGTAGAAAATCACATAAAATAGCCATCAAAATAAATGACACCAAGTGGTGTATATTAAATCACATATTTTTACAACACTTCAACTAAATAATATAAAAGAGGTAGGCCTAAGCCAAATAATTAAAATGCAGACATTTACGAAAGCATTATACAAATCACACATGATCTTGGTCCCTCTTGGGACTAGATCGGTCTAACAATGGAATCACACTAGGTGTGGGATCAACCTCTAATTTTCTGTGGCCTAAAAAATCACATATGCACTTGAACAAACAGATTAATCCAGCATATATATATATATATATATATATATATATATATATATATATATATATATATATATATATATATCATAGTTGAAGCAAGGAAATGCATACACTCACGATATCGGATAATCATTTCAAACATTATTAAAATCACATAGCATCATAAGTAAGATTTATAACTACATTTCTAAACAAAATCTCAAGATCAAAATCACATAACAATTCCATTTAATAGTTTCAAAACTAGTATCTATTAAAGTATCAGAATGCATGTCACATGTCTAATAATCATCAGTGAAATCAAAATTAGGATATAGTAACATCACAACATACTAAATATAGCCAATCAAAATAAGGGAATAGAGTCCAGAGAATCTGCATATCGGGATCAACAGTCCCAAATGTCTAAATGTCATCAACTATAAATATGAAATAAGCAAAATAAGAGAGTGAAATAAATAGGCCTCACAATGGACACTTGACTGGTAGCAAGGCTCTATCCAAGATTGGCTTAAAAGGTTAACTAAAACTATGTAGGTTAATGCAAATATTTACTGCTTTCTTACTTTGCTAAAGGAGGAAATGAATCAATTGCACACATCTAAATTCTTTTGTACAATTCATGTACATTGTTGAATACATTCATTCTATGATAAATAACATTCTTGCATGTGAGGAAGTTGGAAATTATGATTTATTTCATTTTGTTTCCTTAATTGTTTGAATTTGGTTGTTTTATTTGGTTGCTAGTTGTTGTGATGTTCACAACACGCCCCATTTTACCCTCTAGCCAAATGAGGACCCTGTTTGCTTTTTCTTTTTTGTGGTTTGGTTTTGCTTGGTGGTAAAGAGAAAATGTACTTGGTTCTTGAAATACTTGAAAATTCAAAATGCAGAGTACTAGAGAGAAATAGGGGTTACCAATGAAATCTGTATAAAAAATGATCTAGGGTTGCTTTTTGAACCAACTTGAAATTCCTTGTATCTTGTGAGATATTCAAGTTTTTGTGAAAATGCAATGATCAAATAAATTTGTATCTAATATACAAATTTCTTTTCATATGAAGTGCTTTGTGTTATCGTGTTGTGACATAGAGGGTCTTTTCTCTTTTGCATAGGTATCTTAGGTGCTTAAACCAAAATATGCAAACCCAGACCTGATTGTATTAAGAAGAAAATCAAATAAGCATTAGGTTCCGCGATTGTATTTGTATATTGAATTGTATGTATAGACCTGTGCATTCAATTTACAAATAGTGGAATATACATGACTGAACCCGAAAGAAATATACAATCAAGTTTATAAAAGTCAAAGTTAGAGCAATTGTTGTATTATATATTCGCATGTATGTGTGTTTGTATCTAAAGTGCAGATACAATCCCGGATTCAAAAAAGAGCTTAAAAGTAATTAAGGCTGGCAGGGCCCATAGGGGTATTATCATAATGCATGTCTTCAATATACAAAAGGTCAATAGACATAAATGGAGATACAAAGGTGGACCCGAAAGTAATTCAAGTTTGGTTTTTAATGGGTTGAGGTCTGTGCCTTTTATATGTATGTTGTTTTTGTATTCATTATGCAAGTGGGATATACAAATGTAAAGATAAAAAGTCAGAATTAATGCAAAGTCCAATCCAGTTAATAAACCCTTGAAGTCCGCAGTTGTATAAATGTTATTTTGCATTTGGTATACAAACCGATATACAAAAGATAAATTGCAAACCCAGAATCGAAATTAATGTCAATTCAGTTCACTAACGTTTGAAATCCAAATTTGTATACAAAGTTTTTGTATTCGATATACAAAATGAAATGCGAAAGATTATAAAGGCAAAACAAAAGGAAAATAAAGGAGGATTTCACATAATATTTTATGATGCAAAGAGTGAATCTAACCGCAATGAAGGAAATGTATCTGTTGTACCTTAAGTGGTGCATTTGTATCTAGAATACAAAAATAGGAAAATACATTGCTACCGGATACAAATTTGAAATAGGCATTTTTTGAACAAAAAGAAAGAATTGTATATGTGTATAAGTTGTAATTAATGCCATTGAATGCAATAAAACCTAGATTCAAAGGGAAATAAAAGTGAATTTTGATTGGGTTTTTACTTACGATTGTATACAAAGATAAAATTTGTAGAGCTTGTACAAGGAAAAGGTGAATTAAGGTAAACAAAGTAAATTTGTAAAGTGAGCTCAACGGCATTACAGGAGAATGGTAAAGGTGTATCAAATCCAATGGTATAGTAGTTAGGAAAGCAAATTTAGATGTGTACCTCAAACACCGTTGTAATTGGGCTAAATAGGAAATGAAATTAGTTGCAGTAATTACAGTTAAGGAAAATGATGCAAGTTAATTCGTATACTATAATTAGTTGTAGGAAAGGGATTTAAATGATGTTTAATTCTATAAAACCTTGAAATAGAGAAAACAACAAAAACCTAGGGTAAATCTAAAAGAATAAAAATATATGGTAAAACCCTAGGATTGGGCGCAAATGAGATGGTAAAATGCATAAGTTTTCTTAGCAGATGGTGCCAAAACAAAAGAAGGTAGATACAAAGGTGACTGGCAAGAAAGATAAGATGGAAAAAGAAAAAGGACCAAAGAAAGAGGTGGTTAGGGAGGAATTTCCGTTCCAAAGAGGGTATCCATCATTGTTGTATATCATGGGAGGAATGGTCACTGATATGGCTATTGGTGAGTGTGATTCTGATGACGTATTATAGAAAATCAGGGCACCGGATGCCACTCTGACTATGAAGAATATTTGGGATATGGGACTATATAAGGTAGTAGGTTTTCCTTTAGCAATGGTGGCCAAGGACCTAGTGATAAAATGCATAAACAAATATGATATGAATACTAGGAGAGTGATGCACAATGGTGTAGTCATTATAGACTTATCCATAGAGGGCATAGCCAAAACATTTGGCTTAGAGATTCAAGATCAGATGATGGATGTGGACCAAGACCAATATGCCCTAGACTTCAAAAATAATGAAAAGGAGTGTTAAAGTGCAATCTTTTATGGCTAGTATCCACCAAAGAACAAACCAAAAGCTACAGTGAGGGTACCTAAGAATTTATATAGAATTGATTTTAATGAAGAGGTACATATAATAATCACATTGCTAAGCAGACTTGTAGGGTTGAAGGATGTAGAGGAGCAAGCAAAGATACTAAAAGAAAGTGTTGAACTGCAATAGTACACATGGACAGAAAGTCAAAAGAATACTCATACGTCCATTACAGCATTGGTGGCTAGGTACATAGGATATTTGAAGAGAATAGGAAAAGATCCAAAGGCAAGTACTAGTGGCAGCGAGTAGTTCCCTTTCTTGTTATTCAAATATGCTTCACTCTTTTCTATTTTGTTATCAAGAGAAAGTCAACAAAGAAGAAAGAGAATATATCATGTTTTAAAAGATGCCAATGGCATCCTTTGCGCCAAAAAGAAATGTTCTTAAGAGATATTTTGAAAGAATAGTTGGGAAAAGCTTTCCACCATTGATATTATGATTTGAATGTGGACCACTAATTAAGTTTGGTAACTGTAGGGAATGTGTCTATCGTATATAAAGACCCTTACTACTTGTATTATAATTACACAAGGATTTATAGCAATTAGCATAAGAATTTAGTTAGTAATTTTACTTTTGAATTCAAAAGGAAGTGATTTTGGAGGAATACTTTGAGCATCAGTAGTGTAGAAAGGAGGTCGCCTGTGTCTACATGAAGGAATGTGTGGAATGTCCTGCTTCCTTGATGTATCTGTAATTGCATTTGTGAGTTGTTTATGTTAATTAATTCAATTGAAGTCATATATACATTGTAAAATTGAAGTGACTTTTTTCATATGAAATGAATGCAAACATTAGATTTCTATGTCTATTCCATGATACTATTTGATTAAGGCATTATTTTGTATGTATATCTTTTAAAGATTGCAATTCCATATGCATGTTTGTGATATTGCTCAAGATTTGCTTGTGTGGATTTAATTACAATTGAATTGATTCAGGATTAACATATTCATGATACCTATGGAGCAGAGCATTCTATCTTGTTTAAATGTTGTTCTTAACTCTAACCTTTTCTATCTTTTCCTCAGAAGAGTAAATAATTAGCATACACATAGTCATCATAAGTGAATTGCTATCTATTTAGATAAATAATTGTGAATTTCAAAGATCTTTAGCAGTTTTCATAGAAATTACAAATACAGAGCATGTTTATTGAAATTCATGTAAATCTTTGTAAGAGAATGGTAAATATATGCAAAGGACCACTCATTTCAATGTAATTTGTTGTTATTTACATAAATTGAACAAGTTCAGTCATCACATAACACTTAAGTCAAGTAAGGACCCTTAAACAAATAGCTTCACAACGAACTGCTGACCTATCCAACACGGTCAAGACCTGACCATACAGAAACTTGAGATTAAGAATTCTCAGTGAATTCTCCACATCTTCCAAGACATCTAAGGTTCCTTTGTGAATTTTAACTCTGCTATGCATGTGTAAAAATGTTCATCAATAAACCGTTGATCTAATAACATCTAACAACTCCTGGTTGACTCAAGAGGATTTTGTTGGCAATGTGTAGCGTTGGAGATCTAACTTCCAAAATTGCACTACAACCGTTCATCATTCGTTCATCAAATGGTGGAACAATTTGCTCTGATGGCTGATGTTTTGGTTGTCACATCAGTCACCTAAGGGGATCAAGTGGATGCAAAGTTCAAGCTTTGTAAAGGGAGCCAATGTACTTTTCGATGTGAGATGTAAAGTCCATATGAGTAAGATGTCAAGTCCATACGAGGATTTCTTGAATTGGATGCCCAAACACTCTCAAAGCATGATATGAAGTGACATTTTGGCATCTAGAGTTTTATTTGTAGGGTTAGTAAGATATATTGATGGATAGGTAATGATTTTTTGAATTCCCAATAGTCGTGGCTATAAAGGGATGGAGAAAGTTACTTCCAAAAATCAATTTCAACTTTTGGTTGTTCCTTGTTAGCTAATTTGAAGGGAATTATTTAGTTAGAATGCACTCTTTTTTGCAGAGGAAGCAATTAGAATGGTTACACAATTGGCTTGTTATCCTTACCTTGAAGGACCTAGTTCTTGTAAGATGAAGAAAAATGATCCATGGGAACTGCATGTATGACATGGGAAGATCTGGTAAGATAACAACCGACTACTTGGGAAATAAAGTGGAAGGAGAATGGTGCCTTGTCGCAACATTCTTCTTTCAATGCAGTTGGAAAGTGCCTTGGCTCCACAAGGAAATGCATCTGGCAACGTTGTATGCTAGATGGTCTTGCATCTATCTAATGGGTTGTGGTTAGTGTTCTCTCCCAATCCATTGTTGCATCTTCCTAGCAGCCTAGTGATGGATTGCAGACAGTGGTCTCTCCCAATCCATTGGTTTATCTTTCTAGAAGCTAGCTTAGTATGATGAGTCTTCTTGCTTCCTTCCAGACAGTCCATACTATAGAAGGCTTCTTCTTTCACCATGTTATCCTTTCTTCTTAAATTTGGATGAGAGCCATAGCTTTATTCCCAATTTCATTCAAATATTCTTCCCACTCCACTAGCCAGGGCTCAAATGAAGGCTTCTTCATTGTGTTGTAAGGAAAATATGAGGGAAATACACAGTGTTCAGTTTTCTGTCAACTAGAAATATTTATCCAGTGAGGGGCTAAGAGCTTCTTCTTTCGCCAGGTAACTTTTATTATAAAGGGATGTTATCTTTGTGTTGCCATCTTTCTGTAATAGCTATTTAAGTTTTTTGACTCAATAAAATGAGAGATGATTCTAATTCTAATTTGTTAATTTAATTAATTACACACATTGTTAATCTCTTTTCTGAAGGATTCAAGGAATTATTTTGATTAAAATTATTTTTCACATATATTCTGAATTATAATACTTCTAGAATCATTCAATCGATCTAACCATAAATAATAAAAGTTCTAAAATTATGTTATTATAAAAAAATAATAGATAATAAGACAAAAGAATTGAAATGTTGACAACAATTGTAGTCTATATCGATAACCCATATTATATTAAATAAAAGAGTTTTGGTTTATAGTCTACAGAGGAATTTTTACATAGTCCTAATCTAAGGTTCCCTAACACCAACCTTGGATAAAGGTGTATGGAGAAAAGGTAAAATTCAAAATAGTTTAAATTTTCAAAAACTCAAAATATAGTTGTTAGTGGCCACCATTCATTTGTCTTCTAACAATTGCCACGTGAAGAAGAAAATCTGGAGCATAGATAATAGACCTTGCCCTTCTTAAGTAATAGTCAGATAAATCATTGTCTATAATAAGGTTCATGTTAAAGTGCTCCAACAAGCATTTGAAATTACCCTCCTTGCCTCCTTAAGAATGTTTTTAGCTACAGTTGAGCGCTCTAACAAATGTAAATGAAAAATTTGAGCCTTATCTCATGGTCTGGTGTCACAATCGTAAACATTTAAAGCTAAATCAAGCTTATCCCCAGGGATAAGAGATTCTTGAATCATTGCCTTCCCTATCATCTTCACTAGACTTGGATCATCAAGCAGGTCCATTAAATTCGACAAAAATGCACAGACGATGTCACTGGAAATATTTTTTTAGGATATTGTGAAAGAATATCATGTCCAATAATATCCCAGATAGCATCGTCAACCAAGGAGTCAATCAAAAATACCTTCAACATTTTTTTCTCATAATATCTATCTAATCCCATCATTTCCCACTTGCAAGGAAAGAGAGAAACACGATGAGAAATCAAATGACTCATCTTGAATCTCAATGATAGCAATTTGCCATGAAATTATGAAAATAGAAACAACCAAAAAAGAAGGAAGATGCCTAATAAACGTATAGAAGAGAATTAGGGCTATATTTATTGTGTCACATATAAAATGTACAATAACCATGTGGAACACCACATTATACATAACAATCACACTTGGAGCCAAAATTTATTTCCATTTACAGTGGGTTAATTGTGATCTCAATTAGGATGGATTTGAAATAGTGTCACACGATAGATAGGACATACTACACTTGTAGTACCTTTATCATTAATTAGATTCATATGATTGATATGATTAAAAGTGTTGGTTTTTTAAATTCCCAACCTAATCTCAAAAGGGCAATCTAAAGAATAGCCAATTCTAATGGTTGATTTGCCTTGAGGGATTGGCCAATGAACTGGAAAAGTGGATTGAATCCTTTTCCTCTGCACTTTAGGCTCTACAAAACCTAGGAGGGTATTCCTTATAGTATTTTGTTCTAGATCTTTTGCTATTTTCTCAAATACTGCTCCCAACAAATATGTTTTCTCTAAAATGCCTAAAGAATTACTGATATAGTAGAATAATTGGCTATATTCATAGGTTTTAGCACAATTCTTTTGTAGAACATTAGAATAACTTAATATTCATAACTTATGATAGAAATGGAAATTCATCTTTGATTTTCAATATGGATGATCAGGGATTTGTATCAGACAAGGTTTTAAGAGATCTGTGCCTAAATCCTAGGCTACATAGTCAAACCAAATATAAATGAAACTTAATACAATAGGATTATTCCCAGCTCATGTAAACATGGTAATAATGCATTACACTATCACACTTTAATTTATTCAAAACTAACTCTACTTAGGACTTTTTGCAAAACATTCATAATATTCAAGATTCTCTTAAAGCATTAAATTTACTCCTTGAGTTTAAAAGATATAAGAAGAACATTCGGTCACAGGAAAGACTATGAAGATGAATAAAAATGATCCTTGATCCATATCTATTCATAAATGAAATGAAAAATACAATGTAGGAGACAATATAGCCCTGAACTCTGACAATATATTGTGAACTAGTACTGTCATACAATAATTACAAGTATACCAAAATTTATTCTTAAATAACACCTAAACTCAAGGAAAATTGACTCTTACAATGTGTACTATGATACAAAATTCTCCAAGATCCTTTGTCAAAGGCCTTGAATTCCCTTTTATAGAAACAAGGGAGCAAAACAAGCCTAGGCCTTCTGGCAAGTGTCACATGTTCATTTGACAATCTTTACATCAACAAGGTGCAAATATAACTTATCATAACCAATCAGGCATACTCCTGTCACTAGTAGAAATATGCCAAATAAATGACCAAGTGACTAAAACTTTTAGTCACGTGACCAAAATTCTACTAATTTTTTGCAATGCGGCTATAAATGACTAAATAAATGACTAATTGAGGGAGTGGGTTGTATATATATTATTATTATATTATTATATTATATTATATTATAATACAATATAATTTAATATATTATAATATAATATGATATTATATAATATTATATAATAATATAATATAATATATTATTATATAATATTTTAATATTAATATTACAATATTATATTTATATTATATAATAATATAATATAATATAATGTAATATTATATTAAAATATTTATATTATATTATTAATATTATAATATAATATTATTATATAATATTATATTATAATATACTTAATATTATATAATAATATAATATTATAATATATTTAATAATATGGGTGCCTTTAACATAATATGATGCCAAAATTATTTTCATTTCACCGCTCAATTTTCATTTAACATAATTTTGTCGCCCATCTCATTGAAACAAGGTAAACCCTAACTCAAAAAGGCTCAAAACCCTAACCTATTTTATTTCATCTCCTTTTTATTTTCTTAGTCTTATCTGTCTCGGCTTCTCTTTTTTGTTGTGAATAATTGGAGCAGAGCAGGGCGCTTAAAATTTCATTGGCTTCTCTTTTTTGTTGTGAATGATTGGAGCAGAGCGGGGCACTTAAAATTTCATCATAGTGCAGTAGGTGGGGACCATGCCAGGTGTAGCCATAGCAAGCGACGTGATTGATGAAGCCCGTTGTCAAAGATGTATAGCTTCGGTACAATTCCTAGAATCAACTCGTGACTAATTTAGCTAGATGAGCAAGGGGGAACTCCACTATAGCCTAGCTGCTCTCCGTTCGGCCCTTTCGCCCTGCCGATTGATGTAGTAGGTGGGTGAACTTAAGCTCTCAATTTGTTGATAAGCCATGGCGACTCAGATGAGAAAAATAAAATGGGTTTCCCCACTTACCAAGTGCGGGAGGCAATGAATGTGTTCTATCACCACCTAGATGGGGAAATTCACAAGCAAGCCTATGTTTGTCTTTAGGAATTCCAGTGCACATTCAAAGCTTGGCAGGTGACTTAAAATTTACTCTGATCATACCCATGTAATAGTTGCATTATTTTTCCTAATAGGATTAACCAATTTTTCAACTGAGATTAATCTTCACCATATGAGTTACTGTTATTTGAAATATGTTCTGCCATGATGGGCAGACTCTAGTTAGGGCTCTGGTTGTTAGCCAATCATGATAATATTGGATAACATTTAGGTTTTAGTATTGTTGGTGGTTAAATATGAAGATTATAGAACAACCAATCTAGAGTAATGGAAGATTTTTTTTTTAAGATGTTATAGCCAAGTTAGATGCCAATGTAGCATATGGGATCCCCTTTCTAGAAGCACTTCTTAAAATCTCTAGATATGGGCGTGGTTTCCATAAAGGGGGGTTATGGCATTTTCCTTAACTTCAAGAATTTTTATAGTGAAACTATTCTATAAGTTTGGTATCTTTCTTAGTTGCACCTTGAGTTGAGCATTTTCTTGCAGAATTTTTTGTAGCCGCAATACAATGCTCTCTGCTTCACTTGAACTGGTTGTCTCAGGTGGGTGAGCTTAAGCTCTCAATTTGTTGATAAGTGGTCTAGTCTTTTCACAATTATGGAGCGGTACGAGACTAATGCCTTGAAGCTCAATTCGTCTGCCTACATGCATATGTACTCAATGGTCAATGTAGAGAATCAGTTATTTGGTTAAGGTCCTCCTCTACTATCCTACCCATACCTAGATGGAGAGGACCTGGTTTCACCTAGATCGGATGACTTGGCATCTATATCAATGTTAAAAGCTTCCACAAACTCCTAGTAATGTTTTTATGAATGGTTGTAGTTTTCAAAATTAATATGTAATAATTTAGTGATTTCTAGGATAAAGTAGAGGTTTGTGTGCTTCTCAATATTTGTTTTTGGCAGGTCTCATACTGAATCCCTTGGCACTGTAAAACCATAAAAAAGATGACTTATATATCTGAATGCACATAGTTTTTTCTCTGTTTTCTGTAAATTTGAAAATTGTTGTTTTAGTCTTGAGGATTCTCATACAACTCAAGTTGTTTTTGGTGAGTTGAACAAGTAAGGATCCAAATATTGGAATCATAATGTAATAAGTATATTCAGATTTGCCTTTGAAATGTGAAAAAATATATATTTTTACTTTTTTAATGTAAATTATAGATTAGATCTATATTTTATAGTGATCTTATTTAATTTTTTATAGCTTGATCAAAATTTTGAGATTCATTCAAATATAAATCTGACAAGTGAGATGTTTATTTTGTAGGTGGATTGAATAGAAAATGTTTTCTAGGCTTGGATTGCAGGTGCAGAAGTAAAGGTTCTTGAGTTTCAAATCCATGAAACTTTCAAGAAAAGAAATTCATTGATACAAAGTGATTCTCTATTTTGGTCTTTTTGAATTCTCCAATAAATGATGTAAAATAGCCAGTGAGACATTGAATGTAACCAAAGGTTTTGATTTGCCAGTGAGGCTTAATGAAGTAAATTTTTGTCCACTCATAAATACTTTGTTGTGGCTCCTCTTGATTTGTGATCTATTTGTGTTTGATCAATCATATTTGTTCAAGCATTTTAGTCTTCATTTCATGGTGCTTCTCTAAACATTTAAATATCTATGATACTTGAAGTTTATATGCATAAATTTGTGAGGATTAAGTTAGATTTGATTTGTAATTTGAATCATTGATTAATAGTAGTTTTTTTAGTCATTTATTTTTTTTTATCAATGACCAATTAACAACAATCAATGACTAAATTAATGACTAAATATACTACCAAATTACCAAATACACTACCAAATTGATGACTAAATATACTACCAAATTAATGACTAAATATACTACCAAATTAATGACTAAAATTTGTTTAGTCATAAATTTGGTTGCAAGGTAAATGACTGGCAATAAACTACCAATGGTCACGTGACCAAACTAATGGTCACATGACCAATTTTTGGTAGTTTTTTTAGTCATTTTTTTTTTCTCTACTAGTGTGTAACAAATCATCTTCTTTAGCAGACGGGAATAACTCTTTGTCTTTCATGCTTTCTTGTTCTCAATGTGGAGGCCAGCAGTGATGCTAACTGAGGGTGGTTTGCTAAATGCTCTTTCATCTCAAATAGCCTTTAGACATAGATACTTGTTCATAAACAAGAATCCTCTGCTTCACCTCTCCAACCAGGCATGAAGGCATGAGAATACCTGCAAGGAACACATGAACAAGGAACCCCCAAAGGCCAGGGTCCCCCTCATTATGCCCCATCCCAGGCACAAGGATGTGACTCCTCAACTTTTGAGAGGAGGTTTCCAACAACCTCAACTCTCAAGAAACTCGAGGAGACTACATATAGCTGACTCTAGCAGTGCCAAAGTCCCAGCCAAAGAGGAAGCAACAACTTTCATTAATCTAAGTTAAACAAAGAACTAACTGTTCTTGTTAACTTATGCCTTTCTTCCCATTGCTATTTGTTTCGCCCTAGTGGATAACACTCCTATTATAGAAACTCACAATAACAGGAAGTTACTGGAGTTAACAAATAGGGAACCCAGCCCCTTAGCAGAATGAAACCAAAGGGAAACTAGGGAATGACAGGAATTTGATGCTTGCCACTTCACCCCCTGAATTTTACCAAAACCACCTATCCCTTAGAAAAATAATCTCTAGCTCCTTAATCTTGTAGGAATACAATAATAGCCAAGAGAAGAGAGATGAACTTCCTAGGGAACAAGGCGACCGAGATAGCATACTAAAAAGAGGAATACCCATTGTATTGGCATAGAAAGAAAGATGCATGAAATAACAACCTGGATAACTATATATAGCAGAATTGCAGAAGCTCCCACGCTTTGGATATTCATACTTTGCCAATTTTTTGATTTTTTGAGTTCAACTAGTACCACGACATATTTGTCTTAAATGAAAATCTTTCAATAATTAGCCCACACTGCCAAAAGGGGAAAAAGAGGCAGCATTCCATCATCACACTAATTTCCCACAACCCAGAGCACCTACAGATGTTAATTTCCATAATGAGGACACCAAATCAAGTTCCTTGGTTGCAACACTTTATCCTTTTTAAACAACATATCCCTACAAATTCTATCATGATGTTGAGTGGAAAATCCCATCAGGCCTGCATACAAATCCCTAAGGGCCGATCTTGCATCCTGCCAATCTCTATCCAAGCTTATATCCTTGTACAATGGCAGAGAGGAAAGCTCAACACATGCTTGAAATAACCATCACAACACTAGTTCATTGTTTACTACGCACCACCACTCTATTGCCTTCTTTAGAAAATGGGTCATTGATTGCAAAACAGATCATCTCAATCAATGGCATAGATATGTTCAACGAGATAAAAATCCCTATCACCTATAGAAAAGGGGTTGCGGACCAATAAGAACAAGCCACCCAGACAGCCACCTCACTCATGCCTTTGAGAAGAAAAGTTAATAACTCACATATGGTGATTTCCACGCTTCCGCAGTTATGAGACCAAGTCATGGATGAAGATCTGCGAAAAGGTAGAAACTACCTAGATTGTGCCGCATGGCACAAAATAAAATTGCCACGTATCATGGTAGTCATTGTACACCCCTTTACTAGTTTAAAAAAGACACATGGAAATCTCTTGCAGTTCCACAAGCGCTTTATGGACCCATCACTTAGGTTTCACGGAATGGCAGAATGCACAGGAACTCACCATGTAAGCACATCAGGGACCCACCCTTTATCATCTAGCAAGGCTTGACAAAAGATCCTTCCACTTGTCATCCTTATGCCATTCTGCCATTTTCCTTTTTCTTAATATTTTAATCACCGCAGAACAATGGAACCAGTCAAAAAATGCCACTTGTTGAATGAGCCCTCGGGCAAATATTTAAAAAGGGACTTGGCCACATGTTCTATAAAAACAACATTGCTCTACTAGGCCATAGGGGCCAAAATTTCCACTAAGGGGCCCCAGAATAAGACTAAAGCAAATAATTAATAAATTTTGTGTACGGGTAGTAAGCAGTGATACAAGAGGAAGGGACCAGTAAAAGAATGATGCCCTAGACACTAAGTATGACTTAAAGGACTGGTACATGTAGCAAGTGATCAACTACAAAATAGAACAAAAGTATTTCCTCACTTGTATAAATCCCTAGAGTTTAAGGTTTTAGACTTAAAGACTAGATTTCTCAGCATTTTCATCACTAAACCCTAGCAAAGAACTTTTAGATTGAAGCTTGAATCAAGGCCAACACAGGAAGCTAAAGAAAATTTCAAATTCCCATCAGCTAACTCCTTGCAATTCCTTGATTTTTGGAAGCTAACTCCTTGCAATTCCTTGATTTTTGGAAGTTAACTCCTTGCAATCCCTTGATTTTTGGATCTAACTCCTCAATTAACTCATGGCATGTTGTCTCATCCATTCTCAATTGTTGATCATAATTTGAATTCCTTTGATCTCAACCCTCCATTCTTTTCAAGGAAAAGCATATAAGGATGCCTCCTCTAAGATATTTCAAATGACTTTTAACTTATCCTTACGTTGTAATTTTGATTCTTGAATTCTCAAGTACTCAAGAAATCGATCATTGAAGCACTCTATCAAGCATTCAAGCTATCACGGTTATGTGAATCTAAGAGCATTGGGATCACGATATTATAAAGAATAGAGCTATTTTTTATTGGTTGTAGATAGTTGTATTTACATTCACAGTTTTTATCATTTGCTCTATTGTGTAGCATAGATTTGTGGGTATCTCTGTGTATTCCATTTAGTTTGATTCATTATTATTGATCTACATTTCTATTGTTCACACTTGCAAAGAAATGTTAAAGAGATGTCAAATTTCTTATGTTGAAATACACAATGTGTAATTACAAACATATGAATTTTCAAACCAAGATATGAAATGATGCAAAATTTTCAAATGAACAATGAAAATATGTTATAAATTAATGCTAGATTTGAATTGAAAAATTTTATGACTGTTGCAAAATCTAAAACAGGATTTTGACTACAAACCCTAGATTCAAATGAATTTGTCTAGGTTTTAAAAAATGCAACTTTTCCAACAAAACCCTAGCAAGTGTGAGCTTTAAATGCTAGACACATCACCATGAAATTATTATCTGTTGTAATATCAATTAGATCTGATGCAAAAATCATATATATAAATCTTTCTATGATGATTTATAACATATGCAATGAAACAATGCAAAACTGTGCCCTTTTGCAAGCCTAAAATGCTTGATTTTTTCACTTTTTCCAATACAAATATGCAAAAAGAATATCTTACAAAAGAAAGGATAAGAAGGTACAACAACCTAAAATCCTTTAATCAATCCAATAATACAACATGATTTACCACAACATGCCAATCTTGAAACCCTAGGTTGAAGATTAGCTATATTTCCTAAAAATGCGAGGATTTTTGAAAACCTAACAATGAAATTAAGCTATGTAACTATGTAAAATGATAAATGAATGGACTTTAATCAAATCTAGGGTAGAAAATATCTTAGATCTGATGCAATAAGGATGCCAAAGTGTAAGATACTATGGGCTTACCAAAATGTTAAGTGTGAAAAAGATGAATGATATCAACTAGTATGCACACTAGATCAAACCCTCTTCCACAATAACATTCAAGGACAAGACCAAGTTGAATCACTACCAAATGGAGGTGGACTTAGCTATAGATCTTGTACTCAGGAGTGCTATGGAAAGATCTAATTTAATCAAGCCTTTTATCAAACCCTAGGTCAATGAAGCAACAAACCCTAGTTCTCTGATGATCTGATTATAACAAAGAATGTATGATAAATATCCAAAAACTAATTGCACAAGAATGATCAAGAAGATGTCAAAACCTATGTCCCAAAATTAGGAATGTTGGAGGACTATTTTGAGGGTGCCCAAGTCCTAGAAGTTGGAATCTTCAGAAGTTATGAACTGGAGAAATGTTGCAGAGACTACCCTGATGCCAGATCTAAAGTCTGTTAAGGCAGAAGGACTATTTCAAAAGTGCCCAAGTCCTACAAAGAGGAATATTCCTGAAATGTTGTTGGATCTTGAAACATTGATCCTTATTTAGTCTTCTTGTACCTTCATTTCCTGGTTCTGGCACCTATTTGGGGGTTATGGTGTTCAGGGACTTGCCTCAGTCGAATATCGGGATAGCATTCAAGCTTCCCAATATCGTTGATAGATCAAGAGAGCATACCCTTGTAGGGTAAAGGCTAAACACAAATCAATATGATGAAATCAAATGATGATGAATAACAATGATATCACCTATGTGATGAAACCCTTAGGAGGATGAATGTTCTTCAACTCATAAGGAGAGATAGATGATAACTTCAAACCTGCAACAACACACACAATGACAATACAAATTTTCTCTAGAATCACAATGAATACTTTGAATGCTCTTTACTCCAATGATTCAAGTTGGCTACCTCTATCTAGGTTCATAATGAATTGAAAAGCACACTTATATGCTTTCTTGCTAACATTCGTCAAATTAAACCAAAAGAGCCAACGAGGAGAAACCTTTTTAAAGGTCTTATGCGGACATGCAATTAAATTTTCCCTGACCAATTAGGGAAGACAAGGCTCCTTTTTGGTCTGTGGTAAGATAGAATATGAGCCCCTTGTTTCCAATTTACATTGCTTTCAAGAGATTTTGTATCAGGATGAATATTTATAATGTATAATGTATTCACGGGGACCTAGGAGCTAAACAAGGAGGTAAAAAGACATGTGTCCACTTTTTACTCCATAACAATTTTTCAAATGGATATACACTATTAGCAAGCTACTTGACAGAGAATAGAGTTGACTGGAGGAGATTATACAATATGTGGAGGCCAGAAGCTGACAAAAGACACATCCCTATGTAATAGATATAGTATATATAAAGATAGGAGATAGTAAATGTAAGCAAGTAAGCATGATAGGAGAATAGTGATATATTCTTATGTAAGCAATGACATAGACATCATGTATGTAACTATGTCAAGGGATGGACAATGGGTGTATACAATTGAGTGTTGCTAATATATATATAAAATCTGTTGGTACTGGGTAATTATATTATGTGTTTTATCTTATTGTGATGTGTATGTGATGATCTGTTTGGTTATTCTCTATGTTTTTTTGTCAATCTCTAGCTACCTAACCGAGGTATAAATTGACTACAAAGACTTGATTGAGGACTGGATCTCTAGATCGGTATCTCCTCTACATTTCTTGCTAACATTTGGTTATGTTGCCAGGACCTGAACTCAGGTCTCTCAGGTGAGAGTTGAGTATCCTAACCAACTAGCAGTGATTTTTTTAGTGGCTAATATTCACCAATTGACTAATAGTTGAAATTGGGGATTCAAAAATTGGCTAATACTACAAGCTATGAGGTGACCTGAATCACCACATTTTTACAAAATTTTATTTTAGTCCTAGTTAAATTGCCAGAATATTTATTTTATTAAAATTTTTAACTTAGAAATTTGCCATCATATTCGATACTTAATTAGATCATATTCGCCTAAATTTTATAAGTTTTAGTAGAAAATGAAATGAATTCACCAATAATATTATATAATTATTAGTTACTTTAGGGTCATATCACCAATTGTTAATCACCATCATTGATTTTATTTATAATTTAACAACTACGGTTGTATTCCATGGGTTAAAATGTACCCATGGAGCTCCAATACCCATCAAGCCTGAAATCATATTTGGGCCGTTGATCTCAATTTATAATATAATGGCTAGGGTTAAATTCTAGGGGCCAAAATGTACCCATGGAGCTCCAATGCCCATGGGGCCCAAAATTGCATTTGGGCCATTGATCTCCATTAAAATCAACATCCCAAATGTAATTTTGGGCCCCAAGGGCATTGGAGCTCCACGGGTACATTTTGGTTCATGGAATCGAACCCAAACCATTAGAAAATAAATAAAATCAATGGTGGTGAAAAATAATTTAGGGCCAATTTAAAATATTCAATGTTTGATTTAAAATATCAAGGAATTATAGACATGAGCACTACACCTTAAACTAGTCAATCACTACCACCTTCAGGCCTTTACTTTTCCATAGGAATTTAATTTGTTTTTAGGAAGGATTTGCCATGGTAATGAATGCATTTTCCTATTTTTCGTTAAGATTTGTTAGGATTTTCTACAAATTTCTAGTGATTTAAAAAATTTGCCAATAAAATTAAATATTTTTTTCAAAAAAAGGAAAGATTCACCAATAGAAATTAATATTATTTTCTAAAAGGTGGAAGATTCACTAGGATTTTATATCTTTTTTCATGAGGCGTTTCTTAAAGTTATCACTACCAACTAGACTACAATAAAACCAAATGTTACTATTATCACTTGAAATTGCACCCTTTTGTTGAAGCTATGACAATTCCAACAATTTCAGAGTAACATAGGATTGGTCTCAAGGTGTGGGACCTTGCAATTGAGACCAAACCTCTAGAGAAGGTTGGTTTCTCTTTTTGAGCTTAAGGCTCAGAGAAATAAGCAAAATATAATGTTGCTCACAAGGAAAATGAAAGAAAATATTGGAGTTGAAAGCGAGGTGATGCATCGGATTTATAAATGTGTTTAACTATGTCTACATTAACATAACAATAACCTCAAAACTATAATGAACTCACACAGACTCACATAAACATCACATAAGTTTGGGTAGAAAATTGAAGCTATTAATGAGACCAATTTTCCCACAGTGCAAGCATGCAATTCTCAAATGAACATAGTATAAAAATTTACAGAGAGAGGCAAAATAATAGTTTGTATTAATCATGAAGGCTAGAAATCCATTACAAAAGAGAGATAATGTCATAGAAAGGTAGACACAAAATAACCATCTACATTCATGGGTGAACAATCAACCAAAGATAGAAAAGGCTCATAATTGAGCACAATGTATCAAATCCAGTTGGTTCTTGTAGGTGCGTTACAAGGTCTTTGGTAACAACTACCCAACCTATATAATAACCTAGAAAATAACCAACAACAACAACCTTTTTCCATATTTTCTTCATGTATATATAGCATTTTAATCCATCTGCAACATTGGGTGCTGAAAAGTAGTCAACTAACCTTGTACATGCCACATTGCATTCAATTTTTGTCTAGAAGTGTTGTCAGAAGATCAGCAGAATGGGACAACAATCATGCCCTGTCAGGCCTGCAAAATGGTAGAAGAATATCTCCTGCATATGCATGGGATGTCAGAAACATTAAAAGGGGAAGGTCTAAAGTATTTCCATGTACCAACAAAGTCCATTTTGTCCCTTCTTGTACAATCACATTAAAGGATTTAATTGTTTCAACTACCTGGTTCTCACTTTTATGTAATATTTGTCCTCTAGGTATTAAATCCCTTCTGCAACAGCAAGAAATTGTGTCCGTCAAGCTTTTACAACACTTTAAAATAGCTTAGATTTCTTTAAAATATTATGAAGCATTATATATCATTGATTTTTCTTTTCTGGTTCTCTATTTTGCCTTATCAGCAAAATCTCTCTTTCTCTAACTGAGCTTGCCTTTGTCTTTTCTTTTGCCTTATCAACAAAATCCCACTTTTGCAAATTTTTTCTATCTTCTCTTTTTAGTTGGCGATTTCTTCATTTTATGAACTTCCTGACCCTTGCTTTCCTTCTTTTCCTTGTTGGTAAAGTTTCCCTTCTGCGAACCACCCCTTAGCTGATTTTCTCCTCTTTTTCTCTTGACTCATTTGTCAGCAATTTTCCACTTTTGTGACTTGGCCACTTGGTCAGCAAATCACCTTATCATTGAATTTGATAAATCACAAACTTGTTGGCATGTTTGTCTTTTGCCGATTCACCGATGGTGGCCCCTTTCTTTAGTCTTTTTCTCCTTAGTTGACTAAATTCGCATTTCACAAACTATTTCCCATGTGGCTTCATCTTTACTTTGTTACTTTTTGCCTTATCGGTGAACTTGCTCTTTTGCAAACCAACTTTTCTACCAATGGTTTGCCTTTTCTCTTTCTTTTCTTTGGTCAACAAATTCTCTTCACCATGAACCATCCATGCCTTCACCTTTTGCTTTACTCTTCCTCTTTTCCTTTGTCAGCAAAGTTGCTAATCAGTGAACTTGTCGATCAGCGAACTTAAGGTTTGCCAAACCTTAAGTTTGCCGATAAAGGAAAACACTTTGATTGCCCTTTGCCATTATCTCTGTCTTAAGCGCTTATGCCTGCCTTGCCTTGCTTAGTCAGCAAATTTACCAATTGACGAACTTAAGTTTTGTAGAACCAATCTTTTATCGATAAGGAAGAACTTCTCCTTAGTTAAACCCTTTACTCATCCACTTTACCTTATTTATTTCCTACCTACACACTCTTGAGTCAGCAAATCGGTGAACCAAAGGTTCACCAAACCAAATTTTTGCCGGCTAAGGCAAAATAAGAGACATTGGGATTTTTTTAAGGAGACTTCTATTGATGATGTTGTTATACATGCACAACAAAAGATAAATTCACAAAGAACTTAATCTATCTTGAAGAATATGGAGAAGTATTAAAATATTTCTTAATTCCAAGTCTATGGTAACTAGGTCATGGTCGTGTTGGACTCATTCAATGTTCGATGTGAAGTTGTTTGTTCAGGGGGCCTTACATGATTTTAAGGGATGTGTATTGACTTCTTTTTACTTACACTTTGCAAATAACAACAAATTACACTACAATTAGTGATCCTTTGTATGTATTTACCATTTTACTACAAATCTTTGCATGAATTTCAATGAAAACATACTTTGTACCTCAAATTAATATGAAAACTATTAAAGATCTTTTTGATTCACAATTCTTTATTCGAATCTATAACAATCTCCTTTAGATAACTGTGTGTATGCTAAAAATTTGAACTATTGATAAAAAAAGGAAAAAGATAAGGTTTAGAACTTGATTCTGTAAGAACTATTTCTTTGCTACTCGTGTGCATAAATCTGATTAGTTGTAATACTTCAAAGGAGTAAAATTTATGTATGTTTCTTCAGAGAAATATCACAAATTAACATACACAACTACAATCATCAAAGGAAATATATCAAAGAACACCTGAGTCTAATTACACTCTGAAATAGATGCAACAATCAAATGTTTGTATTCATTAACATATGAAAGCCATTTCAAATTTACAATGTATTTCGACCTCAAAGTCTTTGAAAGTATCCACAAACTAAAACAAACTTACATACATTTTCCAGATACAGCGAGAAATAGGACATTCCACATTATCTCCACTATAGACATAGGCAACTACTACTTCAATTCCCTAAGGTCAAAGTATTTTCACAAATCACTTCTCTTGCAAATTCACCAATGTTTCTCTACATAAGCCATGTGTACAAAATATACATATTAAAGCCCCTTATAGGGACATAAAATCTCCTTCCTGGGCACAAAACCAACAATTTCAAATTCAAATTCCCCCTGCCAGTTGTCACTTCAAAAATATCTAAAAGAATACTCTCTCAAGCACAAAGATGCCTTTAGAATCTTTTAAAATATTTGACTTTACTTGACCAAGTACCACTACAAAATCATAACAAAAGAATAATATGCAGCCTATTCACTATCAATGTCTTCTTCAATCTGCATATCTTTGTTATTGTTGCTTATGTACTGTGTAAACTTTATAGTTAGAGTGGATATGGAAGTATGATCAGTCCTCTAAGAAGTATCCTAGGTGTATTGCTCCATCTCAATGCTTGTCTTCAATGCCTGGGCCTTGCTCTCCCTATCTTCTCTTCTCTTGTGATATTTCCTGATCTTAGCACTTAATTTCATCATGTTCTCCATCTCTTCTTCATCCAAATGGTTCACAAGATAATCAATGCAGGGCTAAAAGTTATCTCTGAATTCTTTTACAAATGTATCTGCATCAAATACCTGACTCTAATGGCATGGATGCTTAACTAGATCCTCCACCATCTTCACGTGTTTCTTTAATAAATCCTAAATATTATTTTCCATCTCTTGTATATTGACCAAACACGGCCTCAGTATCCTTTCCTCATACTTGAGCTCCATCTTCATTTTTGGTACCTAGAATACATTTTGCATTGTTATGATACCTTCATTTACCAGGGCCTGAGTATGTCCTTCCAAAGCCTTGATCTTATTTAGTTCATCCTTGTTTTGGCACTTTTGCACAATGTGTGCACAATTATTTCTCTTTGTCAAAGTGAAATTCAATTTTTATTACATCCTGCCCTATATGAATGAAAGATCTAACAAAACTCTCCAGCATATTAGCTTCATGCTTCTTATTTTCTATTCCTTCGATTTGTTCTTTGGAAAGAATAGTTATCTCTAGAGCTAACTCTGTCATATTTTGCATGGGATCAAATATCCCCTAAATAAATTACTCAGATTGGGCAATTTGCCCTTTCAAACTCCTTATTTTCTACTTGTCTTTCCTCAATCTGCTGGTAGTGAACTCGGTAATTTCTTGTAGCTCTTCAATGTGTTGTTCTCTGTTCACATGACCTAAATCCACATAGATTACCTTATATTCATTTGCACTTATCTCTCCTTTTCTCCTTGTCTTCCTGGGGAATTGTTATTTGTACCATCCTTCCACCAGAGGAATCTCTCTTTATAGTCGGCATTGTTTTGTCCTTTGTTCTGCCTCTTCTCTTAGCTTCACCCGCTAACAAGGTTTTGATGTCAATTGGCGCCATTTCAGCTGTTCTATCCTATTTTACCTTAGAATCCAACCACACTGGCACTTCTTTATTTGTATCTATAGCTTCTTCATTCAATACTTCCTCATCAACTCCTTCTATGAGCAATTCTTCTTGCTCATGCTCTTGTTGTTGTGGTGGTGGTTGTTGTTGTTGCTGAACTTGTTGCTGCTGTGGAGGAACCTGCTATGATGGAGACTGAACATTTTCTATATTCTACCATTCCTCCTCATCTGGCACCTCAGGATTAAGACCTTCTTGTCGTGGATCTTGTTCACGATCATCCCCTTGTTCCTCCCTATCTACATTTTCTTCTCCCTCAACCCGATTCTTCAATATTTCTTGGGTTGCTTCCTTGACTTCATCCATGATATCTTTTGGTATAATATTCTCAAAAAGATCAATGATCTTGATACTCTTTATTGATTGCTTGGAGAGTAGAGGAGATTTAGATGCTTGTTTTTCTTCTTCTTCTTCATCACTCATTTCAAGGCTATCATATGTGCCTTCTTTCTCACCTTCTTCTTCACCTTGCTCTACCTCTTCAATTTGATCTACATCTATGATATCTACATTCCCCTTAGTAGATGCTTGGGTAGTAGATGTCCTAGTTGTCATCATTTCTTTAGCCATTTCTTGTTTCACCCTGATAAACCCATGCAACTTCTCTTGTTGAGTTTGTTGTGCAGCCATGGGTCACTAGTACAAAAAGGACAATATATTACTAAATAAACTACTAAAAACTGCTTATAAATGACCAAACATGGTCACATGACCATTAGTAGTTTATTGCCAGTCATTTATAACACAACCAAATTGATGACTAAACCATTTTTAGTCATTTATTGGTTGTTTTGATTGATCGATTTGGTAGTATATTTAGTCATTGATTTAGTTGTTGATTTCTGTAATCTAGTCACTTAATTAGTCCTTTTTTATTCACTGCTATATTTAGTCATTAATTTATTCATTGATTGTTATTAACTGGTCACTTATTGAGTCATTTTTATTCACTAATTTAACATTGGTCATATATTTAGTCATATTTATTCACTTGGTCACTGATTTATGTCAATTGGTAGTATATTTAGTCAATTTAATTATTAATTATCGTCAATTAGTAGTATATTTAGTCATTTTGAAGTTTGCATTTAATCATTAGTATATTTAGTAGTATATGTTGAAGCTTGCACAATGAAACAACTTTGATAAGGTAAAAAAACTTGTTTTATTGATAAAAAATTCTTACAAATAGCATATAGATTTGAAAATAAGTTACAATGCTTTCTCCTTGCTAAAAAAACCTTCATGGTTACAATACATAGCTTAAAGAATGAGCAAGAAACTGATTTTCTGAGTATACTTTGATGGTTATTTCACTTGACACTATCATGGTAGCTTCACCCTTTTCCTTTGATCCTTTGTCTTTTCAAGAATCACTGTGGACTATCATCAGAGATCCTACTCTCTACCTTGCTGGACTACTCAACAAGTCTAGTCTATACTCTCACCTTGAAACACTTATCTTTTTATGCCACTCAAGATCTCAAAAACACTTATCCTTTTATGCTCCTTCAGTCACTGTGATAGTCTAGGATCAAGGTGTTGCAATTCAAAAAGATGGTGTTGTCTTATCCGCTAAGATTGTGCATACTAAGATTCTATAGCTATCTTACCTGTTGTCCATGCTCTCTTTTACTCATTGTGAACTGTGCTTACTCTATCATGCACTGTAGGTTCTATTTTTTCTGAGTCTAGCTCCTTGAGAAGAACTTTGTGCTTGGCAAATACAATTAAATGTAACACTCTATTTACATCATCATCTTCTGAATTCAGTTGAGATTTGATGTCATCAAAACTACGTTTTCAGCTTCATTGAACAACATTAATAAAGCAGCCTGGAGTTGATTGCATAACAGATTCAAAGTCAATTAATATTGCACACAAAGCAAAATCATATTTTTTAGAAGTGTATCTCAATTTGAAATAAATGTTTGGGAATCCAACTTTGTTTACTTCTAATAGAAACTCTAAGTAGGCTTGCAAATAATAAATTTGTTACAAATGGCAATTGATATTCAAAAACTAGTCACCTAGTAAGTCGATAATACCATCTCTATTGTGTTGCCATCAAAACTAACTTTCATGGTGCAGGTCCCAAGAGAATATATCCATGTAAGTTTACGCTGCTTATTTTCCTTAGAATAGAATTGTTTATATATATCTATACATTTAGCCTGCATCAAAAAGGTAAGAATAAACAACTAAGACTAGATGTATTTTTTGATTAAAGAAATTACAAACAAGTAACAAATAAGTTTTACTAGCTCAATAGGAAGATTGATAGAAGGGGACTTGTAGGCTGGCCAATATCCAATAGTAAGGACTTTAACACTCAAATTTATTTCAACATGAATGTCTTCTCTAACAAGATGAGAGAACTATGGAAACATAGACAAAGCACATGAACTGTTTGACAAAATGCCTCAAAGAAATGTGGTCTCATGGATTGCAATGATTGCAGGATATGCACAAATTGAACTTTTTGAGAAGACTTTAGAAACTTTCAAACAAATACAATTGGCAGGTGTAAAGCTAGACCCACAACCTTTGCCAGTAGCCTCCTTGCTTGTGCCAAAATGGGAGCTTTGGAACAGGGTATGGACATCCATCAAAGCATGAAGGATAGAGGAATCTTGTCAAATGTTGTAGTTGCAACTGCCTTGGTAGACATGAATGCAAAATGTGGAAACATAGACAAAGCATGTGAATTGTTTGATAAAATGCCTCAAAGAAATGTGGTCTCATGGACTACAATGATTGCAGGATATGCACAAATTGAATGTTTTGAGTAGACTTTAGAAACTTTCAAGCAAATGCAATTGGCAAGTGTAAAGGTAGACTCCACAACCTTTTCCAGCATCCTCCTTGCCTGTGCCAAAATGGGAGCTTTGGAACAGGGTATGGACATCCATCAAAGCATGAAGGATAGAGGAATTTTGTTAGATGTTGTAGTTGCAACTACCCTGGTAGACATGTATGCAAAATGTGGAAAAATAGACAAAGCACATGAACTATTTGACAAAATGCCTCAAAGAAATGTGGTCTCATAGACTACAATGATTGCAAGATATGCACAAATTGAACTTTTTGAGAAGACTTTAGAAACTTTCAAGCAAATGCAATTGGCAGGTGTAAAGCTAAACTCCACAACCTTTGCCAGAATCCACCCTACCTATGCCAAAATGGGAGCTTTGAAACAAGTTAAGGACATCCATCAAAGCATGAAGGATATAGGAATTTACCTTGAATGTAGCAATATATAGCTTAGGGGTGGAAGCATCAACTTAAGGCAAGACAACCCACTTGGAATCTAAAAAAGATAGTAATACCACAAATCAGATTTTTGATTCTCAGTGACAGTATGTCCTTTCAATATATACTTGTGAATAGTAATCAAAAAAGAAAGAAAAACCATATTAACTGGATAGATAGAAAATCGAGAATTTCACCACAGCCTGTCGATCAGCCATTAAGAATACAACTAAAGCCATCTTAGCACTAACATGATCAAGATCAAATTCATTGAAAGGTGTACCCTTAATAAACTCTACAAAAACTTTATAATGTGCTATAAGGGTCTTCATCTCCAATCACATAAGAAGTACCAGTACATAAAGTAAACAAACAAATTTTTGAGACACACCAAAAAGGAAGGACACAATAATATGTGGATTTGTACTGTAACAAATCCAGATATAAAACATTTGGAATAGAAGAATACAAAGACTATAGAATCATTCAAAGTAATCTGGAATACTGTATCCAAATTTGGAAGCTTACGAGGGTTTATATGGAGCCATAATCACAACTTAAAGAGGAAATGCTGGTATGTCTGCAAAGAAAAATTAATAATGCAAAGAATAAACCAATATTTGGGAGCATACCTTATCTCTGAATATTCAAGAAGATGCATTTACAAGACAGATGTAACAATTCCAGGCTGTGAACAAAAATCTTTAATAGTCGTTTATGCTTTAACTTGCCAACCTTTATCATGAGAAGGATAATAGAACTCTGAAAGAAAGTCCTGTATATTTGATATGATAAATTTCCACTAATTATAATAAAACTTGAAATTGCCCTGGTAGACATGTATGCAAAATGTGGAACCATGGACAAGGCACATGAGCTATTTGATAGAATGCCTCAAAAAAAAATTTGGTCTTATGCATTACAATGATTGTAGGATACTCATGGATAAGCTCTTCCCGCATCACCATGGGAGCTATCAAGAGTCATTGTGGGAGTGTGGGAAGCTTCCCACACTCCCGCACCAACTCTTGATAGATCCCGTGGTGATGTGGGAAGAGCCTGGACTACATCTCCCGCGGTCTACCCCTCTACCATCCTCTTTTGCCCTCTCCTCAGGCTCTCCATACCTCTAGGCAAAATGATCAAAATTCTGGATTAGGGCCAACATTTAGGATAATTGTTCAATGAAAAAATCCCCAATGGGTTTGGGTGTTTTCCTTCATTTCATCCCATGTTTTAGATGTGATATATTGGGTAGCCTAACTAAAATTTAATTTTTGATTGCTGCTATTGTCTGTATACTAATATATTGGGAATTGCCTAACTAAACTTAATTTTTTGATTTCTGATAATAAATGTATACTCTTTGCAACCCATCCATATGTTGCTCAGAAAACTTTACGAGCATGGAGATTCATCCTTAGATAGAACTAGAGCTCCCTTGTAAGAATTATTCTTAGAATGCCAATGCAAAGAGAGCTAGCCCTGGAGAGTAATCATCCATTATTTTCCTAGTGCAAAAATCATGACTTGTCAAATGAATTTGATTTGAGGTGTGGCAATATTGATATTTCTTAAGAAATCAGCATTACCAGGTAAGGATGCGATTTATAATTGTAAAGAACGTGATCACCTATTTGATACTCTAATAGCTAGTGTAAAATTTTCCTACTGTTTCATTTTGAGGTGTTACAATAGGTTGCACCAATTCTGCTTTGTGTCATGCAAGTTATTGACAACTTTTTCATCAACAGAATCATCTACTTATTGAAATTTAGTGCTGATATAATTCAAATCTTTGCACGTGTTCTGTTCTATTAAAATGTATAACCTATGAAATTACACTGTCAATGAGGTATAAGGTTGAACTTGTTTTGTTATAAAATGATATTATATATTCAAAATATATTTCAGGGCCATGGCCTGGTTATGTAGCAAATTTAAATATGACTAAAGCATAGTAGATGCATAGTCCTAGATGCAAATCCTGTCTATTGTTATATGTGGTGATCTGTTTCAATCCCAACAAGGCATCTTTTCTACATTTGCTTCCTTCTTTATTGTTTAACTCTGTCAGCATTCTTGTTCATATCATGTGTGGTATCTGACAGAAAATTGGTACCTTTTGGAATTTATTATTTCATTTATATAAAAGCTTAATCTTATCTCATTTATATAAAAGCTTAATCTTATCCAAAATCCATATTATTTCTAACCTTTGAGTGGCCACTATATTAAATATTTAGACAACATTCTTACATTTGTCCACTTTCTTTTTTATTCTTGAAGAAAACATAATCTGTCTTGTCTTATGAGATACAAATGAATTATTGTTTGTTCCACTTGGAAAATTAATGTAGTTCAGCATTTGGGAGGCTCACATATTTGAAATATAATTGTGATAATGACAATATGCTCAGATACTAGTTATGCATGAATCAAAATAATTGGGCATTATAAAACATTTTTAAATTTACTTACACAAGTCAAAATACATAACCCTGTAAAATGGCCTTTGTACAAGCATCTACCATGATCCTTATCCTTTATGGTTTAGGACTTATTTGAGGATTTTTTTAGTTGGGCTTTAGTGCAGGATCTATTGCACTTTACATATTACAATATTCAACGCAGATATATAAAATATTACAAGTAGAGGTTAATAATTTAGAAACTGCAAGATAGCTACAAACTGATTTACAAAATTATAAGTAATAAATTAAATATATATAGGAAATAAATTCTTACGTTTACATATCAATTGTTAACTGAATAGCTGAAAAATTGCCCTTAGGAGAAATTGTTCCCATGATAGCCCGAGAATCACCAACATGTGCAATCATAAGGTCCTGACCCTGGTACAAGTCAACTTCAAAGATAATCCACTAAGAGAGAAGCATAGAATCTAGATGATACATGCCAATCATCAATAGAACTAGTTCATTCACAGATTTGCAATGTATCCAATGTTTAACAACTCTGTAAGCCACTAAATATATATAAGACATTTCTCTACCAATATCTAGTTATAAAACTACTGCAATTAGAGGATTTCTTTTCAATGAATGAATAGTTATGGCCGTCCACTTGGTGCCATAGTCAATGGTTGCGGCCATCCCCTGGGTAGTATAGTTATTGAGGAGTCACCAGCATGATTAAACCTGTGACCAAATGATGTGTAAGCCAACTACCTACTATTGAGCAACATCCATTAGACACAATTACAGATATTTTAATTACATCTATTTCACTATTGCTATTGCACTATAGCAGTTGGTCCCACTCCCAACATTGCACAAAGATCTCCAACATCTCCAACCAAAATTCTGACCCCAGCACAAATTAACTTCAAGGATATGATAATTCTAAGGGGTAAAGATGCTAAAGCAAATCCTATTCTTGAAGGAAAGATAAAAATAATACTCTCATTTGTAACTCTAAAATACTATGGAACAACTTAGCAAGAAAAAGCTATATGAAATTAATCGAGCTCTTAAGTTCTTGTTACACAAATTAAGTCAACACATTGTAATTTATCCTGAGTGATATTAAAAAAAAAAGAAAATCTTCATTTTGTAATTCTTCCTTTAGTATCTCCTTGAAGCCATACTTATTACTAACCTATCTTGTAGTACACTAAACCTTCACAAATGGTAAGGGTTAGTTCATGTAAGACCTCACAATCTATAAATGAGGAGTTCTGAAAAAAAATCATGTATCTATGTTTGTTATTCCATAGGTGCCCTTAAACATTTCCATAAGACAGAATCTAACTGTGAACAAACAACAAGTCCCTAGTTAGGAGTTGTCAAATTGAAGTCAACCTTATTTAGCCATGACATTGCTACATTTAGATGTTTTTCAAGAAGAAGCATCTGCAATAAGTACATGCATCCAATATAATTTGCTTAATCCTATTATCAAATACAAGGTGAAAATCTTATCATAGTCATTGATAAAATGTGGAAGGGACAATGCTTATCCAAGATTGGAGCCACAAAGGAAAGAGATAAAATAAAATCTAGAAACATGAAGATATTGAGCAATATATACATTCAAATTTAAAACTTTTGGCAAGGTAATCCCTAGATAAATAACACAACTTATTTCACTATTGTAACTACCACTAAAATCTTAATGAGATTCATTCACTTTGGAGGGGCTACTACAATTTAACATGAATTAAGAAAACTTGGAAAGCATTAATTATGTTACCTATTTGACAATGGTCACAACAGTAGTCCCACTATAGAAGGATCCCAAAGTAGGATGTAACTTGAGTTCCTTATCCATCACCTTGAAAGCTCTCAGGTAAGATTCCTTCCACAATGCAAATATTTTGGGTTCCTCCTCTTTCTGATCTTGATTCACAACATCATTAGATTTGTACGAGTTAGTAATATCTGCATCATTACCATATGTGTTAAGGAATTCAACTGAAAGCATCACATGCCATTAGTTTACCGGTATAGAAGGTAGAGAGTCTTTGACCCTTCTTCCAACCATGTGTCCATTCGTACCATGCCCATCAAAAACTCCATGGAAGACTACATCCTCCCGGGACTCAAAATTCTGGCACATCCAAAAAGAATCAAAGCTCATTCAATAATTACTCATGTTCTGCTTTAGAACAATTCATAGTAGAACAAGTACATTTTCATTTCTTATGATTTGAAGAGCGGGTGACACGGGGATTTTTGTCAGATATTATAGTTGGAAATGCTCTAGTAGACATGTATGCAAAATGTGGAAGCATTGACAAGGCATGTGAACTATTTGGCAGAATGCCTCAAAGATATGTCATCTCATGGAATGCAATGATTGGGGATATGCACAAAATGGATTTTTTGAAAAGGCTTTAAAAACTTTCAAGAAAATGCAATTAGCAGGTGTAAATATAAATTCGACAACCTTTTCCAACATCCTCCCTGCCTGTACCAAAATGGGAGCTTTGGAATAGGGTATGGACATCCATCATAACATAATGGAAGAGGGGTTTTTGTCAGATACTATAGTTTAGGCCCTGGCTCAAACAATCCCTAAGAAAATGAAAGAAAAGGGGACTCAAGAGCTTCTATTTTGAAACCAGGTCTTTTCCTAGAGAAAATAAAAGATATAAAAGAAAACATTTTTATAAAAAATGTGAAGGGAGAAACTCACAATAGAAGAGGCCTTCACCACGGTGTCCTTATGCTATGAGAGACTTTCATGCTTGTCTATTGTAGAAATGAGCACATCAATAAAGTCATCATTAGCCCTCTGCATCTGAGGATGATCATCCACCAACGTCTAAATAAAATTATTTCTTCTCTTCTACAAATTGATCATAGTCTTTGTGAGGCCTTGCAAATCGAACCACTAGAGAAATGACAGATAATATCCCATAACCCTAAACCTCCTTAGCACATAGGTTGATCATAGTCTTTGTGAGGCCTTACAAATTGAACCACTGGAGAAGTGGAAGATGATCTCCCATAACCCTAAACCTCCTCAGTACACAGGTGTAATGAATAGAAAATTGAAACCATCACTTTGGTGCCTTAGCTTTTTTATTTTCCTTTTGATTTTCCCTTCAAAAAAATGTGCTTTCTTTTAGCGCTTACAATTTTAAGCAATATGATTTTTTTTCAAAAGTGTTATTTGAAGACATATTTAGTCATATGACTAATTATTTATAAATATGACTAAATATTTAGTTGTTTTTTTTACCCAACGATCAAATTAATCATTTATTTAGTCATTTATAGCTGTGTTACAAAAAATTAGTAGAATGAATAAAAGTTTTAGTCACGTAGTCATTTATTTGCCCCAATTCTACTAGTGGGTGTTTCCAAATGTGTTTGTTTGGATGCATGTACAGGCACTGCAGGTGTGGATGGTGATTGTGATATTACCTCTACTTGTATTAGAGCTTGTGCTATTGACGCAGCTATAGTAGATGAAGATATCCCCTATGTGGCAGACATAAATGTCCCTATAGGAATAGCCACAGTTATTCCTAATGCATATGGATAAATCATTGTAGCTCCTTCTATGTTGGCCTTTGCTATTCTGGCCTCCATCACCTACCTTTTTCTTCTTAGAAAATCATCAAAAACTTTTTCATTATCTCTACTCCTCTTCTTACCCTCTTTGTAGGTAATTGTCACTCCTTTTGCCTTCAACTCTTCTATTTTTTCTTTTATCCACATGTTAGAGCATGCAAAAACTGACTTTGATACATTATCAATTGAAAGCTCTTCAGATTGACTCCAATCTGGCTCAATTAGAATTTCTTTGGTACTATCATACCCTGTATACAATGTATTTTCATCGTCATCTATGATCTCTTGGGGCACTTCAATTCTCCCTAATGTCCTCATCTGATCAAGAGTTAATCATTGATGAGATCTCCTTTTTACTTTTGCCTCATTGTCACAGTCTACCAAAAAATCCTCAATGTGAGGTAAATGTCTGTACTTCTTATCTATAAAATTTTGAATCCTTTTGAAAGGATCAAAAGGTCTAATCAAATCAAATGTTGGAAAACCATAGTATAACAACTCAGCCTCTGATGTTTTTGCCACATCCTCATTGAAACACTAATATCTCCCAATAACAAAGGGGAATCTGATGTTTCCCCTGTTGCACTGAGCCTTATACATTGCATATACATACAATATTTTTCTAGTAAATTCCAATAACACCACCTTGTCAGATTGTTACCTTAGTAATCTTAAAGGTTTTCCCTTGAATCCTTCAGTTCTAATGTATGTAAATGTGGAGAATTGAATGTACCAAGCACTATGCAATGTGATTGCATTCTTGGCTATTTCAAAAATCTTTGATCTTTCTCCCCTGTCAAAATCATTGTCAAGTACATAGAAAATACATCATTGACCCTTATCCAATTTTTTCCTACATTTTGTGCTTGTATATCAACATAATGATCATATACCAAGGTCTGCCCTGGCCCACTCCCTAAGGTTCCAACTCTTTGTATTCCATTCAACTACATCTTAGCAGCATAGGAGTATATGATGTATGAAGACATGAAGAATTTCTCGTGCTTGTTAAATCTCATGGCTTGTGCATAAATGGCATTACTGATCACCAAGGCCCAGTGTACATACTATGTCTCCTCTTTGATGTATTGTATAACTAAAAACATCCAAGGTTCAAATGAACCTGCATCCTCCAATCCCATTGTACCCTGCTCAGCAATGTAATCATGATATAAACTTCTTCTTTGAAGTCTAATCTATACAGAGTCTTAGGCACTCTAGCAATTGCCTTAGACTTGTTTCTTATCAGAAGTGTACCACCCATAGAATATGGCACTTTTACATGTGGCGTCATTCTTTTTAAAATCTTTAGCAAATTTCTCTACATCCACTATCTTCATCTTTCCAGTGTTCTGCAATCCAAAAAGTTTGCACTAACCCTTCCACAGACAAATCTGCAAATACCACTCCATTATGCTGTACCTTCCTAGATTGAAAATCATATCTCCTTAAATACTCAAGAACAAGGTCCCTAGCCTCCATTGCTTGTGGAAAACTACAGTATTATACAACCTAGTGTCCAAAATATTTTTCATTACAAAGGATGCACGAGGCTCCTAGATTTTGTTTAATAACTCATCACAATCGAAATCCCCAACTTCTGTATCTAATAAACTGTATGGACAGTATATGTTCAAATGGTAACCTCTGTCATCAAATTCTTCTTTAGCTCTAATTTCTTTCTTTTTAGATTTTCCAGCCGTTTTCTCCACCTTCTTCCCTTTTGGCGGCATCCTAAAAAGATATTCATTTCTTTTACAACCATGTTTTACGTTTCCTAGGGTTTTTACCATGCATAATTACCATTTCACTTTTACCCTACACTCCTTTTCATTTGAATCATGTGCATATATTTCCTCACTGTGCCTAATTTACGATTTTATCCAATTGAATTGCAATAATTAACTAAATTAACTCATTCTATTGTTCAATTGTAATCATCATATAAAATTCCATAATCACATTCCGTAAAATACCAGTGAGGCTTTAGAAACATACCTGTATTTCGTAACTGTTGACTTTAAGAATGTTGACAAGAAATTTACTGCTCAACTTCCACACAACTACCATTCCTGAATTTCAAATCCTCCTTTGAATCGCCTTTACCTCAGCTCTGTAAAATGCTTTGCAATTTTGACTCTTGAATGCAATTGTGAGAATTAACATAATCAAATTTCCTTTTACTTCTTTCGAATTCTAGGTTTTCAGTGGTAGCTGTGCATTAAATGTTGTAGTTAAGGCATACAATTCAATCTATGTTTTACTTTTCTCGTTCAGTTCATATTTTGAATCTTGTATGCATTAATTCCCTGTACTTTTGAATTTTGTATCTCATATACATGCACTTTTCTCTTTTCTTTTTGTATATTTAACTTTTGCATATTTCTATGTATATCTTATACAATCATCGAAACATACAAAATTGAATTCCAGCGGGTTTATGAAACAAATTGAAATTCATTTCGATTCTAGCTTTGTATCTTAATCTTTTGCCTCACTTTTCTGTACATCATATTCATATGTCCCGAACATACATATGTGGACCCCACCCATGTGTATAATATTCAAAACCTTAATCATGTTAGGATTTGCATATAATTCTCTTTGTATATCACAATGTATGTCATATACATGTGCAGATACAAACAACTTCATTTGACTTTTCTAACCTTTTGTTATGACTACATGCATTTTATTTCGTATTTAATACTCAGTTTGAATCTGCAAATGCACTTTACCTTTTGTATATATAATACATGCATCCAAATATACAAGCATGGATCCCATTTATAATTCATTTTGTCTAACTTTTTGGATCATGTCTATTTTTGTATTTGTATATAAGATACATGCAGTTATACATACAACAATACATACAAACATGTGCATTTACCTTTATCTTCATAATTCGATTAAATTTTCCTTTCGGGTCCATATATCAAAAGCATGCAAAAACAACACGTATATAGCATACATATGAAATATCCTCACCCTTATATACCATTTTGAATTTATTTTGACATCCGCCCATGTATATATTGCATTTGTATTTCCAATACATATGTTATAATATACAAAATACAACTCCAGATTTTAACATTTTAAACAGTTTGCCATAAAACTCTGTTGGGTTTGGACTTGAATGTTTTAATCCATGCGATATACATTAAATGATTAATAAAGTAACCTGACAAACTAAAAGCATAACATATACATGTAAATAACAATGTATATCAGATACACGTTGACCAACATCAACCCAGCGTTGACTTTTCCTAGAAACAAGCATGACTACCAAAATATGCTGAATTTTCAAATGCTTCAAAAGGCAACCCTAGTTGATTTTTCATGTAGATTATATTGATAACCACCACTCATACCCAAATGTTGTACAACTTAGATTTCAAGAATCCATGTCATTTTGCCTATACCGCCAAGCAAGTAGAACCACACAAGAAAAAAGCAAAAGCCACAACAAGGGTCCTCATTTTGCTAAAAGGTAAAATGGGGCATGTTGTGAGCATCACAACAACTAGCAACCAAATAAAACAATTAAATTCAGCAAAACTTAGAGAATAAAATGAAATAAATCATAAATTTCTAACTTCTTTATATGTAAGTTATTGTTCAATCACAGAAAGAATGTATTCACTAACATCAAAAGAAGACCTCAAAGGAATACAAGTGTGTGCAATTGATTTATTCCCATTCATTGGATCAAATTTAGAAAACAACAACTATTTACATTAAACTACATAGATGGATTTAACCTTCTAAGCCAACCTGGATAGAGCCTTGCTGCCAACAGGCATCCATAGCCTCAACAAGGTTATCGCCTATAATCTCCCCAAATAGATCCCCACTGCCAGCAAGCATCCATATCTCTAGTGGAGTTATCTGGTAGCCCTCATATGTTTTCAAATGATTTCTTTTGATCATCAATTTTGTAATCATCATTAATACTTTTAATATTGCAATAAAGCACATATTTAATAGATAATAGAATCCTGTCAATGATATGCAGGGTGGAGATTATAGTGGTAGCAAAGGTAAACCTTTAGATTTTTCACTTAAAGCAAGTGTCCACTATTCTCCAAAGCTACTCCTAGAATTTCAAGATATGTATTTTTATGATTCCCTAAATGTTTCTAATTTGCTGATGGTGAATAAAATCTCTAAAAGACAAACAACAAACTACATATGTAGAAGTCACAACTTATACATAACTTTCAAATGGTTTTCTTAGCTTTACAAATTCTATTGTTTCCTAAAGTTATAGCCTTCTCCTGATTATCCCAAAATCAAAATGAAGACCCCAGACACATAGAAACCACAAAAAAAAAAAAACCAACAAAACAACCGCACAGAAAACCAAACAAACACAAAACTATACAATATTCACAATATAATACACCTTGAGACTTGACTTAACACCTTCAGGCCTAAAAAATAATTCTTAATGATGCAAAGCACACACAGTGGAAACACACACCAAGGTATTTTTGTCAATATCGGCAAGAGATCTCAAATGTCTCACCGAAACTCTTGCACTCTTTCCTTTTTGGCCTGACTTACCTTGTCGGCCTCACTATCTTCTGTCTCCCCGACGGTTTCCTTCACACCGAAACCTTCCTATGCATCGGCCAAACATTATACCATTAGCCTCTTTATGAAATGTCACTCTGAAACTTCTTCTCACACCGATATGCTTTCTATCAGCATCACCCTGTCATTCGCTATGATTCCTAAAATTTTTCCCAATGGGTTCTTCTCACACCGATGACTTTGGCTTGTATATACATTTCCTTACCTTCTGTCACCGGTAATCCATTGTATCTTCAACTGCTTTGACCGCTACAGCCGGTCATCACTTGTATCTTACGAAATGCATATTAACAATGTAACACATAGCGGAAACACACACGAAGGTATTTCTGTCAATGTCGGCAAGAGATCTCAAATGTCTCACTGAAACTCTTGCACTCTTTCCTTGTCGGCCTGACTTACCTTGTCAGCCTCACTATCTTCTGTCTCCTCGATGGTTTCCTTCACACCGAAACCTTCCTATGCATCGGCCAAACATTATACCATTGGCCTCTTTATGAAATGTCACTTCAAAACTTCTTCTCACACCAATATGCTTTCTATCGACATCACCCTGTCGTTCGCTATGATTCCTAAAATCTTTCCCGATGGGTTCTTCTCACACCGATGACTTCAGCTTGTATATACATTTCCTTACCTTCTATCATCAGTAATCCATTGTATCTTCAACTACTTTGACCGCTATAGCCGGTCATCACTTGCATCTTACGAAATGCATATTAACAATGTACATTCCATTATAAAGTCTTCAACATGTAAATGTAGGATATACACAAAATGCTTTCACATACAACTGTGATATACATGCACCATGTATGTGACATACGATTGATGTATACATAGGAAATGTATCTCCTCCTTCAAGTGCAATATACACAGGAATTGCCTACCGATATACTTCGACAATATACATAGAACTTGTATCTTCATACATACGTGATATACACAAAAATTGTATATCCGATATGTTTTAGCATTATATATTTGTTACATGCATTTTCAACATGCATTCACACCCAGTATGCTTTGTGATATATACACTAATTGTATATTCAGCAAACAATCATAAACTCAACCCAAATGGACTCCTTCTTCACAACATATACATAGGATGATGCTCGCATGCAAATGCGATATACTTACAGACTATCCCCAGCATACAATGGACAGATATACATAAAATGTATATTCAAATTTCTCGTCGATAACTTCCTCTGCAACAAATTTTGTAATTTCTATTCTGCCATGACCAAGAATAAAAAGAAACAAAAATAGAAACTATTGTACAAAGCCCATTCCACTGATTTCACAGAAATCCACCAGTGGAATGGTTCTAATCATGCATCTCAACAACAGAAAAACTAAATTCAATACAAAACAATTCTATACAGATACTATACACAGGACAATTCGATACACACAGAATTTATACAGAACTCAGGATTTATAAAACACAACTGACATAATTTCTATTTCTTCATTCTTACATAGATTCATACATTTGATTATTCCAAAAGGCGAAAAGCCAACCACCTTCTCAAACATCTCTACCCGTCTTTGCATGTTCAACTCTCTTTCTAATTTTTCTGAACCAAGATTATAAGCAAAAACCCTAACTAATCTCACGACACCTGTTTGGCTTAAGACAACGAAATACCTAATAATATGACACATTGGTTTAATCCTCCACATACCCAACTATCTAATGTTGTCCATGATGTTAAATACTCCCTGGGAGAAGAGATATTAAAACATGAAATGATAACATAAAATGCTACATGATAACATGAAATGTATCAAACATATTAAAACTTATTCTTCTCCCTCTTATGCATATTTATCTTGTTGAAGGGGTGCTCCTGCACCATACTCCCTAGGAGAAGAGATCTCAAGCCCCTTTGAGATCAGAGTTTGAAGGTCTGCACCATTGTTTATGATTTGATCTTTAGTCATCCAAACTGCCTCTAAATCGGTTTCCCCTGCCAAGCCACCAAATACTCCATGTACTCTTTGTTCCTTGTCTTCTTTGTCACTTTTGAGTCTAATATCTTCTTCAATTTTGGTGGATCATGCTTAGGAATATCATCATCTATTGCACCCTGTAATGGTTCCTGGTTTACATCTGCAATCTGCTTGTATGGAGTTAAATCACATACATTGAAAATGGGTGACAATCCAAGATCAGGAGGAAGTTGGACCTCATATGCATTTTGTCCACACTTCTTCAAAATCTGACATGGTCCAATCTTCCTCTACATTAGCTTGGTATATTTACCTTTTGGGAGCCTCTCCTTCTTCAGATTAACCCACACCAAATCTCCAACATCAAATTGTATATCCCTCTTTTTCTTGTCAGCATATGCTTTGTACTTCAATGTAGTCTGTTGGATTTGGTTCTTGACTTGATCATGCACCTCCTTGATGGCTAATGCAAAAGCTTCTCCATCTGCACTAATAGGCTCTCCTAAAGACAGATCTCTCAACTCTAAAATACCCCTTGGATGAATACCATATACCACCTAAAAAGGTGACTTTCCTGTACTCCTATTAATGGTGTCATTATAGGAAAATTCTTCTTGTGACAGTATGTTATCCCACTTCTCTCCATGCTGCCTTGTCAAACACCTTAACAGATTTCCTAAGGAACAGTTAACAACTTCAGTCTTCCCATCCATTTGAGGATGGTAGGTTGATGAGAAGGATAAATTTGTTCCAATCTTCTTCCAAAGAGTCCTCCAAAAGTGGCCAATAAATTTCACATCTCTATCTGACACTATGCTCAATGGTAAACCATGTATCCTCACTATTTCTTTAAAAAACAAATCTGCAACATATGAAGCATCACAAGTGGTTTTGCATGGCAAGAATTGTGTCATTTTACTAAATCTGTCTACTACAACAAAAACACTATCATATCCCTTCCTTGTCCTAGGTAAACCCAATACAAAGTCCATGCTTATGCTCTCCCATGGCCTAGAAGGAATGGGTAGTGGCTGATACAAACCTGTATTAGTGGATCTCCCTTGTGCCTTCTGACATATCACACATGCCTCCACAAATTTTCTCACATCTGACTGTAACTTGGGCCAATAATAATGTCTCTTCACAAGATCAAGAGTCTTATCTAGACCAAAATGTCCTGCCATGGCCCCACAATGTTTCTCTCTATTGATATTCAACCTCATAGAACACCGTGGAATACACAATTGTCCACCTTTGAAAAGTAATCCATCTTGGATGAGAAATTCAGAGAACTAAACATGATATTTGTCACCAAAGGAAAGACATACCTTATAGATTTCTCCAAAGTCTTCATCAGCATCATACATGGTCATCAAAGAGTCAATGCAAACACTCTCCAATCGGATCTGATTTATGGTTAGAACCCTCCTGCTCAAAGCATCTGCTACCTTGTTCTTAACCCCTTTCTTGTGCTTGAGTGCGAAGGTGAAAGCTTGCAAAGTCCCACTCACTTCATGTGCCTATGGTTCAACTTCTCTTGGTTGTTTATGAAACTAAGGGCCTAATTATCTATGAATACTATGAATTCTTTTGGCATCAAGTAATGCCTCCACTTTTTGAGTGACTGTACTAGAGCGTACATCTCCAAATCATATGATGAGTATCTCTTCTTTGCATCATTTAGTTTTTCACTAAAAAATGCAATAGGTCTACCTTCTTGACTGATTACTGCTCCAATTGCCATGTGGCTTGCATCACATTCTACCTGGAAAATCTTGTTGAAGTCAAGAAGTGCAAGGACTGGCTGCTCTGCCACCTTCTTCTTCAATGTTTCAAATGAATTATCTGCCTCCTTTGTCCAAGTGAATCTGCACTTCTATCCTCCTTTTATGGTGTCAAGAATGGGTGCATAGACATGACTAAACCCCTTTATAAAGTTCCTATAAAAGGTTGCTAACCCATGGAAACTTCTAACATCATTCAAGGTTTTAGGAGTTGGCCAAGACAATATGGCACTTACCTTCTCTTGATCCATTTTTAGTTTGTTATGTGAGATGACAAATCCCAAATAGATGATCTCTTCCTGCATGAACAAACACTTTCCTAAGTTGATCATTAGCTACTCTTCATGTAACCTTTTGAGGACCAAGTCTATATGGTTGAGGTACTCTTCCCTTGTATTACTAAAAATCAGGATGTCATCTAGATATACTATGACAAATTTTCCCGTGAATTCCCTCAAGACCTCATTCATCAACCTCATAAAGGTATTAGGGGCATTGGACAAACCAAAAGGCATGACCTTCCACTCATATAACCCCTCATTAGTCTTAAATGTAGTTTTCCATTCATCTCCTAGCCTAATCCTAATCTGATGATAGCCACTCTTTAAATCTATTTTTGTGAAATATTTAGCATCCCCCAAGCAATCAAGCAAATCTTCTATCCTAGGGATTGGGAACCTGTACCTGATTGTTATCTTGTTGATAGCCCTTGAATCAGTACAAAGTCTCCAAGTGCCTTCCTTCTTTGGTTCTAGTATAGCTGGTACTGCACATAGGCTTAAGCTCTTGCCAATTAGGCTTGTCTCCAACAATTCCTCAATCTGCCTTGCTACCTCTGCATTCTGTTCTGGGGTAAGCTTGTATGCTGCTTTGTTTGGAAGTGTAGATCCTAGGATTAGATCTATGCAGTGGCTGATGTCCCTCATAGGTGGTAGGGACCTTGGCATTCCATCAGAGATGATTCCTTTGTGTTTGTCCAATAGCTCTTGGACAGCCGGATATATGAACTTTTGCCTCTTCTCTCCCTTGACTTCTTGTTGTTGCTCCTTGTTCACCTTTAGGCATGGAATTAGAGCATATGCAACTGCTCCTTCTTCTACTATCTCTTTCATGAATTGTTTGCCTTCTACCATCATCGCCTTGACTTCCTTCCCTTTTGATTCCACCTCATTCTCCATCAATGGTAGCAACTCTATCACCTTACCATCCTTGGTGATTGAATATGTGTTTCTAACTCCATCATGGTATGCTTTCAAGTCATACTACCATGGTCTTCCAAATAGGAGATGGCAAGCATCCATCTTTGCAATGTCAAACAATAACCTATCCTTGTATGGTCCAATTTGAAATTCTACCCAAGCCTGTTCTTCCACAACTGTTTGCTGGCCTTGGGTGAGCCATGAGATCTTGTATGGGCAAGGATGTGGCAGTCTTCTAAGCTTAAGCTTTTCTACCATTTCAAATGACACAAAAATTTTAGTGGATCCAGAGTCAATCAAAACTTTACATACCTTTCCTCCTGCCTTGCAAGTAGTTCTGAAGAGAGACTTCCTTTGTGGGGGTTCTTTGTTAGGCACCTTCATGGTGGTCATTGCTCTCCTCATCATCAAAGATTCTACTTTCTCCAAATATCCATAACTGTCAGGAGCATTCACACTTTGAAAAGTGTTGGAGCTTGCCACACTTTGACAATCAGATTCTTGGATCAAATTTATCTTCCTTTCTCCCATTGAACTAGTTGCCTTTCCTGGACATCTGCTGGCTATATGGCCTTCTTGATTGCAATTGTAACATTTGATAGGTCCTCTGCCCTGAGATCTTCCTCTAAACGGTGGTCTTCTGCCCTTAAAGTTTTCTCTTTGATTGTAACTTCCTCCTTAGGTTTGACTGTTGTCTCCTTTGTAGCCCTCTTGGTTTGATTCACCTTGGTATCCAAATCCATTTCCTCTGCCTCTGAAAGGACTTCTTCCTCCCCTTTGTTGTCTTCCTCGTCCTCTACTATTCTGCTCTTGTCTTCTCTTGAATTTCTCTTCCACTTTGAGTGCCAATTGGTAGCACTTTTGGATTGTCTCTAGGTTATGCAGATTTATGTCTTCTTGGATGGCAAACCTAAATCCATTGAGGTACCTTGCCACCTTCTCTTCTTCATTCTCCTTTACCTTTGTCTTAACACATAGTTTCATGAACTCTTCTGTGTATGAGCTGACATCTAACTCCTTTTGCTTCAAGTTTTGTTTCCTCTTATGTAATTGGATGTTGTAATCCAATGGAACTTAGGCCTCCTTCACTAAAGCCATCATTTTCTTCCAAGTAGCAACTCTATTCTTTCCTTCTTTCACCCTGTCATCTTGGATGACATTCCACCAATTTAGTGCAGCCCCTTTCATTTTGGATTGGGCCATTCTCACCCTTTGGTGGTCTGGTATCTCCTCAGTCTCAAAGAAGTTATTCAAGGAGTCAATCCACTCCATCACTGAATCAGGTTCCATTTTGCCTGCAAATACTGGCAGGTCTACTTTCATATCCATGATCCTTCTCTCCATGGATTTGAGGGCGTTAAGTAAGGGTCTCTGGTCTGCAAGAACCTCTATCTCTTTCTGCTTAGGGATCTCTTCATCCCTGTCTTCTCGCTTACCAGAATCTTCTTCTCCCTTCTCTACTCTGTCCCTCAACTTCTCTACCTCTTCTTTCAAGGCCTGATTCTGCACCTGAGCTGCTTTGCTCTCTGCCATTTGCTTTCATACTAGGGCCGCCAACTCAGCATTGGTCATCTTTGTTGGGTACTCTTCTGACCCCTCTCCTTCTGACATCTTGTCTTCTCCTTCTTCCAAAAGAACACTCCTTTTCTCTGATACCACTATGATGTAGAGAACACACAGTGGAAACACACACGAAGGTATTTCTGTCAATATTGGCAAGAGATCTCAAATGTCGCACTGAAACTCTTACACTCTTTCCTTGCCGGCCTGACTTACCTTGTCGGACTCACTATCTTCTATCTCCCCGACGGTTTCCTTCACACTAAAACCTTCCTATGCATCAGCCAAACATTACACCATCGGCCTCTTTATGAAATGTCACTCTGAAACTTCTCACACCGATATGCTTTCTATCGGCATCACCCTACCGTTCGTTGTGCTTCCTGAAATCTTTCCCGATGGGTTCTTCTCACACCGATGACTTTAGCTTGTATATACATTTCCTTACCTTCTATCGTCGGTAATCCATTGTATCTTCAACTGCTTTGACCACTACAGCCAGTCATCACTTGCATCTTATGAAATGCATATTAACAATGTACATTCCATTATAAAGTCTTCAACATGCAAATGCAGGATATACACAAAATGCTTTCACATACAACTGTGATGTACACGCACCATGTCTATGACAAATGATTGATGTATACACAGGAAATGTATCTCCTCCTTCAAGTGCAATATACACAGGAATTGCCTACCGATATACTATGGTGATATACACAGAACTTGTATCTTCATACATACACGATATACATAGAAATTGTATATCTGATATGTTTTAGCATTGTATATTTGTTACATGCATTTTCAACACGCATTCACACCTAGTATGCTTTGTGATATATACACTGCTTATATATTCAAGGAACAATCATAAACTCAACCCGAATGGACTCCTTCTTCACAGCATATACACAGGATGATGCTTGCATGCAAATGTGATATACTCACAGATTGTCCCCGCCATACAATGGATGGATATACATAAAATGTATATTCAAATTTCCCTTCGATAACTTCCTCTACAACAAATTTTACAGTTTCTATTCTGCCATGACCAAGAATAAAAAGAGACAAAAACATAAACTATTGTACAAAGCCCATTCCATTGATTTCATAGAAATCCACCAGTGGAATGGTTCTAATCGTGCATCTCGACAACAGAAAAACTAAATTCAATACAAAACAATTCTATACATATACTATACACAGGACAATTTGATACACACAGAATTCAAGATTTATAAAACACAACTGACAGAATTTCTATTTCTTCATTCTTATAGAGATTCATACATTTGATAATTCCAGAAGGTGAAAAGCCGACCACCTTCTTCGACACCTCTGCCCGTCTTTATATGTTCAACTCTCTTTCTGATTTTACTTAACCAAGATTATAAGCAAAAACCCTAACTAATCTCATGACACCTGTTTAGCTTAAGATAACAAAATACCTAATAATACGACACATTGGTTTAATCCTCCACATACCCAACTGTCTAATGTTGTCCATGATGTTAAATACTCCCCGGGAGAAGAGATATTAAAACATGAAATGATAACACAAAATGCTACATGATAACATGAAATGTATCAAATGTATTAAAACTTATTCTTCTCCCTCTTATGCATATTTATCTTGTTGAAGGGGTGCTCCTACACCACTTAAGATACTAGCCATTAACAGGTAATGGAATATCTTCACCAGTTAAAGTCTTCAATCTAAACGTGTTGTCCCCTATGATTTCAGCAATTTGAAATGGACCTATCCAGAGTTTATCAAACTTTCCATGACTTCCCTTCTTTTCATGAGCCTTATCCCAACACAAAACCAAGTTTGAGATTTTGAAAGTTTTGACCCTAGCTCTTTTATAAAACCATCTTTTTACTATTGCTTGATGTTTTGCAAACCTATCTATGGCCCAATTCCTTTTCTCATATAGGTGTAATAATTGAACTAACCTAGATTCTCTTTGATCATCAAATCCTAAGTAATTGTTGGCAAACTTCCAGGTTGGAATTTGCAGGTTAACAGGCAAGATTGCATATGTACCATATACCAAATGATATGCAGAATTTCCCAACGCTACTTTAACTTTTGTTCTGTCTACCCATAAAGCATATTTCAACAATGTGTTCCATTCCTTAGGGTTTTTAGTAATCAGTTATATAATGATATCTAACCAAATTTTGTTAGTAGATTCTGCTAAACTATTTCCTTGTGGATAATAATTTGATGAAAACTTCAAAACAATACCATATTCAAATGCCCAATTTGAAATTTTTAAAGAAGTAAATGCAAGGCCATTATCACATGCCAGTGAATACGGTACTCCACACCTGGTTATGATGTTTTCTTCCAGAAACTTGATGACAACCTCCGTTGTAGAAAACTTATAGCAAGTAGCTTCTGACCATCTAGTGTAAGAGTTTGTCACTGTAAGAATAAATTTATGTCCAGCAGAAGAGGGAGGATTAATGACTCCAATAAAATCTAACCCCCATTGTGCAAATGGTCTAGTCTCAATCACAGGCTGCAAAGGGTGAGTCATATTTCTTCCTCTATTAGCAATGGTTTGGAAAACATGACAACACCTAATGTGTTCTTTAGTATCTTTAAACATGGTAGGCCAATAATAGCCTGCCCTCAAAATCTTATGTGTAGTAGGTAGATGAGACCCATGGGCTGTCCCATATTTATCATGTAATTTTGCCATCACCTTATTTGCTTCCTCTCTATTCAAACATCTTAAGTATATTCCTTCATGATTCTTCTTGAATAGAATACCTCCCTAAATCATATATTTCTGGGCTTTCAACCCTAGTTCTCTTCTTTGTGAAGACTTCAAGTGACTAGGATACTTTCTTGATATTAGGAATGAATTTAGATCATCATACCATCCCTTTGTGGTATTTGTATGCACAACATACTATTGATGAACAATCTTAGGGTCTGTATTCACTATGGTCTAAACTAGAGCTTGACCTCAAACTAGTTTCATTGGAATGATTTCCAAATCAAACTCTTCTAACACAGTGATCCACTTTACTCTTTTTTCGCCAGGCTCATTTTGCATTAACAACGTCTTCACTGCTGCATTAGGTACAATAGCTTTGACCTGACATCTTAAGATGTAATGTCTAAACTTTTTCGCTAGTTTTACTAAGGCAAAAGACTTCCTCTCTATGTCCAAGTACTTTAGTTTTGTACCCTTGAGAGGAGCACTCATAAATGCTATAGGTCTCTCTTCATTTTCTTCACCCTTTTGTGTCAAGGCTGCAGCACAAGAGTGTTCAGATACAAAAGAATATATATAAAATGGCTTAGTATAATCTGGACTTGTTAATACAAGAGCATTGGCAAAAGCTTCCTTTATATCTTTGAATGTCACCCTGGCCACTGGTGTCCATTCTATCTGAGCATCCTTTTTAAGCATCACATTCAAAGGTTGTATTATCTCTGCAAAACTAGTAATAAACTTCCTGACAAAGTTAATTTTACCAAAAAATGACTTCAGTTCCTTTTTGTTGTCAGGCAATTGTAGTTTATTTATCCCTTCAACTCTATCTGGATCAATGGAAATGCCATTCTCAGAAATAATATGTCCTAAAAGCTTTCCCTCTGTCACTCCGAAGACACATTTCTTTGGATTTAGTGATATGCCATACTTTTCGCACCTCTACAATACTCTCCTCAAATCATCTGTATGACTAGACCTATCTTTGGAAAAAATAGTTAAATCATCCATATAAATCACAATACATTTTTTTGTTAATCCCTGAAAAGCAATATCCATAGCTCTCTAGAATGTAGCACCTACATTAATTAAACCAAATGGCATTCTTCTATGGGCATAATTACCCCATTTACATGTGAATGTGGTCTTCAACCTATCTTCTTTATCTACCAGAACTTGGTTATAACCAGAAAATCCATCAAGGAAGGACATCATCTTAGCACCATTAACTGCTTGCAAAACTTCATCTAAAGGAGGCAAAGGATAATTATCCCTTTCAGAAGCCTTATTAAGATTTCTAAAGTCAACACATAGTCTAATGTCTCCATTTTTCTTTCTCACAGGCACTAGGTTAACTACCCAGGTGGAATGTCTTACTAGAAAAATTATTCTTGCAAACAACTTCTTGACCTCCTCAAAGATCAAGGGTTCTAGTATGGTGTTTAATGGCCTTTGTTTTGTCTAAACTATTTCACTTCTAGTTTCAATGGAATTACGTGGGTTATGATGGATGTATCATACATTTTAAGGTCCTCATATGTCCACACAATCACATGTTTATAAGCTTTCAATACAATGGCTATATCAGCTCTCAACTCAAGGGAACAAGTCTTACCAATCAATACATTTTGAGGACCCATGTCAGTACCTAAGTTGAAAGGGTCGCACTTACCTCCATCAGTTTTAGGAAGGTGTCTTTGTCTCACAACTCCATCAAAGTCAAAAATCTTTTCTAACTCAATGACTCCTTTTGGTAAGGAATTACTTTTCAAATCAATAATATCCTCTTCATCCCAGGATACCTCTAGTCTTTCTTGTTCATCAATTATATGAGATTCAAACACATCATGACTTGTAATAAAATCAAGGATTTGCTGGTCACCTTCAAACACTTGAAAATTGGTCACATTATTAGGTATACTTGGAATTGACACTAGTTCTACTGCAAATTTCTTCAATCTTGACAAAGCTAATGGTTCAAGGGTACTAGCTGCCACTGCTATGACATCTGAACATTGATTTAACTCCCTGGGAATATGCATGATATTAAAAGCATCAAAAGACTCAATCAAATCCTAGACTATATGCCTATAACTCACCATTTTTTTAAAATTGCAAGCATACAATTTTCTAACTTGCCTAACTACCAATTTAGAATCAGACAAAACCTAAAGAATTTTAACTTTCTTCTTGATGGCCATTACCAATCCATGCACTAATGCTTCATATTTAGCTACATTATTAGTACAAGGGAACTGTAATCTATAAGATGCCAAAAACAATTTACCATCAAGATCAATTATCTCAATTCCTACTCCTGCTCCTTGTTTGGATTTTGATCCATCACATTTTAAAATCCACATGTTGTTCTTTTTGTGAATTGGATCTTTTGTTTTTACAGGAAGTACTTTATTTACCTCAAGTTTCGCAGGAACGCGTATATTCTCATGTACTTTTGTTTGACCTGTAAGTATCTTTGTATTCTCTACTCGTTTGTGAAATTCAGAATGACTGATACCTTGTGCTTTTACACCTTCATCTAAATTTTTTAGCAAAACACTAGCATTCTCATTCAGAAGCAACTCAGGTTTACTAATATTACGTTTTCCTTCCTAATTTCCCATTACTGTCATACATTTTATGTGCTAATATTCAATTATTTCTCTGCACATTCCACAGTCCTCCTCAAAATGAGAAGTCCTATGAACTGTACACCAATTCCTACACAGAACGCACTGAATAGGAGTTCCCTGTTGAATGCATTTCTCCATTTCTTGTCTCATGATTTGACTGAAATTACTCATGGAATTATCTTCTTCATCAGAAGAACCATGATCAGACTCAATGAGCAAATTTGTTCTCTTATCAGTAGGTCTTGTTTCAAAGTCAAAGGCCAAGATTTATTCTATTTGGACTCCTCTATTTTAAACTCTATAAACACCAGGCTCTATGGAAGCATATAGTATCTCATTTTTATTATTGTATTATGTGATCATATGCTTCATCTTAGGTTTAGCCTCAATTCTAATTTGGCTTGAAATGCCTCTCCAAGGCAACCACGTGTGAGAGAATTCTGTTGCCATATATCTGTTTAAAGTTTTGGACCAATCTCTACTCAATAACATACCATAATTCACAGGAATGTCTACAACCTGAATTTCAATGTATTGGTTTACTCTAGGATCCAAAACTAATTGCATTTGAATATGCATCATCTCCCCTACCACATTTACCTCAGAATTATCTAACTGAGTTATGACCTTGGCAGACTTAGTAGGTGTAAGACCTAAAGTTGTACAAATTCCTAATGGCATGACATTAGCAGATGCTCCAGAATCTACCATGCAGTTATGCAAGTTCTTTCCAAAAATTCTCATAGTTAAGAGGAAAGGAGGAGACTTCTTCTCTGTATACATCACTACATTAGTACTTTCAGTTTGTTCAACATTCTTTTTTATCCTTAGTTTGTATGTATTTACTATGATTATCTGGACCTACCAAATTCTATCTAGGACCTGATTCATCTAAGGATTTTATAAACACAGTTCTCACTCTTGGACTTTTCAATAATTCATATAGAGGCACATTACTTTTTATCTTTTTAATCTCTTCAGACAAATAATTCATCAATTTAGAAACTTCATTAAGTTCTGATTTACCCACCTAAACTTTTGGTGCAGCTAAAGTACTAGCACCCTAATAATTTGCATTTGGAGGCACATGATTATTACTTTAATGCAAATTAGGTGGTGTATTGAAGTTATTTGGAGGTGTGGAGGTACTGAAAGGACCTCCAGCTTCATTGTTGCTTCTCAAATTGTACGTATGATTCCTTTGGGACTATTGAAAAGCTTGAACCTCATCTAGTTCACATAACACTTTATTCTTAGTTTCAAATGGAAACTAGAAAGCCTCTAATACTAGAGCTGATTCAGGATATAAATTTTCACAATAATATGGCTCATCATCTTCTGTCTGGTCTTCTTCTTCTTTTGTTGAGAATGCAAAACTCTCTAGAACCATAGCTAACTCGTATCCTGAAGGCACTATCTCATTTCCTGTAGGAATCAAGAACTCATACGTAGGGGTTTGTACCTCTACTTTAAAGATACTAGCAACCAAGTGAAACTATGGACAATCAGGTTCATCATGTGCACTAGTATTATGAATTTTGCACTAGTTATTAATGGCTATATCTACTAACTATATCGTAGTGGGTTGTTTAGACTCTTGATTATCTAGATTCTCAAATGGAGAAACCAGAGTACCATTATTTGGTCTAGTGTTCCACATTCTAGGAGGTCTAGGCTGATTAGAATTCCTATTATCATTTCCATAGGTTCTATTGCCTCCATTATGGCCTCTATTTTGTGATCCCTGTCCATGGTTTTGGTGAGTATTATTTTGAGAATTTTGACCATAAAAGCTATTGTTCATCAACTAAGTCACCTTAGTGGTTAACCTTCTCAAGTGATCAGTAATTTCTTTTAACTCACTTCTATCCTCCTAAGTTTTAGCTATATATGTATCCTGGGGGGCTTGGAAAAATGATTGGCCATTGAACTAGTTATCATTGGGAGCTTGGCCTGTGTATGGGACTATAGCATGAGTAGGGATAGAATTATACATTGGTACAGTAGGTACTAGAGTGAACATTGGAGTATGGTGCATTAAAGCACCATTCACTTGTTACATTTGGTTGAGAGCTGCAACATTTCCTAAACTCACTAAAGGACCATGAGTTGTTTGTCTCATCTCATGATTTACCTTCATAGCCTATTTGAATGCTTGGGATAAATTTCCCTTATAGGTAGCTATCTCTTAACAAACATGGCAGTTAGAGGATCCAAAGCAGCATAATACATTTCTATTATTGCATCATTGGTTATGGTATTAGGAACATCTAACCTTGAATAAGCTTTCTGGAAATGATCATTAAATGTAGTTATAAACTCTCCTTCACCTCTCCTGATTTCTACTAACTTATGATATAAAGTTGTTGGCTCTACTAGACCTCTAAATCTAGACACAAAGCTTTGTTCCATAAGTGCCCAGCTTGTAATGTGATTGTTAGGAAAATTGACATACCAGTTGCTAGCTTGTTCATTGAAAGTGAAAGGAAATAATCTACAGACCACATCTTGATGTGCTATTCTTACCCTGAAGCAAGTTTCCTTTAAAATCCTGATATGATCCTCGAGATCCTAATGTAATCGATACTTAGGACAAATTTTGTCTAGATTCTTTGGCATATCATTATACACAACAAAGTGTATAGGTGAATCCACATTAAAGTACACCATGGTAGGACCTCTATGTGGAACTGAACCAAGATTTGGTTGATTCTAAGGATTTAGACCAAAATTCAATGGTTTGAATGCAGAGACGTTAGGATTTACTATGTTCGGTATAACCAGAGGTGACCTTGGAGGAGTATTTGATGAACCTCCTACCTGAAATATTCTAAGACTTGAAATTTAAGGATTATTTGTACCTTTTTGTCATTTGTATGACAATTGTAAGAAAATATCCCCTCGATTTGACCTAGACCCAGTCATCTGACCAGTATTATTAGCCAGTTTGCACAAAATACACTTTAAATCTTATCAGGCCCTCCTTCTAGCACTAAAAAACTGTTGATGATGCTATTATACATGCACAAAAAAAGATAAATTCACAAAGAACTTAATCTATCTTGAAGAATATGGAGAAGTATTAAAATATTTCTCAAGTCCAAGTCTACGGTAACCAGGTCATGGTCATCTTGGACTCATTCAGTGTTTGATGTGAAGCTATTTGTTCAAGGGGCCTTATGTGATTTTAAGGGATGTGTATTGACTTCTTTTTACTTACAGTTTTCAAATAACAACAAATTACACTACAATTAGTGATCCTTTGCATGTATTTACCATTTTACTACAAATCTTTGCATGAATTTCAATGAAAATATACTTTGTACCTCAAATTAATATGAAAACGGTTAAAGATATTTTAATTCACAATTCTTTATTCGAATCTATAACAATCTCTTTCAGATAACTGCATGTATGCTAATATTTAAACTACTGATAAAAAAGGAAAAAGATATGGTTTAGAACTTGATTCTGTAAGAACTATTTCTTTGCTACTCATGTGCATAAATCTAATTAGCTCTAATACTTGAAAGGAGTAAAATTCATGTATGTTTCTTCAAAGCAATATCACAAATTAACATACAAAATTGTAATCATCAAAGGAATATATCAAATAACACTTGAATCTAATTACACTCTAAAATAGACGCATCAATTAGATGTTTGTATTCATTAACATATGAACACCATTTCAAATTTACAATGTATTTCAACCTCAAAGTCTTTGAAAGTATCCACAAACTTATAGACATTTTCTAAATACAGTGAGAAACAGGACATTCCACATTATCTCCACTACAAACACAGGCATCTACTACTTCAATTCCCTAATCTTAAAGTATTTTCACAAATCACTTCTCTTGCAAATTCACCAATGTTTCTCTACATAAGCCATGTGTACAAAATATACATATTAAAGCCCCTTATATAGACTTAAAATCTCCTTCTCGGGCACAAACCAACAATTTCAAATTCAAATTCCCCCTACCATTAGTCACTTCAAAAATATATAAAAGAATATTCTCTCAGGTGCAAAGATGCCTTTAGAATCTTTTAAAATATTTGACTTTACTTGACCAAGTACCGCTACAAAATCATAACAAAACTATAATATGCAACCTATTCACTATCACTGTCTTCTTCAATTTGCATATCTTTGTTATTATTTCTCATGTACTCTGTAAACTTTGTAGTTAGAGAAGATATGGAAGTATGATTAGTCCTCTAAGAAGCATCCTAGGTGTATTGTTGCATCTCAATGCTTGTCTTCAATGCCTAGGCCTTGCTCTCCCTATCTTCTCTTCTCTTGTGATATTTCCTAATCTTAGCTCTTAATTTCATCATGTTCTCCATCTCTTCTTCATCCAAATGGTTCACAGGATCATCAATACAAGGTTGAAAGTTATCTCTAAATTCTTTTATAGTTGTATCTACATCAAACACCTGACTCTAATGGCATGGATTCTTAACTAGATCCTCCACCATCTTCACGTGTTTCTTTAATAAAACTTGAATATTATTTTCCATCTCTTGTATATTGGCCAAACATGGCCTCAGTATCCTGTCCTTGTACTTGAGCTCCATCTTCATTTTTTATACCTGGAATGCATTTTGCATTGTTATGATACCTACATTTACCAGGGCCTGAGTATGTCCTTCCAGAGCCTTGATCTTCTTTAGTTCATCCCTGTTTTGTTTTATCCTATTTTGGCACTTTTGCATAATGTGTGCACAATTATTCCTCTCTATCAAAGTGATATTCCAATTGCTAATAGCAATTTTTATTACATCCTCCCCTTTATGAATGAAAGATCTAACAAAACTCTCTAGCATATTAGCTTCATGCTTCTTATTTTCTATTCCCTCGATTTGTTCTTTGGAAAGAATCGTCAGCTCTAGAGCTAACTCTAGCATATTTTGTGTGGGATCAAATATCACTTGAATAAATTTATCATATTGGGCAATTTTCCCTTTCAAACTACTTATTTTCTGTTGGTCTTTGCTCAATCTGCTGGCAATGAAATCAGTCATTTCTTGTATCTCTTTAATGTGTTGTTCTCTATTCACATGACCTAAATCCACATTGATTACCTTATATTTATCTGCACTTATCTCTCCTTTCTCAATGTCCGCCTAGGGAATTGCTATTTGTACCATCCTTCCAGCAGAGGAATCTCTCTTTATAGCCGACATTGTTTTGGGCTTTCTTCTGCCCCTTCTCCCAGCTTCACCTGCTAACAAGGTTTTTATGTCAATTGGTGCCATTTCAGCTGTTGTATCTTGTTTTACCTCAGATTCCATCCACATTGGCACTTCTTTATTTTTATCTATAGATTTGTCATTCAATACTTCCTCATGAGCTCCTTCTATGAGCACTTCTTCTTGCCCATGCTCTTATTGTTATTGTGGTTGTTGTTGTTGTTGTTGTTGAACTTGTTGCTACTATGGAGGAACCTGTTGTGATGGAGACTAAACATTTTCTATATTCTATTGTTCCTCTTCATCTGGTACCTCAGGATTAAGATCTTCTTGTGGTGGATCTTGTTCATGATAATCCCCTTATTCCTCCTTGTCTACATTTTCTTCTCCCTCAGCCTGATTCTTCAATATTTCTTGGGCTGCTTCCTTGACTTCATCCATGATATCTTTTGGTACCATATTCTCAAAAGGGTCAATGATCTTGATACTCTTTATTAATTTCTTGGAGAGTTGAGGAGATTTAGACACTTTTTTGTCTTCTTCTTCTTCATCACTCATTTCAAGGCTATCATCTGTGCCTTCTTTCTCACCTTTTTCTTCACCTTCCTCTACCTCTTCAATTTGATCTACATCTACAATATCTAAATTCCCCTTAGTAGATGCTTGGGTAGTAGATGTCCTAGTTGTCATCATTTCTTCAGCCATTTCTTGTTTCACCCTGATGAACCCCTGCAACTTCTCTTGTTGAGATTGTTGTGCAGCCATGGGTGTTTCCAAATGCGTTCTTTTGGATGCCTATATAGGCACTGTATGTGTGGATGGTGATTGTGATATCACCTCTACTTGTATTGGAGCTTGTGTTGTTGACATAGCTGTAGTAGATGAAGATGTCCCCTCTGTGGCAGACACAAATGTCCCTGCAGGTATAGCCATAGTTATTCTTGATTCATATGGATCCATCATTATAGCTCCTCCTGTGTTGGCCTTTGCTATTCTAGCCTCCACCACCTACCTCTTTCTTCTTAGAAAATCATCAAAATCTTTTTCATTATCCTTACTCCTCTTCTTACCCCTTTTGTAGGTAATTGTCACTCCTTTTGCCTTCAACTCTTTTATTTTTTCTTTTATCCACATGTCAGAGTATGCAAAAATTGACTTTGATACATTATCAATTGAAAGCTCTTCAGATTGACTCCAATCTGGCTCAATTAGAATTTCTTTGGTACTGTCATACTCTGTATGTAATGTATTTTCATCATCATCTATGATCTATTGGGGCACTTCAATTCCCCCTAATGTCATCATCTAATCAAAAGTTAATCGTTGATGAGATCTCCTTTTTACTTCTGCCTCATTGTCACAATCTACCCAAAAATCCTCAATGTGAGGTAAATTGATGTAGAGTAGATGACGGTTATCAATACAAATCACAATGAACCAATTTTGCTATCTTGAAACCCTAACTTGGTGGTTTTCTCACCAATCCTTTAATTCTTCCCCTAGTAGGACAGCAAACAAGGTTTTTCCACAATAACTTTCCACTAAGATTTCAAACCCAAAATTTGAACATCATTTCAAATACCCTTTATGCTCCTTTGAAACATATCCAATTTGTGGATAGAGTTGTTTTGAAACAAAACCCTCAAAATTTGACTGCTACACTCTAATTAGGCCTATTTTACAAAGAAACTATGTGATAATCAAAACCTAAACTACAAAACTTCATTTCAAGGCATTCCTCACATTACATGGGGTCTGAATATGCCAATTTTATCAACTGGAGCTATGGAATGGTTCAAAAAACTCTTTTTTTTAATCAAACCCTCACAACCTAGGGTTTCCTGGCTGTTTTTAGTAAAAATCCCTTAACTTTATTCAAACTTGATGAAAATGAACAAAATCAATTGCAAATCAAAGAGGATTCTATACACCATCGATCTAGATTAGTCTAACTTTATTTCCAGGTCGTACAGGGCCGTACTAACTTCTGTAACAACAAAACACAATGTGAAACACAGGAAAACAAAGTATATTGATATTATTTTATCTCAAAATGTCTCCAGCCCCTTGTTTCAAACATCCCAAGGCATATTTAAACATTTCCTAGCAAAAACAAACAGATCCAAACTACTTTTCAACTACTTGACTATTCAACTAAACCCATAAAAATGTAACTTTTGCAACTTTTTTAACTTCCACAACTGACTCCCATGACCAAAAACATCACACATGGTCTAAATAGACCTTATTACAAACAAAATTGACTCAAACATAAAAAATATTAACATAGGACCCTATTTACATCATATAGACTAGGTGCCCCTGCACCATATTCCCAGGGTGAACAAAATCTCAAGTCCCTCTTGAGATCAGATCTTGGACTATAGCTCCATGCTTCTTTATGTCTTCCTCTATCATCCAAGTGGAATCCTCCATAGGAAGGCCTTGCCACTTCACTAGGTACTCATAGTACACCTTGTGTCTTGTTCTTTTGGCTTCTTTTGTATCCACAATGCATTCTAGCTTTAATGGTTGACTTGGTGGTAAGTCTTTGATCCAATCTTCATCTAAAACCTTTGATGTACCTACATCTCTACCTACAATCATAGCCCCTTTATAAGGGTATGTTGCAAGTATGAGGTGAACCAGTGTTGTCATTGATGTCAACATACTCATATTACATTGACAAGAAGGATTGGATGAGCTGTGTGTTGAGGATATTGAGAAAATTACCCTCAGTCAGGAACAGTGAAGAACAGTGATGAGAAGAAGGCAAATATATTGGATAGGTTGAGAACCGGAGGATACGGATTAAAGGGTTTGTAGATATAAGTCTTCAGATGCTTCAGTCAAGTTTTCAGAGGTCCGCATGAAGACCTGAAGAAGTTATGGCTGTCTGTGTGGAACCGGTTCCGGCAAGTGCTTAGAGGTGACAGAGGATCACAGAAAGGTCCGGTGAGGTCCGGAATTGTACAATCCTAATCTGCGGATTGGAAAGAGTATTTGGGATGTCCTTGTGATGTGCCATCTCGAGTTGTGTATGATTTGGAGGTCCGGAAGTACCTCTTGCATTATGACAGTGGCGACAGACTGTGTTCTTGAAGTTTCGGATAAGGAGGATAAGAGATTTCAGTAAGTAAAGGAAATGCAGACATACTTGGTCATTCAGATAGGCTTGTGAAGGTTCTTGGATCATGTTGAGGTTGTGTCATTGGTCCGCATTGATAATGTATGATTTGAAGGTCCAGAAGTACCTTCTACAGTGGCGACAGACTGTGTTCTTGAAGTTCCGGATGAGGAAGACAAGAGATTCCAGCAAGTAAAGGAAGTGCGGATGTATCCGGACATTCAGGCAGGCTTGTGAAGTTTTCTGGATCGTGTTGAGGTTGTGTTGTTGATTCGCATTGATAGTAGAGCCCGGAATTGAAGTTATTCTTCCGGATGAAGTTCTTGCCCTGTTTAGCCGACCGGATGAGTTGTTCATCCTGCGAATGTTCTTGTGGTGGCCGACCGGATGTGTTATTCATCTTGCGGATACTCTTATGATTGTTTGCCGACTTAGATGTTTGATCCTAAGTCGATGTCTTGTATAAATAACGGTCTGTGAGTTTATTTCGTGGTGTGGTGTGTGTGGATGAGAGTGGCATAGTGAAGAGAAGTGTGAAAGGCAGAACAGAGGTTTTTGGGCTTAATTGGAACTGATCCGGACATGGTAGAGATGTCATTCTCCAGTTCAAGACTGTGATTTTTATCACTTTATAGACAGTGTGTCTCCTTGTAGGCAGTGGGCCTCTTTGTGAGCAGTGTGCTCGGGCAGTGAGCCCTAATTGGCATGTGCCATTCATTTTTCTTTATTCTTCTAACAGAGAATAATTCTTGGGTTAATCATCCCGTGGTTTTTCCCTTAACCGGGTTTTCCACGTCAAAATCTTGGTGTTCAATGTGTTGATGCTTATCTGCTCTTGTGTTTATGTATTATGCTTTCATGGATGATTAATTGATATGCTGCTAACTAACAACAAAGAATCAAGTGTTTGAAAGAACAAGAAGTTTTATACAACCGATTCACCCCCCCTCTCAGTTGTATGCCCTAGATCCAACAATTGGTATCAGAGCTAGGTTCCTCTGATAGGAGCTTAACCGCTTGAGGAGATCCAGGATGTCGTCATACAAGAAGGATAGTCCGAAGTTCGATGGAACCAACTTCACTCTCTGGAAAGGTCGCATGAAGTGTCACTTGGAATGTATGGGAAAAGCATACTTGGCTATGGTTTCAAAACCATATGTACCTCCACAAGGTGGTCCGACAACTCTGAATGAAATCACAGAAGCTGAAAACAATCTGCGGACCAAGGAAGCTCTTCTAAGCGCATTGAATGACTCAGATCTCTCGAATGTTATTGACCTACCAACTGCATATGAGATCCTGACTAAACTGGAACTTCTGTATGAAGGAGATGAGTTTGTCAAAAGTGCAAGGTTGCAAAGTCTGAAAGGGAAATTTGAAAGATTGAAAATGAGAGATGATGAAAACATCACTACCTTTATGCCAAGAGTGAATGAGCTGGTATGTGGAATCAGAAATGCTGGTGGAACTTTAGATGAAAATGAGATTGTCTGCAAAATCCTAAGATCCCTTCCTGCTGCCTACAAAATCAAGGTTGCTGCCATTGATGAATTCAGAGCCCACACAACTGTCACAAGAGAACAACTGGCTGGCAAACTAGCTGCATTTGAAATGACCGAGTTTGGAGATGATCCTCCCAAGACTGAATCTGCTTTCAAAGCCAGTGCCTATGTGAAAGGCAAACAGAGATTTGATCCGGGAGAAAACTCATCAAGGAAAATGTCATGGTATGATCAAGCAAGAAGAGACATGGAAGAAGAAAAAGCAGAAACAGCTCAACTTGAAGCCCTCATTGCAAAGAGACTGCCAAGAGGATCCGGTAAGTATGAAGGAAAACTACCCTTTAAGTGTTTCAACTGCAATAAGATTGGTCATTTTGCTTCAAGATGTCCGGAAAGATCTGCAAGGTCTAATACTAACAGACAAAGGTTTCAAAAGAATTGCTATTATGTTCACGAAGAAGATGACAATGAAGGAGTAACAGATGATGAATCAGAACTAGGAAGCAAATCCAGAAATGAGTGGGTGTTTATTGCCATCAAGGAAGAAGATTCAATACTCTCTGAATCTGTCAATCACAAAGTTGTTGAAAAAGCTTTGGCTGCTCAAGTGGAAGAAAAGGATGATTGGGTTATTGACAGTGGATGTTCTCACCATATGACTGGTGACAAGAATAAGTTCTTGAATTTGGAAAGGTATGAAGGAGGAATGGTAAAGTTTGGTGACAATTCTGCTGGCAGAATCAGAGGTAGGGGAACTATTTCCTTCGATGGAAAGAGCAAAACAGGTAACATACTGTATGTTGAAGGATTGAAGCACAATCTTCTTAGTGTTGGTCAGTTAGTGGACAAAGGCTATGATCTCTGGTTCAAAAATGGAAAATGCAGAATCTTTACAAGCTTTGGAACTAAGATTGCATCTGGTACTCAGACAAAAGGTAATATCTTTCATCTGGTTGGTTCAAATAAAAGTTGTTTGTTTGCTCAAATTGATCAAAGTTGGTTATGGCATAGAAGAATGTGCCATGTAAATTTTGATAACATCATCAAGATAAGCAATACTCAGGCCGTAAGAGATCTTCCAAAATTGATGAAACCTACAAATAGTTTGTGCAAAGAATGTCAGCTAGGTAAACAAAGCAGAGTCTCTTTCAAAAGCAAAGATCAGTCTTCTACCGGATTGTTGGAATTAGTACATACTGATCTCTGTGGTCCGACAAGAATCAAGAGTCTGCAAGGTGATAGATATTTCATGTTGTTAATTGATGATCATTCCCGGATGATGTGGGTTACCTTTCTAAAAGAAAAATTAGAAGCATTTGAGAAGTTCAAGATCTTCAAAGCTATGGTAGAGAATCAAACCGGATTGAAACTAAAGTGTCTAAGGTCTGATAGAGGTGGTGAATTTACATCTGGTGAGTTCACTGATTTTTGTGAGAAGCAGGGTATAAGGAGACAGTTGTCTGCTCCTAGGACTCCACAGCAGAATGGAGTGGTTGAGAGAAAGAACCGGACCATTCAGGAAGCTGCCAGGACAATGATGTTGGAAGCAAATGTTCCTCAAATATTTTGGAAGGAAGCTATCAGCACTGCAGTCTACACTCTCAATCGAGTTCAAATTAGAAACAACACCGGTAAGACCCCCTATGAACTCTGGTTTGGCATCACTCCTACTGTGAAATATTTCAGAGTATTTGGTAGCAAGTGTTATATTAAAAGAGATGAAGATCTAGGAAAGTTTGATGCTAGAAGTGATGAAGGAATTTTCTTGGGTTACTCCACTCAAAGCAAAGCATACCGGTGTTACAATAAGAGATTGAGGAAGATGATAGAAAGCACCAATGTGAAAGTTGATGAAGGAATTGAGAAGCCTTCAAGATTTTATGAGTTTGATGAAGATGACCAAGACAGTGTTCAAGGACCTCAATCCTCTCCGGTGAGACAGAGTCAGCCTGATCCGGTAAATCAGGAAGAAGAGATAGGTTTGAATGAGCTTGATCAAGAAGCAGCAGTGCAGGATACTCCCAAAATTCCAAGGTATGTAAGACTGAACCACTCTGAAGATCAGATCATAGGTGATAGAAGCAAAGGTGTACAAACTAGAAGGAATGTTGCTCAAAATCAGGATGAATGTTGTCTGATTTCAAAGATTGAACCTAAAAATATAATTGAAGCCTGCAATGATGAAAACTGGACCAAAGCAATGGAAGATGAATTGATGCAAATTGAGAAAAATCATACTTGGGATCTTGTTCCCAGACCTAGAGACAGGAATGTAATTGGAACCAAGTGGGTCTTCCGGAACAAACTAAATGAAGCTGGTGAAGTAATCAGAAACAAAGCTAGATTGGTCTGCAAAGGCTACTCTCAAATAGAAGGAATTGACTTTGAAGAGACTTTTGCTCCGGTGGCAAGAATTGAAGCAGTCAGATTACTTCTTGCATTTGCTGCCTTCAAAGACTTCAAGGTATATCAGATGGATGTCAAGTCTGCCTTCCTAAATGGTGATCTGGAAGAAGAAGTCTACATTGAACAACCGGATGGATTTCAATTGTCTGATAATGATGATATGGTCTGCAAGTTGAAGAAAGCTTTGTATGGATTGAAGCAAGCCCCAAGAGCATGGTATGAAAGGTTGGATAAGCATCTTGTGCAGATTGGATTCAACAAAGGTACTGCTGACAGTAACTTATATTTCAAAATTGATCATGAAAACATTTTGATTGTTGAAGTGTTTGTGGATGATATCATTTTTGGAGGAAGAGATAGTATGTGCAAAACTTTTGCAAATCAGATGAAAAGTGAGTTTGAAATGTCTATGCTTGGTGAAATGAATTTCTTCTTGGGTCTGCAAATTACTCAAACAAAAGAAGGGATCTTCATTTCTCAGACCAAATATGTGAAAGAATTGTTAAGGAAATTTGGTATGGAAGACTCAAAGCCTATGAACACTCCTATGGCAACCGGATGTAAGTTAAGCAAAGATGATGATTCTCCAAAGGCAGATCAGACAAAGTATAGATCAATGATTGGTGGATTGTTGTATCTCACTCAAACTAGACCAGATATAATGCAGGCTGTTGGTCTTGTGGCAAGATTCCAGGCTGATCCTAGAGAATCTCATGTTATGGCAATCAAAAGAATTTTTAGGTACTTGAAAGGAACAGTTGAGTATGGTCTATGGTACCCTAGAGATCCAGATTTCTCTCTTCATGCTTACACAGATGCAGATTGGGCAGGAGATGTGGATGACCGGAAGAGCACTAGTGGTGGAGCATTCTTTTTGGGGAAGAGATTGGTTTCTTGGCTAAGCAAGAAACAAGATGCAATATCTCTGTCTACAACTGAAGCAGAATACATTGCAGCAGCAGGAAGTTGCACTCAAATCTTATGGATGAAGCAGATGCTAAGAGACATCAAAGTTGAATATGAGGAGCCTATCACAATTTTCTGTGATAATTCAAGTGCAATTAATATTTCTAAGAATCCGGTATTGCATTCTAAGACTAAGCACATATCTATCAAATTTCACTTTTTGAGAGAACAAGTAAACAAGGAAGAAGTCAGATTGGAGTATGTTCCCTCCAAGGATCAGATTGCAGATATCTTTACAAAACCTCTTCCCAAGGACTCTTTTGAATATCTCCGGGAGAAGTTAGGGGTCATGGCCCCTCCGGTGATGAACTAAGATGCACTGATGTGCATCAGTCCGGTGGATATCACAGTCATATCTTGTGATCCAGATTGATGATGGGGAGCTGCTACTAAGGGGGAGCAACTGGTATGATTCTGATGTATTAGAATTGCAAGTATGAGCCCTTTGCCATTGATGTCAAAGGGGGAGAGAAGACATGTGAAAAACAAGTGGTTAATGATCAAAGGGGTAGAGAAGACATGTAAAAAGTTGTTGTTGATAGGGGGAGCTGTGACAGAAAGGAGAAGTTCTTGTCTTGATGGTTTTTCACATCATATGTTGCCATCAATGACAAAGGGGGAGATTGTTGCAAGTATGAGGTGAACCAGTGTTGTCATTGATGTCAACATACTCATATTACATTGACAAGAAGGATTGGATGAGCTGTGTGTTGAGGATATTGAGAAAATTACCCTTAGTCAGGAACAGTGAAGAACAGTGATGAGAAGAAGGCAAATATATTGGATAGGTTGAGAACCAGAGGATGCGGATTAAAGGGTTTGCAGATATAAGTCTTGAGATGCTTCAGTCAAGTTTTCAGAGGTCCACATGAAGACCTGAAGAAGTTATGGTTGTCTATGTGGAACCGGTTCCGGCAAGTGCTTAGAGGTGACAGAGAATCACAGAAAGGTCCGGTGAGGTCCAGAATTGTACAATCCTAATCTGCAGATTGGAAAGAGTATTTGGGATGTCCTTGTGATGTGCCATCTCGAGTTGTGTATGATTTGGAGGTCCGAAAGTACCTCTTGCATTATGACAGTGGCGACAGACTGTGTTCTTGAAGTTCCGGATAAGGAGGATAAGAGATTTCAGTAAGTAAAGGAAATGCGGACGTACCTGGTCATTCAGATAGGCTTGTGAAGGTTCTTGGATCATGTTGAGGTTGTGTCATTGGTCCGCATTGATAATGTATGATTTGAAGGTCCGGAAGTACCTTCTATAGTGGCGACAGACTGTGTTCTTGAAGTTCCGGATGAGGAAGACAAGAGATTCCAGCAAGTAAAGGAAGTGCGGATGTATCCGGACATTCAGGCAGGCTTGTGAAGTTTTCTGGATCGTGTTGAGGTTGTGTTGTTGATCCGCATTGATAGTAGAGCCCGGAATTGAAGTTATTCTTCCGGATGAAGTTCTTGCCCTGTTTAGCCGACCGGATGAGTTGTTCATCCTGCGAATGTTCTTGTGGTGGCCGACCGGATGTGTTATTCATCTTGCGGATACTCTTATGATTGTTTGCCGACTTAGATGTTTGATCCTAAGTTGATGTCTTGTATAAATAACGGTCTGTGAGTTTATTTCGTGGTGTGGTGTGTGTGGATGAGAGTGGCATAGTGAAGAGAAGTGCGAAAGGTAGAACAGAGGTTTTTGGGCTTAATTGGAACTGATCCAGACATGGTAGAGATGTCATTCTCCAGTTCAAGACTGTGATTTTTATCACTTTATAGACAGTGTGTCTCCTTGTAGGCAGTGGGCCTCTTTGTGAGCAGTGTGCTCAGGCAGTGAGCCCTAATTGGCATGTGCCATTCATTTTTCTTTATTCTTCTAACAGAGAATAATTCTTGGGTTAATCACCCCGTGGTTTTTCCCTTAACCAGGTTTTCCACGTCAAAATCTTGGTGTTCAATGTGTTGATGCTTATCTGCTCTTGTGTTTATGTATTATGCTTTCATGGATGATTAATTGATATGCTGCTAACTAACAACAAAGAATCAAGTGTTTGAAAGAACAAGAAGTTTTATATAACTGATTCACCCCCCCCTCTCAGTTGTATGCCCTAGATCCAACAGGGTATAGGTCAAAAACATTAAAAATTGGAGAGATAGCAACTCCAGGAAGAAGTTTTATCTCATAGGCATTTGCTCCAAATTTGTGGACCACCCTACATGGCCCAATCTTCTTAATCTTTAGCTTTGAACACTTCCCTTTAAGAAGCCTTTCCTTCCTCAAATGTGCTAAGACTAAGTCCCCCACTTTGAAATGAACCTCTCTCCTTTTCAAGTATTCATGTTGTTTGTATTTATCAACAATCTTTTGAAGGTTCTCTCTGACTTGCTAATGTATGTCTTTCATGGCAACTACAAACTCTTCTCCTTCAGCACTCCTCTCCATACCACTAAAATCTTTGAGTTCAAACACTCCCCTAGGCTTCAATCCATACACAAATTCAAATGGACTTCTTCCATAACTTTGGTTCACAGAGTCATTATATGCAAACTGAGCTTGGGGAAGAATCAAATCCCATTGGGTTGAATGTTCTTTTGTCAAGCATCTAAGGAGATTCCCAAGACTTCTATTGACTACTTCAGTCTGCCTATCTATTTGGAGATGATAGGCAGAGCTAAAGGTCAAATTTGTTCCCAACTTCTTCCAAAGGGTTCTCCAAAAGTGATGCACAAATTTACTGTCCCAATCTGAAACAATGGTTAATGGTAACCCATGAATCTTGACCACCTCCTTGAAAAACAACCCTGCAATGTATGAGGCATCATTTGTACTTTTACATGGTATGAAGTGTGCCATTTTATTAAACCGGTCTACAACAACAAATACACTATCAAATCCTCTCTGAGTTTTGGGTAACCCCAACACAAAATCCATGTTGATGGACTCCCATGGCCTATTTGGGATTGGTAATGGTTGATAGAGACCTACATTTGTACTACAACCCTTGGCCCTTTGACAAACAACACACTTTTCTACAAATTTTCTCACATCACTTTGCATCTTGGGCCAATAGTAATACCTTCTTACCTGTTCTAAGGTTTTATCCACACCAAAGTGACCTACCAAGCTGCCACTGTACTTCTCCTTAATCAAATTATCTCTCATAGAGCATTTGGGAATGCAAAGTTGAGCCCCTTTAAAGACTAAACCTTCTTGAATCAAGAAATTAGAATTCTCTTCATGAAAAATGCCATTGAATTGACTATAAGAAGCATAAATTTCTGTGAAATCATCATCCTCTACATACGTACCTTTCAAAGCATCAAGTCCAACACTTTACAACTGAACTTCTTGTTGTGTGGTTACACAACATGCCCCATTTTGACTTGACAAAATAGGGACCCAACATTTTTTGCTCGGCTTGGCTTGTTTTGTGTTTTCTAGCGGTTTGGTAAAAGTAAGTCATGTAGATCATCATGCATGGAGAAGCTGGGTAAGTTATCATCATGAGGTCAGTTTGTCAAAATTCATATTTCATTCCAGTAACCTCATATTTAGAAAGAGTATCAAATTTCATGTAGGTTTGCCTTTTGCATCACCCTGATATTCCTCAAGGTGTGAAAGTTATGGATGGTCAAAATCTTGGTCAAACCCAATATTCATAGGGGGGGAGGATCACTTTCTTTAATATCAGTCATCTTTCGAAAGATCATCCTGATCCAATTTATCACCTGATAAATCATACGGTTCAAATGTCCAGACGTCAATTTTAGGTGATAATGACCTCTACCCGTCAATAGCCTTATGTATTTGCGAGAGTCTATTCCTCACTGTAACCCGATAGTTCTCAATATCATCCTGCCGTGAAATATCACCCTAAGCCATTATCCTGATGATGTCATTTAAGTTTGATAAACAAAGAAACGAACATGACATTGACGTAATCATCATTTTTTACCCCTCGGGGGCATATTTCCTAAACGTGATCCTTCTCGCATAACATGATGATGACATCATGATGCCATAGCGATATACTGAGCCAATATCTAGATGACGTCATCTTGATATTTCGAGAGAGAGACAAGTTATAGTTTATCCGGTCATCATCATTTTTGTAACATCACCCAACATATTGAAATATCCTCCTGATGTATAAAGCACGACCTAATGGTGCATTCATCACCCAATCTTGTCAAGATAGTTTTTCCTCTTGAGGAGGATGATCACATTGCACTCGGGATGATATTTGAATATCACCCTGATATCCAAATACTATCATGTATTCGAATAATATCCTGTCATACGGATATCACCCAGCTCTTGTTACCTCCATTGACATTTAATGTGCGCAGATGTGGTAGGTAGCTCCCGCCAACCACAAAACCCGATGACACACCTGGCGAGATCCTGAGTTCCCGTGAAAAATTAACAATTAAAATCTAATCTGTCAGGGTTTGCCCTAATTTTGCCCTAATTGCAAAGTTAAAAGGTAAATTCAATTGTCATTTTTACACTTACTTGGCGATAAAATCATTTTTTATAGAGTGCTAGCTTTCCAAACCCTCGTACGGACGATACCTGGACGAATAGAGTTCACAGCAAAAAGAGGCGCGAGATTATCACCTGAATTAAAAGTATTTTCAGAAAACCACTGGTATAATCAAAAGAGATCTGTATAACCAGGTAAGTAATTGAAACCCTCATCGAGTTGCTTCTGCATAATCAGGTATGATGTTGCAGGTTCTAGTTTATACATCCCATGATAAGTAAATGCTAAATAAGTATAGTATGCATGATGTTAGTAGAGATAAATCGTTATGTGCATGCTTGTGAATATCCATTGTAAGGCAAATCTTGTTAATTGCAGATATCCATGGCTGACAAGAGGTTAGCTAAGTGTGAGGCTGAATTCAGCAGGCCCATGTTCGCATACCCTAAGGGAATTCTGTTTAAGTATGGTGCCATAATGGATACGCATCAAGGAAGTACCAATTTGGAAGCTTGGTCTGCCAAAATGAATGATGAAAAGAATAGAAGCACCTTGCTGGATGCAGTGTTTGTGTCAGGAATGTGGAATGCGGCTAGTTTTTTGTACTCTATGGAGTCTCCAGAGCTAGTTATTGAATGTGCATGAAACTACAATCCATAATCAAGACAGGTGGTGAAACATGGGAGAATATACGTAGACCTGTCCATCAAGGGTATTTCCAAGACATTTGGACTGCCATTGGGCAAGAAGGTTAACAACATAGATTTGAAGAAATTTGAAGTTGAATATGAAAGAAATAAGAAGAAAGCAAGAAAGAACATGTATCAGTAGAGGGCTAAGAACAGTACATATCCTGCAACGGCCAAACTTCTAGTGCACTTATATAAGTATGATTTTGATGACGAGTATCAATATATGATTGCATTACTTAGCAGGGTGATAGGCCAACCTGATGCTAGTAGTTTTAAGGACTGGATGTACAGTGTCATCATGAGGTGCATATATGCAGATACTATGGGGTCAATTGATAAGTGATGCTCTACATGAGCAGCTTCTGAACCTGGGAGGTGTAAATTGTTCCTTCTTTATGACTTCATACATTGTCTACTCCTATGCTTACAAAGGCACATTTGATGCATTAACAATGGTTCGAAGAATTGGTGGAACCACCAATGATGCTCATATTTGGGATCATCATCCCCGGTTGTAGAGAGTTAATTACCTCTAGGATTACAAATTGTTAATTGATGCATTCTCTATGCATCTGGTGAGAACCATGGAGGAGGACAGGACAAAAAGATTGAGCATGGAAGCTCAAGAAGTAATCTACAGGCATGGAGCCTGGTACATCCAATTTGCAACATTTTCCTATATTAGAATTGAGGGATTTGAAGGACAACCCCTCATGCTGCCAAGATACCCCACTGATGCAGTGGTATTAATGGAATTTATAAGGCAGAGCTCCACAATACTGAAGGCATACAAGGATGCTCATAAAATACCACCAATTTTGTTTCCAGCAACCATTAGCTGGTATATGTGCCCAGATTTAGAAAATATCAAGAAAGTCATGGTTAGTTTGAATAAAATGCAATTGCAGCCATTCCCACTGGTAAGGCCATACAATCCTTATGGGAGGGTATAGAAAATAATAGGGAAACCTATTTATCAGAGGCACCTAGAAGACTTATGGGTGGATTGTGAAGATGAAGCAGAAGCCAGAAGAAGAAGATACCAAAGGTTAACACTGAATCAAATCAAAACCTTTGACTGCATCTCCATTCCTTTGCAGTTGAAAAAGGATGATGGCAAGATAATGGCAGATGAGTATGAAGAAAAGAAAATATATAATGATACCATATCTGCACCTGACCTGACCATACAAGAGGATATATCTTTGGATCCTTTCACTGCTAGGACATTACAGCTAACCCAAGCTTGGGTTGATGAACAAATTGATGCATTGAAAAAGAAAGGTGTTGCCATTACTGTAGATGATAAAAAGAAGAGACAGGATATTCCTGATGAGGAATATGAAGATTTTATAATTGAAAAAAGGAAATCTAAAGGAGAAAGGCTGCCTCCACAACAATAACAAAGCAAAAGACCCCTTAGGTGTAAGAAAATTGATGATGAACCCAAAGGGGTGATTATTGAAAGAGCAGTGTTTCCAGCTGAAGATGCAATAGCATCAGGATCAAGATTAGCATCACCGCCACAGGCAAATAAACAAAAGTCCAAGAGAGTTCAAAGGGCAGAGGTAATAGTTATTGAGACCCAAGAAGAGGGTCAATCCTCACAAAAACAAATAGAAGAGGATATCCTTTTGGAGGAAGAGACTGAGGAAGAGGAGGCCCCTTTATTATTCAAAAGGAAAAGAAAAACACAATAGGTGATGGTAGCTACCACACCTAAGAAACCAAGGGCCTCCATGAGAGGTGAGATAAAGCAATCCCCTATAATGTTGATGGGAGCAGGTGGTGAAGGAATTAGAAGAGAATTGCAGTACAACATACCCCTCCCCACTATTGTTCAGTTCAAGACTGAACAAGTGGAAGAATAGATGAAAGAAACCTCGCAAATGTTTCAAAGAGGTCATATCTCACTGGATGAAACAGTTAATTTATCTGATGATGAGGTGGTGGAGGATGTAGCTTCACAGAAGATGGAAACCCTTGCTGCAGGTACACACATGACTCCTCATGGGACTCCATTAGTTCAAACAATATTGGAGGAGACAAAGCAAGCGGAATCTAAAAAGGAAAAGAGTCTAGAGAAGATAGCTCAAGAAATGGGGCTGGACACATTAGTTGAACAGGTGACAAGTCCTGCAGTAGTGGATTTGACATATAGATAGGATGTAAGTCCTGAACATCCAGCAGGTACACCTGATAAAGGAGAACATATGGAAGAAGTAAAGATGGTAGAACCAGAGGGCCATGCTTCAGAAATGAGCCAACAACACCAACAGGATACATCAGTTAAGCCTGTTATAGTAGAGGTTCAGGAAAAGAGAACTGATGAGAAAGATGTATTCAAAGATCATGCTTCTAAAGTTTAGGAAGTAAGTAATGCAGGTGCAGAACAGATCATGGTTTCAGAACAAATAGCAGCACCTAAAGAAGATTCCACAATATCTACTGCTATGAATATGCCTCAATAGGAGGAAAAGTCAAAAGTGGATGAAGTAATAATGGAGAAAGATCATGATCATCATATAGACGCATCACAAGATCCTCCACCTCAGGATGATGCTCCTCCGAAAAAAGAATTTCCTTAGAAGGAGGACATACCACAGAATCTGTAACAACTCACTTAAAGAATACCATATGTAACAACTCACTTAAAAAAAAACATGCATTCATTGAAACATATATAATCAAGTAAAAACATAACAACAACTAGGATTCAGCATAAACAAGTAAATTACTTGTATTTATTTTATTTCTAAAAAGAAATTAAAAACTTGTATTCAACTACTAGGTTTCTTTCTAATCATTGCAATAACACAAAAAATAAATAATTAAACAAGATAAGGAATAAGAGTACCGTAGTCATTTGTGGAAAGGATGAGTCATTACTCAAGCTTGTTTGCTCCTGTTTCCTTCTATTTTTCCTTTTAGGGATTTGGAGAGGAAAGATATCATTAGGGTGTTTATCCGCCCAACCACCAACTTTTCAGTCCCCCGTGTCATTTCAACTGAAATGACCCAGCCCGCCGCCAAGAAGTTTCATTAAGAGAATCCAATACCATCTAAGACTGGTGGTTACCCTACTACTTCCTAGTCGATCACACACTATAGATAATCTTCTAACTAGTATGATCATCCAACTGGAAAAGTATCCGGGCAAAGAAACTAACTGACACCAATTCACATGCAAGCGTCACCTCGGCCAAGGTTTTGCAAATGTGCGCAACATGACTTAACTGGTCATGTAGTTCAGTTGTCACCCTACTCGGCTTGGTCTTGGCTATTTGGCATATTTCAGTTTAAGACACTAGTGCTACTGCACACAGCTGGTATGACGTACATGCTGGTTCCTGTATGTGCCATCACTGTTTTAAGAATAGGCAGAATTTGATTCAGTAGAAAGGTTTCTAGTTTTTGTTTACCAATTTTGTAGGAGGTTGCTCTCATAACTGAGACATTTTCGGTTTCACCTAAGCTGAAAGAATCCCGTTGTTTTATTGAAGTTTAAAATTTGAGGCATTGAGGGATAAGATAGAAATGTTAATCTGGGTGAAATAGTTTGCACTAGCATTTATGTTCTAAAAAGTCGCATTTAAACTAAGAGAATTCTACTGCAGAGAAGAACAGCTAGGCTCTTGTTCCAAGAAAGTTCTTTCCTGTTAAGGGAATGATTCCATATGTTTGAGGCAATCTTAAACCCAACATTTTCTATTAGATGATGTTACTGATCAGATTTCTTGATGGAAACGGTTTGTATGAAGGCCAGACAGAGGTCGAGTTCTTCTTTATCAACAAAGAAAGATAAGTTACCCTCTTATGCTATTTTAAGGTGCTCCTACTGATAACACTTAGAAGAAAGAAGGAAATTTCATTATTATTCTTTAACAAGACAAAAGAAGAAACTTTCTTTTTATTTGCCTGAGTTCTTGGGAAGGTTTGATAAGGAACTTCTTCAAAGAACCACTAACTAGCAAACATAGGAAAGCAGGTTAAGAGTTTTAAGAAAGATGAACACTTGCCTTCAAAATTTTAGAGTTTTCTTGAATTATCCTCTCAGTTGGTTCACTCCTCAGAATATTTTCGGACTCCTTGCCACTCCCGTAGCTCCCTTCTTCCTCTCCAATGCTCAAACTTTAATCCTTCTCTACTTATCCTTTCCGTCACAAAAATCGATGAACGATTTCGTGGCTTCTTTCTTACTTCCAACTCCCATTTCTTCCTTTCTTTCTCCCAAATTCACACCTCAAAACAAAAATGATATCCATCAAAAAAGTGGTTTCCACCCTTAAAAGAGCTCGCCTTCCATACCCGTCCGATGTGCATCCTTTTTCGCTGTTTGTTTTTAACCTTCTTTCCACTCCCCTCTTCCTGGTCAACGGATAAGTACATAAGGTGGTTGTTTGTTTTTAAACACCAATGAACTATGGTCCGCTCAAGATTGACATTCAAAGTTTAGGTTAGTTCATCAACAGAGGAGGCCACGTGAAGAAGCCCGACCCTCCAAAGATTATTTGCATTCACCTTATGAAACGAAAAGAATGTGGTTCGAATTTAAATAGGAGTTACAAAGGTTTTAAACCTAAGTTTCTCATAGGTGGAAACTAATGAAGAAATTGCTCCCTATAGGATATATAACATATAACTTAGGAAGAACCCCCCCCCCCCTTAATTGACTAACTCAAACGAATGTGACTTCGATAAAATTGAAGATCAAGGTGACTACACTTGAAGGAATTTAATTTATTTAAGTTTAATTTTTGATGTGGAAAGGAGGTAGGTTCAACTTGGATTTGGTGAGTCAGAATTAAAGTTACAATCAAAGGAGAAGGAAAGAGTTAATAAGATACTTGGTTCTTTTTTTTTTGTTCCAGTTGGAATGGCTTACCTTTTCCGTAGAAGGTTTACCTAGCACTAGGTTTTCTTGCTCACATCCGAATGAAATTATTGTATCAATTCTGATTCACCAACAACCCCAGATGGTATGGGATTCTCTTTAATTACTTCTCATTCCTGATGATATCTTTCCCCCCTTTTCTTAGGGTTGACCGATCCTGCGACCACTCAAACAAAATAGTAGTTAGCCAATAACATATCTCCTATATTTTATTATTCCAAGTTCATCTTTCTATATTTGTCTTGAATCAAACATACATAATTAAATTTCCATTATCCTTTGATCAATAAATTCTATCTAATAATCATATTTTAAAGAAATTGAAATCATTTCATAATCCAAACATGACATCATAGTTGAACACGGTTAACATATTTACATCTCTTGCCATAAACACATATCAAAATAATTACGTCACAAGCGGGATGTAACATACCCTTCCCCTTGTGAGTCATCATCCTCGATGATTGTTAGATATCTAAAAGTAATAAAGTCATGTGGTTTAACCAAACATAAAAGAAGTTCAACTATTATATACATTAAACAAATGTGGAAATTTCTGCTGCATTTCAGTATAATCCTCCCAGGTGGCACTATCTTCTGAATACTGGTCCCACTGGACCTTACATTGGGCCACCTCTCTATTACGTAAGCTACGCTTACGTACCTCGAGCACCTTGATTGGCTCGATCATGATTACCCCTGAGTCCTGAACCTATAAAGAGTTCTAGTCAATCATATGTGTAAAATTAGATATATATTTTTTTAGATAAGAAACATGGAAGACGTTATGCAACTGAGCGAGAGCTGGTGGTAGAGCAATTTTGTAGGCAACCGGGTTGATAATTTCCAGAACCTCAAATGGTCTGACATACCGAGGTGCAAGTTTGGTGGATTTCCCAAATTTTATAGCACTCTTATGTGGTTTGACACACAAAAGCACTTTCTCTCCTACTTCAAATTGCCTGGGAGTTCTTTCGCATTAGCATAGCTTTTCTATCGATCGTTAGCTTCTGCTAACCTTTTCTTGATCATCTTAACTTTCTCTTCTATTTCGGAAATCATTTCTGGGCTGAGGGTTATCCTATCTTCCAGCTTATCCCAGCTGATAGGAGTTCTACACCTCCTTCCATACAGTGCCTCAAATGGTGCCATTTTTATGGATGATTGATACGAATTATTGTAAGCAAATTCAACTAATGGAAGGTATTCTTCCCATCTGTACTGTTGATCCATACAATACATCCGAAGTAGATCTTCTAAAATTTGATTAACTCTTTCTGTTTGGCTGTCAGTTTCAGGATGGTAAGCAGAACTAATGTTCAATTTTGTACCCAAAGCTGAAAATAATGTTTGCCAAAATCTGGAAGTTACTCTAGCATCCCTATCAGATATTATTTTCTCAGGTATTCCATGTAATCAAAATATTTCCCAAACAAATTTGTGAGCAATAGTAGTAGCACCATCAGTTAAATTTCTTGGTAAGAAATGTGCTACCTTGGTGAGTCTGTCAACGACTACTAGAATGGTATTATGTTTATTGCTAGACATAGGTAATCCTTGGATAAAATCCATGCTGATTATCTGCCACTTCCAGTCAGGTACTGCATGAGGTTGTAATAGTCCCGTGGGATGCTGGTGTTCCGCTTTGACTCTTTGACATTCTAAACATCTTGCCACAAATCTCGCCGCATCTTTCTTCATTCCCTTCCAAAAATATAAAGGTTTTATGTCTGCCATAAGTTTGGTAACTCCGAGATGCCCTGAATACGGTGTTGAATGTGTTTCTTTCCAAATTAAATTTCTAAGCTCTATATCTTTGGGTATGTACATTCTACCCTGATATCTTAATAGTCCATCATCTTCTATTCTAAATCCTTCATACCTTGGATCTAATGGATCAAGTTGAAGGGTCTTCTTTACCTACTGGTAGTGTGAATCATTCTTCAATTGTTGAAGTACTCGGTCTCTAAAGTCTGAGTGTACTGAGATTAATGCATTGATATGCCTTCTGTGGCTTAAAGCATCTGCTACCCTGTTTTCCTTTCCCTTGATATAACTGATCTCAAAATCATAATCTGAAATCAACTCTAGCCATCTTCTTTGTCTGGCATTTAAATTTGGTTGGGTAAATATGTATTTTAATCCCTGATGATCAGATCAGAGTTCGAATGGTTTCCCTAATAAATAATGCCATCACATTTGTAAAGCATGAATAATTGCAGCTAATTCGAGATCATGGGGGCATAGTTTTGCTCATAGTTTTTGAGTTTTCTAGATTCATATGCTATTACTTGTTCATTCTGCATGAGTACCCCTCCTATTCCTTCCCCTGAGGCATTGGTTACCACAACAAATTTCCCTCAGGATCTGGTATTTTTAATACAGGTGCAAAAACTAGTTTCTCTTTAAGCAAATCAAACGCTTTCTGACATTTTTCTGACCAAACAAAACTTTTCCCTTTTCTTTGCAATGAGGTAATCGGATAGGCAATACATGAAAAATCCTTTACAAACTTTCAATAATAGCCTGCTAGGCCCATAAAACTTCGGACTTCTTGAACATTTTTGGGGACAAGCCATTCGGTTATTGCTTTTATTTTTGCAGAATCAACTGCTATACCCTTTTCAGATATAATATGTCCCAGATATTGGACTTCTTTCTGGAAAAAAGTACATTTGGATAATTTTCCATAAAGTTTGTTTTCACGTAGGCATTGCAAGACAAGTTGAAGATGCTGATAGTGTTCCTCTTTATTCCTTGAATAGATTAAAATGTCATCCAGGAAAACTAAAACAAATCTATCCAAACAGTCATGAAACACACTGTTCATCAAATTCATAAACGCAGCTGGGGCGTTAGTGAGTCTGAAAGGTAGTACTGTGAATTCGTAATGCCCGTAGTGAGTTCTGAAGGCTGTCTTATGAATATCTTCCTCCCTTAACCTCAACTGGTGATATCCTGAGTGAAGGTCTCTTTTGGAAAAGACCGATGCTTCTCGCATTTGGTCAAATAAATCATCTATGTGAGGTAGAGGGTATTTGTTCTTGATAGTCAGTTTGTTTAGCATCTTATAGTCTATGCATAGACGTAGAGTTCCATCCTTTTTCTTTACAAAAATCATGGGTGCCCCCCATGGCGACACACTCGGTCTAATTAAACCTTTGTCTACCAATTCTTGAAGTTGGGTCTTCAACTCCATAAGTTCAACAGTTGTCATGCGGTAAGGGGCCTTTGATACTGGTGCTGCTCCAGGAACTAACTCTATAGAAAAATCAAATACTCTCTTAGGAGGCAAACCTGGCAACTCTTCTGGAAATACATCCTGATAGTCTCGAAGATAGGGATATTTCTCTACAAATGATTCTTGTGTCTTCTCTCCAGAATTAAAATCAGTTTCTCTAACTCCACTAACTTTCTCCATTTTTACCACAAATATCTGACAACCCTTCCTTCCACTTCATTTTAATTGCATGGCAGAGAGTTGTCGTAACTTGACTTCATGTTAAACTCCTTGCATTTGAACTTTATTTCCCAAATCATCTTCACACTCAATCATTTTTTTGTAACAATCCACCTTGGCCTTGTGTTTCTCCAACCAACTCATGCCTAAAATGATATCATATGAACCTAGAGGTGCCACATATAGGTTTATTTCAGAGATGAGGCCTGGAAGTTCAACCCTAGCTTCAAATAAACATTGCTCTACCCGAGCTCTCGATTGGTTATCATATTCGACCATCCAAGAATTTTCCATTTATCCAGACCTTTTTGGAAAGCTACTCAATAACTTAGGTGAAATGCAATTCTCTGTAGCCCCGATATCTATGAGTATGGTTATAGGATTCCCATAAAGCATACCTGGAACTTCTATAGGTGTGAATTGATACTCTGCTTGTCTGTTGTCCACTGCTGCGTGAATTCTCTGCTGAAAAGCTATCTGTTGGTTGGGTAGTGAGTTCTTCTGCTGTGACCCTCCTTGGTTCCTGGTGGGACATTGGTTAGCATAATGATCATCCCCACAAGTAAAACATTCCCCTAGAGGTCACCTTTTTTCTGCTCCCCTGTTATTTTCTTCATTGTTTCTCCTGAATTTGTCAAAACTTCTCCTGTCCTTGGTCTAATCCAGGTGATTTCCTTTGTTTCCTCTCGGATCCCTGTTTCTGAAGTTGAAATTGCTTCCTTTCTTTTTGAAGGGTTGAGAATTTTGTGACTAGTTCCGCCATTTTTTGTTTCTATCCCTTATGGAGTCATCCTTCTTAAGTTTCTGCTCCTATCTCACAGCCTTCTCATAAGCTTCATTCATGCTGGTAGGCGCCAAAACATCTACTAATTCCCCAATGCGATTATTGAGTCCCATGATAAATTTCCTAACTTTATACTTCTCATCCCGATGGAATTGGGGAACATACTTAAGTAATCGAGTAAACATCTCCCAATATGCATGCACTATGAGTTCCCCTTGTCTTAATTCCTAAAAATCTGTTAACTTTTGTTCATAAAATAACTGAGGTAACCATCGTTGTCTAAAGACTACAAACCGATCCCATGTCATATCTGCAGATGACCATCCTAGTTCTGCCTTTTTATTCTCCCACCATCCAGCGGCTTCTCCTATTAATTGATAAGCTCCCCATACCGCCTTCATGTTCTCTGTATATTCTCTTATCTCAAAATACTTTTCCATACTTGTCAACCAAGCTTTAGCAGCATCTCCTACTTCTGATCCATTGCATTGTGGAGGTTTAACTTTCTTCATGTCATCTGAGATAATACCACGCATTACCTTATCCCTATCAGGTTGAGTTATAGTGTGTTCCTCATTTCTAGTCGGATGAGTATGAACATTCTTTGAATTTCTATCCTTGATTCTTGACTCATGTTCCTCGTCTTAGTTCCTGATACTTCTATTCTCTCTCTGCTCTAGCTGCTGGAGCCTAGTCTGAGTATCATGCATCATTTGCAAGAGTCTATCTAACTTTGCAGCCGAGGTCTCGGGGAGTTCAGTCTCCCTCTTCCTTCAGATAAGTGAGCCATTCCCTCACCAATTAAACCTGTTAAGGTAATTATGCTCTTAGTTTATATATTACCACTTAAATTCTCTTAATTATACAGCAGATTGAACACAACATTTATTTTATTTACACACTACAAAAAAAAAAATTATATATTAACACACTACAAAATTTTGTCTTTTTACAATATTTACATAGTTCTTTTGGAGCCCCTTATCTAAGAGCTTTCATCACTACCAGTTATGGGCTCTTCCTGCTCGTCAAATTTTGAATAAGGAATTAACCGGTAACCCAGAGTAGGTACCCGAGTTTCCTTCATGTTAAAGGACATGTTAATGTTTCCATTTGGAATTGTAGGTCATTTGACATCTGTCAATTTTCTAAGCTCTATGGAAATAGTTTCCACCATTATTCTTTTTGTTTTAACTTGGTTTCATTTTTTGGCCTTGAGCCATTTGACAGCATCAGCTAATGTTTCATTGTCTGAGGGTATAGTACAACATAGATAATCATTTGTTTCCTTTGCTGTTTTCCATCGTGGAATGGTACCTAGTTCTCGTGTTCTCTTACGTTTTGCAGTGTATACCTGCATCTTGGTACAAAACCAAAATGCTTGTTTCAGTTTTAAAAGTTCTAAGCTTCTCTTGGTGATGAGCCCATGGTTCAGTGTCAAACCTAGTAGCTCTGATACCATATGTAACAACTCACTTAAAGAATACCACATGTAACAACTCACTTAAAAAAAATGTGCATTCATTGAAACATATATAATCAAGTAAAAACATAACAACAGCTAGGATTCAGCATAAACAAGTAAATTGCTTGTATTTATTTTATTTCTAAAAAGAAATTAAAAACTTGTATTCAACTACTAGGTTTCTTTCTAATCATTGCAATAACACAGAAAATAAACAATTAAACAAGATAAGGAATAAGAGTACCGTAGTCATTTGTGGAAAGGATGAGTCATTACTCAAGCTTGTTTGCTCATGTTTCCTTCTATTTTTCCTTTTAGGGATTCGGAGAGGAAAGATATCATCAGGGTGTTTATCCGCCCAACCACGAACTTTTCAGTCCCCCGCGTCATTTCAACTGAAATGACCCGGCCTGCCACCAAGAAGTTTCATTAAGAGAATCCAATACCATCTGAGACTAGTGGTTACCCTACTACTTCCTAGTCGATCATACACTATAGATAATCTTCTAACTAGTATGATCATCCGATTGGAAAAGTATCCGGGCAAAGAAATTGACTGACGCCAATTCACATGCAAGCGTCACCTCGGCCAAGGTTTTGCAAATGTACGCAACACGACTCAACTGGTCATGTAGTTCAGTTGTCACCCTACTCGGCTTGGTCTTGGCTATTTGGCATATTTTAGTTTAAGACACTGGTGCTACTGCACATAGCTGGTATGACGTACACGCTGGTTCCTGTATGTACCATCACTGTTTTAAGAATAGGCAGAATTTGATTTAGCAGAAAGGTTTCCAATTTTTGTTTACCAATTTTGTAGGAGGTTTCTCTCATAACTGAGACATTTTCAGTTTCACCTAAGCTGAAAGAATCCCACTATTTTATTGAAGTTTAAAATTTGAGGCATTGAGGGATAAGACAGAAATGTTAATCTGGGTGAAATAGTTTGCACTAGCATTTATGTTCTAAAAAGTTGCATTTAAACTAAGAGAATTCTACTGCAGAGAAGAACAACTAGGCTCTTGTTCCAAGAAAGTTATTTCCTGTTAAGGGAATGGTTCCATATGTTTGAGGCAGTCCTAAACCCAACATTTTCTATTAGATGATGTTACTGATCAGATTTCTTGATGGAAACAGGTTGTATGAAGGCCAGACAGAGGTCAAGTTCTTCTTTATCAACAAAGAAAGATAAGTTACCCTCTTATGCTATTTTAAGGTGCTCCTACTGATAACACTTAGAAGAAAGAAGGAAATTTCATTGTTATTCTTTACCAAGACAGAAGAAGAAACTTTCTTTTTATTTGCCTGAGTTCTTGGGAAGGTTTGATAAGGAACTTCTTCGAAGAAACACTAACTAGCAAACGTAGGAAAGCAGGTTAAGAGTTTTAAGAAAGAGGAACACTTGCCTTCAAAATTTTAGAGTTTTCTTGAATTATCCTCTCAGCTAGTTCACTCCTCAGAATATTTTCGGACTCCTTGCCACTCCCGCAGCTCCCTTCTTCCTCTCCAATGCTCGAACTTTAATCCTTCTCTACTTATCCTTTCTGTCACAAAAACTGACGAACGATTTCGTGGCTTCTTTCTTACTTCCAACTCCCGTCTCTTCCTTTCTTTCTTCTGAATTCACACCTCAAAACAAAAATGATATCCATCAGAAAAGCAGTTTCTGCCCTTAAAAGAGCTTGCTTGCCATACCCGTCCGACGTGCATCCTTTTTCGATGTTTGTTTTTAACCTTCTTTCCACTCCCCTCTTCCTGGTTGATGGATAAGCACATAAGGTGGTCATTTGTTTTTAAACACCAATGAACTGTGGTCTACTCAAGATTGCCATTCAAAGTTTAGGTTTGTTCATCGACGGAGGAGGCTGCGTGAAGAAGCCCGACCCTCCAAAGATTATTTGCATTCACCTTATGAAACGAAAAGAATGTGGTTCGAATTTAAATAGGAGTTACAAAGTTTTTATACCTAAGTTTCTCATAGGTGGAAACTAATGAAGAAATTGGTCCCTATAGGATATATAACATATAACTTAGGAAGAACCCCCCCCTTAATTGACTAACTCAAACGAATGTGACTCCGATAAAATTGAAGATCAAGGTGACTACACTTGAAGGAATTTAATTTATTTAAGTTTAATTTTTGATACGGGAAGGAGGTAGGTTCAACTTGGATTTGGTGAGTCAGAGTTAAAGTTACACTCGAAGGAGAAGGAAAGAGTTAATAAGATACTTGGTTCTTTTTTTTGTGCCGGTTGGAATGGCTTACCTTTTTCGTAGAAGAAGGTTTACCTAGCACTAGGTTTTCTTGCTCACATCCTAATGAAATTATTGTATCAATTCTGATTCACCAACAACCCCAAATGGTATGGGATTCTCTTTAATTACTTCTCATTCCTGATGATATCTTTCCCCCCTTTTCTTGGGGTTGACCGATCCTGCGACCACTCAAACAAAATAGTAGTTAGCCAATAACATATCTCCTGTATTTTATTATTCCAAGTTCATCTTTCTATATTTGTCTTGAATCAAACATACATAATTAAATTTCCATTATCCTTTGATCAATAAATTCTATCTAATAATCATATTTTAAAGAAATTGAAATCATTTCATAATCCAACCATGACATCATAGTTGAACACAATTAACATATTTACATCTCTTGGCATAAACGCATATCAAAATAATTACGTCACAAGCGGGATGTAACAGAATCGCCCTCAGTATGAGCACCATGAAGAAGAAACAAGGAAATCACCTTCTCCATCACATATGCTAATAGATACAGGAGATCAAGGCGAACATCATGATGATGCTGAGAAACATGATCAGGTACCTCGATGGTTGGAAAAGGAAGTCAACACAGAGGTTGATTTTGAGATTCAGGAATTTGATGTGTCCACTTTGTTTTCAGAAAACCTGACAAAACCAAAGAGGAAGGCCAGAATGACTTCGACCATTAAGAGAGATCTAACGACTAGAAGAAGGACTGCACAGATAGCAATTCCTACTGTAGATAAAGAAAAGGATAAAATTACTCTGGAAGAATTCCAGATTAATACAGTTGACTTAGGGTTTGCTAATGAAGACCAAGAGGGTCAAGAAGGAAAAGACATTATAGATTCTTTGATTCAAAAGGTTAAGAGAGAAAAGGAGAAAAATAAGCAACACAAAGAGCACATTGCTCAGTTGCATGCATATATAGGAAGCTTAACTAATTCTGAAGATAATTCCAATGATCATGCAGTCCCATTGACTGCTATTTCCCAAGAGGAGGTAAATAAGTTGGATCTCATGAAACATGAGTCATCCATATTGAGAAAGTGGATGTACTCCACATTTGATACAGCAGAAGAAGTGGTAAAGGCCTATTTGAAGAGGTGGAGTTCTCTCAGTGGCTCCAGGAAAAAGGTAGACAAGTTACAAATGGAAATAAGTAAAAGGTCTTTCCAATTGGAGAAGATATTAAATGTCCTGGGAGAAATAAGGAGAATAAATCCTCAATTGCTCATCAACAAGCAGGTGCTGAATAATAACAATGCATTATTGATTGACATATGGTATAAGGACATTCAATTTGAATGTGATACACTCAAAAGATGCAACAATAAGTTGAGGGAAATCAGCATAAAATTACATGATATGATGCGTTTTGAGGAAAAAATTTTGGAAACGTTGCAAGGAAAAGTGGAAGGAAAGGTAGAAAATCAAGATGAGGAGTTTGCAATCCAAGCTCTACATAATAACTTCCAATTCATTGCTGATGATCCACTAGGCCAAATGACAGAAGAAATCATGGATAGACTGGTGAGGACCAAGGTGAAAATAGAAAATTATAATGAGACATTAGACAATAGAAGGAATAAACTGGATAGCATCAGAACTAAATACCAGGTGCATAAACATGCCATTATCAAAGCAAAGACCCAGGATGGTGGAGAAATAGATAAAATAGTGCAGTTGTATGAAAATGTTAGGGTAATCATGCAGCCTCATATACAAGGTTTTCATCATCAAGATGATGAAGGTACAGAAAGTGATGCACCTGAGGATGGAGCGCATGAGTTAGATGAAGTAGATGATGATGCATCATAAAGCAAATATCAGCATCTTATACTTAGGGAAAATAGGTATATCAGATGGTTGCCAGTTGGCAACTTGTGCCATTTTGATAAAGTTGACAAAGTCAAAGGAAATACTGACTGTAGATATTCATAGATAATTCAAGATCGTAGATCTTTTTGTAGCGGATTCCTCACATTGTTCTATAAAAGGTGCAGGAATGCCTCATTTCAAACATTCAAAACTGAATTGAAATCTGTCTGCTGAAATATTCAGGGCTCATTTCAAAGCTTTTGTATACATATGTGTTTTTGCATACTTAATGAATGAGAAGACTTGTTTTGATTATAATTCATAGTAAATCTTGAGTAATCAGTGTGTGAATTCTGGATATATGCTATGACTTGCTGCGTCCCTTGGAGTGCATATCTATTAGCATATGTTGTCTTCATACAATTCCTTTAAAGTTAGCATCAATTGTATCTAGCTGTGGAATGTTCTGGTGAACATATGGTTTGGTTTTCTTCTCTTCATGACTGTATCTGATGTATATGTGGTTCAATAGCTGAAGGTTCAAAATTAATTTGAAGAATTTCTTTCAATTTCCTTTAAATTCCAAAGCATTTCACCATCATAATTGCAAATAATTGATAATCTCAAGAAAATAATGCAAATATATAGACATCTCGTAGATAATTGCAAATATTTAGCATATTTGGAGATAAAGCATGTATAATTGAAGAATATCATGCAAAGATTTGAATATAACTGTATCATTTGATCAAACTACTGTGTAAAGTGATCTTTCTGTGAAGAATATTTATAGAAACAGGATCATCATACTAATGAATTTCATGTAAGGCCCCAAAATGGAAACAGCAAAGTACATCAACCTCTGAGTAATCTCAAAAGATTAAGACCTAATCACCGGAGACTTGGGATCATGAATTCTCTGAATTCATTGCATCTTTCAAGATGAATAAGGGTTAATGTATACTTTTATTCTATGTTTGCTTATGACTAACATCATGACCAACATAAATTGGTGCTAGAAGGAGGGCCTTTATCTGAAAGAAGACGCATACATAGGCATCTGTTCATCAGTATTTCAGGTTTGATGATACCGAAAGTAAGGTAACGTTGAAACACTTGTGAATTTCAAATATTGCCTAAGTATTTACTGTAGCAAGATTGTAGATGCTCATTCTGTGTAAAGATTTCTAGATCAAACGTAAATATTACAAGCTTTACAGTAGATTATCATGAATTCACAAATATCTGCCAAGGTCAGGTAAATCTGTTAAAGCTTTGAAGAATTTTGCCCTAGAAGCCTGATATCTTGTGGTAAGAGTCATCATCCCCCCTTATCATCTCATATTTGTACTATCTTTGCAAATATTTCACAAATATCCAATCAGTATCACCGTTTGACCACAAATATCACCTCAGCTAGTGAAATCCAACCGATCTTTACGATCATCAGGCTAATTCTGTCCAAATTTGAGAAATTCTGGCTCATATGATAAATACCAAGTCAAGATCCACTAGACCTTTCGAAGAACTACCTGTTAGAGGGTTCAGACCTAGGACTGTAGATATTCATCATACTCCTGGTTCTAGTACCTCAGGAGCCTCACCAGAGCATCCTCCTGTAACTCCAATCGGATTTCATATACCTACAGGATCTCCTCAGGGTGTACCTTTGGTCCAACCTCAGCCGGTTATACCTCAAATTCAACCTCCTCTAGTTGCAATGTCATTCTTTGCGGCAGAATCGCCTCTAACCTTCACTACATATCATGAATTACCAAAGAACCCAGACAAAATTTGTCCAAAGTATCATCCTTATCAAGATGCCGAAGATCATATCAGAACTTTTAAGGAAGCTTGCTGTAGAGCTAGAATAGAGCATCAGGATGTTGTGTGCAGATTATTTCCTTTTTCCTTAGGGGAAGAAGCCTACAATTGGTATGTTAGTCTTGGCCGTAGTTCTATAGGTTCTTGGGATGTCCTAGAGAAGGCTTTTCTTGATAGGTTTAAAGTTCCTATTGATCCATCAATGAATTACCACTTGTTTGCTACAATCAAAAGACTCGAGAATGAGCCTATTGCTAATTTTAATGCCAGATTCCAAAAGATGTTGTCTAAATTAGTGACTCCTTATACTGTAGCAGATGAAGCTGCTAGAAGTATCTATTATTCAGCTTTGGATCCTTTGACCTCCATGTTCATTAGGAGAGCTCATCCAGCAATAACAACTTTGACACAAGCTTTTTAGGAAGCTATAAAGGTTAGTCAGCAGCTAATACCTGCTCCTACTCCAAATATTGCATTTCCCACACTGCCTAGCATGTATCCAACATATCCTGCATCATATCCTGCACAGTATCCTAATGGAGCTATGATACCCCCAGTAGTCATGCCTGCACCCTTTTAAATTCCTCCACTAAGTATTATGCTGCCTCCTAATGGGAATGGCCAACTGCCACAGTATCCTATACAAACTCAGGCACCTCAGGGTATAGATCCTAATAACAATAACACAGGATCTTCATTCTTCAAGCCTCAGAATGAAAATGTAGTGGCTAAAGCTCAAGAGGAGAAGGAGGAAATCAAGGAAATCTCTGCTCAGCTAAGAAAACTCACTACAGAAGTGACTCATTTGAGAAATCAAATTTTCTATTCCCAATCCAATCAGAATAGGAATTATGCCAATGACAGACCTAGTTATCCTGACAGAGGATATAACAACAACAATTTCAACAATAGCGGTGGAAATAACAATAATCCTCAGAGACAACCTAGAGTATGGAACTCTAGGCCAAATAATGGTTCATTACCATCACCCCTGGACAATCAGCCTCCAGGTGAGAACAAATAGACTACTAGAGTCAATCTTGCTGAGGCAGCCCTCACTAATTGGTGTAGGATCCACAATACAAATGTACATGCAGAACTAGACTGTCCACAATTTCAGATTGCTTCTAGTATTTTCTAGACTGAAGTGTCTAACACCTTAGGAAATCCACCTCAGATAGAAGGGAATGAGATTGTTCCCTGTGGATATGATTCAGCCTTTGTGCTGGAAACTTATACAAATCAGCCTCATCAGCAGACTGTGCCACCTCATCAGAGTTATAACCAGGCATGTGAAGAATCTGCCTTAGCCTTTGAAACAAATTATGTATTCCCCTTTGAGGATGAAAATGAGCCTTCACACGAACATGAGGAGGTACATGCATACCAACAGCAATATCTTGGTAAGCATAACTATAACCTGAGAAACAATGCAAATAGATCTACTAGTCCATTGACATCTTCTTTACCTCCAAATAATTTCAATACACCTCCTAATCCTAAAGCTAGTAATAATCTAGGATTCCCCAAGGTGAATGCTCAATATCTAATCCCACCAAACACAGCCTTGAAAACTGCTAGCATGCCTCATGAGTCTGACAAGTTAGTTACCTATCTGGCAGATGAAATGAAAAAGGTCAAGATCAGTCTATCCTTGTCAGAACTACTGAAAACTCTTGCAATTAAGCGAGCGTTTATGAAGTCATTGGATGATCCTGCCCCTAAAGAAGATATTCATCCATCAGGTCAATCCAATAGTAAAGATCATGTTGCCAGAGATAATAGTACCAAACCTAAAGTGTCAGCTACCATCCAAGCTGCGGAAACCTCCCACATGACCTTGTATAGAGATAAAAGTGAGTCACCACCTTTCCTCCTTACCATTAGGATGTTTGGTAAGAATTTACATAACTGTCTGGTAGATTTAGGTGCATCTACAAATGTGATGCCCCTGTCTATATGCAATGCTTTAGGTCTGCATCCTGCCAAATCCCTAAAGAAGGTGACACAACTGGATAAAACAAAAGTAAGCATGGTAGGAGAGTTAACTCATATCCACATGCAGCTAGCATCCGATCCCAAGATCCAATATTATATTGATATTCAGGTAGTTGACATACCTGATACATATGGGATGTTGCTCAGTAGGGACTGGTCTAAAACCCTCAATGGATATATGTCTACTGATTTCAGTCATATGTGGTTGCCTTGGAAAGGTATACCTAACCAGATAAGAATAGACACAAAGCCTAGAATGAAACACATGATCACCAAGTATAACAAAACAAACGAGATCATGTATGTAAACATAGAACCAAGAGTCTATACCATCAGACCATAGACTGTCAAGATAGAGGAGATCCTGATGATTGATATTCATCATCATGATGATGATCATCAGGATGATGTGACAAATATAAGGGTTAACAGTAGCCTTGAGAATGAGAATGAAGTAGATCGCTTCAGAAGTTTCGAGATGCACTTGTCCAAACAGGTAAAATGATGTAAATTGCTAAATATGCCTGCTAGTGATGTTTTAATTGATGGGTTGTGTAGATTGCATAATGAGGCACATTCAGAGAAGACTTGTGAAGCATGCATAGACATGATGATGTTGGAGCAAACATGTAGCGAGGCATCATCATCATCACAGGTAAATTCAACATATAGTGATGATGATGATACTAATTTTTATTTGTTTTCTATAGGAACAGCAGCAAATGTAGGTCAGAATGAAGATATTATCCAGATGACAGAAGAAATCCTGGCATGCAGCCAGAATGATGATACAAGACATGAGGAAGTCACACCAGGAAGTGACTGCTTGGTGGAATCAGATTATGAACTGTTTTATGAAGGCAGTGGTAGTAACTTAACTAAATTTGAAGAATTTTTGGGCAAAGAGATACAAAAGACAACACCATAGCATACACTCCCTCATGATGTATTGATTGAAGGCTGGTGTAGATTGCATGAGGCGCCTCACTCAAAGAATGCCTGTTCACTGTGCTTGCATATTTTAAGAAAGCATGTGGCACCTAGTTCGAAAGATCATCTTGCTGATGAGGAAAAGAAAGAGGAATTATTAGTCTCACAAAAGAAGGGAAAGATGAAATCTAAAAAGGTTGAAATCCCTAAGTTAAAATAGATATCAGCTGGTGCAGCTGCTAGAGCTGCAAAGAAAAAAGAAAGTTTAGCTAAACATCCTACTGAAGATAAACCCTAGATCCTAAGGATTGATGGATCCAAATCCAAGCAAGGTGCTGGGGTAGGAATTGACCTCATTGATCCATCAGGAAAATCCTATCTAGCAGCCTACAGATTACAGTTTCCCTGTACCAACAATGTAACAGAGTATGAGGCTCTGATTCATGGGATACTGTTTACTCACAAGAAAAAAGTAAAAATTCTGCATGTCTTCGGGGATTCAAAATTAGTTGTGAGACAAGTGAGAGGAATTTACTCCTGTAACTACAGGAAGCTATCTAACTACAGACATTGTGTGTGGGACCTGATTGAAGACTTTGATGCATTTAATATCACCCACGTACCAAGAGAACAGAATCATAGGGCGGATGCCTTAGCACAAGCTGCCAGTACATTAGAGCCTTTGTCCATATCAAGCTTGAAGAGATTCTCAGTAGAACTGGTGTCAGTACCTTCAGTACTTGACCATGTGACCAACCTCCAGGTGTTTGATGATGATCAGCACATTTTAGATTTCATCTCAAATAGAGATATATTTGAAGCCCAGATCATAAATGAAAACAACATGGAAGAACATGTCTAGGAAGAAAAAGAAATATTAGAATTGCCTAGCAACAGGATTCCCAAAGGTATGATTGAACTAGAAAGAGCCTTTGACCTGGATAACATGTTGAAGTAGAAGGATCTACCAAAGGTAGATGGAGGACAATATTCACAAGTGAATATTGGGCTAAATGCTGACAAAAGAAATGTCCTAATTGGTAAAGTGTGCACAGAAGAAGAGTTAGAAGGAATAACTCAGGCCCTCCAAGACTACATCCATGTCATTGCATGGACTTATGATGAGCTAAAAACATATGACACATTAGTCATAACTAACACCATACCTCTCAAACCAGATGCTAAACCTTTCAAACAGAAGTAAAGGCAAGTCAATGCCTTGCTAGAGCCAATAATTTTTGAGGTCAAAAAATTGTTAAATGCTAGAATAATATTTTCTGTCAGACACTCCACCTGGGTTGCAAATCTAGTCCTAGTGAGAAAGAAAAATGGAGACATCAGGCTATGTGTACATTTTAGGAACCTGAACAGAGCTTCAGAGAAAGATAATTATCCTTTACCCTCCTTAGATGAAGTTCTGCAAATTGTTAATGGGGCCAAGATGATGTCTTTCCTGGATGGTTTCTCAGGCTATAATCAGGTCATGGTTGACAAGATTGACAGACTAAAGACTGCCTTCACCACAAAGTGGGGTATATTTGCATATAGATGTATGCCATTTGTGCTGATAAATGTTGGAGCCACATTCTAGTGAGCAATGGACATAGCCTTCAGAGGCTTAATAGGAAAATGTATAGTCATTTACACGGATGACTTAACAGTGTTCTCCAAGGAGAGAAGCAACCATGTAGCTGATCTCAGAAATGTATTGAAAAAATGTGAAGAGTATGGAATATCATTAAACCCCAAGAAATGCATATTTGGGGTGACAACAGGAAAGTTACTAGGCCACCTAATCACAGAAGATGGAATTATCATTGATCCTGACAGGGTGGAGTCTATTATGAAGTTACAGCTTTCAAGAAGAAAGAGCTGAAATCTTACTTTGGTAAGATAAACTTTGTGAGGAAGTTCATCACTAGCTTTGCTGAAATTGTCAAACCACTAAATGCCATGTTGAAAAAGGATGCACAGATTGAGTGGACACCAGAGGCTAAAGCTACCTTTGAAGATATAAAGAAAGCTATTTTTTATGCTCTTGTCCTTATCAGTCCAGATTACACTAGAGACTTCTATATCTATTCATTTGCTTCAGAACACACCTCTGCAGCAGTGCTTACTCAGAGAAATGAGGAGAAAGAAGAAAAACCAATTGCTTTCATGAGTTGCCCTTTCAAAGATGCTAAATTAAGATATGTAGATATTGAAAGGCAAGCACTTGCACTGGTCAGAGCAGTCAAGAAATTCAGGCATTATATACTGAGAAGCAAAGTGATTGTTGTAGTGCCTGATGCAGCAGTGAAGATGTTGCTTATACAGAGTGAGCCTAGTGAAAAGAGGGCTAAGTGGATTACTGTTTTATAGGAGTATGACATGGAGATCACACCCATGAAACTAGTGAGAGGACAGGCTTTAAGCCAAATGATATCAGAAATTGATCCACATATCACTAGTCAGCAGTATGTTATCAATGAGAAAGATAATAAAGAATGGTACTCAGATATCAAGCATATCTTGATCACAGGAAGGTGTCCTCCAAGAATGCAAGCTTCACAGAGAAGAGCCTTGAAGATAAGGTCACAAAAATATATGATGAAGGGAGGAACCCTATTCAAGAAGAATTATGAAGGAATATACCTGAGATGCTTAGAAAAGCCAGAAGCAAATAAGGTTTTATCAGAATTACATGACAAGTTTGGAATGGCACATGGATCAACCTTGGCTACAACACATGCAATCCTTAGAGCAAGATACTATTGGCCTACAGTTTTTAAAGATACAGATGAACATGTCAAATGTTGTCATGTATGTCAGATTGCTGCCAACAGAGAAAAATATGTTGCCCAACCATTGCAGCCAGTGATGGAAGAGCGCCCATTTGCACAATGGGGCATGGACTTCATAGGACCAATTAATCCTCCATCATCATCAGGCATCAGGACATAGGTATGTTCTAACAATTACTGACTATTGTACCAGATGGACAGAGGTTGTTAGCACCAAGACATGCACTGCTGATGACGTTATCAGATTTCTGGAAGGTAATATTGTTACCAGGTATGGAATTCCTTATGCTCTGGTAAGTGATAATGGTTCTGCTTTCACTTCCACCAAGTTGTCAAGTTGGGCTTTTGATCATGGGATTATAGTGAAGTTTTCATCCAACTATCATCCCCAAGGGAATGGATTAGCAGAATCCACCAATAAAAATTTGCTAAATATCATAAGAAAATTAATAGAGAAGAACCCTAGGGAATGGAACTCATTTCTGAAATATGCCTTATGGGTAGACAGAACTAGAATGAAAATTGTATTAGGAAACTCACCCTTCCAATTAGTATATGGGGTAGATCCTATCCTCCCTGTTAACTTGAAAATTCCTACCTTGTAGTTTGCCCAAGAGTACCTAGGCATAGATAATAGGCAAGAAGTTAGGTTGCTTCAGCTGATGCACCTAGAAGAGAAAAGAAGTCAAGCAATTGATCAATTTGGAAAACATCAGGCTGTTGTCAAATGCTGGTTTGACAAGAGAGCCAAAGTCAAAGCCTTTAGGATATCTAATTTAGTCCTGATGTGGGATAAAGCCCATGAGAGGAAAGGAGACCATGGTAAGTTTGACAGATTATGGATAGGTCCCTTTCAAATTTCTGAGATACTAGGAGACAACACCTATAGGTTTAAGAATCTGACAGGTGAGGATGTCCCATTGCCAGTCAATGGACAATTCCTCAAACATTATTTCCAAGCCTAAGTGACTTCATGATAGTCATGTGTATCATAATGTACATTTGTATAGTTGCTTGTACAGTTTTGTTTTCCTTGTCTTGTTTGTTTGTTTGTTTTGTTGTTTTCTTGTTAAGATTTTTGTTTTGGCTAGTCAAAGATGAGGAAACTTATCATCCTAGAAAATAACTAAATTGTTAGGATTCAAGTGATGAGATCAAATTTAGACATAGGTTATGATTCATTCTAAGAAATATTCATGATCAGGTCTGTGATATCCTTTCATCAGGGTGCCTTTTCTTCATCAAAGTGAATCAATCACAATGAAACACTTAACAGCCTTGGGTTTGTTGAACACACAAGTATAGGTGTTAAGTGAAAAATCTAAAGGGACTCCCTTGCTACCAATACAATCTCCAACCTAAAGCTGCAAGTGACTATACCTTGTACAAATGAGCTGACATGAAGATATCATAAAAAAAAGAATATAATATAATAAAATTAGGCCATCTAAGTAACTCTACCAGGGCTATGAACGCCTGCTGGCAATGGGGCTCTACTTAGGGAGATTGTATAGATAACCTTGCCGAGGCTATGAATGCCTACTGGCAGCAAGGCTCTATCTAGGTTGGCTATGACGGATGATCTCCAACTATGTAGTTTAACACCAATTACTTATGTTTTCAACTTGCTTTCAAGATGAGGATAATTAATCATTTGCACCCACATGATCCTTTGCTAGTATTGTTACCATGATGAACTTTTATCATTTTGAAGATCATGATGCTTGTGCTTAGAAAGAATTAGAATACTATGGATGAATGTGATCACATCACTTGAATCATAGGAATTTGTTTGTTTTCTTTGGTGGAAAGTTGTTGTGTGGTTACACAACATGCCCCATTTTGACTTGACAAAATAGGGACCCAACATTTTTTGCTCGACTTGGCTTGTTTTGTGTTTTCTAGCGGTTTGGTAAAAGTAAGTCATGTAGATCATCATGCATGGAGAAGCTGGGTAAGTCATCATCATGAGGTCAGTTTGTCAAAATTCATATTTCATTCCAGTAACCTCATATTTAGAAAGAGCATCAAATTTCATGCAGGTTTGCCTTTTGCATCACCCTGATATTCCTCAAGGTGTGAAAGTTATGGATGGTCAAAATCTTGGTTAAACCCGATATTCATAGGGGGGAGGATCACTTTCTTTAATATCAGTCATCTTTCGAAAGATCATCCTGATCCAATTTATCACCCGATAAATCATGTGGTCCAAATGTCTGGACGTCAATTTTAGGTGATAATGACCTCTACCCATCAATAGCCCTATGTATTTCATGAGAGTCATATTCCTCAATGTAACCCGATATTTCTCAATATCATCCTGCTATGAAATATCACCCTAAGCCATTATCCTGATGATGTCATTTAAGTCTGATAAACAAAGAAACAAACATGACATTGACGTAATCATCATTTTTTACCCCTCGGGGGTATATTTCCTAAACATGATCCTTCTCACATAACATGATGATGATGTCATGATGCCATAGCGATATACTGAGCCAATATTTGGATGACATCATCCTGATATTCTGAGAGAGAGACATGTTATAGTTTATCCGGTCATCATCATTTTTGTAACATCACCCAACATATTGAAATATCCTCCTGATGTATAAAGCACAACCTAATGGTGCGTTCATCACCCGATCTTGTCAAGATAGTTTTTCCTCTCGAGGAGGATGATCACATTGCACTTGGGATGATATTTGAATATCACCCTGATATCCAAATACTATCATGTATTCGAATAATATCCTGTCATATGGATATCACCCAGCTCTTGTTGCTGCCATTGACATTTAATGTGCACAGATGTGGTAAGTAGTTCCCACCAACCACAAAACCCGATGACACACCTGGCGAGATCCTGAGTTACGACCTAATGGTGTGTTCATCACCTGATCTTGTCAAGATAGTTTTTCCTCTCGAGGAGGATGATCACATTGCACTCAGGATGATATTTGAATATCACCCCGATATCCAAATAATATAATGTATTCGAATAATATCCTGTCATACGGATATCACCTAGCTCTTGTTGCTGCCATTGACATTTAATGCACGCAGATGTGGTAGATAGTTCCCGCCAACCACAAAACCCAATGACACACCTGGCAAGATCCTGAGTTCCCATGAAAAATCAACAATTAAAATCTAATCCGTCAGGGTTTGCCCTAATTTCGCCCCAATTGCAAAGTTAAAAGGTAAATTCAATTGTCATTTTTACACTTACTTGGTGATAAAATTATTTTTTACAGAGTGCTAGCTTTCCAAACCCTCATATGGACGATACCTGGATGAACAGAGTTCACAGCATAAAAAGGAGCGAGATTTCACCTGAATTAAAAGTATTTTCAGAAAACCACTGGTATAATCAAAAGAAATCTGCATAACCAGGTAAGTAATTGAAACCCTAATCGAGTTGCTTCTGCATAATCAGGTATGATGTTGCAGGTTCTAGTTTATACATCCCATGATAAGTAAATGTTGAATAAGTATAGTATGCATGATGTTAGTAGAGATAAATTGTTATGTGCATGCTTGTGAATATCCATTGTAAGGAAAATCTTGTTAATTACAGATATCCATGGCTGATAAGAGGATAGCTAAGTGTGAGGCTGAATTCAGCAGGCCCATGTTCACATACCCTAAGGGAATCCTGTTTAAGTATGGTGCCATAATGGATAGGCATCAAGGAAGTACCAATTTGGAAGCTTGGTCCAAAATGAATGATGAAAAGAATAGAAGAACCTTGCTGGATGTAGTGTTTGTGTCAGGAATGTGGAATGCGGCTGGTTATCCGTACTCTATGGAATCTCCAGAGCTAGTTATTGAATGTGCATGAAACTACAATCCATAATCAAGACAGGTGGTGAAACATGGGAGAATATACGCAGACCTATCCATCAACGGTCTTTCCAAGACATTTGGACTGCCATTAGGCAGGAAGGTTAACAGCATAGATTTGAAGAAATCTGAAGTTGAATATGAAAATAATAAGAAGAAAGCAAGAAAGAACATGTATCAGTGGAGGGCTAAGAACAGTACATATCTTGCAATGGCCAAACTTCCAGTGCTCTTATATAAGTATGATTTTGATGACGAGTATCAATATATGATTGCATTACTTAGCAAGCTGACGAGCTAGCCTAATGCTGGTAGTTTTAAGGACTAGATGTACGGTGTCATCATGATGTGCATATATGCAGATACTAAGCCACTATGGGGTCAATTGATAAGTGATGCTCTACATGAGCAGCTTCTAAACCTAAGAGGTTTAAATTGTTCCTTCTATATGACTTCATACATTGTCTACTCCTATGCTTACAAAGGCACATTTGATGCATTAACAACGGTTGGAAGAATTGGTGGAACCACTAATGATGCTCATATTTGGGATCATCATCCCCAGTTGCAGAGAGTTAATTACCTCTAGGATTACAAATTGGTAAGTGATGCATTCTCTATGCATCTGGTGAGAACCATGGAGGAGGACAGGACGAAAAGATTGAGCATGGAAGCTCAAGAAGTAATCTATAGGCATGGAGCCTGGTACATCCAATTTTCAACATTTTCCTATATTAGAATTGAGGGATTTGAAGGACAACCCCTCATGTTGCCAAGATACCCCACTGATGCAGTGGTATTAATGGAATTTATAAGGCAGAGCTCCACAATACTGAAGGCATACAAGGATGCTCATAAAATACCACCAATTTTGTTTCCAATAACCATTGGCTAGTATATGTGCCCAGATTCAGAAAATATCAAGAAAGTCATGGTTAGTTTGAATAAAATGCAATTGCAGCCATTCCCACTGGTAAGGCCATACGATCCTTATGGGAGGGTACAAAAAATAATAGGGAAACCTATTCATCAGAGGCACCTAGAAGACTTCTGGGTGGATTGTGAAGATGAAGTAGAAGCCAGAAGAAGAAGATACCAAAGGTTAACACTGAATCAAATCAAAACCTTTGATTGCATCTCCATTCCTTTGCAGTTGAAAAAGGATGATGGCAAGATAATGGCAGATGAGTGTGAAGAAAACAAAATATATAATGATACCATATCTGTACTTGACCTGACCATACAAGAAGATATATCTTTGGATCCTCTCACTGTGATAAAAAGAAGAGACAGGATATTCCTGATGAGGAATATGATGATTTTATAATTGAAAAAAGGAAATATGAAGGAGAAAGGCTACCTCCACAACAACAACAAAGCAAAAGACCCCCTAGGGGTAAGAAAAATGATAATGAACCCAAAGGGGTGATTATTGAAAGAGCAGTGTTTCTAGCTGGAGATGTAACAGCATCAGGATCTGGATCAACATCACTGCCACAGGCAGATAAACAAAAGTCCAAGAGAGTTCAAAGGTTAGAGACAGTAGTTACTGAGACCCAAGAAGAGGGTCAATCCTCACAAAAACAAATAGAAGAGGAAATCCTTCTGGAGGAAGAGACTGAGGAAGAGGAGGCTCCTTTATTATTCAAAAGGAAAAGAAAAGCACAACAGGTGATGTTAGCTACCACACTTAAGAAACCAAGGACCTCCATGAGAGGTGAGATAGAGCAATTGCCTATAATGTTGATGGGAGCAAGTGGTGAAGGAATTAGAAGAGAATTGCAGCACAACATACCCCTCCCCACTATTGTTCAGTTCAAGACTGAACAAGCGGAAGAACAGATGAAAGAAACCTCGCAAATGTTTCAAAGAGGTCATATCTCACTGGATGAAACAGTTAATTTATCTGATGATGAGGTGGTGGAGGATGTAGCTTCATAGAAGATGGAAACCCTTGATGTAGGTATGCACATGACTCCTCATGGGACTCCATTAGTTCAAACAATATTGGAGGAGACGAAGCAAGCAGAATCTGAAAAGGAAAAGAGTCCAGAGAAGATAGCTCAAGAAATGGGGCTGGACACATTAGTTGAACAAGTGACAAGTCCTGCAGTAGTGGATTTGACATATAGATAGGATGTAGGTCCTAAACATCCAGAAGGTACACCTGATAAAGGAGAACATATGGAAGAAGTGAAGATGGCAGAACCAGAGCGCCATGCTTTAGAAATGAGCCAACAACACCAACAAGATACATCAATTAAGCCCGTTATAGTAGAGGTTCAGGAAAAGAGAACTGATGAGAAAGATGTATTAGAAGATCATGCTTCTAAAGTTCAGGAAGTAAGTAATGCAGGTGTAGAACAGATCATAGTTTCAGAACAAATAGCGGCACCTAAAGAAGATTCCACAATATCCACTGCTATGAATATGCCTCAACAGGAGCAAAAGTCAAAAGTGGATGAAGTAATAAAGGAGAAAGATCATGATCATCATATAGACGCATCACAATATCCTCCACCTCAGGATGATGCTCCTCCAGAAAAGGAATTTCTTCAGAAGGAGGATATACCATAGAATCGCCCTCAGTATGAGCATCATGAAGAAGAAACAAGGAAATCACCTTCTCCATCACATATGCTGACAGATACAGGAGATCAAGGCGAACATCATGATGATGCTGAGAAACATGATCAGGTACCTCAATGGTTGGAAAAGGAAGTCAACACAGAGGTTGATTTTGAGATTCAAGAATTTGATGTGTCCACTTTGTTTTCATAAAACCTGACAAAACCAAAGAGGAAGGCCAGAATGACTTCGACCATTAAGAGAGATCCAACGACTGGAAGAAGGACTACACAGATAGCAATTCCTACTGTAGATAAAGAAAAGGGTAAAATTACTCTGGAAGAATTCCAGATTAATACAGTTGACTTAGGGTTTGCTAATGAAGACCAAGAGGGTCAAGAAGGAAAAGACATTATAGATTCTTTGATTCAAAAGGTTAAGAGAGAAAATGAGAAAAATAAGCAACACAAAGAGCACATTGCTCAGTTGCATGCATATATAGGAAGGTTAACTAATTCTGAAGATAATTCCAATGATCATGCAGTTGCATTGACTGCTATTTCCCAAGAGGAGGTAAATAAGTTGGATCTCATGAAACATGAGTCATCCATATTGAGAAAGTGGATGTACTCCACATTTGATACAACAGAAGAAGTGGTAAAGGCCTCTTTGAAGAGGTGGAGTTCTCTCAGTGGCTCCAGGAAAAAGGTAGACAAGTTGCAAATGGAAACAGGTAAAAGATCTTTCTAATTGGAGAAGATATTGAATGTCTTGGGAGAAATAAGGAGGATAAATCCTCAATTGCTCATTAACAAGTAGGTGTTGAATAATAACAATGCATTATTGATTGACATATGGTATAAGGACATTCAATATGAATGTGATATACTCAAAAGATGCAACAATAAGTTGAGGGAAATCAGCATAAAATTACATGATATGATGTCTTTTGAGGCAGAAATTTTGGAAACGTTGGAAGGAAAAGTGGAAGGAAAGGTAGAAAATCAAGATGAGGAGTTTGTAATCCAAGCTCTACATATTAACTTCCAATTCATTGCTGATGATCCACTAGGCCAAATGATAGAAGAAATCATGGATAGACTGGTGAGGACCAAGGTGAAAATAGAAAATTATAATGAGACATTAGACTACAGAAAGAATAAACTGGATAGCATCAGAACTAAATACCAGGCGCATAAACATGCCATTATCAAAGCAAAGACCCAGGATGGTGGAGAAATAGATAAAATAGTGCAGTTGTATAAAAATGTCAGGGTAATCATGCAGCCTCATATACAAGGTTTTCATCACTAGGATGATGAAGGTACGTAAAGTGATGCACCTGAGGATGGAGCGCATGAGTCAGATGAAGTAGATGATGATGCATCATAAAGTAAATATCAGCATCTTATACTTAGGGAAAATAGGTATATCAGATGGTTGCCAGCTGGCAACTTGTGCCATTTTGATAAAGTTGACAAAGTCAAAGGAAATACTGACCGTAGATATTCATAGATAAATCAAGATCGTAGATCTTTTTGTAGCGGATTCCTCACCTTGTTCTATAAAAGGTGTAGGAATGCCTCATTTCAAACATTCAAAACTTAATTGAAATCCGTCTGCTGAAATATTCAGGGCTCATTTCAAAGCTTTTGTATACATATGTGTTTTTGCATACTTAATGAATGAGAAGACTCATTTTGATTACAATTCATAGTAAATCTTGAGTAATCAGTGTGTGAATTCTAGATATATGCTATGACTTGCTGCGTCCCTTGGAATGCATATCTATTAGCATATGTTGTCTTCATATAATTCCTTTGAAGTTAGCATCAACTGTATCTAGCTGTGGAATGTCCTGGTGAACATATGGTTTGGTATTCTTCTCTTCATGACTGTATCTAATGTATATGTGGTTCAATAGCTGAAGGTTCAAAATTAATTTGAAGCATTTCTTTCAATTTCCTTTAAATTCTAGAGCATTTCACCATCATAATTGCAAATAATTGATAATCTCAAGCAAATAATGCAAATATATAGACATCTCGTAGATAATTGCGAATATTTAGCATATTTGGAGATAAAGCATGTATAATTGAAGAATATCATGCAAAGATTTGAATATAACTATATCATTTGATCAAACTACTATGTAAAGTGATCTTTCTGTGAAAAATATTTATAGAAACAGGATCATCATACTGATGAATTTCATGTAAGGCCCCAAAATGGAAATAGCAAAGTACATCAACCTCTGAGTAACGTTAGAAGATTAAGACCTAATCACCAGAGACTAGGGATCATGAATTCTCTGAATTCATTGCATCTTTCAAGATGAATAAGGGTTAATGTATACTTTTATTCTATGTTTGCTTATGACTAACATAATGACCAACACTTCTTAGATCAACAATGTCCTTCTACTCAAAGCATCTGCCACCTTATTTGACTACTCTTTTTTGTGCTTTATGGTGAAGGTGTAGCTTTGTAGGTACTCCACCCACTTCACATGTCTGTAGCTAAGCTTGTCTTGGTTGTTTAAGAACTACAAAGTATGATTGTCAGTGAAAATAATGAATTCCTTAGGAAGGAGATAGTGTCTCCACTTCTTCAATGACTGCACCATGGCATACAACTCCAAATCATAGGATGAATACTTCTTCTTTGCCTAATTGAGCTTCTCACTGAAGAAAGCAACAGGCCTACCTTCTTGGCTCAATACTACCCCAATTGCATACCCACTTGCATCACACTCAATTGTGAAAACTTTGTTAAAGTTAGGTAATTCCAAGATAGGTTGTTGTGCTACTCTATTTTTCAAATATTGAAAGCTTTTTTCTACCTCATCAGTCCATACAAACCTTTTTCTTTTATCCCTTTTGATTGTATCAATGATTAGAGAGCATATATGACTAAAGTTCTTCACAAATTTTCTATAAAAACTAGCTAGACCATAAAAATGTTTTACCTCACTTACTGATGTAGGAGTAGGCCAACTAAGAATCACTTCCACCTTGCTAGGGTCCATCTTCAAAGAACCTTTTGAGATCACAAAGCCAAGAAAGACCAATTCCTCCTTCATGAATTCACACTTCAAAACTATCATCAGCTTTTCTTCATTCAACCTTTTTAAGACCAATTCTAAATGCTGCAAGTGTTCCTCTTTAGTCTTACTAAAAACAAGAATATCATCAAAATAGACCACAAACTTACCAATGAAGGGTTTTAGGACTGCATTCATCAATCTCATAAAGGTACTTGGTGCATTTGAAAGCCCAAAAGGCATGACAAGCCATTCATATAACCCCTCATTTTTCTTGAAGGTAGTTTTCCAGTCATCCCCCTCTCTAATCCTAATTTGATGGTAGCCATTTTTTAGGTCTATCTTAGAAAAATAACATGCCCCTCCTAAACAATCCATCAAATCTTCCATTCTTGGTATGGGGAACCTATACCTTATGGTAATCTTGTTAATTGCCCTTGAGTTGATGCACATTCTCCAATCTCCTCCCTTCTTTGGTGCCAAAATAGTGGGGACAACACATGGGCTAAGACTCTCCCTTATTAGGCCTTTGTCAAGCAACTCTTGGATTTGTTTTCTAATCTCTTCATTTTGTTTTGGAGTCATTTTATATGCTGCTTTGTTAGGTAGGTTTGCCCCTAGTATGAAATTTATATGGTGGCTCACATCTCTTATTGGTGGTAAAGAGTTAGGGAGGTCATCTACCACAATGTCCTTATACTTGTTCAACAATGCTTGGACTTCTCTAGGCACATCATTAACCTCTACTGCTATCATTACTTTTTTTGGTCTGATCACAATGGCAAAACCTTCTCCTCCCTCTTCCTTCATGGTTTTCAAAAAACTCTTTTTCCCCAACCAACATTACACTAGACCCAACTTGTGTATCTACACCTTCATCTTGCAATGGAATAAGAGTGAATGAGGTCCCATCCTTTTCAATCACATAGGTGTTCTTTTGCCCATCATGTTTAGACTTTCTGTCATACTAACAGGGTCTCCCTAAAAGTATATGACAAACATCCATTGGGATGATTTCACACAATATTTTATCTTTGTATCCTCCTATGTTAAATTCCACCCAAGTTTGTTCGTTAACTAGGACCTGCTAACCCTTATTCAACCAGGAGACCTTATAAGGAGTGGGATGTGGGATTCTTTTCATTTTCAACTTTTCAACCATCTCTAAAGAAACCAAATTATCTATGGAACCAGAATCAACAACTTTACACACCTTACTTTGAGATTTGCAGGTGGTTCTAAACAGAGATTTTCTTTGTGGAGGCTCTTTCACCACAAGAATTTTGAGCAATGTTCTCCTCATCATTAGAGTTTCTCCAATTTTTGGAACAACATGCTGAGATGGAGAGTTGACACTTCCATTATCTTCCTCTTGCACCAATTGAGTTCTCCTTTCTCCACCATGTGAAGTAGAAGGTTGCTTATCCAGACATTGCTAAGCTTGATGGCCAATCTTGTTACACTGATAGCATCTTCCTAAGAATGTATTTGATCCTCTACCTTGACCACCAAATCTACCTCTACTATTTGATCTTCTTTCCCTGAATCCACCTCTCTGATCTGCCCCTTGTTCTTGACTACTGCTTGACTCTCCTTGTGGCTTTGTGGACTATCCTCTTCCTCCAAATATTCCTCTATCTCTAAAACTTTTTCCTCTACCCCTACTTTGCTTCTCTTGTCTTCTCTTTCACCTTTCTTTTGCCTTGACTACCAACTGAAAACATTCTTCCACAATTCTAGGGGTGGTAAGACTCAACTCATCTTGTATGTTGAACCTTAACCCATTTAGATACCTTGCTACTTTCTCCAATTCATCCTCAACATGACCTACCCTTATACTTACCTTGTGAAACTCCTCTGTATAGGCCATCACATCCATCTCCTTTTGTTTGAGGTTTTGAAGCTTCCTAAATGTCTGAATTGCATAATCACTGGGTAGAAATTTGCTCTTGATCTTAGCCACCATTCTGTTCCAAGAATTGATTTTTGTCTTGCCCTTCTTCAACCTCTCTTCCTGTACATAATTCCACCAAGTTAAGGTAGGGCCTTTCAACTTTGTTTTGGAAAATTTCACTCTTTAGTTTTCTGCTACCTCCTCATACTCAAAATAGTTATCAAGTGTATCAATCCAACCTAGCACCTCTTCACTATCCAACTTCCCACCATACATGGACAATTCCATCTTCACCTTAGGAGTGTCTCCCATCACAACCTTCAACAACTTTTCCATTTTCCATTCATCAGGGTCCAACTCTTCCTCCTAGTCCCCTTCTTGAGGGTTTTCATTCTCACTCCCTTCTTCTTCCTCTTGATCACTCTGGTCTCCAGTGACCACACCTCTCCTTTGATTTAATTCTAGTGCTACAAGTCTGGCAAGGATAGCTTCATGAGACTCCTTTACCTATCTCAACTCCTTGGCATGCTTTTCCTTCAACTCTCTCACTTCTTTGGCCGTTGGATTGCTTTTAGGGGTATCTTTGCTTTTTCAAACTTCAACCTTTTCCACCTATTGACCAAAACCTAAGACTTGATACCAAAATGATACAAAGCAAATGAAGGTTATCAATACAAATCACAATCAACCAATTTTGCTATCTTGAAACCCTAACTTGGTGTTTTTTGTTAGATCTAGGGCACACAACTGAGAGGGGGGGTGAATCAGTTGTACAAAAACTTGCTTCTACTTTAAACACTTGATTCTTCTTTATTAGATAACAACATATCAGTTAACTGTTCATGAAAGCAAAAGCATAAACACAGGAGCAGATAAACATCAACACATTGAACACCAAGATTTTTACGTGGAAAACCCAGTTAAGGGAAAAACCATGGGGTGATTAACCCAAGGATTATTCTCTGTTAGAAGAATAAGAAAAATGGATGGCACATGCCAAACAGGGCTCACTGCTCAAGCACACTACTCACAAGGAGGCACACTGCCTACAAAGAGACACACTGTCTACAAAGTGATAAGAATCACAAACTTGAACTGGAGAATGACATCTTTACCATGCCTGGATTAGTTCCATTTATGCCCAAACCTTCTACTCTACTTTTTGCGCTCTTCTTCGCTACCACACACTCATCATCACAAGACACACTTCAAAATGAATTCATAATCCCTTATTTATACAAGACATCGACTTAGGAACAACCATCTAAGTCAGCAACCACCTACAAGATCATCCGCAAGATGTGTAATACATCTGGTCAGCCAGACTGAACAAGAACATCTTCATTCAGAAGAATATCTTCAATTCTGGGCTCTACCACTGATGCAAACCGACAACACAACATCAACATGATCCAAGAACCTTCACAAGCTTATCTGAATGACCAGGTACATCCGCACTTCCTTGACTTATCAGAATCTCTTCTCTTCTTCATCCTGAACTTCAAGAACACAGTCTACCACCATTGTCATAATGCAAAAGGTACTTCTGGACCTCCAAACTATATACAAATCAAGATGACACATCACAAGGACATCCCAAACACTCCTTCCAATTTGCAGAACAAGACAATGTACTTCCGAATCTCATCGGACCTTTTTGTAACACTCTGTCACTCCAGAGCATCTTCCAGAACTGGTTCTACTTGATCGATCACAACTTCTTCATATCTTCATGCGGACCTCTGAAATCTTAACTAGAGCATCTCAAGACTCATATCTACAAACCCTTTAATCCGTATCCTCTGATCCTCAACCTATTGAGTACTTTGGCCTTCTTCTCATCACTGTTCTTCATTGTTCCTGATTAAGACTAATTTTCTCAATATCCTCAGCTCACAGCTCATCCAATCCTTCTCATCAGTGAAATATGAGTATGTTGGCATCAATGACAACACTGGTTAACCTCATACTTGCAACAATCTCCCCCTTTGTCATTGATGGCAACATATGATTTGAAAAACTATCAAGACAAGAACTACTCCTTTATGTCACACAGCTCCCCCTATCAGCAACAACTCTTCACATGTCTTCTCTTCCTTTACTGCTCCCCTTTTGATCATCAACCACTTATTTTTCACATATCTTCTCTCCCCCTTTGACATCAATGGCAAAAGGCTCATACTTGCAATTCTAACATATCAAAATCATACTAGCTGCTCCCCCTGAGTAGTAGCTCCCCATCACCAATCCGGATCACAAGATATGACTGTGAAGTCCACCGGACTGATGCACATCAGTGCATCCTAGTTCATCACTGGAGGGGCCATGACCCCTAACTTCTCCCTGAGATACTCAAAAGAGTCCTTGGGAAGAGGTTTAGTAAAGATATTTGCAATCTGATCCTTAGAGGGTACATACTCCAATCTGACTTCATCCTTGTTCACTTGTTCTCTTAGAAAGTGAAACTTGATAGATATGTGCTTGGTCTTAGAATGCAACACCGAATTCTTAGAAATATTTATTGCACTTGAATTATCACAGAAAATTGTGATAGGCTCCTCATATTCTACTTTAATGTCTCTTAACATCTGCTTCATCCATAAAATTTGAGTGCAACTACCTACTGCAACAATGTATTCTACTTCAGTTGTAGACAGAGATATTGCCTCTTGTTTCTTGCTTAGCCAAGAAACCAACCTTTTTTCCAAAAAGAATGCTCCTCCACTTGTATTCTTCCTATCATCCACATCTCCTACCCAATCTGCATCTGTATATGCATGAAGAGAAAAATCCTGATCTCTAGGATACCACAAACTATACTCTACTGTCCCTTTTAGATATCTAAAGATTCTCTTGATTGCCATGACATGAGATTCTCTGGGATCAGCCTAGAATCCTGCTACAAGACCAACAGCCTGCATTATATCTAGTCTAGTCCTAGTGAGATACAACAATCCACCAATAATTGATCTATACTTTGTCTGGTCTGCCTTAGGAGAGTCATCATCTTTGCTCAACTTACATCTGGTTGCCATAGGAGTGTTCATAGGCTTTGAATCTTCCATTCCAAATTTCCTTAACAATTCTTTCACATATTTGGTTTGAGAGATAAAGATGCCTTTCTTTGTCTGAGTAATTTACAGACCCAAGAAGAAATTCATTTCACCAAGCATTGACATTTCAAACTCACTTTTCATTTGATTTGCAAAAGTTTTACACATACAGTCTCTTCCTCCAAAAATGATATCATCAACAAATACTTCAACAATCAAGATTTTTTCATTATCTATTTCGAAATATAGATTACTATCAGCAATACCTTTGTTGAAACTAATCTACACAAGATGCTTATCCAACCTTTCATACCATGCTCTTGGAGCTTGTTTCAATCCATACAGTGTTTTCTTCAACTTGCAGACCATATTATCATGATCAGACAATTGAAATCCATCCGGTTGTTCAATGTATACTTCTTCTTCCAAATCACCATTTAGGAAGGCAAACTTGACATCCATCTGATATACCTTGAAGTCCTTGAAGGTAGCAAATGCAAGAAATAATCTGACTGCTTCAATTCTTGCCACCAGAGCAAATGTTTCTTCAAAATCAATTCCTTCTATTTGAGAGTAGCCTTTGAAGACCAATCTGGCTTTGTTTCTGATTACTTCACCAACTTCATTTAGTTTGTTCCGGAAGACCCATTTGGTTCCAGTCACATTTTTGTCTCTGGGTCTGGGAACAAGATCCCAAGTGTGATTTTTCTCAATTTGCATCAACTCTTCCTCCATTGCTTTGGTCCAGTTTTCATCATTGCAAACTTCATTAATTGTCTTAGGTTCAATCTTTGAAATCAGATAGTATTCATTTGAATTTTGAGCAATTCTCCTCCTTGTTTGTACCCCTTTGCTTTTGTCACCTATGATCTGATCTTCAGAGTGGTTTAGAGTTACATACCTTGGAACTTTGGGAGTTTCTTGCACTACTGTTTCCTGATTAGGCTCATTCAGACAAACCTCTTCTTCTTGATTTATCGGATCAGTCTGAATCTGAATTTCAGAGGAGGATTGAACTCCTTGAACTAGAGAATCATTCTGATCATCTTCATCATATTCATAAAATCTTGAAGGCTTCTCAACTGCTTCATCAACCTTCACATTTGTACTTTCTATTATCTTTCTCAGTCTCTTGTTGTAACACTGGTATGCTTTGCTTTGAGTGGAGTAACCCAAGAAGATTCCTTCATCACTTCTAGCATCAAACTTTCCTAGATCTTCATCTCTTTTGATGTAACATTTGCTACCAAATACTTTGAAATATCTCATAGTAGGAGTTATACCAAACCAAAGTTCATAAGGAATCTTACCGGTATTGCTTCTGATTTGAACTCGATTGAGAGTGTAGACTGCAGTGCTGACAGCTTCTCTCCAAAACATCTAAGGAACATTTGCTTCCATCATCATTGTCCTAGATGCTTCTTGGATGGTCTGGTTCTTTCTCTCAACTACTCCATTCTGCTGTCGAGTCCTAGGAGCAGACAGCTGTCTCTTTATACCATGCTTTTCACAAAAATCTATGAATTCACTGGATGTGAATTCACCACCTCTATCAGACCTCAGACATTTTAGTTTCAATCCAGTTTGATTCTCTACCATAGCTTTGAAGATTTTGAACTTCTCAAGGGCTTCTAATTTCTCTTTTAGAAAGGTAACCCACATCATCCGGGAGTGGTCATCAATCAGTAACATGAAATATCTATCTCCTTGCATACTCTGGATTCTTGTCGGACCACATAGATCAGTATGAACTAATTCCAATAATCTGGTAGGACCGATCCTTGCTTTTGAAAGAGACTCTGCTCTGTTTACCTAGCTGACATTCTTTGCACAAACTATTTGTAGGTTTCACCAGAAGATCTCTTACAGCCTGAGTATTACTTATCTTGATGATTTGTCAAAATTCACATGACACATCCTTCTATGCCATAACCAACTCTAATCAACTTGAACAAACAAACAACTTTTATTAGAACCAACTAGATGAAAGATATTACCTTTTGTTTGAGTACCGGATGCAATCTCAGTTTTAGAGCTTTCAAAGATCTTACATCTTCCATTCTTGAACCGGAGATCATAACCTTTGTCTACTAACTGACCAACATTGAGAAGATTGTGCTTCAAACCTTCAACATATAGTACATTACCAGTTTTTCTTTTTCCATCAAAAGAAATAGTTCCCCTACCTCTGATTCTACCAGCAGAATTATCACCAAATTTTACCATTCCTCCTTCATACCTTTCCAAATCTAAGAACTTGTTCTTGTCACCTGTCATATGGTGAGAACATCCACTATCAATAACCCAATCATTCTTTTCTTCAACTTGAGCAGCCAAAGCTCTTTCCACAACCTTATGATTGACAGATTCAGAGGATATTGGATCTTCTTCCTTGATGGCAATAAACACCCATTCATTTCCGGATCTGTTTCCTATTTCTGATTCATCATCTGTTACACCTTCATTATCATCTTCTTCATGAACATAATAACAGTTCTTTTGGAACCTTTGTCTATTAGAATTTGATCTTGCAGTTCTTTCCAGACATCTTGAGGCAAAATGACCAATCTTATTGCAGTTGAAGCATTTAAAAGGTAACTTTCCTTCATACTTACCGGATCCTCTTGGCAGTCTTTTTGCAATGAGGGCTTCAAGATGAGCTGTTTTTGCTTCTTCCTCTTCCATGTCTTTCCTTGCCTGATCATACCATGACAGCTTCCTTGAAAAGTTTTCTCCCGGATCAAATCTTTGTTTGCCTTTCACATAGGCACTAGCTTTGAATGCAGATTTAGTCTTGGGGGGATCATCACCAAACTCAGTCATTTCAAAAGTAGCCAGTTTGCTAGCCAATTGCTCTCTTGTGACAGTTGTATGGGCTGTGAATTCATCAATGGCGGCAACCTTGATTTTGTAGGCAGCAAGAAGGGATCTGAGAATTTTGCAAACAACTCATTTTCATCCAGAACTCTACCAGCATTCCTGATTCCACACACTAGCTCATTTACTCTTGGCATAAAGGTAGTGATATTTTCATCATCTCTCATTTTCAATCTTTCAAATTTCCCTTTGAGACTTTGCAACCTTGCACTCTTGACAAACTCATCTCCTTCATGCAGAAGTTCTAGTTTAACCCAAATCTCATATACAGTAGGTAGGTCAATAACATTTGAGAGTTCTGAGTTATTCAATGCGCTTAGAAGAGCTTCTTTGGTCTGTAGATTGTTTTCAGCATCTGTAATTTCATTCAGAGTTGTCAGACCACCCTGTGGAGGTACATATGGTTTTGTGACCATGGACAAGTATGCTTTTCCCATACACTCCAAATGACATTTCATGCGACCTTTCCAGAGAGAGAAGTTGGTTCCATCAAACTTTGGACTATACTTCTTGTATGACGACATCCTGGATCTCTTCAAGCGGTTAAGCTCCTTTTACAGGAACTTGGCTCTAATACCAATTGTTAGATCTAGGGCACACAACTGAGAGTGGGGGTGAATCAGTTGTACAAAAACTTGCTTCTACTTTAAACACTTGATTCTTCTTTATTAGATAACAGCATATCAGTTAACTATTCATGAAAGTAAAAGCATAAACACAGGAGCAGATAAACATCAACACATTGAACACCAAGATTTTGACGTGGAAAACCCAGTTAAGGGAAAAACCACGAGGTGATTAACCCAAGGATTATTCTCTGTTAGAAGAATAAGAAAAATGGATGGCACATGCCAATCAAGGCTCACTGCCCGAGCACACTGCTCACAAGGAGGCACACTGCCTACAAAGAGACACACTATCTACAAAGTGATAAGAATCACAAACTTGAACTGGAGAATGACATCTTTACCATGCCTGGATCAGTTCCATTTACGCCCAAACCTTTTGCTCTGCTTTTCACACTCTTCTTCACTACCACACACTCATCATCACAAGACACACTTCAAAATGAATTCACAATCCCTTAATTATACAAGACATCAACTTAGGAATAACCATCTAAGTCGGCAACCACCTACAAGATCATCCGCAAGATGTGTAATACATCCGGTCGGCCAGACTGAACAAGAACGTCTTCATCTGGAAGAATATCTTCAATTCTAGGCTCTACCACTGATGCGGACTGACAACACAACCTCAACATGATCCAAGAACCTTCACAAGCTTGTCTGAATGACTAGGTACATCCGCACTTCCTTGACTTATCAGAATCTCTTCTCTTCTTCATCTGGAACTTCAAGAACACAGTCTACCACCACTGTCATAATGCAAAAGGTACTTCCGGACCTCCAAACTATATACAAATCAAGATGACAAATCACAAGGACATCCCAAACACTCCTTCCAATCCACAGAACAAGATAATGCACTTCCGGATCTCACCGGACCTTTTTGTAACACTCTGTCACTCTGGAGCATCTTCCAGAACTGGTTCTACTTGATCAATCACAACTTCTTCATATCTTCATGCAGACCTCTAAAATCTTAACTGGAGCATCTCAAGACTCATATCTACAAACCCTTTAATCCACATCCTCTGATCCTCAATCTATTGAGTACTTTGGCCTTCTTCTCATCACTGTTCTTCATTGTTCCTGATTGAGACTAATTTTCTCAATATCCTCAGCTCACAACTCATCCAATCCTTCTCATCAGTGAAATATGAGTATGTTGACATCAATGACAACACTGGTTAACCTCATACTTGCAACAATTTTCTCACCAATCCTTCAATTCTTCCCCTAGTAGGACAACAAACAAGGTTTTTCTACAATAACTTTCCACTAAGATTTCAAACCCAAAATTTGAACATCGTTTCAAATACCCTTTATGCTCCTTTGAAACATATCCAATTTGTGGGTAGAGTTGTTTTGAAACAATACCCTCAAACTTTGACTGCTACACTCTAATTAGGCCTAATTAGGCCTATTTTATAAAGAAACTATGTGATAATCAAAACCCAAACTACAAAACTTCATTTCAAGAAATTCCTCACATTACATGGGGTCTAAATATGCTAATTTTATCAACTGGAGCTATGCAATGGTTCAAAAAAACTCATTTTTTTAATCAAACCCTCACAACCTAGGGTTTCCTGGCTGTTTTCAGTAAAAATCCTTTATCTTTCTTCAAACTTGATGAAAATGAACAAAATCAACTGCAAATGAAAGAGGATTCTACACACCGTTGATCCAAATTAGTCTTACTTCATTTCTAGGCCGTCCATGGTCGTACTAACTTCTGTAATAGAAAAACACAATGTAAAACGTAGGAAAACAGAGTATATTGATATTATTTGATCTCAAAATGTCTCCAACCCCTTGCCTCGAACATTCCAAGGCATATTTAAACACTTCCCAGCAAAAACAAATGGATCCAAACTACTTTTAAACTACTTGACTGTTCAACTTCCTCTGAACACAAAAAAAATGCAACTTTTGCAACTTTTTTTAACTTCCACAACTGACCCCCATGACTAAAAACATCACACATGGTCTAAATAGACCTTATTACAAACAAAATTGACTCAAACACAAAAAATATTAACTATGACCCTATTTACATCATATAGACTAGGTGCCCCTGTACCATAAATGCCTGTACTTCTTATCTATAAAATTCTGAGTCCTTTTGAAAGGATCAAAAGGTCTGATCAAATCAAACATTGGAAAACCATAGTATAACAACTCAGCCTCTGATGTTTTTTCCACATCCTCATTGAAACACTGATATCTCCAAATAACAAAGGGGAATTTGATGTTTCCCTTGTTGCACTGAGCCTTATACATTGCATATACATCCAATATTTGTCTAGTAAATTCCAATAACACCACCTTGTCAAATTGATACCTCAGTAATCTGAAAGGTTTTGCATTGAATCCTTCAGTTCTAATGTATGTAAATGTGGAGAATTGAATGTACCAAGCACTATGCAATGTGATTGCATTCTTGGCTATTTCGGATAATCTTTGATCTTTCTCCCTTGTCAAAATCATTGTCAAGTACATAGATAATACATCATTGACCCTTATCCATTTTTTTCCTACATTTTGTGCTTATATATCAGGGTAATGATCATATACCAAGGTCTTCCCTGGCCCACTCCCTAAGGTTCCAACTCTATGTATTCCATTCAGCTGCATCTTAGCAGCACAGGAGTATATGATATATGAAGACATGAAGAATTTCTTGTGCTTGTTAAATCTCATGGCCTGTGCATAAATGGCATTATTGATCGCCAAGGCCCAATGTACATACCATGTCTCCTCTTTGATGTATTGTATAACTGAAAACATCCAAGGTTCAAATGAACCTGCATCCTCCAATCCCATTACCCTGCTCAGCAATGTAATCATGATATAAACTTTCTCTTTGAAGTATGATCTATATAGAGTCTTAGGCACTCTAGCAACTGCCTTAGGTTTCTTATCAGAAGTGTACCACCCATAGAATATGGCACTTTTACATGTGGCATCATTCTTTTTAAAATCTTCAATATATTTCTCTACATCCACTACCTTCATCTTTCCAGTGGTCTACAATCCAAAAGTTTGTGCTATCCCTTCCACAGACAAATCTGTAAATACCACTCCATTATGCTATACCTTCCTAGATTGAAAATCATATCTCCTTAAACACTCAAGAATGAGGTCCCTAGCCTCCATTGCTTGTGAAAAACCTATAGCATTATACAACCCAGCATCCAAAATATTTTTCATTGCTAAGGACGCATTAGGCTCCCAAATTTTGTTCAATAACTCATCAGAATCGAAATCCCCAATTTCTATATCCAATGCCCTGTATGGATAGTATATGTTTGAATGGTAACCTTTGTCTTCAAATTCTTCTTTAGCTCTAGTTTCTTTCTTTTCATCTTTTCTAGTCATTTTCTCCACCTTCTTCCCTTTTGGCGGCATCCTAAAAAGATATTCATTTCTTTTACAACCATGTTTTACATTTCCTAGGGCTTTTACCATGCATAATTACCATTTCACTTTTACCCTAGGCTCCTTTTCATTTGAATCAAGCATATATTTCCTCATTGTGCCTCATTTACAATTTTATCCCATTGAATTACAGTAATTAACTAAATTAACTCATTCTGTTGTTCAACTGTTCATCATATAAAATTCCATGATCGTATTCCGTAAAATACCAGTGAGCCTTTAGAAACATACCTGTATTTCACAACCATTGAATTTAAGAATGTTGATAAGAAATTTACCGTTCAACTTCCACACAGCTACCATTCCTAAATTTCAAATCCTCCTTTGAATTGCCTTTACCTCAGCTCTATAAAATGCTCTGCAATTTTAACTCTTGAATGCAATTGTGAGAATTAACATAATCAAATTTCCTTTTACTTCTTTCAAATTCTAGGTTTTCAATGGTAGCTGTGCATTAAATGCTATAATTAAGGCATACAATTCAATCTATTTTTTACTTTTCTCATTCAGTTCATATTTTGAATCTTGTATATGTTAATTCCCTGCACTTTTGAATTTTGTATCTCATATACATGTACTTTTGTCTTTGCTTTTTGTATATTTAACTTTTACATATTTCTATGTATATCTTATACAATCATCAAAACATACAAACTCAGACTCCAGCGGGTTTATGAAACAAATTGAAATTTATTTTGAGTCCGGCTTTGTATCTTAATCTTTTGCATCAGTTTTCTGTACATTGTATTCATATGTCCTGAACATACATATGTGGACCCCACCCCATGTATATAATATTCAAAACCTTAATCATGTCAGGCTTTGCATATAATTCTCTTTGTATATCACAATGTATATCATATACATGTGTAGATACAAACATCTTCATTTGACTTGTCTAACCTTTCATAATGACCACATGCATTTTATTCCATATTTAATACTCAGTTTGAATCCGCAAATGCACTTTACCTTTTGTTTATATAATACATGCATCCAAATATACAAGCATGGACCCCATTTATAGTTCATTTTGTTTAACTTTTTGGATCACATCCAGTTTTGTATTCGTATACAAGATACATGCAGTTATACATACAACAATACATACAAACATGTGCATTTACCTTTATCTTCAGAATTTGATTGAATTTTCCTTTCGGGTCCATATATCAAAAGATGCAAAAACATGTATATAGCATACATATGAAATATCCTTGACCTTATATACCATTTTGAATTTATTTTGACACCCGCCCATGTATATATTGCATTTGTATATCCAATACATACGTTATAATATACAAAATACAACTGCAGATTTTAACATTTTAAACACTTCACCATAAAACTCTGTCAGGTCTGGACTCGAATGTTTTAATGCATGTGATATACATTAAATGATTAATAAAATAACTGGACAGACTAAAAGCATAACATATACATGTAAATAACAATGTATATTAGATACATGTTGACCAACATCAACCTAGCGTTGACTTTTCCTAGAAACAAGCATGACTCCCAAAATATGCCAAATTTTTAAATGCTTCAAAAGGAAACCCTAGCTAATTTTTCATGCAGATTCTATTGATAACCACCATTCATACCCAAACATTGTACAATTCAAATTTCAAGCATCCATGTCATTTTGCCTATACCTCCAAGCAAGTAGAACCACAAAAGAAAAAAACAAAATCCACAGCAAGGGTCCTCATTTTGCTAAAGGTTAAAATGGGGCGTGTTGTGAGCATCACAACAACTTCTTCCATTTGGGCTCTCTCAAATCAGATATATTTGATGGAAGAAGATGGGATTTTTTGGATTATTTTGGCTTGGGAAAAAATAAGACAACAATTACTAAGAAATGTAGAGGAGATACCAATCCAGAGATTTGGTCCTTAGTTAAGTCTTTGTAGTTAGTTTATACCCTGGTCAAGTAGCTAGAGATTAATTATAAAACATAGAGAATAACCAAATAGATCATCACATACACATCACAATAAGATAACACACATAATTACCCAATACCAGTAGACTTCTATATAAATATATATTAGCAGCACTCAAATGTATACATCCATTGTCCATCCTCTGGCATAGTTACATACATAACTTCTATGTCATTGCTTACACCAAAAGATATCCATATTCTCCTATCATGCTTACTTGCTTACATTCTACTATCTCCTATCTTTATATATTCTACATAGGGATGTGTCTTCTGTTAGCTTCTAGCCTGTACATATTCTATAATCTCCTTTGATCGACTTTGTTCTCTATCAAGTAGCCTACTAACATACACTATAAATAGAATGCTAAAAAGTTGCTCTGAAGAAAAATAAGTTTCTATAAACATGTTTATATAGTATGGGACTGGATTTTGTTATTGTTTGATATGCTCTAAGCTAGTTAACATATTTTAGAGAGCTGGCCACTCAATGTGAAGGAGTTAGATAGATAAGTTTTTGTTTGTTATGTGAATGTGTTGTTTTTATTATCATTGATGTTCTATTATGAAGTGCAGTGGTAAATCTGTTTTAACCTACAAGGTTTGTATTGTGATTATAGTTTAAAGTGAAATTTAGATTTAAGCTATAGTTCAGAGTTCTGTGTGTGTTGATTAAGATATTTTAGAGTTCTTGAGCTTCGTCCTTCTATTTTATAGTGGAGAAGTTCCAGAGTTCTCATATGGTTCAGATTTCCATAGTTCAGTAAAAGTTCTAAAGTGTAGTCTAGATTTTGATAGTCTCATGCTTTCCTAGATTAAGTATTTCTTATGAATTCATAGATTAGTTTTCTCAGTTTTCCTTAATATAGGTTTTCTAATGATTTTTAGTTGTACTCAAAGATTTTATTAAGCTTAGATTTCCATGCTTTCTAATTAGGATTTGTTTTGTAAGTGTTTACTTCAGAGGAAAAATCAAGAAAATGTTGCTAAAATAAGATGTTTGAATCTCCTATTGCATATAGCCTTGGACACAACCCAATTAATAAACTAATAAATTTCAACTAAAGTACAAGGTCTAATGACACCCTGTCAATGTGATTGCCACTTGAGCTCTATAGAGGCTTCACTTACAAATTCTAAATTCTCAATGGCAATTAATCATACTCAAGGGTTAAGTTGTGGTGTGGATGTAATTGCACAAGAGTGCTAGGAGAGCATTGGTAAGCTGAATAGTGGCATTTTACAGGAAGAAGTGGTGGGTAGAGGAGGTGAAGGTATCTTAGGAATAAACAATCAGGGTAGTTCTAGTGAGTTTGCATGGTGTACGTTAATGTTTTCAACTATGTTTCCCCTTGCAACACTAATGATATTAACATGCAACTAGGATCTTTTTGGTGTAGAATGATAATATTCAATAGGTGTTAGGATTAAGGTACCATCAACCTTGTAAATCCTATGTAATTTATTATTCATATTATTGTTTGTAAATCACTCATAAGGGATGAAAGTTTTCACCAACAGCGATCTTGTTTCAGCCGCATGTTTTTATCCACTCCCCAACGCTAATTCATCTACAACGGGAGATTGTAGGGGGGTTCCCCCTGCAAGCGGTCCAGGGGGATCATCCCCCTAGCAAGGCCTATCCAGGGACTGTACGCCCTAGTGGGGGCTCAAGGGCAATACCCTTGGAGCCAAAATTTATCATTGTAAATCTGGATTGTTCGTCATTAGATCATAGATTTGACGGTTGATAATATGTCAATTTTCTTGCCCTAGAAGGCCACCCCATTTTATAAGGATATTTGTACTACATTTTTAGTAGTGTTGAGAGTAACAAGCACTGCTAGATTAAAGACTGAAGAAGAAGAGGAAGTATATGTATTGTAATCTCATATTTGAAAATAATATAATTTGGAGCCTATTTTCTTGGTGGAGTTTTTTAGCCAAAAGGGTTTTATCCATGTTACATACCATGTTATGTGTTTAGTTCTTAATGCATGTTATTTCTATGTAGAGGGTTTTATTTCTATTGCAATCTCCATTGATTCTACATTATTTAGAGGATATTAATAAGGTTTGAATCAGATTTTCATTGTTGGGTTTGCACCTTCATTTCTAACAATAGGCACTATGCCAAGTGTTGAACTTGTGAGCTCCAACAAATGAACATACCCAAAACAATGTTTTGTCGGGTTGTTTCTTGGCAGAGTTCACCTTGGTGTAGGGGCATAAAGGACTAACAAAGATTGCTTCCAAAAAACACATTGTGTCACACCTACAATAGGTGGCAATCAAGGCCATCTCCTCCTTGAACAAGCACCTAAAGAGGGGTTGTTGGGGAGGCATCTTCGACATTTCAACAACCATGAAAAATGATGACATGAAACAAACCATTACTCTTTTCAAGGAAGGCATCCTTAGGGACAATATGGACACATTCTCTTTTTTTATTGGACATATGGTGGCACCTTTGGCTCTAGAGTAGGTGGAAAGGTTCTTTGAATTAGCTGCAGGAGTGAGGTTCATAATACATAGGCTTCCAAAATAGTGATGGTGCCACTTGGCATATATATATATATATATATATATATATATATATATATATATATATAATACATAAATTTTTATTATCTAGTAATATATTATATGCAATATGAAATGAAAATATATATTATAGTTATATTTATTATTATATATCACATATATATATATATATGTATGTATGTATGTATGTATGTATGTATGTATGTGTATTTTTTTTTAAATGTATATAATGTAAAATGTGATATATAAGAATAAATATAACTATAATATAGATTTTCATTTCATATTGCATAATATTATATTACTATAAAATAAAAAATTATATATTAAAAATTTACTGTTTGATGAATGTTGAATTGAGATGGATGAATATAGTTGAATTCCAAAATAAAATGTTCAAAGTGCTAGAATTGTGAAATCAAACCTCTAGAATCAACCAAGTACTGGTCGATTTGGAAAGATCAGTGGTTGATATTTTATAACATGTTTTAGTACCACTACTTTCTGAACATGGTGAATTAATTAAAGTTGCAAACTTGTAAGCCATCCTTAAATTTTTTTAAAGTGAAAGCACAAAATTGTAATGTAATAATATTATGGAGTTAGGATGTAACACATTGCACTTGTTGTTCTATTACTTCACACTTGTTTGAGAATAATAATAAAATTAAGATAATTCGTAGTATTGTACATAGGCAATTTAGGTTGCAACTACTAAGTGTTTCTATTTGGAAGCAAGAGGGTCAAGGAGATTGTAGTGCACTAGAAATTTTAATATTGATTGTGGGATGTGATAGAGTCACTCAGTGCCAGTCTCTATATTGATCTTTTCTAGGGAAGTGAAAGTCAGAAATATACATTCCTTCAAACTCTCTATTATTATTATAAGCTTTCAATTTAAAATTTTTCAATCTTGGGGTTTAGGCTTAAGGATTTACAAGCATGTCTACCACCACTACCAGACCAAGGATTGGGAAAGGCAAAGCAATACAAAAAATAGACTACATTGGACTACTTAAACCCCAAGTTTCACTGATGAATACCATGATATTTATGATACTATAATCTTTAGCACACTTGCCTCATAACTTAAATTTTCATGTGAGAATAAGGCTACAATATAAATGCAAGCTAACCCAATTAAAACATTACCAATTAATAGTTTCACTACACCATGGGTGGTTGGATGGACGCATGATGTTCCTTGAGGTTTTCTCTTGCCTAGAATTTATCATGGTCTATATCCAGAATTATGATGAAAATAGAAAAATAATTATTAAAAAAGATAGGAAGGAAGAAATCTTACCCATTACTACATAAAAAGTTGGAAAATTGTTGGGGTTTCCAACTAAAGATTTTGGAAATGTCCACATTAACCTAGAAAGTCTTGCTAATGATTATGAAGCAACCAATAAAATTTCCAAAGGTTCTTTTCTCAAAAAAATAATAGTGGATGGTACCATGTACTCAATAAGAATCATAAGCCTCCTTATCAAATTTAAAATTTTAAACCATAGGTTCAAGTTACTATTTTCATGCTAGCATTTTACCTTGGATTGGATAGGAATAGGAAAATGGGTACAAGCCTCCTTGAAATGGTATATAATATCCATTATGTTGATCCACCTATTAAATACATATTGCTTGAGCACATTGCAGAATCCATGCACAAATAATTTTTAATGATTAAATGAGGTTACACTTCTAGCCCTAACACTAAGACCTTTAGGTTTACAACCTACTTTTGCTATTTATTTCTAGTGTAGTTTAGTGGAACATTTTTGGCCAACAAGCTTTAGATTCATCCCTATATGAGTGATGAGGTGAAAAGAGTGGTTCCACTATATGATTGGACCCCTAAGATAAGGATGCGTGATAATCAAAGGAACTACAATAATTTTGTGGATTATATTTTGGATCCATTGTATCATCCAATTACAAATACTCCAATGCCTAGATTTCCTAAGTATTGTAGAGATTACATCCAATTGGGATCAAAAATACAACTAGCTAACTAGTACTTCATGGAGGAATATACAGTGCTAAGATTTTATGGATTAGGAGTAGATCCTTACAAATTTCCAATACATGTGACAGAGAGGGTTTTTGTATTGGAATATATACAATAGATGGACTGTATAGATCAACTATACTTTGTTAGTCAGCAAAAGAGGAGCATATTTCCTTTCTTACCTTTTTCATGTGGACGGTTCATATTTGAGAGAAAAAAATTCACTATGGCACATCAAATTTTACAAATTTTTAAATTTGATGTTGACTTTCAATGATAGTATGACCCATTTGACATGATTAAAGCAAGGTTTCTAGACAATAAGAATGTTGGAAGTAGAATTCAACATCAAAGTAAACCCCTGCTAGAAATATTAAAAATAATATTTCTTGGGATGAGGTCAAAAAAGTAATGGAGGAAACTATTGCTAAGAAAGGTATTACTTTTGAACAATTGTCAGAAAAAATAATGGCATTGCACCCATAGATAGTGGCAAAGATGCTAATCAAGAGGTACGATAATTTTTATAAAAGAGTTGATAAAACATCTAGTTTTAAAAAAATGCCAAAGTCTCTAAGAGTAGCTTGTATAGAGGAATAGTGGACACACTAAAAACAAATACCTTTTAGTCTATGAGGAAGGATCTAGGCGATCTAAAAACTACTGTAGAATTTGAGATCTCATAAGATGAAGAGTTTAGCAAATTGTGGAATAGAGAGAATCCCTCTAAAGAAACTAATGTTGAATCTAATGATGATAGGGAAAAGCAACCCTTGGATCCTAGTGTAGACTATGCATACAAACCTATTTTGAGTGAGCCCACAAAACAAACATATAATTCAAGGGTATCCATAGTCAAAAAATTAGGTTATGAAGGTGGTGGTTTGGGGTCCAAAGGACAAGGCAACGCTTGGGTGGTAACATGGATGACCTTAGAAGATGGAGATTTTTGAGGCATTGGAGCTAATAAACAAGCCCAAGGGCATAGAGGGATAGATAATATAGTTCAATTTATTTTAGCTTCAAATCCTCATAGTCAATACGATCACAACCAGTGCCACAAGGGTTTTTCAGATCTTCAAGATACTCATTCAATTCATAAAGGAGATGGTGGATAATCTAGTGCTACTAGTGGAAATTGTATGAGTAGTAGTAGGGGTTAGTAAGTACTACAACAACAAAATGTTCAAAAAAGTCAATACTAGCATATACTATACAAAAACTTAGTGATCAAGGCCTTGTGAAGAGATAAAAGATTATGACAGTTCTGAGTCCAACTACCTCCATTTCCACCAGGAATGGCTAATTCTTGGCCTCAAATAATTAGAGATGCCCCCAACACTGCAAGTACTCCTTTTCCATTCAAGCATATGATTGTGTGAGCACTCCCAGGTTTTGATTACAAACCTAAGTTTAACAAGAAAGAAAAAAATTTAAGACACAAGAAGAAATTGCTAGAGAATATAACCATTGTAATTTTAGATCTTGCAACAACCAAGGTATTGCCTGCATATGACCTAGATACATAAACCATGTAGTACATGATTGTTGTGCCCAAAGTTCAAAATAAACTAGAGGATTAGATGCATCTCTTTAACTATGATGTGAGCACTATCCAACTGGATTTTTTTGGAATGAAAAATTCTAAGAAAATTAATGCATCAAAAAGGAACAACAAAGTGGTATACACATCATTGCTAAAACAAGAGAGATAGAAATAGAAAAGTTATAAGCAAACCTAGCAAATGAGACAACAAAGAGGAAAGCAACATATGACAAGAGCAATGAATTAGATAAAAGGATAAAAATATCTGCCCCTAGATCTACAAGTAAAGTGAATGAACAGATAGAGATGGAACTAAATGAATTGAAGTAAAGGTTAGATGAAAGCATAAAGATTGTGATAATGAAAGAGCTAATTTAGAAAAATTACAAGAAAATTTGATGGAAGCCAATGCCTTAGCAAAGACATTACAAGTCAAACTAGACAAATAGATATAAAAAGTAGAATTATGGAAACATAAAATGTAGGAAGAGAGAATAAATACTAAACAATTGCTGCTAGAGCTGAAGAAAGAAGAAAATGAAATAAAGTCTTCCCAAATAGGGTGTCTAAATTTTATAGAAAAATAATGATTCATATAAAACAAAAAATTTGGGAGGAAATAACATAGAGGAATGATTATTTATCTCAATTGTTTGAATTGATTAATGGTTTAATAGTACAGAATAAGAAGCTCAAACAATATGTTCTTGACAACAGAAATCTGACTTCAAGATAGAAAAATACAAAGCAAATTTTGCAAACAATCTACAAAATCAATGACAATGGAAACCAAAGGAATTCATGACTAGATTGATGCATTTATAAAGGCATCATCTATCATTCAAAGGTGTATGAATCTAGGTGAAGCATAGGAATTTCTAGATCAAGTTGAAAAAATGTTGTGGAGGTTGTATAAAAAGGTAGAATACTTGAAAGAGATTGGTTTGCTGGTGGCTTTTGACATATCAAAGTGATACATTGGAAAGGGTTCTTTCAAAAATAATATGGAGGATACAATAAAGTTGGGTAAGGACCAATTTCCTTAGAAGCTAGATGAGGCAAACTTTTTGGATTTCATCAAACCATTGATAACCTTGAATGTAAATTTGATTGATACATTCAAGTTACATTCCACTGTCAGTTATGAATTGTTAAAAAATTTACAAGTCAATTATTATGAGTTAGAACAAGTTGTGCTTCCATCAAATGAATAGTGGACCATGCTACAAAAGTTGATAGAATGATTTGATCATACGAGTTTCCAATTGAGCATTGTGCAGAGTTATTTTTGAGCAAGATATTGTAATACTTTTATGTATTCCTTCATTTCAAAATCAATATAAGACTCAAATCCATTTATATGTTCAAATTATCTGTATTATTTAATTTCTTAATTCAAGAAAACCCTAGTTTCTAGATATTCATTAAACATTTTCTAATGTTGTCTATGCTATTGTTGTTAGTATGCATTTATTTGAATGCATGTAAAACTTATCAATATCACACAATAATAATATGCCATTATTAATAAAATGTTAATTATTAAATGAAAACTAAAAAATATATAAAATTTAGATGTTAAAATAAAGTTAAATTTGAAAACAAGGTTTATAATTTAGATTCTAAAATGGAACATTGGAAATTACTAGTATGTTAATTTATTAATGTTTAAATGGAAAATAAAAAATGTATCTCAAGATTTAATGATGGAAAAATAAAATATCATCAACAACAATTTGGAGTTTGGAATATGAAATACAGTATAAATACTTAGTAAGTGTTAAATCTCTTCCAATTTCCAAATCATCTCCTCACTCGAACCATGAGATTGAGGGCCATCTTGATCCTGTGCTTTGTTTTCTTTTGTTTGCATATCTCCACTTAAGAGCATCTCATCACTACCACTACATGTGTTATTCATTGTGTCACTATCATATGTGCTAGTATGGTTTGAAGTATTACACAACCCTCTTCTTTCACATATAGACCTCCAGATTCTAAGTGCCCTTTCAAAAGGAAAACCTTAGATATCATATCTAGTTGTATACATCTTCAAGAAAATTTCCAAATTCTATCAATTTTGTTTCTTATCTTTGATTTCAAGAACCCTAATACACTAAAAACTCTTTCATCTTCCATAGACCCCATTATCATGGTTTGACATTGTTATGTCGTAAAATGCTCCCTAGGACTTTTACCTCCTAAGTTAGCTCCCAGGTCCCTTATATTTAATCATCCATATTAAAAATGAATCCCAAAGAAAAATCCCCTGAAACCCATGACAAATGGGACTTAGGGGACACTATGGAGCTTAGTCTGGACCCAAAATAGGTCCCTGCACTAGGCCACCCATGCCCTTGTCATGTCCTATTTTGTCGAGGTCCCAAACTTCTATGTTAGCTTGTGACCATTAAAAGACCTCCCTTGTCAGCGTCTCAAGTTTGAATTATGAAATTATAGCGGGAATGCATATATAATAATGTTTAGGACTTCATTTTAACTAAAGCTAGATAATGCAAACTTGTGATCTTGTGCTAAGGATACTCAAGGCTTTCATTGTGTTACAGAGTAGTATTGTGGTGTGTTTGTGCTTGTTTTTTGTAGATTTGTCTTCATCAATCCATCTCCTCATGGTGTGAAAGATAATCTCCCCGTGAGAGCTTCACCTCTGAGGTGACATCTACTTTGTGTTTTCAATCATTTATCATTTGTTTTTGCCTCTATCCTACAAGGACACACACTCTCTATCTAACAACAGTGTTGGACAGATTGAATGCCATTCTGAGGCTTGACTGAGGCAAGCTCCTAAAAACCACAACCCCCAATCCCTCTCTTATGATTGTAGGTGATAGGTGTCATATCTTGCAGAGAGGAGTTGCAGGAGATCATTGCAGAGTATAAGGATTCCAGATCTGAAGAAAACTGTGAAAAATATCCCTAAAAGGACAAGGGCAATCCCTCTTTCATCCTTAAATTTATCACTACTAGAAATCCCTGAGCAGGTATAGTCTACCGCATATTTGACTCCTGACCTCTTTTGTTCCTAAATTTTCTGCTTTCCAAAAGTTAAATCCTGGTATGTTTCTAATCTATATTTAGTACCTTCCTGTGCGAACATTTGTCAAGATTCATCTGTTTGTTTATGATTTTGCATAATTAGGGTTTTAGGCCTTATCAAATTAGGGTTTTGACAAAACATCAATCTATTCTATCTTTCCAAGCATCTCATAGTGACATCAGACTTATAGTTGAGTCCTCTATCATAGTTGTGACTTAGCTCAATCTATGTCCTTGAATGTATGTGTGAATGAAGGTTTTGATTGAATATAATTAACACACAATCTCATCATCCTCTATTTTCATACATAACAGACATAAATCAACAAGTTTAAAATATTATAATATTGAATCACACAATATTTCACTCTGACTTAAATTTGCCCAAATTGTTTTATCAATCCATCTTGGAAGGGACTCTCCATGAGTTTAAATTTTTTCCATCATTGATGTTGAAAAATAGGTTGATTACTCTATAAGCTTAGATTTATTTATAATTCCTTCTTTTTTCTATCCATTGAATTCTAAACTTTTGAAAAAATGATTGACGAAGGTCTTTATCTTGTTATGAAAATTAGGTAGTTGACAGTTGACTCAATATAGAGGATACACAATAGACATGGCTTCAAGTAGTTAAACATAAGGGAACCAATCTCTAGTCTCTAAGGAAAGAGATATATCAATATCATTTAAATTAATACTTACAAAATTAACAATCTTGTCAAAATCTTTCCTTGTAACAGGTTCTTCTTTGATAGTGTACCTGATCATAGTAAAATAGTGCATTGGTATCTCATATCTACGTACAAAGACACATAACTCCATGCTTGCATTAAACTATAAAAAAATAGTAGGAATTTTCACATTTTTCATCAAGTACCAGCTACTAAATTTTAGACTTATGAATGACTACTCAGATAGATATAGATTATTAAGGGTCATGCATATCATTTTATGTAATTTAGTATATTCTAAAATAAACATAGTTCTTTCATAGGATTTTTCACAATAATATTATTTTCCTCTAGAATGGGAAAAATGCCAAATAAAGTTAAGAGTGTCTCTATGTCACTTAATCTATGTAAGAGGTCAGGAGCTCTATCTAATATGAGGTGATGTTCATACATTATTCCAATCAAGGATTGATATTCTGAAAAAACACAATGCACTGGTCCATGCAAGGAGATTCATCTGGTATCATCATCCTTAATAATCTTATTTCCTACAGTTATTCCCTTGGTAAAATGTTGAAATTCCAAAAATTGTTTGGGACTTTGACAAAAGTACAAGTAGAGCTTGCAGACTAGATCTTCAACTTTTGATACTGCAGAAAACTTACAATTTTAAATTCTAAATTCATTTTGTGGGACATGCAATGAATGGAAATTGTGTATGGTGAAAAATAAGTTTATCGCTTTACACAAAGACTATTCTTATGACCTTGAATTACTGATGCTTTATCTACCCCTACACACACCAACTTTTTGGTAATTGTGTATTCATCCATACATCCAATTTCATTCAAATATTTCATAACTTATTTTATAAAGCAGAGAGTAGATGAGGTTGGAGGACATGTTTTTCTACAATATACACATGCATATATATCCAAGAAGTATTATCTATTGTTGTAATTGTAGAGCCCCCCTCTACATTTTGATTCAAATCAAAAGTCAAGCGACAACTTGTTTTGAATCTTGTGATGAGTAGTCAATTTTGAACATAGGTGTTTACATATGTAAGCATTTCACAATGTTTAAATGTTGTCAGTTCTGACAAGTTTAACATTGTGCCATTTTCTAGAAATATTTAAGACAGCATTCGGTAGGACCTGTGTTACTAAAGATCCATCAAAAAGAAAAGAGACCATAGAGTTGTAGATACAAAGGTATGAAATGGTTCAACATGGAAATAGTGCACATCATTTTAAAGTAGCACTGAGTCAATTTCAAGGCGGGCCCCTTCTTTATTTAATAAAAGCAAATGTTCGGTGCCTTCTCAATGCAACATGGCAGCACCATCTACCATTTCAAGGATGGAAGAACTAACGCAGTCTTCTTGTTGTGCTATTGGTTGAAAGGTATGAGTCATCAGTAAAGTAGACCCTCTAAAAGTAAAAGGCAAAAGCAATGCATAGGGGCTTTCTTCAGGACATGTGGTAGCATTGCATATAATTTCAAGGATGGCAATGTTGACACTTTCTAAGTGTTGCGTCATTTCGTAATGATGATGACTCGGTAAGTGGGTGGTTCCAACTTCATTAAATAAAAGAGAAGTTGAGGAAGGCATATGGAAGAGACACTTGGCACAATCATGCAACATTTCAAAGTTACAAAACTGACACACTTCCTTTGTTACACCATTGGTTGTTTAATTGAAGTCATGGCAGTGGGTCCCATCTTTCTCTACGAAGCATCAAAGGATCTAAACCATTGATCATAAGTAGAAGATATCCAAAAATTCATGTATTCATGTAGATCTCATCAAAGCCAAAGAATACTAAGTGTTGTGCCATTGGCTAAAATAAATGAGTCAGCGAGTCGATAGGCTTTATGGTAAAAGCAATTAGAGACAAGTGGTAGTTTAGAACTCTACCAAAACTCTCTAGTTAACTCATAGTCTCCTAGTATTTTCATTGGCTAAAGCATAGTGATCCAACTCATACAACATAGCAATCTAACTCATGCAATGTGGTGACATACTATGAGATTATTGAGTCTCATGCATGTGATTTTCTCAATTTGGTATTTCAAAAAGGGCAAATATATAGATAGTTGTAGTTTCCTAAGCATGCAATAGTTTAGCTATTATTGTAACTCTAGTAGATCATGCAGGCCACAAGCCACTATTATGAAAACAATGTATCAAACCATATCAAAGGGACTTTTGACATACATTCACTAGATATACAAATATTTTAGTAGAGGAGGATTTGATAGAAATTTTAGCCTTTGTAGATGCTTCTTGGAATCGACTGAATATTTGAGAACTGTGCATCTTGCTTTTTATATCTTGTTCTTAGTTCACTAATGAAGAGAAAGTGACATTTTGTGCTATCTTATTTGTTTTTTAAGTTTTTTGTCATTGTGATATATTGATGTTATGCCTATGTTGATTGATTTCAATTAATGATATTTCTAAATGGTTTGAAATCATGCATTCTTATGCTCTTTGATGCCATAATTTAGTATTGTGATTTGACTACGAAACATTGTGCCAATTTAGTATCTGTATAAGTTTCAATTATTCGGTGAATCATCTTAAGATAGTTCTATAAATTGAAGTTTCTCTCCTCTTTTCTCTAAACACAGCCAAAAAAATTATCAATATTATGTAGAAAAAGAGGGTTTGTTGATGAGGTTGATTGTTTAATTAGATCCTCCTTTCACTACATACATTCAAGGACATTAAACCAAGTTGAATCACAAATTTTATAAGAGGACTCAGCTACAGGTTTGGTGTCACTTGGAATGACAAGGAAATTTGGAATTTGTTGATTGATTTATTAATATTTAGTCTAATTAAGCTTAAAACCCTAATTATGCAAAATTGTAAACAAACAGACGAAACCTGACAAATGCTCACATAGGAAGACACTAAATGCAGATTAGATACGTACCAAATTTTGGATTTCAAAAGGCACAAACTTCGGTGACAAAAGAGAGGGCACCCTTATCTAATGTAGTGCTTTTTCTGTGGGCTTCGAGGTAAAATCTGCTTTAGACTATAACCACTTCAGAGATTCTTGAAAGTGCTAAATTGAGGGAAAAAAGAGCGGGTGCCCTTGTCCTTTTAGGGATATTTTCTATCATTTTCTTCAAATCTAGAATTGTCCTGCTCTACTTTGATCTCTTGTAACTCCTCTCTGCAAGATCCAACACCTGTTACCTATAATCACAAGAGAGGGGTTGGGGGTTGTGGTGTTTAGGAGATTCCCTCAGTCAAGCCCTAGAATGGTATTCAAGCCTTCTAACATCATTGTTAGAGAGAGTGCATGTCCTTGCAAGACAGAGGCAAAAATAATTGATATGATAAATTGATTGAAAACACAAAGTAGATGTCACCTCGGAGGTGAAGCTCTCATGGGGAGATGAAGACCTTTCACGCCATGAGGAGATGGATTGATGAAGACAAATCTACAACAAACAAGTACAAACACAACACAATACTGCTCTGTAATACAATGAAATCCTTGAGTATCCTTAGCATAAGATCACAAGTTTGCATTCTCCATCTAGTTGTAAAATGAAGTCCTAAACATGCTTATATATGCATTCTCATTAAACATTTATAATTCAAATTGAATAGGTTGACAAAGGGAAACCTTTTAACGGTCATTTTTCCAACATCTAAAATTTGGGCCCCGAAAAAATAGGGTAGGACAAGGGCATAGGCACCCTTGTCTAGTGACCTATTTTAGGGCTAGATTAAGCTCAAGAGGGTCCCCTTAGTCCCATTTGATAGGGGTTTTGGGGGATATTGCTATGGGATTCATTTTTAACATGCATGATTAAATTTAAGGGACCTAAGAGCTAAACTCAGGAGGTAAAAGTCCTAGGGGGACATTTTACAACATAACATTTAGCCCCCACTTTCATGTATGTATGATCTTATGACCAGTACATGCATTAAAGTATGGTTGAAAACACATTATATATGCTAGAAACTTGAAGCTAAGGCATACGCAGAGAATGAGGAACTATTTCTAGCCCCCAGTCTCAGGTAAGCACTAGAAGACACATCGCAGACACAAAAAACACAATGAAGATAGTAGGAAGTACGCAAGACATAGAAAAGACAATATTGAAGACATGTAAGACACAATGAAGACATGAGAGCAGTCATGCAAAACATGATGAATATATTGATATAACATTTTAATTTTCATAATATATGCATGGAAATAAAAATTGCAACAAACAAAACCCCAAAATGTAAGAGGAGCTCATCAATACACCCTTTAAACTACACTAGGGGGAAGACATGCCATACAAAACCTGAGTGTGGCAAGAGCTTATCGCTACACCCTTGAAGCAAAACACATGGGAAAACACGCCATACAAAACTTGAGTGTGGGAGGAGCTCATCTCTACACCCTTGAACCACACATAGGGGAAAACATGCCATACAATACTTGAGTGTGGGAAGAGCTCATTGCTACACCCTTGAAACCACACACAGGGGAAAACACAGGGAAGACACATGAAATACACAAGCACTGTATAGCATGTTAAAGACATACTATATGTCTAAGACATGACAAACAAGGGTGATGGAAGGAGCTTATTGCTAATTCCCACCATCTCAAACATGCTACAGACACACCTGATGGTTAGGCTTATGCCACAACAATCACCAAAAACATGCTTAAGGGAGGATAGTCTTAAGATCTAACCCTGCCTCCACGAAGGACTTTTTGAAATAAAAGGATGTGCACTAGCTTAAGAGATACACCATCCTACCTTCTATAGAAGGCTTTTTGAATAAAAGGATACATACAAGCTCAAGAGATACGTTATCCTGCCTCCGTAGAGGGCTTCTTTGATAAAAGGATATGCTATCCCGTCTCATGGAGAGGGATTTTTTCTTGCAATATAAATGAGTATGTGTACTCATTCTAGAGATACAACATCTCACCTCGTAACTATGTCTTACAAACATGTTTTGTTAGCACCAAAATCATCAGATAGATATCATTATATGTGCCCCCACCGTAAGATGGTTGATGTTGTGTATCAATATCAAGCACGTTAAGATAGAGAGAAAACACATGAGGGAACAAGAGATCTTGCAAAGCCCATGCCCCCAAGGTGATATGTGTTCACAATCACCAAATGTTCCCACAAACACATTGATATGATATGCTAAGATAAGATAACAAGAGAGGTTAGAAATCTTACTCTAAGATAACAACCAAAGCAATTCATTAAATCTATTCATGAAAATAGTTACATCAAGGACCAAGGCTATACTGCAGGTTCAAAACTAATTATAACCATTGGGCTATACTATATATACCTTAGAATCAAGTGTAACAACAAGGTGAGATACCAATCAAAGTGTGCAAGAGTAGATTGAGTGGATTGTAAAATTTTAGTCATAAGAAATGCCATTAGATGATACATTACACTGAGTGATTCTACTAGTCAAGTGTCGGATATATAAAAATCAACCCCATCGTCATGTATGGACTAGGTCTATTTTTTATTTGCTTGCTAAAGGGACACACAGTCCATATCAGTATATGTTTGTTTTTCATCATCTGCCGACTAGATAGAGTCACTAGAAGAAGGTAAACAATCAAAATGAGAGAGGAGAACAAGTGCCTTAGGAACACCATGTAGGAAGATGCCCCTAGGTCATCAACCGCAATGCTATGCCCCTAAGGCACAACACACAACAATAAAATAGAGGAGAGGTAAGATAGAAGAATGATGAAACAAATAGAAGAATGGTCACAACAAAGGCGGTCTCTCAGTATCCTTGACCTTACAAGAGTATCAAGGGTCGTCCTAGGAGGCCTAAACAACACATAACACATCATGGGGAAACACAACACAACACATACATACATATATGTATGTATGTATGTGTGTGTGTGTATATATATCCATTGTATCTAAGAGGATTTTGAACTTGTGAGCATCTTAGAAAGATGTTCCATCAAGTTTTGTACAAGGTTTGATTGATTCATACCTGATTGATTATTTCTAGGACTGTCATACGGTGCTTGTTTCTCACATCCCTGTATAATTGAAATTTTTTGTTGATTATGAGGGGAATCATTGCTATTTCCCACTGATGATAACCACCTTGTTATTTTCTAATCTGTTTCTTTTTTATTTCGATGAATAAACCTTTCATGGTGGAATGGAATACTTTCCACTGTGGCAACCTTTTCTTGTATAATAATATATTGTTGTGGTTGTTCATTTTGCATATCCAATGCATTTTGGTTGACTCCCAATGCTTGAAGGGATAATGGCAGAGGAACCTCAACATAGATACCTTTCCCCCATGGACAAGGTTAATTTGCAATATTCTCTTTATCCACTTCTATCATACATGTTTCAGGTAAAATTTGGATAGTTGGTTTTTGATTAGTTTGTGTGTATCCTCCTTTCACCCTAACACATTCAAGGACCTTGGGTCGAGTAGGAATCTACCATCAGGCCCTTGGTCACATAGGAATGGAGGGAAACTTGGATTTGTGTGGTTTGATTACTAATTATGGTCAATTATGCTCAAAACCCTAATTATGCAAATATTGAACCAAATAGACAAATTACTAAAAATGCTGCTACAGGAAGATGTAAAATAATAGATAAATGTGTACCAGTTTCTAAAGTTCAAGAAGCGGAATAGTCGGGGACTAATGAGTGGGTGCCCTAGTCCAATGCCCTAATTTTTGTCAGGATCTGGGAACTCAATTTGTAACCTGTTCCTGCTATCTCAGAGATTTCTCCATTACGGGATCCAAAGGACTAATGAGTGGGTGACTGAGTCTAGGTCCCTGTTATCAACTCTAATCTACAATTCCAACACTCTGCAACCCTTCTCTGCAACTCCACTTTTCATGTTTCTTCAACCTGTAAGCTGCAATCACAGAAAAATGGGGAGGGGGTTGTGGTGTTTAGAGGCTTGCCTTAGTCAAGCCCTGGATAGACATTCAAGTCTTCCGAACACCGTTGTCAAATAGAGAGTGTGTGCCCTTGGGAGGTAGGGGTAAAAACCAAATGATAAATGATCAAAAGCATAATTGATATCACCTTGTAGTGAAGATCTCATGGAAGGAAGAAGTTCTTCATGCCATGAGGAGATGGATGCTCAAATCTGCAAATACAAACACATAAACAACACAAAATCTACTCTTGCCACATAATGAATGCCTTGAATCACCTTTAGAATGCATAAAGATCACAATCTCCATATAGTTTACAAATGAATGCCTAAATATGCTTATATATGCAACTACAAACATTCCCACGAAGAATTTTGTAATCTAAACTTACCGTGTCGGCCTAGGAACTAATTAACGGTCATAAACCAACACTTAAAATTTGGGCCTGACCTAAAATTGGGAAGGAGGAGGGCAAGGCTTAGCTCAAGGGATCCCCCTAGGTCTGATTTACCATGAAACTTAGGGTTCATCTCATCGAGATGCCAAAATATGATGTAAGATGTCCTAAATGCAGATTAAAGACTCAAGAGCTAAACCTTAGGAGGGAAAAGCCCCCAAGGGGACATTTTTTGACGTTACATTTAGCCCCCACTTAAATGTATGTATAAACATGAGTCCAATACATGCATTAAAGTATGGTCAACAAACATAGCAAACACACCAAGCACGGAGAAGACACGCCAATCACATTGAAGACAGTAACAGGCATGTAAAACACAGAGAAGACAATTACAGTCATGCAAAACACGGAGAACACAGTAAATGCAAAGAAGATAGTGAATGCATAGAAGACATGAATGATTTATTTTCTTTTTCTTTTTCTCATATATATATGAAATGCAATTGCAAGTACAAGGAAAGTAAACACACCACCCATAATGCAAGAAGCACTCATCGTGCTAGTCTTTAAACTGCATATGGGGCAACACACATGCAAGACATACAAAACCTCCCATAATGCAGGAAGTACTCATCGCACTAGTCCTTTAAAGTACATATAGGGCAATAGACACGCCAAACAAAATCAAGCACGCCAAACACACACACTTTGAAGACATGGAGAAAACACAACAGACATATGATGGAGTGTCCCTTTTTCTAGGTTCATCACCATCTCATGACATTACAGGCACACACCGACGATTGGGCTTCACTACAACAATTACCGAAGACACACTTAAGGGTTGAGTTAGTTACAGAACTGATCCCCGCCTCCATAGAGGAGGTTTGAAAATGACAGGATGTGCACTCTCTGCAAGAGATACACCATCCCCACCTCCACAAAGGGCTTAAGATGATTGATTGATTGATTTATTGCAAACAAACTAAGAGTGCAGGCAGTACTCATTGCACTAGTCTTTAAACTACACCTGAGGACAAGTACATTGCTAACATCTACAACAGACATCTTACCTTATATATGCCCCCACCTTAAGGTGGTTGATATCACACATCGATATCAAGCACATTAAGGTAGGAAGAAAACACACAAGGGAACACAGACTCTCACAAAGCCCATGCCCGCTGGAGGTGACATGTACTTTACGATCGCCAAATCTTCCCACAAACACATCTTTGCAAGAAACATGTGAGTGTCCACATAATCATGATAAACAACAACATTAATACATATGATTAATCACACAAAGAGCCAAAGGTTATACTATGAATTAGGAGATCGAGTATAACCACGAGGTTATACTGCGAAAATCTCAAAACTGAGTGTCACCAAGTTGAGATTCAAAGACAAACAAAGTGCATGGAGCATCAATATTGTTATGTTTTGTAAGTGAGATAAAAACACCATCAAAGTCACTACGCAGAAAGCATGGAGTGCTACTAGCCAAGCATCGGATAATATATTACAACCCCATCATCATAGCAGGAACTAAGTCCAATTTTTGATTTCTCGCTAAAGGGATGCTAGGTCCGCATCAGTATAAATGTTTTTTGTCATCTGCCTGCTAGATAGTGTAATGGGTAAAATGGGATAATAAAATGAATTATAAAAACCCAATAGCATCAATGAAATGTGCAAGTAAAGAAGATTAAATTAAGGAAGTGATACTTACAACCTTTCTTACCTCATGATTTCCATTGTTCACCTATTCTCTTTTGATCTTTTGGTGATGAATGTAGCCCTCAGGAAGCTTGCTTCCTTACTTAGATTCCTCAAGATGACAAGGAGAAATGGCTCAGATACTTGTTGTGTTGAAGGTGAGCTTCAACACAATATGAAATGGATAATGAATGGTATGGAAGTGGGGGTGCCAATGGCGCGCTAAGGATTCTGCAGCATAAGTTTACTTGAAAGCATGTTATTATGGAATGGAAGAAGAGGGTTGTATTTATAGACTTATGAGAGAGAGGATCAATGGTGTAGAAGAAATAAGATCAATGGTAGAAGATGTTTGAGAGAATGTGTGCGAATAGAAGAAGGACATGTGTCATTCAAAAAGATGCTTTGTTGAGTTAACTGCTTTCTTGATGAGGATGAGGTTTTATTTCTTAAATTAGAATATATTTTTCTAATTTAAGAGTTTTGTTGATAAAAACAAAGTTGCTTTAAATCAGTTAACTCATCTTTTGCTTTTGTATGACAAGAAGAATTTATTTTTAGAAGATATTGAAGATTTTTTAGAAGATAAGAAAGCATAATTAAATAAATAAATAAATTTATTTAATTACTGGCACATGATTTGGAAGAATAAATAAATAAAATATTTAATTATATTTTATTTTTGGAGATTGAGATTTAATTAAAATAAATTTGCATTTTATTTAAATTTGGAAGAATGAATGATTTAATTAAATAATTAAAATTATTTAATTGTTTTTAGAAGAATAAAGTTGATATTGATGAAATTAATTAAATAAATGTAATTTATTCAATTAATGGGAGAAAATGAATCAAATAAATATTTAAAATATTTATTTATGTAGAGTCATGTCATTTTTAGGTGTATACATTTTGCCCCTCTTTGATGTAATGTATTTTATCACGTTGTTTCAAAGAATAAGAATTTTTTTGACAATGATACATGCCCTAGTTTGCCCCTGGTACAAGTTTAACGATAGGATGCCCCCTCGGGAGATTGGACGAGAAGAAGGTAGAAAGCGTGAGATGGACAATCTCACGAAGAAGAAGGTAGAAAGCGGGTTAGGATGGAGAAAGACAAGACATGGTTGGGAGGAACAAATATGGGAAGTAGTCACAATTATCACACAGTCAGCTATCATTCACTTGCTATATATAGGAGATAGGTCCACAAGTCTTATTCATTTGCACACTTGTCCTTAGTTGATTGGTCTCTGAGAGCTTAGTAGAGTAGAGGAGCTAGAGTAGTCGACAGAGATATGGATATTCCGTGCGAGGAACACTGGTTTGAGTGAGTTTGACAGTTCGATTGACCACCTAAGGCAGGACCACCGGTATGTAGTTCGACAAAACTCGCTAAAATTTATTTATTAGGCCAATAAATGCTTAGAAAAAATAACTAGGATAGATGCGCCGAACTGCAATTCGGTGCATATGCATCCTGAAATGGCGCATATGCTGGGAAATCACGCATCTGAATGATCTTACAATGCATATGATAAATGTGCGCATATAAGCTAGGAATTGGTGCATCCACTGTGGAACTGCGCATGTGACACAAAAAGAAGCACATGTGCCAGAACGACGTATATACGTCAAGAATTGGCGCATTCACGGTGAAGCGGTGCATCTGATATGAATTGGCACATTTGCCACCTGGTTTGGTGCATTTGCACTAGGATAGTCAGTTGACTTAACAAAATTTACCCAATTGGCACCTTGATCGAAGCATCAATTGATAAGTGATCTCTAAGATTGTCGAGAATCTAGTCAAGAGATGATATGTTATTTTGATTAATTTGATATGTTAAGTCAATGATAGGATAGTTTGATTGTTTTGAGTACGTTTGCTTAGATATGAGTTTCTTTGACGCTATGCTTTGCTTGGTTGCAGGAGGATATATGTGATACCCTGATGTCACGAGAGCAGTTCCCTTTGTTGTTGTTGCAACGGTATATGTTAACAGAGATGGACCGCGAGGCTCTTGGTGCTATGGGTCTGCATTACATTTGTTTCATGCCTAGGGTTCATGCAAACCGTGGTTTGTTGACTGCAGTGATGGAGCGATTCCACAGTGAGGATGGGACATTCTATCTACTGACCAAGGAGATGATGATCACTTTGGAGGACATGTATAGGATTCTACACCTCCCTATTCAGGGAGAGTTGGTGGAGTATGATCCACAGCGTGATGCTGGATTGGCTAAGTGCAGACACATTTTTGATGACCCAGAGCTGGTTGAGCAGGTGATTTCATGGCAGGATATTCATGATTGCTATGACTACTTCCTGAGGATAGTGGCAGGATTGATCGGTGGCATAGTATGCCCCGATAGGAGGTCACACGGGTTCCTGATTGGCTGGGGGAGGGTGCTGGAGAGCATGATTAGCGATGGGACTTGATACTCATGGGGTGTGTGCATGCTAGCACATTTGTACAAGGATATGCACTAGGTTGTGTACCACAGAGGGGCCAGCTTGTCAGCAGATGTGTCTCTTTTGCAGTTTTGGTTGTGGGAGCACATAGCAATCACGTTATCGATATGTGTTTTTCATAGGTAGAGAGGGGAGCCATACAGCTACAGATATGCAGGTGTTATTTCCCAGTACAAGCTGGGAAAGCTTGAGTATTGGAGACACATGCTAGATAATGTGGATCTAGTTATCTGGCACCCACACCTAGACTGCGAGGTATGGGAGGATGAGGATGACGAGTTGTCGTATTGTTTCCAGACTTGGTGTCTTATCAGCAAGACACAGTACATAGCTTTTTCTCTAAGGAAAGTAACCCAAGTCATTCTTGCAAAATCATCAATAAGAAGCATAAAATACCTTTCTCCTTATAGAATTCTTGTTCTTGTAGGACCACATAGGTTTGTATGCACCAACTCCAACAAACCGGTAGAGGATTGTTCTTTTCTTTTGAAAGTGGTCTCTGTCATCTTCCCAAACTGGTATTCTTTGCATATAACATTGGTAGGCTTCACAATCTTAGGCAAATCTCTTACAACTTAAATAGTGCTATTCTCACTAGATTATTGAAGTTAATGTGACACATTCTCCTATGCCATAACCAACTTTCATCTGTCTTATCCAACAAACAATAATTTTTAGCACCTTTCAAATGATAAACATACCATGAGTCTTCTTACCAGCAACAATTAGGGTTCTAGAGCGATTCTTTATCTTATGTCCATTGTCCTTGAACACAAGATTATACCCTTTGTCAGACACTTGTCCAACACTTAGAAGATTATGCTTCAGTCCCTTGACATAAAGAACAGCATCTATATTATGCTTTCCATCAAAAGTAATAGATCCTTTTCCACAAATATTACTAGCTGCATCATCATCAAACCTAACAAGTCCTCCATCATACTTTTCAAACTTAACAAACTTACTCTTGTCTCTTGTCATGTGATTTGAACATCCACTATCAATGATCCATTCATCTTCCTTTTCAACATGAAATGCAAACAACTCTCCTGGACTTCCTTCCTTCACATAGCTTGCAAGATTAGTAGAAATAGGATCCTCTCTAAGTGCAATAAACAAGCATTTGCTACTATTATCATCATCAGAATTAGATTGATCATTAGTTTCACCTTCATCATCTCTAACATAGTAGCTCTTTCTTACCATCTTTCCTTTTCTTTCATTGATACTCAAGGCTCTGTCAGGACATCTTGAAGCATAGTGACCAATTTTACCACAATTGAAGCATTTGAAAGGTAACTTACCTTTGAACTTTTCTCTGTTGCACCTTTTTATTTTGCTTGCAAATTTTACCTCAAGCTCTACAAAGCCTTCTTTATCTGATTCCACAACATATTTCTTTGATCTAGCAGTCTTAGTTTCTTCCTTGGCCTTGAAAGCAGTCTTAGTTTTCACAGGGCCATCAATAGTAGCAAACTCTCTCATCTCAAAAGCAGTCAATTTACCAAGTAATTGATCTTTTGAAAGCTTGCCCATATCAAGCAACTCTTCAATGGTAGATGCTTTGTGACTATAAGATTTGGGAAGAGTTTTGATTATCTTATCTATAACATCCTCATATTTTAATTCTCCACCAAGACCTCTAATGTTGCTGACAACTTCATCAATCTTCTGTAAGTAACTTGTTATGTTCTCATCTTCATCCATTTACATGGTTTCTTATGTAGTCTTCAAGTTCTACATCTTTGCCTTCTTGATAGATGCATCACCTTCATAGATTTTATTTAATTTGTCCCAAATCTCATAATCAATTTCCAGATTCATAACTTTTGCCATTTCAATGTTAGACAGGGCATTTAATAGAGCATTTTTAGCTTTATGATTAGCCTCAAATTATTTAATTTCTTCTTCAGACTCTGGACCATCCTTAGGTACTGTGTATTTATCTTTAACCATTGCCCAAACATTATAACCAATATAAATGAGATAACTTTGCATTCATACCTTCCAGTAGGCATAGTCAGATCCATCAAACTAAGGAATATCTTTCTTGTGTGTCATCCCAGATCTACCTTAAGCTATTAGGATTTCTTCAAAGGGACCTTGCTCTGATACCAATTGTTGAAAGGCACAAGACAACTGAGAGGGGGTGAATCAGTTGTCTCAAAAACTTTAACTTCTTTGCACAATATCACTTTCACATTCACTTAACTTAACTCCTTATTCTATTATGAACATTAAACATGAATAGTAGAACCAAAACATGAACACATCAACACCATACACACATGAACAACAGATTTTTTACGTGGAAAACCCTAAAAGGGGAAAACCATGATGAGTGTTAGCTCACAATATAATGTAGTAACAATACCGATTATCAAAAAAGGCTCACTACCAAAAGGGGCTCACTACCCAAATGAAAGGCTCGCTACCAAGAGGGTTGGCTCACTGTCAGGGTTGGCTCACTGTCAGGGTTGGCTCACTACCAGGGTTGGCTCACTGCCAAGATGAACTAATATAATAGCATCTACACCATGCATGAGTTTAGTTCCATTGAAGCGCAATATCTCCACTTTTCTTTGCTTTTACACTTCCCAATTTATCTTTGCATATTCACACAATCCCACCTTAAACATGAATTGATTACATATATTTATACCTATCATAAACCTTGGAATGAACATCAAAGTCAGCATTACATTCTACAAGCATTGGAACTATCTCCAAGGTCGGCATATATTCATAAATCAAATTAGGACTAGACCTAAACAAACTTGCAGAACAAATGAATGAAAGATGAACACATCATGACTTAGCTTAGACCCAAATACATCTTCACACACTTGGACATGCTTCTACAATCCATGATTTACCTCCACAACAAGTGTGACTAACCAGGTCGGCCAGAAGTTGTGTACATATCAAGAACACTTAGAAACATGCTTGCAAGATCTTCATTGTAGCTTGTGGATAAATCACATGCCTTCAACACATTCTAGAGACATCCATGAACAACATAGAGTCACTTGGGAGTCATCAGATCCAACTACAATAGATCTCACTTGAAGACAATAGATATCACTTAGAGATATATCTTAGACTGCTTCTCAACAGACACTATCAAACTCTGCTAATCACTAACTTGTCTTCCAGAGCATCAAATGACAAATCCTTTAGAATGAAGATAACTAAGGACCTTATAAGCTTAAGTCCATAATCAAAAAGCCAAAATCCAATCTGTGGAGAAATGAAGAGAAAAACACTTTCTCCATGTCACTCTGCACACATTACCAGGCATATTCTTCAAACTAGTGAATAGAAATTTTTCTGCACAGTGATCCAAACCCCCAAATTCTAGATTTAGAATCTTTAAAATTTTCTCTAAATCATATCCAAAGCTCATACTCCAATCTTCACTATAGAGAAAATGTGGAGAAAAATACTCGGACAGTGTTCTTCAATCAATCAACAAACAACAATCTCAGAAGATATAGTTGGCACCAATGACAACACAACCATGTTGACATCAATGACAATACCAGTTAGCACATACTTGCAACAAGATTGTCCTTCATAACCTTTCTATTTTCCCCTTTTTATTTAGTACCAATAACTTCCATGTCGCTTCTCCACTACCTTCCTAAATGTTCTAGAAAGTGTAACTCCCCTTTTTGGGTGCCAAGTCGAGCTATCCCTTTTCCCGCCCAAGAAGTTGGTAATTTGAAATTTTTAAAGTTTTTGAAATTTTGTAACACAACTTCCAAGGGTCATAAGTTTTGAACTGGGCATCTGATTGACAAACAAAACTAGGCATTGGAAAGCTCATGAATACCTCTATGATGTACAAAATCACCTAAACATCATTTTGTCCACTTTTCAAATCTCAACGAGGCTTCTGAAGCCCTCAAATTCAAATCTAAAGTCCACCAGGAGCAATTTTCCAAGATGGAAACTTTAATTTCTCTCAAACTATAAATGATAATCAGATGATTTCTTCACCACTTTCTTATTTTTACAATTTTACTTCTTGGGATGAATTTTTAGGTCCATATGTACCCAAATAGGCCAACTTACTAAAAATAGCATGTTACTATTTTTAGCCTTTCTAAACTTCTAACAATCTCTAACCACTAAAGTGCCAACATGGACTCCAACACAACTAAAGAAACCTACAAAAATAAATAAATTCAAAACAACTTTAAATATTTTGGGTGATGCAAAATTTCCCTTAGACCACTGGATGTTCTTGCATCAAATACCTAGGGTAATTTGAGAAGTGACCTTGTCACATCTTAGGTGTTTGAGGAAAACCAAGATGGTCAACCTCTAACTTAGTCAACCAGGAAGAATCTTTGATAGGCCTTCCTTTCCACTTAACTAGATATTCTTCATATTGCTTGTTCCAGGTACTTCCTCCCACACGGCTATCCAAGATTTCTTCTAACTCCTCCTTTGTAGTAGATGCCAGGATACTCCATTGTTCTTCTATTGGTCTATGCTCTATGCCACTTTCATGATACTTTTTTAAATCAGCAATGTTGAACATAGGGGAAATGTTGATTCCACTTGGCAGCTCTACCTCATATGCATTTCTTGAATCATGCTTTTTAGGATCCTGCATGGTCCAATTTTCTTCATCTTCAACTGATTATATGTTCCCACTGGATACCTTTCCTTCCTCAGGTGAACCATAACTTCATCTCCAACCTTGAACTCCTTAAATCTTCTCTTTTGGTCTGCCTTAGCCTTATACTGTGAATTCATCTTATTGATATGCTTTCTTACCTCCTCGTGCAAGTTCTTTAGGTTCTCTGCAAATTCTTCAACCTTGGCACTACTTTTCTCTCCTCTATCCATCTTCGTCAACTTAGAAGCATTTCTTGGACTACTACCATATACAATCTGGAATGGAGATTTACCAATACTTCTATTGATGGAATTGTTGTATGCAAACTTCACTTGTGGTAACATCAAATCCCATCCCTTGGGCTTATTTCCTACCAAACATCTCAGTAGTTGCCTAAACACTTATTCACCACCTTTGTCTGTCCATCAGTCTACAGATGATGTGTAGAACTGAACTTTAAATTAGTCTTCAATTTCTTCTATAAATTCCTCTAGAATTACCCAACAAACTTGGTATCTCGATCTGAAACTATGCTTTTTGGTAGACCATGTAGTCTTACCACCTCTCTAAAAAATAATTGTGCAACATGAACAACATCACTAGTCCTATGGAAAGGAATGAAGTGTGCCATTTTTGAAAACCTATCAGCTACCATAAATATAGAGTCATGTCCTCTCTGTGTTCTCAAAAAACCAAGAACAAAATCCATGTTGATGTCTTCCTATAGTCTTTCTAGTGCAACTAACAGTTGATACAACCTTGTATTCTGAATTACCCCTTTGACCATCTGACATATTCTGTAGCTTTGCACAAATTTCTTCACATCCTTATGCAACTGTGGCCAGTAGTAATTCTTATTAACAAGAGAAATGGTTTTATCTTGACCAAAATGTCTTATCAATCATCCACTATGCTTCTTCTCGATTAGAATCACTCTCATGGAACTCTTTAGAATACACAACTGGCTTCCTCTGAGTAGCATACAATCTTGGATCATGAAATCCAACCACCTTGTCTTATCCAAAGTAATAGGTTCCAAACAAGCTTTCCAAGCCTCTCCAAAATCTAGATCTTCAGGATACAAACTTTTGAGTTCATCAAACCCAACAACCTCTATCTTCATTTCTGTCAACAAATTTTTCCTTCTACTTAAGGCATATGTAACTTCATTTGATCTTCCACTCCTGTGCTTCAAAACAAAAGTGTAACTCTACAAAAACTCAACCCATTTTAAGTGCATTTGATTCAACTTCCCTTGACTATTAAGATATTATAAACCCTAATGATCCGTATAAAGAACAAACTCTTTTGGCAAAAAATAATGTGTCCATTTCTTCAAAGCTTGAACTATGGCATAAAACTCCTGATCATAGACAAAATACTTTTTCTTGGCATCATTAAGCTTCTCACTGAAATAGGCAATGGGCTTACCTTCTTGACTCAAAATAGCTCCTATGGTACTGCCACTAGCATCACAATCTATTTGAAATACCTTGTTGAAATCTAGAAGTGCCAAAACAGGTTGCTCTATGACTTTCTTCTTCAACATATCAAAACTCTTTGCCACTCCTATGGTCCACTTCAACTCTCTTTTATCTCCTCTCATTGTTTTAGTTGCGGGGCACAAATGCTACTAAAATTCTTCACAAACTTCCTATAAAAACTTGCCAAACCATGAAAATATCTTACCTCTATAGCACTCTTGGGTGTGGTCCATTCAAGAATAGTCCTTACTTTTTCTGGGTCCATCTTAAGACCCTTAGTTGAGACAACAAACCCTTGGGATACCAAATCCTTTGCAAAATTGTATTTCTTCAGATTAATCAACAACTTCTCCCTCAACTTCTCTAAAACTCTTCTGATATGTATCAGATGCTCTTCACAAGTTTTACTAAAAATCAAAATGTCATGTAAATAAATAAGAACAAACTTTCTGAAAAACTCTTTCAATACCTTGTTCATGAGTTGCATAAATGTGCTCGATACATTATTTAGCCCAAATGGCATGACTAACCATTCATACAGACCCTCCTTAGTCTTGAAGGTTGTCTTCCATTCATCTCCTTCTCTAATCTGGATCTGGTGATATCCACTCTTCAAATCAATCTTCATAAATTACTTAGATCCACTCAAGCAATCCACAATATCATCCATCCTTGGTAATGGAAATCTATACTTGATTATAATTTTGTTGATGGCTCAAGAATTTGTACACATTCTCCACTCTCCATCTTTCTCCAGTGCTAGTATTGTAGGTACCGCACATGAACTTAGGCTCTCCCTTATCAGTTCCTTTCTTAATACCTTGTGAACTTGTTTGTTCAGCTCTTCATTCTCTACAAGAGTCATTCTATGGGCTTCCTTATTCGACAAACTAGCTCCTGGTGTCAAATCCATTTGGTAACTTATCTTCCTTGCTAACAGTAAACTTTTTAGTACATTATCAGAGACAATTTCTTGAAATTATTCCAATAGGTCTAAGACTTCTACTGGTACATCTTCACATTTCTCCTAGATGATCTTAGGAGTCAACACAAATCAATAACATTCATGCTTTATACCATCCAAAAATTTTCTACCATCTGTTGGTGCCCAGAAAAATCAGTCCTCAAAGTGTCCTTTTTGCCCCCAAAAAATCCAAAAATCATATGCAAAACTCCTTAGCAAATGTCACCATTGGATAGAGAATTCCATTATGAGCAACTTTGCCTTTTGAACCATGTCAAATTTCCTTAGCATGAAAAAGTTATCCTTGGTCAAAGTTTGGTCTTTGTTTATTTTGCCTTGGTCAAATGGTTATGTCTTGCTCCCTTTTTGTCCCTTAGAAAATTTTCAATTTTTGCCTTATTATAAGAAAATCAATGAACCTTCTAACTTTTGAACTTGTTCTCAAGTTCATTTTTTTGCTAGTTCACTGACAATGATATTTTCTGAAAGGGAAAAGTGAGGGGCGAAGGGAGGCATGTGGTTCATCGGCGGCAAAATGGAGATGGTGAAACCTTTTATCAGTGAAATGCATAAGTTCAAGGTTTGTGAGGTTCACTAATGGCAAAGTTCATTGATGGCAGAAATCACCCATAATGCAAAAGGAGGCTATCGAGGCATGAAATCGACTAAGGCATAAAAGGAAGATAGGTGCTTCGTCAGGGAATCAGCTAAAGGATGAACCAATGGAACAATTCAAATTTTTGGCAGTTCATCGATAGGTGTTATCACCAACAATAAGGAAAAGATGGAGAGGTTCAATAAAGGGTCACTTTTCTGATATAGGGCAGGAGGGGATTACAAGGGCTTGGTTCTGTAAAGGGTCATTTTTCTGATAATGGGCAAAACATAAAGCAAAAGAAAGGCTCGACAAATTTCATATTTGCCGATAAGGCTGGCAAAGGAGACAAAGGATAAAGGTTTAGCAAAGGTGAAAGTTGTTAATAAAAGTAAAGAAGGCAAAGGGGGCTTAGTTCACAAATGTTAGATTTTTCTGATGAGGGTAGAAAAAGGTGCAAGGGGCAGCAAGTTTAGAAAAGTGAACTTTTGCTGACTAAGCGATGGCAAAGGCAAAAAAGTGAAGTTTGGAAAAGTTGTCTTTTGCCGATAAAGCAAATGAAGAGGATGAAAGACAAAGTTTGATAAATGTGTAATTTTCCAATAAGGGAGGAAAATGACAGAGAAAGACAAGGTTCAGCAAAATAGGTATTTTTCGATAAAAGAGGAATTTACCGATAAAGGAGGAATTTGCTAATAAAAGGGGAAAATGGCTTAGTTCTGAAATAAGAAAATTTACTGACAAAGTACAGAAATAGATGCAAGAAAAGTGCAAAAATAGAGGCGAGTTCGTGCTGGGAAAAAGTTACGGATAGCGCAAAATTAGTATAAAAGTCAAAATGTATGGCATGAGTTTGTTGCAATCATTATGGGTACTTTGCTGGTAGTTGATACAGTGGATGATGTAAATGTGCAGGTACTCATTTCTAGAAGTGGATAGTGTGTCTCAGTACCCATATCTTTTGTGGTACCCTCAAGGACCAAAATCTGTATGTAGGGGATGGGCTTTCCTTTTGATCTATCGATCCTCCTGACATGTCCATGTGCCTCTGTCTTTCATGTGCTATTATTTCTTGACCGATTCTTTCAAACATCTAGAAGCTACACGATGGATAGAATGACTATATATACACGTTTGAATGATATTCTCAGGGTTGGTCTCTGAGCCAACTGTTTGGTCTGGGAGAGCCTACACGATTTGGTCTAGTTTGTTAGTGAAGGGATATATTCAGTATTGTGTAGGAAGGTTTTATATTGCAGATTTGAATATAGTGAATGTCTCCACAAAAGTTTGTAATGATTTTGGTAAATATGTAATCGCAGTTATGTATTTTCTTTTTCCACATTTGCTAGTATGAGTGTAACAAGTGTTTGGATATGTGTGACAACATCTAAATAAATACAAGGCTTTGTATTTTCTATCATTTTGTTATACATGAATCATTGCAGTCCTCTTTTGGATTATTAAGTTTGTTCATTGTATGAAAATCTATTAGAAATTCATATATGTAAATATATGTCTAGTTATGTTGATCCTTTGCTATGTACTTCTTTTCCTCCTTGCATTATGTGACTCTGTTGCTGAATGGAATAGGCATTGGTCCATATTGGAGAGGGACCAAACAATCTTTTAAAAACAAACAAATCTTTTATCTATTTTCAAGGATAAAAACCATCTTTCCTATGCATGTGCATTCACACAATTGAACCAACTTAATGAGAGGCTTGTGCAACCAATTTGTCTTGACTTAGTGACAGATTTGGAGTCAAGTGTACATTAGGTATGGCTATGTATGTTTATTTGTATTTCATTTCACGCTTCTAGGAATATCCCTTGTAGGTCTAGCTATGCCTAAAGAGCAGAGGAGTTTACCCACTCTTGTTGGTTGGCCAAAATTGCCCAAAACTTGTTGATAAGCCTCTTCCTATCACCCTAACGACAATCCCTGGATTGGGTGATTTATGAATGTTTTAGAGTTTTGTGTTGTTATTTTGGGTCCCAACAAATTAGTTCCATTGTCGAGGATGTGATACTTTGGTTTAGATTTTGAAGACCTTTACAACACAATAATTGAAGAAAGTTTGTAGTGGTGCAATTTGTTGTTGTGGGTAAGTTGGTATCCTTTTCAACTTACGTTAATAGATTGGTGCCAATGTAATACTGGGTTAAAAAATTTGAAGACTCTACTGGTGTGAGCAACCCAAAATCAATTTCATTACCTTGAAGATTTGTCATGCTTCAAGGGTTTTCCTCATTCATTGAGGTGGCAACTCTGTTGTCAAAAGAAAACAAAGTGTTGTTGTTGTGTGTATGTTTCAAGGAGGTTGCAATTGGTTAAGGTATAAGTTTTCTTTCTTCCTTGACCATGGTTTCTTTCTCAGTAAAGGAACATGTTGTTTACTTTCCTTTGTCCTACACAAATGGTTTGTAGTTTGTCATGGCCAACTGTTATGAATATGGATACCCTAGGGAGGATTCTTTCCCTGCATCTTCTTATGTTGAAGACCCTAGGAACTATATGGCCTTTGACCATCCTGGTAATGCATTTTCTTATCATAACCGTGCCAATTTTACAATTCAAGAAATTTTTGAGCCCTTGCATAATAGAAATGAAAAGTCTTGGCTGCAAAAGAAAATTATAAAAGAAAAGCAATTGTTAGAGTCTTTTGCAGCAAGAAAAGGAATTAGCAAGACAAATTAGGCTACATCAATCCATGTCACAGTTTGATTCCCCTCTTGTTGTTCCTAGTGGCTCTTTTCCTCACCTCTCCCTATTGCAAATGAAAGCACTTATAGACAACTAGGACTCTCATGGGTTAGTTAGGAACAACAATTCATGCCCAAAAAAATTTACAATTAGATGCCTTTATTTGATGGGTGTGAGGTTTTTAATGGGAAGGCACACATTGATGCATTTTCAGACTTCATGGATAAATTTCATTTTAGAGATGAGGATATGTGGGTGATATTTTTTGTTAGATCTCTATGTGGAATAGCATGGAAGTGGCTTGTCAATTTCCCTGACCAACATTTAGCTTCCTAGGATCAGTTGGTGGCTGCCTTTGAAGATTTTGCAAGTAATCTAGACCCTATTTTTCTTCTCCAAAAACTAGAAAATATTAGAAGGAAAGAAGAAGAGTCTAGCATGGATCTTAGCTATAGATTGCAATGTCCCTTTCTCACATCCCATAAAAATTTAGACCTGATCTTCCTGTGTGTATTGATATGTATTTGTGAGCTTATGATGATTATATAAGCTCAAGTTCTATACAGGAGGAATTCAATCTAATGGGTTTGCAACAGGCCTATGTGTTCATTGATTATGTTGACAAAGTTAAGCAGGATATGTTTGTAAAATCTATATCCTTAGATGTAGAGATAGTTGATAATGAACAGGCTGTTGTAGACAACAAGGATGTGGACATTTCATATGATCCAGACACAATATCATGTGATGATTGTGTATGCAGAAGGGTAGAGGAAGGTGTTGATGAAAATAGTAGTGACTACACCTACATTCCCTTGGACCAGTCATCAGTGGGTGATAAAAATGAACAAATTAATGATGATTTCCAATCTGGTGAAGAAAGTTATGACCCTACTATCTGTTGTAGTGGTGCAGACCACCTGGAAGGCATGTATAAAAGTGAAACATCAGATGATTCAATTCATGTAGTTGATTATACAAAGCATACATTTATTGATGAAGTAAATGATGATGAAGAGATGAGCATAAGGGATAATGCCCTTTATGAAGAGCATGTAAGTCCATCAGATAGCACAGCTTGTGATTTTAATGGTGCATGGATAATCCTCTTTTTGAAGATGACTTTGGGGCTCAATGAATTTGAGCTGTCAGCTTTGAAGTTGGAAAATCATATGAAATATGACATGATTGCTTGTAGACAACAAGTGGAAAGAGAGGATATACAAAATGTTGTTAAGGGTGAACAAGATGCTAGTCTCTTGTTTGATATTTTACCCTTATTTATCCTTGATGATAGCTTTGATATCATTGACACTTGTTTGCATACGGATGAAGAGGATTGTGCTTCAACTAGACACCATGAAGGCATTTCTACAACTACATGTGATTTTGAGGTAATTATTCCCAGTAATGAAGACTCTACCATAGATGATTTTTTAGAGTTTTGTTTGGAGCAATTACCTCTCATTGATGTGGATCATATTGAGAGTGTATTTTTTAACTCAATGGCTGGGCTTGTTAACAATGAGGATGGATGTTCAAGTGTGGGTCAAGTTGTTGACCTACGGGGTGATGAGGAGAAAATCAATTCTGGTTTTCTTAGCAACAAATTTTACATAGCAATGTGTGCCAAGGAATACAAAATAGAGAGGCAGATTGAAGATTGTGAGTCTTCACTTGAAGTGCCTCAAATTTTAGAACTGTATGCTGATGGTGGAGATTTAAATCTGAATCATGCCTTTGATTCAGTAATTGAGGAGTACATTAGTATTGGTGCAGCTGGGCCACAAGAAATTGAGCAGTCTTATGACATGGCCCAACATGAGATTACACCTAGGCTGGATGAGTTTTAGCTTGATAGTTTCTCTCATGCTGATATTTATGTAGGCCTAGAAATGCATCATGTTGACATGGGACTTGAAGATGAGTTCTTATATGTGAGTCAGCATGATGATGAATCATATTATCTATGGATGCCTTGCCCTAGTAAAAAAAATTCAATCTTTAGCATGATGATATGAATGTCTGTATTTTGTATGTGCATGCATACAAAATATTTGTTTTTCTGATGTTGGGTGATCAGTGCAGCAAGGGATTGAGGAAGATCAGCTCCTTCAATAGGCTTGTCTTTGATAGAGGCAAGTAGCTTCATTCAGTTTTCTGTAGGGGTGGCCTACAATGTCCCAAACTTTTGGCTGCAATCATTTTTTACTGTGTCTTTCTTTTTAAATACATTTTTTGTGTGTTTCCCTTCTTGTTTTTGTGTGTGGTCTTCTTAGAGCTATCCTAGATTCTTGTTGTGACACTGCTTGTCACACATCCCCAACCAGAGCCACTATTAGTGCCCATAAAAATTAGTCCTCAAAGTGCCCATTTGGCCCCCAAAAAATCCAAAAATCATATGCAAAATTCCTTAGCAAATGTCACCACTGGATAGAGAATTCCATTCTGAGAAACTTTGCCTTTTGAACCATGTCAAATTTCCTTAGTATGAAAAAGTTATCCTTGGTCAAAGTTTGGTCTTTTATGAAAAATATTCATAAAAGAAACCAATAGGGGGAGTTAACTTTGATTCAAATTGAGAGATTTTTTCTTGTACTGAAAACAATCTATTTTCTCTCAAAAGAAAATCATCCATTTCAAATTCGTACAAAAGTGTTTTTATCATTGAGTGATATCTTCTACTATACGATCTTAAAAGCCATGGAATATTTTGCCTTGGTCAAATGGTTATGTCTTGCTCCCTTTTTGTCCCTTAGAAAATTTTTAATTTTTTCCTTATTATCAGCAAATTGATGAAGATTCTAAATTTTGAACTTGTTCTCAAGTTCATTTTTTTGCCGATTCACCAACAATGATATTTGTCGATAGGCAAGAGTGAGGGGCAAAGGGAGACATGTGGTTCATCAGCAGAAAAATGGAGACAGTGAAGCCTTTTATCAGATAAATGCATAAGTTTAAGGTTCATGAGGTTCACCGATGGCAGAAATCACTGACAATGCAGGAGGCTGCTGAGGTATGAAATCAACTAAGGCATAAAAGGAAGATAGGTGCTTTGTCAGGGAATCAGCTAAAGAACGAACTGATGGAATAGTTCAAATTTTTGGCAGTTCACCGTTAGGTGTTTTCACTGAAAATAAGGAAAAGATGGAGAGGTTCGATGAAGGGTCACTTTGCCGATATAGGGCAGGAGGAGCTTACAAGGGCTTGGTTCCATAAAGGGTCATTTTGTTGATAATGGGCAAAACATAAAGCAAAAGAAAGGTTCAAAAAATTTCATATTTATCGATAAGGCTGGTGAAGGAGACAAAGGATAAAGATTCAGTAAAGGTGAAAGTTGCCGATAAATGTAAAGAAGGAAAAGGAGGCTTAGTTCGTAAATGTTGGATTTTTCTGATAAGGGCAGAAAAAGGTGCAAGGGGTGGCAAGTTCAGAAAAGTGAACTTTTGCTGACTAAGCGGTGGCAAAGGCAAAAAAGTGAAGGTCGACAAAGTTGTCTTTTGCTGATAAAGCAAATGAAGAGGATGAAAGACAAAGTTTGGCAAATGCGTAATTTTTTGATAAGGCAGGAAAATGATAGAGCAAGATAAGGTTTGGTAAAAGAGAAATTTGCCGATAAAAGAGGAATTTGCCAATAAAAGGGGAAAGTGACTTAGTCTTGAAATAAGAAAATTCGTCGACAAGGTGCAGAAATAGAGGCAAGAAAAAGTGCAAAAATAGAGGCGACTCAATGCTGGGAAAAAGTTGCAGATAAGGGAAAATTAGAATAAAAGTCAAAATGTATGGTGTGGGTTTGTTGTGATCATTATGGGTACTTTGCTAGTGGTTGATACAGTGGATGTTGTAAATATGCGGGTACTCATTTCTGGTGGTGGATGGTGTGTCTCAGTACCCATATCTTCTGAGGTACCCTCAAGGAATGAAATCTATATGTAGGGGATGGGCTTTCCTTCTGATCCACTGATCCTTCTGACATGGCCATGCATCTCTATCTTTCCTGTGCTATTGCTTGTTGACCGATTCTTTCAAATGTCTAGAAGTTGCACGATTAGTAGAACAACTGTATATACATGTTTGAATAATATTCTCAGGGTTGGTCTTTGAGCCAATTGTCTGGTCTGGGAGAGCCTAAGGAGTTTCTTTGGCATCAACACACAATTTGGTCTAGTTTGTTAGTGAAGGGATATATTCAATATTGTGTAGGAAGGTTTTATATTGTAGATTTGAATGTAGTGAATGTATCCACAGGAGTTTGTAATAATTTTGGTAAATATGTAATCATAGTTATGTATTTTTCTTTGCCACATTTGCTGGTATGAGTGTAACAGGTGTTTGGAGATGTGCAATAGCATCTAAATAAATACAAGGCTTCGTATTTGCCATCATTTTGTTAAACAGGAATCACCATAGTCCTCTTTTGGATTATTGAGTATGTTCATTATATGAAAATCTATTAGAAAGTCATAAATGTAAATGTATGTCTAGTTTTGTTGATCATTTGTTGTGTATTTATTTTCCTCCTTACATTCTGTGACTCTATTGCCCAATGGAATAGGCACCAATCCATATTGAAGAGGGACCAAACAATATTTTAAAAACAAACAAATCTTTCACCTATGGTTCAGGGATAAAAACCATCTTTCATGTCCATGTACATTTGCACAATTGAATCAGCTTAATAAGAGGCATGTGCAGCCAATTTGTCTTGACTTAGTGACATCTTTGGGGTCAAGTGTACATTAGGTATGGCTATGTATGTTTATTTGTATTTCATTTCATGCCTCTAGGAATATCCCTCCTAGGTCTAGCTGATCCTGAAGAGAAGAGGAGTTTACCCACTCCTGTTAGTTCACCAAAATCACCCAAAACTTGTTGATAAACCTCTTCATGTCACCCTGACGACAATCCCTGGTCTGGGTGGTTTAGCAATGTTTTAGAGTTTTATGTTGCTATTATTTTGGGTCCTAACACCATCTACCAAGCAAATTCTAGAAGTACTACATACCTTTTCTTCCAGGTCTCCTTCAAGGGCTTCAACTTATGGTGAACTCCATCCTTTGTTAGGGAATATGTGTTTGTATGGCCATCATGGATAGTACACCTATCATACTACCACATCCCTCCCAATAGCATATGACATGCATCCATTGGTATGATGTCACACAACACCTCATCATTGTAGTCTCCAATCTTGAACTTGATGAAACATTGCTCATAGACCAAAGCTCTATGATCCTTCTACAACCATGCAATCTGATATGGATGTGGATGTCTTCTCCTTGTCAACTTCAACTTGTTAACCATCTCCTCTAAGACAAGATTATCAGTGCTTCCATTGTTAATAATAATACCACAACACTTACTTTAACACTTGCACCTTGTGCGGAATAAACTTTTCCTCTAATCTGGTTCTTTCTCCTCATTTAACAATGTTCTTCTAACAACTAAGGTTTCTCCCATTTTAGCATCTTCAAAATTCTCAAACTATGCATCTTCATCTACATGTGCAACTCATGCATTACCTTTAGTTCTTCTATTTTTCCTTCATTGATGTTGGGGAGACTCGTAGGCTCAATGTCCTTGTTGAACACAATGAGGTACTGAGAGGGGGGTGAATCAACACATGTACTAAAACTTAACCAATATCAATAAATAAAACTGAATAACATGTAGAATAGAAAGAAAATCATGCAACACAAGAATCAGCACATGACACCAATATTTTTACATGGAAAACCCTAAGACAGGGAAAAACCAAGGTGAGTGTTAGCTCACAATATAATATGCTCACTGCAAAAATGTTACAACTTTGTTTCAGGGCTTCAACCCAAGGAAGCTACTACTCCCTGTATTACAACTTTGATTTAGGGCTACCACCCAAATAAGATACTACTCCCTGAGTATTTTCTCACTACAATAGGTTTTACAAAGGTAGTACAAATGTATGGACTGCTATAAAGAACACATCTGACTTATGTTGATAATGCAGTCTACCTTTCCTGCTCAATACATATCCTCAAACTGATTTCACACACTTCATATCTCTCCCTCTGCTCTGTTGCATTCACATTCACCTTGTTACTTTACAACTAAAATTTATCTTCTATAAATATCCTCTGCATCACTTCAAAACACTAATTAGGTTAGTCACATTCACCTTGTTACTTTACAACTAAAATTTATCTTCTATAAATATCCTCTGCATCACTTCAAAACACTAATTAGGTTAGCATCAAAACATCATTAGATGAAACATGTACCTCTTCACAAGTCAACTCAAAACATACAATATGATAAGAAAAACTCATTGTAGACCTCAGGGATTCATTAAGGGTATCAATTCAAATTTCTCCATACATTCAAAGATAAGGAAACTAATCAGGATCCTTTGCACATGTTAGTTACTTAACCAGTCAGCTCAATACTACTAACTGTTCATGCTCATACAGCTGGAGAGAAGCCAAAAACTCTATGTGGACCAAGAATTCAATCACACATGAACTCAAACCATCATACTTCTTACTTCTGAAGTATTAACTCAATCTCTGCATCCGCAAGACAAGAAACATGACTATCAGTAGAAAACAGAGCATCTCGGATCACATGTGATACTTCACATCTCAAAATATGATGTGGTGAAATGCAAGACCTAAAACATTTTGGGAATGAGCTTAAACATCATTATATTCTTCTTGTTAGATTCACACACCTTTATCTAATGATTCTGGAGGAATTCAAAAGTTTGGCATGGATAACCAAGAGTCCAGAGGATAGTTATGCTCAACACTTTACTTGCAAACATAAAAACTTGATGCGGTACTAGAAAATGAAGTTTGTTTGCATGCAGATCATACTTGATATCCCTTGGCACATGTATGTCTCTGCACACCCTCTAATGACTGATCTATACATGTTTCATCCTCCACAAAACTCAACCTTGTGTATTCAGGCTCTGAAATAGACTGCATTGCCTCTATCTAAGTGATGGACAATACATTATCCCTTGTAACTTTTCATGCAGATGATATGAGGACTTGAAGACTTGGATTTATCATTTCAATACCATATTAAATTTATCTTTAGAACTACAAGATAAAATATTTCTCCGCGGAGAAATGTAGATAAACTCAAGATGACTTTGCCTTAGGATGAGCACTGTGAATGCCTTAGTGAGATTTCTTCTTTTTGTAATTAAGTACGGTACACCAAACTGACTAGATATACATGTGGGAATGTTGGAGCTATGCAAGAACATGAGTGATTACCTTCACGTCATGCTCAAAACCAAAACAAATTATCTCCCCATACTTAGACTATTTTCTCTTCTCCCAAACTAGTTTGTCTTCCTCTGTACAAGTCTGTCTATACATTTCCATCTGCTATGTTCTCATCAATGTATATATATTATGTTGACATCAATGACAATAAACATTACCGACACTTCTTCTCCACATTGGAAATAGGTTCCTCTGAAACCTCCTCTTCCAGGTCCTTGTCCAAGTCTTCCTCTTCCTCTTTGCTCACCATTATTTTGGTCACAAGAGCGGTAGGCATTATCTCCTTTCTGATTGGAATTGATGCCTACTTCTTTACTTTTCTTTGATCTTCATTTCAGCCTCCATATTATCTTCCACCAATCCTTCCGCCATGACCTATTCCTCTTTGCTTGCTTTTGAATCTTTTATTCAGCTTCTCTTCCACCTTTAGATCAAACTGGTATGCATCTTCTCTGGTGATCATTCTAACTAGGCTCAACTCCTCTTGAATACTTGGCCTCAACCCATTAATGTTACAGGGTCCCTTCTCCTTGTTGGCCTCTGCATGGCCTGTTCTGACAATTATCTTATAACTCTTCTACATACTCCTTAACAAAATTGTTACCTTGCTTCAATCCTTGCAACTTCTTCAACAACTCTAACTCATAGTCCACAAGAATGAATTGCTTCTTTAGTTTGTCCACCATCCAATCCCATCTGGTAATATTTTCTTTTCCTCTTCTATTTCTCTTTAACTAGACCTCCTTCCATCAAATACTGGCATGGCCCTTCAACTTTGTTTTTGCAAACTTGACCCATTGTGGATCCTTCGCATCTTCATACTTGATTTATATTCTTCCATATCATTTATCCAATCAATAAGCTCTTCTAGATTTAGATCCCCATAATAGGTAGAAACTTCAATCCTAGGCTTCTTTACAATCTTTGAAATGGCCCTCAACAACCTAACTTGCACAAGATATCCTTCATCATCTTTTTCTTCCTCAAATAGCTCTTCTTCTTCATCTTCATCTTCACCTTCTCTTATACTTGGCTTAAACCCTCTTCACAACTCCTCTTGCAATGCATCAATTTGCCTTTACATGGCTCTAAAACCCTCTTCTTTCAAAGTATTTCTCCCACCATGGTTTCTTCATGGAGGTATTTTGATCTCTATAGCAAACCCAAAACCTTAGGTCCTAGTGCAAACCGCCTCATGGTCGATGATCTGTCTACACAGTTAGGCACCCTTGGTCTGATACCACTTGATGAAGGGCTACTCCACCCAACACTCACACACAAAACAACAATTGAGATTCCCACCAAGAATGTGAGGAATGGAATCAAACAACTTTTATCTTTAGTAAAATAGAGTACAAAATCTAGTATTACATGCTACATCAACATGAGTTGTTTCACAATAGAGAAAATCCTACTCTATCAAAGATTTCTACAATCCGGAGCCACAACTACACATATGGAATAGTCGTTCATAACCTTTATGTTTTCCCCTTTTTATTTGGCACCAATAACTTCCACACCACTTCTCCACTACCTTCTTGAATGTTCTAGAAAGTGTAACTCTCCTTTTGGGCACCAAGTCCAACTGTCCATTTTCCTACTCAAGAAGTTGGCAATTTGAATATTTTAAAGTTTTTAAAATTTTGTAACACAACTTCTGAGGGCCATAACTTTGAATTGGGTGTCTGATTGACAAACAGAACTAGGCATTGGAAAGCTCATGAAGATCTCTACGATGTACAAAATCATCTAAAGATCATTTTGTTCACTTTTTGAACCCCAAAGAGGCTTCTGAAGGCCTCAAATTCAAATATAAAGTTCATCAGGAGCAATTTTCAAAGATAGAAACTTTAATCTCTCAAAATATAAATAATATTTAGATGATTTCCTCACCATTTGCTTATTTTTACAATTCCATTTCTTGGGATAAATTTTTAGGTCAATACGTACCCAAATAGGCCAACTTACTAAAAATAGTAGGTTACTATTTTTACCCTTTCTAAACTTCTAATAGTCCCTAACCACTGAAGTACCAACATGGCCTCTAACACAACTAAAGAAACCTACAAAAACAAAGAAATTCAAAACAACTTCAAATATTTTAGGTGATACAAGATTGCCCTTACACCATCGGATGCTCCTACATCAGGAGTCTAAGGTTGCTTAGGTATAGGTTGACCCTTTGAGCCTTTGAGATCCCATAACAATTCATGTTTATCACTTATCACTATTTGCCTATTCACATTACCCAATGATTATAATCAAAGCCTAGCTCTTAGCTCTATAGTGATCCCAATCTTAATGATTCACTTTCAAACCTATAGTGTTTAAAGGAAGCTTGCAAATAGACCTTCCCTTTTCTTCTCTAGTAGAAGGGAGGTCTAACTAGATTGTGAACACTTTTGGTGGTGCTTAGCCCCTTATCTTTCCTAGCCAAAAATGCTAGGAGGATCAAAGCTCTAAAGGAAACAATTTAAAATACGAGTGAATAAAAAAATGAGTCATTAAAGAAACAATAGTGATGAGAAAAGTGAGAATAGAGAGACCAAAGCTGTTACATATCCAAAATACTCAGAAAGTTCAAAACCATACATTTCCCTATAAGTCAAAATATTAAAAAAATAAGAAAATAAAATGAGGCATTGCAAAAATATAAAAAAAGAGAGAGAAAAAGCATAAAAAATGAGAGTTACAAAAAAAGAGTGAGAGAGAGAAGATTGTTGAATGTTTGTACCCTTGGGTGGAGATAAATCTAAGCTCAAATCTTTAAGGGTGACATTCTCTCAGAGGAAATAAGAGAGAAAGGTACAAAAAAAATACACACACTAGCTAAGAAAAGGCAATAGTCTAATAGTCTTTAGGACCATCTTCTATTGAGGGACCCTTATTTTTCCCTATTTCCTTTACCTCAGGTCTATCTTACTTGCCATCTATGATCTAAGTCTAGCAAACATCAATAAAATTTGTTGCTTGTCCAAGTTGAAAGCTTGTCAAATTGTCTTATCTAGATAATGACCAGTGTTCAACCTCCAACAAAGCTCAAAATTCAAAAGTATTCCATCTCCTCCTTGCTCCCACTTGAGTCCCTAATCACATCCCAAAGATCAATAAGTCTCTTTATACCAAGTTAACTTGCAATCCCCTAGGTCAAAAATCCTACTTAAGAGCAGTCACATTGTTTGTTCCACCTGCATACATGCTATCATAAAAAATTAAAATCAATAAAACATGTTATAACATCATGATGTTCATAGCACTTAGAACATAGTGCATTTCATATTTGTGAATCACATCCAAACACATTGCATGTCATTCATATCATAAAAAGACAAAAAAATAAATTGCATCATCCATATGTGATCATCTTATATATACATTCTCATAAGAAAAATAAAATCTCTGGCCAACAATATGCATAAGAGGGAAAGTGAAGTACAATATGTTAGCTAAAGCTATGTATAGATTGCATCCAATCAGGTCTTGTAACAATAAGTGCAAACAATGTTTGAGCACAAGTCACTCCAACAAGTCAAAAGAGCAAAACAATACACTCAGGTGTGCATGTCTCCCCATGCAAGGGGGCAAGGGTATAAATATCTTCAATTAATATAGGTCTTCCAAAGGCCTCAAGGAGTGTCAAATTAAATCTTTATAATATCTCTAGAAAAACCATAAAAATTAGGAAAATTGAAAAAACCTAAAAAATTGTAAAACCTCAAAAATCCCTAAAAATTGAATATGTTCTTCAAAATGTTGAACACACTAAGATGGTGAGAGGGGGGTGAATCAAAATATACAAAAACTTAACTATTTTATTTGCAGAATAAATCAAATTACTTAGAGAGCAAAAAGTAAAACATGCACCACATTAATCAACACATTGACACCAAGATTTTTATGTGGAAAACCCAAAAATAGGAAAAACCATGGTAAGTGTTAGCTCACAATATAATGCTCACTGCTTATAAATGTTTACAACATTGTTTTAGGGCTACAACCCAAGGAAGATACTACTCCCTAAAGAAAGCTCACTGCTACAAAGGATTACAATGATAACATAACTATGAACTTCTATGAAAGAAGCATCTAACTTATGCTAGTGTTGCAATCCTATTTTTTGCATAATTACTCCATCATACTAAATTTGCACACTTCGTACTAATCATTCTATTCTATATCATTTTCATTCACTTCTTCATTCCATAAATGAATTTATTGTTCTAAATATATCCTCCACAACATCTCAAAACATTGATTAGGTCGGTACCAGAAAGACCTTAAGATGAAACATGTAATTTTGTATGGGTCAACTTGGAACAAATACATTTTGAGTTGTGGATCAATTCACATGGATCAAAAAGGTTAATTACATCATAACACATTCTTCAATTTCAAAACCAATGATCAGGATCCATCGCACCTAAAAGAAACCAAGTTGTCAGTTCAACTAGCACTACCACTGCTAACTATCCATATTCACACCACGGGGGAGAAGCCAAAAACAATATGTGGACCAAGATTTGAACCATGTATCTTCTCAATACTATCCATACACCATTCTCTTGAAGTATCTAATTAATGCATGTATCTGTAAAATAAGAATCATGTTGAACTAATGAAAATAGGGCATTCTGGACTAACTGTGACACATCAAAACTTAGGATATTTCATTGCGGTCCACCAAGTTAACTGAAATAATCATTAATGAACTTGTGTAATTTTACGGAGAAATATAGAAACATTTGACTCTACTGCACTATAATCAGCATTTATGTATACACATAACTTAAGATGACTTGAACACCTTGTGTGGTACCGAAAGTAAGAGAAACTTGAATGTGGTTCAAACCTAAGTTACTATGAGGCATGTAGAGTCTCCGCAGACACTCATATAGTTTATCTATACCTTCTCCATCTTTCATAAGTACTAAAACATGTTTTCTATAGAGTACTTCTACATCCAGAACTGTCTGTGTTGCTTCTGTCACTTGAAATTTGATCTTGCGGACCATAAGAGCACTTGATATTGTAAGGTAGTGTGCATTACACATCTCCAAACATATTTCCAAAGCCGCATGGGTACAACTTCTCTTTCAGAGGAATGTGGAGCATTCCAATAGGTCTCCACCATTGCTTTATACTATCAAGTCATAGTCCAGAACACTACCACTTGATAGACATCAAATTTCCATGGTGCATAATGCTTGTAGCTTAATATTTCAAGATTTAATTGTGTGCAAGTTTTTTCCCTCAAATCTTGGTGTAATGAGCTGAAATCTTGGATATAGCATGTTCATATGTCAATCAACTTATCTTCTAAACCGCAAGACTAAATCTTCCACTACGGAGGAGTGCAGACCAAAATGTTGCAACTCTGCCTTAGGATATACACTATGAATGCCTTAACAAAATTTCTACAACTTTTCTCAAAGTGTGGTACTTCAAACTTATAGGATATCATTGTAAAAATATAGAAAACATGTTAGAACAAGTTTACACACCTCCCCAACACATTTAGATATCAAGAAGACTACCATTCTTATACTTGGCTAGTTTTTCTCCATCTGCTAGGTCTTCCAAACTGACCCCCATTTAAGCATGTTGATCCTATGTCCTTAACTTAGTCAAATGGTCTCTCTCAAATCTTCTATTATCCATCATCTTTGAAACCATCTCTAACCTTAGGTTGACACATATAGAGTTGACATCAATGACAACACATATTGCCAAAACAAAATTTGAAATAAAAGGAGAATCTATTCTTCTACTCTCAAGCTTAGCAAGTCTTTTATTTCCATAGTGCTTTTTCACCCTCATTTTACGTTCTTTCATACCTACAACTCTCCTTGACAATGAAAACAATTAGGCAAACTCATGATGTGATCTATGGTATGTTTAATCATTTCAATTTTCATTATTTATCTTGATACATTTAAAATGTCAAGCTAATGCTAGTTATTGTAGGTACAATTGTGAGAAATTGACAAGTAAGGCCTAGTTTGAAAATAGTACCTACCCTTCATGTAGACTACCATCCTTGAGGGGGAAAATATGTAAGCACTAAAAACACACACAACCTCCACAAGGACCCCATGATGATGTGTAATCCTTGTCATGTACATGCAAGCATGAAATAGAACCCTCTTAGAAATGCTTTTCTTGGCAACACATGGGTCTTTGTTTCTTCCTTTGTTTCCCCTTTGTCATACTAATTTTTCCCTCACTTTTGACATTTATCGACATTTATCGATTTTCATTTTCTATGCTTGTGACTTTGTCCCTAAGCCTCTTGTTTGTCTATTTATCATAAATTAACCTTTCCCTTGTGTTTTTCATCTCACTCTACCCATAGGAGCCCTCTAAGTGGCCTCCCAAGCCATCTCTAACTTTTAGTTTTTAGTTGTGATTTACCAAGACAAATTTCCCCTATTATTTCAAGATCTCCCCTAGGAGATTTGACATTTGTAAGTGGAGATTTGGTTTCTAGTCACTTTTTGACCTATCTCTATAGACATGTATGTACTTCATCCCCTAACTAACAATTTCCACCCCTTTTGGTCAACCCAGACCCTCTCCTCTGAGGGTCCCTCCAGGGTCGCCCACGGGCAACCCAGGGTCACCCACGGGCAATTTGGACTAATAAAAGGGGCAACCCATGGGTGACCCTATCATATTTCTAACCATGGGTTAACTTGAAGTTTGGATGTGAAAAAGATCTATTTTACTCCATTTTTTTTCATGTTTGCATGTAATTTTGGTCCAAATGTGGAATGAACTATTCTTAGCTCATTCACCTCTTCCAAATTGACATAATTGACTCTTGTTGATATATAATTTTCACCTCTTTGACTCATGCTAACTCCAATATCACTTATGTGAAAGCTATCTTTGCTTCATCACTCTCTAATTAGCCCAATTCACTGTCCAATCTAATGAGTTAACTCTCCAATCAAGGAAGTTAACTCAATCATTCCCACCCTTCTTGTGTCATTCAAACAAATAAATACCCATAACCCCTCCATTATTTCTTGAGTTGGACAATGCTCTTCTCATCTTCACAAGCTTTTTCAAGATTCTTTAAAGGCCTTTGAGCCTCTTTCTTCATTTCTTTCTTTAGTTTTCCAAAGCTTCAAAGATTTTATTAGCTTTCATTATTGTATAGCTTCAAAGATCCCCATTTTGGGAGGAAAATTCATTCATGCAACCAAGCTTTTCTTAGTTTTTTCTCTCCACAAGCATTCTTATGCTCGCGCAAGACTTATGAGCCTTTTCTTTTAGTGTTTTTATGCCCAAGCTTTGCCAAAAGCCTCTTATTGCATCGTTACAATTCTTATTTTTCAAGCCATAGTGCTCTTATCTCACATTAAGCTCATATTTCAAAGCTTTCTCAAGCCATTTTTGCATCCCTTCCCTATTGTTGCCAAGAGGAGATCCCCGCTACTACAAGAGGATGAAGAGGTTGCCAATACACAGATCCCTAAGGGTAGTGGAGGCTCATGCGTCGACACATTCCATGTCCTTTCATGCTTTTTGGTAGTAATTAGATAATCTCAAATTTGCTCTTAGGGATAGTAATTTCACATTGCAATTTCTTTGATAGGCTAGATAGATTTGTATTGTTAGATTAATTTGTTTCAAGAAACTTGCATTCTTAGATTAGTTTATTTCCAAATACTTTCATTTCCTAGAATAGTTGAAATCAAAACACAAGAAAACACCAAAAACATAGGGTAATTGCATTAGATAATTTCTTCTTAGCTTGCATTCATATTTCAATTCCTAGCTTAAATTGGTTCATTTTATTTCAAAATTGGTGAAAAAGAACAAAAAGTTGTTTGCATACATTGTAGCTTGTGTTTCATACCAAAAACCCACAAAGTATAAAAACATTAGAAAATACCAAAAGAAATCAAAACAAGTTCACAAACCCTCAATTTCATCATGAGGTCGACACAAATTAATCAACTCAAACAAGGCAAAGAAAACCTTAGGTCATCACCCTAAGTCAGACGTAAGTCAACTCACAGTTTAACTCTGACCAACTCTCTCAATTCAGGCTCACAAATATGCCCTGGACTTAGAGGTGAGTGGGTGAGGGCGATCCTAGAGGATATCGAAGAGTTACATGCTAGGCCTCAACACACACAATTGACCATTCAAGTTCACAAGAACTTAGGTTTAGGTTGATCAAGCAAAGAAATCAAATCACGCAACTCCTTCAAGTAGGAGAGGAAAGGTTCCAACATAGAAGACTCATCAATGACTATAATAGACAGCTGAATAGGCATTTGAATATAGCTAACCCAACAAGAGAACAATAACTAGTGACCCTTTGGGTCATATAATTATCTCAGCTACAATGGTCACTGAACACCACATAAGATACAATATCTAGGAAGGCCCTAGGACTGACCGACTACTCTTCACAAAGTCCAACTCTCAAGCGAGCAGGATTTCCCTCGTGTCTCATCTCCTCTCAACTAGCTTCTACTACGAGAGTGAGAGTGACATGGAGGTTCACCCGTGGCAAGTAGAGGGTTTCGTGTGCTCTGTCAAAGTTGAATCAACCACCCCATGCAACTAAGTCATGTTTTTGAGTGTACAGGACCATCACATTCACAGATGCATAATCACATTCTTTCACAAGGTCACTCTCATATGACTCAATAGTAGGAGAGGACATTAGAGCAAGAGCCCGAGGTTTCTGTTAGTCAAAGATGTCTTTGGGGGACCTCCCTTATTACATTGATTTCTAAAAAGTTTCCCCCTTGCATGGGGATATTTAGCACACACATGTGCATAGTTTTTACTTCTCTTTTGGGCTCCCTTGATGGAGTGAATTGTACGTAAATGCTCTTATTCACTTTTGTTAGGAAATTAACAGGTTGATCAAACCAGTTCTTGCATAACCCTATGAGAGAAAATGATACATGCAATCTTACAGAATAACCATAATGCAAAGATCAAAGACATACCACAAGATTAAACAAGACATGTCCTAAAAAGCCCTCAAGAACAACAACCTAGCCTCCAAAAGCATCCACACTTGATGTCTTATTCAGCAATGAAAATATTACAATACACTTACAAAGTTTCACCGATCACTTCTAAAACATCAAGTTCCTCCAATGCATCATCCATCTGTCCAATCAAAATGGATAACCATGCAATCCACACATCCCATGCAATGCTACACATATACACTTAAAGCAGAGCTCAATACAAATGATGACCAACCTCAACCAATAAACATGTTCTTGCTTTTATAGAATCAAACTCACATAAATACAACTATGGTATTGGTAAAACCATGTGTCTCAAAACCATGAAAGCACAAAACCATTGACCCCAAAATTAAATATTTCCTACAAATATTAAATATTTTTACTATGTCTCTCACATAATCCTATGAGAGAAAATAATGCATATTTGTTTTCTATTCAAAGATGTCCTTGAGGGACCCCCCTTATGGCATTATTTTATAAAATGTTGTTCCCTTGCATGGGAAGATTTAACATTCATGTGTGTACAGTTGTCACTTCTCTTTCAGGCTCCCTTGATGAAGTGAATTGTACTTAGATGCTCTTCTTCACTTTTATTAGGCAATTAATAGGTTGATCAAACTATTTCCTACATAACCCTATGAGAGAAAATGATGCATACAAGATTACAAAATAACCATAATACAAAGGTCAAAGACATACCACAAGATTAAACAAGACATATCCTAGAAAAACCCTCAACAGGGAAAAATCCAACCTCCAAAAGCATCCACACTCAATGTATTCTTCAACAATGAAAATATTGCAACACTTATAGAGTTTCCATGAACACTTTTAAAACATCAATCTCCTCCAATTCATCCTTCATGTGTTCAAGCAAAATGGATAACCATGTAATCCACACATCCTGATGAGGTCGAAGTAGTGCTTTGTTAATACATCACCAATTACTTTTATCAATCCAGAGATGTTTGGAGCTATCTACAATAAGACTTCTTAGAATGGGGGGTTTTGGTCGAGTGTTTTGTTGAATGGGACTTGTTTTGTCAGTCTTTCCAGAATTGAAAGTGCATGCAAAAATAAAGATCTATTTAATTGATCAGAAATAAACACACTTTGCTTGGAAGGAAACTATATTAATTTTTTGGAAAGGAAACACACTTGTAGGAAGGGAAACTATCTTAAATTGCTGGAAACAAACACACTTGTTGTAAAAGAAATTAATCTAACATGCTGAAAAAGTAAATGAAGATCAATTGAATCCACTATTATTCTACAGCAATGAAACACTGAATATGACACTGCTGATAAAAAATAGATCTATCTCTTTTTGGTATTTTAGGATTTTTAAGAACTAACCTGTAGGGGATGGTTAACAACAATCACACAGAACATTAAGGAAAACTTAATAGAGATGAAAATAGAATTGCATAAATGCCAAATTATCGAGAGATCTTCCCTTAGATGGGTAAGCGGGCCCTACTTCCCCATCTAGAGACGATCTTCTTTCTCAACTAACTTCTTTCAGCATAAATTCCCCTTCATATTAAATCATAGTCTAGAAATGGAAGGAATTACAAGCATGAGGAGTTTTCCTCCTATTACAACAATCTGGCGATAACTATCTATGAAACTTAGAAAATGTCAAACTAACTAGAAAGAAATGAATTGCTCCTACTTATACAGTCGAGCATTATTGGAAGACAAAAACTAACAGCAAGTCTAACTAGAGCGAACTAGAACTAGAGCCAGTTGCATGGTTTATTACATTCAAAATTCCTAAACAGAACTACAGATTAGAGATCTACGTTAATTTTAACTACATGATGAACTAGATGATTCCCCTAAAATGGTGCGATAGAAGATGGTAGCCACTTTAGTTAGGACTAAGGTTGGCTAACCAATATTTTAGTTAGTCACCAAGATTGTGGCAATGTGGTAATGTTACCATTCTTAGCTGTGTGATTGAAGCACAAGTTATGTTTCCACTCAAGGATGGACTCGTGGTGATCATCGACTCAAAGAGAAGATGATTCAAGGAAGGTTTTCAGCATTTGGAGCTGTTTAGATTTCAGGTTCTTCTTAGGACAAAGGGATCTAAGGGATCCAGAGACCACTGGTTGTTCATACTACTGCAAGCCTTAAAAAAACATTCACAACTTCACACTATAATTCATAAGATATGGACATTTGAAATGTAATCCAGTAAAATAAAGCAAAAGATTTCATCAAAGGAAATGAAAACTAATCATGTGCGTAATCTAACCAAAAGACAAACATAATTATAATAATATGTAATTATATATACCAAAGTGTCTGAGAGAGTTCTTAAGAGCAAAAATAGCATGAAATAGATGAGTCAATTATATGGCTCATCACCTCCCCCTACTAAACATATGCCATGTCCTCATGGCTGTGCTTAGTTTACTTCATCTAATATGTTTTTGTCCTCCATTTTCTAGCTATAGTCATAATCCTCATCATAGTCATACTGGGACAGTTGTCTCCCTTTTGGCTGGAACCCATCATTTTATTGCACCCTGCTGAACCACTTGTTGAATTTCCCTTCTCTCATTCCATACCCTGGTGGATGATTCAACTGAGCAGCTGGCATTAGAATTAAGGGAGGCCTGAATCTCATTCCAACCCATTTTTGTTGTTTCTATTGAATTAATGGTATAATCTTTCGCACCTTGTCAGTCATCCATCTAATACTGGAGGGTGAAATAGGCTCTCTCCTCTTGAGAACTTGGGGCTATTGATAACTGAGAGGGGGGGTGAATCAGTTATCTTAATTATTTCAGCTTTCTTAACTTCCTTAACAATTAATGCAGCATCAAATCAAATAAGCAAACATAACCATGAAATGAAAATACACATGACACAATGATTTTGATGTGGAAAACCCTGTTAAGGGAAAAACCACGGGGTGATTAACCCAAGATATTATTCTCTATTAGAAGAATAGAAAGAACAAGATGACACTTGCCAATTAGGGCTCACTGCCCGAGCACACTGCCTACAAGATACAGAAAGATAATACAATGCTTGAACTGATGAGAAGCATCTATACATGCAAAGGTTTAGTTCTAGTTAGACTCAGTAAACTGATCTGCTACACTTCATTCTTCCTCTTCCTTGAAGTTGTTGTCTTGTCACATTCCAGACCTGTAAAGTTACTTCCACCCTATTCCTCTACTTTTCTTCACACTTATCAACACAACTACACACCTTCACATCTAAGTCCATCTGGTATATATAGCCGCACAAGTGATTTCAACACCTTTCTAGTCGGCATCCAGAATAGTCAATATTTTCCCAAACTCTGATCTGTCGGCTGAATCTTTTCATACCAAGTGATGCAGATCAAGGAGATACTTACAGAAGTCGTCTAACATGTCGACCAATCATGGATGATACCTTAAGAACCTTGATCACCATCAATATCTCATCCAGAATAATTCTGATACTCTATGGATCAATTCTTCCTCTGTCTACTCTGCCAAACCAGACCTCAATACTTAGATGCTCATATCTCTTTACTCTTTCATCACCGGAGGCTCAATCCCTGGAATCTATCAGTCAAGGTATTCCTCTTGATTTTCCCAAGTTTGTACTTTACAAAGATACTTCCTCTAAGAGATCCGGACCTGACTATCAGACCTTGCTGCATGCTCTATTCTTGCTTATCAGACCAAAGTATCCTTCAACCTGACTTCCGGTAAAGATACACTATGTCCTGCGGATGTGTGGAATGGTCTTTGTTGCCATCAATGACAACACTAATGAAGCCACATAGTGTCTCTTGCCAACAATCTCCCCCTTTGGCATTGATGGCAACACTTAGTGAAAAATGACTAAGTGTTATACTACACTCCCCCTTGGTTGATGCTCTGTTCTATTGTATACTATATCGGAGCTCCCCTTTAGCTGGAGTCCTCATTTTTCACTACTCCTCACTCCCCCTTTGACATCAATGGCAAAGGGTGGGATCCGCATACCAAAATTTTCAAAACTCAATCTATACTTAGTCGCATAAGTATATTATTCGGTTATACTTTACATATACTTTAGTATATCTGCAAAAGTGTTCTTTAATTGTACAACTTCTGTTGCCCAACTCTGCTTCATCATGTCCAAAATTGAGATGTGACCACTCAATAGGAATGCAAAAGCTTCTGCCCTCTTCAGATCTATCGGATCACTGGTTCGGGCTGTGGTTTGAGCATCATTTAGGGCCTCATGCATGGCCTCTAACTTAGGGATAATTATTCTTCTAAGTTTATTCAACCTACTTATTATGTTTTTCTTCTGCTTCTCAAGCTTCTTAATTTCATTTATGACTGCAATAGTCTGACACTCTTGATTTACTATGGAGGAGGATAGATGATCAAAACTTTGAGATAAGCTTAATAGTTTATCCTCTTGTTCTTTTACCTTCTTCTCAATGTCCTTGGTCACTTTAGGCTAGGATAAACAAAATTTGTAAATATCATCACCATCTTTGAGAGCATTTTCTAAGCTCTTTAACCCAATATTCATAACTCTCCTATCATTGGTTATTAACCCTTGTACTTCAGATAATCTTTTTACCAAAAACTCCTTCCGGACCTTATCTTCTGCTGACTTCTCTAATGAATCAAAATGTGTGCTAACACTATTTACTAGAGATTTGAGATTACCAGATGAGGAGGCTGAGGGATCCTTCTGAAAAGATGGCATGATCTTTTCCAGTACACCGGATGCAATGTGTATGAGCTTGCAGTTCTCCATGTGAGATTTTAGGAGTTTTGCTTTTGCCAAAGTAAAGGATGCTAGCTTCATGGTTTGAACCAGGGAGAGGGAGTCAAAATTGAATGGTCCTTGAAGAAGCTTTGGTTCATCAAATTCTATCATCTCCTTGGTTAAGAATTCTTCTACTGCTTCTACTGTGTCTCTTGCCAGTGATAGGGTTTTGTCCCCTTCTGCAGCCTTACCACTATCATCTGTGGCCTTTTTTGTCAGAGTTTTCTCTCCTTCTATAACCTTACTACTGACATCTTGTTTATGCTTCTCCTCTGCTTCTTGACTGATTTTCTCTTCTACTCTTTCTTCTCCTTTAGGTCCGGAATCTGTAGGGGAAACCAGATGAGAGATATTTGCTTCTTTTTCTTCACCTGTCTTCTTTGCCTCTTCTGACATTTTCTCAGTGAATTCTTCTTTGTTATCTAATCCTGAGGGATCATCACCTAAATCCTCTACAACAGGAATATTGAATCTTTTATAGGCATTCCGGAGGATTTCCTCTATTTCTTTTGTCACCTTATCAGTTTCTCCAAGCATGAGCTGATTCATTCTAGCCTTACTCCGGAACTCACCCTTGCAGTCTTTGAAGATCATATCCATTTGTTTTGGAGTAATTGAGGGATAGAGCTGGATAGCTATCTGATCTCTAATCTCTAAGTCCTTAGCCTTGGCATTTTCTTTTCTCATATCAAGTTCCTTCTCTAAACTTTTAGGGATTAGAGAGATTATTTCAATAAATGCTTTTATTGTATATGTTCAAGTATTTGACTATGGCTTCCTCCAAGATCTTTTTATCTGCATCATTATATGCGTCATAGAATTTTGTTATTGGTTGCAGGTTCCCATCTACAGTAACTGCTTTAACCATATCATCTAATGACAGAGTGGGCTTTTCAACAAACTCTTCTGTCTCTGCCTCCTTGGTTTCACTGGATACTTTCTTCTTTTTCTTCATCTTCTTGATCTCTTCATCAGATTCAGTTTCTTCATCATCTTTCTGACTGATGTAAGACCTTGTTGCCTTTGTCTTTGTTCTCTTTTCACCTTTACTGGATGATTTTGCTTCTAGTTTAGATGCCTTTGAGCTCTTTGCAGTGGCAGATGCAGAGCTCTTAGAGGATCTAGTCCAGGAGGAAGCTTCTACCAGAGCACTTTCTTTTTCTGCTTCTTCCTTTTCTTTTTCTGCCCTTTCCATCTTTTCTCTGCTGGCATCAAGTGCCTCTTTTGAAATGCCATAACTTTTGGCAATGTTCTCAACTTCTTTTCTCACTTTTCTCTTCATTTCTGGTTGACATAGGTCCACATGGATTTTCACACTCAACTCTTCAAAGGTTCCAAACCTTTCTGCCTTATGATCCTTTGGCTAACTTAGCATGTGTTGAACATGCAGTTCTACAATTTTCTCATCAACTTCATACCCCATTGGCATGATCCATAGTACCCTTGGATCCACTGCCTCCATTAGGCACTGATCAGTTTCTACCATAAAGCAAACTGTATTCTTATATTTTTCAACTAAAGATTGGGGAATTCTTTCTCTAGCCTGCATGATGCTGTGGAAATTTTTGAAATAACCCCACAGAGCTGTATTTTGTGCCTTAGCATCACCAAGTCCATATAAATAGTCCTTGATTTGTATGGCAACCGGTCTATCATTCTGCCATATCCAGCCACTAGATCCGAGTAGCTCATTCATATAATAGAAGAACAAACAGAGTATCAAGTTGCCGTATTTGAAGGAGTTTTTCTTGTCCTTCTTGATTTTTTGTAGGTTTTCTAAAAGTTGGTTCAGAAGGAGCTCACAGAGGTCATAATCAGCATTCTTTCTTAACATTTCATAGACATCATATATAGCAGTTCTGAATACTGAATTCTCCCTGCTGGAGTGATACATCTTATAACCAATTATCATGGATGCAAACTTGATATCTGGATCTGAGTTATCCTCAATTGTCATTGCTCTCTTGTCAAATTTCAATTCGGTAGCCTCACTCACAATTTGGTTTTTGACATATTTGAGAATAGGCATCTCACCGGTTGAGTGTAATCTGGTTATAGCCTTAATGGCATCCTTAGTAATCTTAAACGGCCTGTTCAGCCACATGAAGTTGTTGTGCATTCTACTTAGAACATACTAGACCCATTCATCTTCTGTAAAATAGGGGAAATGAATGTATTGTGCAAAATGTTTGTCCCGGATAGCCTTATATTGTGGTTTGAGTTCAAAAGAGTCATCAATTAACTGATTGAAATAGATATCCATCAGCTTGGATTCCCCAAATTTTCAATGTTCGCATGAATGTAAGCCCTAACATCTTCAACATGTAAAACCCCATGCGGAATGCTAGAAAATGCACCTAAGGGATCCACTTCTAGAGATTTGTAGGGATGCTTCTTAAATTTAGGGCGCGGCCTATCAGAAATCTTCACAACATTTGGTGTGTCCATCTTACAAAAGATTTAGAGATAGATTTCAAGAACGGAAAATACCTCTTACGCCTTTAGGATTCACGGAATGAGCTGAGAAGATCGTCGAATGACTTAAGTTCTGCGGTTGATCTTTGAGAGAGATGAAGCAAACTTGTTTGCAGAGCTCTTTTTCTTTTCCTCTCTAGTACAAATGTGCAAATGTCAAGCAAATGAACCCTTTTATTTCGAGAAAAACCCTAATTCTGTACTACAATAAATGCGCAACTTAAGTCATTCCAGTTGCTTTGTTCTTCTTAATTTGAGATAGATTATTTCCAGATCACTGAGATACACTTAAAGTTATTCTTGGTGAATAGTGACAATCTATCTTCATTTTCCTAAACATTTGATCTATCTGCAGATCAAGATTCCATAATTTTGGATCAAGCCAGATCTGACTGAGAGAAGCCTATTCTTACCGAATGACTGTCAAACTGGATCAATCTTGAAGGATTAGACTCTTCAAATCTTCTTGCGGATCTTTCATGTTTTACCCAATTCTTCCTTTTGACATTCCTCTGAGAATCCTCTAATCCAAAACCTTTCGTGTGCCAATTTTAGGCACCTAAGTCAGCTGGGGGAATTTGTTTTTCTTAGTGACTCTCCCTGAGCCAGAGCTCATCTATTAATTTCTAGAAGGATTATCAACACCAGATTTTGGTGCGGATCCATCCCCAACATTCTCCATGCTTCTCTTCACCCAAATATTATTCATCTCTCTTTGAATTTCATCCGCGTTCACTTTTCCTTTTCCCTTGTCTTGGTTATGATTATGTTGTTCTAGACCCTTTTTGTCTTGATTCCTACTTCTACAAAATTTGGCAATATGGCTGGATCTATTACAATTGTAGCAAACAACATTTCTTTGCATATTTGACTGATATCCTCTTGATCTACACTGATTAGCCATATGTCCCACTCTATTGCATGCAAAGCATCTACCATTGAATGAATTGTTCATTTGTATGTTTCTACACTCATGGGATTTGTGACCATACCTTTTGCAATTGAAGCACTGTCCGGAGAAGGATGTATTAGTCTGACTCATTCTTCTTCTGCATTGATTTGCTTTATGACCAAAGTTATTGTAGTTGTGGCAGTATCCATTGAAAGATGGATATCTTTGAGCATTAGGTTGCCTTACTGGAGCTCTTCTATGCCTGTTTCTTGACTTCTTTGATCTGGAGTTCTTCTGACTAGATCCAGAGCTTTCACCTTTTTCATACCCCAAGCCTTGTTTGTCATCTACTTTCTTTTGGCTTTGAAGAAGGACTTCAAGTTGAGCAGAGCTTATCTTGAATTTTTCTTTGTATTCATTTGTTGTTTGAAGATCCCTTTTAAGAGTGTTAATTTGATTCGCAAGTTGTTCTTCATTGTCTCTAGCTTCTCCAAGATCAGATTCTAGATGCTTGATTACTCTATCCATATTGTGGTAGTCTTCTGACTTCTCCTTGAGAGATTGCCTTAGATCATCTTTAGTTTTTCTTTTCTCTTCAATTTCTTGAGTGAATTTCTTAACTCCTGATTCCATTTCTTGTCTTATCATAATGACCTCTTTTGATAACTTTTCACATAACTTGGTTTTCTCCTTCAGATCTTCATTTGTATCATTGGCTTCATTTTGACTTGCCAATTGCTGAAGTAGTTCCTTTTTCTTTTTCATAGAGATACTCAGTTTTTCTTTTAGCTCATTTATGAAATCATCAACTTGTTTGAGTCTTTCCTTTAAGTTGTTGACTTTAGAATGAGATTGCTCGAGATCATCTAGGGTAGACTGAAGTTGTTCCCTCATACCATACATATCCATTTTGAATTTCTAGATCTTCCTCAAGTTGTTAGGCTCTGTTTAGAGGAACTTGGCTCTGATACCAATTGTTGATAATTGAGAGGGGGTGAATAAGTTATCTTAATTATTTCAGCTTTCTGAACTTCCTTAACAATTAATGCAACATCAAATCAAATAAGCAAACATAACCATGAAATGAAAATACACATGACACAATGATTTTGACATGGAAAACCCTGTTAAGGGAAAAACCACGGGGTGATTAACCCAAGATATTATTCTTTGTTAGAAGAATAGAAAGAACAAGATGGCACTTGCCAATTAGGGCTCACAGCCTAAAAGATACAGGAAGATAATACAATGCTTGAACTGATGAGAAAAATCTATACATGCAAAGGTTCAGTTCCAATTAGACTTAGTAAACTGATCTGCTACACTTCATTCTTCCTCTTCCTTGAAGTTGTTGTCATGTCACATTCTGGACATGTAAAGTTACTTCCACCCTGTTCCTCTACTTTTCTTTGCACTTATCAACACAACTACACACCTTCACATCTAATTCCATCTGGTATATATATCTACACAAGTGATTTCAACACCTTTCTAGTCAGCATCCAGAATAGTCAATATTTTCCCAAACTCTAATCTGTCAACTGAATCCTTGCACACCAAGTGATGCGAATCAAGGAGATACTTACAGAAGTCATCTAACATGTCAGCCAATCATGGATGATACCTTAAAAACCTTGAACACCATCAATATATCATCCAGAATAATTCTAATACTCTATCTACTCTACCAAACCGGACCTCAATACTTAGATGCTCATATCTCTTTACTCTTTCATCACCGGAGGCTAAATCCCTCGAATCTATCAGTCAAGGTATTCCTCTTAACTTTCCCAAGTCCACACTTTGCAAAGATACTTCCTCTAAGAGATCCAGACCTGACTGTTGGACCTTGTTGCATGCTCTGTTCTTGCTTACCAGACCAAAGTATCCTTCAACCTGACTTCCAGTAAAGATACACTATGTCCTGCGGATGTGTGGAATGGTCTTTGTTGCCATCAATGACAACACTAATGAAGCCACACAGTGTCTCTTGCCAACAGGGGCAAGTCCTCAAACCTATTTATGCAGCTTGTAACTGCTACATTTGGGAGATATCCAGTAATGGTGAAAAAGTCAGCAATACAAGAATTCAAATTTTGCACATACTGGCTTATAACACCTTGCCTGTAAACATTTGCCTTGAAGGTGTTGGTGAACCAAGTAGTTTTAGGGCATTCATGGTGCATCAATAACCCAATGGACCCTATAGCAGCATTATATTCTTCCATTTTATCTTCCCATAATCTATGGTTATTGAGCAGAGATAGATAGCTCTTGATCTGTAGTTATCCCACATACAAATTCAGCATTGAAGTGTTTACATGGCCCATGATATGACCATGTTGGAAAAACTCACACAATAGATTTTGCTGGTCCTTGGGATTTTACAAATAACACTCTACAAATTCCATGTCACTATCAAAGTCGAAAGGAAGATTACAGCTTATCCTTAACAATTTCCATCTTAAATATTGTTCCCTCAAGAACAACACATATATACCTGATGGTGCCCGTTGAGCTAGCAAGGTTTCCCCTGTTTCACAAGCCAGGGCCAGATTTTTCTCTACTATCAACTTCTCCTACCTTAAGGTCTCTAGCTCCCTCCGGAGCTGTCTAATTTCACTCTGGAGCTGTCTATTTTCCTGTGCTAGTTGTGAATTTTGAGCATATATTTTTAATGAAACAGGTGCAGGGTTTTGTTGGGTCATCTTTTATCTAAGCTGATTAATCTGTATATCCCTCTGGGCCACCATATTTTTATGATTTTTAACTTCTTTCTTAAAAGAAGAAATTTCTTGTTCTTTTTCTTGTTTCTCTTCCTCTACTTTTGCCATATTTTTCTCAAATTCCTCATCTTTAGATTTTAATTGCAAGGTCATGGCCTCCAATTGTGCTTTACACTATTTTAACTCAAATTCAATCTTAGAAAGATTGAGCGCATACCTTGTTTCTTGTGCAGAAGTATCTTCAGAACCTTCTTCAAGGAGCTCCTTGCCTTCTTTGTGGCTATGCTGCAAAGTAGGTTGTTCAGTTTCTTCAGGGACATTTTCAGCCTACCTTGTTTCCTCAGGGACATTTTTAGTCTGCCCCATTTCCTTAGGGACACCTTCCTCAACAATTCCTTCTGGCATTCCATCATCACTAGCCTCTTCAACTCTTTCTTCCTTCTGAGCCGCTTCTTCTGTTGGCTGTGCAGTAGGGGATGAATGCTCTCCTACGATGGCTGTAGAGTTTTGTTCTTCCTCTTCATCTGAAGAGATGATTAACCGGTGGTGACAGATTCTAGTATCAGTAGCCGCACTTGCTTGAGCACTCTACTCTATCCTTCTCCAGAGTCATCTGGACCTAACCTTTGTAGGTTTTGAAGAAACTGCAACAGGGTCACCTGAAATAGATACAGCAGAGGCTTGGCGCTTTGCCTTCTTCCTTCTTGGTTGCAAGGCCAAGAAATCTTCCCACTTTGTTTGACCATCTTCCTGTGATAGGAAGTGGTGCTTCATAATCAAGTGCATTAATCCAAGGTGAGTGATTTTTTGTTCCTTGTCCCTTCTTTTAGTCATCATGGTGACCAAATTGGCATGCAAAAAAGTAGGGAAGTTTATCAAATACTAAGGGTTATTGGTTCCATGCCTTAGATGGGTGATCAATCTCATACCATGGCCTAAGATTGTACCATGCTGCCCTTCGCATGTAAAGAATTTCATGACCCATAAGACTACAATCTTCCATGGGTCCAGAAGACTGGTCCTCTCAATACCTTTCATTGCTCCTTTGTTTACAATGTACCGAGGCAGGGGCTCCGGAGCAACATGGAAGTTTTGAATTAACTCTTCATAGGAGGGTTTACTTGCAAACATATCAACCCCAGTAGCAAGAATACTAGAAAATTGACTGATGATAGTTGGGTTTATTTGAAATCTTACCCCTTTGATGGTGGTGAAGGTTCGATGGAAATTTGTGACAAATTCTTCAATCAACTCTACCTTGAACCCTTTGAATTTCTGCAGGCATTCAAGCCACCCTGCTTGCTGAAATATCTACGCACTTTCATCGTTGAAGATGGGATTCTCTAGTTCTACCTTCTTCTTGTGACCCATTTGATTGTCAAACTATGAATGATTCTGTAGTGGCTTTTACAATGGAGTTTAACATGTTCTTCTCTTTATCTTTTAACTCTAGTTCGAAATGGGAAAGAGTTATGAATGTTGTGTTGTCATTTGCAGATATATGCATAGGATTAATGGCATGAGAATTTGACAAGTTGATAGTTATGATGTATATCCTTTCATTTATCATGGCATGTACTTCAGAGTTATGCACTAGGTTGGCCACGTACGAAGTGCAAGTTTGCAGCCGTCGCTTTAATTGTCTTTCCATTCGACTCCGGAGCTGACGCCAACATTCTTTCTTGTCATGGTACTTGCCATAAATAATCATAAGTATTGGTTATGATGGTTTCTCAGTCCAGCACTTATTCCATTTTATGGAATTTATTTCAAATGTCATTTGCAATGATCACCTAGTGATTTTGATTATTTTGGGTTATGCAAGATCTTTTGATAACCTTATGACTGCCACCTGTTAGACTGTAATGATTGTCGCAACTGTCGTGGAGTGTGAAACTACATGTGGGTACTTAGGGAGACACGTGGCATATACAAAACATATTAAAATAATTATATAAGTATTTAAGGAAAGAATATACCTTGAAAAGTTCTCATGCCTTTAATTATTTCACCTTAACTTCATTCACCGAATCAATTTCGTAATGCATAGAAAATAGTGCTCAATGGTGCTTGGACGGGTAATATTCACTGATATTTTTTGGAGGAACCTATAGCCATCTGGAGCTATCGGGAGCTCTCCGAAACTGATAGGAGCTTCACTTATTTAATTTATCATGCTGACCTACAAATCTACAAAAAGGAATTTTATTGAAAGGAAAGGGAATTTCAAAGAAAATACCACCATTGTTGGTTTTCAGTCTTTCCTCTAGGCAAAGCCACCATTGCTGGTTTTCAACATTTGCCTAATTTGTTTTTGTGCATTTTCTGATAGGAGAGGCTGCCATTTCTAGTTTTCAACCTCAACTACATTATTTATTCAAGAATCATCATTTAGAGCATGATTCCCATGGAAGAAAGATCTTCCACGGAAAAATGTTCTATCCGAGACTAAATTTTTGTAGAGAATTCTTCTTTAGAGGTTGGTTTATGATACAACTTCAATCTATGTCCGTTGACTAGAAAAACTCTGTGATCTCCATCAATGGGAACTAACTGAACAACTCCATTACTGAAGGCTTCTTGAATTTCATAGGGCCCCAACCATCTAGTGGGTATTTTCCCTTTTAGATCTTGGTATTTAGAATTGTACAATAGGGCCCAATCTCCTTGCTTAAAGTGCTTGTTGGTGATGTACTTGTCATGCCACTCTTTCCTCTGCTATTGAATTAACTTCGTATGTTGTAGTGCCTCCATCCGCATCTTGTCCAATCTATTTAACTATAATATCCTTTGTAGTTGTACTTCGGTCAAATCAATACCAGCTTCAAGTGTTGTTTTTAATGTATGTATGTCATATTCAATAGGCATAACTAGGTGCTTCCCATAAACTAACTCATATGGCGTGAAGTTAGTTGTGGTCCTCCAGGTAGTATTATAAGCCCAAAGAGCTTCTATCATTCTGTCAGCCCAATCTATCCTTTTGCTTGAGATGGTTTTGGTGAGGATGTTCTCCAATTCTTTATTTGTTACTTTAACCTGACCATTGCTCTATGGATGATATGGTGAAGATTTTTTGTGACTGATCTGATATCTTTCCAGGAATGCTTTGATCATGGCAGACATAAATTATGGTCCCTGATCAGAAATAAGAGTTCTGGGTGCTCCATACCACTGCAAGATGTGTTTGTACAGAAAATTTGAAACTTTCTCTTCCTTCGCTGTTGGTAATGCTTTTGCTTCAACCCATTTAGTGGCATAGTCTGTGCAGACTAGAATGTAGTGATTTCCTCTAGATGGTGGATCAATTGGTCCCATAAAATCTATTCCCCACTTTTCAAATGGCTCTAAAACCACTTGAATATGGAGTGGCATCTTTGTGGTGGGAGTTAGATGTCCCATTCTTTGACACTGATCACATTGCTTCACATATTGGTGAATATCTTTGGTCATTATTGGCTAAAAATATCCATTTCCCAGGATCTTGTGCCCCGTTCTGATGGCTGAAAAGTGTCCACTAGAAGGTTCACTGTGACATGCATGGATTATGTCATAAACCTCCATTTCCTGCACACACTGACGTAATACATGATCAGGACAATTTTTAAACAAAAGACCATTTACCCATTTGTATCTGGAGCTTTCTCAAACTAGCTATTTGATTTTTTTTTAATTGAAGTGTTCTGGGCATTTCCTTGAAACCAGATAATTAGCTAGATCTGCAAACCACAGAGATTGTATAGAGATAGCAAACAAATGTTCATCTAGAAATGCATCATCCACTGGTTCGTTATTTCCCTACACATTTAATCTAGACAAGAAGTCAGCAACAACATTATCTTTGCCAAGCTTATCAACAATGGTTATGTCAAATTCTTGTAATAATAGTAGCCATCTAATAATTCTACCTCCTACTACAGCTTTATTCATCAGATATCTTATGGCTGCATGATTAGTATGTATGAAGATTTTGTAGCCTGTGATGTAGTGGCAAAATTTGTTGATAGCATAAACTACTGCTAGAAATTCTTTTTCAGTTGTGGTGTAATTTTTCTCTGCAGGGTTCAAGTTTTTGCTAATGTAATATATTGCATGCATACCTCCAGACTCATTCAATTGTCCTAACACTGCTCGAATGGCCTGATTAGAAGTATCTATGTGGATGTGAAACGGCTCTCCTCAGTTAGGTCCTTTTATCACTAGAGCTGTCATGAGGGCACTTTTGATAGCCTCAAATGACTGTTCGCATTCTGGTGTCCATTTAAATTTAGAATCCTTTTTCAGCAAAGTGAACATAGGGTCATCTTTTTCGCTAAAATTTTCAATGAAGATTCTATAGTATCCAGCATATCCTAGAAATCTTCTTACCTCAGTTTGAGTTTGAGGAGGGGGAATTTGTATAATAATTTTAACCTTTTTTGGGATCTACTTTCATTCCCTCCTGTGAGATGTGGTGACCAAGTACAATTCCCTCAGTCATCATAAGGAAGCATTTTTCATGATTTATAGATAGCTGATGTTCTTTGCATCTTTCAAGCACCTTATTTAAGCTATTCAAGGCTTCATCAAAGGTTTTTCCATGCATTGTGAAGTCGTCCATACAAACCTCTACACATGTATTTGCTAAATCTGCAAAGATTGCCAAAACAACACGTTGAAATGTGGCTGGCACATTGCACAATCCAAATGGTAGAACTCTATAGGTAAATGTCCCCCATGGGTAGGTGAAATTTATTTTATCCTAGTCCTTCGGAGCTACTTGGATCTGATTGTAGCCACTAAATCCATCCAGAAAGGAGAAGTAGTGACTACCAGCTAGATTATCTAGCACTTGGTCGATGAAAGGAAGTGGGAAATAGTCTTTCTTTGTAGCTTTGTTCAATTCTCTATAATCAATGCAGACTTGCCATTTTCCATTTTTCTTGGGCACTATTACTAATGGTGATGCCCATTGACTATCAGAAATAGGGTAGATGAATCCTACCTGCAATAGTTTCTCTATTTCCTCCTTCACTATGTCTTTCAAGGCTGGGTTGATCCTTCGTTGTGGTTCCTGATAGGTCAGACATCCTCAGTATAAATATGGTGTGTACAAACACTATTATGGATTCCCTTCATGTCCTTGCATTCCCATGCAAAGGCCTGGGTATGGTTTTGTAACATTTTTTTCAAACGAACTTCTTCCACTTTTGTTAATTAACTGCTGATAGAAAGTTGTTTGTTGGTTTGGACTGGGATTTGCTTCGTGCTAGCATGGATAGAAAGAAGTTCTCTATAAGGACTTAACAATGTGTTTATTGGACAAAGGTGAGGTACAACTTGGTGGAGAGTTTTTACTTATTGATAACTTACATGCGAGGCAATCTTTTCAAAATATGGGTAGTTAAATGCTTTGAAGGATCCTTTCAGATCTCTCCGGAGCCATCTGGAGACCTCTTGTTGGGTAGCATTATATAAAGAGATTTCACCATTTGGTTCCAGCTCTTTATATTCCTCATTACATTCTTCAAAGTGTTCTACAATTGTTACCATTGCCAATGAGGAGGCATCTTCTTTATTATAATCCATCAAGTCATCTATCCATGGTTTGGTAGGAGGATAGATAGAAAGTTCCTTAACTTATTTGCCGTTTGAAATGGTCATGTTTCTAGATCTACAGTCAATAAGGGCTATTGTTGTAGCCAGCCAAGGCCTTCCCAGGATTATTGGGTATCCCAAACGTTTATTTCTTGTCTGCAGGATAAGGAAATCAACTGAATAGTCCCAGGTGTCAATAGTGACTATGATATCCTCCAAAATTCCTTTTGGTTTAGTAATAGATAAGTCTGCAATTTGTAATACTGTTGATGCTGGTTGAACGTGTGTTAATGTCAACCTTCTATAGTGTCTGATGTCATTACATTAATGGCAGCACCCAAATCTATTAAAACATTTTAAACTCATACCCCTTTATGTCTACTATAATGATAGGGCTCCTAGGATCCCCATATTTTTGAGGAATTAACTTGCCTGATAGGACATTAGCAAGTTTTCCTTCCACTTGGATAGTGTTGGGTAGTTTTCTTTTTCTGCTTGGAAGTTTTAGACACAAACTCTTAATGGTCTAGTTTATCTTAGGAATATCTTTTATCGCCTGTAACAAAGGAACTTCAATGTGTATTTTTCTAAGTTCCCTAATTAGTTGGGAGTCATCATGTGAGGGGTGGTTTTCCTTAGATGTGGAGGAACCTATTTTAATTATTCTGGAAATGGAACAAAGGTTTCCTTCAGAATTTCTTCTGATTCTTTTGCTTTATCCTTCTTATTGGATTGTTGTGTATCATCTTTAGGACTCACTTCTTCAATGATTTCCTCAATAGGAATAGTTACAGGAACATTTCTAGATCAGAGTTGGATATCATTAATCTCCACTACATTCAATTTTGCTGCATTTGGATTAGTATTATACACCTGTTGTTGTGGCCTATTATTCTTTGGGTTTGGAACTGGTTGTGTGGGCATTGATGGTTGGTTTACCTGCTCATTGGAATTTGCATTCGTAGCTTGTGAAGGTCCAAGGAGTAAGGCTTGAGGTTGGCTTCCAAATCTCCTCATTCCTTGGTTGTATTAAGGTGCCCATTGTTGTTGATACTGTTGCTGATTTGACCATTGTGGATTGGTCCAAGATTGATTTGTCCAATCTTGTTGAGGCCATGGACCCCATTGCATTGACATTTGTATTGGTATTTGCATTCCCCAAGGTCCATTATAAGAGTTTCCCCTTGGAGCATATTGGTTTTGAAACTGATTAAATCCATAATTAGGTTGTTTCTGACCAATAAAATTTAGTTCTTCCTTATCTGCTGGAACCTTTTTCAATCTATTTTTAATTTCAGGAAGCAGGCCACACTCCTTAGTAAGGTGATTTTTCTCACAAATTTTACACAACTCAGTTCGATTCAAGGGGCATTCCCTAAGTGGATGTTTCTCTCTACAATGAGGGTAGTAAATAGCTAAGGGTTCAGTATTCTTTTTACTAGCTTGCATGCCATCCAAAGTGGTATTCAACTAAAGTGGGATGTCAGTTTTTATATTTTCTAGTTCCTCCATTACTCATGTAATGTCAGTGGTACTACCCCTTTTTAGTATTCTTTTACCTGCTCTAGTGCGAGAATAATTTCTGCAAACTTCTACAATTTCTACAAAAGTTTGTTTGTTGATATCTCCTTTATCCATCAGGTTTAATGCTTCCCTAATCTCATCATCAATTCCTCTGAGGAAGATGGTTATATTCAACTCTTCATCTAAATTGTTTCCACACCTCCTATGGACAAATAAAAATCTATCCACATAATCTTCCAAATTTTCTTCTTCCATTTGTTTCATGCAGAAGAGTTCATCCTTCCTATCCCTAACTCTATAGTAATCTTGATACTTATCAAGAAAAACTGTTTCTATTTCATCCCATGTAGTGATAGAGTCTGTTGTCAAACCCATGAACCATCTTAAAGTTGACTTCTTAAGTGTAGAAGGGAACAGTTTTAACTTCTGCTTATCTATAGCATAGTCATAAGTTTGACAGAGGATATTGAATTCAAATAGGAACTGATCTAGATCATCAGAAGTTTTTCCTTTGAATGAAGGCAAAAAGGTAGGAGATATATTTTTCATTAGAGGTTCATTCCTCTCTAGAGTGATGGAGATTGGGTAGGAGAATATTCTATTGGCCGGTTCTTCATGGTCACCACCAAGATCACCCATTACTGAAACAGGGGATTCTGTTGGTGTAGGTGATCCTGGATTGATCAGATGGTCTGGGGATTCTTCTAAAGGAGATCCCAAATATGTACTAGCCATGGTTTATTTAATGAATTAACCTAAGGAGTCCCTGGGTCTTCTCATAAACTATCAAATCAAAAAGTCTTATCAACACCTTAAACCTACAATGATTTGTAGATTATCCCCGATAATGGCGCCAAAAATGATGAGGTCAAAGTAGTGCTTTATTAATACATCACCATTTACTTTTATCAATCCGGAGGTGTCTGGAGCTATAAACAATAAGACTTCTTAGAATGGGGGGGTTTTGGTCAAGTGTTTTGGTGAATGGGACTTGTTTTGTTGGTCTTGCCAGAATTGAAAGTGCATGCAAAAATAAAGATCTATTTAATTGCTGAGAAATAAACACACTTTGCTTGGAAGGAAACTATATTAATTTGCTGGAAAGGAAACACACTTGCAAGAAGGGAAACTATCTTAAATTGTTGGAAACAAACACATTTTCTGTAAAAGAAATTAATCTAACATAATGAAAAAATAAATGAAGATCAATTGAATCCACTATTATTCTAGAATAATGAAACACTCTGAATATGACAATGTTGATAAAAAATAGATCTATCTCTTTTTGGTATTTTAGGATTTTTAAGAACTAACCTACGGGGGACAGTTAACAACAATCACACAAAACATTAAGGAAAACTTAACAGAGATGAAAACAAAATTGCATAAAATACCAAATTATCGAGAGATCTTCCCTTAGATAGGTAAGCGGGCCCTACTTCCCCAACCAGAGACAATCTTCTTGCTCAACTAACTTATTTTAGTATAAATTCCCCTTCATATTAAATCATAGTCCAAAAATGGATGGAATTACAAGCATGAGGAGTTTTCCTCCTGTTACAGCAATCTGGCAATAACTATCTATGAAACTTAGAAAACTTCAAACTAACTAGAAAGAAATGAATTGCACCTACTTATACAATCAAGCATTATTGGAAGATGAAAACTAACAGCAAGTCTAACTGGAGTAAACTGGAACTAGAGCCAGTTGTATGGTCTATTACATTCAGAATTCCTAAACAAAACTATAGATTAGAGATCTGTGTTAATTCTAACTACATGGCAAACTAGATGATTCCCCTAAAATGGTGTAACTCAAGATGGTAGCCACTTCAATTGGGACTGAGGTCAGCTAACCGATATTTTAGTTAGTCACCAAGATTGTGGCGACGTGGTAATGTTACCCTTCTTAGCTGTGTGATTGAAGCACAAGTTATGTTTGCACTCAAGGATGGACTCGTGGCGATCATCAACTCAAGGGGAGGATGATTTGAGGAAGGTTTTTAGCATCTAGAGCTATCCAGAGTTCAGGTTCTTCTTAGGACAGAGGGCTCTAGAGGGATCCAGAGACCACTAATTGTTCATACTAGTGCAAGCCTTATAAAAACATTCATGACTTCACACCATAATACATAAGATATGCACGTTTGAAATGTAATCCAGTAAAATAAAGCAAGAGATTTCATCAAAGGAAATGAAAACTAATCATGTGTATAATCTAACCAAAAGACAAACATAATTATAATAATATGTAATTATATATGCCAAAGTGTCTGAGAGAGTTCTTACGAGAAGAAATAACATGAAATAGATGAGTCAATTATATGGCTCATCACATCCCATGTCATGATTCACATATGCACTTACAAGAGAGACCAATCCAAATGACGAATAACCTCAACCAGTAAACATGTGCTTGATTTTATGGAATAAAGCTCACACAATTACAACTATGGTATTGGTAAAACCATGTGTCTCAGAACCATGAGAGCACAAAAACATTGTCCCCAAAATTAAATATTTCCTTCAAATATTAAATATTAAAAATTTGTCCAACGTCCCACATAACCCTACAAGAGAAAATGATTCATGCAAGATCACAGAATAACCATAATGAAAAGAACAAAGACATACCACAAGATTAAAGAAAACATATCATGGAAAACCCTCAAGAGGGAAAAATCTGGCCTCCAAAAACATCCACACTCAATGTATAATTCAGCAATGAAAAATTACAATACACTGACAGAATTTCCATGAACACTATCAAGCTCCTCCATTGCTTTCTCCATGTGTCCAAGAAAAATGGGTAACCATGCAATCCACACATCCTATGTTATGCTTCACATATGTACAGCACAACACCTCTTCCTAACATTATCCCACTTGTTGTATGCATTGCATTAGGATCAATCAATGAAACACATCATCATAAGCATCCTTGAAACCACATGAATCTCTAGCATGCTCTCATGCTTTATCAAGATACTAAGAATAACATCCAAGATGACCACCATCTCAAGTAAGAACTCTCATCCTCCAACATTCCACCTATGGAAGAAAAGGAACAAGCCAAGGTGAAGATGCACCAATCAAAATGACATAAGCATCAAATCCAATTAATGAAAAAGGCTCCAAGCCATTGCCAAAGAACAAACCCACATGATTGTTGGTTTAGGTCCGGACAACTAAGAGGGGGGGTGAATCAATTGTCACACATTTTCTTTCCTTTAGCTCTTATAATCAATTCAATGATATAAACATTTTAGCATCAATCAATAACATATGAAAATAAAACTTAAATAACACATTCGACACCAAGATTTTGACGTGGAAACCCAGTTAAGGGAAAAACCACGGTGGGAGTTAACCCACAAAAATTAATACTCTGTTAAAAGTATTTTACAAATGGGAATGCACATGCATTCGGGCTCACTACCCAGAGCTCACTGCTCAAATGGAGGCTCATTTCCTTTGGAAATATTACAATAGAATAATAGAGGTCTGAACTAATTAATAGCATCTACTCATACAAGAGTTTCAGTTCCGGTTAAGTACAAAAATTGATCTTACACATTTCATCTTTGATCTGCTCTTCTTACTATTCTACCTTCATTCGCACTTTGGATTTCTACTCTTCTCACATACGCCTTCTTCACATACACCACACACACTAAATCATCCAATTCCATTGGCTATATATATCTGCAACATGACCTACAATCATTTTCCCAGTCAGCTTAAAAAAACATTTAGAACTTGTTGAGTACTCTACTCTGTCGGTTAGATCCATACATAATATGAGATGCGGACCAAAACTCGCACTCACAAATCATCAATTAGGTTAGCCAATATCACTGGCCATCACATTTTCCCAATAAACAACTCCTATACATCTGGAATCAAGATCTTCTGCAAGATCATCATGTCCTTCTTCTATCTGCTCTGACAAATTGGAACCCGGTACTCAGAGGCTAATATCTTTTGAATTCTTCATCCCTAGAGGACAAAAGTCTAAAGTTAGACTATCTTGACAAAGCATATGACTCCACTAGATCTGCAGCTAATCATGACTTACCACCAGAGAGATCTGGACCAAAATATCGTACTTTGTTACTATTTTGTTCCTGGCTGTCCAGACTTAGACAAATTCTAAATCTGACTTCTGGTATGAACAAATTGTGTTATGTGGATGATTGAGATGATCTTAGTTACCATCAATGACAACACCTATCAATGTAAAGAAGTGTCTCTTGCCAACAATCTCCCGCTTTGGCATTGATGGTAAAACTTAGTGAAAAATGACTAAGTGTCTAGTACAACTCCCCCTTTGTCTGCATACTCATGTACTTCACTTATTCTGGTGCTCCCCCTTTACTGAATACCTCATTTTTCACTACCCTTCACTACCCCTTTGACATCAATGGAAAAGGGTGGGGTCCGCAAGATAAAACTCTTCAAAATTTCTCTATATACTATTGCATATGTACAAATAATTATTGAGTCTTATTTACATGAACTTGAGAATGTCTACAAAGCTGATTTTTATTTGCACAATTTCAGAGGCCCAAGTACTCTTCATTCCATCCAAAATGGAGATGTGCCCACTTAGCAAAAATGAATATGCTTCTGCCTTTGACAAATCTGCTAGATCACTAGTCTGAGATGCACTCTGAGCTTCAAATAGGGCATTATAAATTGTCTCTAACTTAGGAGAAATTAATCTCCAGAGCTCACACATTCTCTTCATAATGTTACCCTTTTCTTTAACAAGCCTCTTTATTTCATCTGTCAACTTGATTACTTGACATTCTTGGGCAAAACTGTTAGAGGATCAAAATTTTGAGAGAGATCTGACAATTTTTGTTCTTGCTCCTTTATCTTTTTCTCAATACCCTCATTAACTTTGGGCCATGATAGATAGAATTTGTACATATCACTTCCATCATTCAAATCATTCTGAATACTTTTTATGCTAATACTTAGTATTCTTCTATCATTTCCTATCAGACTCTTTATTTCACAAAATTTGTTATCCAAGAATTCTTTCTAAACTTTTCCTTCCACAGACTTCTCAAAGGACTCAAAATGACTATTCATAGAACTTACAAGATTTTTCAGATGTTCAGAGGGGGAATCATATGGATTCTTCTCGTGCGTAGGCATTAACTTTTCCAAAAATCTAGATACAAGCCCCAGTAGTTCATTATCCTCCATGTGGAATTTTAACATCTTTTCTCTGGCCTTTACTTGGGTGAATGATGTTATTTTCATCAGTTGAATTGGAGAGAGAGCATCTAGATTGGCTAGACCTTGGAGTAGTTCAGATTCATCAAGCTCACTCATCTCTTTTTCAAGAAGACTTTTCACTGCATCTGCAATGTCTCTTGCAACATTTTCTGAATCATCCTTTTGTTCATCAGATTTCTCAGTATCTGCTTTATGTGTTTCAACATTTACACCATCTTCTTATGCTTTATCTTTCTTTGTGTTCTCTGCAGAAGGACTCTTTCTTATTTGTTCATCACTTGCTACCTGATCCAGAGAGCTCTGTGAATAGTAATATTATCCTTTTTCTCTGACATATCAGGTGGATTGGGAGTATCTCCTGCACCAACTATTTTATCCAACATTTATGTATTCTCCTGATTTGTTTGTTCTACTTCCAGAACAAAGGTTTCACCCAACTCAGATTGCTGCTCAATAATGTTCTCTTCTTCACCAACCGGAACTTCTTTTGTGACTATGGGAAAATTGTGCTTTCTTAATGCTTTCTAAAGAATCTCTTGAGTTTCTTCAATGATTTCACTTGTTTCTCCAAGCATGAGCTTGTTCATTCTCCTTTTGCTTTTAAAGTCATCTTTGACTTCCTTAAATATCATATCTATTTGATCAGGAGAAATTTGAGGACACAAATTTATTAGCTCATGTTCTCTAATCTCCATGTCCTTGCATTTGGCATTTTCTTTTCTCAACTCCAAGATATTTGCTAGACTTTGTGGTAACTCAGAAGTTATCTCAATCAGTGCCTTGTTGTAGATGTTGAAATATCTAACCGTTGCTTCCTCCAACACCCTTTTATCCATATCATTATATTCATCATAGAATTCAATCATGGGTTTTAGATTACCATCCACAATGACTGATTTTATCACATCTTCTAGGGAGAGTGTGGGCTTCTCAACATATTCCTCATATTCTTCTATCTTTTTCTTTTTGCTAGTCCTTTTGCTTCTGTAGGACTTTTCTTTGGTTAACTTTGCATCTTTTGTTCTAGTGACCTTTAGTTCCTTGATTTCAATGTCAAAGTCTGTATCTACTTCTTCTTCTCTTATGCTTTCATAGGTCTGAGATGCTTTTGTTTTCTTCCTCTTCTCCTATTTTTTAGACGATTTTGCTTCTAGTTTTCCATTTTTCAAAGGATCAGAGGCAATAGCAGAGCTTCTAGTAGTTCTTGAAGTGGAAGAGAATTCCACCGGATCACCTGTTTGTTTCTTATCTTGTTTCTCTTTCTCATCCTTCTCTGTTCTTTCTCTAAATTTTTTCACAGCTTCCTTAGGCCAATATTTTCAGCTAACTGCTCAACTTCTTTTCTTACTCTCCTATTAGTTTCAGGTTCTCTGAGTTTAGTATGCAATTTTAAACTCAACTCCTCATAAGTTCCAAATCTTTCAACTATTGTGTCTTTGGGCTTGCTTAGCAGATGTTGAGCATACATATCTAAGATCCTTTCATCTACTCCATACCCCATGGGCATGATCCAAATAGTTCTGGGTTCCACTACTTCCATTAAACACTGATCAGTATCAACCATGAAGCATATTTCATTTTTGTATTTTTCAACAATCAAATTAGGGATTCTTTCCCTTGAGTGCATCATACTCTAAAAATTCTTGAAGTAACCTCATATTGCAGTTTTCTGAGCATTAAAATCACCAATACTGCGAAGATGATTTCTGATCTAAATGGCAACTGGCTCATCCTTAGTCCAGTACACACCTTTTACCCCAGGTACCTCATTCATGGAGTAAAAGAATAGACATGGAATCAATGTACCATACTTGAAAGTGTTTTTCTTATCTTTCTTGATCTTGTTTAAATTTTCAATCAGTTGATTCTGTAGTAGTTCACACAAGTCATAATCAACATTTTCCTTTAGCATCTTGTATGTAGTATATATGGCTGTTGCAAAAATAGAATTTTCTCTACTCAAGTGGTAAATCTTGTACCCAATCACCATGGAGGTGAATTTGACATTCGGTTCTATGATATCATTAATGGTCATTACCCTTCTATCAAACTTAGCTCCAGTAGCATCAGTTACTCTCTGGTTTTTCATGGCTTTCAGCATGGGCAATCCTCTAGTTGAGTTTAAACCAGTTACATTTCTGATAGCATCCCTAGTAATCTTGAATGGTTTTAACAACCAAATGAATTCATCATGTATCCAACTCAAGACGTATCGAACCCATTCATCCTCATCAAATGTTGGAAACCCCATAATCTAAATAAAGTGTTTATCCTGTAGCGCCTTATACTCAGGTTTAAGTTCATGATTTTCATCCTTGAGTTGTTTCTTAAACAAGTCAACATACCTTGAATCTCCAAACTCATCTATATTTGCATGAATGTAAACCCTAATGTCTTCTACATGCAACACACCATACGAAACACTTGAAAAAGCACCTAACGGATCGACTTCAATTTATTTGTGAGGATGCTTCTTAAATTTGGGTCAAGGCCTTTCAGTAATGTCAATAACATGAGGAGTAGCCATCTCAACAGATTTTAGATTCAAATCTTTATAGAGAGGTACCTTTTTCTTTCGCGGAGTTAGGGATGATCAATTGTCAGTTGAATTCGCTCTTTGCCTCAGTCCCTAGATTTGCGACTCAAATGCTCTTCTTCTTGTTTTCTTCAAATGCAAGGTGATTCAAAAGAGTGACCAAATGACCTTTTAAAGCTTCACATTACCTAATTTGCCTTTGTAATAAATGTGGTGCCCTAATTATATCCAGTTACATTATTTTTGACAATTCTTCATGTATCACTCCGTAAGATTTCATATCAACATCTTTTCTTCCAAAAATCCTTCCAAAGGTTTTGGACCAATTCAGAGTATTCTCTTTTATTGTACTAGACTTAGGCACCCACTTACTAACTGGGGGAATTTGATGTTTTATGCAGCTCCCTCTGAGCTAGAGCTTCTAACTTAATTCCCAGAGGAATTGTCAGCAACAGATTCTGGTGCAAACCCATCGCTATTGTTTATTGTATCTTTATTTGTCTAAATCTTGTTCATTTCACTCTGTATCTCATTCACATCAATTTTCTTTTTTCCTCTGTCTTGTTTCTGCTCATCTGGTTTTCTATTTACTAGATCTCTTCTTCCATTATTCCTATTTTTGCACAATCTTGCAATATGACCAAATTTATTGCAGTTAAAGCACACTCGATTTCCTCTCGATCTACACTGATTAACCATGTGTCCAAATCCATTGCAAGCAAACCAATAGCCATTGAAAGAATTGCCATTTGAGTTATTCATTGTCATACTTCTACATTCATTGGATTTGTGACCATACCTCTTGCATTTAAAGCATTGATCGGAGAAGGATGGACCATTTTGATTTTCTCTACTTCTGCACTGAATAGCTCTATGACCAAATTTATTGCAATTGAAGCAATTTCCATTAAATTATGGATATCTTTGAGCATTAGGCTATCTTACCGAAGGTTTTCTAGTTTTATTCCTTTTATTCCTTGGTTGGAAATTCCTTTGTCCAGATCCAGAGCTTTCACCCTTCTCATATTTAAGATTACTCTTGTCATTATCCTTTTTCTATTCTTCAATTAGTGCTTCAAGTTTAGCTGAGCTTATTTTGAACTTTTCCTTATACTCATTTGTAATTTCTAGGTCATGTCTGAGAGTGATAATCTGTCTCTCAAGTTCTCTTTCATTGTTTCTGCTTTCTTGTAGATTAGATTCTAGGAGACTAGCTATTCCATCCAATCTTTAGCATTCTTCAGTTCTTTCTTTAAGATTTTGCTTCATCTCTTCTTCAATTTTCTTCCTGTCTTCAATTTCCTTGGTTAGTCTCATCACCCCAGTTTCCATCTCATGTTTTAGGACAACTTCTTTAGCTAACTTTTCACATTCTTTTGTTTTTTCTTTCAAGGCCTTGTCTTCCAGTTGAAGAGGTTGCTCCTTTCCTTTTGCATTAGATTTTCTCAACTTTTCTTTTAAGATCTCAATGAAGTCTTTAGCCTTTTCGAGATTATCTTGCAGTTCTTGCACTTCTACCTTGGACCGCTCAAGATCATCTAGGGCAAGATTAAGTTGTCCTTGAAGATTATATTCATCCATTTTACTACCTTCCCAAATCTTCCTTAAGCTATTAAACTTTTCTAAAGGAACCTTGCTCTGATACCAATTGTTGGTTTAGGTCCGGACAACTAAGAGGGGGGGTGAATCAGTTGTCACACATTTTCTTTCCTTTAGCTCTTATAATCAATTCAATGATATAAGCATTTCAACATCAATCAATAACATATGAACAGAAAACTTAAATAACACATTCGACACCAAGATTTTGACATGGAAACCTAGTTAAGGGAAAAACCACAGTGGGGGTTAACCCAAAAAAATTAATACTCTAGTAAAAGTATTTTACAAATGGGAATGCACATGCATTCAGTCTCACTGCCCAGAGCTCACTGCTCAAATGGAGGCTCACTACCTTTGGAAATATTACAATAAAATAGCAGAGGTCTAAATTGATTAATAGCATATACTCATGCAAGAGTTTCAGTTCTAGTTAAGTACAAAAACTGATTTTACACATTTCATCTTTGATCTGCTCTTCTTACTGTTCTGCCTTCATTCGCACTTTGGATTTTTGCTCTTCTCACATACGCCTTCTTCGTATACACCACACACACTAAATCATCCAATTCCATCGGCTATATATATCCACAACATGACCTACAATCATTTTCCCAGCCTGCTTCAAAAAATATTTAAATCTTGTTGAGTACTATGCTCTGTCAGCTAGATCCATACATAATATGAGATACGGACCAAAGCTTGCACTCATAAATCATCAATTAGGTCGGCCAATAGCACTGGCCATCACATTTTCCCAATAAACAACTTCTATACATCTAGAATCAAGATCTTCTACAAGATTGGCATGTCCTTCTTCTGTCTGCTCTGACAAACTAGAACCTAGTACTCAGAGGCTAATATATTTTGAATCCTTCATCACTAGAGGACAAAATTCTAGAGTCAAACTATCTTGACAAAGAATATGACTCCCCTAGATCTACAGCTAATCATGACTTCCCACCGGAGAGATTCGGACCAAACTATCGTACCCTGTTACTGCTCTATTCCTAGCTGTCTAGACTTAGACAAATTCTGAATCTGACTTCCAGTATGAACAAATTGTGTTATGCGGATGATTGAGATGATCTTAGTTGCCATCAATGATAACACCTATCAATGCAAAGCAATGTCTCTTGCCAACAATGATTAGAAATAGCGCGTACAACAAATGCTAATACATCCAACCATCCATACCTCAAAAGGTATCAAAATATTAGTATAACTCATGCCAACAACATATTCAACCCATTAATTGCAATCACATGCTCCCTATATAAAACCTAGGGTGATGCCACAATAGTGTGTCCTACTTATGGGACATCCTGATTTTTGTCTGAAATCACATATTTTTTAGAAAAATTAATGATTTAAGCCTTGAAGGGTTCCATCTAAAGGGGTTTAATTGAAGGGGCTTAGATAAAACCCCCTTATATCAAATCCCCTTAGAAAGAACCCCCTAGTCTTAAATCAAGCCCTTGATGGAGTCTCTTCTACACCTATCAAAATGTTGACAGAAACAAATTTTGCTTCACCTTTTGGGGGATCAAATGAAGTCATTTAAAAATTCTATTTTGTAAATATGTAGCCCTTAGTATAAGATTTCCAAAAACTATGATTTTGAGTATATTTTATTTGATTTTATATTTATTTTCTATTTTCTAGTGAACGTAGGTTTTTCACTGAACATCACCTGTCTCTATTCCACACATGTAGAAAAATACAAAAATAGAGAAAAAAATTCCAAAAAATACCTTTGTATTAGGTATTGATGTCCTTGTTTTACCAGAAAAAATTGATATATACACAACACGTTATGCTTGACAACATACCCCTATGTCCAAATTATAGTTACCCTAATTTCAAAAATTAATTAAAGAAAAATATGTAACAAAAAATTATGAAAATAGATCCATGCACTAGATATTGATGTTAAAAATCTATATTTTAAAAATTATAATTTTATCCTTCCTAGAAAAAAAGTTATGTTGGATGACATAAACATTACTTTCTGAAAATGTTGTTTACTATTAAAAACTAGTTATTAAAAGAGACGTTGAAAGATTCATGATTTATTTCAAAATATATATAAAAATATATATTTAGAATCTACACACAAATTGTCACAAATCACTAGTTCGCATCATCTTCAAATTCTTAACGTTTAGCTGTTATAGGTCTCAGAAAGTGAAGATTTAGTTAAAAATGTTGATATCAATGTCCATCTTGGCTAAAAAGTGGGACTCATTATTGTGGGATTACCCCCTGTCAAAGAATATCATACACATCCAAGAACTCCCACTACATGGGTAATGTCAAATCTAAAATATATCAAGGCATACCAAGTCTACAATCAACACACATACCAAGGTGTGGCTAATAATCATACCATAGATTAACAAAGAACAATCACAATGATCCACACATGTAACTCAAACCACTACATACTTCCTCACAACATGTCACCATAACTCTCCCAAGTCCACCACAACAAGCCATGTGAGAATGAACATTCAAGAAGTAGTCATAGAACAACTAGAAAAATCTATAAATCATATTTCATAACATGTCCTTCTACCAACACCTCAAAGTGCTAAGTTGTGTCAAGTATAATCTCCTTTACAACCCCAAATGAAAAGATTTAACAATACCCAAACGTTCAATCTCACAGATCAAACAAAACATATGTATCATGTAACCAACATAAATGTAAGCCTCTCCAAAACCAAGAAAGATCAAACTCAAATCCATTCCCAAAATAAGGAATCAACCCAATAAACATCTTGTAAATCCTCATAAATGAGATCATAAATAAACTCACATACACAAGGAGATAATCATGCCAAACACTCCTCAAATGAACCCTCTAGAACTAACAAACATAACTCAAGATCCATATCCATGAGAAGATAAAGCATAAAATAAAATGCATTTAAAAATATGATGGACAATGCCTTTTAGATGATTCTCCACTAAGTAGACCAAGAATGAGGAATGAGAATTCTCCTCCAAGATACACCAAGCCACAATGAATCTCTCTCTCTCAGAACAATCTCCTCTTAGGTTCATCATGAACTCACATCCATATCCAAGTGAAGGCTCCTCAAACTTCCTGCTAAAACCTCCAAAAAGTAATCATTTCAACAATATCTCTAAAACCAAGAGAACTCTAGCCTCACCCAAGTCTCCAAGTATCTATGAGTACATACAACTAATCAATCCATGCTTAACTCCAAATGCAACACCACACTATCATGAAGCTCACAAGAAAAAGATCAATGTACTCAATATCAAAAGAACTAACTAGACCATTGTCAAACCTCCCACTACACATTTCTAGAATCTAGGAACATACCATGAAATCATGATCTAACATCTCCTCCTAAGAGATTACATGCTCCAAGGTATTCACACAATAGTGTGTCCCAATTGTAGGACAAGGCCAAAAATGAGCCCTAAGAAACAAAAAACAAAAAAACACGTTTGAATAAAGGTCCACCTTTGAATAAAGGTCCACCTTTGAATGAAGGTGCTTTGATCTTTGAAAGAAGATCTACCTTCAATCGAAAGGTTCCTTTTAAATTTTTTTAATGTTTTCATGTTAGAAAATGCAAGGGACCTTCATTCAAAGGTACCTTCGAATGAAGGTGCCTTTCATGACTTTTTTTCAGTTTTTTCTTTATAAATTTATCTTTCAAAACCCATGTCGGACCTTCAAAATCAATCACTATGACATGAAATTTTGTAGGATCGTATCCTTCAAAATAAGCTTTTTAAAAAGTATAATTTTGAATACATTTAATGTAATTATTATATTTACTTTTTATTTTCTAATGAACATAGTTTTTTCGTTGAACATCAAGGTCTATGTTCCACACGTGGAAAAATAGTAAAATAGAGAAAAAACTCTAAAAAATACCTATGCACTAGGTATCATGTCCTTGTTTCAAGGAAAAATAATAATTTAGATATATATAGAAACCTATATATAAGTTATGCTATATGTGTAATCAAAAAATTTGGATAAATGAAAATGATAAAACAATGAAATGCATTACCTAATATAAATCTTTAATACCTTAGATAGATGCATGCATGATTGATTGGTGTGAGTTATTTGATATGTTGATTACTCAATTCAGTAGCATAACATTACCATAGGATGAATGATGATTGATGAGAGGATGATAGATGATAATTGATGAGAAGATTGAAAAGAAATTTTGATAGCATAAGGATACTTGAAAATTGTGGATTATCAAATGGCTTGTGAGGGGGTTGATTTATAGGCAAGGGTTGATTTTAATGGATGGTTGAGATTAAAAGGCTAATTAAACTATGTGGATGGCTAGGATTGATTAGTTATTCCCACTCTTCAAGGAAGTTGTAGTCATGTGACAAGTGTAGGGAGGAGAATAAAGTTCATGTGTGATCGTGTACACAAAAACTTTTATTTAATAAGTTTATGTGTGATCGTGTACACAAAAACATTTATTAGTTGTGCATGTGAAAGATATTAAATGAAAGTTGTACTACCACACATGATTCAAGTGAGAGGTGCACAAGTGTTGAAATGTGGTGAAAGGTGAGGATAAATTCAAATATTTTATTTGAATTAGTTGGGATATGTGAAAGAGATAATTTAAATAAATATTTTATTTATTTAAATTAGAGGAATGATGGGAAATTAATTAAATAAATGGGATTTATTTAATCAATTGTCTAGGTGATTAGGATGGTATGGGATTATGAATGAAAATTAATTAAATAAATAGGATTTATTTAATTAATTGGCTAAATGGGATAAGTGGAATTAGGATGGGATTAGGACAAAATAATACATAATGTCTCTAATAATGTATTTGACTAGGTGCTGCAAGACATGGACAAATTTGGGTGTCTACATTTTTCCCCTCTTTGAGATGATGTTCAAGATGATGGGATTTATGTTGAGTAACATCATTTCAAAGAAGCTAAGGTATGGATAGAGGAAAAGGAATAGGGTGATGGAAAGATAGGATGATGACGGAAAGTTAGGATAATGATGATGAAATGGAAAGGGGATGATGATGATGTAAGAAAGGGGATGATGATGATGCCCCCTCGAGAGGATACGTGGGTTGGATAAACATGAGTAGGCTCTCAAAATGAAAAGGGATTGGTCAAGGAAGAAAGATAAGGAAATGGATAGAAGAAATGAATGGTGCATTATGCTCCAATGAAAGCTGAGCAATCATGATGTTTGATATAGCACAAGACATTATGCACCCAGGTATAAGGACTAGGGTGACGATGTGTCTTGTGCAACCAGCATAATACAACCTTGTCTAACGTGTGGGGTCAAGATGTTGATCCAGCATACACAAGATATGTATATTAGCTATTCAGAGATGGACTTTGACTCTGCAAGCAATGGTTTGAACTTATTTCCACTAAACATAATGAAACCTTGCGGGTTATCTGTATGGAAAATAGTCTTAGCATAGAATAGTCTTAATGCATAAGAGATTGTTTAGCTTCTCAGATGCAAAAGATATTGATATGCAAGATGCTAATCCCAACATGGAAAAGATACCAAATGCATAGTAGGAGAATAAGGTCATCCCACAAACACAGCATACTAAAGAAAATGACCATGCCCTAGTCTATACTTCATCGCAATGTACCAAAATATGATAGATCAAGGTAGTCTAGATTAGGTATTAGAAAGGGACAAAAGCTAAATCAAAAGAAAAAAAAGACACATCCATCATGTTCTCTTGCCAAAAGAGGATGCTCTTGGATGGATTGGATGGCACCTTGTGAGGAAAGATATATCATGTTAAAGGCTGAGATGTTGGCTAAAGGCATGCAGACAAGTGCCTTTGTTTACCTTTGATTTGATAAGTAATTGAGCTATCATGACTTGCATAGTTTGATTCTACTTGAGCAAGTCAAAGAGAAGAAGACGGAAGAAAGAGAAGAGATGAAATGGAAGAAAGAATAGTATGTTCTTGGATCTGGATACTTCCTTCGTATTCTAGACTGCCTACATACACTGTATCCACAGGATCAAAACATAGTACGGTGATGATGAGACATGATAATATGTAGTTCTGGGTGTTTATTAATGATGTGGGAGAGATAATAGACGAAATGTGAGATGGAAGAAAGAAGATGATTGATGAAGATTAGAAGAATGATGGAAGATAGAAATGGTCTATCACCTATGCTTGAATTTGGGTACTTCCTTCATATCCCAGATTGCCTACATACCCTATATCCATGAGATCAAGGCATTTAATGATAGAGATAGGATGTAGTTCTAATTGGTTTATTAATGGTCGTGATGAAGGAAGATTGATTGGATTGATGGATTGATGAGATTGGATGGATGTTTGATGAGATATGATATTGTTGAGATGAGATGATATGGATTGATTGGGAAGAATTGATTTGATTTGATGATTTGATTGGATTTGTTTTGATGGATTTGATGTGATAGATTGTTTGATGAATTGTTGAACTTATTGCTTGGAATTTTGTTAGATATTTGATTTTTTTTGTACTTTTGGGAATATTTGAATTTTTTTTTGAATTTTTTTGAAATGTTTAGATTTTTTTGGATTTTTGAAATGTTTTGGAAAATTCCAATGGATTGCAATTGAGGTAGCCTTTGTGCTAGATACCAATTACAAGGGTAAACCAAGTCTAGATGTAAGGATCGAGGTAGGATGGATGGATAAAAAGATGGGTGATAGTAAATGGGATGGAATTGTTGAAATACACAGGACAACTAAGAGGGGGGGTGAATCAGTTGTCACAAAAACTTAACTTCAAATGATTATCAAACTATCCACAACTTAAGTACTGATAATTAGATTTATCCATAAAAACATGAAACCAAAGACTTGATTCACAATCACACATTCAACATAGTAGACACCAGATTTTTACATGGAAAACCCTAAAAGGGGAAAAACCACAGTGGGTGTTAGCCCAAAGAAATATATAAGTTATATCAATACCAAAAAATAGAGGCTCACTACCTATAAGGCTCACTGCCCAAAATACTCACTACAAAGATCAGCGCACTACCAAGGGGTGGCTCACTGCCAAGAATCGACTCACTACCAAAAGGTGGCTCACTGCCAAGAATTATTGAACTAATTTGACAACATCTACTCTATGCCTAAGTTAGTTCCATTGAAGCGCAATATTCTTCCCTTGCTCTACTTTTCTTTTCTTCGCACTTATCTACACATTTTTCCTCACACTTTTTTACAATTACATTACAAGTCTTTATACAAGTCATCAACCTTGGAATGTACATCAATGTCAGCAATACATTCATCAACCGTTGGAACAATCTCCAAGGTCAGAATTACAAAAAATGCCTAGAAATAGGTTAGGACCTAATACAGACATTTGCTAAGGGAAAGATGTAGAGATGTATGTTGATCACACCATGCCTTAGCTGGGACTCAAATGCAATCCTTCATGCCACGACATGCTTCCACCATCTTCAAAACATCTCTGCAAATAATGAAATCAACCAGGTCGGCCAAGACTAGTGAGAGCACTAAATCTTCTAAGAACATTCTTGATCCACAATCCAACTTTCTCTTTGTGGACCAATCCAAAGGTAGGAACACGATCAGGAGACATCCACAAGCACATTGAAATCATTAGGAAACATTCACACAACTTCTAACCACTCTATCAAAAAGATTCTTCAAATCGGAGCACATAAACAATATAGCCAACTATTGTCATAAGGAAAAGATCGCTTGCAAACCAGCAAATCACAAACCATTGAAGTTGAAGGCACTTAACATCATCTTAGACTTAAATCTAGAACTGCAGATAGAAATACTTCAATGCAGAGGAATGTAGAGCATAACACCTTCCCCCTATCACCACAAAACATATAGGAAAAATAGTTTTCACTCTGGTGGACATAACTCACTCAAATCTTCATACCAGAAGTTCAAATTTTTAATATAACATCTTCAGATAGACTTATAAATAACTCCCAATTCGTAGGCAAAGATATTTATTCTTCAAGAAATGTGGAGCAATCTTCTGGACTATTTTTTTGTATGCAATACATTGTTTCCACTACAACTTACTATTTCTACCGAAGGAGATAATTAATTTTCTCAATATCCTCAACATTAGGCTTTCCAACACTTACATAGACTTCTAACAAATTACAAGCAATCATCAAGACAAGAGGACAATTGGCACCAATGACAACACTAATATGTTGACATCAATAACAACACCAGTTAGGCACATACTTGCAGCAATCTCCCCCTTTGTCATTGATGGCAACATATGATGTGAAAAACTGAAAAGACCATTAAGACAAGATTCTCCCCCTTTCTCTTTACACATCAGCAATCTTTCTCCCCTTAAGTTTTTCACATGTTTTCTCTCCCCCTTTGACATCAATGGAAAAGGGCACATACTTACATTATGTTGCTCTGATCCAACTAGGTTGTTACCAACACATCTAGCTACTCCCCCTGAGAGGTAGCTCTCAAAACATCAATCTAAATCAAACAATGAGACTTTGAACACTACTATATTGATGCATTCTCATGCATCTTAGTTTAGGGCAGGAGGGGTAATGACCCCTAACTTTTCTCTGAGATACTCAAAAGTATCCTTAGGTAGAGGCTTGGTGAAGATATATGTAATCTGATCCTTTGTGGGTACATATTCCAACTTTACTTCATTCTCTATCATCTTTTCTCTTAGAAAGTCATACCTTATAGATATATGTTTTGTCCTTGAGTGCATCACTGGATTCTTTGAAATATTTATAGCACTTACATTGTCATGCAGAAGATTGTAAGTGGATCTTCATATGCAACTCTTATGTGCCTCAAAGTCTGCTTCATCCATAACACTTGAGTACAACAACATGTTGTAATATATTCTACTTTTGTTGTTGATAAAGAGATTGAGTCTTATTTCTTGCTCAACCATGAAACCAAGCTATTACCCAAAAAGAAGGCACCTCCACTTTTACTTTTCCTGTCATCAACATCTCCAGCCCAATAAGCATTTTTATAAGCACTAAGAGTGAAATAATTATCCTTTGAATACCATAAGCCATGATTCGGAGTGCCTTTTAAATACCTCAGGATTCTCTTAACTACCATCACATGTGATTCTCTTGGATCAGCTTGAAATCTTGCAACAATACAAACTGCATGCATAATATCAGGTCTAGTTTGAGTTAGATAAAGCAATCCTCCAATCATGGATCTATACTTTTTCTGATCAGTCTTAGGTGATTCATCAGTTTTTCTCATCTTACAGCCAGTCACCATGGGAGTACATACCAGTTTCGAGTCTTCCATCCCAGTTTAGAGTCTTCCATCCCAAACTTCTTCAACAACTCTTTCACATACTTAGACTGAGATATGAAGATTCCTTTATCTAATTGATTGATTTGTAGACCCAGAAAGAAATTCATCTCACCAAACATAGACATCTCAAACTCTTTCTGCATTTCACCAGAAAATTTCATACACATACTTTCATTGCCTCCAAAGATGATATCATCAACAAAGACTTCAACAATCAAAATTTGATCACCATTAATTTTGAAATAGAGATTACTATCAGTAGTACCTTTATTAAACCCTAACTACAATAAGTACTTATCCAACCTTGCATACCAGGCTCTAGGAACTTGCTTGAGTCCATACAATGATTTCTTCAACCTACGTACCATATTGAATCTTGATTTGATAGTTGGAATCCTTCCAGTTGCTTAATGTAGAATTCCTCTTCTAACTCATCATTCATAAATGTAGACTTCACATCCATCTAATACACTTTAAAATCTTTGTGTGCAAATGCCAGAAATGTTATGATTGCTTCAATCCAAGCTACTGGAGCAAAAGTCTCTTCAAAATCTATCCCTTCAATTTGAGAACATCCTTTGCATACAATCCTTACTTTATTCCTTACAACTTCTCCATTTTCATTCATCTTATTCCTAAAAACCCATTTGGTTCTAATAAAATTTTTGTTAGCAGGTTTGGGACCTAATTCGCAAGTTTCATTCTTCTCTATCTGCATTAGTTCTTCCTCCATTGCCTTTACCCAATTTTCATCATTGCAGGCTTCATTCACAGTTTTTGGTTCAATTGTAGAGAGTAAATAGTAATTCACTTGTTCTTCTATAGCTCTTTTCCTTGTCAGTACTCCTTTGTCTTTGTCTCCAATAATTTGATCTTCAGAGTGATTCATTCTTACATACCTAGGGGTCTTAGCAGCAATTTCCAGAGCCTTTTCTTCTTCATCTTGACTATCTTCTTGTTTAACTTTTTCTTTATAAGTTATGGCAGCAGGTTCATCTAATTCATAGCCACTCTAATCTGATGTTCTTCCTTTGCCTTCATCTACCTTCACATTTGTACTCTCAACAATCTTTTTCAACCTTTTGTTGTAGCACCTGTAGGCCTTACTCTTGGTAGAGTATCCAAGGAAGATTCCTTCATCACATCTTGCATCAAATTTCCCTAGATCTTCATCTCTTCTGATATAGCATTTGCTTCCAAAGACTTTGAAATATTTTACTATTAGATTTCTTCCATACCACAATTCATAAGGAGTTTTAGTACCATTTCCTTTTACTTGAACTCTATTTTGAATGTAGACAGCAGTATGTATAGCTTCCTTCTAAAAGACTTTCAATAGACCTCCTTCCTTCATCATTGTCCTAGCATCTTCTTGAACTATCCTATTTTTTCTTTCCACAACTCCATTCTGCTGAGGAGTCCTAGGTGTAGACAACTGCCTCTTTATTCCTTGATCTTCATAGAAAATATTGAATTCATTTGATGTGAACTCACCTCCTCTATCAGTCCTCAAGCATTTGATTTTCAGCTCTATTTCATTTTCAACCATAGCCTTGAAGGATTTAAACTTCTCTAGGGCTTCAGATATGTCTCTCAGAAAAGTAACCCAAGTCATTCTAGAATAATCATCAATAAGCAACATGAAGTACCTGTCACCTTGTAGACTTCTTATCCTTGTAAAGGATAAGGACCACATAGATCTCTATGAACTACATCCAGCAAACTGGTAGAAAATTGCTCTTTGCTCTTGAAACTTGTTCTTATCTGCTTCCCCAATTGACATTCCTTACAAATGGTATTCAAGGGTTTCACAAGTTTTGGTAAATCTCTCACAGACTAACCTGAACTTATCTTTACAATATTATCAAAGTTTATATGACACATCCTTCTATGTCACAACCAACTCTCATCTACTTGGTCTAATAAATAGTAATCATTAGTTCCTCTTAATTGATAGATGTTACCTCTAGTCTTCTTATCGGTAGCAATCACAGTTCTGGAGCTTTCCCTGATCTTGCACCCATTGTCTTTGAATCTCATATCATAACCTTTGTCACAAATCTGACCAACACTCAAAAGATTATGCTTCAAACCCTTCACATATAGGCCATTGTCAGTATTATTCTTTCCATCAAATGAAATAGATCATTTTCCACAAATCTTACCAGTTGCATTGTCTCCAAACCTAACCAGTCCTCCATCATATTTTTCCAAACTTACAAACTTACTTTTGTCACTGGTCATGTGATGTGAGCATCCACTATCAATAATCCATTCATCCTTATCTTTCTCAACCTAAACATCCAAAGCACTTTCTTCCACTAGTTTTTCTTTCTTCACACAGCTAGTAGGATTAGTAGACATAGGTTCTTCTTTAATAGCAATAAACAAGAATTCATTTGCACTAGTACTAGCATCATCAGATTCATCATCAATCACACCTTCATCATCAAATATCTAACATAGTAGCATTTCTTTGGAGCTCTAGATCTGTTCTCAAATCTTTTTCTATTCCTTTCAAATCTTTTAGGACATTTGGAAGCATAATGACCTACTTTACCACATGAAAAACATTTGAAAGGTAGTTCACCTTTGAACTTACTGGAACCTCTTTGTAATCTGTCAACAAAGTTAGCTTCAATTTCATCAAAGTCATCATCAGGTTCCACCCTATATTTCTCAGCTCTAGAGATCTTTTTTGAAGTACTAGCTTTAAAGGTTATCTCAACTTTCGGCAGGGCATCACCAAATTTTCTCATCTCAAAGGTTGTAATCTTACCAAGCAATTGATCTCTATCAATAGTTTGTATAGTCATTACTTCTTCAATTGCAGCTACCTTGTGATTGTTGGACTTTGGTAGTGATCTAAGGATTTTTATCACAACTTCCTTATCACCAATAGTTCCTCCCATACCTTTTATTCCATTGACAAGTTCATCAACCCTTTTCATGAAGGTTGTAATGTTTTCATCTTCATTCATCTTTAAACTCTCATATTTTGCTTTCAAACCCTATAGCTTGGCTTCCTTTACAGAATCATCTTCCTCATACAATTTATTCTACATTTCCCAAACCTCATTTATAGTTTCTAGATCCATGACTTTTATCAACTCAGTGTCAGACAAATCACTTAATAGGGCATCTCTATCTTTTATATTCAATTCATATTCTTTGATTTCATCTTCAGTTAACAAACCATTTGGAGGCATGGTATATTTTGATTCTACAGCTTTCCATACTTTATAGCCAAGACAAAGGAGATGACTTTTCATTCATACCTTCCAAAGAGCATAATTTGTCCCATAAAAATGCAGAGCTTCCTTTTTAAAAGACATCCTGGATCTTCCTCAAGCTATTAGGCTTTCTTCTGAGGAACCTACTCTAATACCAATTGTTGAAATACACAGGACAACTGAGAGGGGGGATGAATCAGTTGTCACAAAAACTTACCTTCAAATGAATATCAAACCATCAACAACTTAAGTACTGATAATTATATTTAACCATAAAAGTATGAAACCAAAGACTTGATTCACAATCACACATTCAACGTAGTAGACACTAGATTTTTACATGGAAAACCCTAAAAGGGAAAAACCATAATGGGTGTTATCCCACAGAAATATATAAGTTATATCAATACCAAAAATAGAGGCTCACTACCTACAGGGCTCACTGCCCAAAATGCTCACTACAAAGATCGACTCACTACCAAGGGGTGGCTCATTTCCAAGAATCAGCTCACTGCCAAAAGGTGGCTCACTACCAAGAATTGTTGAACTGATTTGATAGCATCTACTCTATGCCTGAGTTCAATTCCATTGAAGCACAATATTCTTCCTCTGCCCTACTTTTCTTTTCTTTGCACTTATCTACACATTTTTTCTCACACTTTTTTGCAATTACATTACAAGTCTTTATACAAGTCATCAACCTTGGAATGTACATCAAGGTCGGCAATACATTCATCAACCGTTGGAACAATCTCTAAGGTCGGCATTACAAAAACATACATAGAAATAGGTCAAGACCTAATATAGACATTTAATATAGACATTTGCTAAGGGAAATATGTAAAGATGTATGTTGATCATGCCATGCCTTAGCTGGGACTCAAATGCAATCCTTCATGCCACGACATGTTTCCACCATCTTTAAAACATCTCCACAAATAATGAAATCAACTAGGTCGGCCAAGACTGGTGAGAGCACCAAATCTTCTAAGAACATTCTTCATCTATGATCCAACTTTCTCTTTGTGAACCAATCCAAAGGTAGGAACATGATTAGGAGACATCCACAAGCACATTGAAATCATCAGGAAACATCCGTACAACTTCTAACCACTCTGTCAAGAAGATTCTTCAAATCAGAGCACATAAACAACACAGCCAACTACTCTCATAAGGAAAAGATCACTTGCAGATCACTAAATCATGAACCATTGAAGTTGAAGGCACTTAACATCATCTTAGACTTAACTCTAGAACCATAGACAGGAATACTTTAATGTGGAGGTATGTAGAGGAATGTGGAACATAACACTTTCTCCATGTCACCATAAAATATATAGGAAAAATAGTTTTCACTTTGGTGAACATAACTCACTCAAATCTTCATACCAGAAGTTCAAACTTGGAATATAACATCTTCAGATAGACTTATAAATAACTCCCAATCCGCAGATAAAGATATGTATTCTTCAAGAAATGCGGAGCAATCTTCTGGATTGTTCTTCTGTATGCAATACAATGTTTCCACTGCAACTTATTGTTTCCACCGGAGGAGTTAATTAATTTTCTCAATATCCTCAACATCAGACTTTCCAACACTTACATACACTTCTAAAAAATTACAAGCAATCATCAAGACAAGAGCATAGTTGGCACCAATGACAATACTGATATGTTTGACATCAATGAAAACACCAGTTAGGCACATACTTGCAACAAGAATGAGTAGATAAAAAGATAGGCAATTAGTAAATGGGATGGAAGGCTCATGATAGAGTTATGGATAAGAGGATAGGCCATGGAACGGAAAGCTCATGATAAATGGATATATACAAGGATAGGCTATAATGGATGGATGTATGCCTCATATGGAGCTAGGATGTGATCTCAAAGGCTATGTCACATAGGAATAACATGTCCCATTCTAGGTAATAGACTTAGGATTTTACATGACAAAAGCTTATGATAAAAGGATGACATGATGGATTTTACATGACAAGGCTTATGATAGGTGGATAATGATAGGATTTTACATGACAAGGCTTATGATAGGTGGATAATGATGGATTTTACATGACAAGGCTTATGATAGGTGGATAATGATAAGAGGGGTGAGACAATGTGCCCACAAGTGTAAGTGACATAGAAGATCAACCTACACATGATGCTTGTTTGCCAAATTTTCATCATGGTACTTATCCAAGGTGCCACCAAAGGTGGTTTTCATCATTGGATGAAAGGATTTCTCTTTACTATTTTGATTTTTTTTATGGGATAGCATAACAATTACACATCGTGCCTGTGAGCAGGTTTTCACCATGGTAATGGATAGGAGGGACTCAAATGTCTAGTGCTATGAAAGTTGATAGTCCCAATAGAGATGGATTTCATCGCATGGACCATGTCATTATGCTCATAGATGTTGGTAGGGGATTACATGGAAGGGAGATAGAGTAGGTAGATAGTGGAATATGATGTGGATTATGGAGGAAAGGATGGTGTATTATGGATGGAAGGATTATAGATTATGAATGGAAGGATAGGGGATAGTGGATGAAAAATTTATACAAAAGCATGGACCATAGGAATAAAAGAGGGATGATATGTAGGATTGACATGATATATGAACGAATTGGATTGGTATACAGAAGTGTGGTGGAATGAAACGGAATCATGACCAACATTTGAACACACCATGATAAACATTGAAGTTTTTGATGGGAAGGTGGTGTAGGAAGCAATGACAATGTTTGTTTAGGGGATGGTTGATTTAGTGATTTAGGAACCCACATAAACTTAGTATTTTTATGATTTTTGCTTTGCTTGTGGGATTTTTGGAATTTTTGAATGGATTGGGAATTTTGGATGGAAGGAGATGGTAGGGATTTTTGAGATGTGGATGCCTCATTTGACTTGTGTGATTTTTGCTTAGGAACCCAAACCATTTTTCTTCTGGACTTTTCTTGTGGAGGTATGGGATTATATAGCTTTTTAGATGGATTTTTCTTTGACTTTTGGCATTGATGTCCTAAGGCATTATGGTCCTTAGAATTTTAGGCTTTATAGGTAGAGACATCCAAATTTTTACATTTGAATCCCATGGGATGGGTGGAATGAGTGGAACCTTCATGTCTAGACAATATGTGCATTTACTGGTCATGATTAGGAATGTAAGGGGTTTTATGGATGATAGGGATGTTAGGTGTTGGAAGCAATGGTGGTAAAGTGGATGGTGGGATATTAGGAGTTGGAAGAAGTGGAGGTAAAGTGGATGGTGTGATATTAGGAGTTGGAAGAAGTGGAGGTAAAGTGGATGGTGGAAGTTGTATGGTCATGTGCTTTTGACACTTATAAGATGATGGAGGTGGAATGGCCACATATGTTTTGGGTATATGATGTGGTTTATGATGGAAAGTGGTAGATTTAGGATGAATAGAGGAAGTACCAACATCTTTGGATTGTTTACCTTGGGATGTGTATCCAAGGCCATATGTGTAGATTGTTTGTCATTCATGTCAAAGTGTCAAGGTTGTTTGTCATTGATGTCAAGGTTGTTTGTCACTGATGTCAAGGTTGATGACAGGGATGTCTGAGTTCCATGATGCCATAATGTTGATAAGGTAATATAGTGTTTGTGTCATCCATATATGTTGCTATGTGTCATACATGAGATCAAGAGCTTTCATATGGTTTGGTGTAGCAAGATGGATACTCATGCTCTTTCTATTGGATGTTGATACCTTGTTGATACTTCAAGTATTTATTACTTGATGACAAAATGCAAACAAGGTGTTCAGGGGTACAATGCTTCATATGTTTTCATTCTTGCTTTAGGAGGAAGTTGTATGTCTTCATCAAGGTCCATGATGTCTTCATTCAAGAATAGTTCACATAGTTCACATGCATGATGCATGTTCATGTTCAAGCAAGTGAGTTTTCATTCATTCATGCTTCAAAGATCTTCAAAAGGTTACTTCTTTAAAGATCATCAAAGGCTTATATGTTTTTTATTGCCTACTTTAGTGTGTGATAGAGAAAGAAAGAGTCTGAGGCAACAAGGTGATCCATCATCAGTCTTATTCATGATATTTCACAAAGAGTTGTTATATCTTCATGAGGTATAGTGGTGAGTGTCATGATGATGTTGATGTCAAAAGCATACAGGTGTTGATCATTGTTTGTTAGTATTGTTATTCTTCATCACAAGATCAAGTTGTTGATGTTTGGTTTTAGTGAGCTCTAAGTTGGTTTGATCATTTGCCTTCTTGTTCATCATAAGAGTTTGTCATAGGTGCGTGGTAATGATACAAGGTGATGATAAAATTTATAGTTACAATGGCTAATAGACAGGTCAAAGAAATGCAGGTGCTTAAATTTAAGGCTTATGTGTTAGGGTTTAAAAGAAGTAAACCCTAAAGGATGTCTTAAGTAACAATTAGGAGTTAAACGTCATTCAAGTTATACCACTTTTGTTTTAATTTAACATTGACCCCCTATTGGAGGTAAAGTCACTTAAAGTGACTTACCAAAGGATCTTTAAGACATCATTCAACTGGCCCTCTGACCTAGCAATATCGGCTCCTCCGGTGAACTTCCTTATCACAAGCGCCTAAAAATAAATCAAATGCCACAATTTAATGTCACGGGAGCATGAAGATCTCATCCAATGGTGGAAGTTTAAAATCCATTCAAATTCCAACGGTTTGTTTGTGTTGTTTTGTTTGACGTATAGATTCATATAGAAAGTCCTAACTATCCTATAACAAGTGATATATCGAACTTGGAGGGCCAGAAAAATTGATATCTTGGTTTGTATGATGGATTTTTGAGGGAGACCTGATCAGAACGAAAGCAGGGACATATATCTTTCTGTGCATATGCATATTGGATCAAATTGTGAAGGATTATAAAAGTTTTGATGAAGTGAAACATGAAGGGTATTTTTCAATCTACATAAGGAGGGTTTGTTTGTGTATTGTAGAGGTAGGATTCAAGCAGCATGTTTTTGAAAGATTGAGGAATAGGTCTACTTGCTTTGCATCATTAATTATTGATCTCATATTAAAAGTCCTGATTTGGAGATTATACTATTTATGTTGATTAGTCATGTTCTTGTAGAAGTAAGAGTGATGTGTGGTCATTGATGAACAAATTGTCCTAGTCTCATCTTTGTGAGAATATGAAGAGGGTGTGTGTTTGACTGTAATGAAGGTGTAGGCATTTTGAAATGACATAAAATAGACAGAGATACTTGAGTAATACGAGGTGTGAATAGGAGGTTGGTGTTTATGGAGTTGCAAAGTTAAACCATTTGACCAATGGATTATATTGTAACAGGGTAATCCCCTAAAATGAGCTTTTCTTTCACATGTTCACATTTTGTAGCCAGTGAGACTTGTGTTCCCAGTGAGGTATTTTGTAGCTAGTGAGGCTTGTGTTGCTAGTGAGGCATTTTGTAGTCAATGAGACATAAAAAGTTAGTGAGGCTCTGTAATTGGCGATGTATGATTAAGCCAGCGAGGTATTTTTCAAGTGGTTATTCATCCCTATTAGGGTTTTCCACTCATGAAATTTATTGTGTTATGGTCTCATTTGATGTGTGGTTTACTTGGTCTCCATGTTTGAGCATTTAGTCTTGGTTATTATTCAGTATTTGGATTCTTACTTTGATAAATCTTTCTATATTGATTAGTTGTTGTCAACATCATTATTTCATGCACACAAATTGGAAGAAAAGCATTTGAATTTGTTTTTGAATACAACACTGATTCAGCCCCCCTTTCAGTGTTGTCCTATACTCCAACAATATGAATGCGGAGGAAATTTGACATGGATGGGCTCCAAAATTCCTTTTTGATGAAGGCCTAAGCCTTTACCTTGGTAGTTCATGTTTTGGAGTATGCAATGGACTATAGGACTTGGTGTGCTTTGGAAACTAGACTTGAGCTTATTATTGGATGGAAAAGGTGAGGTGGAGGACAAAGGTTGTTGTTCCCCTAGGTAAGAACATTCATGTATGAAAATGGTAAGACCAATAGGATATGGTGGATTTGCAACATGGTCGATGGTGGATGTGGAAGGATCATTAGGATCTTGAGTATATTCATTTAGATCCAAGATATTGGTTTGATCTTCTATGTTTACTAGGGAGCCAAGTGTCTCATCGTGACAAGTGGAAGTTGTGGAATCATGGATGGGGTTAGATGGAGGATGGATAAGAGCAATTTAGATATCTTGCTCATGGATAGTTATGGGATTATGAATAAGATAAAGGTGTTCATGGATAGCTTCTTCATCATAGATAAAGTCTTGATCATGGAAAAGATAAATGTTATGGATGGGTCACATTAAAATGATTTGATCTTGATTAGAGAAAGGGTGTGATGTTTCCACATGCTTAGGATTATGTTCTTGACATACCTCTTAGGTTTCTTGAATGGAAGTGGAAGTGAGAGACTCTTGGATAGGCTCTTGGTCAACAACATGAGAACATAATGACTCTTGACTTGGATGCATGATAGGAGGTTTGTGAATAGGCTTGATGACTTGTGGACCACATGATGGGGTTGTAGGACTAGACGTGGTATTGCAGGACTCTTTTATAGTCTGATGATTGGGTGTTTGACATGGGGGTATTCTATCCCGTGCTAGTAGCCATTGGATCACATCCTTTGTAAGGGTATGGGTAAATGGAAAATATAATGGATGGATAATAATGGTGGATGGTGTTGTAGGTTTATGATCATAATTAAGTTGAGGGCTAGTTGGGTTGGATGGATTAGGATTAGGATTGGCATGCTTACGGAAGGCTTATTTGTACATCTTGTAGAAAATTGGGATAAATATGGGGCACTCATTTGTATCATGGCCTTTGGTCCTATGGTATGCACAATAATCATGCTCATCATATGGACTTTCTTCACCTAGTTTGATGTCAAGAGGTTTAATGAGTTTTCTTTCAAGCATCAATTGTAAAATCATCTCAGTTGTCTCCTTCAATGAAGTATTGGAGTAGGATGGTGATGAAGGTAATGAAGGGTTTGATGGATTAGAAGGTTGTTGGATCAATGGACTAGGATTAGGATCACATTGTGGTGTTGGGATAGGACTAGTAGGTGCATGGATTGGTATTTGAGTGGATAGTGATGGAGGGTAGTCATAGGATGCATACTCTAGATTGGTATCTCCCTCATCAAAGGATATTAAGTCTTGCATTGGATAATTTGGGCTTGCATGTTCTTGTTGCAAAGGTGGACTTAGGTCTATCAATGGTGCTTGATGGTCTTGGTGATTAGGTGAAATGATAGGATATATAGGTGGAAGTGCTTGGGGTATGGATTGATGTGGATTGTTGTTGATATTAGAAGAAATGGGGTATGGTGATGTAGAATTGATATGATAGGTGGATGAAGTGGGTTGATATGAAGTAGGATAAGCTGATGTGGAATGAACTTGATAGGTTGGTGGATTAGGTTGGTATGAAGTGGAAGGTGATGACATGTAAGGTTGAGGTGGCATTGATTGATAGTGAATGGCTAGAGGATGATGTGCTTGTTGGGTTTGACATGTGGCTATGAGGTGTTGGTCTTGGGCTATGAGATGTTGCATTTGAGGTGATTGACTTGCTTGAGGTTGAAGTTGTTGGATGATGCCTTGGAGCCTTTGTATAGTTTGTTGGCCTAAGGGTTGTCATGCTTGATAAAGTGATTGGAGGAGGTCTTGGAAGTTGGGTACTATGTCTTCTAATGTTGGCATGTTTTACAAATTAGGACCCTGTTGACAAGTGCTTGACTAAGATTTCAGATGATGATATTCAGGATTTGGCTGGAAATGTGATTTTAAATTGGATAAATGAAGACAATCTGTAAGTCACTAGAGGCGAAGTTGAATGCAACAAAGGCGATGGGAAATAGCTCAAAGGTGACTAGGAATAAGCCAAAGGTGATTTTCTATTGGTAAAAGGTGAGGATATACAGCTCAAAGGTGACTAACTGCAGTTCAAAGGTGATTTTGGATAGCTTAGAGGTGATTGTAGGATAGTCAAACATAACTCAAGTCAACAAAGGCAATTTTCTATTGATCAAATGCAAGTGACTGCAGTTCAAAGGTGACTGACTACGGTTCAAAGGCAATTTTGTATGATAGTGAATGGTGTTTAGTAGGTCTTTTTACAAGAAAATAGATGACTGGAAACACTCAGGCATGCAAAACACTTAGAAACATGTACAACCTAGGCTAGGCAAGGATAATATTTGTTGGATTCCCACTGTGGATAAATCTGAGCCGCACTTATTCAGAGTGGACAGCTTAGAAATTTGGTGGCATTGGCTCCCCTTTACATGGTACACACTTCAGGGGCACACAAAACATTAAATTCCCAAAGACCTAAAGATCTCAAGAAATTTGCTATCTCTACTTTGAACTGCGAGAATGTGGGATGGCTTCAGAGGTTCAACCTCCTGCACCAGCAAATAGAAGGATTTTGGCCACTACACAAATGGTTTCTAGTGAATGTTCAGGGGACCAACACCTTATGAGCATCTAGCAAGCCACTTAAAGCTTTAACTAGCTCTAGTAGGAGTTTTAATATATGCTAGGTACACCTCCTTTTGAACTAGCACTATACGGTAAGCGCTTATACCAATTTGGACTTGGCTTTTGCCTTAGCGAACTAAATAAAAGTACCGCTTGGGGTCGCAAATGAGTTCTCCTTGCAAATGTGTCTCAAGAGCAAGCCTAATCTAAAGATAATAACAAGTTCTCTTGCACCCAAGATCTATTTGATAGGCAAGGGGAGAGGATACTTTTGTTATTATCTTAGGGTTACAATCATGCAGAGCAAGCAACCAAAAAAGATAAAACAAACATGGAGAAAACAAGGTTCCTTTTAAGCACCAAAACCAAATGTTCCTAAATTAGTGAAAAATATGATGAGTCTTTGACCGATCGATCCTGCAACATATTTATCAGTAGTTTTAGATCCTCCTTTCTTCAATAGACGATAAGATACTACACAAATAGATCTTAGATGCCAAAGAAAAATCAAGTTGCAAATGCATAAACCATAGGTGAATGAACAGAGATCCGATGCAATTTCCTACAAACCAAATGTGATGATATTTTTACCGAATGTGATTACATGTCGTTCAAGTGTGATTTAGATGTTATCAAATGCGACTGCCTATCATTCAAAGGCGAGTTTGTACCCTGCAAAGGTAAGTGAGGATCGTGCAAAGGTGACTGTCTACTAACCAAAGGCACTTGGATCGTGTAAATTCTGCAAAAGTTAAAAATTAGGTTAGGGTACTTGATCAACAGACAATTATAAGAGCTCTAACAACCTTAGAAGATGAATGGCTTGGATTAAATCCTATACTTTGCAAAACAACACAAAAATCCAACTAATTGATGTGATTAGATCAAAGACAAATCAAAACCCCTAAATAAACCATCTTGCAACCCAAACTAGACATAGAAAATGAACTGAAAACCCTGCAAGGACATAAAAACATCAATAAAACCCTAGATAACTAGAGGCGATCTTCTATTGATCATATGCAATTTTCTATAGACCAAATGTGAGTTTCTATGGACCAAATATGAGTTTCTATAGATCAAATGTGAGCTTCTACATACCAAAGGTGAGTTTTTGCAAACCAAAGGCAAGTTTCTTCACCAAATGTACTTTCTTCATGAAACCTAGGCAAGTTTATAGTCATAATTAATGGAAATAGCCTCCCAGATGCAATGGTGAGGTTAGATTTGAGCTAGGAGATCACCTACAAAAATTCTCTTGAAAAACTTGATAAACTAGGGTTAGGAAAAAATTGCAAATTTTTGCAACAAAAACCTGCAAAGACTAATGATTAGATATAATAGGGAATGTTCATGTCAATTTCACCAAAATGTAATTGAAAACTTTGGATGAATAGAAATGATAAAACAATGAAATGCATTACCTAATCCAAATCTTCAATACCTCAAATAGATGCATGCATGATTGATTGGTGTGAGTTATTTGATATGTTGATTGCTCAATTCAGTAGCATAATGTTACCATAGGATGAATGATGATTAATGATAGGATGATAGATGATAATAGATGAGAAGATTGAAAAGAGATTTTGACAAAATAAGGATACTTGAAAAATGTGGATTATCAAATGGCTTGTGAGGGGGTTGATTTATAGGCAAGGGTTGATTTTAATGGATGGTTGAGATTAAAAGGCTAATTAAACAATGTGGATGGCTAGGATAGTTATTCCCACTCTTCAAGGAAGTTGTAGTCATGTGACAAGTGTAGGGAGGAGAATAAAGTCCATGTGTGATCGTGTACACAAAAACCTTTATTTAATAAGTTTATGTGTGATCATGTACACAAAAACATTTATTAGTTGTGCATGTGAAAGATATTAAATGAAAGTTGTACTACCACACATGATTCAAGTGAGAGGTGGACACGTGTTGGAATGTGGTGAAAGGTGAGAATAAATTCAAATATTTTATTTGAATTAGTTGGGATATGTGAAAGGGATAATTTAAATAAATATTTTATTTATTTAAATTATAGGAATGATGGGAAATTAATTAAATAAATGAGATTTATTTAATCAATTGGCTAGGTGATTAGGATGGGATGGGATTATGAATGAAAATTAATTAAATAAATAGGATTTATTTAATTAATTGGCTAAATGGGATAAGTGGAATTAGGATGGGATTAGGACAAAATAATACATAATATCTCTAATAATGTATTTGACTAGGTGCTGCAAGACATGGACAATTTTGGGGACAAATTTGGGTGTCTACAATATGGTATAAACCTATGTCTAAATTATAATGAATCTCACTTCAAAAAATAATAAAAAATAAAATATGCGACAAAAAATTATGAAAAATATCTACACGCTAGATATTGGAGTGTCGAATCTATATTTAAAAATGTATAATTTTGCCCTTTCAGTAAAAATAGTTATATTAAATGGTATAAACGTCACTTTTAAAAAATATTGTTAACTATAATAAACAAGTTATTAAAAGATACATAAAAATTTCACAAATTATTTTTTAAATATATATAGAATCTACACAAGAAATCTAAAAAATCACTAGTTCACATCATCTTCAAATTCTTAATGGTTTAGTTGTTATAGGCATCAGAAAGTTAAATTTTGGTTAAAAATATTGATTTCAATGTCCCACTTTGGTCAAAAAGTGGGACACACTATTGTTGAATCACCCTCCAATGAACATGTCCTACTCCTAACACCATTTGTATTATACCTAAACTCAAATTCAAAATCAAGAGTCCATCATGGTAGAACACAAAACATCCTCTCACCCAAGAATCGCCTATTAAACCCAACAAGTCATAAATCAACACCTCAACCAAAGACTCCAAGAGTCCTCCATGGTAAACCAAGATGTCAGCATCTCCAATCACATGAAAATAACCATCCCCTAACAATGGAACTCAAGATGTCAAGGCACTCTCACTACATACAAGAATCATAATCCAAGAGCCTCTCCATGACAACTACAACCACTACAGATCATCCATCACTAGGTGACAAATACACATCACTATCAAAGTTTCCATTGATTCATGATAACAAGCTACACATGTCATCATGATAACCATCTCCTAAATCAAGATCACCACAATCCACACACAATCAACTATAATACCATCAACTCTAGAGAACAAAGTAGAACCAAGATCTCCAAACCAAGAAGATAACCATCAAACCATCACTATAAAAATCTCATAGTGAACCATGTAACCAAGCTATCCATGACATCGTGATAAACATGTTACAAGTCCCATTAATTGACTATCCAAGCACTCTAATCATCCATCCTCTCATCCCAAAGAAACATACCAATACACAAATGACCATAGACTAGGTCAACTAACAAAGTCTACATCAACACTGAAAGGACCTGTGGATATAGATGTCCACATTCAAGTCATTCCACTGCAACCAATAGGTGATCAACCCACAAAACTACATAACTCATAGATCCCAAATAATGAAACATGAAAAATCATCACATCAGTAACCCACAAACTAAAATAATAAATAAGATAACCTGTAGACCTCAAGACTCAAACACTAGATCAACCCTAGATTTGATTTGTTAAAAAAGTACACAAATGAGTAAGCATAGTCAAGGAACCAATTAAACATCTAGGAGATATGAATAACCTCCTAACACGAGACCACAATACCATCTGTAATCATGAATCAATCAAATCATCACAACCCAAACCTATCAACCACATAGATGACCATGTCATGCCAATACTCAAAAGTACATGCATATCCATGACACCATAATCATCACCATCATTGTACCTATACTCAACTCTCATTGAATTGAGACTCTTGGTCTCACACACATATCATTCATGCCCTCAAACTAGAATATAACTTGTGTGCTCATCTCCATCAAAGTTAAAACTCTAAAAATACCTATAAACCTATATTAGGGAGTACCAAATCTGATAACCTACAATATTATCATATTAGTCTCATAAAAATGCACTCCCACAAGTTTTTATCCACTAATTCATCTAGATGCTCACATAATAACACCCTGAATCTTAGGCTCCTACAAGTGCGTAAACAATTGCAATCCTCTCTCTACTCATCTAAGTGAAAAACCACTTAATCCATAGTGTAGTACACTACAAATGCTCTCCATCACCTATTCAATATCTAAAATCTAATTATGTATGCTCAAGTTATAACAAATTAACCATTCCGGAGCAATGTTTGATTTCAAACGCCAAATTCTGATGCAAACAAAAAATTTTGATGACCAAACTTATATCATTACATAGTGCTCGGATAGAGATTTTTTATGCCTATAACAAGTCAAAAATATGATACCGTGGGTAAAAGTTATGCCTCATAAAATAAAACTGCAATCTAAAGGCTAGAAGAGGCCCTGAAAGGGACCTATTTGTATAGTGCGTAAAAATATTGACATAAGATGATCTCATCAGGTGGCACAAGGGTAGAAATTGGGTGGAGGTGGCACACTAGATGGTGCTCTAACTATGCAGGGGTTATGGATTCCAAATTTTATACATTCTGTTTAAAAGTTTTAATTTCCAAAGGTTGGTAATACCGAACACGATGGCTTAATAAATAAGATTTAATTTTTATTTGAGTTTTAAATTGCCCATGGGGGGCTAACCTTTAATAGTCCTGACCAAGGCATGTGACCAAGGGCCAAGGGTCTTGTTGGCCATGGGCTGACAAACCCTTTTCATTTGAGTACCTTTTTTCATCTATGTACTTTTACGTACAAACCTCTACCTACTGTATGCTCATCTGCCAATCATCAACTGTCAATTTGGGTACAAGGGGCATAGGGATCTATGGAACTTGTATCTGCCCCTAATAAAAAATTTATTTAATTTTTATGTGGAGGGATTTCTTATATTTTATTTTATTTTTGAATCCATAGACCGTATTGTTATATGGATGCACAATGGCATACCAGGGGGAGGGAATTGCTTCAGGACTTGGTGGCCAGAATGGATCAAGTTTCATATCAATCTTCATCTCTTGAGCCTCCTGGATCAAATAGAAAGATTTGTTTTGTTCCAAGAGGTCATTTCTGCGACTTCCTCGATAAAACCCTCATATTAGTCACTTAGAGAAAAACCCCCATTTTTACCAAATCTCTTTGAAACCCCCAGCTCTACAACAATAACCACAAATTTACAAACCCCAAATCTATATTTCCACAACTTGCACAAAACCCTTAAAAATTTAAATGTTTGAGATCTTTCCAACATTGTCATGGCTTCAACTTTGTATAAAATCTACTCAAATAAAGGTTAAACAAAACCAGGGAGCTCACACATCCCTCAACCATAACCATAAATTTTATACCACTTGTTCTAAAATTAAAAGATTGATCAAACTATTTCCTACATAACCTTATGAGAGAAAATGATGTGTGCAAGCTTACAAAATAGTCATAATGTAAAGATCAAATACATACCACAAGATTACACAAGATATATTCTAAGAAAACCCTCAAGAGGGAAAAACCCAACCTCCAAAAGCATCTACACTCAATCTAATATTTAGAAATGAAAACATTATAGCACACTTATAGAGTTTCTATGAATACTTCTAAAACATCAAGCTCCTCTAATACATCCTCCATGTGTCCAAGAAAAGAGGGTAACCATGCAATCTACACATCCTATGTCATACTTCACATATGTACTTATAGGAGATCTCAATGCAAATGAAAACCAACCTCAACTACTAAACATGTGCTTTCTTTTATAGAAGCAAGCTCACACAAATACAACTATGGTATTGGTAAAATCATGTGTCTCAAAACCATGAAAGCACAAAACTAATGACCACAAAATTAAGTATTTCCTCAAACATAAAATATATAACCAATGTTACATACAACTTTCTAAGTGGTCTCGAATAAATATTTAATATGGGTAAACACATCCCTTAAGATGCACCACAAATAAATATTTATTTTATATTATAAAATATTTCTTTCTTGTGTAAGGTGGACAACACAACACCTTTTCCTAACAAACTTTATGATACCAAACTTGTATTGTTTTGATTGATATGTTCCTTTAGTTGATATCTCTACTCTTATTTCTTCTCGGTGCACATGGTTGGATAGAACTTTATTGTTTATGCAAATGCTTATACTTATGCAAGCCTATTATGATCACATGCAATAATGATGATGATACTATTTTTTTATCTTTTATAGTTTATAATGTATGCAATGAATTTTTTAACTCACATATATGAAATGCAAAGTACTATACTCTAAATGCTATGAATGTCATTATGTGATAATATGCTTTATTGTTTTTGTATGTATGCAAATAAGATTAATAGTGTGAATGCTCTTTAGTAAGATTTTGACTTAGGGGATTACGAGTTGACCTAGTAAATGGTGATCTACTAAAGTTGTTTGAGATGGGATAAGAGAATTTAAGGTGGAAATAGGAAAGAGGTGAAACAATTTCAAAACTTGGTTTTGCAGAAGGCCAAACACTAATCCTTATCTAGACAAAACAATTTGACCAGGTTTCCACTTAGACAAACAACAAATTTTATTAGCTACACCTTCTAGACTTAGATCAGAGATGGCCAACAAGTTAGACTTGGGGTAAAGGAAAAGCTCCTAAGCAAAAGATGGCCCTAAAAGATAGCTATACTCTAATCTTTGCCCAACTAGTGTGTGTGTGTGTGTGTGTGTGTTTGTGCTTTGTACTTCACTTTTTTTTCTCTGATAGATTCCACCTTTGTAGCTTCAAGCTTAGATTTATCTCTACTCAAGAGTATGGACACAACAACACTCTCTTTTTATTTTTTCCTTTCTTTTCTCATTTTTCTTTGATTTTTTTCTTTTTTTTGGTAATTTTCTAATTTTGGCTCTTTTGAATTTTTTTGTATTTTTTATTGCTTTGCATAGTTCTAATCTCCTTGACATTTTTTATCAAAATGAATAAGGGGTTGGGTGCCACCAAAAGCTTTCACTACCCCATAGGACTTCCCTCTTGTTAAGGAGGATTAGGGGAGATATACTTGCAAGCTTCTATTGGGTATTGTAGGTTTGTGTACTTTCTATGCTTAGACTTGACAACATGATTCATTAAGACTAGGATTAGTATAAAGCTAAACATTTGACTTCATTTGAATTTGTTAGGAATGTAAAAGGGAGAATGAATTATGATGATCTTTAGGGAATCTCTAAGGCTTAAAAGGTACAACCTATACTAGACAACCTTAAGACTCCTTGCAAAAAAAATATAACAAGAGCATATCATGAATAAAATGCATAGTGAACAGAATGAAAATGTATGTTTTTGTTTTTCATATTTTGTAATTTTGATAATTTTTTTGAATTTTTACATTTTTTTTGGATTATAAGTTTATTTAATGTTTATGATTTTTCTGGATGTAATATTTCTTAAGGTGGAAGGCATTAACCATCTCATCAAAGTCTTGTCCTTCCATGGTGCTTAGGAGGTAGGCATCATTTTTGACATCTTCCTTGATCACAAATGGACCTTTCTAGTCCTCTTGAAACTTTATTTTTCTTCTATATCTTTTGTTTTTAGTGCTTCCTCTTCTGAGCACCAAGTCTCCAATTCTAAACGAACCTGGTGGTTCTTGTTGCCCTACAAGAATACTTGAACTTTCTTGCATAGTTTGAGCTACTATGATATGGGATAGGAACCACTATGCTTGATGATGAGATGGTGTCTAATACAAGATTCCATCATTTGACAAAATCTTAGTTAAGAGGTAAAGTTCATCTTGCATGTATACTCTGACTTCAGGTCTTCTTGAATGCATTGCAAAAATCAAAACAACTTGGAAGGAGTTTGAAGTTCCTTGTGTTCTTCTAGAGGTATGAAGGTTAAAATTATATTCCTTTTGAGCTCTAGCCTTAAATCCATTGAGTATCTAATATAATTTTGGGTAATTAGAGGATAGTGGAGTGATCTTGAATAATTATTATCTACAACTTCTCTTATTTTCTAAATCTTCCTTTTCTCACCTCATCTTTGTCTAGTAATATTTCAACCAACTCAATTTGAACTTGGGGTAGTTTCCAAGTTTCATTTGATTACACTGAGGTAGTAGATGAGGATTGATCTTGATCATTAATAGCTATTAAATCTCTAGATAGAACTTTTGAATCATTAGTTGATACATTGTTTATAAAGTTTGCATAAAGATGATCATCAAAATTCAGCTACATTGGTAGAGTCAGATGAGTATAAGACTCATCTAGGGGTGTGAGCAACATATATGAGTCATATGGTTCTAGTGGATTATAGGATTCACTCAACACAGTTTCCCTAGGTGGCATTAGAGGAGTATATCCATCTGACATGTCTTCATCAACATCAACAAAGACATCAAGGTTGATCCCTACTAAGTTGATCATTTCAAATTCAATAAGAGGAGGAGCTTCTCTTGGTTGATTTGTTACTTGTTTCTCTCTTTTCTCCTTTTCTTTATTTGTCATGCCAATAGTGAAAATGTCTAGTGGAAGCTACAAGGGACTATCTTTTTCAAGGAGTCAATGATTTTGGTCATCATTTCCTTAGAAAATATCAACTTTTCTTCAACGACTACCCTTTTTCATTATTTTTTAATCCTATGTTCATTGTTGTTTTGTCTTGTTAATTGTTTTTCTTCAATTGTAGGACTTTAATTTTTTGTTCTAGTATTGCAACCTTATTTTTTGATAGCTCATAATCAATTGGGATACAAATTTTCTTCGTTGTTTGGTTTGTCTTTAACATACTGAATGGCATGGGGTCCCCTTTCATAACATATACTTTCCCAAGATGAAGAAAATTAACTTCTTAGAACAACATGGAAGGGTCTACCTTCATTTTTTGGATCCATGACCTTCCAAGAAGAAAATTATATCATGTGTCCTTTTCTATGATGTAGAACATAGTTAGAATTTTCTTAGGACCAAGAGAAACTGGAAGAGTAATTTTTCCAATTGTAGCTACTTTTAAATTATCATATCCTCTTAGAGTATCTTGGTAGGTTATGATATTTGTGTGTCCATAACCCATTATTTCCAAGAGAGAAAATGGAACAATATTAATAATTGCTCCATCACCAACCAACATTCTCTTAATGCACATGTCATAGATCCATACTTGTAAGTGCAAGGTTGGATCCCTCTTCTTTGACAACTCAGCCTCTATTGGTATTTGTTTAAGATCAAAGAAGAACCTAGGATCTTGTAACTTAGTACTTGGAGGATCCAAATCTAGGTACAATCAGTATATTTGCTCATTAGGAGGTGGCGTGATCTTGTCAAGGTGTTGATCTTGTCAAGGTGTTTCAAATTAATGGCCTTAGAAGAATTGCATGGTGGTAAGTAAAATTTCTCAAAAGAAATATGATAGAGATCTTAGTGTAAGTCTTCTTGAGATCCTCAACTAAATCATATGGTCCAACTAGTGGTGGGGTGGGATCCACTATTGATATGCCCTTTCCATGGTAATTTGTTTCTTAGACCACATTGGTTTCTATCTCGACCTCTTCTTGGATAATTTCCACCACACCTAACATGTTTGTTTCTCCCTTGTGGCCTAGTTGTTCTGACGTCTGTTGGGTCTCAAAAATGTAGGTTTTTAGACCACAAGAGGGTACCAGTCCCTTAATACGTTTTGGTCCACGGAATAGGGTTTATGCAATTGGAAACCCCCTACTCTTTAGGCTCTGCCAGGCCTAGGTGGGTGTACCTGGATGATAAGGTAGATTTGAAAGTCTAAATGGATTCTAATTTGGGCAATCTACTCACTATGGCACACAGGTGTGAGGTAGATGCAAAGATTACTAACTAATTCCTAATAAGAGTGCTTGAATTATCAAGAATGTGGATTGGATTTGTACAAAATGTCCTAAAGTTGATCAGTGCCTAATCTATTGGGTGAATGGAGTCAAGAGGTGAATGATGACTTTGGAGATAGGCTTATGTAAGATGGGTAGATTTACTTTTCAGCTTAACTCAAACAGTTGGGCACTTTTAAATGTTCGTACCTTATGCAAACATGCAAGTATATCAGTTATCTGGACTCTTCTTAATGATCCTAGCGATATCCCCTTATGTTACTATGAAACTGCGAAAGGGTTTAATTCAGATGTGAAGGGAAACCAATTAAGACAACATATTCAAAAGGATTTTAATCCAAATAGGAATGTGTCAAACTTGTTTTTCTTAAAAGGAATTTTAATTCTTCTACACACAGAAACCAGTCACAATATCACACAATTACAGCAAATGTGTATTGACAAATTAAATGTATTCTTACACACTCAATTTGAATAACATAAACAGCCACTCTAGAGATAGCCAAATAACATATGAGCATATGAATCCATGCAACTGTTGAACACTTGAAAGCAAATCAATAATTATGCATAACCTTCTCCATTATATTTATCTACAAATACTATGTATTATAACTATAGTTTATGATATGAGATGGATGGGTGAAATGGGTTCAATCTATCTTCTTACTAATGCCTCACCTAAAATGAATATGATGATCATCTTCAGGTCCTGGTCTCTCTTATATATATGAGAGGCAACAAGCTACAGACCTATTACAAAAAGTCATGTCGTTTGATAACTAAACATAACTGAAAACAAAATGCAACATTAGATCAGTACCCCGACCCGTTAATCTCCAAGAAGAAGCCCGTAACCACCTAAGATCTGTTCAAAGATTCTTCTTTATGATAGGCTAGCCATTATGCTGCCAACTGATTCTCTTCATTCCAATGGTTGTCCTACTGCATAATTTTGGCTGATAAACAAATTGATTGCAGAAAGGTGATGGATGTATTCATATTCAGCATAAGTGTCCATGTTGGCAATCACCTCTGTCATATCATATTCTTTATACATTATCTTTTCCAACTATTTATGAGCATTTTGTAAAACCATATCCTCGTTATTAATCTCTTGTAATGCAGCAGTCAGGAACATAGCAAGCTCTTCCTTCCAATCATCATACTCTCAGGGATTCCCAGTGTCATCATGAAGTATTGGAGTCAAGTCAAAGCATTCAAGCTCTTCTTTAAGCTTGTCATGATATTTATTATGTGATTCTACCAACTTGTTATATGTCTACAATGTTTGTCCTTTCAAGGCTTCCTTTCCTAGAAGTTGGACCAAGTAAAAGCTCAAACTTGTGTCACACTTTATAAAGGAATCGGCCAACATCAAAAAAAAAATCTCAACTTTGACCACATAAAAGTGGTCTTTATGTTTTGAATTTCAAAATGATGTAAACTAATAAAATGTAGATCTCTTGTTGAAGTTTATTAGTCTAATTTTTTAGATTTTTTTAAAAATTGTTTTGATTTTTTTTTATCAATTTAAGAGCAGATTTTGAAATGCTGAAAATTTGAAGAAAAAGTGACGTTCAATTGACATCAACAAACAAATAGAAAAAAAATGCATTTTCCCCTAATTTTTTTTTCCCCAAATAGGTGACTTCATTATCTAGGGCATGGAAAAAAAATTTGATCTATATTTTTCTCATAATAACATTTTAAAGTCAAACTTACCCAATTTTGATAGTTTTTAGTTGACATCAACTATTGTTTTATTTTTTTTCATTTTCAAAAAACAAATTATACCCTTTTGAAAAAGATTGTCTCCTCTAGGGAATCATATATTTGCCAAATTTTAAAATGATGTTTTACTATTTTTTTTAGTTTCAAATTAGACTCTTTTTGAACTTGAACAACCTACTTGCATTATTTTCAAATATTTATATCCTAAAATTACTCAAAATATAAAAATATATATATTTCCACATTTAGCACTCCGAGCTCTACAAAAGGGTATTTTTCTTTTTTTTTAAAAATTAATTTTGATTGCAAAAATATTGAGCAGAAGTTGGAAGTTTGAGAAAGTTTAAGAAAATGGTGACTTGGTTGTCTAATAGGATGCCACATAGACAGATTCGATTGAATGGGATTCTATCTAATAGTATTCGGCTGAATCCCATTCGGTCGAATCTACTCCTTTATTTATTTATTTTTTTCAGAGTTTGTGGCTTTTTTATTTTTTTTTAATTACTGAATTACAATAAATTTTAAAAAAAAAATTTTGAAGGGAAGAGTCATATTGAAAAACATAATGATGTGAAAATGTTTGTTTAATGCCTTTTTTGGCTTTTTTTTATCTATTTTTTATTTTTTTAGCTTTTTTAAATTAATAAATTATAGAAGTTTGGAGAAAAAAGAACCACTGATTTCAACAAGGGCAAAGTCATATTCAAAAACACAATGATCTGAAAGTGTTTTTTTAATGTCTTTTTTAGGTTTTTTAAAATTATTAAATTATAGAAATTTGGAGAAAAAAGAACCACTAATTTCAACAGGGGCAAAGTTGTATTCTCAGGTACCATGTTCTAAAACATGTAATTGATTAAAATCATTAATTTATTGAATGTAGAGCTAGATCTTCAAAAAATAGAGGTTAAAGTATTTGTACATGTGTTATTTTTACATGCAGGTGAATTCAAATTTGATCAATTTGTGATGGGCAATAAAAAGACAAGAAAAAGCTTGTATGATCGAAGAAGAGATACTAAAAATGTTGAAGGAACATCTACTCAAGAACAACCCATGGAAATTGTTGATGACCAAGGAGTACAGGTACCAGAACAAATTGAAGGTGGTGATAGAAATTTTTTCCTTGGTATGGAAAATCTGATGGAGATGGATGAGGATTCTCTTTTCAAAAATATTTCATCTGAAGATATGGTACCTAAAAGCACAATAAAATTACACTCTAAAAAAATATGGGACAATTTTTTTAAAAATAAGTCTATAATTGGAAGAGCACGATTATTTGCAAAGTTATTTAGGAAGAAAGAGATGACCCCTATTTTGGAGTTGTTAGGGGTTGATAATAAGAAAAAGTCATCAAGTTCATTAAAGCAAACAATAGTTGAAAACCTACAAGAAGCATTGAATTCTATTGAAAGCAAGAGTCGAGCTATTGATTTAAGTGTTGCATGTAGAGCATTAATGACTGTAATTTCTAGTAAGAAATTATCACATAGAAGATAAGTTCAAGCAATTTCCCAATTACTCAATGTTTCTAGGAGAACTATTCAAAGATATATTGCAAGGAGAAATAGATAGGATGGAAATGTTGAGAATAATTGGGTAAATATTTGTAGGGTTCCCCAAAAAGATAGAATCTCAGAAGATGTAAAGGAATAGGTGATTGAATATTGGACCAGCCACTCTCGTGTTTCTTCCAATAGAAGGGCACTATGCAGATAAAAGGTGAAGATGGTACAAAAATTTCACATCCAAAACATTTTATAGATACAACACAAAGTGAACTTTTTGAAGCATTCAAGCATGAATTTTCAGATGTGATGATTTGTCAAAGGATGTTTGAGAGACTACGACCAAGTTTTGTACATATAAATAAGGTATGTGAGACTTGTTGTTGTCAAAATCATGTTGAATTTCATCTACACCTACAGTCATATAAAAAAGCTATGGCAGTAATTAATCTAAATATAGTCATCCCTGGAAGTACAACACAATTTGTGAAAACTCTTCTATGTGAAAAATTAGAAGATTCAGATGAATTCAAAATGCAGTGTATAAAAAATATATGTAATGATTGTGGAAATTTGAAGAATCTTGTACAGGTTGACAATATTGATCATTCGATGCAAGTTATGTGGAAGAGATTTGAATATGAGAAGTACTCAACAAAGTCAGGGGTTGAGAGAAAAAAAATTATTCTCAAAGAGAGTGAATTGTCAAGCAATGAGTTTATGGAAAAAAATTGCAATATCATATATCCACATATTGAACATTGTCATGGTGCTAGATGGCAAGCTAAGCAATTTCGTGACTCAAAGAATTGCTTTCCACCAAGTTGTATTATGTCTATTGTTGATTTCTCTGAGAACTATACATTTAGTCCTCAATGTGAGATTCAAAGTCAATATTATCATTCAGAGCAAGTTGCAATATTTGTACAAGTTTGTTATAGGCATGCTAAAAAACATGTGGATGGTGTACAAAGTAGCAAAGATGAATGAATTATCATCAAAGAGGTTCACTTTTATATCAGTGATGATACAAGTCATGATAGAAGCTATGTAGCCCATTGTTTTGCAATATTTTTTGAAGACCTAAGATGACATTAAATAGATGCTTCACAACATTGGATATGGTCTGATGGATGTGCTGGTAAGTGTTGATTTAATTATTTTTTTATATTATATTATATTTATTTGTGTAATTAACTTGTAGACTTGAATTGTTCAGTTACTTAAATATGTTGTACCTATATGTATATAGTTTTTTTTTTTTAAATTTTGGTTTTAAATTTGAAATTGTTTGTAACTTCACAGGACAATTTAAGTTTGCAAAAGCTTTTAATTGGTTAAGCCAACAACATATTAAACGGAACATACAATTTTTGTGGAATTTCTATGAGAGTGGACATGGAAAAGGAGAGCATGATGGAGCTGGAGCATGTGTGAAGCGTGCACTTCGACAACATGAACTTGCAAGTAATACAATATGGAATACAAATTTAAATTCTTAAATATATTTTAAACAAATTTAAACCTATTAGGAAAAAAGTGTAGATCTCAATATATTGCATGTGTTGAGAAGTGGAAGCTTAAGCCATTATGCAATTTAATGGTTTTGATATATATCTAATGTTGCAGATTTTTCAATATTTCTCCTATTAGATTTTTAAAAAAATCTAATTATGTTTTTTGAGATTGTCTTTTCCTTTCAACTAGAAAACCTCTTAACCTGACATTTCACCAACATGAACTTGCAGGTAATGCCATAAGGAATGCAAATGAAATTGTTGAATGGTGCAAAAGTCATTTACCGTCCGTGTATGTACATGAATTGAATTTTTAATTTTATACACTTTTTAATTGGATGATTGAAATTTAAACAGATATTGATCGATCAACTCTTACTAATTGTCAAACAATTAGTGGTATTAGAAGTTTGCATCAAATCATGACAATAGGACATAGCAGGCCTCCTGTAATTCAAGTGAGAGAAAAATCATGTTTTTGTGTTGATTGCATTGAGAACAATACAAATACTCTACAATGTGAGAATATTAGAGATGGGTATGTTTCAGAATGGGAAATAAAACAATTAGTGGCCATGTCGGACCCTTTTGAAGATAATGACATTATAGATGTCTATGATCCTTTTTATTCAGCTGATTACGAATGTGTATCAAATTTAGTTGTTACAGGTAAATTTTAAATTTTTAAATTAAATTTTAACTTGTACATTTGATTTATAATATATTCTATTTAAGTTGAGCATGGTTTACTACATGGTGTGTACAGGAGATATTTTTGTTGTTCTTGCAAATCCTGACAATACAGAAGGTGTAGATTACTATCTACTAAGATGTACGCAACCAAAATACAAATTGTTAGAATCAATGACAGATTGTGATGGACAAGAGTATCCAACTAGATCAGTGGTTGTTAAAGGCACATACTATCAACAAAGAAAGATAAATACAAATGGTATTATATTTATTGATTATATGCCAAGTCAAAAGGTTCTACATTATAGTCACTTAGTTATAGCAACACGAATAAATCTTGAAACTTTACCAAAAAGAGGACGTGTCAAACAAAGGTGGAGGTTGCCTATTGAAGATCATGAAAATATTTTAGAGATAATAAAAGATAGAGAGGATCCAGATTGTATGTACCAAGAACTTTAAGCTATTTTTGTACATGTATATATTTTCTATGATAATTTATTTTATGTTGAATTCAAATAATTTCATTCCATGTGGTGATACATTACTTTTTTGTTAATCATTGAAATAGATAGGTCATCAATTAATTACAGCCCACATGTTTCTTTTTCCTACATTTTGATGTTCAAATCCTACCTGATATTCAGGTCATCCTAAGATATTGTGATTCGATGAAATTATCTAGACTATCCTCTATGGCTCGTAAATTCTAGATGTCATGGATGTCATGATAAAGTTATTGGCTATCTTATTTTATCTTTTAATGTAGCTTAATTGAATTGAGTTATTTTTGGATGTCATGATAAAGTTTAGTTTTTAAGGCCTAATAAACTTATTTATAGGTTCACAAATTCTACATGATTGAGTATGATGCATGTGTGTAGTCATTTATGTGTTCACCAAGTTATTTGTTAAATCAACATGTTGGTGATCTGAGCTATTTTCTAATGACTCTATGGTATAATTTTAGTTTTTGAGGGTAGGGAATGCCAATCTCAAGACCAATTTAGTTAAATAGCTTACAATTAGGCAAAGGATAGTTCAAGGCCAATGCTTAAGGCAAGGTTAAAACTCTTCTCTTTAGGATAGATAAGGCCAATTTAGTTTCTTCTATATTTCTTATTTCTCAAGAAATCCCTATATATTTTTCTAGATTCCAATCTAGATGATAAAAGAAAAGTTTCAATGAATATTTTGAGTTCGTCTAATTATTTTTCTATGATCATATAATATCAATTTGAATTTCTAATTGTTAAATGGACTTTATAAATAACTAGTTTGTTCAATGGTTTCTTATTGAGTAGGAAATATCAAACTCAAACCAGTGCATATCACCTCTTTCACAAATAAGAATCTACATTTATTATAAAATCCAAATGAAATGTTTTGTATAATATTCTCATGATGTGATCCTACCTAAAGATTCTTAGGAAATATGAAAATAACTATGTACATGACAAAAATTCACTATCCAAACACAATCTATTATTTCTAAAATAAATGCAATCCAATGGCTTCAATCTTCAAACTTGTATAATTTCCTTTCTAGAATGAAAATGCAATTTAGCATCTTACTAAAATTCTCTTTCTTTTTAATCCAAGTATAATTTCACTTTTACTTCACAAATCTAATCAAGTAGAAATAAATCTTAGTTAACAATATTTAAGTATTAATTTTTTAGTGATAATAAATTAAATTTACTCTTTTTTTATTCATGCATTTTACTTAGAAAACATCTATTAATAAAATATTAGCTTTTCTAATTTATTTATTATTTAATTCATACATAACTCAAGCAAGGAAATCATCTAACCTTTAATTTTAGTCTTTAATAGCTTAATGTTAGTGATATATATATTGTTATACTTCTAGATATTTCTTTTATCTAAATATCCAAATTCAATGTAATTGTGTCTATACAAGTGAACGAAATTTTATTGAGTTTGTTATGGATGGCATGGAGTTGGCCTTTGCTTCACATTTTCTTTCTTTTGGAGTAGTACATTGCATGATCCAATTGTTATCATGTACTTATTATCATTTTAGATATAATAGACATGTAAAAAATAAAAAATAGGAATTTGTAATATGGTAAATGCACTATAATAGATATTACAAATAAGTACATTACAAGGCTACGTAAATGCATGTCTACTCTAATTAGTAGCATGGGATTAAGTTCCAATTTATATCTCACTAGAAAACTAGTATACCAAACTAGTCACAACTTTCAAACAAGAGATAAACTCATCAAATTTTGTTGGTAGAACTCATTTGCCAACTAAAACTTCCAAATTATGATATCAATTAAGAATTTCATCATACAAAAATATCTCATGTTCTAGAAAGTTAAAAAGTAAAAATAGACCCTAAAATTTCCATTCCCAACCCAACTATGAAAATATACTATAAAAAATCCAAGAAAACAAGAATACTAGACATATAGTCTATAAGGTGGAACAAATATTGTAAGGGAAGGGAATGCACCAAGTGGCATAGCTAGTCAAGTATTTATGCTAGTTAAGCTTTCCTCATTTAGTTATCCAAGGGATGTAGATTTACTTGAGGTGCATATATGTCCCTAGGAAATTTTTTAAAAAATCCTATACTTAGGTGTTAAGGCTACCTAATTCCCCTTATAAAGTTAGCATTTGAAGATGAAGACATAGAAATGCAAAATAACAAAAAAAAGGTTTCACATGCTTCAAAAGAAAAAGAATCTTGGTGTAGATCTTAGACCCAAAATTCTACCAAACCTTCTTACTAACCTCAAGTAGACTTAGCAACATTGATTTTGATAACTAGTGAAAGGAAAATCTTGATTTTATTTTCCTAATGAAACTAGTTTGACAGTTTTAGGAGGTTCCTAGAAGCACCTATTTCATTCAATCTTGCAAAAAAACATAAAACCAATTCCCAAAATCAATAGTATACATTTTATAAAACCATAGAAACATTAAAGACTCCATTCCAAGTTATAATTTTATCATATTCTCTTTCCTAAGGTCATAGATAGAATATTAGGGTTTTGTATTAATCTCCCCACAATATGAATCCTATGGTTTTGGTTTCAAATTGACACATTCAAATTTAAGTCACAAAAATTGAATTATGTAGATTTGAATTCATTCAATTTTAATTTTACAAGAATTTCAATTTTCCCTATATTGAATTCACTAGATTTTCCAAGGTTTGTATTCTCTAAAATCCTTGTTCACTTAATCGATTCAAACACAATTTCGATACAAAATCATTCACAAACACATTCATGGATTCATAAATATCTAATTATTTTTAATTTTAAAATGAAGCACTCAATCTAAATAATTCCATGTTAAGATGCCAAGCTCTTCAACACCCAATTTGATAACCTTGTTTATAGATGCTAAACCCTTGAATCCTTCAACAAGCATTGAAAATATTCTCAATCTTTAATCTTATCCTTTGTGAGTGTTTGAATATCATAAGGAATGTGTGTTCTATTAATTTCTTATCTTTTATAAAATATCTCTTTCTAGAAAGCTCCCAAAACCATAATTTCAAGCCCTAGTTAAAGATAATCATAAATCTATTCTCATACTTAAGAATACACAATTAAAATATTATCGTGGTTTGACATCCACATTTTAGGGTTTCAAAATAGATGTTTAGTGTTTCAAACAGATTTTTTAGGGTTTCAAAATTCATGTATTAGAGTTTCAAATTGACATTTTAGGGTTTCAAAATTCATGTATTAGGGTTTCAAATTGATGTTTTAGGGTTTCAATTTGACATCTTAGGGTTTTAATTTCACATTTTAGGGTTTCAATTTGACGTTTTATGGTTTCATATTAACATTTTAGGGTTTAATCTATCCAAAAAAAATTTATAAAACATTAAAAATATAGTGCATTTACCATATTACAAATTCCTATTTGTAATATCTATTATAAAACATTGGCTTCTATTATATTACAAATAAGTAAATGAATGTCTACTCTAATTTGGAAGCATATATCATCCATTTTTCATTTTTTATCATTTTAGATATTACAAATTCCTATCTCTAGTGATATTTGAATCCCTATGATCAAGAATACAATGAATGTCTTACAAGGCTAGCTATGAGCCACAAACATGAACCAAATTTGCAAAAGACGTGAATTGGAATCACAAAGCACATAACAATTATTGAGAAAGAGATTTGTTAACTACTTTTAGAACAATAATTTTATCTTTTCCAATTATTTATTTAAATTTAATGTATTTCTTGGCATGCAAGGATTAAACAAGAATCATTTATGATTTACTCATGAATTATTTATAATTTATTCAAATCCTAATGTAGTGATGTCTAATTAGAGTAGCGATTCCCTATTTGCTTCCAAATTGCACCAATTAGATCTTGTTGTAGTAGAGACTATTATTGCATACTTTCATTCAAACTATCCTTTGTATTTTTAAATATAATACAATTCAAGGAGAATGTCTTGCTATGAGAAAAAATTAAAAAAAGGTTGTTTAAAGAGGACTTGTATACAACCAATTTGAAATGAAAATCCTTGAGGGACTAAGTACCTATAGAATTGAATGTTACCACATTGCCAAAATGTTCAATGTATATAATGTTCAAACCATAATATAAAATGTCAAACCATAATGTAAATGTCAAACCATAATGTCAAATGTCAACCATAAAGTCAAATGTCAAACCATAATATAAATGTCAAACCATAATGTCAAATGTCAAACCATAATGTCAAACATAATAAGATAGATCAATCTCCTGATCCATGTGTGGATCTATATCTCGATCTCTCTGTGGATCCTGATCCATGTCTCTATCTCTCTCTGAAACCCGATCCATGTCCTGATGCACCTCCCTGCACAAGAAAGTACATAATTTAATTTAATGTACATGTGTGTATATATGTAAAATCATCTTAAAGTTTTGTACTTTCAACATGTGTGAATTTATCAAGTAATTTATATATATTATAAATGTACCTCAATGTATTGTGCACGGGATCCTCTACATGCTCTAGATCTCTGAAATGCAACAAATTATCCCCTTGTTGCTATAAATTTTCAAATACAAGATTTCAATGAATAGTGAGAACTAATTTTAAGTCAAGTTTATTTAATATATACACATGTGAATTTGTAGAACGTAAAATATAGAATTTATTCAAGTACCTGCACATCCTAGAGCACTCTACCAATCCCACTAATCTCAGATGAATGAATGGTAACATTAGGAACACCTATATCTAAAGGTAAAGGACCAGTGCCAAAGAGAAGTGTGCTACATGTGCCATGTACATTAGGTGCAACATGATGCTGTGTGGGGGCTGTAGGCTGATCTAGAATATTTTGGTCCTCGGAAGCTGCCTCACCCTGACCCGACTGTCTACCAATATGTCATCTAATATGAGTCGATACAGCATCCAAAGGAATACCATACTCATCACTGATAAACTGGTATGCAAATAGTAAATCAATAATGGAATCTGAAGCAACATTACATACAATGGTGTCACTCATATGGGTCACATCTGATGGGGATGGAAGATCTACACAAATGTAGGGGTCATAATTCATGGATGTAGCCTCAGTGGGAGGAAGGTCAATCCATGGACGTAGTATCTCCCTACATGATCAGATGACATCTGATCAACTTGAGTAGCAATGGTGGTCATCCTGTCAAAAAGCCTGGATCTAGTCGGTGCGATTGCTACATCTCCTGTTGCTGCTAATTCCAAACGTTTTGGAAGAACCAAAAGATTTGGACCAACTAATGCCCTCTTGTTTTCAGGTGGTGGCAAATTTGGACGTCTAAATTTAGCTTTATCAGCAAACCTCCCCTTGCCTTGTCCAGCATGTGTGGGCATAGATGTGTAATCCACAGATAATCCTAAATGGAACTCAGCATATAATTGTTTGCAAAAATATAGTGGCAACTCATCATTATGAGGCCATCTATGATTGGCTGCCAAAAATCTGGGATATATAAATGGACCAACTAGCGGATCTGTACACCTGGTAATAGTATAACCTCTAACTTTGTCTTTCCCAATATAAAAAGGGAACATAGTATGCACATTATGTAATGAAACTCTATCAGAAATAGTTTTGATATTCTCAGTGCCAGTAACAGTCCTAGCAAGGGACCTATAAAACTCCTCAATGCTAATATCATCATATGGATTGTATGATTTTATTGTCTCAATCATATGTCTAATCTCACATCAAATATTAACTAATCTATCTCTATTAGCCAAATTTTGGGGGTTCTGTATAGTTTGGTCCAAACATTTCAAAGCATTATCTAATCTAGAAATGCTATCATTATAAAAATTATTCCTAGCCTCAGCGTCGCGCTGAGACTGCGTGGAATGATGAGATCCCTGATCATCAGCCATATCTAGATAAAACTATGTAAAGAGATCTGCATTTAATTAAAACAAAAAAATTAAATATGTACAAGTATTTTTCTTTTAAGCATACAAAAATATAAAAATGCAACATGTAGATCATCTAAATAAACACAAAGTTTAGATTTGTATGCAAAGGAAAAGGATTCAAAGATAAGCTTGGACAATTTACAAGATTCAACTTTTCATAAGTATAGAATGGTTTTCATAACTATAATGGAAGAAATCTAATTAATGTATTATCAAATAAAGAGAATTGAAGTTACCAACAATTATTTTCATTGACATTTCATAGATTGAAATTTGGAATTATACTTACACTTGTCAAATTGTAAGGCTTCAGCCTTGTGACTTGGGGACAACTCAAAAGTAAATTGTACCTACAATTTAGTTTGTGGATACTTGTGAACCATATGATGTTGTCTCCTATCTATGTCTAGTTTAATAATTAGTCACCTTAAGTAGTTCTAATAAATTGTAAGAAAAATGTAGTCTAGCGAGGTGCTTTAAGGGCTTTGTTGTGAAAGGATTGAAGCATGAAACCTTCTTAGATCCATGTCAAACACCTTTTTAGTTCCATACTATTAAAGACACAAAGAGAGATGAAGAAGAATGCATAAGTGTAGCATTTTTAGCCTAATACAATCCAATATGCTCTAATTTGCTTTAAAATCACTTTGATTATGTTTGATCTTTTTACTTAGTCTCCCATATAGAGAGATGATGAAGAATGCATAAGTGTAGCATTTTTAACACAATCCCATATGCTCTAATTTGCTCTCATTTTGATAATGTTTGATCTTTTTACTTAGTCTCCCTTGAATAATCCCCCTTGTAATGGCCTAGGGATTTCCTTAACTTTAGAATCATAGGTGTTCAAATCAAAATTTTAAGCATGGAAGTGAATAAAAAAACAAAATGAAGCATAGTCACCATGCAATACAGAGCTATGACTGTCAAAGTAACAATCGTTAGTTCAGGATGAGGACTGTAGACATTATCACAAGGAACAATGCAATCTATTGTGAGAGGAGACAGTATAGAAGAGGTTTGTCACCTTTAGACACAAGGGAGTGATCCATATTAATGACTTGAGTCAAATCTAATAGATGCTCTTGAAATCTACATGAGCCCTAACTGATCTTGCACAAACCTATGTCAATCACCTGTGACATTATGGTAAAGGCAAAATGTGAAGAAAGGAAGGCATATTCATTGAAGAAATAGTCATGTTGAAAGTGAGCAACCATGTGATCATCAAAGGACAATCATGTCGATCATAAAGTACAATCACAGCCACCTCTTAAGAGTAGCCATAATGCTATCTTATTTGTTAAGAAAAATGAACATACAATAAGCTCTATCAAGATGGTAATTGAGAGGTCATCAAACTACAGAACCAAAACTCAAAATAATAAAATATTTGGATAGCAAGTGTTATGTATTCTAAGTTTAGTTTTTTATTATTTTTTCTTATACTTTTAAAAGTTTGTGCATGTAAGTTATAGCACTCTGAATTGTAGATTTGATCAAAGTTTAAGTGAGACAATTTATGTCAAACCGTGGAGTGAACAATCTGCATACCATGTGCTGAATATTAACAATTCTCAGGACAATTTTATCTATAGCCAAAATTATCCAATATTTGACAAAACTAAGAGTCCATGGGATCAAGAGATGCTGGAGTAGTTAGAATTCAAATGTTTCAAGTTCTGAAAATTGTTCAGCTTCTCTTTAAAGAATTTTTGCACTCTTGAAATGAAAGGACCCCTTGAGGGTTTATAAATTTATAATGATTGATTGATTTGTCTAGGTTGTATTTTAGCTTGGAAAGATAGCTAGAAATTCATTTAAATTGGAAGGACACAAAGTACATACACAATTATGTCTAAAATATAGAATCATACCTATAAACGCATTTGGAATGCATAGATGGATGTTATAAGATTTGATCTAGATTAAAGAAGTTTCTTTTTTTATATTGGAATAAGAAAATACAAATACATAAATGCCAGTATCTAGTGGCTATTGTCTAGTGGTGAAATGGGCACCCCATAATTTTCTCATTTTATTACCAGTAATATTAATATGCACTTCAATTTGGTGGGAAGTTACTATTCTCTACATAATATAAATACATTCATAATAAACATATTCCTATTTATATTTGTTGACTATAAATGCAATCTGGATGAACAACAACCTGTGTTACTACTTTTACACATCAACACTTATTATGAATAATTGTATAATAAGTACTGTAGTGTAGAAGCAGTAGCAGCAAATTCAAGTGACTGTGACTGTTTGGTGGTAAAGGCATCTTGATGGGACTTTGATTGTCCACTTTATTCTTAAAAAACATGGGCCCAGTGTGAACAAGAATGCACAAATGTCTGAGAATGAATGTACAGCATAATAGAAGAATTTAAAGCACTTGAAAGTAATTGGAAGAATTTAAAGCACTTGAAAGTTGTAGTTGAAACCTTGAAGAAAATGCAACAGAAACTTTGAAGAAAATGCAACTGATAGTGTTACAAAACAAGATTCTACAACCTTTAGTAGCGTTCTCCTAGCATGTGTCCAAATGGGGACTTTAGAAAAGGGTATGGACAGGGTAAGACTAGATATATATATGCCTTTGAAAATTGTATAGAGCTGTATAATTAGGATTACATATATGATTACTTGATCAAATCAACAAGGTGTCTAGGAGACATTGAAAAAAATCCCCTAACATACACTATCAACTAACTTAGGAGGAAATATAAGAGGTTACATGTGATGGGGTTCATACTATACCCCAAAACATCAAACAAAGTATTAAAAATGAAGCAAGAAAATATCTAACCCCATGCCGTCATACCTCAAGCTGGGAGAGTCTGTCACACAAACGATTTTAAGAGAAAGTATAGAAAGCATAATCACAATGCACTTCAACATGAAGGATGACCAAAGAACAATTATGAAAAGATCGAGCCTAGTAGAAATCAAGCATCCATGCATTGGGTCGTGGCGAAGACTCTTGACATTTGCACTAATTTGAACCTTGAACTACCATACAGGTCAGTCAACAGAGCTAGAATTATGCCCAGGTGAGTTGATGAGGATAGAGATGTCTACCTGTCAAAGTGTTTGCAATAATGTTTTGTTTGGAATTTATTAAGGAGAGGGAGCCTCACTACATTCATAGAAGCCATAAATGGGTATGACCCAGTGTTGTCCTAGGAATTTTCCACCTCTTGGAAAAGTAGCATAGTGTATGTTAGGGGATTTCTTTCAATGTCTCTAAAGAACTCAACCAAGGTGACCCACTAATACACCCCACTGTAATGTTTGTCCCCACTGAATGTCTGTGTCACTGGAAGCAGAATCATAACACACTAGAGAATTGATGGATTGCATTTTCCATTAAAAGAATACAACCCAAATAGTCTTCCATTAGATTTGACAGGGCTAATTTTAAAGTGTTTTAGTGTGAAGAAAACTCTGCCCTAATCATGGCTCGGCTAGGGTTTTAAAAAAATTTCCATTCCAATATAAATAGTGTTTTACTCCTGAAATATTGGCACACAGTTTAATCCTGAAATATTGAACTTCAAGCATTATGGACTGTTGAAATCTGGAGGCAAAAACTGGCACATAGTCTAATCCTAAAATACTGAACTTCAAGCATTATGGACTATGGAAATCCAAAGGCAAAAATGGGCACATAGTTTAATCCTGAAATACTGAACTTCAAGCATTATGGACTGTGGAAATCTGATGTCTATCAGTGTTTTACTATGAAAAAATGTGCCCTAATCATGGCCCGACTAGGGTTTTAAAAAAATTTAATTAAAACATCAAATATATTCACAAGAAAATATACAGTGCTTCACAAAAACAATAAAAGCACTTAACATGTTTATCATTCGAATTTACAAATTTATATTTTGACAAACAAACAATAAAAATTGCATGACGAAAATAAAAAATACACATGATGAAAATAAATGAAAAACGTAGCACAGAAAATGAAATAAATAATGACTTGTGTTATGAGAGCAAAATGAAGTCTTACGTGGGCTATGTAGGCTGGGTATTCGGTAGAGTAGCATCCAAACGCAATGAACTCGACCGAAAATGTAACAATTGACCGCTACAGTTGTGTTTTTTGTTTTGTTATATTTAACTAATTTGATCAAAAGGGACTCAGCCCATAACCACTCAACTGAATAAATTAAGCCACATCAGTGCCAAATATATGCCACATTGGTGCCAAGTCGATTCAGTTGAATCCCCCTTGGCCGACTTGTACTCGACCTAAACCTACTCGTTTGAAATTATTATTTTAGCTGAAAGGGTGACACTACTTTGTACTTTTACCTTTCTTTCTTTTCAACTATTCTCCCCTGTAATCGTTCATTCTCCACCATTGTTGAGTGTGTCTTCTTGAATAGTTTCCAATATTTATCAGCATATGTCATCATTTTATTGAACCTTTCCTTAATCATTTGAGACACTATATCATATTTGATGGTTTTTATTGCTTTCTCTAGTTTTTCACATTTTTCCTGAGATTTCAAATCGCAAGTCTTCTAATAAGCTGCATCAGCCAATGCATCCAATACTCTTTTATCCCTTTCAGACCCCGTGGAATACAACTCTGATGCAGAGGAGGAAGATGATCTTTCTTTTTTACTTGCTAGCTCCTTCTTCAATCTACCATTTTCTTTAAACAGTTTTTCAATCTGTACTTTGGTGAATTTGGGCACATTGATGTTCAATTCTGCCATCTCCATGGGGTCAGTATCCCCTACTCTTTGGACCAAGAGATGACCAAACATTTGGTTTGGATTATCAATCATAGCTGGTCTTTTGTCCTGGGGGTACAATGACCAAATAAGTAAGGTGGACTCGTTTGGGTTATACCCAGATCCTGAATACATTTTGTCACTTGCCTCATGTGTTAAATTCATTGTTTTGTCAGTTCTCTTTCTGAAGCTATCAAATACAATTGCATAACTAATATCCCACCCTGACAGAAGCAATACTTTAGGTTCTTGAAGTAGTTCTCTTCCCCTCTTAGGAGTGATAGATTCTCTTTATTTATTTCTCTTTTCAATTCTGCTAAAGCAGTGGCCTCTTGTTCGAGAGTGACATCCTGCATCTTTTGTCTCACTTTCTTGCCTTTATATTCATAAACAAATGATTTAAACTCAAAAGTTTTAACAAAATCACAATTAGAAATGAACTTTTGCCTAGCCAAGACTCTAACATCATCAGATAATTCATCTGATGCCTTGAATCTTACAACATTGTGTTCTTGAGGAGGCTCATATTGTGCTATTACAAGAGTACTTATTTGTTTTACTGGTTCATCTTCCTCATCATTCTCCTCTTCTTCACTCATATCAGTATCTACAGAGAAACACACCTCAAGAGTAGGTTGTGAAGGTATGTACTCTAGATGCTCTATGTCTTCAGCCTGTATTCCTAGATAGGTCACATGAGATGCATCAAAAACAAATGGAGGCACATCCTTCACCAATTCATTCACATGAGCAATGAATTGCTCAATTCTTGTCAGAGGTTCCTATATTTCACCAAATGCCTTTGAGTAAGATGGGACATTTTTTCTCTTCCATTCTTCTGCAAGTATAATTTTTTTATATGTAGCCATTCTATCAATGGTAGAAGCTTCATCATGGTTTCTGATTACATCTTCATTTAAGAACAAATGCTCATAACCTGATAGCCCCTGTGATATCCTTACTTTGTGGACAAAGCCTTATGTATCAAAATTTTTCCTTTCATTACCTGGAGGGAGGTTATATTGTGCTAATTTAGCATCAATTCCTCATACCTCTTGCTTGTGACCACTGTAAAGTCTCCAAAACATAAGGTGTTGGGCATGATTGATTGTTTGTTGTGTCTTTTGAGGTGTTTAGCATTATATTTTGCTAATTGCCTTATAATTTCTAAATAGGCAATTCTATCAAGAACTACCTGTGGTAGCAAATGTGAAGTCCCTTCAAACCCATAGACCCTAATCATTGTACAATCAGAGAAAACATACCAGTCTCCCCAGTTATGATTCACTTTATTTCTTGGGTCATTCTCCTTTGGTCTTAGGAATCTTTGTACTTCTAGGGATAAGTTATGGTCACACGGATATCCCAGTAGCTTCATCAATGGTTTTACAAAAAACTATTCAAAATAAAGATAATGAGACCTACCAAATCAGCTATCCCACAATGAGGTCCACATTTGTACAGGTTTGACATCTCCATTTTCAAATGTATCACTTATCCTTAATTCTTCACTCCAGATTCCTCTGCCATATCCCTCGTACAAAAGCAAATGCATCAATAGGGAATAGTGTTTGAAGTTAATGTATTCACTATTATTTTTAATCTTTTCAAGCCCTTGATTTAGGGCATTGGCCAAAAACTAGCATAATCAAATGGTTTGGAGTCCTTGCTCTATATGTCTATAGCTAAGACCATTGGGGCAATAGACATGAGAGGCAGAACCTCTACCCCTAAAACTTGACCGGCTGAATAATAAGTGTATCAAAAATATTCCTCAAACAAATCCTCATCAAAAGGAGGGTTTTCACTGTCAAAAAATTTCTTAATTTGGCCTTCTTCATTTTTGGGCCTATGCATGGATAATTTCCATCATTTGTATCTAGTATCCATATGACAGTACTCTGTCAAGAGGTCTTTGACTATGAATTACAAGTCCAAAGAACACTCTAACTGAAACACATTAGAAATTAAATCCTTAGAAATAATAAATAGATCGGCCCCACTGTGTGTTTGAATAGTTCTCTTCTTGGGGTCGTATTTGCTAGCAAGGGCTCTAAGTAGATCTACATTAATGAACACATTAGGTGCCATGACCCTCCCCAAGTTCAATCTCCATGGGTTGTAGACTGGAGAAAACCTAAATTATTTTTTGTAATGGTACATGAAGAGCTCATACCTGCATTGCAGTGTCCAAATATCTCCTAGACCTTTATGTTTATCTAATAATCGATCCATTGATGGATTCGTTTGAGCACTCCTTTTGGGTCTTGGCCCTGACCCAGGGCATTGATCTATTAGGTCTTGATTTAGGGATCTTTTTTTAGTTTTTTGTTTTTTACCTTTGGACCTTTATGTATTTTCCTCCATTGTTTGAATTCTTAATCCTTTGCAAAAATATAGTTTCTCAGCTGGGATTGATGTACTTACTTGAGTCTCGCCTCTATCGGTTCTTCTTCTACATAAGAACTCCAATCCTTTTCTACTTCTGCCCTTAGTGAATATCTTTCAGATTTTGCAACAACTGGTTAATCAATTCGTGGTGTAACTTACTTCAATTCTAGTTCATAATTACACCACCCATTTCAGTCTTGTCATCGGAGGTGAACATTTATTTTAATATCTTGACGATGCCTCAAGATATCACATCAATTGGTAATAATCATTATCGCCATATCAGCGAGACTGTGGTTCTTCTTCCACTGATAGCCATCATCTCCACTAATGAACAAGTTTCCTCAGGTCTATCAGCAGGACACCAGATATCGTCATCCCGATGCACCTTAATTCTATCGATATATGTTATGCATTTGACAATCCATGGTTATATCGGGCCATCAGCGGAATGCAAACATTTATCCCACTGATGCCCATGTGTTTCAACGATGAACTTGTCTTTGTCAATTCTATCGGTCCATCGGGAAAGACGTTTTAGGAGTCAGCCCGATAGGGTATTGTTAGACTGATACTAAGTTGTGAGCCCTTTTCATTAGGCTATTGGTGGGGCTATGATGGGGGTTCCACTGATGATGCATTGTTAGGCCGATGATGCTAATTTAGGAATATGGAGAAAGGCTACGGTGTCTTAGATTCATGTAGGTTACAATATGGATCTTGTCACACAAATTTTAACAATTTATATTGAACATAAAATCAAAGTGTGGCAAATTTCTATGGTATGTGGAGGATAAGTGGGTGGTGGCTAGTGAAAAATGTGAGTTTTTTCCAGTCCTAACAATGTCAATGGTTCTCCTATGTATGTTATGTTTCCGTATGTTGAATTTGAAGTGTTTAACTCATTGTTTTGGTGTGGGGGGAAGGGGTTTTAGAAGATTTTCATGTTTACATTTTGAGGAGCGATAGGAGTTTATCAAGAGTTGTTTTCATTTCTAGGTGTCACTTCTTATGGATTCAAGAACATCTCTATGAACATGCATCGTTGCTCCTCAAGGAATCTTGCAATAAATTTGTTCTACTCCCTACAAGTTTTTGTGTTGTGTCCCTTCACCTTGTAGAATGCATAAAATTGATTTGGGTTAAATGGTGTATGATAGGGTACATATATATTATTATTTCATTTACCATAGATTTGATTGATCTATCAAGGGTAGTTGTTATTGTTTTGAGGGTAATCTATGGCATTGAGATTTTGGGGATAATAATCTATTCCATTATAATTGTCTTTGTTTACCCTATTTCACATAGGGGGTGGTCGATCACCCCATTAGTAGTTGCATTTTAGTTGTTCTTCATTTTTTTTATAAGTTGGTTGTTCCCACTAATTTTACTTTGTGTTACTAATATTATATTTGTTTTGTAAGTTTTATGTCGGCTATCTATGGCAGCTTGGTCTATTCTTAAAGCACTTTCCAAGGCTTCCTCATATGACTTGTAAGGCAACTTTTGAACTTTTTCCCTTGTCTCCTTGTTAAGGGCATATAGAAAGAGGTCACAAAGTTCCATGTGATCCATATTTTGTGTGTTAGTTGAAGAGTAGATGACCTACCTCCATCTCATCACAACGTGAGCCACAGATTTGTTATTGTCTTGTTTCATGCTCAAGAATGAACTAATTCTAATTTTGACTAGTTTGTTCATATCATTTGGGCCGCTACAAATTTTCTAATGAGCTAGCTAAATGAATGTATAAATGCATCAAGGAGGCGATAATACCAATCGAAGGATATTACTTCAAGTGTCTTCAAGAATATCCTTGTGATGATTCCATCTCAAGGGAGGAGTTCTCTTACTATCTTACTATCATAGTGTAGATTTAATGTGGGAATTCAGGTCACCCTCCCCTTTAAATTAGATAAGTTTGAGAGAGAATAAGGAAGGATCATGTTGCAAATGTTATATTATAGGATCTCCTTGAGATATTCAAGGTATGTTCTAGTAAACTAATTTTGAGATGTTGAGTTTGTGCCAGTGAATATCAACCCTGTGGGTGTAGCTCTATTTTGATTATGATGACCATGTTGGTATCTAATCATGACTAGATATGTTGGTTGCATGAACATATGTTGAAATGTTAGTGGCATCATATCATTTTTGTTGCATTGATACCATTTAGTTGATTATTTTTTCTTGGACGCATAAAAGCCTCATTTTTTGAGTTTCACAAGTAGAAGTTTAACTAAGGGGGACTTGAGTTGCTCGCTAGCTTAATTCTGTGAAGAGATTATTTTGCATTTGTGGTCTTCCTGGTTGTGATTGTATAACACCTCCTACTTCTAGCATCCTATTTCATTGAACTAAAGTGTCTATGATGTTAGTAGGGGTGGATCTTTCTACTCTTTGATTTTTCACTATTTTGTAATGGTTCATTTTGAATTTGGGTCTAAGTGGTCTTGTTTGTTTAATTATCTGCTAATACTTCTTATGCTACATATCTCTTTGCTTGATAACTAATGTAGAGGGTTTCTCGAGCCTCACGTGCTTCTTGTAAATTCTTTTCTAGACAACCTACTTCATCATCAATTTGCATGGTCATTTCTCTATACATGTGGATGGGATGGCCATCTAAGTGAATTTATGATCTTAATTGATGCGATTGACTCTAACTAGAATAGTTTGATTGTATGACTATATCTTGGTCCCAAGCAGGGTTGTTGAAAGTTAACGATCTTCATGGCTCATGTAAAGTATGTTCATAATAAAAATCTTAATAATTGTAGCAGTTTATTATAGGTGCCAGAGGATCAGTTGGTATGAATCTTTCCAAAGGCATAGTGATTGGCTCACTTAAGGGGACGTCCCCTTGTGGTCTATTCAAATCTATCATATTTGGGGTGTTGTGTAACACCTCAAAATAAAATGGAATAGACACAAAAAGAAAGTAAAAAGGTGATTAAGAAGTGAGATTAAGCAAAAAGTGGATAGAAAAGAAGATGAAAAGTAGAGGTGGAAAAGCAACTTCAAAGGAGATGGAAAAGACTTATCCAGAAAGATTTGTCTTTCATGTTAGGTCCACCAAAATATGTGATGTTTGGAACATGACCCAAGCACAACGTGAATGAGCTAAGCATAGACACAACACACAGGATTGGGAACCTTTGCATAGGAAACCCCCCAGTCACTCCTACTCTCATGAAAGTAGATGGTCAAGTGGTGGTCACACTAAGGGGTTGTTTGTCTCTCTCAGGAGTAGGCATTTGTAGGTCTTGGTCAACATGATCGTGCCTTTCTATTAGGTGTTTGTGTCACTATCATAGCGAACATTGTCATCAGATTGTTTTTGTTTCAACTCACATAATTCTTGAACTAACTCTTGAATTAATTTAAGATCTTTCTTGTGTTCATCTATTAAAATTCTTAAGTTTTGTGTAGCTTTTTAATGAAATCTCTCAAAGATCTAATCTTGAATCTGGAAAACTTGATTGATCTATGTTCTTATTGTTTATGTCTAATTTCGTCTAGGATTTCAATATGTTCTTGAATGTCTTCTTCTATGGTATTTTCCTATTCTAAGTTTTCTACATCAATTGGATTGAATTGTTCTGGGAGATTTTCTCTTATCTCCTCTAATACTTGTTTCACCCAATCCTCTCTCACACTGACACACATCAGATGCTTAGCAGAGAGGATTCAAGCATTCAAAAGTTTGTGGTTTTTGATGTATTTTTGTGCCTTGGGATGAAACCAATGTCTTATGTTGAATTGTTTTAAGTTGGGTGCCTCATGAAAAAATCAGGGCTTAGCACTTGTATGTTGAAATTTATGTCATTTAATATGAAGTTTCTAAATGCAATTTAAACTATATGGTTGCATGCAACTTTTTGGTTCTTTTTCTAATATTTCAATGTTATCTAAATACTAGGAAAGAAATATGAATGCAACTAAATATATTTTTCCAAGATACAATTTGACTATGTTTTTGTATTTTTGATGTAAATATTGCAATGATTCTAAACTAAATAAGAAAAGATGTAATTTAATCTATGAATGCAAAAGTGATTTTTCTCCTAGGCTAGGAAAATAATTAAATCAAGAAGAAACAACAAGTTTATTTTCTCAAGATCAATTTGTTTTATAATTACTACTTCTAATCTAGAAAAATAATAAAAGAACTTGTACTTGATTACACCAGTGCTAGGGAAAAAGTCCTCAGAGGTCCAACTTTATATGGTAACCTTCTCCATAGTAGTAAAGTACTTCACTTGATGATGGGAAAAAGGAAAGGATGTGAGGATATTCAAAAAGGCAAGAAGAAATGAAGCTCAAAGGTTTGTATGGATAAAAATAAAATAAGGCTCAAGGTTTGTATGAGAAGATTAGATGAACTAAAAATTCTAACAAATATCTATCCTAAGGATATCTAAGATAAAAGTTTGTAAACAAAATGCTCAAGTCTTGTAGACAATCTTGGAAAAAACTTGAAAAACTAAGAAGCTTGTATTTCATATCAGTATAGGTATGTAGGGTACTAAACAATCAGATATTTGTGATGCAGGATCATCTAGAAGCATTCAAAACAATTGGGATAGTTAACAATGAATTACAAAGTACTGAGAGAGTGACCTTGGAGAATACTGTGTTTTACTACATTTGCATATCAAAGGCTGCGGATCTAGACTTAGCATCTAGACATAGACATCTACAACATATCCAAAATTCAAACCATTTAGGTTCGATTCTGGAAAGATATTGCTATTAGAAGATTACCTGTTTTTACTTGTTTTCACATAGTAGAGCCAACAGTGTTCAGTGGAGTCTAATTGGATTGTGGAGTGATCCCATGACTTATGGAGCTAAAAGGACCATTATTTAAGGAAGTATAGGACCTGGCTGACCTTCATGGAGATCCGCACAAAGTTTTAAGGCTTGCGGAGGATATAAATGATGGATAATGATTTGTTACAAAGCATGGGTAATAAAATGAACAATTAGGCGAAGACATGAAGCAAATTCATAAGTGTTTTTTATCTAAAGAAGAAGTAGAAGTGAAGTAGAGAGTAGAGCAGAGAACAGAGGAAGTTACAGAGAAAAGGATTGATAAGAAGATGAATGAAATCATGCAAGAGTGTTGTTATATGAATGTTTTGTAACACTGGGCTATGGCCTAGCATCTGTAAAGTCCCCGTGGCATATGTAATATGTTTACAGATCATAATATAAGAGGAATGAGCTTTGAAGGCTAGGGTTTTCCTTGTTAGGGTTTTCCCAGGATATATTTGGTCTCGTGTGTTGATGAATGTCTTTTCTTTCTATTGTTAACTACTTACTTCCATTGCATTTATTATTGATCAAGTTGGTAATTGATTAAGGTTGCAAGGTTGGACAGTCCCTCACTAGATCCTCCTACCTTGACTACATCAAGTGGTATCAGAGCTGGTTGTGAATCTGTTGGGAAGGAAGACATAGTTGAAAGAAGTACGAAACCCTAGAAGTAACAAGTGTCACCACTAAAGAAGATTGGGAAAGGAAGATTTGGTAAGCTTTTCAAATTAAGTTGTTTATCTGATTTGTTTCCATGGGGAAGATAGGAAAAAGGATGAAGAAAGAAAATGAAAACCTAATGTGTGAAAAGGATATTTTGGAAGAAGAATTGTGTGAAATCAAAAGGTGTAATTTAGAGTTGATGGAAAGAATAAAAGAACTAGGAGAAGATAAATATGATGCTCTTGAAGGAGAACTAAAAATTATAAGGAGAAATGAAGAATTGGAAGCAGAGCTGAAATTGTTTGAGGATGTTGAAAAGAGATTTGAAGAATTAGAAGAAGGATTCAAGTTGTTTGGGAAGGTGGAAAAGAGGAACAGAGATCTAGAAGAAAGTTTGGAAGAATTGAAAAGGGAAAATAGTCTACAAAAGAGTGAAGCATCAAGATTGAAGGAATAGGTTAATCAGTTAGAGAAGTCACTTGTAGCATGCAGAAAGGAGAATGAAAGTTTGAGATCTGAGCCTTAACTTTGTGATGTTTCTTGTGAGACTAGTGACTTGTGTAATGTTGTAGAAGCTTCTTTAGATAGTGAGATTAAAGATGACAGTGTGACTGAACCTGCAGTTGTTTGTGATGGTATTGGTTTCAAAATCATGCAAAGAATGGGATATGAAGGAAAAGGATTGGGAAAGCATCAACAAGGAATTACAAAACCTATTGAACTAGTAATGAGATCAAGAAGTGAAGGCCTTGGATATGATAGAGGAAAGGATGTTCTTGAAAATTCAAACAAATCAAATTAGGGAAGAAAAGGTATGTATTGTTCTCATTGTAATAGACATGGACATGAAAAGGAATTATGTTGGGATCTACATCCTTGTAAGTTCTATGGATTGAGGAATCATTCTGAAAAGATGTGTTGGAATAAATTGAGAAGAAGAAAGCCTATGACAGATTGTATGCAGATGGATTATGGATGGATTGATGGAGCAAAATGGAAACATGTTACTTGTATGTTCAAAAGATTGTATAGATGGAAGTATTCTTATGTTGGAGAGAAAGGAAGATATGGATCAGGATGTAGAGAGAGAAGACCTTATGTGGAGTAGAACAAGAATAGTAATTCAAACCACAGAGGGAGAAATGACAGGAGTCACAATTCTTATCACAGTGAAGGATATAGAAGAGATGAAAGAGGATTTAATGGAAGACCATTCAGAAGAACCTGTTTTCAAGTTTGGAGGAGAAAAGAATCAAGTAGTGAATGTCAACAAGAACCTGTTACCGGGGAGGCTAATGATGAGGAAACAATAACTGATGTAGAGATAGTTTATGTAGAAAAGAAGAACCTATTGACTCGCTAAGTTTGACAGAGAAACTCGAAGAAGGTGAAGCATTGATCTAAAGAAGAGTTATGTTATAGATTAATCATCTGAGAAAGTAGTGCAAGAGAGAATTTGTGTGGACAAGTGTGAAGCATAACAAAGAAAGGAAATTCATGTTGCAGAAAAGGAATAAATGACAAGATATTCTACTAGAGGAGAGAGTTCATGTACTGGAGTAAAGGAAACAAGGATACAGAAATAGAAAATGGTATAGGAGAAGTAAATGCAAAGAAGAAACTGTAAGATTCTGAAGTGTGTGAGAGAAATTGTATCTAGAACAGAGATCAGAAAGTGTTGCAACGAAATTTAGGAATGTATTGGCTGTATCAAAGGAAGTAACATGATTGTCCCAGAGGATGCAAGCATGTATTGATTGACTCTTAATTGATTGAAATTGGTATTGACTTGAGGCAACTTGCAGAGAAGACTTGCTCAAATATCCAATCATTGAGGTAGTGCAAGGCTTGCAAGTAAACCACTAAACTCAGAAGAACTTGAGGCAATTTTGCAGGGTGGACTTGAACATACAGCTGACCTTGAGGCAATTGCAAGTACCTATGAATAGATTGCTGAACCTTTGCAAAGAAATAATATTAATTTTGGCATAATACAGACCAAAGTGAAGAGGCTCACTTTTCAATTAAACCCAAGAGTTTGATGCAGGAGCATCCAGAAGCATTCAAAACAATTGGGATAGTTAACAGTGAATTGTAGAGTACCGAGAGAGTGACCTTGGAGAATACTGCATTTTATCGCATTTGCATAGTAGAGGTTGTGGAGATGGACTTAGCATCTATACATAGTCATCTACAACATATCCAAAATTTAGACCATTTGGGTTCGAATCCAAAAAGATATCGCTATTAGAAGATTACCTATTTTTACGTGTTTTCATATAGCAGAGCCGATAGTGTTGAGTGGAGTCTAATTGGCTTGTAGAGCGATCCCGTGACTTGTAGAGCGATCCCATGACTTGTAGAACGATCCCATGACTTGTAGAGCTAAAAGGAACATTATTCAAGGAAGTATAGGACCTAGCCGACCTTCATGGAGATCTGCATGAAGTATTATGTACCAATAGAGCAATACCTTATGTTTAGGTCTGACCTATCCGTGTACACATATTTCATACTAGTCGTTGCAATTAGGCTGACTTGATAATGATTTGAAGGCTTGCAAAGGATATAAATGAGGGATAGTGATTTATTACAAAGCACATGTAACGAAATGAAGAATTAGGTGAAGACATGAAGCAAATTCATAAGTATTTTTTATCTGAAGAAGCAGAAGTGAAGCAGAGAGTAGAGAAAAGAATAGAGAAAGTTACAAAGCAGAGGATTGATAAGTAGACAAATGAAATCATGCAAGAGTGTTGTTATATGAATGTTTTGTAACCCTAGGTTGCGGCCTAACATCTGTAAAAGCCTGAAGGGCATATGTAATATGTCTTGAGATCATAATATAAGAGGAATGAGCTTTGAAGGCTGGGTTTTTCCCTATTAGGGTTTTCCCATGATATATCTGGTGTCATGTGTTGATGAATGTCTTTTCTTTCTATTGTTAACTACTTACTTCCATTGCATTTCTGATTGATCAAGTTGGTAATTGATTAAGACTGCAAGGTTGGACAGTTCCTCACCAGACCCTCCTACCTTGACTACATCACTTTGTCTATTGTAGGTTTTTCATAAATCTACATTTCTGGGTGCAAATCAGGGAACTTTTCAAACTTTTTATATTTTTGGAAAGCTCTCAGAGAATTAGTAGGGGTCTCTTCTTTGAGTTTTTACTTTTCAGGTCAAAAACATTTCAAAATAATTAGATCTATGTCGACTATGTCAAAAACAAATGTATCTAAAATTGCAATCTTCTGATGAGCATATCTTTTTATGGCTACATTATAACATTATATTTTAATTTTACAAGGATTTCATTATCATTTATAATACACTTTCTTGCAACGAAACCAAGATTATCTTTTTCAATCTAACATACTTATTTTGTAGCTTTCGCTTGCCAAAGATCAAAATCAATGAAACTACTAACAAGTTGTTGCAAATTCAAATGTCAAAGAAATTAATTTTTTCTCACTAATCTAGGCACTTAGTCTAATCTAGGGGGATAGTAATTGAATATTGTTTGCTTTGTCTTCAGATTTTGAAAATGGTGTATGCTCTCTCCTCACACCTTTTGGTGATTTTGGAGATCAAAAACCCTTTCATTATCCTTGTGTTTATTTGTTCAAACCCAGCAACATTATCTCATGTATGCTCTCCCCTTGCACTTCATGTGAACCTGGGATCAAAAGTGAATAGTGTTCCTTCCCTTTTGGAGGCCTGCTAGGGGATTTCATCACCCCTAGGGATGATCTCGACCACATGTTCTAGCGGGGTATATCAAAGGGGGGAGAGTGAAAGTTGTACCTCAATCTAGCTACGTAGTCATTGGGACAGCCTTGGGGCCCCAGGTGATTCCATACACAAAGTGAAGTGGTGTTTACTTAATCTCTTATGCCACATCCCTTTAATGGGCTAGTGTTCACAGATTTGGGCCTCATTGTACCTTACATATTTAAGAGGACTCCACTAGAATATTATAAAGCCTATATAAGACCATTGACTATTTTCTAGTGTGGTGTAAGGGATGCGGATTGCCCCCTAAAGTTACTCACCATCATGCCTCCTTGAGCTTGAGATAGACATTTTCTTTGGGTAGGCCAAAAAAGCCTCCAAGGAAAGGGGTATTGGGTGCAATGCCCTTATCAACAATCTCAAACACAACAACCACAACCTTTTTTCTTTCAACAAACACAACCACAATCCCATATGTCATCCTCATCAACTTCATACCAACCTAGTCCAAACACATATCAAGCTAATCCTACCTCAACCTATCCAATGAATATTCCTCAACATCCACCTCAAGATCCCCTACAACATGCACACACTAGTACTAGCCATCCCATGTATCAAAATCAAGTGTCCTTAAATCCTCCTCATGCTTCCTTCAACAAGGGAAATACCACTCCAGCTTATGCATCCTATGGGTATCCTCCATCATCATCCAATCAAATGCATATCCAAGAGCCTACTTGTCCTATCCAAATATGGTGCAGGAGCACCTACCTAATAGCTAGCCTCCATGAGGCAGTTAGTTAGTTTAAGTCTTGTTAATGTTTCCAAGAAGGTCTGATAAGACCAATGCATGTAATAAGGTCATGTTGACCATACTTTACTATTTTTAGCTAGGTTGTTAGGACAGCTGTTATGTTGTAGGTCTGGTTGGATCTCCCAGCCGCCTGGAAAGATTTCCCAGCCGCTTGGAATCAGGTCAGTAGTACTCGCAAGAGATCCTATTTATGCATGAGGATCGGTTGGTTTTAGACATAGATGTTGAGAAGCTAGGTTGGAGAGAGTGAGACAGAGTATTGTATTTGCATCTTTTGAAATCAATAAAGAGATCTTGTTTTGTCCGTTCTCTGTTTTGGATTCCATTGTGTGATCGATTTGCTATTTTGGTGGTTTCATGGATTCGCTGATCCATTCCACCGGTTGATTCGTCGAATCGGTGGAATGGCTATGTACAGTAGTTTAGGGATTAGTCTGCATTTTGTGTTTGTTTGCATGCAGGTGTGCAGGATCGCAGTCGAGAGGTGTTGAGAACCCTAGCATGGGTATGTGCTAGGTTGTGCTGATAGTTAGAGTCTGGAAAGTTGTCCAGGAAGCGGACCGGGTCACCTCAGGAGGTTCGGCGGATCGAAATTCACTAAGGTTGGAAAATTTGTCACAACGGCATCATCAGGACATTTTTGTGTATATCCTGCAGTTACTTCGGGCATCATCCGAATAGATGGAGATGAGCACGATGCAGTAGATTGCATAAGGTGAATGTGCATTGGGGTGATCATCATCAGGTGTTGCCGAGGAGGAGCGTATCGGCATAAGGTAGAAGATCGGGTTGATAAAACCATCGCGGGCCGATAATGTTAAGTTTGGCCGACAGCAGGATATTGAACGAGCTACATGTGACGTCATCGTCATCAGGATATCGGGGTGATGTAAGCATCGAAGGAAAGGTGCATGAGGTTGTCGTCATCAGGATATATGGGAGGAACCGGATGTTCTATATCCTGCTGATGAACATGATGTTGAACATCATGATGATGAAGAAAGAGGTTGGCGGTAAGATGAACAGTGATCGTCAGGAGGATGATTGCGCTTGCCAAATGTGATGATGCTGCCAATAGCCGAATATGATGATGCTACTGACAGGCGAAAGGTCAAAGGTTTGTCTACAGGAGGATATCGGTCGGCAGAGAAAATATGATGATGCTGACAATGTTAACAGAAAATATGATGATGATGATGGGTTGTAGGCATACATGCTGTATGTCAGGGTTTTAGTGTGGATGCCTCTGCATCATAGTGGTATCAGAGCTCAGCAAAAGGTCTGGGCTGTTGTGTGTTGATTCTGTCACCGAAAGGGCAGAGGTAGAGTTGATTCTGTCACCGAAAGGACAGAGGTAGAGGAGTGAGAGGTTGACAAAATGCCTCCGAAAGGTAGTGTTGCTGCAAGGGAATTGCAGGAGATGAAGGAAAAACATGCCAGAGAGATGAGGAAGATGAAGGAGCTTGCTGAAGCACTTCAAGCCAGGCTTGTAGCCCTGGAAAAGAACAAAAAGAGGGAAGTGGACGACAGTGAGTCTGAAGAAGATGAAGATACTGTTGAAGAGTATGAAGAGGTAGCTGAAGATCTGGATGCTGAAGACCAGAGATTTGCAAAACTGTTAAAGGTGGTACAGAGTGATAAACCTAAGGTGAAGGTTGATGTTTCCAAGTATAATGGAAGTTTGAATGAAGATGAGTTACTGCATTGGATTGCTGCACTTGATAATCACTTTGAATGTGAAGATGTTGCTGAGGATCAGAAGGGAAAGATTGCAAAGACCAAGTTAGGAGGTCATGCTTTGGTTTGGTGGGATTATGTACAATCCGAGAGAAGGAAACAAGGGAAGTCAAAGATCACTTCATGGGATAAAATGGTAGCAAGGATCAAAGGTAAATTCTTGCCTAAGGATTATGAAATTCAGATGTTTAAGAAGCTGCAATTTTTAAGGCAGAAGGAAATGGATGTGAAGGCATATACTGAGGAGTTTTATAAGTTGAGTATGAGATCTGGTCATCATGAGAATGAGGTAGAAAAGGTGGCTAGGTACTTGGCTGGTTTGAGATTGAACATACAGGATGAGTTAGTTTTAGCTAACCCTAAGAATGTGGAGGATTGTTACCAAATGGCAATCAGGATTGAAGAAAAGATGAATAGGGGACAAGATAAGTCCATGAGAGGAAGAGGCAGCAATATGAGGGGAAGAGGATTAGCCCCTACAACAAGGCAAACCAATGAGGGTCAAGAAGACACTGGTAAAGGACAGGGACAGTCTGATTTCAGAGGTGGATGGAAAGGTAATAAAGGCAGATTTGGAAGTGGTAGAGGTTCTACTACATTTTCAGGAAAGTGTTACACCTATGGTGAGTTTGGTCATCCATTTTTCAAATGTCCAGAAAGCAAAGGGTCATCATCCAGAAATGATAGGACGAATGACAAGAGAGTACAACTTGTGCAAGAAGAGAAAGTAGAGCAAAGTGTGCAGAGTTCAAACACTTATCAAGGAGATAGAGTTCCTGACGGTTATGGATATCCTGAGGAGGGAGAAGCATTGATGCTAAGGAGAATTAGTTTGCAGGCATCAAAGGATATGATGCAAAGAAGAGCTCTTTTCAAGACCACATGCAAGAGCAAAGGTAAAGTATGTAAGGTTGTCATTGATACTGGTTCAACAGACAACATGGTATCTCAGGAAATGGTGGATAAACTGAATTTGGAAAGGATTCCACATCAACACCCTTACAAGGCATCTTGGGTGAGTGATAGTCAATCACTTTTTGTCTATGAACAGGCATATGTGGATTTTCAGATTGGAGCATATCAGGATAGAGTTTTGTGTGACATTTTGCCCATGGAATGTTGTCACCTACTGTTGGGTAGACCATGGCAATTTGATAGGAGGGTACTGTATGATGGGTATGCTAATACCTACACCATCAAGAAAGATGGGAAGACTATTATGTTGATGCCATTACAGGAAGCAGCTACAGCACAAGGGGCAGCCCAAATCATTTTAGTGGGAAAGAAAGAATTTGTGCAGATGCCTATAGGAGCAGGCATAAAGGCAGTTGAGGACACTGCAGGGACAGGAGTTGTTAAGGACAACAGGTTGAAGACGGTTTCAGTTTTGACTGACAGAGGTCAGTAGCAGGTTCAGAAATAGGTTTGCAAACAGCAACCAGTTGAGAGGAATGACAAGGATGTTCTCATAGTTGGGACTATTGTTTGTCCTATAAAGGTTGAAAGAAAGACAGAGTTGAACATTGCAGAAGTTCAAGAGGCAGTTCAGACAGAGGTTCTGGTCCGACAACCTGACAAACACAAGGTATGTGAGAGAAGGGCCTACATTGACAGGCATGAGGATTTACTTGCAACAAGGCAAGTTACAGTTCAGAAGTCTTGGAGCAGCCAAGAGACAGCAGAGGACAAAGCTGGAACAGGTCAGAACACTGACATGACAAAGTGTAAAGGTGGAGGACTTCCACAACCAAACTCATGGGACATGAGTTCTTTTCTGTTGGGGAGTATGGTGCAGGAGCACCTACCTGACAGCTGGCCTCCATGAGGCAGTTAGTTAGTTTAAGTCTTGTTAATGTTTCCAAGAAGGTCTGATAAGACCAATGCATGTAATAAGGTCATGTTGACCATACTTTACTATTTTTAGCTAGGTTGTTAGGACAGCTGTTATGCTGTAGGTCTGGTTGGATCTCCCAGCTGCCTGGAGAGATTTCCCAGCCGCTTGGAGTCAGGTCAGTAGTACTCGCAAGAGATCCTATTTATGCATGAGGATCGGTTGGTTTTAGACATAGATGTTGAGAAGCTAGGTTGGAGAGAGTGAGACAGAGTATTATATTTCCATCTTTTGAAATCAATAAAGAGATCCTGTTTTGTCCATTCTCTGTTTTGGATTCCATTGTGTGATCGATTTGCTGTTTTGGTGGTTTCATGGATTCGCTGATCCATTCCATCGGTTGATTCGTCGAATCGGTGGAATGGCTATGTACAGTAGTTTAGGGATTAGTCTGCATTTTGTGTTTGTTTGCATGCAGGTGTGCAGGATCACAGTCGAGAGGTGTTGAGAACCCTAGCATGGGTATGTGCTAGGTCGTGCTGATAGTTAGAGTCTGGAAAGTTGTCCAGGAGGCGGACCGGGTCACCTCAGGAGGTTCGGCGGATCGAAATTCGGTAAGGTTGGAAAATTCGTCACAACGGCATCATCAGGACATTTCTATGTATATCCTGCAGTTACTTCGGGCGTCATCCGAATAGATGGAGGTGAGCATGATGCAGTAGATTGCATAAGGTGAATGTGCATTGGGGTGATCATCATCAGGTGTTGCCGAGGAGGAGCGTATCGGCATAAGGTAGAAGATCGGGTTGATAAAACCATCGCAGGCCGATAATGTTGAGTTTGGCCGACAACAGGATATTGAAGGAGCTGCATGTGACGTCATCGTCATCAGGATAATCATCATCAGGATATCGGGGTGACGTAAGCATCGAAGGAAAGGTGCATGAGGTTGTCGTCATCAGGATATATGGGAGGAACCGGATGTTCTATATCCTGCTGATGAACATGATGTTGAACATCATGATGATGAAGAAAGAGGTTGGCGGTAAGATGAACAGTGATCATCAGGAGGATGATTGCGCTTGCCGAATGTGATGATGCTGCCGATAGCCGAATATGATGATGCTGCTGATAGGTGAAAGGTCAAAGGTTTGTCTGCAGGAGGATATCGGTCAGTAGAGAAAATATGATGATGCTGACAATGTTAACAGAAAATATGATGATGATGATGGGTTGTAGGCATACATGCTGTATGTCAGGGTTTTAGTGTGGATGCCTCTGCATCAAAATACCACCATGTAATCCCAACCATTTGGTCCATCAACCTTCTAATCCATCAACTCCTTCATTTCCTTCACCATCATGTCCCTCCAATCCTCCACCAAAAGATGAGGCTGGGATACTTTTAGAAGAATTGATCCACGCAAAATTGATTAAGCTACCACCAATACAACCCTTCGGAGAAAACCACATTAAACCCTATTGGTATAATGAAAATTATTATTGTGCTTAGTATAGGGTTAGTGGCCATAAGACATTTGATTTTCCCATACTTAAGAGATTGGTCAAGAAGCTCATATATTGTGGTAAGATTGTGATAGATAATCCTAATCCATACAATCCCATTATCCCTCCACATAATCCTAGTACTAATCCTAATCCATCCAATCACATTATCTCTCCACCTAATCCTAATCATAAGCCTATAATATCCACCATCATTGTCCACCCATTATATTGTCATCTACCCATACACTTATGAAGGATGTGATCCAATGGATATTAGCAAGGAATCAACCACCTCCATGTAATCAAATGCCTAGTCTTGAACCTATCCAAGAACCTTCAAGAAATATGTCTATTCCTCCAAACACATCATATGGTCCACAACCCATCAAGCCTCCTGAATCTCCCCTTACCATAAGTTCAAGTCAAGATCTATCATGTAGCCATATTGTTAATCATCTAGAGCCTATCAAGCCTATCCAAGAGTCTCCCGCTCCCATACAAGTAAACCAAGATCTATATCAAGAGTCTAGTCTAAAACATGTGGAAACATCAACCTCTCATCCTAATCAGGATCTAAACATCCTATCTAATCTCATCCCTGATTCCATTCCATCATATGATCAGCCTATCCATAACCTATATCTTTTCTATGATCAAGATATTATCTATGAACAAGACCCTATCCATGAGCAAGAAATCTAAATTCCTCCTATCCATAATTCACTTAATCTTATCCACAATCCCATAACTATCCATGAGCAAGATATCCAAACTACTCATATCCATTCTCCACCTAGTCCTATCCATAATCCAACAACATCCACTTCCCTTGATGAGACACTTGGTCCCCAATAAGATATAGACAATCAACTTCTTATTAAGCATAATGTTGATCAAGATCCTCATGATCCTTCACCATCCTCTATTGATCCTATTTCAAATCCATCATCCTATCCTCTTGGATCTAATACCTTCATTCATGGTGGTTCTCTTATAGGAGATAAACAATTTGTATCCACCACTCCACCCTCCCCATCTAATAATGGACTCGCATCTTGTGTCCTAAACAATAAACATCCCATTGTACATTGTATGCTTCAAAACATGAATTACCATGGCAAAGGCTTAGGCCTTCATGAACAAGGTATTTTGGAGCCCATGAATGTCAAATCTCCTCCATAATCGCATGGCCTTGGCTATATACCCCAAGGAAAACAATCCCAAGATGTTGGTACCACCTCCATTCCTTCTAAATCCACATGTTTCCATCTCAAACCCCATGCATCCCATCACAACTCCAAAACTTATGTCTCTATCCCTCCTCCATCATCGCACAAATCCCAAAAGCATCTGACCATACACCTTCCTCCATCTACTTTACCTCCACTCCTTCCAAGCCCTAATATCTCCATCCTTAAATCCCCTCATCACTTTATCCACAAGTCCACTAATCCCTCCATCCACACATCTCATTCCCTTAAATCCCCTAAAATTCCTAATCATGATCAACAAATGCACACATCCACCAAACATGAAGCTATCACAACCCCTATGGGATTCAAAAATAGAAATTTGGATGCCTCCCCATATAAAGAAAAAAATCCATTAAAGCCTAAGAATGATCATGCCATAAGGCATCAATCTTTAACATCCAAGAAAAATCTCACACCTCAAAAATAAAAAGCAAAAACAAAAATGGTGTGGATCCCCAAGCAAAAATCACTTAATCCAAATGGAGCATCCATATTCCAAAAATCCCAAAGATCTCGTTCCCTATCACAAAATCCTACAATTCCTAAGACCATTTGGGTCCCAAAATTACTAGATCAACCATCCCCTAAGAAAACATCTCCATTACTCCCAACTCCTCCTTCCATTCAAAAGATTCAAAATCCAATTTGGTGTGTGCAACTATTGTTCTTGGTTCCTTTCCATTCCACAACATTCCCACATACCTCCATCTCCCCATCTTCTATGATCTACTATCCCACATATTTCCCCCATCATATCCCTATGGTCCATGCTTTTGAATAATCCTTCCATCCATAATCCACTCTCCATCCACATCATAATCCACTATCCTTCCCTGCACAATTCACTATCTATCCACCTCCATCTCCCTCTCATGCAATCCTCTACCAACATCCATTTGTAAAATAACACTTGAGATGATCCATGTGCAACATCTCTCTATAATGGAACATTATCATCTTTCATGGAACTAGACGCTTGAGTCACCATCCTCTTCCAAATCCCTCTTATTCATATTCCTCTTCTCTTATCCAAAAAGTCAAAAAAAGAAAAAAAGAAAAAAAGGAACAAAATCAAAATAGTAAAGAGAAATCCATTTGTCCAATGGTGAAAACCACCTTGGTGGCACCTTGGATAAGTACCATGATGAAAACCTGGCAAACAAGTGCCATGTGTAGATTCCTTGTCTATATGTCTTACACTTGGGGGCATGTTGTCTCATCTATCCCATCCTATCATTTTCCTCCTATCCTACCATCTTCATCCATCATATCCCCACACCTATCCTCTTCTATACTATCCACATATCTATCTTCCCTTCCTCCTCTTGATCTTGATATAGACGTGGGGGCAAAATGTTGAAAAATGCTTTGGACATCTCTTGATCTACCTCATCCTTTCTATCCAATCCTATCATCCTATTTCTATAATCTTTTTCATGTAAAATCTTAAGTCTAATACCTAGATTGGGGCATGTTACTCCTATGCGACATATGTTGGCAACATATGCATGATGATAAAGAGGCTAATGAGCATGCCAATGAGTAGTGTTGTCATTGATGGCAACAAAGTGTAGAGACACAGTTGTGTTGGTCTGGAGAATGATATGGAAGAGAATACATTTAAGTGTTGATCCCTGAGTGTGATGTGAAGATTGCTAAGTGTGATGTGGAAGAGAACAAGTGTGATGTGGAGATTTCTAGGTGTGATGTGGAAGAAAGCAACAATGAATAAATATGCAGTCATACACCAATCACTCTGCAAATTTGTCTAAGTCCTGGTGTACTATCTTCAATGTTCAGGGAACCAGCTTCTTGGTCTGCATTCCTCCGCAATGAAGAATCTTGCTACAGTTGTAAGGTATTGTTGATGCAAAATAATGAAGTCTAAATCCAAAATTTCAAGTCTTGAAGCCCTCTAAAGTGAAAGGTAGAATTGACAGAGTATTGGACTCTATAACGACAGTGTAATGACAATACTAGTGGCATATTGGAATGCTCCGCATTCCACTGTAGATGAATATTTTTCTATACAGTTTTGAGGATAAGTTTATGGATGTCAAAAGTGTGTTGTCTCCAAGTGGTAAGCATTTTTGTGGTCCTCATGTTGAGTTGTAAGTAAACTATCAGTTCATGTTGTTGTTAGTTCACCAGTTGAGCCAACCTTAAGGTGTTGAGGTTGTGCGGAGCTAAGTCATGTATGAAACAAACTTATGGGAGTAAATATAAGTTATACCAACCTATCTGAATGTGCTACATGCTTTGGTTCTCTCTACAAAGCATATAGGGTTGAGTTTTTGGGTTGATAGGACAAGAAGTCACATGGTACATCTATTTGCTAACCTGTTTAATGTTTTGTTGGATTGCAGTATATAAACAAGATTGAATTCTTGTGTGGAAAAGTGCGAGTGGATGTGGAAAAGTGCGAGTGGATGAAGAAGAGTTGTGTGAGTGTGTGAGTGAAATCTAATGCAAAGAAGGATAAGTTGAGATTGTGGTGAAGATGAAGTGTGCTAAGTCAGTATTTTGAGCTTCGGTGGAACTATGTTTTTAGCATAAGTTAGATGCATTACTAGTAGTTCATATTTGGCAGTGAGCCAACCCTTCTTCTATCTCTTTCTATTTAGGACAGTGAATCCTTTGGCAGTGAGCCACCTACAGTGAGAATTATCTTGTATGGACAGTGAGTCCTTTTGGCAATGAGCCTAATTGTAATTGGCTTGTTATTCATATATATGTGTGAGTTAATCCTCACTGTGGTTTTTCCCTTTTTGGGTTTTCCACATAAAAATCTGGTGTTCATGTGTTATGTATTTTGATGGTTGATTTAATACTTTCCTTTCTTACTACGAATTAAATATGCTATGTGGAATGAATGTTTAAATTCATAAGTGGTTTTAGAGAATATTGATTCATCCCCCCTTTCAGTATTCTAGGTGTTCAACAATTGGTATCAGATCCTGGTTCCTTGGAAGAAGATTAACCACTTGAGGAAGATCTTGAAGGTGAACACATGGTGACTAGGAGATATCCTATCCCTCCAGAAGAAATTCCTACTATTGGAGTTACTGAAGAAGAGTGCATAGTTGACATGAATGGAGAACTTAAATCAACCCTTGAAGATTTGGAAAAAGTTCAATGTGAGAATAGAGATTTGGAAGAAAATATTAAGGAAGCAGATGAATACATCAAGAAGTTGAGAGATCAATACAAGAAATTCAAAGAAATATACAAGGAAGTGAATGAATAGCTTAATCAATCAAATGAGACAATCACCAGTCTGAAAATACAAGTTGAGGAAGGAAAAAGAATTGAAGAATGCCTAAATGAAAAACTAAAAGGAAAACTTGAAGAATGCTCAAGGCTTGAACAAGAAATTGTAATTCTAAAGACAGAGTTGAAGAAAGCAAAAATTTAAGAAGACAAATACAAGAAAAGTTCCACCTTGCTTGATGAAATGATTGCAAATTAAAAGGCTCCTAAGGATAAAGAAGGATTGGGATTTGAAAAGGGTGAAATTTCAAAGGCAAACTATGTTGAGAAGAAGAACAATAACCAAAAGAAGGCTATAGTCAAGAAGGGTAATAAAAATAGATCCGAAACTAGAAGAAAAACTTCAAGAGGCCACCTATCAGACAACTAGATGCACAAAAGTGGTCTGGCTACTATTACTCTTGCAATAAATTTGGACATAAGGCTAAGGAATGTAGAAGCAGGGTGAATCAAAATGTTCAATCAATAGAATGTACAAGCAAGATGAATCAAAATGTTCAATCATTCTCTGGTCAATGTTTTACATGTCAAAAAATTGGTCATAAGGCTAGTGAATGCAGAAATCAAATGATGAATGGTTACAATAAGAGTATGATGGTTTTATCTTTCAATGGTTTCTATTAAATATGCAATGGATTTGGGCATAAGGCTAATCAATGCAAATCCAAAATGAATGAAAGTAAGCTTGTTCAAAATGTCAGATGTTATGAATGCAAATAATTAGGTCACATTCCTAAATTTTGTAGAAATAAGAATGTGAAGGTTGATCCAGTAAAGAAGAGTAATGTAGTGAAGAATGTGGATCTAGTAGAGATGAAGAAAGAAATGGACAAGGTCTGGAAAAAGAAAGAAGAAAATAAGATGAAGGATGAGGCTGTGCCAATCTCACGTACATATATTTCCTCTAGAAACTAAGTAGAAAGCTTTATCTTAGGGGGAGCTTTAACAGACAAACTTTAATCCCCTGCCAAAGATATGGTGTTGATGCCTACAGCACATGGGTATGAAGTATAGGTTGACATGCTTGACCTATTGGAGAAAACACCAGTGAAAAATATCATGTTACGGAAGTTTGTGGAGCAATTGACGGTGATTGGGTATCACTATTAAATCTTTGATAGCTTTATCAAACTAAGAATTGAATGTGAATTAGGCTTTGTAAAAAGGGGGTTATAAGTAATTTTCCTCAACAAAAGATCATTTGCAATCAAACATTTGAAAAGAGAAGAGCGGTGAAAGAGCAAGGAGAAGCTAATCAAACCCTAACCAGAAGTGATTGAAAGGTACTTACAGTTTTATATCTTGCCCTAAGTTATTCAGTAGTATTTTGAAGATGTTTACTCCACAAGTGGTAGAGGTAGTGGACTGACCCTATCCTAAGTTCAAAAAACATCCTTTCAAATCTATGGAGACGGATTCAGATGTTTCCTTTTCAAACATTCCATTTAGTGTAATGCACACAAAGGATGTGAGAATTTACATCCACACCAAGATGGAAGAATACAATCATGCAAAGTTGGGAGAAGTATGGGTCAATGAGCTAACCGATGACAATTTTGACCTAAAACATGAATACAGTGCCTTAACAGAGAAGAAATTCGATGTATGGAATGACTTTCCTATTCTGTGTTATGAAGATGCTTGGATTAAGTATGTATTGAGCCTCATTCATGACAAATTTATGTGGTTGGATCTGTCGCATATGATAAGCAAGGAAGCCATTAGGGCTGGACAGGGTTATGTTCCACCAGAATAGTTCCAGCATTAAAATCAATGAAAAATGATGTGGTGATGAAGCTCACTAGAACAAAGTGTTGAACACCCAAAATACTGAGAGGGGGATGAATCAATATTCTTTTAGACCATCCAATCATTGAACATCCAATCCATTTAGCATAATTACTTGCAGTAAATGAAAATGAAACATAAAACATAAAACTACCACACATAACACATGAACACCAGGATTTTTACGTGGAAAACCCAAAAAGGAAAAAACTACGGTGAGGGTTAGCTCACAATATATTATAATAAGGTAACTGGTTAAAGTTGATACAATTGGTGGACTCACTGTCCAAGAATGCTCACTACATGTGGCTCACTGGGCCAAAGGCCTCACTATCCTAACAGAAAGAGATAAAAGAAGTGGCTCAATGCCAGAATTTGAATTGTTATAATTGCATCTAACATATGCATGGAGTACCATTCCAATGAAGCTCAAGTTACAAAACAATACTCAGCACACTGTTCTGAAATACCGCACTGCTCTGCTCTGTATTTGCTCATCTACAATCTTGTTGCACTACTTTGCATTCACTCACTTCACATTCATAAGCTCTTGTCACATCATACAGATCACATACATCTATCCATACTTCAAAACACCAAAAACAATCCTTCATGTATATATATATATATATATATATATATATATATATATATATATTGTGTGAGCATGAAAAATTAGGTTAACAAGATCAAGCATTACATTTAAAACTCAATCCTACCATCTTCAAGAAATCTATCTAAATGACACAAAAATGAAAGCAAATCAAATAATAATGTCACCTAGATTGTATGGATTCCTTGGTTGAATTTGGATTGCTTCTCAAAATTGAACAACCATAGTTGTCAAAGTTGCCATGATGATAGATAATATGCTCAAAGTGCTTAATGGATGCCTAATGGATGTGATATGCATAAGATGATAATCTGGATGCTATAGAGATTGTGTGGGATGAATAGGATGGGGTGAGAGGGTGTATATATAACTCTCAACTAAGATTGATCAATGGTGGAGAAAAGGTGGCTACATGAACGGTTGAGATAATTCAAGAGGCATGGATGAATGTGTACAAGACATGTGTCCATAAGGATAGCTTTTATTAAATGATTTAGTTGGCTTTGTTGGTGGCTTAGATAAGATTGATTTTCTTAAAATATGATGTTTTTCTATTTTAAGAGCTGGATGACAAGGATAATTGATTTTAAAACGAATTAAAACATTTTTTGTATTTAATTTTTTGACAAACTATGGACAAGGTCAACTTGTACACATAGAAGAAAGTGATAAAAGAGGAAAATGATAAGATATGTGATGAAGGAATAAATATAAATTAAATGAATAAATTTATTTAATTTATATGCATGATGAGAAGATAAATAAATAAAATATTAATTTTATTTATTTAAAAAGAGAAAATTAAATAAATTTAGAAAATTAATTTAATTTTAGAAAAATAGTGGGATAATTAAATAATTAAAGATTATTTAATTATAGATAGAAAATAAAAGAATAAAGATAATGAAAATAGATGAAATTAATTAAATAAATATAATTTATTCAACTAATGATAGAAGTGAATGATTTAGAAGAAAATAGATAAATGGTACAAGTGTGCTAGATAAAATCGACATATGCAATGGTGAATAATGCGATAAATCGATAAATGATACGAAGGGTCAATTTTGGGTGTCTACATTTTGCCCCTCTTTGAGACAATGTACTTTAGGACGTTGTTTCAAAGAAGATATGATTGATACGTAAAGTGAACAAGCTATGCCCTAGTGAAACTGGCAGGTGGTACCCCCTCGAGAGGAAAATCAGGTTACCGGGAAAAGACTGGGTTGACTCGTGATTAGATGACAAAACAAGGATAAACTAGACTGACACGAAGAATTAGGGTTTGGGTGGGATAAACTAGGGATAGAAAAGAATAATTAGGGTTTTGGCTTAGAATAAATTAGGGTTTGGCTTAGAAGAAATTAGGGTTTGGCTCTATAAATATAATGATGGCTTTATGCAAATAAAATGTACAATGATCTCTGTTATGCAAATAATGAGATATGATATATGAGAATGATATAGGGTGATAAATGTCTAACACACTTGTTTTGTTATGCCCACATTCGCCATGTGGTTATGACATGATAACCACATGTCATGACCACAATTGTCATGTGGTCATGACACGAAATATCAAAAAATTTCCCCCCGACACCACAAAACCCCCTCACGCGCAACATGCGTGCTTGGTGACACTAGCTCACAATGTAGTTGACTCTACAACCAACATTATGCACAACGCCTGTAGGTGGGGAAGTCAATCAAGTTCATGTTAATACGATCTCCAATCGTAACCCTACGATGTTAGCCACTAGGGGGTTTACGTTGTGAAAGGCAACGTTGAGAGGGTCAGAATCCAACACAAAATTCCACCCTGGGTAAACCTTAATGAAGTGGGACGATTTCAAATAAAGTTTGAAATCCAATTAAAACACTTTAATCATCTAAGGCAGGGAATATTAAACTAATATTAAGCAAAAATAATCCACACATAGCCTAGGGAAATTTTGCCAGCATAACGGTGTAAAATAAAAATAGGAAACCTCCTATAGTGATTTCGGTAGCATAACACCACCTCATCAACTATAGGAGGGTACAAAATTGATTTAAAATAAAATTCCTTCCTAACCCTTTAATCAATTTTAAATAACAATTAAATACTTAATTTCGACAATAATCCCATCCCATACATTTCGAAAAGTAAATATTTAATAAGCACATACGACAAGCATAATAAAATCACTGATGATTTAATTAACGAGAAGTAAATAAACTTCTTAACTTAATTTAAATAAACTAAAAGACATAATTTCCCCTATACAACTATTTCAATAAAATATAAATACTCTCAATAAGGCTTTAATTTCAATCATGCCAATAATTTGAACTAACCCATAGTCTAAAAGCATAAGGATTTAAATTCATAAATCTATCACTATAGTGCACAACCCATGATGCATTTAACTAAATACATAAAAGAATAAAGTCAAATACATTCCAAAGCAAAAAGAGGTCAACACTACCAAGTGGGTTTAATTACCACTAATCTAAGTTAGGACTAAACACTCACTAAACAACTAGGGCTCCAAACCCTAAGTTTATTTTTATAAAAACTCACAACTCCTGTCATTTGCTCATTTACAAAGCTAATGTTCTTTGGTTCGCTTATAGGTTTTGAGGAGCAAGTGGATGGATGGTACCTCCCCAAGTGGGAGGTATCATCCAATGCAAGGAGATAGTTTACTAAATTTTTAATATGTTTTATTTTCTAATTTTCCTACAGGTTGTTCATCCAAGCTTTTATTTCTAACAAGTTTTCTAATATGTTTTTTTTTCTCTATTGTTCTCTAACCTGGTTATAATCTCATTTTGTCTTTTGAAAAGCAACTCAGAACTTAAATATTTATATTGTTTTTATTTATTCTAAATATGCATGTCTATATTTTTATTTTGTAAAAATTACCACAGAGAAATAAAGAATACAGATATATTAGGTGTGATAATGTATATATATATACCACATCAAATATTATTATAATAAACAACGGTGGAAACCACAGTTGAAAAGTGCAGAGCCGAAGGTCGGCAAAATCTGCGCAAGGTTTAAATGTTACAGTGGCTAAAATGTGCCACGGCCGCCAAGCTTAAAGAAAGGAAAATGGAGGGGGGTGGCTCCGCCTCCCTACAGAGCTTTAAGCTTTGTGGGGGGGCGGGGTCACCGTCCCCTCCACTCTTTAAACACTACAAAAATATATGCAGTCGCAGGGGGGTTTCGACCCTCTACGACTGCTCCTTCATACCTTTCAAAAAAAAGCAAACCATAAGCGTCGTGCCCTAACTGCCTTCGATGAAAACAAAATAAAATACATTTCAATGCTTACATTTTACACTCTGTCTTTTAATAATGATTATATGTGTGTGTGTAGTAGATTTCACATAGTTTTAAATCTATTCACTGTCAAAACATAGTGACCTGCAAAAAGGCAGTTTATATAAAATTTAAAAAAAAACATATTTATATCTATATTTTTATATATAAATGTATATTACCATATATACATTTATATAGATAAATATTTATAACACTACACACAATTTTTCTTTAATAAAATCTCTCAATCACATAGTTACTAAGCAAGTGAATACACATAAACAAATGATCATATATATAAAATAATAGGGCTTTTCACACTATCTAACTTATGCATGATTAATTATTTTTCTCTCTTCTTTATAAGCATAAGGGTAAAATATTGAATACTTCACAAGGAATGGTATATTTCACTTCTTTACTTTCTACAACTATTCCCCATTTTCTTAAGAGTAAATCAAAATTAACATATAGAGAGAGATAGAAAGAGAGGTTAATATTTCCTTTTCTTACACAAATGAAATAAAATAAACTTGATAACTCTTTTTATTTATGATAACAACAATATTTACAAATAGACAAGGTATCCAAACCCCTTAAGAGTTTAACTCTTTTAAGTGAACCAAACTATTACAAGATCCAAATGAAGGTAAGACATCTCTATGCACTCCCTTTTACAACATAACTTAAAACCACTAAACTCATGATTTCTCAACAAGCCAACTCCTCCACGCCTTCAAGTGAACCTACAACAAAATAAACAACAAGGTATCCATACTCATGGGAAGCTCACCTCCCAATCTAGGCCTAAAATAGGCCACCCCCAAGCTTGGAGGTCTTCCAAGCAACCAAGTTTCAATCCACAACAAACAACACTCATTTCATGCACAACAACACCCAACCCAAGGCTTATCACAAAACTAATCCACCTTAGAGATGGATTTGAAAAGAGTGAGAGAGTGGACTCACTCTACTCAAGGAGACCCACACTCTTAAACACATTATCCTCTTGAATCACTTGGCATCTTGCCATACTTCACATATCACAAAAATCAAGGCACTCATGCCATAACCCAAACTTCTCCAAACTCCAAAATAAGGCTCTTTGCCACAAAATAAACACCATAACCAAGAGGGGGAACCGAGTAAGTTCTCATCCTCTCTCACCCAACACTAAGGATAACTCTCTCATAAGGAGAGTCACCCAAACAACCCATAAAACCATTAACACATAAAACCAAAATACATAACATAAAACATGCATACTCACATAGTAATAGTGAAAAAGAAAAAGGTTCAAAACTTGAGAAATACCTCAAAGCTTCAATAATGGAGTGAGTTTTGGTGAAGAGATTCCACAAGTTCTCCCAAAATCTCCAAGTCCTTCTCTCTCCCAACACAAGACTAAAAATTCCCAAAAGAAAAGCGAAGAAGAACCCTCCTCTCATCAAAATGAGGGAGATATAAAGACAAGGCTCTCAAGCCCTAATGAATGAGAAGGTGACACTTGTCACCTTCTCCTCCATCCACATAACCCTCCTCACAACCCCACATGAATGTGGAGGTGACACTTGTCACCTCCCCATTCCACAAAGCTACACATTCTTCCACAAGTGCTCTCACACATGTGTGAGAGCATAGGGGAATGTGACACACAAAGGGAAGCTTCTTATGAATTGGGAGGTGACACTTGTCACCTCCTCATTCATCTAAGATACACTCTTCCCCACAAGTGCTCTCACACATGTGTGAAAGCATGGGGAAGAGGTTCACACATGTGAGAAGCTTCTAAAGCATGAGAAGCAAGGGTAACCTTACCCAAGTGGGTGAGGTTGGGGTTAAGTGGGATGGTGACCTTCCAACCACCCCCACACTTCCCAAACTCGTCACTTGGCCTTAGGGTCAAGTTTGGGTGACCATACATGGTCCAAATCAAGTTTAAATAAGCTAGAAATGGTCCTAGACCCTAGGGGTATGACTTAGGGTCAATATTTGACCATTAGGAACCCTTATAAACACATAAAATCACATAAAAGTGGCTTCAAACATTTAGCACTTAAAATTAGTGCAAACTCAACAATACATTTGTACAACGCCACAAGAGATAAATTGAAAAGATATGAACTAAACAAAATGTCATAAATCAATTACAACAAATATCAACATTCTCAAACACATGTGACCTTAGTCCTAATTAGGATTAGGTCAGCTGAACAGGGGATAACATAGGGTTGTTGTCCGACCTCCAAATTTCCATGGGTATGAAAAAAGTGGTGCAGGAGCACCTACCTGACAGCTGGCCTCCATGAGGCAGTTAGTTTGTTTTAGGTCTGGTTAATGTTTCCAAGAAGGTCTGATAAGACCAATGCATGTAATAAGGTCATGTTGACCATACTTTACTATTTTTAGATAGGTTGTTAGGACAGCTGTTATGCTGTATGTTCGGTTGGATCCTCCCAGCCGCTTGGAAGCTCCCAGCCGCTGGGAATCAAGTGGTAGTACTCGTAGGAAATCCTATTTATGTAGTAGGATTGGTTGGTATTGCATATCATCGATCATCGATCAGATTGAGCAGAGGAGTTAGATTGCAGAGAGAGACTGAGTATTGTATTTGCATCTTTTGAAAATCAATAAAGAGATCCTGTTGTGTCCATTCTCTGTTTTGAATTCCATTGTGTGATCGACTTGTTGTTCTGGTGGTTTCATGGATTCGCTGATCCATTCCACCGGTTGATTCGTCGAATCGGTGGAATGGCTATGTACAGTAGTTTAGGGTTTAGTTTGCATTTTGTGTTTGTTTGCATGCAGGTGTGCAGGATCGCAGTCGAGATGTGTTGAGAACCCTAGCATGGGTATGTGCTAGGTCGTGCTGGTTGTTAGAGTCTGGAAAGTTGTCCAGGAAGTGGATCGGGTCACCTCAGGAGGTTCGGCGGATCGAAATTCGCTAAGGTTGGAAAGTCGTCACAACGGCATCATCAGGATATTTCTGTATATCCTACAGTTACTTCGGGCGTCATCCGAGTAGATGGAGGTGAGCATGATGCAATCATTTGCATAAAGTGAATGTGCATTGGGGTGATCATCATCAGGTGTTGCCGAGGAGGAGCGTATCGACATAAGGTAGAAGATCGGGTTGACAATTCCTTCGCGGGCCGATAATGTTAAGTTTGGCCGACAGCAGGATATTGGAGGAGCTGCATGTGACGTCATCGTCATCAGGATAATCGTCATCAGGATATCGGGGTGACGTAAGCATCGAAGGAAGGGTGCATGAGGTTGTCGTCATCAGGATATATGGGAGGAACCAGATGTTTTATATCCTGCTGATGAACATGATGTTGAACATCATGATGATGAAGATAGAGGTTGGCGGTAAGATGAACAGTGAACATCAGGAGGATGTTTGCACTTGCCGAATGTGATGATGCTGCCGATAGCCGAATATGATGATGCTGCTGACAGACGAAGGGTCGAAGGTTTGTCTGCAGGAGGATATCAGTCGGCAGAGAAAATATGATGACGCTGACAGTGTTAAGGGAAATATGATGATGATGATGAAGGGTTGCGTACATACATGCTGTATGTCAAGGTTTTAGTGTGGATGCCTCTGCATCATAGTGGTATCAGAGCTCAGCAAAAGGTCTGGGCTGTTGTGTGTTGATTCTGTCACCTAAAGGGCAGAGGTAGAGTTGATTCTGTCACTGAATAGACAGAGGTAGAGGAGTAAGAGGTTGACAAAATGCCTCCGAAAGGTACTGGTACTGCAAGGGAATTGCAGGAGATGAAGGAAAAACATGCCAGAGAGATGAGGAAGATGAAGGAGCTTGCTGAAGCACTTCAAGCCAGGCTTGTAGCCTTGGAGAAGAACAAAAAGAGGGAAGTGGAAGACAGTGAATCTGAAGAAGATGAAGATACTGTTGAAGAGTATGAAGAGGTAGCTGAAGATCTGGATGCTGAAGACTAGAGATTTGCAAAACTGTTAAAGGCAGTGCAGAGTGATAAACCTAAGGTGAAGGTTGATGTTTCCAAGTATAATGGAAGTTTGAATGAAGATGAGTTGCTGGATTGGATTGCTGCACTTGATAATCACTTTGAATGTGAAGATGTTGCTGAGGATCAGAAAGTAAAGATTGTAAAGACCAAGTTAGGAGGTCATGCTTTGGTTTGGTGGGATTATGTACAATCCGAGAGAAGGCAACAAGGGAAGTCAAAGATCACTTCATGGGATAAAATGGTAGCAAGGATCAAAGGTAAATTCTTGCCTAAGGATTATGAAATTCAGATGTTTAAGAAGCTGCAATTTTTAAGGCAGAAGGAAATGGATGTGAAGGCATATACTGAGGAGTTTTATAAATTGAGTATGAGATCTGGTCATCATGAGAATGAGGTAGAAAAGGTGGCTAGGTACTTGGCTGGTTTGAGATTGAACATACAGGATGAGTTAGTTTTAGCTAACCCTAAGAGTGTGGAGGATTGTTACCAAATGGCAATCAGGATTGAAGAAAAGGTGAATAGAGGACAAGATAAGTCCATGAGAGGAAGAGGCAACAATATGAGGGGAAGAGGATTAGCCCCTACACAAAGGCAAACCAATGAGGGTCAAGAAGACACTGGTAAAGGACAGGGACAGTCTGATTTCAGAGGTGGATGGAAAGGTAATAGAGGCAGATTTGGAGGTGGTAGAGGTTCTACTACATTTTCAGGAAAGTGTTACACCTGTGGTGAGTTTGGTCATCCATTTTTCAAATGTCCAGAAAACAAGGGTTCATCATCCAGAAATGATAGAACGAATGACAAGAAAGTACAACTTGTGCAAGAAGAGAAAGTAGAGCAAAGTGTGCAAAGTTCAAACACTTATCAAGGAGATAGAGATCCTGACGGTTATGGATATCCTGAGGAGGGGGAAGCATTGATGCTAAGGAGAATTAGTTTGCAGACATCAAAGGATATGATGCAAAGAAGAGCTCTTTTCAAGACCACATGCAAGAGCAAAGGTAAAGTATGTAAGGTTGTCATTGATACTGGTTCAACAGACAACATGGTATCTCAGGAAATGGTGGATAAACTGCATTTGGAAAGGATTCCACATCAAAACCCTTACAAGGCATCTTGGGTGGGTGATAGTCAATCACTTTTTGTCTATGAACAGGCATATGTGGATTTTTAGATTGGAGCATATCATGATAGAGTTTTGTGTGACATTTTGCCCATGGAATGTTGTCACCTACTGTTGGGTAGACCATGGCAATTTGATAGGAGGGTACTGTATGATGGGTATGCTAATACCTATACCATCAAGAAATATGGGAAGACTATTATGTTGATGCCATTGCACGAAAATGCTGCAGCACAAGAGGCAGCCAAAATCATTTTAGTGGGAAAGAAGGAATTTGTACAGATGCCTATAGGAGCAGGCATAAAGGCAGTTGAGGACACTGTAGGGAAAGGAGTTGTTAAGGACAACAGGTTGAAGAAAGTTTCAGTTTTGACTGACAGAGGTCAGCAGCAGGTGCAGAAACAGGTTTGCAAACAGCAACCAGTTGAGAAGAATGACAAGGATGTTTTCATAGTTGGGACTATTGTTTGTCCTATAAAGGTTGAAAGAAAGACAGAGTTGAACATTGCAGAAGTTCAAGAGGCAGTTCAGACAAAGGTTCTGGTCAGACAAACTGACAAACACAAGGTATGTGTGAGAAAGGCCTACATTGACAGGCATGAGGATTTACTTGCAAGACAGCAAGTTACAGTTCAGAAGTCTTGGAGCAGCCAAGAGCCAGCAAAGGACAAAGCTGGAACGGGTCAGAACACCGACATGACAAAGTGTAAAGGTGGAGGACTTCCACAACCTAACTCATGGGACATGAGTTCTTTTCTGTTGGGGAGTATGGTGCAGGAGCACCTACCTGACAGCTGGCCTCCATGAGGCAGTTAGTTTATTTTAGGTCTGGTTAATGTTTCCAAGAAGGTCTGATAAGACCAATGCATGTAATAAGGTCATGTTGACCATACTTTACTATTTTTAGATAGGTTGTTAGGACAGCTGTTATGCTGTATGTTCGGTTGGATCCTCCCAGCCGCTTGGAAGCTCCCAGCCGCTGGGAATCGAGTGGTAGTACTTGCAGGAAATCCTATTTATGTAGTAGGATCGGTTGGTATTGCATATCATCGATCATCGATCAGATTGAGCAGAGGAGTTAGATTGCAGAGAGAGACTGAGTATTGTATTTGCATCTTTTAAAAATCAATAAAGAGATCCTGTTGTGTCCATTCTCTGTTTTGAATTCCATTGTGTGATCGACTTGCTGTTCTGGTGGTTTCATGGATTCGCTGATCCATTCCACCGGTTGATTTGTCGAATCGGTGGAATGGCTATGTACAGTAGTTTAGGGTTTAGTCTGCATTTTGTGTTTGTTTGCATGTAGGTGTGCAGGATCGCAGTCGAGATGTGTTGAGAACCCTAGCATGGGTATGTGCTAGGTCGTGTTGGTTGTTAGAGTCTGGAAAGTTGTCCAGGAAGCGGATCGGGTCACCTCAGGAGGTTCGGCGGATCAAAATTTGCTAAGGTTGGAAAGTCGTCACAACGGCATCATCAGGATATTTCTGTATATCCTGCAGTTACTTCGGGCGTCATCCGAGTAGATGGAGGTGAGCATGATGCAATCGTTTGCATAAAGTGAATGTGCATTGGGGTGATCATCATCAGGTGTTGCCGAGGAGGAGCGTATCGACATAAGGCAGAAGATCGGGTTGACAATTCCTTCGCGGGCCGATAATGTTAAGTTTGGCCGACAGCAGGATATTGGAGGAGCTGCATGTGACGTCATCGTCATCAGGATAATCGTCATCAGGATATCGGGGTGACGTAAGCATCGAAGGAAGGGTGCATGAGGTTGTCGTCATCAGGATATATGGGAGGAACCAGATGTTTTATATCCTGCTGATGAACATGATGTTGAACATCATGATGATGAAGATAGAGGTTGGCGGTAAGATGAACAGTGAACATCAGGAGGATGTTTACGCTTGCCGAATGTGATGATGCTGCCGATAGCCGAATATGATGATGCTGCTGACAGACGAAGGGTCGAAGGTTTGTCTGCAGGAGGATATCGGTCGGCAGAGAAAATATGATGATGCTGACAGTGTTAAGGGAAATATGATGATGATGATGAAGGGTTGCGGACATACATGCTGTATGTCAAGGTTTTAGTGTGGATGCCTCTGCATCAAAAAGTAACCTGCACACTTCCAAGCACACATCAATAGTAGATGATATAATAGCCGAAGAAAATGAAAAGCATGCATTACACACACATGATCGCAATAAACAACATCAAGATAATCCAAGATAACATAATGTCGCTCAAAACATCCATTACTCATAAGTATAAATCAGGATCACATAAGGTAAGAGATAACATCAGTCTCGACAACTAAGCACATATCAATAGCATCAAATGTCATCCTAACATATAACAACATATCATCAAATGGAAATCTAACATGCCATCTAACCAACCATAAAGCATAATCCATCTATCTAATCCAATATAAGATAACGTAATAAGGTCCAAGTGTGAGATCAACAGTCTCCAAAATACACAAGACCATAATAAATCCATCGAAAGAGTACCATAAGCAAAATAATATAGGTGGGGTAAAAGTAGGCCTCACATGTTTTGCAAGATGAAGAAAATGAAGGCAAATATGATGATGAATAGAAGAAAGTAAATGAAATTCGATTGATCAATCCTTGTGAGAGTTATGAATTTTATTACAGGATAAATGGATGGATGATGGATTGGATAATAGATGCAGCTTCTTGGAAATAGTTACACATAAATTTAGAGATTGTAATCCTTATGTTTGGTATAGCATATGGATATTATTCACCAAGGTATAGAGTCTAGGGTGACGATGTATCCCATGCATTCAGCATAATACAATCTTGTCTATCGTATGAGGTCAAGATGTTGATCCAACATACACAAGATATGAATATTAGTTTTTCTGAGATGGACTTTGACTCTACAAGAAAATGGTTTGAACCTATTTCCACTAAACATAATGAAACCTTGTTGGTTATATGTATAGGAAATTGTCTTAGCATAGAATAGTCTTAGTACATAAAAGGCTTTTTAGGTCCTCAGATGCAAAAGATATTGATATGCAAGATGCTAATCCCAACATGTACAAGATACCATTAGGCATAGTAGGAAAATAAGATCATCCCACAAACATAGTATACGAAAGCAAATGACTAGGCCCCATTCCATACTTCATCGTGACATGCCAAGATATGAGAAATCAAGGCAACTTGACTAGGTATTAGAAAGAGACAAATGATAAATCAAAAAGAAAACAAAGACACAACCATCATGTTCTCTTGCCAAAAGAGGGTGCTCATGGATAGATTGGATAGCGCCTTGTTGTGAGAAAAGATATATCATGTTGAAGGCTGAGATGTTGGATTGATATAGCAAATGTTGGATAAAGGCATGAGAACAAATGTCTTTGTTTACCTCTGATTTGATGAATACTTGAGCTATCAAGATATGCATAGTTTGTTTTCTACTTGAGTTAGTCAAAGTGAGATGGAAGATGGAAGGATGAAATGAAAATGGAAGAATGAATCATCTGTACTTGTGTACTAGATACTTCCTTCGTATTCCAGACTACCTACATACCCTATCTACAGAGGATCAAAGCACAATACGATGATGATGAAAAAGATGATATGTAGTTCTAGGTGTTTATTGATGATGTGGGAGATAGATGATTGAAGAATATGAGATGGATGCAGATGATGATGGATGAAGTTTGGACAGAAGATGAAAGATGGAAGAGGTGTATCATCTGTTCCTGAGTCTGGATACTTCCTTCATATTCCAAACTACCTGCATACCCTATATCCATGAGATGTAGTTCTTATAATATTTTTGATGGTAATGATGAAGATGGATGGATTGATGGAATTATGGATGGATGGGGTTGATTGATTATTTGATGATATAAGGTATTGATGGGATGTTATGTGATAATGTGTTAAAGTATCCACTCCAAAAACTAAGTGCAAGCAAGTGCCCCCAGTGTGGGAAGGACTTATTATGGAAGGTGATGGATTAGGTGACCTTGCTCTAGATAGATAGTGGAAAGGAATGACACTTCAACTCCAACAATTTCCAAACCATGATAGGAGTAAAGTATGGGAGATGAAAAAGGAAGTGGTCTTATTATGGATAAATAGGTTTATTGTGAGATGGGTGGAGTTTATTCGAGGACGGATGAAGTTTATTATGGATAGGATAGATGGAGTTTATTATGGGATGGATGGAGTTTATTATGGATAGGATAGATGGAGTTTATTATGGGATGGATAGGATGGTAAAAAAAAACTGAATAGATCATAGGAGTTGGTTCTATGCATAGCACCTGTTTCCCAGGTTTTCACTATGGTACTTATCCAAGGTGCCTGTTTACTAGGTTTTCACTAGAGAATGAATTATTTATCTTTACTATTTTGATTTTTTTTTGCTGGTGATATTCTGAGGATCAAGCATAAAATTTCTTAAGAACACTATTGATAGGTTCATCCAAAGGAATACCTTCAGGTGTTGAGAGAGTATAAGCTCATGATCCATAGACTGTTGTGGTCACAAAAGGTCCTAGCCAATTTGGTTCAAATTTACCCTTCTTTTACGATCCTGTTGATTTCTTTGATTCTCTTTGAGGACAAGGTCACTTACCTGGAACCTTATTTTCTTAATCTTTTTGTTATAACTACGGTGAAGATGGTTTTGATAGACTTGAAGGTGATTGAGTGCAGTGACTCATCTTTCGTCTAGTAGCTCTAGATCAGTCAATCTAGATATTCTGTACTTCTCATTACAAATGATATGCTATAATGAAACTCTCAGTGATGGGATCTCAACCTCAATAGGTAGGACAGCTTTGGTGCCATACACAAGAGCATAGGGTGTAGCACTAGTAGGAGTTTTGATGCTTGTCTAATAGGCCCACAAGGTAGGATTAAGTTGTAGATGTCAATCACGACCAACTTCATTGACTGTCTTTTTAAGAATTTTGATGATGGTTTTGTTAGAAGCCTCAGCTTGGCTATTACTTTGAGGATAATAAGGTGTGGAAAACCTATGTTAGATATGGAATTTATTGCATAGATCATGGACTTCTTGATTTGTAAATGGGTATCCATTATCAGTAACAATGGCTTGTGGAACTCCATATCTACAAATGATGTAATGGAGGATGAATTGGATATTTGCTTTTCGGTGATATAGGTCATTGGTATAGCTTCAACCCACTTTGTAAAGTACTCAATGGTGATAATGATGAATTTATGGACATTGGATGAGGATGGATGAATCTTTCCTATGAGGTCGAGTCCCCACTGTGAGAAAGACCAAGGAGTAGTGACAAGTTGTAGCTCATGTGCTGGAGCATGTATCAAATCCCCCTGTTGCTAACATTCTAGGCATCTCTTAGCAAATCATTGTGCATCTTGCTCCATGGTTGGCCAATAATATCTAGCTCTCAAGAGTTTCTTAGTAAGGCTAGGGCTAGTGGAATGCAAACCACAAACACCTTTATGTACCTTGCGTAAGGCAACTTTAGCTTCTTCTGAATGAAGACACCTAAGAAGGATACTGTCAAGACTCTTACGGTATAGGGTTTCTCCAATGATGGTGTAACAAGAGGCTCGGTGGATAAAGGTTTTGCATTATGTGTTGGATAATTGAAAGGGAAGGGTACTATTGTAGAGATACTCATATATATCCTCATACCAAGGAGAATTGGGACCAACAATTTTACATATAAGCTCAGATTGTGGAACTTCAAAATCTAGAATCAAAAGTTGTTCAACTAGAAACTCATAGCTCTATGCATTGGTGGGTATATCTAGAAGAGAACTGATTGTAGCCATAGCATTTGTTTCCTTATTGTTTATCCTAGGAATTTGCTCAAATGTGATTTTGGAAAAGTATTTCTTGAAATCATCTACCATCAACTTGTATGGGAGGAGTTTTTCATCTTTTGTTTGATGACCAACTGAGAATCTCCAAAAAATTGTAATTGTTTGATGTTCCATTGTATAGCCATGTGTAATCCTATGATCAAGGCTTCATATTCAATAATGTTGTTGGTACAAGGGAAGGCAATCCTGTATGATTTTGGTATACAATCACCTTGAGGGGTGATGAACAATATTTTGGCTCCAAATCCATGTTGTGTATATAAACCATCGAAGTACAGCTGCCAAACTATTGAAGGATATAGATTGAATAACTCTTCATCAGGAAACTTGGGATGGATAGGATAAGTATCTGGCATTGGTGCTTCTGCTAGTTGATTAGTGATCACTTGTCCCTTTATATCTTTTTGATCAACATATTCTATGTCAAATTCACTAAGAATCATTATCCATTTTGTTAATCTTCCTATGACTACTGCTTTAGACAGAAGATACTTGAGTGGATCAAATTTAGATATGAACTTTGTTCTTTGGTTCAACATATAGTGCCTCAAATTTTGGGTAGAAAACACTAGAGATAAATATAATTTTTCCATGGATGAATAATTAAGCTCATAGCTAACAAGAGTTTTGCTGATATAATAGATAGCATGTTCTTTTTCTGAGTCATCATGTTGAGCTAAAATAGCACCTAGAGCTACTATTGTTGAAGAGATATATAGTAGCAATAGTCAATCAGGCACAGGAGGTACCAGTACAGGAGGTGTAGCTAGATATTTCTTTATTTGATCAAAATCTTGTTGGCACTTATCATCCCATTTAAAAGGTTCTCCCTTCTAGAGCAGGTGTTGAAAAGGATGACATTTATCTGCTAGTTGTGAAATGAACTTGCAGATAGATTGTAATTGGCCTTGAAGACTGTGAAGCTATTTCAAATTTGATGGTGGAGGCATGTTTACTATAGCTTTTACCTTCTCTGGATCAACTTCTATGCCTCTTTGAGATACAATATAATCCGATAGCTTTCTAGAAGTTACCCTGAATACACATTTCTTGGGATTTAATCTCACTTGATACTTTTCTAGTCTATTAAAGATTGGTTCTATTACTTTTAGATGACCTTCTCTGGTATTTGATTTTCCCAAGATATCATCAACATAATCTTCCATTATGGTGTGAAAAAGATCGTGGAAGATAACAGTCATGGCTCTTTGATATGTAGATCCTGCATTCTTAAGACCAAAAGGCATTACTTACTAGCAGTAAGCACCCCATGGGCATGTGAAAGTTGTTTTATGTTGATCTTTGGGAGTGATTTGAATTTGATTGTATCTAGAAAATCTGTCCATTAGTGCCCATTCAAGATAATCAATAGGCCTTATGAACTTATCATCCAACAGTTTCTAAATTTCTACTTTGACCAAGAGTGCTATTTGATGTAGGAGTATCCCTGGTTCAAGAGCAATCTTGCATCAACCAAAAACATTTGTATTTCAGTTTGTTTGCAGTTTAGTTTGTTTCTTTTCATTTTCCAATTCAGTTCAAGCAATTCAGTCAATAACAGTTTCTGTATTTTGGTCTGCATTCTACTGTAGTTGCATTTCAGATCTTGTGGAGCTAGACTCAGCATCTAGATTCATTCATCTACATCATATTTAGAATTCAGAGCATTTGGATCAGTTACTGGAAGGATATCGCTATCAGAAGATCAATTGTTTTCTTAGAGTAGAGCATCCTAGCAGCCTCTAACAATCAGCTAAAGGAGAAGACTTGCGGAGCATTTCTTGACTTGTGGAGCTTAATGACACATCATTCAATGATCTTTGGTTCATAGCCGACCTTCCTTGAGATCCTCCCATCATTCCATTCATTTGTAGAGGAATTCTTTATGTTTGGGTCAGACCTATCCGTGTACACACATTACAGCTCTTCTTTGGAATTTGTGATCTTCCTTGGCTGACACGGAGGAATCTTATGATCCGAAGATGATATATAATGATGTAATAGATCCCTAGGAAAGTAGTTAGCAAGTGATTCACATAGTGATAGTTGATAATTTAGATTGTACACGAAGGAGCTTCAAAGCTATATCTTGTGTATATTCTAATATTCTGTAATCAGGCTAGTGAGCCGAATTGCAAGCCCGCATGTTGCTGGACAAATTATATTTGAATTCTTTGATATACTTAATGACTGAATATGTATTTGCTTCATATCTTTGAGTTGTTTCCATTGTGTTTACTCTTGCTGCATAGCCTAGACAGTTCACCCTGTGAACCCTCCTACTGTGAGTACACCACTATTTGAGGATACATTTTCCATAGCTTCTATTTGGCAGGTTTTGCATTTGGAGATATTGCTAGATGATGTACCACAAGTGATGGATCCAACCCTAGAATATATGTATAAGTCCATGTGAAGTTGATTGATCTTTGCATGAAGAAGGCGATGAAATCTGTTCTCTCCTAATTTGATAGTGATGCCACTAGAAATGTGATCTTGGGATTCTGTGTTGTACCTAGATTGATCTCTTGAGATTTCTCCACCAACAAGCATGACCATTCTTGATATTCAGTGGTCAAAGGAAGGTCAAATCCTCCATCCTCAGCCACCTCGGAGAGGTTTTCACCCTCAGATACATCCTTTATTTTTACTTTTTCATGGTCAAGAGGTGCCTTTCAGTTTTCACCTAGTGACTTGTCTTTTTTTATTTTATTTATTTCACTTTTGCGACTGAAGGATTTGACACTTCCACCAAAGTATGCTAAAGGTAGATCTATCATGAATCCCACTTTGTGATCTCCCAATGGTATGCCTTTTCTTAAGCCCGTGAACTCTGTTAAGGCTTCATCATTCTCAAATGTGTCTAGAATAGGTGCCTCCTTTTGGTCCCAATCGATGAGGTCAAGATATATGAGTTGAAGGTCAGATGATTTAGGTTGAGAGGTAAAGGAGGAAGATGATATCATGAAGATGGATAGATCTTGGAATAGTTTAATTATGTGGAAAGAAGAATCATCGATGGCATCTTGACTAGAGGTCTCTTCTGCAGGAAAATCTTTGGCTACCTCATCGAGAATATACTAAATGTCCAAGGAAGGCAGAACCTCCTTACCGTACCCTAAACCTTGCTTATTAAACTTCTTGGTGACAATGATAGGCTCAACAGGTCCTTGTCCTTTGTAACCCATGTTCTTGATGATCTAAAACCCATTGTTATAACATTCCACTTCTAAAGTGACTTGATCATTTTCATCAAAAAAGATCCAAGAGTTGATGTCGTCAATAGCTTCATCTTCTAACATTCCTGATTTGATGAACACAGTTGGAGGATCATTGATAGTAGATTTGGATGAGGAAGCTTTGGATACTGATGGTTGACCATAGGATTTAGGTGATAAGGGCAAGGCTCCTATACAGCAAGATTTTTGTAGACTATATTCACCAAGTCCTTTCTCTTTATATTGAACATCAATATTGGGGATGGATTTACTAAATGAAGTCTTATTCAAATCGGATGGATCAACGTAGGATGTGGATGGATGGGCTTTAGTGTAGATAGGTATGTGGTTAGGATTTTGATCTTTGGCTTGGAAAGTTCGAAAAAACTCAAATGGATAAGGATCGGCAAGGATCGTGATTTCAACACCAATGTAGGGAAATTTCAAACATTGATGATATGTGGATGGAACAGATTTTATGGCATGCATCCAAGGATGGCCAAGGATAATGTTGTAAGGCAATTCAATATCTAGGACTTGACAATGGGTATCATTAGTAACAGGACCAACCTAGATAGGTAGAAAGATAATTCCTTCAAATTCTCTCTCTGTATCATCATATGCTTTGATAGTTACGCTCTTGGTAGTGTCAATGCGATCCTCAAAATATCCCAGTTGTTTTATAAGCTTTAGAGAACATATATTTAACCCAGCTCCACCATCTATTAGTATTCGTTTGACTCAGCGTTGGTTTATGTAGACTTCAATATGGAGAGCATCATTATGGGATGGATTGGATGATGAAATGTCTTTGTCAAAAAAGGTTAGACGATAAGGTGATGCAATACTCGCTACCATGGCTTGGAATTGTGTAGTATCAATATAATTGGGTACCGACGACTCTTGTAAGGCTTTATCTAAGATAGCTTTATGGGCAGCTGATAGGCATAGTAATTCCAAAATGGAAATATGAGCAGGAGTCTTACCTAGATGATCAAGGATATTGTATTTGGAGTTTGGGTGGATGGTAGGTGGTGCTCCTTGGATAGTAACATGGCCTCGACGGGTGGTAATGACACAATTAGGTTCTTTTCCCCTTATGGTAATGGTAGATATGCAATTTTGTTTGATACAGCCAATGATAGATGATTCATAGGTATAATGGACAATCTTCCCTATATTAGAGGCATTTTCTTTATTGTGTGGTGGAAGTGAATTCTTGAAAGCATCAAGGTCATAATTTATCATTTGTTTTGGTGGATCAATAGTTATTTCTCCTTGATCAAGAAGATTTTGAATCAAATGTTTCAATTTCATACAACCAGTTGTATTATGTCCTTTCACTCTATGATAGTCATTGTATTCGTTGTCTTTGTACCAATTAGGTTTAAACTGTGGTTCTTCATTGGGTCGAGCTTCAAGTAACATGATCTTGTCAGCTTGTAGTAGTTTTTTGAGGAAATTTTCAATAGGCTCTCCTAGAGGAGTGAATTGACGTCTAGATGATGGATTCGTTGTAGCTTGATTTCTTGGAATAAAGGGTGTGCTCTTGGATGTTTCTTGGATATAGATGGGAGCCTTCACAATTTGAACATTCTTTTCATCAACAATGTCGTCATTGACAACATTTTTGTTCTTATTCCAAAAGTGAGATTTATCACTTGAAGATTGTCCATTGTCTTTTGTTTCCTTGAAAATCTTGATTAGACCTTTGGCAATTAAAGCTTTTTTAATGTTTGTTCCCTTGGATATGAGTTCATCAAAAGTAGTAGTACTTTGGAGTTGCAATTGAAATGATAGTTCGGGATGGAGATTTTGGACAAAGATATTGACTTGTTGTTTCTTAGGCATTTGCCATGGAAGTTTACTAGCCATATTTTTCCATCATTGGATGAAAGATGAGAAGGTTTCCCCATTTCATTGTTTGTTGTTGACAAGATTGTTCATGGATATCTCATTTTCTATATTGAAAGAAAAGTGATACAAATTTTCATGCCAACTCTTTGAAAGACTTGATGCTCGGAGATAGGTGAGAAAACCATTCTGTAGCTTGTCCCCCAAGACTACGAGAAAATAGACGTAGAAGATATGTGTCATTATATGCAATATCAAGACAAGCTACATTAAATGCTCTAAGATGGTCATTTGGATCACCTTTTCCTTTGTATTTATCAAATTGTGGTATCTCAAAATGTGGAGGGTGTTAGTGCCTGAATTGACTGGTAGTTTTTTGAGCAATTTTCATTCAGGCACTCTCCCTAAGTATCCAAAAAATGTTCTAAGTGATGGACCTCCTCAGCATTTTTCAGCTCCATCATCATTTTTTCTTGAGGAGGAGGTCATCATCATCATGTTTGTTTCGATGAAGGTCAGCATCATCATGTTCTCCGTCGGCCGGTTTATCATCGTCATCATCATATTGAACTATCGGGTGATGTTTGGTTTTTTATCCTGATGATGCTGACGAGCTACAGTGCGCCCTGATCTGCTTGCGAGGGTGATTTTCCAAAGTATCCGGTGATCTTCCATTATCACCTTGCCCAAACATGATGATGATGTTGCCCCGTTATTCTGAAGGGGTTGTTCTTTGAGTTGCTCGACCTAACTTGTTTTTTTCCTAAGGGTCGTCGTCATCATCATCATGTTTCCAGTTATTATCCTGCTGCTTGCGGAGGTCATCATATTTTCTGCCATCATGATATCTCGCCGGGGTGATATTTCTATCATCGGGTGATCTTGGTTATGATCATCCTGATGATGATGTTGAAGAGTTCTAAGTGCGACCCGATATCCACTGGGGTCATCATATTTTGAACGTCAGGATGATCTTAGTCAATATCATCCTGATGATGTTGTATCACCTTGTTCTTTGTTTCTCATCCTGATGATGCTGACGTCATCCTTATGTCAGGGTGATATCTTTCTTTCTGCCTATCTGCATCATGATATTTCCGAAGGAGGGGGTGATATTTTCATATCACTCGAGTGTGTTTGTTCCAGCATCATGATAATGCTGATATCAAGGAGATATCCACCTGTCGGCTTCATGCGCTATCTAGAGGGGGTGATCTTTTCGAGCATCATCATATTCATCTATCGCCCCGATCTTACAGAGGAGCTACAGTGCAACCTGATATTTGTGCATCAGGAGGATATTTCCAAATATCCGGTTGTCTTCTGAATATCATGATGATGTTAATATGATGATGACGTCATCAAGGTCTGGGGGGGGTCATATTTCTAACACTGATCATCTTGAAGAGACCTCCTGATATTTGCAAACATGATGATGACGTCATCCGGATATGAGGAGGTGCGCAGTAGGCAGATATGATGATGACGTCAGCAGGATATGATGATGATGTCATCAGGATGTTCATCGGCCAGACTTTTGTTATAAGCTCAGCAGGAGGATGTTCCTCCGATGGATCCGGTTGTGCGGGTGAAGGCGAATATCATGCAATTGTTTTCAAATATCATGATGACGTCAGGGTGATATTTCGAACAACAGGATATCATGCTGCTGGAGGATGATGATGATGAAGTCTTATACTAGTGTCGTCAGGAGCAAAAGCACCGACATGATATATGCTCATGACCTAGTATATAAAGTGTCAAAGAGGTTGCTGCGGGGTGCATGTGGGATATTGATATCCTGCATTTTCAAAATATCATGATGATGAATCTCGGCGGGAAGTGGTTGCGATGCAGAATCAATGTTCTTCCCGAGGCCGCGGGTTGGTGCGCCATCAATGGCGATTGTTGCAGAGGTATGGGCGATGGCGTGGATGGATGTAGTACCTGATTGAAGATCTGAATCCCTAGGCGGCGGCGCAAGGCTCGAGATATCTTCCTGTCTCCTCCCCTACCTGCTGCATTAATGTTTGAGCGCCATTTCTATGATACTGTATATCTGGCAGGATTTTAGGTCAACATGGTAGTCAATGCTGAATGCACCTTCCTGCTATATAATGCAGATGGTGTCATTCATTCAAGGTTGTTGAAAGTTGATGATTTTTGGCTCTGTAATCCAAAACCAGCTGATCTGGTTGCTCTGTACAGCTTGATCTTGTGAGTTTATGTATCTCCTGTTGTAGGACTTGGCATGAATCCACTGATTTCATGGTTGATCTTGTATGAGTAATGCTATCTTAGCATGTGTTGTGTTAATTCTGTCTCCAGTATTGCATGTATCCTTCTTCTGGATCTGGATGTTTGCTTATGTTTAGATTCTAGAGCATAGAATTCCTATGTTGAATGTCTGATCTTTTAACCTCTGCTCAAGGGGCAGATTAAACTGTTTTCAGGTTGAACATTGGGAAGGGTATACTGCAGTAGGGATGCCATAAGTAAAGATAGCTCAACACTCTATATTGGGAGATATCTGTAGGGCAGATATCATGTGTATCCCCCTGAAATCCAGTTTTAGCTATTCATGCTGATCATTCACAGGTGTATGTCTACCGACTCCAAGCCCTGGATAGGCACCAATCATGCTGTGTTCTTGTGTTATACACCATGTCCAGCTTTGCATCCAAATTCATATCAAACCATTTCATACTTCCACCTGTTAGTTGTAGGAGTAGGATTAGGAACCCCCTGCATGCTCTCATACCCAACCAGACATCATGTCCAAGAATGTTGCCAGCCTTGTGATCTATCATACAGATCTTGGTCCATACATGAGAGTATTCTGCCTGTTGTTGTCAAGTTAGATCCTTCTATCTTTGAGCTAGTCAAGGTTACATCTTGAGTTATAGGGATACCCCCCTTGGTGCGGCAGAACCAGAAGTGAAGGGGAGGAGCTCACGCAACCTCCTGTATTCAGTTGGCCTGAATCTGCCTGTGCATTAGAAGTGGCAAACCCTAATGCTGATTCAGAAGAAATGTCAACAAAATGGCGACTCTACTGGGGATGGACTAAAAAAATGATATACTTGTGGCCCATCCGAGTCACTAACAAAATTATGCTCTGCTGGTGGAATGAACCTGGAAAAGTAGCTTTCAGCTATTGAGAATTTTGTCCTCTCTGGAGAGGTGGCGACTCTGCAAAAAAGATCCAAATGCACATGAAAGATGGATGTATGTGATGGGACAAAAATAAGATGTACATATTTCTGCATCTGTATGAGAAAAGGTACTTTGTTACTTCCCCTTTATTTGCTGTTTTACTGCATAGGTTAGATGCCAGGGGAAGCCTTAGGTCTTAGACAGACAAACAATGTCTAAGAGTAGGGTTTTTATGAATCCAAGTATGAGTTATCCCACACTCAGTGGTAAGATGTTGGATAAAGGAATAGAAGAGATAAGAAATAGGTTGATATTCTTAGAGGCTGAGCAGGCCCAGTTAAGAAGCAGTAACCCTGTTGTGTCTGCCAGTCAGAAAACTAAACCTCCTATCAGCCCTTTTGATCCTTTGTATGACCAACTGGATTTGTCATGGGTGGATTATAAAGTAGAAACTATGCCTGCTAGGATATACTGTCAGATGCCTAGATTTAGTGGTCACAATGTGTGTGATGGGAATGCACATATCCAAATTTTTCAAAGTTTTATGGGAAAATATTCATTCAGAGATGAGGATATGTGGATGAGGTTTCTTGTTAGGTCCTTTGATGCAAAAGCAAAAGACTGGTATTTGAGCTTTCCAAAGAAATTTTTTGCCTGTTGGGATGAGCTTGCTGACTGTTTCAAGGAGGAATTTGCAAAAGAACCGGCTGATCTTGTTGCAGAATTGATGAGAATAAGAAGACAGGATGAAGAGCCATGTGTTGATTTCAGTCATAGGTTTGCAGTAGCCCTTTCACATGTCCCTGAAAGTTTCAGACCTGATATTTCAGCCTGTGTTGGCATATTCTTTGAAGCTTTTGAGGAGGGCTCTAGTGCATTACTGAGGGATTTCAAGGTGACAAGCATGCAGATGGCATACAAATTTTTAGAAAATGTAGAGGAAATGAGAAATATGCACCTGCTGAAACCCCTGTCCCCAGGCCTTGGTGTGAATAATTGTTGTGAAGCTGCAAATGACCAAATGATTATGGCATCATGTGCAGATGAAAATGAAAATAAAAGCATAGAGGTTGAGACTGCTGTATTTGAACATAATGCTAACAATACTGCTCAACTGGATTGTTCACCAGTTGAGGATGCCAGTGAAAGGACTAATGAGGACTCCCATTGCAATGATGAGGCAGCTGACCATGAAAACAATAACGAGGTTGTGGACAGCAATGAGCAATTTTTAGAATGGACCTGTGGAGATAATTGTGAGTATTGTACTCAAGACAGAGAAGATATAAGCAAGCAGAGAAGCAGTCCTATGTGTGACCCATTGCCTACCTTTCAAACACATGGAGATCATGAAGAGCAGTCAGAAATTGAAATAAGTGCTAGTTCAGAGCATGATTGTTTTTCATTTGATGGCTGTTTTGCTTATGACACACAGGCTGATACTCCTCCACAGAGTGAATCCATTGATGATGAAGAGGTGTGCTCTGCTGCCCATGAACAAATGGCATACTATGATGAAACTGATGCACCTGGGTCACCCATTTATGACACATATGGTGATGAGGATCTGTCTGAGTATGGTGAAGATTTAGACACTATTTTTGGCTTGGATTCTGTTTCTCATCCTGATGAAAGAGGAAACAACGTACATCAGGTAAGTGACTGTGAAAATGTGCCTGACTTGAAAGAGATGCCAGAGCCTGATCTTTTCCAGCCTGGTGTACCTGATTGTTGTGTACATGATGTGCACAATTGTGATTTTGAAAGCTTTTCTTTTGATGAGCCAGCATATGATACAATGAGCCCTGATCTTCCTAGTTTTGTAATGGACTCTGAGTGTTTCCTATTTGCAGTCCAGCTAGGAGATCATGTTGCAATGCATGATGATGATATAAGTGATAAGTGCTATATGCCATATGAATATGCATTGTTTGATACATTCTGCACCCACATGTCACATGATGATGAGGGTTATCTGCACAAGGGTGATAATGACAAGCCAAATCAGAGGGTTGAATATGCAGATGACAAGATTTGTTTGTGGGTGGATCTTTGTAGTATCTCCAAGCTTGACCCAGTGCATGCAGATGAAAACAAGATATTTGACAAAGGGAGATACATGTTTTTCTTTTCTTGGTGGCCTTAGGCCATCAAGTGTGTTTGGTGATGCAGGTCAGTGCAGTATTTGACTCTGTGCCCAATGGATAAGGGACTGGTCTGCATCCCAGAGATCTGGTGTTCTCGCTGCAGGTTTTCACCTGCACGTCCCCAGACAGAGCCACTGTTAGTGCCTGAATTGACTGGTAGTTTTTTGAGCAATTTTCATTCAGGCACTCTCCCTAAGTATCCAAAAAATGTTCTAAGTGATGGACCTCCTCAGCATTTTTTAGCTGCATCATCATTTTTTCTTGAGGAGGAGGTCATCATCATCATGTTTGTTTCGATGAAGGTCAGCATCATCATGTTCTCCGTCGGCCAGTTTCTCATCGTCATCATCATATTGAAATATCGGGTGATGTTTGGTTTTTTATCCTGATGATGCTGACGAGCTACAGTGCGCCCTGATCTGCTTGCGAGGGTGATTTTCCAAAGTATCCGGTGATCTTCCATTATCACCTTGCCCAAACATGATGATGATGTTGCCCCGTTATTCTGAAGGGGTTGTTCTTTGAGTTGCTCGACCTAACTTGTTTTTTTCCTAAGGGTCGTCGTCATCATCATCATGTTTCCAGTTATTATCCTGCTGCTTGCGGAGGTCATCATATTTTCTGCCATCATGATATCTCGCCGGGGTGATATTTCTATCATCGGGTGATCTTGGTTATGATCATCCTGATGATGATGTTGAAGAGTTCTAAGTGCGACCCGATATCCACTGGGGTCATCATATTTTGAACGTTAGGATGATCTTAGTCAATATCATCCTGATGATGTTGTATCACCTTGTTCTTTGTTTCTCATCCTGATGATGCTGACGTCATCCTTATGTCAGGGTGATATCTTTCTTTCTGCCTATCTGCATCATGATATTTCCGAAGGAGGGGGTGATATTTTCATATCACTCGAGTGTGTTTGTTCCAGCATCATGATAATGCTGATATCAAGGAGATATCCGCCTGTCGGCTTCGTGCGCTATCTAGAGGGGGTGATCTTTTCGAGCATCATCATATTCATCTATCGCCCCGATCTTACAGAGGAGCTACAGTGCAACCTGATATTTGTGCATCAGGAGGATATTTCCAAATATCCGGTTGTCTTCCGAATATCATGATGATGTTAATATGATGATGACGTCATCAAGGTCCGGGGGGGGTCATATTTCTAACACTGATCATCTTGAAGAGACCTCCTGATATTTGCAAACATGATGATGACGTCATCCGGATATGAGGAGGTGCGCAGTAGGCAGATATGATGATGACGTCAGCAGGATATGATGATGATGTCATCAGGATGTTCATCGGCCAGACTTTTGTTATAAGCTCAGCAGGAGGATGTTCCTCCGATGGATCCGGTTGTGCGGGTGAAGGCGAATATCATGCAATTGTTTTCAAATATCATGATGACGTCAGGGTGATATTTCGAACAACAGGATATCATGCTGCTGGAGGATGATGATGATGAAGTCTTATACTAGTGTCGTCAGGAGCAAAAGCACCGACATGATATATGCTCATGACCTAGTATATAAAGTGTCAAAGAGGTTGCTGCGGGGTGCATGTGGGATATTGATATCCTGCATTTTCAAAATATCATGATGATGAATCTCGGCGGGAAGTGGTTGCGATGCAGAATCAATGTTCTTCCCGAGGCCGCGGGTTGGTGCGCCATCAATGGCGATTGTTGCAGAGGTATGGGCGATGGCGTGGACGGATGTAGTACCTGATTGAAGATCTGAATCCCTAGGCGGCGGCGCAAGGCTCGAGATATCTTCCTGTCTCCTCCCCTACCTGCTGCATTAATGTTTGAGCGCCATTTCTATGATACTGTATATCTGGCGGGATTTTTGGTCAACATGGTAGTCAATGCTGAATGCACCTTCCTGCTATATAATGCAGATGGTGTCATTCATTCAAGGTTGTTGAAAGTTGATGATTTTTGGCTCTGTAATCCAAAACCAGCTGATCTGGTTGCTCTGTACAGCTTGATCTTGTGAGTTTATGTATCTCCTGTTGTAGGACTTGGCATGAATCCACTGATTTCATGGTTGATCTTGTATGAGTAATGCTATCTTAGCATGTGTTGTGTTAATTCTGTCTCCAGTATTGCATGTATCCTTCTTCTGGATCTGGATGTTTGCTTATGTTTAGATTCTAGAGCATAGAATTCCTATGTTGAATGTCTGATCTTTTAACCTCTGCTCAAGGGGCAGATTAAACTGTTTTCAGGTTGAACATTGGGAAGGGTATACTGCAGTAGGGATGCCATAAGTAGAGATAGCTCAACACTCTATATTGGGAGATATCTGTAGGGCAGATATCATGTGTATCCCCCTGAAATCCAGTTTTAGCTATTCATGCTGATCATTCACAGGTGTATGTCTACCGACTCCAAGCCCTGGATAGGCACCAATCATGCTGTGTTCTTGTGTTATACACCATGTCCAGCTTTGCATCCAAATTCATATCAAACCATTTCATACTTCCACCTGTTAGTTGTAGGAGTAGGATTAGGAACCCCCTGCATGCTCTCATACCCAACCAGACATCATGTCCAAGAATGTTGCCAGCCTTGTGATCTATCATACAGATCTTGGTCCATACATGAGAGTATTCTGCCTGTTGTTGTCAAGTTAGATCCTTCTATCTTTGAGCTAGTCAAGGTTACATCTTAAGTTATAGGGATACCCCCCTTGGTGCGGCAGAACCAGAAGTGAAGGGGAGGAGCTCACGCAACCTCCTGTATTCAGTTGGCCTGAATCTGCCTGTGCATTAGAAGTGGCAAACCCTAATGCTAATTCAGAAGAAATGTCAACAGAGGGAAAGGTATCATTTGAAGCAACTTATCAAAAGGATATGGGCATACATCCTCAAAGGAAAATGTTTTCTTTGTTTGGCCCATACTCATATCTGTGGCTTGCTATTGTAACTGATTGAATCGCTGCTCTAAATCATATGTAGATGGTTGTTGTTGCATGGGATTTTGATGGCTTGGATGAGGTATTTGGTACATCAGAGTTTGATTTGGAGGATATTGTTGTGATGTATTATATGGCGGGGTGTATGTATTTTGGACTTGGTTATCAAATGATGGGAATGTGTATATGTTTGGTGATGGATTAGCATTTTGGGTTTGTATCGCATGTGAACCAAAGGATGGATTAGTGTAGGACATATGTTTGTTGGAAGTTGGTGGAACTTGGGATACGACGAGTGGATTTGCATAGGATATATGTTGGTTGGAGGTTGATGAAGCTTGGGGCACAAGAGGTGGATTGGCATAAGATATGTGTTGGTTGGATGGTTGTGGTCCAAGCGAAAGGAGTTGATCAACATATGATATGTTGAAATGTGCTCATGATCTGAAAGGTTGGTTGATAAATGATGTGTTAGGATTTGATAGCACATGTGGTGTTTGGACTAGATTCATAGATGATGTATTGAGATGGGAAGACACATTAGATAGTTAGGATGGTTCAACATGTGACACACTTGGATTAGGAACTTGAGGTGCTTGTGACACATTGCGGAAAATTTATATTCATGGAAGAAGATACCATGGGATGTGATACATGAGATGAGGTGACATGTGGCACACTTTGATTAGAGACTTGGGGTGCTTGTGACACATGCAGAGGAGTTATATTGATGGAAGAAGATGGAGTGGAATGCGACGCATGCGATGGAGTAACATATGGCACATGTTGATTAGAGACTTGGGGTGCTTGTGACACATGGGAGTTGAGCATGTAAGATGGTGTTAACAAAGGCTCTGTTGTCATAGATGTAGAGGATGCATGGAGTGGAGGGATGGATTGATTAGTCAAAGATGGTGTTTGGATGTTGTGTGTAGATGTTGTGGGTTGGTGGACATGGTAGTAATAGCCTTATGGTTTTCCTTTGTAACAACAACATCATTGATTGGATCTTTTTTGTGATTTTGGATATGTCAAAGCCACTTGGCAATTTGGCTCCTCCTTGAGCTAATTGTAAGAAAAATCTATCGAGATCAAACTTTAAGAGCTTATTGACATTTTGTAAAGTTTTGACATCTTCTAGCTCCTGTAAGTCATCTTGATATTCTTCATAGGTAGATTGAGCAAAATGATATGGTGGTGCTTGAGTTGATGATGATGGTCTAGTAGTATAGCCTTTGGGTACAAAGATATGTTGAGGCATTCCAATAGTGAATTTTGAGGCATCCTTGAGAGGCGTAGATTGAAATTCTCTTAGGTTAGCTTCCATGGCTACTTTATATTAACTCCTAGTTTGAGGCATTGGTTGATGATGGATGAGATTTTTGGACTTGTGTGACAAAGTTGAGACTCTTGGATTGATTTATTGGTTTGATTGATTGATGATTGGCTTGATCAATTGATTGGATTGATTGGATTGCCGATTGATTTGGATAGGATGCGTTGATTGATGATTGATTGTTTGATTGGTTGGATCAATTTGGGTTTTGTTTGATTGGATTAGATTATCCCCCAAGAGATAGACTCATGAACTCAAGGGTAGACAAGATTGATTTTTGATGATGATATAGCCCAACTCAAAAGGAACCACTCTCTTAAGCTGGAAAAGACTATTGTGATATGATCAAAAGATGGATAGTGACCAAAGCCAAGGGATGATGTTGATTTGATTGATTAGTTGATGTTTTAGAGTCTCAAGAGGATGTAAGGGCTCAAAAAGTCCAAAATATGATGTGATCAAGCTGAATAAGATGAGTGTTGGTTGTAGATGATCAGGGTATTGTCTGAAAAACTGATGACAAGGCTAAAAACTGACTAAAATGAGGCTTTTGGACTGGATGACTGGAAATAGTCTATAGATTGCCAAAGGTGAGATTGTGTTAACCAAAGGTGAGTCAAGATAGCTCAAAGGTGACTTAGGATAACTAAAAGGCGTGATGCTACTGATCAAAGGTGATTTTTTGCAACTCAAAGACAACTATATACAGTGCAAAGGCATGTAGGATAACTCAAAGGCATTCCATATGATGATCAAAGGTAATTTAGGATGACCCAGAGATGAGTTTCTATCATTCAAAGGCAATTTTCTATAGCTCAAAGGCAATTGGGTATGGTGCAAAGGTGAGTTTTTGTGACAATGTCTTGTTTTTGAAGGGTAATTAGAAAGAGAACACACAACAAAGACACAATGGCTGGTTTTGGATGACTCTGATACAAAATCAGAGTAAAAGTCTAAATGAAGGCCTAGATTAGCCCAAAACTTTTCATGGGTCTTGACAAATTTGAAAACACTTGTAAGCATGTACAACCTAGGCTGGAAAGTGGATACTGGTTATTGAGACAAAGCAGATAGCTAGAGACATTGGTGACACTAGCTCTCCCACCACAGCATGGGCACACCAAATCTCTTACCCTGAAGATGTGAAGATCTTATGAACTGAGGGATTTTCAATCTCTATAATGAATAGTATGTATAGGGTAGCTTCGGAGGTCTGACCTCCTACACCACCAAGAAAAAAGGTTTTTGGCCTCTACAACAAGTGGTTTCTAGTAATGATTTGGGGGACCAACACGTTACGAGCATCCAGTAAGCTACTTAAGGTATGCCTCCTTTCGAACTAGCACTGTACGATAAGAGCTAATACTGGTTAGACTTGGCTTTCACCTTATTCTTTTTTATATAGTGGACCGAACGAAAGTACTGCTTGAGGTCATTCCCTTGGGGTGAGTACCTCTTTTCCCACCAACGTAGGCCTCTCTAAAGATAATAACAAGTTCTCTTGCACCCAAGATCCATTTGATAGGCAAGGGGAGAGGATACTTTTGTTATTAGCTTAGGGATCTAACTAATACAAATGTAACTGTTATCACTCAATATTGCGCCCCTGCTAAGTTGCAGAACTTAGCATATTGGTGAAACATGGGAACTTTTCTAAGGTTGTGGGTCACCTAGAATAGAAAAGAAACTCTAGAGTAAGCTGGCTCTTATGGTGTTCACCTAAACTACTACTTTGTTGGGGAAAAGGTAAGAAGGAAACATAAAAATAAAAACTATTTCCTAAGGTGATGCACCAAAATGATTATTTTGAGACCTACACAGCTGCTCTTGCACACACAATTAAACAAACAACAAGATTTTGATTTACACAACTCAGAGGTTCATGTACTCTTGCATTAATGTTTCAAAGGAAGGCTTTGACACTCACAATTCTAGAAGGAAAATATATTCTCTTCACAACTTTGAATTGTTTTTATCACCAACACAACCTACAACCTGCAATCATACATATGTTTTTGGCCTAAAGGTGCTAACAATGAGACACAATAACAAGGATCACATGTATCACAATAAAATTGCATCAATCATTTAACTTCACACAATAAAACAAGTTCTGAGAAGGTAAAATTGCTTAACCTTATTGATTTGAAAAAAGGTGTTACACTGTTGTATACGTCTGCAAAAATGAGTTACAATGCTATCTCCTACTGAAAGAACCTCCAAAAAGTTACAATGTAGCCTGAGAATGAAAAGAACTAACTTCAAAATTGATGTTTGAAGTTACTTTATGCTTTTCCAAGTTGTTGCACAGAGATAGGAATCTCAAACTCCCTTGGTCGTGCACAACAATAAAGCCTATTTTTTATCCCCTTAAACTCTAAAAAGGATTTATAATGAAGAAAAGGTCAAGCCTTGACCTCTCCTACCATAAAGGCACCTAAAAATGCCCCTAGATGCTTTCCAAGGCCTTTAAAACTCAGTCAAAACAACTCCCATATTCCCTCCACTTGTTTGCCAACCTCTCCAACCTCCCCTATATGCTTGGCATAACTCATAAATCCTCAACTACATCCCCTTTAACCATATCTTGAAATCATCCTTATCTTACATTATACATAACATTAAATAAAGTGATTTATAATTGCATCACTTTAATCAATATTTTACATTTTTTTTCAAATTGGTTTCACATTTATGCAAATAAGGCATGACTCAGCCATGTTTGAAAGACACATACAAAATTCAGAGTTATTAAGGGGTATCTCCTAGTCACTTGGCATACATATAATGCAAAGGCATTAGTTTATGAAGGAAATATTTAAAACAAAGGTAAAAATGCCATTTGTTTGTCAATCAATATTAGGGCAAAAAGAAACCCTAACACAAAAGCTCAACCAAACATCATTTCACATCCATTTGCACTTTCATTGAGCTATCGATAGAGGGTTTCAACTAGTCTTCCATGGAGGTTTGGAGGGTTTACTAGAGCTGAAGCCAAGTTGGGTAAGCATTTTCTGTATAAATTTGTCTTCTCCTTTCATTGTTGCAAATAAAATGTTGTCTTGAGATTCTTTTTGTGTAGAAATGACTGTGCTTTTTCTGCATGTTCTTCTAAAACTCCTTTTTCCCTCAACATATTTTCAGACAAGCACACTAATAGAAAATAGGCCAAGGATAGCACCGGATGCTCCAAAAAAAACTATTGTTCTTATACTGTATTTCATGGCTGTATCCATTGCCTAAGATTGTTCTTTGTTGCTACCTGAAACAATATACCTTCCTCTGAAGATTGTTTCCTTATGCTTTTGTCCCCTAACATATCAGTAACACTCTTATCACTTTCTATACCATTGACATGTTTAAAAGCCTTCCATTTCCTCAATCATTGATCAAGGTGTTCCTAAAAACTATGGAAAAAAATCATTTTTTTGTCTCTGCCTTTTGCAAGTCTTCTTGCAATTGTTGACTTTCATTTTGCATACAAACAATGGTATGTTGGGCCCTCTCTAGCTGATCTTCAAGGCTATTCTTAGTAGAAATATATCTCTACCCTGCCTTTACTCATTTAGGTTTTTGTCAAAACCTTTATCAAACTTTAGGCATACCTCATATAAACAATTTAGACATGATATAAACATTGCAAACTTGTATTTAGACATTCTTCCTACAAAAAGATAGTGCAAACCTGTATTTGATATGATATTCCATGATCTTTGACAAAGGCATCTATTTATTGTCTCTTGTATGTGTGGCATTTACAATAACTTGAAACATTGCCCTTGACTACCAACATTGTTCTTCCAAAAAGCTTTGTCTCTATCCCTTTTGAATCTAGTGATTATTGACAAAACTAGACTGTGACTATCATTTTGGTCTTTTAAGGCTGCTACACAAACATAGGACTGCTCCATCTATGCTTTAGACTATATCTTTTTTAATTGTTGTTGATAGTCATTTTTAAATGATTCTACAGTCATTTGACTGCACTTGTGCTAACAATTATGCAATTTAACTGTTGTTCCTTCATTATTATTTAGTGAAACAAACTTGGAACATGCAAACCTCGTGAGATACTCTCCATAGTACCTTGGGTAGTCCTATTGATTTCATAGAGGTCTTCAAATGATTGATAATCTTCAAACCCCACTTCACAATATATATTGTATTGTGCCCTAAGACTATGACTGTCTTCTCATATCATGAAGTCTCTACCCACTTCAAACCCTTAACCTCTTATGACACTTCACTAACATGTACTGCTATAGTATAGACTCTTATATGGATGTTCTTTGTGACTTTCTCTAGACTATAACTTCACTGTACTGTCAAAACTCCTTGAAAAAGATAGAACCTTTAAACATTAATAATTATCATTGAAATGCAGACCTCTAGACTGCTTTCAAAGACTGATTCAAATTACACTAAAACCATGCAAAAACATGGAATGATCAAAAAATTTATCTAACCCTTGATAGGGCTACTAAGACACCTGCAGCCCTCTTGAAAGTTTTTAGACCTTTATCTACTTCTTGAACAAGTCCTTCAGGTTTATAAAGTGGTTAACTCCTTTCCAATTGTCATTCTGATTGTTCCACATCATGAATGTTGTTTCTCTGACTCTACTACAACTTTATTTCTATTTGACTATCCTTCAATTGGACTAGTCTTTTACCTGAGAGGAAAATGATTGCATCATCTTTGAAAGACACCTTGTAAAGTGAAATATGAAACCCTCTATATCCTGTCAACATTCCAGACTCTTTGAAGGATACAGGGAGCATCAAGGACAATATAAGTGTGACTGTCATGGTCTTTCTCAATCAGTGAAGAAGTACCTAAACTTGAGACATTAGGTCTCATGAAGGATCCTGACGGTCTGCTTAAAGATTTGTCTCATGTGCTTATCTAATAATCCCTTCATGAACTCTGATTTCCCTTTCCTGACTAGTGTTACTCTTTTCAAACTCTACAGCCTCCAGACTGCTCCCTTATGCTGATGATAGACTACCTTACTTATCTTTCTGACTGTCCTCATATGGACTATTCCTCATGTATGTGACTACTTCCAAAACAGAGATACAAAGATGACTATCCTTGTTGCAAAATGACTACTCCTACTTGAAACTTTAGTTCATCTTGCATGCAGTCTCATATGGGCATTTCATGTCTCCAATGATTTTATCATTGTCTCTTACTGGTAGCACCTACATCTTAGCCATGCTGCTCCATCCTCTACACTCTTGATGATACCATCACTAATGGTGAAAACATTGTGCACTATGCCATTATTTATGTTGTTTTGGATGTATCTTGCTTGCCTCCATTTTTTTTATTGACTGCATATTGATAGTCATGTGACTGTTCCTCTGTTCTCCACCTTCTCAATAGTTCCTTGACATTTTATCATGCAATTTTGACTATCCTTGAGGACAATGATGACCATTTCATTGATTAGCACTGTCAAACCAAAATGTGATTGCCCCTTGAATAGTCCTTGTGACTGTTTCTATGCATAGAACCACTGCTTCTTTACTCATTGTAGTTCCATTGAGTAGATATTTGTCATCCAAGATAGTGATCTACCAACTCCTCTCATGAGTGATGAATACCTACACAATTGATGACAAGTATGGTGCTTTTACACTCTTATCCCTCTTAAAACACAAGAGGGCAGCATTCTGGGCTCAACCCTTGTGGGAGCCCATTTTACTCCACATGCTATGATGTCAAAATGAAATAATCCAGCAATGAAAATTTTGCCTACACCTGTACAGTGAACAAACACATTAGATAAAACAATGAAGCCAAAAGCTTCCAATGATGCTCATGATGATTGATGATACTCCTATGCTTTTCCTGATATCTGTAATGTTGCAAAACTGTTTCAATGCCTTAAGAGAATAAACTATACATGTGTTGATAGAGTATATGCAGAGAATATGGGTCTCGAGCTCTAACACAACTTTTCTCATCCTTTGCAGGCATTTCAAGCAGCAGCAGGTCAACTTATGGAACAACCAAGCAGGAGGGACTGAAGCAAGGATATAACAGTTCAACTTGGGGTTCATCATTCAAGCAATGATGGATCCCTACTCTTTCCATATGCTTTTCCTTTTCTGCTTTCTTCAAATGTATAGTTTATTCTTATATTGTATTGAAATAGTTATTCCCACGGCTTGTGTGGGACACCATACATTTATGATTATCAATAAAAGATAACATTTGTGCAAAATTTGTGTAATCTTTCTCTTGTATACATTTGTATAATGAACTGCAATTTATTTGATAATACTTCTATGCATATGAATGGAACTTAGCATAATTGAATGCGTACCTTTTATCTTTATTTTGCAAAAACTATCTCAGCTCTACCTGATTGAGCTAAAAGCTAAATTAGGTAACAGTAACAAACATAGCAAACAAGCAAGCAAGACAAACAAGCAAATCAAGCAAGCAAAGCAAACAAGTTCTTTTTAAGCACCAAATGAAATGTTCCTAGATTAGTGAAAATGATGTAAATCTTTGATCGATCAATCCTGCAACAGATTTGTTAGTAGTTTCAGATCCACCTTTCTTCGACAAACGATAAAGGGTTGCACCAACAGATATTAGTTTCAAAGAAATCAAGATTATAGCAGTGCAGACCAAAGGTGATGAAACAGAATACAAAAGCGATTAATAGAAAACTAGAAGTGGTTGTATTTATACCAAAGGTGATGTTCTGTCACTCAGATGTGATGCCAGGTGATTCAAAGGTGACTAGATACTGTGCAGAGATGATTATCTGTCAACCAGATGCACTCGAATGTCTATAACCGGTAAAACTCAAATGATAGGGTTAAACAAATGATCATAAATTAGATATAAGAGACCATGATAACCCAAAAAGGTGGATAAATTGAATCAAATCTGTACCCTGCAACCAAAACACAAAATATCCAACAATATGATATGATTAGGTCAAAGATAAACCAAACCCCAAATAAACTAACTTGAGGATGGAAAAAGACAATTAGTGTTAGCAAATAAACCAGCTTGCAACCCAAATCAGATAATTAAAATTGGAGAAAACCCTGCCAAGACAAATGTATTAGTGAAACCCTAATCAACTAGAGGCGACTTCTGGCCAACCAAAGGCAATTAGATGCGGACCAAAGGTGATGAATAACTATTCAAAGGTGATTTTCCCCCAATCGTAGGCAATGTAGAGCCATTCAAAGGCCATTCTCCACAGCTGGAATGCAATTTTCTGCCAATCAATTGTGCTACTTCGTACCTAGACTACAAAAAATGACTTTTCAAAGAAAAAATCAATCAAGGACGTGAGTCCCATAGGGCATGCCAGAATGTGTGAGTAGGAAAAATTAGGTTAACAAGATCAAGCATTACAATCAAAACCCAATCCTACCACCTTCAATAAATCTATCTAAATTACACAAAAATGAAAGCAAATCAAAGAACAATGTCACCTAGATTGTATGGATTCCTTGGTTGATTGTGGATTGCTTCTCAAAAGTGAACAACCATAGTTGTCAAAGCTTCCACAATGATAGATAATATGCTCAAAATTCTTAATGGATTCTCAATGGATGTGATATGCATAAGATGATAATTTGGACACTATAGAGATTGTGTGGGATGAATAGAATGGGGTGAGAGGGTGTATATATAGCTCTCAAACAAGATTGATCAATAGTGGAGAAAAGGTGGCTACATGAATGGTTGAGATAATTCAAGAGGCATGGATGAATGTGTACAAGACATGTGTCCATAGGGATAGCTTTTATTAAATGATTTAATTGGCTTTGTTGGTGGAGATAAGATTGATTTTCTTAAAATAGGATGCTTTTCTATTTTAAGAGTTGGATGACAAAGATAATTGATTTTTAAACCAATTAAAACATTTTTGTATTTAATTTTTTGACAAACTATGGACAAGGCCAACTTGTACACATAGAAGAAAGTGATAAAAGAGGAAAATGATAAGATATGTGATGGAGGAAAAGCTAAATTTAGAAAATTGGAGGAATAAATATAAATTAAATAAATAAATTTATTTAATTTATATGCATGATGAGAAGATAAATAAATAAAATATTAATTTTATTTATTTAAAAAGAGCAAATTAAATAAATATAGAAAGTTTATTTAATTTTAGAAGAATAGTGGGATAATTAAATAATTAAAATTATTTAATTATAGACATAAAATAAAAGAATAAAGATAATGAAAATAGATGAAATCAATTAAATAAATATAATTTATTTAATTAATGATAGAAGTGGATGATTTAGAAGAAAATAGATAACTAATACAAGTGTGCTAGACAAAATTGACATATGCAAAGGTGAATAATGCGACAAATCGATAAATGATACGAAGGGTCAAATTTGGGTGTCTACATATATCTGCTTTTTTCACAACATCAATTAGGTCGACCTAATTGGATGTAACGTGCAAAACATGCCATATAGAACTTGTCGGCCCCAAACCTTCATACACACGCTTCGTTCCAAGATTCAAACTTTGAAAACAAGTTGAGATAGGTCAACATGGACCTAAAACAACTCCCACTTAACTCCGCAAAGCATATTTACCCTCTGCATAACTTCACACTTAATAGGTTAGCTCCACTAGTAAGGCAAACAAGAGCATGAGCTATCTGTTGGTTCACAAATCAATATGTGGATCTCCAAAACACCTAAAACTTGGAATATACATGCTACAGACATTCATAATCTTATCCTCTAATCTGCACAGCAACCCCTTTACTTGCGGTGAGATGCGGAGTATCTCAAATTGTCACTGGCACTGTCAATGCACTGTCAATACAGAGTGTGATACTCTGTGAACTCTAACTCTCATTCTGGAGGACTTCAGGACCTAGAACTTTGGATTTGGACTCTCTGAATATTCACTAGTAACACCTTACAGCTGCAAAGAAAAATATTTCATGCCGGAGAAATGCAGATCCATTTACTTACATGCTCTGTACCACAAACAACTGTACTCTATTAGGCTAGACTTTTGTTGTCCACATCTTTCACACCAGAGATCATTAGTAAACAAAATTCTAGATTTAGATGTATCCAATGACCAATAACCTTATACTAGAACCGCAGACCAAGAGCTTCAATAGCGGACCGATTCAAACCAAATTACCAGAACTCTGTAACTTAGTTTTACCAAACTGACACTTAGTCAAATTTCATAACATATCTCCTTACCAAATCAAGTCTTCTTGCACAGTAGTCTTCTATGGAGGATAAAATCATCTTGTAAGGAAGAGGATCAAACCCTCTTGTAAAATTACCAATCAAACTATTCTACACAATTGTCTCCTTATGTCTAGTTAACACTTTCTAGAGCACTCTACCTTTATCCTTTGTTGTCACTATCTTTGACCTGTGATGCTATTTTCCAGACCAGTGTATCTTCACCATTTACTTCCAAAAATGACAATACTACAATCTCTATTGCCATCATACTACAAACTTTGTTTCCATCAATGACAACACTACTTAACATCATGCTTAACATCCTCTGCCACATCATGCATACCCCAACAATGATGTTGTCAACACAAATTTTGATAAGAGAGCCCTAACTATAAATGATGTTGAAGACCCTGCTATGAAGTATGCATCCATGATGATTGGATACAAAATTTACTTCACCAACAGAGAAAACTCAGTCTCTACAACTACCATCTACACAGCATATGAGATGGTCAAGAACGGTGCAGACTATGACTTATGTGAACTGCTGAGACAACAATTGCTTGAGAACCTGTAGAAGACAAAAGACTCAAAGTACCCCTTCAAATTTAGTACTTTAATCATTTCCTTAATGTTTTACTTTCTAAGAGAAATCCCTGGAACAAAGAACATTGTATGGTTTGGGCATACTCTAGTAGCAGTACAAATCAAAGATCATCTGAGAAGGTTAGGCAACTTAGAAACCCAAAATGCTGGATTATGGGGTTTCCTCAAAACATTTCAAGCAAACATGCAAGAAAGAGAAAGAATCCCTAAGAGTGTTGTTGAAAAATACAAGAAGGACATCATCTTCATGGTCAACAAAGATGAATGCTATATGGAAGCAGTGGAACCCATAACAGTCTGGATTCTGGAGATGGGATATGAGGTTGCAGGAGATATAATTACAGGTCTTGCAGACCTAATGCTAAGAAAACCAAGAGATACTTTTGCAGAAAGATTTGGAACATATGAAGAAAAATCCACTGAAGTGCATTTGAAGCATAAGGAGAGAGATAAAGAAAAGTGTTGAGAAATTGAGGACCAAGTTAGAAAAGTTTGTGTCACCAAAGGGCTCTGTGGAGAAATCAAAAGACATACCTACTCCTCCAGAAGAGTCTACTAGCATAAGAAGGTCCGCCAGGACCTTTGTCTTAGCTCCTACTATTCCAAAAGCCTCCCGAGCTACATCTTCTGTAAAGAAAATAGCATCGAGTGCCTCTATGCAATAGCAGCCTCCCAAGAAGAGAAGGGTAAAAGAAGAAGCTACAAGGGAAAAATACATCAGCCATGATGATGATGAAGAAGAGGAAGAAGAAGAAGGACCTAAATTGGTTTGAAAGAAGAAAAGAGGGCCTCAAACCTTTGAGGAAGAAACAGGCACCAAGAAAGAAAGAATTGATATTGTTGACACAGGAAGTGAGGAAGGTGAAAACGAAAAGGAAGGTTTCCTTTCTAAAAGAAGAGAAGGGAAATCTAATAAAGGAGATGAGTCTCCTAAGGGATAAGGAAAGAAAAAGAAGTTGAAGAAATCAAGTCCTCCACCCTTGCAACCTAAAGCTACTGTCAGTGCCATAATTGAATATGGAAATCTACAAGAAGTAACAGAACTATATGATGAAAGATCCTCAAATGACAAATCAATCATTAAAACAACAATAATTAGGTACATGGATGCATTCAATGTTACCTTAATAGAGATTATTTATCAATTACCTCATAGTATTACTAGTTTATTAACAAAGAGAAGAGATGAAGCCATGAATAAGGATATTGAAATGAGAAATAAGGCAATTAGGAAAATTTGTCCTTCAATTTTTGGTCAAGAAAAGACCAAGGCTATTCAGAGGGAAGCCAAAGAATTTAGAACAAAAAGGAGATTGAATACTTTAATGTCTAATGAAAAAGAGGAAATAAAGAGGTTAGAAAAGGAGACACTGAGAATAACTACAGATATCCTGAAGGAAATGAAAATTGATATAATAGAAGAAGGGTCTTCATCTAAGGAAAGAGAAAAAGTTGATGACATCCTAGAGAAAAATGAAGAGATTGCAACTCCTCGTGCAGAACAAGATCTTCTAACAAAATAGAATGCGCCATCTCCTCTGATGAACATTGACCAAAGGATCAGAGTGTTGTCAATCCACCTCCGAAGAATATAGAGAATGTTGAAGAGAAGAAGGAGATTCTAGAAGAGAAGAAAGATGAAGAAAAAGGAGAAAAGAGTAGGACAATTGTGAAGGAAAATGAACAAGTAGAAAAAATTGTGGATAATGCCTCTGTTCCTCTAGAAAACAAAGAAGATGAAGAGATACATGAAGAAAATTGTCCTTGGGAGATCCCAGGCTCACACATGGTCTCCATTTTTTAAGAAGAGAAGAATACAGAAGGTGAATGTTCCAGAGTCTCCAATAGACTCCATCAAAGATTTCTTGGCCCCAAAGAGACAAATTTAGACTATGGACTCACCACAGTTGTTTCAATTGCAGTCTATGGATGGACAAATTAACTTGTCCAATATCTCTCCACTTATGAAATTACAACTTGGAACCATCTTTCAAGCTACTACACAGGAAGAAATACTACAGTCACAAGTAGAAGGAAATGAGCTTCTAGAGGAAGCAATGAAGGCCCTTGAGAAAACTCTACCTGATACAAAGAAAGATACTTCCTTGACCCCGCACAGCAAATGAAACATCTACCGGAGTCCCTCAACAGTCATTCTATATCTTTAGAAAAGGTAGAAAGTATTGGAAGAGATTAGAAATTAGAGATTAAAAGATTTATCAGAGAAGTGTTCCAAGACATACAATATGTTGAGTATTAGTGTAAAGAGTATTCAAAATGCCCAGGGTGATGCTAATGTAATTTATCAATTTTGTTTATCATGGCCTATAACTACAAAAGATATAAAAGACAATATCGATGGCCTAGAAATGCAGATAGCAAACATCTCTGGAACATATGATCCCTTAAAGGATAACAATGGAAATATGAAATCTGAAGTTGAAAAGACTCATGCAATTATCAAGAAACTTCAAAATCAAAGAGAATTGGTCAAGGATCATATGAGTCAACTAAGGGAGATTGTCAGTTTCAAGATGGTTGCGCTGATAGGGTTGTTGAAAGAACTTGATAAGGTTGGTCATAAGACAACTACACCTACATCAGTTAAAGAAATAGAAGACTTGATCTTGCAAATTAATGGGTAGATACAAATTCTCAACTCTGCCAAGACACATTGGGACTCTACAATACTACAGCTGAAGAATATATACAAGGATATTCTTCCCACCAAGTAATAAGGTTCATACTTTGATTTCTTGTACATATACGGATAGATAGAAGAAAACAATTTTGACACTTTGATCTACATATTGAAGTATAGGAGTTAAACAGTAAGGGGGAGTATATACATAGAAAAGCAAGATCAGTTTGGAGATAGGGGAGAGATTTTGATTTGAAGTGTTAGGGTTAGCCGGCAGAAGATATCAATTAAATGCAAATAAAGATTAAACAGAGAAATGGAAATACACAGAAATAATAATAGCGAGAGACAATTTTTAACGTGGTTCACCCAAACTCGGGCTACATCCACCAAACAGAGAGTCCAATATTATTATCCAGTAAATCAAACCGATTACAATCAGCAATCCCTACAACTCAATACCGCTGCAAAATGCTACAATACAATATATCAAAAACCCTAACCCTTAGCCGCTTTTTATCAAGCTTTTTGTCAGTTACAAAATAGGGTTTTCTTATGTCGGTCAATGAAAAAATTAACTTCCAGGGAACGCGCCAGGGGCGCTGCCCCTGGACCCCGCAAGGGGCACTGCCCCTTGACCCCGTAGGAATTTGGGGGGGAAACCGTGCCAATAAAAGTGGGGTAAATATAACCTCCGAGTCTGATTAGGCTCCATATAACAACAATCTCCCATTTGGAGACTGATCAGACTCCACACCATATCATCTCCCACTTGGAGACTGATCATAACACCACTGACCCTGTAGCTCCCACTGGAAATAAGCACCCTGGACTCTGCTGTTCTGTTTTTGTTGTGTTCAGTCTAGAAGACCAACCGAAGCTGAAGAGGAGCTCAGCTTCGCCCTTGTCACTACCTTTGTCAACATATCGCTGGATTGTCATCTGTATGTATCTTTGCCAGCTATAACTGTCCATCATCCAACACCGACCGAATGAAGTGATACCTCAACTGTATGTGTTTGGTCTCTGAATGCAAGGCAGAATTCTTTGCAAGATGTATGGCACTCTGGTTGTCTGTAAACAAATAACTGTTAACCTGTTGTGTGCCCAATTCATTCATGAAAGATTGCAGCCATATCATCTCCTTACTTGCCTCTGTTGCAGCTACATATTCTGCCTCTGTGGTGGATAAAGCAACCACCTTTTGCAACCTGGAAATCTAACTCACCGATGTTTCACCTACAGTAAAGACATAACCTGTAGTACTCCGCCTGGTATCAATATCTCCTGCCAAATCTGAGTCTACATAGCCTGCTAAAACAGTATTAGAGCCCCCAAAACATAAGTGTTTATTGGATGTACCTCTCAAATACCTGAGAATCCATTTTACTGCATTCTAATGCTCTAATTCAGGATGACTCATATATCGGCTAACGACTCCTACAGCATGTGCAATATCCAGTCTCGTGCATACCATGGCATACATTAAACTGCCTATAGCTAAAGCATATGGTACCTTGGACATTTTCTCTTCCTCCTCTTGTGTCTTAGGACACATGTCCTTAGTCAATTTCAAATGACTAGGCAAAGGTGTGCTGACAGCTTTTGCATTCTCCATGTGGAATCTCTGCAACACCTTTTCAACATAAGCAGCCTGAGATAGAGTTAAATTTCTATTCTGCCTATCTCTGCAAATTTTCATACCAAGGATTTGTTTTGCTGCCCCCAAATCCTTCATATCAAATGACTGTGCCAACTGCTGTTTTAACTCTCTTATGTGATCCATGTTAGACCCAGCTACAAGCATGTCATCAACATATAAACATAAAATAATGTAGCTGTCATTATCTAACCTCTTAAAATAAACACAATGGTCAGAATTACACCTGCTGTAGCCTTGCTCAGCCATAAAACTATCAAATTTCAAATACCATTGCCGAGGTGCTTGTTTCAGGCCATACAAACTCTTCTTCAATCTGTACACTAGTTTCTCCTTACTTTTGACCTCAAATCCTTGGGGCTATTCCATATAGATCTCCTCCTCCAAATCACCATGGAGAAAGGCAGTTTTAACATCTAGCTGTTCCAAATGTAAATCTTCAGCAGCCACAATACTTAAAACAGTACGAATAGAAATCATCTTGACAACCAGAGAAAATATCTCATCAAAATCAATGCCCTTTTTCTGTGCAAATCCTTTTACAACTAACCTGGCCTTAAATCTTTTCTTACCTCCATCTTCCTCTTTCAGCCTGTAAACCCATTTATTTGGTAAAGCCTTTTTACCTGTAGGTAACTTACATAATTTCCAAGTCTGATTTTTCAGCAAGGAGTCCATTTCTTCTTTCATTGCAAGCTCCCACTGAACCTGTGTATCCACCTGCATAGCTTCATCATACCCTTCTGGTTCACCAGCATCTGTTAACAAAATAGAATACAAAGAGGGAGAAAACCTTTCAGGAGGTCTACTTATCCTTGTGGACCATCTAACATTCACTGGAGTTTGTGGTATTTCTAGTTGCTGTTGCGGAGCATGAGGAACCATTGGAACATCACTATTTGGAGTATCATCCAGCACCACATAATCCTTTTCTTTCTTCTCATGCTGTTGCAACTGATCTTTGTACAACACCTTCTCATTGAATATAACATCCCTGCTTCTCACAATTTTCTGATTTTCAAAATCCCAAAGCCTATAACCAAATTCATCAATGCCATATCCAACAAAGGTACACCTTTTTGATTTTGCATCCAGCTTGGTTCTATGTTCAGAATCTATATGTGCAAATGCTTCACAGCCGAAGGTTTTTAGAAAAGAATAACTCACCTTCTTGCCTGTCCATGCTTCCTCTGGAATACCACAGCCCAAAGGAACTGAAGGACCTCTGTTAATTAAATATACAGCAGTGTTGACAGCCTCTGCCCACATGTTTAAAGGCAGCCCAGCATGCAATCTCATAGTCCTTGCACGCTCCATTATTGTCTTATTCATGCGTTCAGCCACTCCATTTTCCTGTGGAGTCCCTGGAACCGTTTTCTGCCTACGAATTCCATTAAAGGAACAATAATCTTCAAATTCTTTGCTGCAATACTCACCGCCATTATCAGATCTGAGACATTTTAATCTTTTACCCGTCTCATTCTCAACCAAGCTTCTCCATTTCTTAAATGTTTCAAATACATCAGATTTCTGTCTAAGGAAATAAATCCAGACCTTCCTAGTTGCATCATCTATGAATGTAACATAATACCAAGAGCCACCGAGAGAAGATACCTAAGCTGGTCCCCATACATCTGTATGCACAAGCTCCAACTTTTCATTTTTCTTTTGCTTCCCATCCTTAAGAAAACTGACTCTCTTTTGTTTTCCATACACACAACTTTCACAGAAATCCATATTAATACATTTCAGACCTGGTAAAACTTTCTTAGAATGAAGTACCTTCATACCTTTTTCACTCATATGCCCAAGTCTGTTATGCCACAGTGTTGTCTCAGAACCTGCAGCAACTTTTCCAGTCTCTTCCTGCAAACCTGCAGCAACTGTTCCTAAACCTGTTTGTTTTTTCTCTGTAACAGCTAAAGTAGAAGGAACAGTATGACCTATACAAAGATATAAGGTGCCTACTTTCACACCTTTTGCTACTACTAAGGCACCTTTTGAAACCTTCCAATTTTTATCAGTAAATGTAACAGTGCAACCTTGTTCAGTTAGCTGCCCTGCTGAAATTAAATTCCTACTGAGCCTTGGAACATGCCTTACCTCTTGTAGTAGCCAATGATTCCCATTCTACAACTTAATCTTGATTCTTCCCTTTCCAACAATCTGACAGGGTTTGTTATCTCCCAAATAAACCAGCCCAAAATCCCCTTGGACATAATCAAGAAAATAACTTCTATGGGGCGTAGCATGAAATGAGGTCCCTGAATCTAAAACCCATGAATCATCAGCATTGTCTAGGGAAAGAATCAAAGCATCATCTTTAGACTTATTGCTTACCACATTTGCTTCCTTATTGCCTTCTTGTTTGTCTCCTTCTTTGTTTTTCTGAGACCAGCAATCTTTCTTCAGATGACCTGGTTTTCCACAGTACCAGCAATCCTTCTGTCCTCTGGTTTGGGATCTTTTGTCCTTTGATTTTCCTCGTGACTTCCCATGACCTCCAGAACCTTTTCCTCTCTCCTTTGATCTGCCCCTACTTTCTGCACTCAAAACACTGCCTGATTTGGATCCACCTGAGCTTTTCTTACGAATTTCCTCACTCAGAATAACACCAACAACATCATCAAATTTTAGGGTATTTAAACCAGAAACAGAGTTACTAACCGCCATTACCAAACCATCCCAACTTTCAGGCAATGAACATAATATCAAGAGAGCTCTAACTTCTTAATCAAATTTTACATTTACAGAAGTCAATTGACTGACAATCGTATTAAATTCATTTAAATAACCTGTCACAGACCCACCTTCAACCATTTTCAAATTAAACAACTGCTTCATGAGAAATACCTTATTTGAGGCTGAGGGTTTTTCATACAATTTTGCCAAAGCTTTCATTAGACCATCTGTTGTCTTCGCTTCTGTTATATTGAATGCCATCGACGGTGCCAGGCACAACCAAATGGTTCCCAGTGCCTTTCTGTCAAGAAGATTCCAATCCTCATCAGACATTGTTGCCGATTTCTTGGCTACTCCTTCCAACGGCCTCCATAAATCCTTTTGATAGAGGTAATCCTCCATCTGCATCTTCCATAACTGATAGTTCTGCCCATTGAATTTATCAACCTTCATTTTACCCTCGTCTGCCATTGCTCCCACTCAACCGTGAGACTTTCCTGCAGACGATAATCGAACACAACCCACTCTGATACCACTTGTTAAGGTTAGCCGGCAGAAGATATCAATTAAATGCAAATAAAAATTAAATAGAGAAATGGAAATACACAGAAATAATAATAGCGAGAGACAATTTTTAACGTGGTTCACCCAAACTCGGGCTACATCCACCAAACAGAGAGTCCAATATTATTATCCAGTAAATCAAACCGATTACAATCAGCAATCCCTGCAACTCAATACCGCTGCAAAATGCTACAATACAATATATCAAAAACCCTAACCCTTAGCCGCTTTTTATCAAGCTTTTTGTCGGTTACAAAATAGGGTTTTCTTATGTCGGTCAATGAAAAAATTAACTTTCGGTGCATTATAAAATAATAAAAAAACCATGTGAGGTTTCGGGGGCATTGCCCCCGAGCCCCCACGGGGGCGCTGCCCCTCGACCCCGCCCTGTATCGCGACAGGGAACGCGCCAGGGGCGCTGCCCCTGGACCCCGCAAGGGGCGCTGCCCCTTGACCCCATAGGAATTTGGGGGGGAAACCACGCCAATAAAAGTGGGGTAAATATAACCTCTGAGTCTAATTAGGCTCCATATAACAACATGAAGATGTACAGGTAGTTCCTTTGTCATTGATGAAAAAGGGGGAGATGTTTTGGTGCATGTTTCCATCAATGACAAAGGCAGAGATTGTTGGCAACATATGCATGATGATGAAGAGGCTGATGAGAGTGACAATGAGTAGTGTTGTCATTGATGGTAACAAAGTGTGGTTGTGTTGGTCCGAAGAATGATATGGAAGAGAATATATCTAATCCCTAAGTGTGATGTAGATATTGCTAAGTGCAATTTGGAAGAGACCAACAAAGAATAAAGATGCAGTCATACACCAATCACTTTGCAAATTTGTCTAAGTCCTACTGTATTGTCTTCAATGTTCAAGGAACCAGCTTCTTGGTCTGTGTTCCTCTACCATGAAGAATCATGCAATACGGTTCTAAGGTATTGTTGATGCATACTAATGAAGTCTAAATTCAAAGTTTCGGGTCTTGAAGCCCTCTGGAGTGAAAGGTAGAATTGACAGAGTATTGGACTCTATAATGATAGTGTAATGACAGTATTAGTGGCATACTGGAATGCTCTGTATTCCACCACAGATGAATATTTTGCTATGTGGATTTGAGGATAAGTTTATGGATGTCAGAAGTGTGGTGTCTCTAAGTGGTAAGCATTTTTGTGCTCCGCATGTTGAGTTGTGAGCAAACTATTAGTTCATGTTGTTGTTAGTTCACCAGGTGAGCCGACCTGAAGGTGTTGAGGTTGTGCAGAGCTAAGTCATGTATGAAACAAACTTATGGTAGTAATTATAAGTTATTCCGACCTATCTGAATGTGCTACGTGCTTTGGTTCTCTCTGCAAAACATATAGGGTTGAGTTTTTGGGCCGACGGGACAAGAAGTCACATAGTACATCTATTTGCTGACCTGTTTAATGTTTTATTGGATTGCAATATATAAACAAGATTGAATTCTTGTGTGGAAAAGTGTGAGTGGATGAAGAAGAGTTGTGTGAGTGTGTGAGCAAAATCTAATGCAGAGAAGGATAAGTTGAGATTGTGGTGAAGATGAAGTATGCTAAGTCATTATTCTGAGCTTCAATGGAATTGTGTTTTTAGCATAAGTCAGATGCATTACTAGTAGTTCATATTTGGCAGTGAGCCACCCCTTCTTCTATCTCTTTCTATTCAATACAGTGAGTCCTTTGGCAATGAGCCACCTGTAGTGAGCATTCTCTTGTATGGACAGTGAGTCCTTTTGGCATTGAGCCTAATTGTAATCCATATATATATATGTGTGTGTGTGTGAGCTAATCCTCACCATGGTTTTTCCCTTTTTGGGTTTTCCGCGTAAAAATCTAGTGTTCATGTGTTATGTATTTTGATGGTTAATTTAATGCTTTCCTTTCTTACTGCAAATTAAATATGCTATGTGGAATGAATGTTTAAATGCATAAGTGGTTTCAGAGAATACTAATTCACCCCCCCTCTCAGTATTTCAGGTGTTCAACAACATAGTATTTGGAGATCACATCCTAAACCCCTTCCTCCATCCATTATGTATCCTCTATCCTTCCTATCCTTAATTCTTTTGTCCATCTACCCTTTTTGCATTTCCCATATATTATCCATTATTACCCATCCCTCTACCTATCCATCCATTTTACACTTACTATCCCTCCTATCCACTTTCATCCATCCTTCTACCTATCCATTCATTTTACACTTCCTATCCCTCCCTTCCACTATCACCCATCGATCTACCTATTCATGATTTTCCCTTGTCATTGGTATCTAGCATAAAGGTTATCCAAATTGCAATCCAATGTCATCCTAATATTCCAAAAATCCAAAAAATCAAAATATTTCCAAAAATCCCAAAAAATCAAAACATTTCCAAAAATCCCAAAACAATTAAAATATTTCCAAAAACATAAAAAAATCAAATTTCCAAAAAAATCCATGCAATAAATCCAAATGCAAGTCACCCTTAATCCATACCAATCTAGTCAAAGTAATCGAACAAAATCATTTAATCACATCCTTGGTCTTGATCCTAATCTTGTTGTCAACCCAACCAAATCAGTCAATCATCATCATCAATGGGATATATCGTTCTCACATCCTTGTGTTGGTCTAGGGATATATCATTCCCCACAATAACAACACTATCTCAATCAATCAATCAGTTAATTATCAGTTTACAGCTTGATAGGGGAAATACCTTGTTTATTTTTTAATCAAGTAGAAACATTCATTCAACACATTGTACCTTAACCAAAATTGCATATCCAATCACTTTATCAATTGCCACATCATTCAATCTCAAACAATCATCATCTAGCCTCATCAAGGGATATATTGTTCCTATCATCAAGCACCTATCCAAACATCACTAAAACTCCTTGGCAAGAGATACAATGGCTCTGTGACTTGTGTTATCATTTGATCTTTTGTTTTTTTATCTTTTCTATCTCCTTTTGCTTTATCAAAGCCACCTAGATCCATTTATATCTTGGTGTGTTATGATTAGCAGAGAATGGGGCATAGTGTTTTGCGTGTTTGTTAGATTTTCTTATCACTCCAAATAATATTCATATCTTGTATCTAGACAAGGTTGTATTACACTGGGTATAAGGATACTCCTTTTATTTGTAGTGTCAAGTCTATGCAAATGGTCCCTTATACCTTGGTGCATAATATCCTCTTGCTATATCAAACTAGGGCTGCTCTACACATTACACTAGCATAACTATATATTCTCTATCCACTATATCCATTATGATTCATCACCTCTCATTATATATTTATCCATTATCTATTCATCTATTTCTTTTAACTTAACAATCCATCCTAACTATCCATTCCTAACCCTTAACCTTTTCCATCCAACCTCTTTTCATCCATTTCAAGACCATACCCGTGTTCTCCTAACCTACCTATCCTCTCGAGGGGGCATCCCATCCTTACATCATTCATCCTTGTCACTCCTTCAAGTGGTTGGGGCATCGTTTTCCTTCATCCATACCTTTTCTTCTTTGAAATGATGTTACTTCTCTTAGTCGCAACATCATCTCAAAGAGGGGCAAAATGTAGACACCTAAATTTGACCATATCTTATGACATTACCATGCGACATATTTTGTCTTGGGTCCTCTTCCATGACCCCTTCCATCACTCCCATTAGTTAAATAAATTATATTTATTTAACTAATTCCTCTCATCCATTTATCTTCCTCTTGCATCAAATTAAATAAATCTTATTTATTTAATCCCATTTGTCCTCCATTTGCACCAAATTAAATAAATCTTATTTATTTAATCTCATTTTCCTCTATCATCCAATTTAGATAAATTAAATATTTATTTAAATTCCACATGTGTCTCATAATTCAAATAATTTTATTATTTAAATTATTTATTCTCACTTACATCCATATTTTTAACCTCATTCATTGTGTGTCATAAGCACTTCCTCTCCAGAATCAATAAAAAATCCTACTTATTCCCACTCTCATCCTTATTTTAGTCACATGTCATCCCCATTTATGGTGTGTCATAAGCACTAAGATTGGATTTCAATCCTATCGATCCACATCATCCCTCACCCTTCTAATCTTGGCAATTCATTTGATTCCCTCTCTATCTATAAATTGAAACTCTTATTTCAATTTCAAACCCTCACACTCTCTCACACACTCTCATCAAATTTATATACACACATATCTATCAATTTTCATTTATCTCATATCATTTTCTATCAAGTTTATGTTGGTTGTGTGAGCAGCCCACAAAACATCAACAAGGACAAATCAATGGAGCTTGGGTGCACTTCATTCCATCCTATCCGAAGTCCAATTTTGTGCAAGGTTTGAAAGTATTTCCATTGTTTATCTTTATGTTATTGCTTTGCATGATTTTCCAAGTTTCAGAAAGCTTGTGAGATAGAAATAGAAGGCATATAAGAGCCTCTATTTAAGCTAAAACAATAAAGCAAAAGGCTCAAGGCCTATGAAAAATCTTACAAAAAGTTTGTGAGATAAGAAGAGCATTCAAAGCATAAAAAATAATGAAGAATGATTGAGTATTTATAAGTAAAAATGGGAGGGAATGGGAGAAGAGATAAGAATAAAAAAAAGCCAACTCAAGAAGAAATGGAAACAATTATATGAATAACCAAAGATATAAGAAGAAAACTCAAGAAAACTAAAAGATAAAATAAAAAAAAATAGAAGAGATAAGAATCAAGCATGAGTTCACAAAGGAAAGAAAGAAAGAAAATAAATGAGTTGGCATGAAAAATCATGAGTTAAAATGAGCTAAAAAGAAAGTAGAAAGCTAAAACAAAGAATTAACATGCACATCAAAAAATGGTAGGGTTCCCCTTTTGGAAGTACGGCCACCCCTTTTGCTAGTCAAGGTCACTCAGGACACCTAGAAACACTAGGGATGACCTAGAGACACTATGGGCAACCCAAAAACACTAGGGGTGACCCTAAACAAGAAAAAGAGGGGGTTAGCTAGGAAACACAAAAGATAGAAAAAGCTAAAAAGAAGGGAAAACACGAGGTAAAAAAACAACAAGACAAAGAGGAAAGTCATCAAAACATGAAACTATTGGGAGAAATAAAATCACACCTTCGAGGGTTGTGAGTTGTGGCCATCACATTATCATAGGACTATCATATATGCCTAACATGATTTTAGTACTTACAGTTCCTCCAGCATCTTCAACTCATAGGGTTGTTTCACGGGCTGAGGATTTTCTTCCTCCATCCCCTTTCTCTTCTATGCCTCAATGGCCTCAATAGACTCTCCAATCTATAAGCACTCTTGTTTCGGATACCTTACAAACTTGGAGGACTCGGTCATAACACCGAGATATTCTACATTCCTACATTGCCGCAACTTCAAATCCATATTCATTTCATGAAGCATCAAGTATTGTTGAGTGGGAATTAGTCATGGAGGAAGAGGATAAATCTTTGATCAAGGACAACACATGGGAGCTTGTTCCACTTCCTAAGGGAAGAAAACTGGTTTAGTGTAAGTGGATCTGTCAAACCAAATTTACATTGGATGCAATTGTCAACAAGTTCAAAGCACAACTTGTAGCCAAAGGTTTCTCACAGGTTCCTAATGTTGACTACACTAAAATATTTTCCCTCGTAGCCCAAGATGAATTCCATTTGCCTAATTCTTTCCATTTCTACAACTCATGGTTTGGTTGTACATTAGATAGATGTGAATATTGTCTTTCTTCATGGGGATCTACAAGAGGAAATTTACATAGAGCAACCACAAGGATTTGTCTAGGATTCTTTATTGGTATGCAAGTTGAGGAAGTATATTTATGGCCTCAAGTAGACCCCATAGGCTTGGTATGCCAAGATGGATTTCTTTCTTCTCTTAGTTAGATTCTCTAGATGTCACTAAGATCTGAATGTCTACATCTTGAAACAGTAGTATGATCTTCTATTTTGGTCATCTATGTTGATGATTTGATTGTCATAGGGAGCACATCATCCATCATTACTAGAGTCAAGATTGATTTGCACAATAAATTTGTCATGACTGACTTAGGTCTCTTGCACTACTCTCTTGAGATTGAGATCATTCAGTCATCTTCCAGGATCACTCTTGTGCAATCCAAGTATGCTCTTGACCTCTTGTCACAGTTTAATATGGCTAATTATCAGCATGCACCAACTCCCTTTCTATCTAGAGTCAAACTTGTGAAGTGTTCCACTCCCTTAGTTGATGCTACTTTGTATCACCAATTGGTTAACAGCCTCCTCTACTTGACTTATATTCGCCCTAATATTTCATTTGTAGTTGACATGGTTCATGCTTCATGCAGGAGCTACATGAGATTCATTAGAAAGTGGACAACACATTCTACACTACACACATGGTACTCATACATACAAGATTCTTTATGCAATATGCACAAGTTTAGATTTGATTGAACACATGGACTCTCATTGGGCTGGTGATCTTGATGATCATAAGTCCACATCTAACTATAGTTTTCACCTTAGTTACATTCCCTTTTGTTGGTAGAGAAATAAGTAGCATGTCATTTCTCTCTTTTCAACTAAGGTTGAGTATTGGGGGGTTGTTCAAGCCACCACTGAGGCTATTTGGATTCAAAATACCCTCACTAAACTTGGCATTTCTTTTCAAAAACTGTCACTCATCTTCTGCGACAACCAAAGTGCCATCCAAATCTTGAAGAATCTAGATCATCATCAAAAAACCAAACACATCAAGATCCACATGCACTTTCTTAGGGAATTGATACATGAGTAAGTCATTGATTTGCTCTATTATCTTACAGCAAAGCACATTGCAGATATCTTCACCAAACACTTCACTGAGAGCAAGTATATACATCTATGGGATCTCTTGGCGGTGTGAGACATCATTCCCTCAAGGGGTTGCCTAGACCTTCTCACTTCTTTAGGGGGAGATTTTCCTACATGTTTTCTCCTTTCTAGATTTGTAAAAGGGTACCTAATATGCCTACATATTTTCCAAGACCCTTCTTTGCCTACCCTACCTTAGTTTCACTTATAGGGGGTGTTGGAGTATTATTTATTTTTTACATTTAATTTATTACTTTATATGCACCTAGTTAGGATAAACTCAATTAGTTGTGTCAATCCCATGTCTTATGCACCTAATAGCCACTTATCTAGTAAGTGAATCAATTAGTTACATGCCAATGTCTTCTGCACCTAATTGCCACTTATCTAATCCTAGTTGAGTTACACACCTTATATCACTAGTTAGCTCCACCTATTAGAAATGACTAATTTTAGTTAGCTCCGTCTATTATGGGTGTTGAGCCCTTTTATGCATTAACTTGCTTTATATAAGTACAAGCCTATTTGTATTATGGTACTAATTTTTTCCTTGATCAGAATACATTTTATTTTATCATATTGAGTTTCTACATTATTGTGCTTTCCTATCGCATTATTATTTTTATGCTGATATTCTTAAAGAAACTCTATTCTTTTCTTTTCTCTGTGTAACAAAGAGATAATTCTCTCTAAATTATTCCTTAAGGAGCTCCCAAGTTAGGTCATCTAGTTGTAATGTAATTACTTGCACAAGAGAATAATAGAATAGGAATAAGTTACAAATACTAGATAATACTTGATAATAATAAACCACTTAGAGAAGGCAATCCTCCGAAAATATCCAATGAGAACAAAATTCACAATATAATGTTAATAAACTATCCATTACCTCTTATGCATACCATACTTATGCCATGGATGTCAACCAATCCAACCTAACTACCTATATAAATCTATATAAATGATCATATAATTTAATTAAGGGTTATGCTAGCCACAAGTCAGCCACACATATCCCAATACAATCAATGGGTTAAGATTCTAGCATCCCCCCTCTTCAAAGAAGCAGTGTCCTTAACATGGAACAAATATGGATGTTCTTGCATGAAGTCTTAGTTTTCCCATGTAGCATCTTCAACAGAAGAATTCTACTTGATCAAATACTCTATAATCGCCCTCAACTACAACCTCTTAGTGCATGTTTGAAGAATTACCTTAGGTTCCATAATCATTATGCCCTCATCAGTAAGCTTTGGTAACTCTATCTAGATTGAAAATCTATGGCCAATAATCTTCTTCAAGAAGGAAACATGGAAGACAATGTATTTTTGTTGACAGAGGTAACTCCAACTTGTATGCTACATTGCCAATCTTCTATAAAAGCTTATAAGGGATATAATAATTGAATGCAAGCTTATTATCCTTCTTCTATTGTTTCTTTGACATATAATTATATGGTCGTAATCACACAAAGACCCAATCTCCTACTTCAAAATTTCTTTCACTACGATGTTGATCAGCTTGTTGCTTCATTCTGTTTTGGGTCATTGCTAAGTTATCATTGAGACTAAACAGTACATATTGCTAGTGTAAAACGTGTTCTTCAACTTCTCTAACCTTTGGGTGTGACTTCAATGAAAATGTGATGGATGGTACATGGTACTAATATAGTGCCAAAAATGGAGACATTTTGGATCAAATGTGGAAAGAAATGTTAAACCACCATTATGCTAGTGACAGTCATTGCACCCATCTCTCTTTTTTATCTAAAGAAAACATCATAGTTATCCCTCCAAGCACTTCTTAACCACCTTAGCTAATCCATTTGATTAGGGATGATATGATGAGCTACAAGCAAGTTGGGTGCCCAAATGGGAGAATAAATTAGTCCAAAAAGTACTTGTAATCATAGAATCATTATTACTTACTATGATTTTTGGAGTCCCATGAAAATTTTGAATGGCATCCATAAAGCTTGTTGGTACAATACTTATTACAAATGGGTGTGACAAAAGCACAAAAATGTGCATATTTTGTGAGTTGATCCACAAAAACATAATGATATTTTTCCTTTAAACATAGGCAAACCAATGATGAAATTCATAGATACCTCTTCTCACCTCTGGCTTGGAATAAATAAGGGTTGCAAAAGAATTGGAATCTTAATTGTTTCCCCTTTATTTTGTTGGTATTGGCATACCATGCATTATGCCACAAATTTATAGACATCCCTTTTGAATCCATCCAAAAAGAAATATAGCTTGATTCTATGCTAAGTCTTCAAAAAGACTGAATGCCCACCAACTAGAGAAGCGTGGAGCTCCATAAAAAGCTTAAGTTTAAGGGTTGAGTTCTTACATAAGTATAACTTGTCCTTGTACCATAGAGTGTCTCCTTCCCATGCAAATTTTTCTAACACACTTGAATCTTGTTGAAGTTTTTGAATGAGAATTTGAGTATCCATGTCCTCCCATTCTTCCTGAGTCTCGCCCACCCAATCTACCTGCAATATGGAAATAGCATACAATAGTGACTATATGGGTTCACCCCTCCTACAAAGAGCATCAACCACAACATTTTCTTTTCCTTTCTTGTATATGATCTCAAAGTCATATCCCAACGTCTTTGTGACCCATATTTGTTGTTATTCATACGACAACCTCTATTCCAAGAAGTATTTGAGACTATCATGATTTGTCTTTACTATAGTGTCTTCTCATTAAATAAGGTCTCCATTGTTTGACTACATGAAGGATAGTCATCATTTCCTTCTCATAAACAAGATTAACAAATTCTTACGTTTGAGTTGACAACTCTCAAATGCTAGGGTCTTCTCTCTTGCATGAGTACTAATCCTATGCTAGGCCTAGAAGCATCACACTCCACAATGAAGGTTTTAGAAAAATTAGGGGTAGTTGAAATGGAGTTGTACACGATTTCCTTGAGCTTCTCAAATGCACTAGTGGTTGGAGCATTCCACTAGGAGTCCTTCAACAAAGTTGTGAGTGGTGTTGTTATATTGCCATATTTTTTACAAATTGGCAATAGTAACCAATACACCCTAAAAAACCTCGTAAGTTCTTGAGGGTTCTAAGCATTTTCCATTCTACTAGGGCCTTAATCTTGTGAGGTCCACCCTCATTCTCTTCTGTGAAACAATATAATCCAAGTACTCCACCTCTTTGATTCTAAAAACACACTTGGATGGATTAGCATAAAGCTAACATTGTTCAAGAATGTCAAAAACCTGATTCACATGTTGCAAGTGTTCCTCCTAAGTTTTTCTATATATTAAGATGTCATAAAAAATAGCAAAATAAATTTTCATAGAAATGGCCTAAAGATAGAGTTCATCAAACTTTGAAATGTAGATGGTGCATTTGTGAGGCCAAAAGGCATGACAAAAAAAATCATAGTGGCCCTCATGGGTTGGGAAAGTTGTCTTATGCATGTCCTCATCTCTAATTTTGATTTAATGATAACCAAAACAAAGATCAAGTTTGGTAAAATAAATAGCACCATTCAGTTCATCTAATAAATCATCTATTACTAGAATTAGAAACTTATCTTTTATGGTGTATTTGTTGAGCTCTTTCTAATTAGGCTGCATCCTTCATGTGCAATCTTTCTTTCACATCATTACCACTGGTGAGAAGCAAGCACTCTAGCTACATCTAATAATACCTACCTCTAACATCTCTTGTACCATCTTCTCAATCTCAATTTTCTATACATATGGGTACCTGCAAGGCCTAATGTTGGTGGCTAGCTTTGTGGTACTAGTTGAATATTAGGATCATGATCTCTTTTGGGAGAATCATTTTGGCATATCTCTAAAAACTACAAAGTGCCTATCTACAACAACTTGCAGATCTAGTGGTGTAGGAGCCTTTGACCAATGTGCTTCTAATGAGAACAATTTAGTCACAAACTCATATGCCCCCTCATTAAGCATCTTTTTCATTTGGTGGGAGCTTACCATCTACATAGACTTTGCATGCAAACCTCTCAGTTCAACTATTCTACCCTCTAACCTAGAAATTCATCTCAATTGTTTCCAATGTAGTAAGACACTAGACTCCCAAAATAATGTATGTTGCACCCATGGAGGTAGTAAACATAGGGAAATCTAGTCAGTAATCTCCCATGGATAGTTTAATGCTATGCCATTTCCCTGAACAACTAATTGTACCCCCATCTACAATCATGACCTAAAATTCTAGAGCTAGATAGATAAAACAATTTAAATGAGAAGCTATTTTTTTCTTGTTGATGAAGTTGTGAGTACTACTTAAGTCTATCAACATTGTTGCTTTCTTTTTTCAAAAAACCCACTACGTTGAGAGTTTATGGGGTTCTAACTCCAGAAAGTGCATGACAAGAAATAGTTGGTTAGGTATCTCGTAATTCCTCATCTAGCTCATTAACAACATCTAATACTTCTTCACCGTCTTCTTCCTCCTTAGGCCCTACAATGTAAAACAACTTTTTTTAGCACATTTATGTCCTCAACTATATTTATTAGCACGATTAAAACATAACCCTAATTCCTCATCTAGCTCATTAACAACATCTAATACGTCTTCACCATCTTCTTCCTCCTTAGGCCCTACAATGTAAAACAACTTTTTTTAGCACATTTATGTCCTCAACTATATTTATTAGCACGATTAAAACATAACCCTTTTGCATGTTATTTTAATTAGTTAAATCAATCTAGTAGGCTAGGGGGATGGTTGTGTTGGGAATCTCTTCTCTCTTATGTTATTGAATCCCTGCCTTCTAGGAGATAAAAAAAATTCCTTTGCCTTGCATGTTGTGATAAAAGAATCAAATATAGTAAAAAGATAAACATGCATACCTCATATTGGATGCAGTCCTTATGCCTGCCAAGAAATGGGCCATTTGAATTCTCCTTTGTAATTGTTTCTACCAACAAGGACAAGTTCTAGAATTACTAAATATAATCCTTGATTGATCTTGTTTGTTATAGTTGGCTAGATGGCTGAAGTATTTCTCTAATTCGTTATTGTTATAATGTAGATGCAACTCCTTTGTAAAAATTACACTAAGAGCCTTTTTCTTTCTTTGAGCACATAGCCATCAATACCAAATGAATTGCTCTAGTTCTAAATATAAGCAAGCCACTTGCAATCTGATGTACATTATAAAATATATCTATATGATTTATCCAATTAAGTGGATCTTGCCTTCGAACTTATGCATATCCACCTTTGATAACAACTTTTGAGATCCAAAATGAGTGCTAGTATTTAGATCAAGATTGGCTTGTTGGGCAATCTGCATTGATTGATGGAAACATGGGGTTGTGCCTTTGTTTATGAGATTAATATCTTTTGAATAAAGTCTTGAAGATCAAATATTATTTGACCTGATGCTATCCATTTCTCCTTTCATTTCAGACTTGATACAGTTATTTCTCCTTTCATTTCAAACTTGATACTAGGTATTTCTCCTTTCATTTCAAACTTGATACTAGCCATTTATCATGTCATTGTCCATTGCATATTGTGTATACCTTCTTAGAGATGGTGCATTTTGTCATCTAATGAAGGCATCACATATGAAGTCTCATCTGATCCAAACTCAATCTATATCCTCCTTGTTAGGAGTTTTTCCTAGTGTGTAGGAATACTTGCCTCAACCTCTATTTTGTGGCCCTATCATGATGCCGCCAAAATATTTTTTATAGTAACTTATGTAAAACAAATCAAAATAAGCTAAAATTTTTATTGTAACTTTTCTTTGCTCCTTTAAGAAATTTGTTAATTTGTAGCCTCAAAAGTGAATTTGGTAAAAACCCTAATTTCACAATAACTCCCTCAAAGCTACTTCAAATGACCTCAATTTTGAATTGTAGCAACTTCAATGCATCTTTAATCAACCCTCAATTTTAGAAAAAAAACCACCAAATTGAAAGATGCAATTTACAATCCAATCTTCTAAATAAAAAAAAATCACCTTATTTCTTACCTTTTGATGCCAAGATCATGCTCACATACCACTTGTAATGAAATTACCTACACAAGAGAAGAATAGAATAGGAATAAGCCACAAATGCTTGATAATTATAATAATAAGCCACTTCGAGAGGGTGATCCTCCAAAAGTCTCCAATAAGAACAAAATTCACAACATGATAATAAATTAACCACTACCTCCCATATATACATACTTATGATATGGATGCCAACCAGGCCTACCTATACAAGACTATATAAATCATATAACTTTCTTAAACATTATGCTAGCCATAACTTGGCCACACATAGCACTATCTTATATCCCTTATGGGCACTCTCATGTTCCCACCACAACAAGGCTTCTTCATCAAGCTAGAAGACTCCAATTCAAGCCCTTTCATTTGTGACTAGCTTTTGTAGTCCAAAATATTTTTCACATTAACCAACCTAGCTTTAGCTTCATCTCCTATGCCTTTATCAGAAAACTTTAGAGGTGTTTGCTTCTTTAGGTCCTAAGGGAATGTGGCTAATTAACCTAACTTTAGATTCATTTCCTATGCCTTTATCAAAAAACCTTAGAGGTGTTTGCTTCTTTAGGCCCTGAAGGAATGTGGCTAATTCAATCCTTCTTGGTTTCCTAGGTGCATACAAACTTGCAATGTCTCTATGAAGATCTACATTTTCAACATGGGCCTCATGCCCTTAACTTTGATCATTATGGCAACTATTTGTTGAATCAAAGTCTCTTGAGCATTTAGGCAAACCTAAATTGCTTCAAGCACCCCCATCACACCTTGCAACGCATTATTAAGTTCATTATTTTGCTCATCATTTCTACGTGGAGTACCATTTCTAACTTCATTTCTACATGGAGGATCATTTCTAACTTGATCTCTTTTGATCGCATTCTTACCATTTTTTTCAATTTTCTGCAAGTGAGGACATCAACCAAATCAATAATTTGTTTTCTCTTTATGCCTAGAGATCCGAGTGATGCACACAAGAACTCAAGCTCTAATACTAAATGCAATGACCCAAAAACTCAAACCTAATTTTTTTAAAAGGTCTTAATACAAAGACAAGGCATGTCATCAATAAAAGCCATTATTGATCAAAGTGTCACACTTGTAAATTGCAAACATTGCACAGAGTGCCACACTCTTTCATATCACCACTACACTCTCAAGTAGGAGACCATATGAATTAGAGTGTCTCTCTCACATGACTCTCAATGGATAGAGTGTCACTCTTAGGTCCAATTTTAATCAATGTCTCATTCCATTTATATTGATTGGAAAAGTGTCTCTCTCATACAGGAAAGGATTAGCAAAGTGTCACTCTCATAGACTTACATAGATAGAGAGTGACACACTCTTCTAGGCCACATGTCTAATTCTAGATGAAGTCACTTCATCTTCTTCACATGTCACGTGTTTAGCATCAACATTTACTAGCCATAATGGGTTGTTTGTTACAATTTTAGAGCATGAATCCTCTCGTGGTTTAAGAGTCTAAACCTATGTATAAAAGATTTTAATTTGACCTAAATGTCCTAACCCAATATGCCCATCCATTTACCATGAGATAATTGATAATTCTTATTCAAAGAACCCATGGACAGCTTAAATGAGTAAAATTAACTCTAAGTGAACCCTAAGCCACCTAGGTTAAGCTTCTTAATCCATTAGAGGGCTCACCCCCTAGAATTATGTCACACAATCCAATACGTCCAAACAAGACCAATGCCACTATTTCTTTATCTACCATTGCTGCTCAACGTAGAGATTTATAGAGATTTACAGAGTATGGCCCTAGAAAAGAATTCATCCTTTTTATGTTCCACACAAGGTTTTCCCTACCCTATATTCAACTCCAAGTCACTTGTGAATGTTTACATTAGACGGGGTAACGTCTAAACCAAGTTTAAATTTAGTCATGCAACATGGCAGAGAAAATCAATTGAGCATGCTTGAGTTATCAGCATTCTCAATATTGATAAGCACTCAAGATTAGAAAGAAACCATAATCTCCTTAAAATTAGTTGGTAAAGATTTAAAGACTTTAATTCCAAGTTAGCAGCATTCTCATTACTGGTAAGCACTCAAGATTAGAAAGAAACCATATTCTCCTTAAAATGAGTCGTAAAGATTTAATGACTTTCATTCTATTTCTAATATTTCAAGAAGGATTAGTGCTTAGAAAGAAAACCATAATCTCCTTAAAATGAATTGGTAAAGATTTAATGACTCTCATTCTAATATTTCAAGAAGGATTACTAACTGACTTTCTATAGATTTGCTATAGGTTCGAAAAGAAAGTGATTTTCAATTTCAGGTTTACTAAATTAATTCATAGTATATAAAACCATTCCTTCAACAAGAACAATTACTTTTTGGGTACAAACATAAGTAGCATTCTAAACTTGATCGGGATTTTTTTTCTTTTAAGAAAATTACCATAATGACTACTTTGGCACTACAATGGAACATACCTAATATGACCAGCAATAACATGAACACAATACAGAAAAGATGTGAGAATCCCCACATGGCACATTAAGGGAGAGGGGCCAGTAGCCGCACACCCTAACTTCGTGCACGTCAAGCACATAGCTAGACATGTTGAATTTCGACGATTTTTTTTTGGGTTTTTCCGTATGCGAGTGAAGGGCTTAAAGCTATTCTTTTAGCTTCTGGGCATTTATACATTTCCCTGTATGACGCGTTATGTGCACATGGGTCGAAAAAGTGTCATTTCAACATGTCACCCCATACATGCGCACCGATGTGCCGGTAACCGCTCGCCATGGCCCCCCAAAAAATTTCCAAGTTCACTAAAAAGGCAACACACTTGATCATTTTTATAGTCACGGAGCATTAGAAATATGTTTATTAACACCCCACCATAAATCACGTTGGTGGGGCCTTCAAACTTCCCCGCCCCCTTCCTAAACTTCCCCGCGCCCATCTAAGGCACAACATGCATGTTAACGTGTTTGCTTAGGCGCAGATGGGAAACAACATTAAATCCATTCAATGTTCATTCAGGTCCGAATACATATTCCACTTTCCACCAAAAAGTTAATCATTTTACCGACTGCTTTCCCTATTCTCCATGGTGCAATTGAAATGCGAGGCTTTTTACTATGTCCGCTGGCTGTCGCTCTCCATGTAGATACGCTTCCGTGCAGATAACGAGCAAACATCATCTCTCCCCATGTGATTTCAGCTTTGCGGTGTTTATACAATCGTTTATCTTCATTTTTCTCTCATGCTACCCGTGATTTGGGTACTGCTATGTAATTTACTTTCGATTTTTCATTATTTTATCTAAGGCAACCCTTGTCTTGTGATAATTCCACTGTATAGAAGAATATACTATTGTATAATGATGATTTTTTGTTATACATACAAATGGGGTCGTATATTTTTATGGGTATATACTTTTTAGTGTCCATTGTCAACGGTTAAGGGTTTCATTATTTTGTCTTCGTGATAATTTTACTGTACAGAAGAATATACTATTATATAATGAGGGTTTTTGGTTATACATACAAATGGATTCTGATATTTTGATGGGTATATTTTTTTAGGGTTCACTGTCCATAGTTAAGGGTTTCATTATTTTGTCTTGTGATAATTTCACTGTACAGAAGAATATGTTGTTGTATAATGATGGTTTTTTGTTATACATACAAATGGGGTCGTATATTTTTATGGGTATATACTTTTTAGTGTTCATTGTCAACGGTTAAGGGTTTCATTATTTTGTCTTCATGATAATTTCATTGTACAGAAGAATATACTGTTATATAATGAGGGTTTTTGGTTATACATACAAATGGGTTCTGATATTTTGATGGGTATATATTTTTTAGGGTTCATTGTCCACGGTTAAGGGTTTCATTATTTTGTCTTATGATAATTTCACTGTACAGAAGAATATACTATTGTATAATAATGGTTTATTGTTATGCATACAAATGGGGTTGTGTATTTCCTAAACATATCTATACTGAAGACTACGCTGGTATACAATCGTTTATCTTCATTTTTCTCTCATGCTACCCGTGATTTGGGTACTGCTGTGTAATTTACTTTCAATTTTTCATTATTTTGTCTGAGGCAACCCTTGTCTTGTGATAATTTCACTATACAGAAGAATATATTGTTGTATAATGATGGTTTTTTGTTATACATACAAATGGGGTCATATATTTTTATGGGTATATACTTTTTAGTGTTCATTGTCAACGGTTAAGGGTTTCATTATTTTGTCTTGTGATAATTTAGACTGTTATATAATGAGGGTTTTTTTTTATACATACAAATGGGTTCGTATATTTTAATGGGTATATATGTTTGAGGGTTCATTGTCAACGATTAAGGGTGTCATTATTTTTGAGGGTTCACTGTCAACATATCTGGTACTGATTATACATATGTATACATATATGTATACATGTATACATATATGTATACATGTATACATATATGTATACATGTATACATATCTGTATACATATCTACATATCTGTATACATATCTAGAAATACTTTCCATCACACCGTTGAGAACAGGGAAAGTAGTTGGTAAAATGATTAACTTTTCGGTGGAAAGTGGAATATGTATTCGGACCTGAACAAACATTGAATGGATTTAATGTTTTTTTCCCATTCATGCCTAAGCAAACACGTTGCAATGCATGTTGTCCCGTAAATCATGTCTGTTAAATTATTCAATATATTAAATCATGTCTGTTAATGTAATATATATATAGTGGGTTCAGAAGGACAGGCATTTGGCCACTGAATAATGCTGCTGTTACAATTCCTAATGCTGCTAAAACTATTTCTAATGCTGATGTGATGTTGTTTCCAATGCTGGTGATGTTGTTTCCAATGTTGCTGATACAGTGTCTAATGTTGTTGATACAATTTGTAATATGGAAGGTCTTAGTTTGCCAATCCTGTTGATACATTGTCTAATGCTATTGATACAATTTGTAATATGGAAGGTCTTAGTTTGCCAAGTCAAGTTAGCCAACCAAAATGGATGGCTGAAGCTGATAGAAACATGGGGATACAAACATTATGAATGTTTCGATTGTTTTCAATGTTTCGAATGTTTTCAATACTATAGCTATATGAATGTTTTGAATGTTTTCAATCCTACAGCTTTGTCTCATTAATAATTTTACAGTCAGATTCTTCCTAGTTTTGTCCGAATAATATTTATTAATTATTGTTACATTAAATATTTACAATTGTTTTACTATGTTGTAATATAATACATTGAGGGTTTCATTTTATATAATCTATCCAAGGTTTATATAAAAACCTTCTACATATATTCGGATTAGACTGTTAATGTACTGTATATATATACAAGTCTATCTATATATACATGTCTATCTATATACATATGTATATCTATAGATATGTGTTTATAGATAGACATGTATATCTCTATACATTTCTGTATACATATCTCTATACATATCTACATATCTATAGACATATGTAGATCTATAGACATATGTATATGTATCGACATATGCAGCGTAGACAATGGAAACATTTCAAGCTGGTCTTTAACATTTCAACATTTGTACAATTCTAGATATACATGTTCGAAAGATTAGTCCAATTTGTTTGCTAGTTTTTACTACATCTTCTCCAGTTGCTTGCTGCATGGGTAACTTCATTGAATGGATTATACATATCTATAATGATGTCTCAATCTATTTTCAGTAATTGCACTGAGGATGCCATTTTTTCTACAATTCACTTCTGGTACTGATTATACATATCTACATATCTATATACATATCTATTTACATGTCTATATATCTATAGACATATGTATATTGATAGACATATTTATATACATTTCTATATCTATAGTTAGACATATGTATATTGATATACATATGTATATCTATAGATAGACATATGTATATTGATAGACATATGTATATCTATAGACATATGCAGCCTAGACAGTGTTAACATTTCAGTCTGGTACTTAAGATTTCAACATTCAAACTGAACAATCAAATTCAATTTTGCTTATCATATCATCGAATACAATAGCTTCTACGCATTTAATAAAATTCAAACTCAACAACCAATTTCAATGCATTCCTTTTTCAAATTCGCATCCATTATAAGAGGAACATTATGCAGTGTAGACATTGTTTTTAGCATAAATTTTCTGAAGGATCAATGCAAAACATGTCTGGTACTTAAGATTTAAGAATTTTACAATTGCAACACATCTATATGCTAGAAAATGTTGAAACCCTTAAACGTTTATAATGCACCCTCAAAAATAAATACATGTCATAATATTTAATATATATATACATACAAATATATGAATACATGTATATATTATACATGTATTTCTATATGTGTGTGCATAAATTATATAAATTCGAACACGTTATGTTTGTAGTCCATATGTTTAGGAAATGGGTGAGTAAGTTCGAAGTCTCCACCAACTTGATTTATGGTGGGGTGTTAATAAACATATTTCTAATGCTCCGTAACTCTAAAAATGATCAAGTGTGTTGCCTTTTTAGTGAACTTGGGATATAAATGATATATACACATATATAGATACATGTAAATTTTTATTATGTATACATATATGTATATGTATCACTATATATGTCTACAATATATAGTTGTATTATTGCACTGCTTGAATTTATTTGGATGATTTGATGTTTGTTCGTTACTACCCAGCATATAATTTCTATGATTGCAGGCATGTGAGAGGTTTGCAGAGCACCTTGCATTGCGAACTCTCTATGAAGGTAAAGTCTTATAAGGCTTTACTTATATCACTGGATGACGAATTGTACTATGCATTTGTGTTTGTTAACACACCACTATTCATGGAATATTTTGCTCTGATGGCTCCGATGGAATATTTTGTTGTCATGCCTTATTATATATAGTCTTCTTTTTCAATAGTATGTGATTATTTAAAATAATATGCCTGAATGCAGTTCATATTTTCTTTTGCAAATGCGTGAGATTATTTGGATGATTTGATGTTTGTTCGTTACTACCCGGATGACTACCCGTCTTTTGATTTCTATGATTGCAGGCACGTGAGAGGTTTGTAGAGCACCTTGCAAGGCGAGCACTCGATGAAGGTAAAGTCTTATAAGACTTTACTTAAAACACTGGTTGACGAATTGTACTATGCAATTGTGTTTGTTAACACACCACTACTCATGGAATATTTTGCTCTGATGGCTCCGATGGAATATTTTTCTATCATGCCTTATTATATACAGTCTTCTTTTTCAATTGTTATATTTTGGTCAGTTCAATTTAATGATTTTGTTTTATGATGTATGTTCGTTATTGCCTCGATTGTCATTTATATGTTTGCAGGCATACAACGATAGTCAATGCTTTCAGAAACACCTTCGATTGGGTTTAATCAAATCAGGTAAAGTCTTATAAGACTTTACTCGGGTAATGACCCACTAGGCTTTAGGTTTTTCTTCATAGTGGTTTTATGTTCTTTTCAATCATTTTCCTTTACTAAACTTTAATTTATAATATTTTAATTTACAATACTTTAATTTAAGTTCCTTTGAATAGTTTAAATTTCCTTGTAGTACCATGCTGACAAACCATTCAAGTCTTTTTTTTTTTTTTCAAAAATAATTAGAGTCATACAAACATACAAACATGAGATCAACATAGATATTTCAGAAATAACCATTTAACTCTTGATTTTTTTCCAAAACAGTTACAAACATATAAACATTACATCAATCTGTTCCTTTTTTCATAAAATATTACATAACGATATGACTAAATCAGATGTACACATAGAAAATTTAGTAATGTCAACTATCTCCATCCAAAAAATAGTTCTTCAATTCTCCATAAATCTAGGAAAAGGCATAGGCTGTTCAGGTTCTGTAGCAGCACATTCATTTGCAGTCTGAGTTAAACTAAGTGGCTCAGTTAAAGTCTGTAGTGATACAGCAATCTGGGCAAGCAAAGCCTGATTAGAATCTCCATTTACAAGCAACTCATTTGAGCTTCCTAGGCTAGACCCTGCCTGTAGATTGCTTAGAGCTGCAAAGGCTAGACTCAAGATGGCAAACATGTCCATTAGAATGGGATGTTGCCCGGGTAGAGGAGAATTCGGGGTACTCAATGGTCTGTCATTTGCTAATTTTTTCCCTTTCTTTTTTGCTATCTTCGTCCTCAGAGCACTCTTTGCTTGCTCACGCCAAATTTCCTTCTCTCATTTTTCCTCTACCGCTCTTTTTTTTTAACACTCTTTCCAGTTTTTTTCTCTCTTTCTCTTATTGTTGGGCTTCTTTTTCCGCTTTCCTCTCCAACATTTGTTCCTTTTTCCTCAACTGCTACTCTTCTTGACGAGCTTTCTCCCTCTCTTGTTTGTTGAGCATTTGAATGTATGCATCGGATGTTAAGATCTGGGACTGCCTACTTAAATGTAGTACCCCAGTCTTATTCTTACCACCCCTTGCATGCACCCTTCGAACTGGGAGCTTGAGAAATTGAATAATTGGTTGTGGCTGAAACTCACTATCTTGGGTGCAAGGCACATAATCTGGTTCCAAATCACCATTGCATTCTTCTTCTTCTACAATGTCCTTGTTTTGTGGATCCCAATTTGATGCAGTATTAAAGTAATATATGATGTCAGATGGATCATGATCTAGTGGTGAAGGCATGGAAAGGCCGACATCCACCTGACTAAAATTTGTTTGTATCCCCATGTTTCTAGAAGCTTCATCCATCCATTCTGGTTGGTTAACTTGACTTGGCAAACTAAGACCTTCCATATTACAAATTGTATCAACAGCATTAGATAATGTATTAGCAGCATTAGACAATGTAACAGCAACATTGGAAACAACATCACCAGCATTAGGAAGTGTAACAGCAACATTGGAAACAACATCACCAGCATTGGAAACAACATCACCAGCATTAGGAACTGTAACAGTAGCATTTGAAACAACATCACCAACATTAGGAACTGTAACAGCAGCATTGGAAACAACATCACCAGCATTAGGAACTGTAACAGCAGCATTGGAAACAACATCACCAGCATTAGGAACTGTAATAGCAGCATTGGAAACAACATCACCATCATTACGAACTGTAACAGCAGCATTATCAATAGTTTCAATAGCATTAGGAACTGTAACAGTAGCATTAGAAATAGTTTCAGCAGCATTAGAAAGTATTTGACTTCTTGGCATTTCAGTGGATTCTTCTTGTACTTCCATTGGATTTTGTACACTTCCACTTTTATTGTATGTTTTGATGAATTCTTCAACTTGTGCATCTGAATATCCAGCTAATTGCAAGAAGGATTCAACTGCAATTATCTCGGCATCATCTTCCACTGCGAAGGCCTGATTATCTGCTGCACTGCCCATATAATCTTCACTGTCTTCATTTGATACTTGGAAGCCATCACTTGGCCTCATGTCTTCTTGAAGTGCAGACCTATTCATTGGCCAAATGCCTGTCCTTCTGAACCCACTAATTATATTAGCAGGGGTCAAGGCCTGCTTGAATGCCTTGCTAGCAAGAGTGGCCAACTCTTCTCTTCCAATTTCTATTTGCGAGTGGCTGGCCATCCATATAGACCTTTGCTTTTTGAAATAGTTTTTGAATGGTGAAAAAATACTCACATTTAGTGGCTGCAATCTATGGCTTGTATGTGCTGGGAGGGTGATGAGGTCAATCCCTAAATGACGTGCTTCCTCGATGGTCTTGAAGGCAACATGGCTGCCATGACCATCAAAAATCAGAAGAGCTCTGTTGGTAGGTGAAACCCCTCCGGGGATAGATGCAACAAAATGTTGCAGCCAATTCAAAAATAGTTCTTTCGTCATCCACGCATGTTCTTGAGCTGCCATGCATGCACCCAGCTCACAGTTGGCTATGTAGTTTCTGATATGCCTTTTGGATTTAAATAGATAAAAACTAGGTATACTGCAACTCGATGCACTAACACATGCTAAAATAGTAATCCACTCCCTGCTTTTTGAGATGAGGTGGGGCACACAACGAGATCCCAATTTTGCTATTACCTGCATTCCACAGTTCCTGCCAGCTTGTACCCCAGTTTTGTCGCAGTTCCATATTCTGCTGGACCCATACTTATGTGTTTTGTAAAGATTTTCTAGATTGTCGTAGAATGAATTTACTATGCTTGGCCTTAGCATAATGGCTCTATCGGTATCCACACCCTGTGCAATGCGGATAGTTAGATCTGGATGCCTTTTCCTAAATCCCTCCCACCATGACCTCCCTGGCATCCCATCTGTGAAAGGATTTGGCCTAGACTGAATGACCTCTACCACAGTAGATTTCAGCTGTGAAATTTCAAGCCCATGGCCTATGTCGGCCATGTCCTTGCACCATTGAACTATTTCTGCCTCCTCCTCATCAGTCAGGATGGTTGGTGGCCCCCTGCATTTGGTGCTCGTGAGACCTAGTAACCAGGCCCTCAAACTGCTAGCAAACACTCTCCATTTCTTTGCAGCTGCTCTGATTGACATATGTTTATCTTCGACATCAGCCATAGCACTTTGGATGTCATTGTTTGTCCATATACTTATGTTCAACTTTGAAGAACCTGTTTCCACAGCAGTAGTTTGAAGGCAATCTGTATTGGTTTCCAAATCCTCTGTATGTGCGGAGGGAAATATACATTCCACTGGAACATGATCTGGTTCTATGGTATGTGTATCTTCGTCCCTCGACATCACGTTAGGAAACGTGCACCCCCCAGGTTTTCTGACTGTCCTCCTTCCAAAAGTTCTCCTCCCTTTTTTACCTCGAGCCATAAGTATCTATACACCTGCAAGAAATGCAAACATCATCAATACCAGAAGTGATATGTAGAAAAAATGGCATCCTTAGTGCAATGACTGAAAACATATTGAAGCATCATTATTGCAGTGGCGGACGACAACCATCACTTGTTCCATTTTGTAGTGTTTCATTGTGTTCCATTTTAGACTGTATTATCACCTCAATTTGGGTTCATCATTATGTACAGAGATGTATAGATATACACGTGTATACAGATATGTAGATATGTATACAGATATGTATAGAAATGTGTATAGATATACAGATATGTATATAGATATGTAGATATGTATACATATGTTTACAGATATGTATAGATATACACATGTGTATACATATATACATTTGTCTATCTATGTACATATGTGTGTAGATATACATGTGTATATATATAGACATATATATATATGAGACATTAACATACATGATTTAATCTATTGAATGATTTAACAAACAACATGCATGGTAACGTGTTTGCTTAGGCGCAGACGGGAAACAACATTAAATCCATTCAATGTTCATTGGGGTCTGAATACATATTCCACTTTTCATCGAAAAGTTAATCATTTTACCGACTGCTTTCCCTATTCTCAACGGTGCGATGGAAAGTATTTCTAGATATGTATACAGATATGTAAATATGTATGCAGATATGTAGATATGTATACATATATGTATACATGTATACAGATATGTATACATATGTATAATCAGTACCAGATATGTTGACAATGAACCCTCAAAAATAATGACACCCTTAATGATTGACAATGAACCCTCAAAAATATATACCCATTAAAATATACGAACCCATTTGTATGTATAAAAAAAACCCTTATTATATAACAGTCTAATATTCTGTACAGTGAAATTATCACAAGACAAAATAATGAAACCCTTAACCGTGGACAATGTAGTAAAATTTAGCAAACAAATTGGAGTAATCTTTCGAACATGTATATCTATAATTCTAAAATGTTGAAATGTTAAGTACTAGCTTGAAATGTTTACATTGTCTACGCTGCATATGTCTATACATATACATATGTATATCAATATACATATGTCTATACATATACATATGTCTATAGATATACAGATATACAAATATATAGATATATAGGTAAGAATGCCACTACAAAATATATACCCTTTAAAATATACACATATGGCGAACATGGCAAACATGTATATCTCCCATGCAACAAACAACTGGAAAAAGATGTAAAATTTAGCAAACAAATTGGAGTAATCTTTTGAATATGTATATCTATATTTCTAAAATGTTGAAATGTTAAGTACCAACTTGAAATGTTTACATTGTCTATGCTGCATATGTCTATACATATAGATATGTATATCAATATACATATGTCTATCAAAATACATATGTCTATATATCTACATATGTCTATAGATATATAGATATACAACTATATAGATATATAGGTAAGAATGCCACTACAAAATATATACCCTTTAAAATATACGAAACCATTTGTATGTATAAAAAAAACCCTCATTATATAACAGTCTAAATTATCACAAGATAAAATAATGAAACCCTTAACCGTTGACAATGAACACTAAAAAGTATATACCTATAAAAATATACGACCCCATTTGTATGTATAACAAAAAACCATCATTATATAACAGTATATTCTTCTGTACAGTGAAATTATCACAAGACAAGGGTTGCCTCAGACATAATAATAAAAAATCGAAAGTAAATTACACAGCAGTACTCAAATCACGGGTAGCGTGAGAGAAAAATAAAGATAAATGATTGTATACCAGTATAGATATGTATACATATATACATATGTCTATTTATATACATGTCTATAGATATACATATCTTTATAGATAGACATGTATATATATACAGTACTTTAACAGTCTAATCTGAATATGTATAGAATCTTTTTATATAAACCCTGGATAGATTATATAAAATGAAACCCTCAATATATTATATTACAACATAGGAAAACAATTGTAAATATTTAATATAACAATAATTAATAAATACTATTCAGACAAAACTAGGAAGAATCTGACTGTAAAAGTATTAATGAGACAAAGCTGTAGGATTCAAAACATTCGAAACATTCATATAAGGAGGTGAAGTAAAGGTGAAGTACCAACCTGAACCTTAATGTGGAAGTCTGCAAAATTTCTTTTGGCAGCAGACAGGGTTTGCAGCGCTCCTTGCAGACAGGGTTTGTAGTGCTCCTTCAAAAAATTTATGCTTAAAACAATCTCTATGCTGCATAATGTTCATCTTATAATGGATTGATATTTGAAAAAGAAATGCATTGAATTTGGTTGGTGAGTTTGAATTTGAATAAGTGCGTAGAAGCTATTGTATTCGATGTTATGATACGCAGAATTGAACTCAGTTGTTGAGATTTGAATTTGATTAAATGTGTATGAGCTATTGTATTCGATTGATGTGATTTACAAATCTCTAATTTTTTTAATGTAAACTGGTTTAATTTTATTTTTTATTAAATAATCTCACTTTTTTATGTAAACTGGTTTAATTTAATTTTTTTATTAAATAATTGTCTAGATGGGGAGCCTGATACCATTATGTGTTTGTGCAGGTGCAAGTGGATGTGATAGCAAGTATGGGAGAATGTGTGATTAACAGCCTTTTGGGATTCGGGTGGTGTGTGTTTATGGTAGCTTAGGTACCAATAGCTGTGCACAAAAGTATGCAAATATGACCAGTTTGACTTTATTTGATGTCCAAATGAGTGGTTTTTTATAAACATGACATATTGTAATAAAAACAATAAAGTGTATATTTAAATTGGAAGTTCTCATATTTGCATCAAGTTGGCTTGAAAATGCAAGTGGAAGAGCATGTGTATTTTTTTTTGCAATGGTAAATTACTCATGCAGTTGTGAACATGTATTGGTGCATATGTGCTAATTTACTAGGTATTCTATTTACATGTAATGGTTCAATATAAAAAATTTATTGGGGGGTAGGGCGCACAAAAACAAAGCGGTTATTGGGGCGTGGGCGGCTACCGGCCCCTCTCCCTTACTCTAATCATACAATACCATTTACAATGCATAATTAACTCCACCAAACTTAAGACTCAAACAGAACTCCCAAGAGCCAAATCACAATCCTTCTCACCTCGTATCATTGATGAGAATGCCCAATACCCTTCTAAGATTTACTATTAAGAGTTTCCCAAGCTTGTCAATATCTACAATAAATGCTTGACAAATGTCATATTGGTATATTCCACAAGCATAGAACATGTCCACCATGCGAGGCTATAGTTTACACCTAGCCGGACTAAGTGCTATGATTGCTCAAAGTAATTAGATTTGTTTACTTGTAACCAACTTTAAACAAATGTTCACAATTTATCCCAAATCTCTTTATGATGTCCAAAGGGCTTAATATTATCCTTGAGGGCTTCTTGATTTAATTCTAGTGTATACATTGCAGATGTAGCTTATACGGTAAAATCCTCCATACCAAAATAACTTGAAAAATTGAGTTCACATTCCAGAGCCTAATCTTCATGATTTCTATACACAAAACCAAAGCACCAAACCAACAACACTTTATTCTAACTCCTTAACATAGATTACTTAATTACTTAAAGATTAACAAGAATAGACAACTTCATAGTTGTAACTCAAGGATATAGCATCTGACTTTCTTCTTACTTATGCAGGAACTAAAAAAAATGAAAAACTAAATGGATAAGGTAAATTCACACATGCATTATTCAAAACTCTCCTTAACTTCAAGGGCTATTCCAAACTTTGTCTTAAACATAATAGAGATGCCACAATTTAACCACAATTTAACCATATGCTTAACTATAGTCCAATCAATCTTAAGTTAGTATATTTGTCACAGCCCATTTTGTATATGACGTAGTATTTTCACAACTGTATTATTGCACTAGACATATATGATGTTATGGTGGAGATTTATACTATCTTTGAACTATTTGGTTAACTTTTTTCTATTTCATTATTTGAAATAGATTATGATATGTTATGTTTATGGATGGATATGACTTGTGTATACTTGTTATTAATGGATATTGACTAACTTCAATGCATGTCTAAGTGCGACAAGATCCACCACAATCTTTCTCAATGGGAGAGTATCACTGAGGAGAGGGAATTAGCTATTGTAAGGCCGTCATGCATAAACTCACACACGCACTAAATTATACTAGTATAAATTGCATATGAGATTGGGGTTTATGGTTAGCATAGATGGTTATTGAATGTTAAAATGTAAATTTTATGATCTCAATTTGAATTTTCGGAAAGAAATTACACACATATATAACACAATTAACACACACATATCTATGTGTGATTTTAAATTAATAGACAAGGGTAATACTTTGATCATTTACCAAATGACTTTGGCCATTGTAATTATCTCATTCTATCACGAATTTGCAAAGGAATAAAGAATGTTTTCCCTCAGATTTCAAGCATAGGAAACCCATTATTTTAATATTTCCAGCAACAACTCTAAAACTTTGGATGAAACATGTATCCTTCTCAGGAATGTTCTTTCAATAAGCTATCATTTTCTGAATATAAAATGTGCATGGATCTGACCTAAGTAACTGCGAGAACCATCCCAAAGCATACTTGTCAATAAAATTTATTGTAAACCAACACCTAGAAGTCTCGAAAAGGGGTAGAAAAGAGGATTTGAGAACAAGAAAAAGGGGGATTTTGAAGAGAAAGAAGACAAGAGGAAGTGGAGAAGGATTGTGAAAGGAATTTTAAACTGTCCACTCTACATGGTATGCTCAAACTCAATTATAGTGAAATAATGGAATTGTAGCAAACCAATTTCTTTCATGCCTTTACCATGTTTTAATGAGGAACTTTTCTAAAAATAAATTTGAAAAACAATTGATTTTCTTCCACGTCTGTAGATTATACATTTATTTAGGCATATGAGATACTATGTGGAACCGCCAAAGAAAGAATTTATGTTTGCATATTTTTTACTATAGTGAAATCATTGCAAGAAACTATGATTAGCAAACTAAGGAACCTCAAAGGTGTATTGTCTGGTTTCAGCCAAATGCAACAAACTCGAACTAAGGAAAATAAAAAATAGGGGTCTAGCCATAGGCATCCTAGCCAGAGGAATATGCCTCAAAGGAGGTCGCACCTCTTGATTTAACCCTGCAAACTTCAATGATTCAAGAAATATAAAAAGCAACAAATGCAAGAAGGCCATTGAGGCGCCTGCAATATCTTACAAAAATTATGCAAATTTAAATCACAGGAGAGCCATTAAGGCCCCTGGTAGAAACTTTGACAAGAAATGAAGCAAGAAATCTCCAATCAAACTCCCAACTATGTTAAATCTGCAACAAACAATGTAAAAGGAAAAATAAAGAAAACGTATGAACTTCAATCCTAGCGCCAGAAGGAAACACACGGCTTCCTATCTCCACTTGGCGTGAACAAATGGGTAATGTCATCCATGGTTTCTTATATAGTTCCTTTAACCCTAAACCGAAATCTTTATTAGCTTCTTTTCTAATGGGAAGAGAAGGATTAAGTCTAACCAAGGAATTAAAATAATATTTACATACAGTAAATATTTATTGAGTTCACATTTAATAATTACCTAAGATAATTATTTTAATTGTGATTGGAATTAATAATTACATAGGGTAATTATTTAACTATGGTTGGAATCAATATTTACATATGGTAAATATTTATTGTGTACACATTTAATAATTACGTAAGGTGGTTAATTTATTTGTGATTAAAATTAATAATTACATAGGGTAGTTATTTATTTGTGATTTGGAATTAATATTTACTTATGTTAAACATTAATTGAGTTGATTTACACATTATTGATGCTATTGTAACCAAATAATTAATAAGTTGAAGCATGCATGGTATAGTGAGCGGTGGCCTAATTTCAAGCATAATACTTTCCAGAGATTGGAATCTTAGGTTGTATACCATCGCATGGGTTTATAGTTTACATATCTATAGGTTTGCTTGCGGGAAATCGGTAGAATGCATTAGTTAAACTCAATTTTCACTTTCATGCATGTCGGCCTTGAAGAAACTATCTTCTTCGGGACGGGTCAGGGCTATTTGTGTGGATAGCACGGATCGGCTTCCTATTAGGGTGGAAGTTGCCTCTGTGATGCTCTCTCAGCTTTGGTTATGGAGGAGCTAGGGGCGAGAGATTGCACCGAAATACCACAATATTTCCTAGTACTTACTTCATTAAAATGATTGGTTATAAATGGAAACATTTTAAATTGTAATATGTTCCACCGTTGTGTATTCATCATGACAATGTAATATATAAACAAAGACCACTATGAGTTGAGAATATAGTGATGAACATTGGTTTGATATAGAAACCAGATGATATTATAGAGATGTATGATTCTTGATCATAAGGGGTTGAAGGTAACTCATAAATGCAATAATATGTTTTACTTGAACCTATAAGAATTGAAATTCTATAGATAGAACTTGTATATATGTATGATGTATCATACCTTTTCTGACACATGATGATTTTGTGGAGGTTGAGCATAGCTTAACCTTAAGATGGTTAAATTAACCTTGATGCTTCTTTTACATGGACTTGGATTTAAATGAGTTTAAAATTAGAGTAATGCATGATGTATTGTTCTATAGTGGAAATTAAATAGGTGAAGCTACATGACAAATTTATGTAAGTTGTGTGATCACTAAGATGTTCCATCATTTGTACTTTCTTCATATAATGTACTTATGGATAATGAGCATAGCTTAATCTATTGTTGATTAGTTCATAATCTATTAATCTCACTTAGATGTAGTGTCTAAAGGGATTTTAAATGATAGAATGATATTAGATGTAGAGATCGTATATTATTTTATTAGGGTTGAAATGGGTGTTGTTACATGTGGTATCAAAGCTCTGGGTTAAACTCTGGAGCCTTTTGTGTCTACTTGCTTCTAATGCAACTCATGAACTTTCAGGAATTGCCTTTGAAAGAACATAATGGAACCATCTTACAGTGCAAATCAGAATGAACCCAGGGATGAGAGGGTTCAAGGGGATAAATTAGACCAAATTTTGGCTATGTTGGCAGACACTAGGGCTAGAATTAATGCCCTAGAGCATGAGATTAGGGCCACTAGGTCCATGCCCAATCAAAATGAACAATAAGAAACCTCAGTGAATAGGAGTCAACCTGAACAAATTCAAGATGAAACTAAGTTCAAACCAAGAAGCAAAAAGGCCAAAATTGAGATAGAATTGGCCAAGGATTTATAGAAAATTTCACCACTCAAATTTGATGGTAAAGCTGTAGGGGATGGTGCTGAAGCATGGATAGTGGAGATGGAAAGGTATTTTGAATTGTGTAACCTCTCCGATGAAACTAAAGCAATGTGGGCATCATTTCAGTTAAAAGGGGAAGCAGCAACTTGGTGGGATAATGCTAAAATGGAAAAACATCTTTCATCTGAGAATTTGAAATGGGATATTTTCCTATCCCTATTTCGGAAGCGATGGCTTCCACAACACTACTTTGACAAGAAGATGAATGAGTTCCAAAATCTGAGACAAGGAGATCTTTCAGTAACACAGTACTGGGAGAAGTTTATTGAACTTCTCAAATATGTTCCCCTTTACCAACAAGATGAATGCTTCCGTGTGAGAAAATTTATTTTGGGGTTAAAACCCCAAATTGGTTTGGAGGTGGATCTCCATGGTCCACAGTCCATGGATGAAGCCTTTGAGAAAGAAATTAAACAAGAACAAAAACTTCATAGTATTGCAAAATACATGAGAAAACAAAGAGAAAGGTAAAGGCTATCAAAATCAGCATTCTGCAATTTTTTCCAAACAAAAGAATCAAAAGGGCAATTAGTTTGGTGATAAGAAAAATAAGAACAAGTTTACAAAAGGGGGTGAGCAAAGTAAACCTTATGCCAAACCCAAAACTTTCAGTGAAAGGACAAATGATAGCAGTGACAAAGGAAAATTTATAGGACCTAGAGGACCGAGAGGTGGATGTTTTAACTATGGGGGTGAGCACTATGCTAATAAATGCCCTCAAAGAACAATTGAAAAGGCATAAGGAAATCAGCAACAACCCTTCCAACACCACATTCATGTGGCAGTACATAATAGATATGCTGATTATCAAGTCACTCCTATTGAGTTGACATGTACAATCTATGGCCTTTCAATTAATGTGCTTATAGATACTGGTGCTACTAAATGTTTCATTGATTCTAGAGTAGTAGGAAGATTGCCTAGGAAAGTTGGTTTCATGGCTAACTCTTGGACAGTGATGTATGGTAACCAAGATGATTGAAAGGTAGACCAATGCCTAGCCTTTAGTGAATTAACACTGCCAAGTTTTGTAACTCAAGTTAACCTGTATGTGGCTCCTCTGGGATCATATGACGTAATCCTAAGAATAAAATGGTTAATTCAGCACAAAGCCATAGTAAATTGCTTTGAGAAGACAATAACTTGTAGAGATGATTCTGGATACCCAACCAAAATTTGTGGCATTCAAAGGGGCGTAAGTCTTAGACAAATCTCTGCCATGCAAGTAAAGAGAGCTCAAAGAAAGGGATGCACTCTGTATGCTATTCACATAAAGGATTTGGGAGAAGGTAAGGAACCCTCCATTGACGATTTTCCAATCCTCCAAGAATTCCGAGATGTGTTTCCAGAAGAGTTACCTGGATTACCACCTAGGAGGGAATTTGACTTCTCCATTGACCTTCTACTTGGTATCAAACCACAATCAAAAGCCCCCTATAAGATGACCACTTCTAAATTGTATGAGATGAAAGTCTAGTTGCAGGAGTTGCTTAATAAGAGTTTGATTTGACCAAGTGTGTCACCTGGGGGAGCACTCCTACTCTTTGTGAAGAAGGATGGTACCCTCTGAATGTGCATTGACTATAGAATGATCAACAAGGTGAGTATCAAAAATAGGTACCCTTTGCCAAGAATTAATGAGCTCCTTGATCAAATGAGAGGTCTAGCTATGTTCTCTAAACTGATTTAAGATCAAGATACCATCAATTAAGGATCAAGGAAGAAGACATACACAAAACTGCTTTCAGGACTCGTTATGGATATTATGATTTTACAGTTCTTCCATTTGGCCTTATCAATGCATGTGCAACCTTCATGAACTTGATGAACAACGCGTTCAGGGACTGCTTAGATGATTTCATTATAGTATTCATTGATGACATCCTCATCTACTCCAAAAATGAGGAGGAACATGAACAACATTTGAGAATAGTGTTCCAACGTTTAAAGAAACATCATTTGTATGGAAAATTGTCTAAGTGTTCCTTCTACCAGAAGAAGGTGTATTATTTGGGTCACATCATTTCAGCAAAAGGAATATCATTCGACCCAACTAAGATCAAAGCCATAATAGAATGGCTAACCCCCTCAAACATTCAGGAAGTCCGTAGCTTTATGGGCTTGGCAGGATATTATAGAAGATTTGTTGAAGGGCTCTCCAAAATAGCAAATCTTATCACTACCCTTCAGAAAAAAGGGAAGAAGTTTGAATGGTCAAACAAATGTGAGCAAGCTTTTCAAGTTTTGAAACACAAACTCGCCACCACTCCTATTATCATTGTACTAGATCCGAATGGGAGATTTTCAATTATAACAAATGCTTCAGGAGATGGTCTAGGTGGGGTTCTTATGCATAATGGCTAAGTTGTGGCATATGAATCCCGGAATCTAAAGTCTTATGAGGTAAATTATGTGCCTCACGATTTAGAATTGGCTGCAATAGTGCATGCTCTGCAGATGTGGAGGCACTATCTTATTGGTAAACCTTTTGAGCTAAAAACCAACCATTTAGGCCTCAAGTACATATTCACTCAACCAAATTTGAATGCTCGTCAAAGAAGATGGCTTGAATTTCTAAGTGAGTATGAATTTGATATTGATTATATCCAAGGAAAAGAGAACAAGGTAGCTGATGCCTTAAGCCGAAGATGACACATTATGGCAATTGCAACTTTTCGCTCTACCTTCCAACAACAAGTGATAGAACAACTTCAAAATGATGAGTTCTACATGAAGGTTAGATCGGCTTTAGAAGAAGATACTTCTAACCCCCGGTTCAAAGGATACAAACTTGAGCAAGATGGTTTGCTTAGGTTCCATAACATAATGTGTGTACCAGGACATGGTGGGTTGAGATCTAAAATTATTGAAGAAGCTCACAATGCTCCTTATTTAGGTCATCCCAAAGTAACAAAGCTTGAAGATGGCTTAAAACCATTATACTTCTGGCCTAGTATGAAAAGAGAGGTCGCTGAGTATGTGGCAAGATGCATGGAATGTCAGTGGGTAAAGGCTGAGCATGTTCACCTAGCGGGATATTTGTATCCACATGACATACTAGAACAAAAGTGGTAGGTGATCAGTATGGACTTCATACAGGGGTTACCCATGTCCAAATCCAAACATGATGTAATTTTGGTCGTAATTGACAAACTAACCAAGGTAGCCCACTTTATACTTGGGAATTTAACAGATGGGTCACTAACCTTGGCCAAGAGATTTGTACAAGAAATATTCAAACTTCATGGGGTCCCTGAAACAATTATTTCCAACCGAGATGTTAGGATGACATCTAGGTTTTGGAAAACTTTGCATGTTGATCTGGGTACTCATCTTAATTTCAATTCAACATATCATCCACAAACAGATAGGCAAACAAAGTGGGTTAATCAGATTGTTGAAGATTTACTCCAAATGTATTGTATGGACCAACAGAGAAAATGAGAGGAATATCTTCCATTGGTTGAATTTGCACACAACAATTCTCACCAATCTTCATTAGAGATGGCTCATTTTGAAACCCCTTACAATAGGAAATGTCGCACCCCTGTCAGTTGGGATAAAATAGAAGACAGGGTAATTATTGGCCTTGAAATGCTCAGAGAAATGGATGAGCAAATGAAACTGATTAGAGGAAGACTGAAAGAAGCTTCTGATAGAGATAAGAGTTACGTTGATAAAAACAGGGGTTTCTGTCAATTTGCAGTAAGGGACAAGGTGTTCTTTAGAGTAAAACCGCACAAAAGTTCTATCTCTTTTGGCAAGTTAGCCAAGCTAACTCCTAGATTTGTGGGACCTTTCGATGTTTTAGATGTGATAAATCTTGTAACCTATAGATTGGCCTTACTGCCATCTCTCTTTGTTGCATGATGTATTTGATGTTTCTTTGTTAAAACCTTGTCATCCTGACGCCACTCACATTTTGGATTAACGGGCTTTGCAGATTCATGATCTGGGGGTGGTGTAGGTAGAGCCCCTACGAATCCTTGAGCAACACAATCTTTAATTACGCAACAGAGAAGTGGTCCAATGCAAGGTGCAGTGGAACCAGTTCTCTGTAGACAGTGCTACTTGGGAGGATGTTGCAAAGATGCAACGATTCTTTCCTCACCTTTTCTAGTTTTGTTTTTGTACATCCTGGATATCATCGGGAGGATGACTACTCCTGGGGAGGATGTCATAGCCCATTTTGTATATGGCACAGTATTTTCACAACTGTATTATTGCACTAGACATATATGACATTATGCTAGAGATTTATGCTATCTTTGAACTATTTGGTTAATTGTTTTCTACTTCATTATTTGAATTAGATGATGATATGTTATGTTTATGGATGGATATGACTTGTGTATACCTTGTTATTAATGGATATTGACTAACTTCAATGAATGTCTGAGTGTGACAATATCCACCACAATCTCTCTCAACGGGAGAGTATCACAGAGGAGAGGGAATTAGCTATTCTAAAGCCGTCATGCATGAAATCACACACGCACTAAATCATACTAGTATAAGTTGCATATGGGATTGGGGTTTATAGTTAGCATAGATGATTATTAAATCTTAAAATGTGAAGTTTAGGGTCTCAATTTGAATTTTCAGAAAGAAATTGAAAACACACACATATATATGTGTATATATATATATATATATATGGCACAATAAACACACACACACACATATATTTCCGTGCAAATATTAATTAAATATTGCACGGGAAAATATATATATTATATAATTTGAATTAACAAGGGTAATACTTTGATCATTTACCAATGACTTTGGCCATTGTAATTCTCTCATTTCGTCAGAAATTTGCAAAGGAATAAAAAATGTTTTCCCTTAAATTTTGAGCATAGGAAATAAATTGAACTCCATTATTTTAATATTTCTGGCAACAACTCTAAAACTTCGGATGAAACATGTATCCTGCTTAGGAATGTTCTTTCAATGAGGTGTCCTTTTCTAAATATAAAATGTGCATGGATTTGACTTGGGTAACCGCGAGAGCCATCCCCACGCATACTTGTCAATAAAAAATATTTTAAACCAACACCTGGAAGTCTTGAAAGGGGGTAGAAAAGAGGATTTGAGACCAGGAAAAAGGGGGATATTGGAGAGAAAGAAGACAAGAGGAAGTTGCAGAAGGATTGTGAAAGGAATTTCAGATTGTCCACTCTGAATGGGTATGCTCAAACTCAATTATAATGAAATAATGGAATTGTAGCAAACCAATTTCTTTCATGCCTTTAACATGTTTTAATGAGGAACCTTTCTGGAAATAAATTTGGAAAACAATTGATCTTTTTCCACTCTTGTAGATTATACATTTATTTAGGCATATGAGATACTTTGTGGAACCGTCAAACAAAGAATTTATGTTTGCATATTTTACTGTAGTGAAATCATTGCAAGAAACTATGATCAACAAACTAAGGAACCTTGAAAATTTCAAAGCCTGTTAGGCATATTGTCTAGTTTCAGCGAAATACAACAAAACCAAACTAAGGAAAAAAAAAGGGGGGGTCTGGCCATAGGTGCCCTAGCGAGAGGAATACGCCTCAAAAGAGGCCGCCCGTATTGATTTAACCCTACAAACTTCAATGATTCAGGAAATATAAAAAGCAGCAAATGCGAGAAGGCCATTGAGGCAGCCTGCAATATCTTACAAAAATTATGCAAATTTAAATCACAAGAGAGCCATTAAGGCGCCTGGTAGAAACTTTGACAAGAAATGAAGAAAGAAATCTCCAATCAAACTCTCAGCTGTGTTAAATCAACAAACAATATAAAAGGAAAAATAAAGAAAACATAGGAACTCCATTCCTAGCGTCCTATCTCCTCTTGGCATGAGCAAATGGGTAACACCATCCATGGTTTCTTATATAGCTTCTTTAACCCTAAATTGAAATCTTTATAAGTTGTTTATCATAAGTTTTAGAAAGTATTTTGTTTTGGAAAGGAAAGAAAGAATACAAATATTAATTAGCTTCTTCTTTTCTAAGAGGAAGAGAATGATTAAGTCTAACCAAGGAATTAAAATAATATTTACATTTTATTGAGTTCACATTTAATAATTACCTAAGGTAATTAATTTAATTGTGATTGGAATTAATAATTACATAGCGTAATTATTTAACTACGATTAGAATTAATATTTACATACGGTAAATATTTGTTGTTTACACATTTAATAATTACCTAAGGTGGTGGTTAATTTATTTGTGATTGAAATTAATAATTACATAGGGTAATTATTTACTTGTGATTTGGAATTAATATTTACTTATGTTAAATATTAATTGAGTTGATTTACACATTATTGATGCTATTGTAACCAAATAATTAATAAGCTGAAGCATGCATGGTATAGTGAGTGGTGGTCTAATTCCAAGCGGAATACTGTCCAGAGATATCTATAGGTTTGCTTGTGGCAATGGGTAGAATGCATTAGTTAAACACAATTTTCACTTTCATGCATGTCAGCCTTGAAGAAACTACCTTCTTCAGGACGGGTCGGGCTATTCGTGTGGATAGCACGAGGAAGCCTTCCGCTTCCTAGTAGGGTGGAAGTCGCCTTTGTGATGCTCTTTCGGCTTCGGGTTACGAAGGAGCTAGGGACGAGAGATTGCACCGAGATGCCACGATATTTCCTAGTACTTCATTAAAATGATTGGTTATAAATGGAAATATTTTAAATTGTAATATGTTCCATCGTTGTGTATTCATCATGACAATGTAATATATAAACGGAGACCACTATGAGTTGAGAATATTGTGATGAACATTTATTTGATATAGAACCAGTGTTGCAGGGAGACGCGTCTCCCGACCCCTGGGACGCGTCTCCGGGTCGGGGACGCGTCTCCCGTCCCGGAGTCTCCTGTAGAGACGTCTCCCAAAAACGGAGACTCCACCCGACGTCTCCCGAAAGTCTCTCGCCCGTCTCCCATTCAGTGTGCCTAAAAACGGAGTCTTCATTTAGTTTTTTTGCATTTTATGATTATCTTTTCCCACGACCCGTCTGACGCAGAGAAGAGGTTTCCGTTTGGCGAGGCAAAGGAAAGATTTCGCGACGAGTCGACAACGTTTGAAGATTTGGCGACGGCGTTTGAAGATTTGGCGAAGGTAGGGCACAACGTTTGAAGTTTTCTGGTTGTTTTTTTGAAGAAATATGTTCGTTTTTTTAAAACTAGGGCACGTTTTGATTCGTATGTCTTCCTGGGTCACTGCAACTACAACCCTGTTAGTGTTAAAACTTAAATCGATGAATGTTCATACCCTGTAACCCTATTAAAAATTAAAAAGCTCCGCTGCTCCCATTTTAACGCATGCTCTTACGATGTTGGAAAAGGTTGTGAAATCAATTTTATTGTTTAGTTCAAAAAAGTTTCTATTTCAATACATAGGTCAAAAGTTCCTATTTCATCACTTTCCACACAGCTCATGTTTCAGTCCACTGTCACAACTAGTCTCCACCCCATTCATCCCACTATCTATTTGCAATCCCGTATTCATATCCTCACACCAAATGTTTAATCTCTAGTTTGCTTTCATACAATTTATGTTTAAATTTCCATTGCCTGGTCAACAATAACATGTAGGTCAATTAAATAGGTCTACAACTACTTAATCTGCAATTTTATCAGTGATATCCAAGCACTTTTATCATGTCTAGGGTTCAAATCTTACTCGTCAGATATTCACAAATCCTCATTGGTTTTTTATTATTGTTTATCTACGCACTCCTAGAATAGAAAAGCAGACATGTAGCCCAACTCCATCTACGACTACCTACAAGAGCAACAATGATAGACCAAGACGTCAAAGTCCTCACTGAACTAGAATATTACAAGCAAAAAATCAGTTCTTGTATGGGGTCTTTCCATGTTGCAAACAAAGCCTGCACCTGATCAAAACCCTGCCAAAACTACATAAAAGGCAAAGCCAAATACACAAAAAGAAGCATCGAACTACTTACAGTTATAATGTTATTCTAGCATTAGCAGTAGAAAGGCCATATGGAACTAGCTTAAAACACCATCTTGGCATCTAGTGATGCTAAAGAAGTCGCCACTCACAGGCTTGTCTCATGTGAGTGCACAAAATAACTATAACAGTATAACTTAAACACGAGGTCCAAAAGGTAATAGAAACTCTCACGTAAACCACTTCAATATGCTTCCATTTTGGGGGAATTGAATCATATCCAGTAATATGCTCCAGTTCTAAGAATGACAATGCAGGCAAATTTCTTGTCCCTGTAAATTAAATTGTTATACAAGTCCAAAACTGTTACCACAACTGCCATATTCATGTTGGAACCATGGAGGTGAAACCGGATCTTCTCATAAGCTTCAATCACAGCTATTGCCTCTATATTAAAATTATTAAATAAAAATTCCTTCATAGTACATACACTCCATGATAAACACCTCACACACCTTGTTAATGCTCCACATTCATCTACAGATTTTCATTTCTAATTTACCAAAGGGTTTCAACTTTCTGTTTAACTTTAAAGATTTAAAATTTTAAACTTTTAAAGTTAAACATATGTGACTCTCAAACAATTCATGTGCGTGTTTTAATTTTAAATTTAAATGATTGACTGTCTTTCACATTTTGTTGCACACTGAGATATGTCAGGTGGGGGGAAAACAAGCCCTGTACCCACTGTGGAAGTATTGCGATCGCATTCCAGGGCCGAAGGGGTCGGGTGGAACAACCACTATCAAATGTAAGCTTTGTGATATTAAGCCATTTCAAGGTACTTACACGAGGGTGAGGGCTCATTTCCTTCACATACCTGGAAAAGGTGTTGATCCTTGTACAAATGATGTAGAACGACATGACGCTATTAGGGATCAAAAAAGGGCTGATGGGAAAGTGTCTCTTTTGAGCTCTCTTGCTTCAACAACAGGGGAAACTGGTGCAAGTCAATCTCAGAATAGAGAGTCAGAGGTGGATGTGTCTTCTCGAGATGTGACAAGAGAAGATTTAGCAGGGGGATATTCTCACAAGAGATCACACATTGGCAGCTCAAACCCCATTGGAAAATTATTTGATGTGCAAGGTCAAGATGCAGTTGATGAAGCGATTGCACGCTTCTTTTATGCAAATGGAATCCCATTTAATGTTGCTCGCTCACCTTTCTACACTGAGATGGTCCAAGCCATCAACAATGGACCAACTGAATATAAACCACCTGGGTATGAAAAGCTTCGCACTACTCTAATTGATAAAGAAAAAAGTTGATTAGAGCAACAAACCGCACCATTGAGACAGATGCTAGAAATCGTCCACTACTTAATATAATGGTAACATGCAGCAAAGGGCCTTATTTTTTGAAGACAATAGATTGTTCAGGGCAAGAAAAAAATGCAGAGTTCCTTCATAACCAGTTGTGTGAGGGCATTGAGGAGGTGGGGGCATCACATGTAGTCCAAGTTGTTACAGATGCTGCCCCTGTTTGTGAGGCAGCAGGCATGTTGGTGCAGAAAAAGTATAGGCATATATTTTGGACACCATGTTGTGTGCATTCGTTGAATAATGCACTCAAAGATATTGGCAAGTTCCAGTGGATCTCAGATCTCATTGAAAAGGGCAGAAAAATACAGATGTTCATATATAACCAATCCTAAATGGTATGATCTACAAGCAACCAATAAGAGGGCTCCATATGAGGATAGAGAGGTAATGAAGGGATTTTGGGCAGCAATAAAAAAGATTTATGGCCGAAGTGAAGATGCTTCAATTATGAGGACTCAATGGAATAAGTTTTCACATGGGCATCGTGACTTTTCTTCCATGGAAGCCATCTATGATATGCATGCAAAGAAAGACCCTGTAGAGTGGTGGTGGAACCATGGAGGTGACACCCCTGAATTGCAATCATTTGCAATAAGATTGCTCTCACAAGTAGCCAGCTCTTCATCTTGTGAGAGGAATTGGAGTACTTATGGTTTTATTCATTCACAGAAAAGGAACTGGTTAGGGTCAAAGAAAGCGGAGAACATAGTGTACATTCATAGCTCACTTCGCATTCTCTCTCGTGTAGACCCTGGGTACAAGGAGGGTCCTTCAGCAAAATGGAACCAAATTTCAGCTAATGGAGAAGCTGCAGCCTTGGTTGATGAAACGGTTGAAGTAGATGGCCTCAGTGATTTACCCCCAATTCTACTACCATCAGAGGAACCTGAGTTTGAGAGTGATGAGTATTTGGAGAGCATCATAGTTGAGGACCTAGAGATGGATGACAATGTGACATAGAATGATGACATAGATTTCTAATTTGAGATTTTTGATTTTTGTTTTCTATATGCATATCAGCCTACTAGGCTATCGACATTTTTGAATTTCAATATGTAATATTGATATGTAGTGTGAACGCTTTGACATTTGTGTGTTTAAACTTCAAAGTTAATGTTAAACTTTACTAGTTCTCTTGTTTTGAAAGTTCAATTTCATGATATTTTCAATTTTAATGTTAGCATATTAATATATTTTTAAAATTATTAAATTATATTAAAAAAAAAATGGTGTCTCCAAGTACCCCCGTCTCCTATTTTTCAAAAATAGACGTACCAGTACCAGTACCAGTCTCCCGTACCAGTACCAGTCTCCGTGCAACCTTGTATAGAACCCAAATGATATTATAGAGATGTATGACTATGATCATAAGGGGTTGAAGGTAACTCATAAATGCAATAATGTTTTACTTTCCTATAAGAATTGAAATGCTGTAGATAGAACTCCTGTATTTGTATGATGTATCATACTTTTTTTAACACATGATGATTTTGTGGAAGTTGAGCGTAGCTTAACCTTAAGATGGTTAAATTAACCTTGATACTTCTTTTACATGGACTTGAATTTAAATGCGTTTAAAATTAGAGTAATGCATGATGTAGTATTCTTGTATTGTTCTATGGCGGAAATTAAATAGGTGAAGCTACATGACAAATTTATGTAAGTTGTGTGAACACTAAGATGTTCCATCATTTGTACTTTCTTCATATGATGTACTTATGGATAATGAGCATAGCTTAATCTATTGTTGATTAGTTCATACTCTGTTAATCTCACCTAGACGTAGTGTCTGAAGGGGATTTAAATGATAGAATGATATTAGATGTAGAGATCTTATATTATTTTATTAGGGTTGAAATGGGTGTTGTTACAATATTCAGAATGCTTTTAGACTAAATGCTAATTAGGCTTTCGCAGAAGGAATGTGCCCTAATACATAAATATCACCTTCTCATCTGTAAGTTGCATTAGTAACCACTACCAAAAGGAGAACAGGATAAACATTGTGAATATCCCATTATCTAATCTGCACAATAGCATCCTTACTCCCATACAAACACTTAATGCTCATTAGTCAAGTGAAATGAGATCCTTCAAGTAAACAGGACTACAAGATAACTTTTGCATGATTCTTGATACACCCAGTCATATTGCAAGTCAGATTACCAGTCACTAATACAAAACAATGCACCATATACAGCATGCTCTTTTAAAGAAATAAACCCTATACATAGTATGCAACACTTGCCATCACCAGGATAAATTTCAATACACCTACAGCCCTGTCTAAATTCAAGGAATTTCTTTCATAACTGCTTACATATTTTTAAAGAAAAATTACACCTTTCCTTACAAAAGAAATTTTACTTAATCCACTTCAAAGTCGATGGAGATTACAAAATTATTCCAACATTTGAGTTTATATTAAATCCTTACCAGGTATGTTAAACCCTACTCACTGTTTAATAAAAATGAAAACAACAGAATAACCAATTTATTCCACCAAGCTCTCATCACCCATGGCTATTAGACAAAGTTTACTTATAACCTTCAGCTCCAAGGATGCTGTCTCTGTATAGATTTCTGAGGGGTAGGGGTACCAACTAAACCCTGCCTTGGACCACCACCCAGCCCCCTCCCGGGTTATTTGCAACACACAAGACATGGAGAGCTTGACATCCTACTTTTCAAGTCAAAGGCAAGGACATTCACCATGCACACAGTGGGTATAGTGCCTTAAAGACAACCCCCCTGCAACCCATCACTCCTCACAAATGAGACATGACTTCCAAGGATTTGTATACTCGTAAAATACACTCCTTTGCCCATGATGACAGGGATGTACACAGATAAGACAACCCAGCAAGAAGCAACACAAAACACAGATTTAATAACACCTTTACAAGGTTAAACGACAACCCAAAGAAAACACTTAGGCCACAGGCACAAGGAAGTCACAGCTGAGATAAATCAGCATTCAAACCAAAAACAATGCCACACCCTGTTATAGGTTCTTCCTTAATCATATATGATGACAAAAGTCAAGGGAAAAGTAAACACCCTATATACAAAATGTTGTGTTCTATGTATATTCACAGTAAAACTTCTAAAAGAATTGAGAAATCCTAGAACATTGAAGATTCCTGAAGCTTACCAAGTTTGCTTCACTTGAATATAGAACAAGAAGTTATCCTTTAGCTCCTAGTTCATAGCCTTCCAGTGTCTTTCCCTAGCAATACTAACTGAAAGTTTCTGCATAACCCATCAAGCACATTCTTCAAGACTTAAGACAGCCAAATAGACTCATGCCAGTTCCCTAACATCCCATATCAGAAAGAATGAGTTTCATCCATTATTGTTATCCCTCTTCCTTAATGGTGCTTTTCTATAACAACCATACCAGAGTTCCCAAAATTTTCAGCCCCCAATACATGATTCCTTATAGGTTTAAGAACCAGAGAGCTTCAAGAAAATGCTTCCCAAATTCCCAACTCTTCATCTGTCAAGACAAAAACCCTCGGCCTCCTAGATCCATCTAAAACAAAAGCCAAGAATGCTAATAGCAATTACGCCCACAAAATCCCACATTCCAAACCCAAAAGCCAAAAATCAATGACATGTACACTTCACTTGCCAAAAATAAATACAGCATATGTTTCAATGCCATACAAGAAATTCTCCCGCCACCATCAACATGGCTTAAAGGAGAAAAATAAAACCTTTGAAATCAAAATTTAGGAAAACAATCTTATGCCTAAGCTTTAACACTTAAAAAGGGATCTCTAAAACCCATCTCAAAGGTTATAACTTAAACAACCCAATCAACCAATACAAACCACTTGCCCCAAGAGCTAGACTGAATCATACATGAAAAACACCAAGAAAGAATGTCAAAGACCACAAAAATATCACAACCAAAAGAGAAAGTGGATTTGACAGACCTCCAATGACCTGTGTGTTGCAAACCAACCTTATTTAGTGGCACCCCTACGCTCAGTTAGGGAGTGTTTGGCATCACAACGCCTACAAAATAAAATCAATATTTATAATTAGCAGCATCCGATCAAATCTGAAATTTAGTACATTCAACTTAAAGCAATAACAATACCTTTATCCCCCATAAGTTCTGAATACTGAAATCAAAATCTTTAGATACCAAACCTGTTCAAATTTTCCAAAGACCATAACCTTTGGTCTGTCACGTTAACATCATAATATGAACAAATAAGAGAGACTGAGTATTTATTTTCACAAAAGACTTAATGCAGTTTACAAGTCAAAAAATTGGATTATGAAAGGTATACCGAACAGTGCTAACCCTATTAATCACAATCCAAAAGAACATATTCTCCAATGTGCAAAGCAGCTGCTACAGCCTTCCAAGTCCAAGTACCACAGTTGTGACAAGTTGCCAATGGTGTCAGGGAGGTTATTTAAGTTATAACACCTTTCCAAGTCCAAGTGCCGCATCTGTGACAGGTTGCCAATTGTATCAGGAAGTTTACTTAAGTTTGTACACCATCTCAAGTTCAAGTACTGCAGCTGAGACAGGTTACCAATGGTATCAGGGAGGTTTTTAAGCCTTCATGTTCCATTTCCAGGCGCTGCAGCTGTGACAGGTTGCAAATGGTATCAGGGAGGTTATTTAAGTTTCTAGAAAATCTCAAGTCCAAGTGCTGTGCAATGTCCCCAAATTTTCAACACTTTTTTTTAACTCATTTATCCCATCTATGACCGCAAGTATCCAAACAATTCCCTAGCACCATCAATAGTACTCTTACAAAGGTTACTTAAGCCTGATACCTCTTAGGAAGGAACTCTACATCTCCAACCAAGAAATCACAAGATGGAGCTGGGATTAGCATACCAGCTAGTATTTGCATTGAATTTAACAAAGGTTCATATAACTTATTGGGGAGTAAATTAGATTATAACTCACAATACAATCTTTCTACTCCAGTAATCCATTACCCTTAAGTATACCTATAACTCTCTAGGATTCAAAAGAATATGGATTCCAGCTTATGCCAGTATTAAGGAACATCTCAGATCAGCCCTTAAGAGTATCCATTATCTCTTTGTCCAAAGGCATAGCAAACCAGATCGTTTTACAACAGTTCACCTAAAATTGCTTTCCCAGTAATGTCATCTGATAGAAACTTAGAGCAGAAAGGAAACCATAGTGCAAATTAATCCTTCCATATGACCAAGGATTCTAACCATATGACCTTGATAATGTCTATGGATAATTGCAGTCATACAAAGGTTAGCATTTTCTATTTTTTATATGTTCCAAGGATAGGGCAATCTAATCATTACCCTACCTGCCTTACCCCAGATATTAGGTGGCAGATACAAACATATTCCAAGGTCAATTCTAAAACATTTATTTATTGACTTTCAATTACAAGGGAACAATAATTAGCTTTCTTATTTTAGCCTTTCTGCAATCCTTTACAGTTGTGGCTTTCAAAGAATATATTATTCAAAAGGCCTTACTGTTGTTAATTTCTGCAACACAGTGCTAGGTTCTATACTAGAAGAACCTCTTCCATAACTAATCCCTATCCTTTGTTAAGTACTTACCCAGATGGTTAATTTGGAACTTAAAAACAATAGATTAGATAAATCTTTAAACCTTGCTACAAAATTCAGTTACATTCTATTATACCCCTGCTAAGTCTTCCTTAAGATCAGAACTGACATTTTCCAGATGTTGCTCTCAAAGTTTCAACTCCAAAAGTTTTGCCTACCAAGATAGCATGGAATTCCAATTAGTTCCCACTAATTCTGTTACATAGAATCCACTTGCACCATTCCAAGTTAGATGTTAATCATCTAGTATTAACCCCTCAAGACCTTTCTAGAAGACAAGAGGATAGGTTTGACAACTAATTCATGATTAAACATACCTCCCAAAGCAGATAAGGCACCTTCCAGGGTCTGCATGGAAACGTACAAGGCTTAAATAGTACCAAGCACATTCACAGTTCCTTTTGAGGGCTTAAAAGTCAACCCTACATCTAGTGAGGTCTCAGCATAAGTCCGAAAACACTTGTATATAAGTTCTCCTTCTGCATCAAGGTACAGCAATACATAACCCTGATTATAATTTCTATAGCACAGCTGAAAAAAGTAGAGTGCAATAGCTTTCCATACACTTCTCGTGATAACAAGAGATTAATAAGGCATACAATATCCTTGCTATGGAGTTTTACGTGCTCATTCCAAAATCAGGTGTAATTCAATCCTTCATAACTGTTTCTGCATACACATCTTGTTAGATATCAGAATCATAAAAAGGACGAGTACATTTCACAATTAAGCCTAGATACTAAACATAACCTTGCAAAAAGGAAGAGACCCAGGTATGCTCTCCTGCAGACTTGATTTTCTTTGGCTTCTTCTGCCACAGAACTGCCTACATGCCCTTGTCCAACGGGATCAAAGTCCAATGCAGTTCTTTGTGATTCACATACAAGAAACACACCATCTAAACATCTCCCAATGGGAATCCCAACCCCCTTCTTACAATTATTATCTCATGTTATCTTCTTGAAATTTGTGATAGCATCACCATCATAGGTCAGTATTCTAGACCTTATTATCCCTATGTTCACAGTTCAAACATCAAGTATTCTGTAGTGAATTTAAAAATGGCCAAACCACAGCCAAGGTGCAGTACCTCATGCAACAGTTTCTTAGGTACTAACATACCCATCCTTTTTCCCAATGAATAGTGACATCAAGACAGACAATCATTTAGTGAACTCATCATTGTTCCACATAACAGGAGTAATGATGTTTTCCAATGATTCAATTCAATTTATGACCATTGATCAATGTAATGATATGACATGATCCAACAGAATGACATCACTCAGTGACAACACTCCCCCTGCACCCCCCTGCCTAGGCCCAGTGTGTAGAGCTGTCATGCTTATATCAGTCAACTAGGGATATTTCAACCTTATACAACTTAATGTACTAACACTGAATATAAGGACATCACAGCTTAGACGGCCTTTCATGAACAAGACATCTTACATAGAACGGCCCAATATCACAGAGATACATAGCTGCCGTTACCCTTAGTTGCTGATATAACCCAGCCCCAGCATTCAGAGATCGTTGTATCCCTATCATGCCTAACAAATCTCATACCAGAAAACATAAAATGCTTTCATAGGTCAATGCCCAGTACAGTGATCATAACCAAAATATGGTATACAAGTATATCCTTCCCACGAAATCCCAACTATAAACAGTATTATCATGCCACAATATCACATACACGGTGATATCTTATGTATCAATATTCCAGAACAAGAGAAACATAGACATTAGTGCACAGGATTCTGTGACAGTACATTTATTCCTTTCCACTCACAATTATTGCAAGAGATCATGTATAACAGAATTATAATAATTGCAGTTTAACCTTAAGACAGCATGTAATGAAAAATACTTATCCTTAACCCATATATTGTGGTTATCTATGCCTTACCACAGTCCATTAAATACCACTTTCCATTCCTAAAGATCTATACGTATTACCAAAACTGAGACTCCATGTTAACTTAGGTATCATTGTACAATGCATAGCAGCAAATATCTTTTGGAGAAAAAATGGCAAACCCAAAGTATAAGATTTTTTGAAAAAATCAGGATTTAAACGGAAAAAAATAGGAAAATATCAGCAAACCAAAAGTAAAAGATTTTTTTGGAAAAATCGGGATTTAAACAAGAAAAAATCAGATAAAAAAAACACATAAAAAAATATAGAAAAAAGGACAATAACTTGTTTTTAAAATATAATAGCATTTCCATAGCATAGAGATATAGAGAGCAAATAAAATTGAGAGTTTTGCCCATGAATTGTAAAATATAGATTTTGTTGTTTATATTCATATCACTGAATCACTGATTACATTGCATTGTACAAAGCATACTTCATAGTGCATAAATAATAACTAGATGCTGAAAGTTTACAAATTTTCAATTAGAATCCAGTTTATACAAAGTCAACCTATAAATCAAGTACAAAATTCCAGAAAATTAGACGTAGCCAATGAGTCTTGCTACTACAAAGAGAGCTACACTAGAGGGTTCTAGGTCCTGATGATGAAGCTCCTAGGTCAGAGCCTCTCCTAAGTCGTTCAACCTCATCACTATCCAAGTTGGCCTCCGTTAGGATATCAAAATCCTCAGGTTTGAGAAATTCATCATCATTTGCAATCCACTCAGAATCTGGATCAATTTCATCAAGGTCAATTGGCTCATCATCCTCAGCAATACCTGATTTTGTCCATATAGAAATTAGTCTTGGCAATTGAAAGTGAAAAATATAATGAATACAGTTATAACTATGATTGCAAGTATATTAAAAGTCTAACCTTGAGCTTTTTTTAGCTTAAGGCAGAGGTTGTGGTGAACAAACACCAAGTCATTCATCTGTTGTTGTGTTAAACGGTTGCGTTTCTTGGAATGTATGTGTTCAAAAACACTCCAAGTAAGCTCACAAGCAAATGACTTGCATGGCTGACTCAATATGTGTCTTGCTATCCATCTAAGATTTTTGGTATCATGGCCAAAAAATCCCACCATTGTTCTGAAAAAAACAAATTATTTTGAGATGATATCATGTAAGATATATTAAAAGCTTAACACCTTTAATCTACATGTCCACAATATAGAGAAATTGACTAAAACTTATAGAGCCTACCTGGTTGGAAGGTCTTCCTGCCTTGCACGGTAGCCATACTTAAGAAAAACCCCTCACCTGCTTGTACATTGGTAGCTCTGCCATAACTACCTGCAACTTTTCTGGGGTAGGGAACATTTTCTCCATGCACATGAATAGGCCTTGTGTGACTTCAAAATCATCTCTGAATGAGGAGCTATAGAACAAGGTTGGTTTCAGATAGTATCCGACAGCATGGAGAGGGGAGTGCATCTGTTGATCCCATCTCCTCTCAATTATGTCCCATAATGGCATGTACCTGTCCATGTTATTTTCTATCCTATCCCTCATCACCTCCTTGGCCCTATCCATGGCCTCATACAAATAGCCCATGGGAGATTTCTCCCCATCCACTAGCCTCAAAACTTTTACTAGAGGCTCTGAAAATTCTACAACTTGTTCACTTGCATCCCAAAAACTTGTAGAATAAATGTACTCTACCACCATTATGACATTTGTTTCCCTTGTGAAGCCAAACTCCATCCACTCATTTGAAACAAACATTCATTCAAATTCATTTTCTGCTGGCAAAGAGTTTGCAAGGCTAGGAAGTGCGTAGCAAATCATGTCACCCCTGGCGGAATTAGCTTCTTGTCCTCTGTGAAGGAGCACATTAGATACAACACCCTCGTGTGATTGTAGATGAACTCGATAACTGTGCGAGTCTTTTGCAATACCTCCCTAACCCATTCAAGTTTTCCAATGTCCTCTAAGGTTAGATCAAGGTAATATGCCATGCACAGGCTACAAAACATGGAGGGATACTTGTCCGTCAGGAGTATCCCAACAACGACACTAGCAACAACATTGTCTATAATAAACTGTACCATATTTGGTGACCCTACATCCATGACCACCTCATCAAACAACTCGAACAATGCAACTGCAAATTTGATAATATCTGATGCATCCACAGATTTCACAAAAACTATGCCAATATCACAAGACAAGGAAGTTGATGAGGGTTCGATTCCTTCTATCTGTCCATCCATATGACATTATGGTGCAACCAATCTTTGTCCACTCTAGTCAATGTTCATAAACAACATCATGTACTACATCATTGAGCATACCAACCCTCAATGTCTCATAAGATGGGGCTTTGAACCCAAGACTTGTAGCTGCAATAGCATCCACCATACCTTGCCAGTATGGAGATCTGGCAACATGGAACGGCAAGCTAGAGCAGTACCAGAAATTTGCAATTGCCTTCTTCACCTATTCATGGACGTTCTTCCTCCATCCTGTACTCTCCAAAGTGGTATGTGATCCTGGTGTAGTACGAGGTGCAAAGAAAGAATTAATGTACCAACCAAAAGGCAAAAGATCTTGGCTAACCTTCCCATAAAACACATGATCTAAATGGCAAGTAGAAACAACCATCAAGTAAAAAACCCTACCTTATCAGCCTTTATGAGTTTTTGAGACTCATCGAAGGGCGGATCATATTTCAAAAAAAAATTCCCCAGAATATCATCACTTAGTAAATCCAAAAACTGTTGAAAGAAAAAAGTAGCAAAACCATTAAGCCCAAGGGCATGGTCTGTAGCTAAATCAAAAAGAATAGATCTAACTCTCTCTAGAGCTCTTTTTCATAGGGCTTTGTTATGTGAGGCCTTAATCTTAGTCGAGATGGATTTAATTAATTTAGCAACTACTTTTCTCTTTTGTCCTCTTCTTTAGTTAAGATACTATTCTAGAAGGAAACCAAAGAGCCCTTGACAGTCTCAAGGTTATTCGTAATGTGGCCCCCTTCCAATTCTACCTTGGAGATAAAATTTCTCTAACTTCTAATTTTGCAAGAGATATGAAAGAGTTTTGTATTACAGTCACCTTAATTAAGGCATTTTGTTCTAGATTTTTGTTTCTAGAATATTTTCCAACATGTATAGACTTCCACAAGCTAATAAGCCACCTCTTTCTCTTCATCTTTTAGGGACGTAGAGCTAAAGCCAGCTTTCTTTTCTGTTTAGATTTTAGACATTCTATTTTCCAAAATCATATTTTCTTTGGAAAAGGTTTTTAAACACAGACCTATTCCAATGAAAACTTCAAGTCTTTAAGATTTTTTGGAAAAATATATACCTTTTGGTACCAGAATAGGAGTGAGGGTCTTTCCAGAAGTTAGAAATAGCCCATCTAGCTCCCTATGTTCGAACCACAATTTTTCAAACCTAAAGGGAACCTTTCTTGGTAAGCTATCCTTGTCAAAAGTCAACAAGATAGGCCAATGGTCAAAACCCACATCTAAAAGAACCTCAAAGCTAAAAATATTATCAGTGTACAACAACTCCAAAAATCTGTCAATTCTAGCTAATATATTATCCTCCCTTTCCTTCTATTTTTCCATGTGAACCAAGCTCTTAAGTTTTATTTCAAATTCACAAGTCAATAAATACTATTATTTTTTTTTGAACTAGTTAACATTTGAACCTAATATGACATAAACAAAACTCTTCCTAACTCTATTAACCTAAAGTCCAAGTATGAGAACACTACCATGTTCTATCATAACTATTCCAAGAAAGGCCACCTGATTAACGAGTGCAAATTCTAGAGGGATAAGAAATCTAAAGAAGCAAGTGAAGAGGAGGTGAATACTGAGGACTACCCATTTAAGGAGGACTTGCTCAGCATTATCAAGTCCTCAGAAAACCCTAAACATCTGACTAGACCCCAAGAAAAGGATTCCCCAGTAGCTGAGCAGCCGCTGTCGGACCACAGCCAGCCCGAGAATGTTGATTCAGAAGAGACAGAAGAAGGGGAAATCAAAGGGCAGACCGCCAAAGAACCCATGAAAGGGGTTGAGGGAGTCAAAAAGAATAATTCTGAGCCTTCCGAGGATCTAAAGAACCCAAGGAAACAGACTGCGTGCTCCCCCCCCAGAGTGCTATCACCTGGAGCTGGCCCTAGCTCCACATGGCCCAACCAAGAAGGTTGGGTGACACCCAAAAAGAAAGGCAAAGGAAATCAGAAAAAGTCCGCGGATGTGGGGACAGAGGGAAAGGCAGGTAGACTTTCCCAGAGAGAAACAAGAAATAGGGAAGCCAATAAGGAAATAGCCATTGGGAGACAAAGCATCTTGGAGGCTCTCTCCAAGCAAGGTATGAAATGAAAGTTCTCTCCTCGAATGTGAGGAGACTCAACAGGCCCCAAAAGCAGTTCATGGTGAAGAACTGTATTTATGAAAATAAGGTTGACATTATCCTTCTTCAGGAAGTCAAGATGAACAAAAATAACTTCAAATCTATTGCTAGCAAAATCTGGCCTTCGGCTGATTACCTTATCAGCCCCTCTATGGGGGCCTCGGGGGACCTGGTCACTATGTGGAATAAGCACATATTCTCTGGATGCTACTGCTCTCATAGCAAATACAGCCTAGAAGTGAAACTCACTATCAATAAGAAAGATTGGAAACTTATAAACATATATGCCCCTAACACTAGGAGTGCCAGAAAGGACCTTTGGGAAAGCCTTGCTCCCAGAATTAATGCTGAGAAAACGACTAATTGGATGCTGGCTAGAGATTTTAATACTCCGTTGTTCCCCTCAAAAAAGTCTGGGGGCATCACTGACTACTCTGACAGCATGGTGGACTTAGCTAACTTCCTCAACCAGACAAGGCCGATGGATATTGAGGTCCACAACCAGCTCTTCTCTTGGACCAACAGAAGAAGGGAAGACCAGCTGATTCAAGTTAAACTGGACAAGTTCTTGGTCTCGTCCAATTGGGACATAGTGCAACATTCTACTCTGACTACCCTACCTCGCACCATCGCTGACCATAATGCTCTCCTATTCTCTTGGAGAGGAGTCCCTAAAGGACCATTTTTGTTTAGATATGAAATCATGTGGGCCTCCCACCCCGATTTCAGAGATTGCATTTCTGACTGGTGGAGCATCCCGATTCATGGATCCCCGATGTTTAGACTCACCCAAAAACTCATTCATGTTAAACAAAAAGTCAAAGGGTGGAACAGGTTCTGTTTTGGTAACATCATGAACCAAAAGAAACACATCTCTGACAGTCTCTCGGAAATCCAAGAAAATATGGCCAAGCGAGAAAATTTTCAATAAGGAAGAGGCCTGTTGTGACCAAATCACAACATCGCCCCATTCCAGATGGGGACCCCCCAGTTTTCTCCATAGGATTAGCTATTTCTAGGTAGGTTGTTTGTATCACCTCAAAGTCAGTCCACCTCAGGGTCAGTCAACCAATCAAGCTTTGTGAATACAATATAGAGGCTTCTTTAAAACAGAAGTCAGAGGGTTTTGTGTGAGTGAGGCCTTGAGTTCAGCATGTTTCAGTAAGCAAGATCGACAAATAGAAATCGCTAAGTGTTCATCTAGGCACCTATTGTTGTTCAAATTATCATAATGAGCGCCTAGGGGTAAGTATGTTGAAGGTATTGAGTTGAGGAAGCACCTAGGCGCACTTTTCTACTTATTTCACCCGTGTTGAGCGCCTAGGTAGAATATGAATCTCAAATGAGCGCTCAGGAGGTATTTATTCATGTCTGGGCACATCTTATCACTCAGACCACCATGAATAGGCGCCTAGGTGAGGAAATCTCTATAATAAGTTGAAATCATTTGGAAAACTAAGCATGAAGTCCTAGGGTGCATCTTATGCCTCCACTTATCATTTTGGCGCCCTCATGAGGATTCTTGACATATTTAGGCGCCCTTGTATGAAAATTTGATCACCTTTTGGTGCCCTGATATAAGAAGCATGTAGAAGAATGAGTAAGTCATCATAGAGCGCCTAGGTAAGTAGTCAGGTGGAATCTTGTGTAAATAATTCTAAGTGATTAAGTGTACTTTGAGGTCATTATGAGTTAGGGCGCCCATTCTACACAAAACAACTGACTAATGGCACCTTGATGTAGGACATCCATTTTGGCGCCTAGACAAGGATACCATTCAAGTTACCTCCAATGTGAGCGCCTAGATGGAATATTAGGTTGAAGTCTCAAGTATATCAATGTAGTTTAAGGCGCATGGTATGGTCAAAACCATCTTGTATGAGCGCCTAAGGGTAAATGAGTCAAAATAACACCATTCAAACGCCCAAGAAGAGATGAACTCCAAGTCATATCCGATGTGAGCGCCTTGTGTTTTAAGTTTCTAAAATGGTTAAACTTCATCAAATGTAGTTTAAGGCGCATGTTCTTGTTGTTATGAGTGTGTATGGGCGCCTAGGAGGAAGGTTGATCATTGAGGTAAGTGTGAGCGCCTAGGGAGAAAGGCTAGGGAGAAGGGCACCCTTTTATGTTGAAAATGACCTTGTGTAAGCACTTTGGAAGAAAGTGAGGTGATCATTATAGAATATGTTGTGAGGTTTAGGCGCCAACTGGACTCTAAGTAATCTCATGCATGCGCCTAAGAGGGTTCTTTGTGATTCAAGCTTGGGGAAGGTAAAGGCAGATCTAGGTGCTCTTGTAACATCACAACAACCACAAAGTCCGCCTAGCATCAAAGAAGTTAGAAATCACCAATTTGAGCGCCTAAACATAAGAAGGAAGATTCATTAAGAAGTAAGATTCCTTGTCAATTAGGCCTAGTCAAGGCACATTTCCTTGCCTTTATCCATCAAATTTGGCACCTTATATGAAGAGCATGAAACACAGAGAGTAAGCATGTAGATGATGGAGGGGTCTACTGGAAGTTTTGGAAGGTGATTGAGGCTGTTTTTTTAGGATAAAAAACAAGTCAATGAGGTTTAGGTGCCCATTTGCATCCCAATAGTCTCCTTTAGGCGCCTAGAAAAGAATAACATCCAAGTCACCTCCAATTTAAGTGACTTGGAAGAAGTTGATGATTAAGAGAGATAAGCGCACATTCTTGTTTAAATAACCCTCAAATGGCGCCTTGAAGGAAGTAAGTCGCTTTCACTTCCAAAGGGGATCTAACATATCAAATTGAACATCATTATGTTTGGGCACCAATCCACATTCAAATCATCATTACTATGCGCCTAGTTTGGAGTTAGGTGCTTATCATGTTAAAATACCCTTAAGAGAAGATTCAACTTGAAGGCTCAACGAGGTCATCATTCATTCGTATCAAAATAACATCAAAATAAGTGCATGAAAGACTACTAAGGAGACCCTAGTCAAGGCGCATTTCCTTGCCTTTATCCATCAATTTTGGCGCCCAAAAAGTTTTAAATTTTGCAAATCTTCAAAAATTTGTATTAAATGCTAAAAGAGGCCGACCTCAAGCCTGGCCGACCAGTATTAAATGAAGGCAGATTCACCTATATAAGAAGGGCGCTTCACCTCATTTCAACATCATTCACATTGCAATCAACATTTGGAGCGATTTTTCAAGGAAGAGCAGCAAATTTTAAAGGCAAGCCTACAAATTTTGAAGTCTGATTTTTATCATTAAATAACTGATTTTCTCATCATTTCTACAAAAATCTGCATTTTCTAGGTCAAAAAATTGGTGTAAGGTATGTTTCAGCCACCTTTTGCTTCATAAATTTGCCTTTTTATTTACTTAATTTTGCAGATTTTCATAGTTTTATCATCTAAAAATCAGGTTTGTGAAGTTAAAATTCATCATCTCAAGTCACTTATTCAAGTCTTGTCTTGTAGATAGATGGGCATGACGGCGAAGGAGAGGCAAGTAATGATCAAGATGGATGCCAAGTCCACCATACCCGACTCCAAGCTAGAAACTCATTGGAAGAACATGGGAGATACCAACATGGGACACGTCAACTTGGAGGAGATGAAGGATTTCTTACTCGCCATCACGAGGAATGAAGACATCAAGGCCACTGCAAAGAGTGGAATTGTACAAGCGGCATGCTTCCCACCTACCTTACCTAGCACTGAGTTAGTGTTAGAATGTATTCAACACTATGACAAACAGAAGAGACAAATTGTAGCTAAAGACGGGACTGTCCTCGCCTACCTGCAAAGAGAAGCCATTCAAGAGATCTTCAACATCCCAAACCGGAAGGCAGTGTTCATTTGTCCTACAACTGCCCAATGTACTTTTGAAGGCAATCCCAAGCACTACATGCAAGAAGTGAGGAAGAAGTGGATGATAGATTCATCAATCAAGATATATAACTCCGAAGATCCAAAGTTTCACAAGGCAGACTTCAAACAAGAGATAAGTTACTTCATCATGTTCTTGAATCGAGTAACAAGTAGGCCTCAATCATCTACTTTTGAAGGATGGATGTATACATACTTTGATCATGTGTTTACAAAGAATAAGATGGTTGATTGGGCTGGCCTTATAAGTCATTGCCTTGATGAACAGTTTGAAAAGTTTGATGAGACAAAGTCTTTCTTCATGACTTCCTATCTTGTTTACATCATGGCAAGAAATGTGGTTTATAAAGGATTAACATCTAAAGGAGAAGTAGGTGTAAAGTCTGGCCAGATCTTATCACATCAGTGCTATCCACAGCTCCATTTCAAGAATTTAAGAGGTTTAATGATGCATTTGCCATGTACATAGTGAGAAAGTTGAGAGGAGAACTGCATAGAAGACTAACAGGTGCTGCTAGGAACTTCATTGAACAATATGGAAGGTACTACATTCAATATGACAAGTTTACCTATATCATAATTCAGGGCTTCACATCCTTTCCATACAGATTGCCGAGGTATCCTACTAATAGGATGGTGTTGCTAGAAGTTTCAAGACAGTTATTAGAGTTCCACAAGATGTAAAGAGCCAGGAAGAAGGCTGGGGTTCAATTTCCTCTCAAGCTAGGGAGATATTACTCTTGTCCATCACTTCAAGCAGTCGAACATTCAGAGGTTGAGCTTCAAGCATATCATTTGCATCTTCATGATTCAAGGAGGGAAAACTTCGATCCACATGGAGCTGTTAAGCAATCATATTCTTCCTACCAACATGTTGAGCAACTTGAAGAGCATTGGGCTAATGCCATTGATGATGATATAAGGATGCAAAAGTGTTCAAGGTTAAGATGGGATCTAGTGAGAGCTACAAAAGTACTGAGGATTCCTGATCAGTTAGATGATGATAGAACTCTTTCAGGTGATGAATACAAGAAGATCCGGAACCTGCCTTATGACATTGACTGGACTGATAGGGAAAGAGATTATGATGAAGAATTGATAGAGCCTATCATTGCTATCACTAAAGAACATGCAAAAGAGCAAGTGCAAGCATTGGTGGATGAAGGAAAGAACCTCACTTACACCAAAATGGGAGAAGTTGAACAGCAGGGACAACATAGTGCACCTGGTAGGAGTTCACGAAGTAAAGATAATGAAAAGGATTCAAGTCAAACAAAAAAAAGAAAACAATTTGAATCTACACAAGGGGAATCGAGCGAGAAAAAGAAAAGAATAAGTATTGAAACTGCTTCATCTAGACAGCCAGGTGATACTCCAATGAATCAAGACATAGTTGTACATGTTGTTGAGGATGCAGTCCTGGATACTCCATTTGAAGAAGTGCCTTCAAGTCCACATGATACTGAGATCATTGATGAGGCTAACACTGAAGATAAAGATGATGCTGAAGAGGAATCATTGCCAGTACAAGGGAAGCAATTACAACAGTTAAGGGATCTTTCATCATTGCCGGAGTCGCTATAGGATAGAATTAAGGAAAGCTGTGAAGTTGAAAAATATCCTCCTATTCCAATTGAAGAGTTGCTCTTGGACATGTCTAATGAAAAACCAAAGAAGAAAGCAACTACTCTTTCAAAGATAACCAAAGATGAAGCAGGTGTAAGGAAAGTACATGTAGCTGTTCCAAGACTTGAAAAGAATGTAGAAAATATAACACCTGAAGATTATGACATCAATACAATCAACTTGGGTCCATTGACTGGAGCGCAAGTAGAAGAAGAACTTCAGGATTCAACTGATAATGCTCGAACTATTATAAGGCAGGAAACAGAAGGCAGGATTAAAGCTGAGCAAAGGTGTCAAGCATTGGAGCAATATATTCAACACTTAGTCCATCCTATCCATCAGCAAGAGAAAGTTTCTACACCTCCATCTCTTCTTCCTCCAGAAACAGTTTAAGTCTTCATCTCACAGGTTGAAAGATTGGATGAAAAGGTCAAAGGAAACCACATATAGACACCTGGAAGATATCATGCAAGTGTATGATAAGATTGCTGATCTCAAGGAAAGGGTGCTTGCATTGTTGACAGCTTGTGCTGAGTTCAAGGTTATCAAAGAACAATACATGCCACATTTGAAGAGTTTGATGGAGACTTCAGTTGACGAGTTGATACAGGCTGAAATGATTGAAAAAGGCATGGCATATGACTTCTCTTCTTGGTATTATTGCTTTCGCAATAAAGGGCAACTACTTGATAAGGTAGAAACAGATATGTCAAGAGTAAGAAGTGTGCTTCAAAGAATCCAAGATGGAATACATGCATCCTTGATGAAAATATGCAATCCATTTAGAGAGATGACTCTTGATAATATGAAAGAACAAGTTCAAGCTTTCTACTTCCAAGAGGATGATGTTTCTGATGAGAAGCTTGATAGTATATTCTCGCTTGTTGTCCACCTTAGTGCCAACAAAGCTAGGATGACTGATTGGGAGAAGACACTTGGCCTCTATGCAGATGATGTACTTGAAGATGAGGGAACCACTAAGAATACGCCAAGTGTACCTTTTGATGATGTCAAGAAAGTGGTGTCTAGATTCATTGAATGTCATAATAGTAGTGATGGTTATTCACATGGAGACTCCTCATAGGCTATTGATTTGTCATCCTTATCTTCTTGGGAAACGTGTCTTTGTTCCCTCTCTCATATACTAAAAATAGGAATTTGTTGTAACTACTTGTGATGTGGCATGATCTAGTCCATTGGCTTTGCCAATCGATCTCGACCCTTCATGCATTCTTGAGGTCTATATAAGGGCTCCTTTTGCTCTCATTTGTAAGATTGAAGACTCTGAAAATTGTTGCAAGAGCTCTCTGAAATAATATAAGACTCATTGTTTGGTGATTCTATATATGTTTCTAAGTGTTGCATGGTTTCTGATTCCTTCAAGCAGATGTTAAATTAGATTAAGTTTTCTTTCAAGTATTATGTTAGTTGGTGGAAGGTTTTATTATTGTTTGTGGTGAAATCTTTATGTTCACGCCACTTGTAGTTTGTGGCTTGCAAATTGTAGTGTATGGTTGGCCTGAAAAAATTGAGCTTAACTTTGATCTTTATGTTTGTTGAATTTTCATGAGCATAAGTGATTTGAATATCTTGTATAACCCTAGAAGATAGCATCAACCTTGTGTAGTTGTTCAATCTGGCAAAGCAAGAGTTGGTTTGATTTCACTTGAGCAGTAATCATCCCTTACATCTAGGATTAGATTAGTTTTACTGAACCTTTCATCTTTTGTCTTTTCTTTTATCAATCTGGTTAGAATTTAGGATCAAGTACTTCATTGCTATATCCTACGTCATAAGTTGTAGTACTTAGAGACTCTGAATGTTTGCCTCCTTCATTGAAACAAGTTGTTGAACAATTGTGTAAGTCCCTTTGTGTTTATCAGCAAAATCATACTAAGTCATTGAGCTATCCATCGCGAAATCATAAGAAAAGGAACCTTGGAGTCATCTTGTTTGATCACCTTGTTTAGCATTCGAGAGGCTTTGCTCAAGAGAGAGTTGGATACCTCGTGTTTTACTCTATTGTTGACTTGTCGAAAAACAATCATCAACAAGGCCCTTCTAAAGGATCTAAGGGAAATAATGAAAAAGGAAGAGATCTTCTGGAAACAGAAGTCGAGAGTACAATGGTCGACTGAAGGTGATAGAAACACTACTTTCTTCCATCAATCAACTATGAAACACAGAAAAAGGAACATAATATCCAAGCTTCTAGATGAAAAAGATAGGGAAGTTAGCTCCGAGGCTGAATTGGGGCATCTGGCGTCCAACTACTTCAAGAACTTCCTAGCTAAACAAAGGTGCACTATGGACCCGGTTGTTGTTGATGAGCTTCTTGACAGCATCCCCTCCATCCTCTCAACGGAAGACAATTGCAGATTGTTGAATCCCATTACCATGGAGGAGGTTAGGGCAGTTGTGTTATCTATGGGGGGGCTTTCAAAGCCCCGGGCCCAGATGGGTTCCCTCCGGCCTTCTTCCAGGACTTCTGGGACATTGTTGGTTTTGATTTCACTGCTGCCGTCAGAGACTTCTTCAGGACAGCCAAGATTCTTAAACAGATTAACTCCACTTTCATAGCTCTCATTCCCAAGAACACCCTTGAGAAAATGGCTGATTTCCGTCCTATCAGCCTCTGTAACACTATAAATAAGATTTTCACAAAGACACTGGTCCTCAGGCTCCAACCCTTACTAGACAGCCTTATTTCAGACTATCAGAAAGGCTTTGTTCCTGGCAGACAGATAGTTGGCGCTGCCATCTCCAGGCATGAGATTATTCATTCGATGGACAAAAGCAACACCCCCAGTATGGCTCTTAAAATGGATATTTCTAAGGCTTACGACATAATTTCTTGGGACTTTCTCTTTTTGGTTCTTAGGAAATTCGAATTCTAGGAAAAATTGATTACTTTGATCCGGGAATGCGTCACTACTGTTAAGTATTCTGTTCTAGTCGATGGTTCTCCCCAGGGATTCTTTAATGTGGGCAGAGGTATTAGACAGAGGGATCCCCTTTGACCCTACTTGTTCATCATTATGGCTGAGGCTCTGAGTAGGAACATTCTTTCCTGACTGGATAGACAAATCCTGAAGGGGGTTAGAGTCGCATCAATGGTGGATCCTTCGGTTGTCCAACAGTTTGTTGATGACACTATGTTGTTTGGTGCGGCCTCAGTTGTTGAAGCTAGAAGATGGAAAGACCTGTTGAACTCTTATGCTAAAGCCTCAGGTTAGTGCATAAACTATGAAAAAAGTAATGTGTTCTTCTTTAATGCTGACTTGGATCTGCAAGAGAAGGTTAAAAAGATTCTGAACTGCAATAAGGCCAACCTCCTAGCTATCTACCTTGGTCTCCCCCTCACTGTCAAGGAAGTGACCCCCACTTTTTGGCACTCTGTCCTCAAGAGAATTCAAAAAAAGATGGAAGGTTGGAAAGGTAAACTCCTGAACCAAGCTGGTAAGCATCAACTCCTGAAGGCTTCCCTGCAAGGCATCCCCACCTACTTTCTTACTCTCTTCGAAATGCCTAGATACATTGCAGACAAGTTTGAAAAGATTCAGAAAACCTTCCTCTAGACGGGGATTGAAGAAAAGAAGAGAATATCTCTCATCAGTTGGGATAAGATTTGACTTCCTAAGTTCCAAGGGGGATTGGGGATCAAAAAGACTCAAATGATGAACAAAGCTTTACTAGCTAAGGTTGGATGGAAATTCCTTAAGGAGGATAAGGATTGGGTGCAGATAATGAAAGCCAAGTACCTACACAATGGAGAAAAGATTGGGATAATTGAGAGAGAGAAAGCCTTCCTAAAGGCTCTGTTATTTGGAACAAAATGATCAAAATGAGAAGACTCTGACTCAAGGCATTAAGTCGAAATTGGGAAAGGGGGACAAAATCAGGTTTTGGGAAGACAACTGGCTGCATGAGGTCCCTCTGTCCAATCAAGATAATGTCAACACTAAAGCTAGAGCTGTCACTCATTTTGGGAGGTTTGTCAATAATTACATCACGGCTCAAACTCAGGGCCAAAGGTAGTGGAAGAACTTAACTGACTGCTGGAAGGATAGCCACATGGGGGATCAGGGGTGCTTGGCTCTGCAATCGGAATTGAACAATTATAGAATCCATTTATTCCCTAGGGAGGATGAAATGCTCCGGGATCAGGAGAAGGGGGTCTTCTCAGTTAAATCGGCTTACAATATGCTGACCAACAGCAGTCAAAATAGCAGTTTATGGAAAAAAGTCTGGAACAAAAACCTGACTCCTAAGATCAACTTCTTCTAGTGGTCTGCCACTCACCACAAAATCCTTATTACTGATAACCTCAACAAGAGAGGTTTCCAGCTTGTCAACAGATGTATTCTTTGTCAGAAAGAGGAAGAGTCTATATAGCACATTCTTTTCCATTGTGACTTCACAAAGGAAATCTGAGGTAGAACCTTGGATAAACGCAGCATAGTCTGGGTCCACAATGAAAATCTTAAGGACTTCATACATGGTTGGCTCTCACCCTTTACCCACCCGAGAATCAGAGAGCTATGGAGGCAAATTCCACCATATTTGGGGTGGAGTGTTTGGAAAGAAAGGAATAACCGTATATTCAGAGAAATGGCTAAGGATGCCAAAGATGTCTTCTTCTCCTTTTGCAAAATGGTTTCTGAAAATACGCCCATCAACACTCTGAAAGCTGCTAAGGAACCCCCCTCCCAACTAGAAATCTAGATTGCCAAGAACTGGGGTCTGGCAGGTGACATGACCACCTTTGACAACTCTAAGCAAATAGCCAAGTAAAACACCATCTGGAGACCTCCCCCCAAGGACTAGGTCAAACTCAATTTTGACAGTGCGGAGAAAAAGACCACAAGTCTGGCCAGTGGAGGAGTCATAAGAAGTGATTAAGGGAAACTTATTGCTGCATATGCAGGGGGCATAGGAACCTAGTCCAACAATGTGGCCGAGGGACTGGCCCTCTTATGGGGGATCAAATTGGACCTCTCACTGGGAGTGGACAAATTACAAATAGGAGACTCGAAAATTATTGTTGATGCTACTCTTGGCAGGACTGAAAGCGGTTGGAAACTTAAGGATATCACTGAGGATATCAAGAGCTTACTGACCGGATTCACTCAGAAGGAAATAGGTCACACCTATCAAGAGGGTAATAAAGTGGCCGATGGCATGGCCAACCTGGGTCAAAACTTGAGCAATTGGAGATGCTGGAAAAAGTCGAAGAACCTCCCTATTCAGATTCAAAACCTCCTATGCAAGGAGCAAGACTCTATATCTAATGCACCATGAGTTTAAATCAGATCAGATCGGATACCCTGCATAAGGTTTGCCTTAGGAGCCGTAGAAGGAGAGATATTAATAATATTGTTTGTGATATTATTAAAAAAGATTCTAAAAGATTCAGTGGCGGAATGGATTATAGCCAAATCAACTTAAAGAGTATTAATACTCGCTTAAGTATGACGTGTAACCAAAAGATCTTGATGACTTGGACGCTTATAAGGGGTAATCACATGGCCACTCACGTGAACGTTGATGGCACTGACACTTCTAGCCTCCGTAGAATGCAAATTCGTGATTTTCTTAAGGGTTGTAATCATAAGTTGGGTTGGCATAGTAATTTGCATGAGGCGAATTTATGGAATTATGTCATTTCGAACGGGCGTGGCGACAGGTTGATCATTATTCTTCATGCCTTGCGCTACTCTCCTTTTCATATCTGCAGAGGTATAGATTTTTGACTGCAAAGAGTTTTCAATCAGCCTAAAATTGCTGCTAAGTGTTGTTGCTTGTATCAACTGGGGGGGGATAGGACTCATACTGAACCAGAGTCATGTGAGGAATTCAGAAGGAATAAGACCCTCTGCCATATCTGCCAAGAGGGTGGGGTGGGGTCATTCTTGGAATGTCTGCAAGGGCATGACAAGAACCTTTCCATGCAGTTTGCGCAATCTTGGATGGATAGACATGTCCGCGTTGGTGGTGTGGGTTTTGAAGTTTCTAAAGAAGTCATAGGTATGGCTACGGGTATGCCCACGGACGGTGTGAAACATAAGAAGACCAGTAAAGTCTCAGACCCAGAGGGAATGGCTATGTTTTTAAAGAAAGGTGAAGTGCTTCATAGCCTACAAGGTGGATTCGATAGAGAACAGCTCCCAAAACCCTGGGACAACGTGTGCCATATGATCAAGTATTTCACACTTGAAGGTAGGTTTCACAGATTCTTCCATTACCACTTTGTTTTACTGAATCACTTTAAACGTAGCAAATACATAAGCTTTCCGTTCTACCTTCTGTCTTCCCTTGAAGTCTCTATTGAGAATGCCATCAAACAACACAAGCTAGACCCTGAGAAACCCCCCATTCCGCTACACCAAGGGCTTATTTACAAGCTATACAAGTTCCACTTAGCCCTCTGTCCCCCCAAGACCATCACTGCCACCCGCGTTGATAGCTCCTCTGTTACGCCTAAACCAAAAATGAACCCTACCTGTAGCAACCCGGTGATTATCACTAAAATCACCCCTGAAAAATACACCCAATCCCACAAGTCCACCAAGGCCTCTTCTGCCAAGAAAAACCCCATTGTGCTAAATAGCCCTGAGATTCAAAATGTGGACCAGTTTGACCCTAAGGCGGCCAGTCCTAAACCCACCAAAAGAAAGCTTGTTGTTAGTGAAGCTAAGGGTGACACCCCCTGAAGAAGGTTAAGGATGGGAAGGATGGGGATAACCTATTTGTGAACACTGAGGATAATCCCAAAAAGGAAGTGCACAACCTAGTGATTGTGGTGGAGGAGTCAGTTGATGGTGAGGATGATAGCGAAGATAAGAAAGATGAGGAGTATGTTTTACCTTAGAACAAGGTTAGGGATCCGTCGACCAGAAGATCGACCAGATTGGCCGCTAAACCCAACCCTGTGCATAAGGAACAAGTGTATTCTCCTGAGTCGGAAGGGTGTGAGGAGAACCTGGATGGCGAGGTCAAGACCAAGAACCAGGAGGAGACTGTGGACGAAGACCTGAGCAATTTCCCTGAACTAAATGTTCAAGGGTCGGAGACTAACAGCTTTGAGAAAACCAAACAGGATATTGGCAAGAGCAAAAAGGGTAAGAAGAGTTCCATCAAAGACATAGAGACCGAGGACATCAAAAACATAATGATGAAGCTGGAGAACAAGTTCATGGCGCTGGCGAGGTTCACATCCAAAGTTATGCACCGATCTGCGACTACTCTGGCAGTGCTGCAAAATATTGAGCTCACCAGGCAGGGCATGAAGGACAAAAAGCTGAAGGAATACGAGGCTATGTCCAATTCCTATCTGAGGATTGGGATCAACTCTTCAATTAGCCCAGGGGGCTTTTCTCTATTTTATGTTTATGTTTTCTGTCTATCTACTGTTAAACTATTGTTTTTGCGTATTTTGTTGATGATGGCTCTTTTTGCTGAGTTGGTCTCTTTTTGCTGACTCTTTGGCGTGCCCTTGGGGCTGTTTTGTAATGGGCTCAGTGTTGATGATGTTTTCTTGACAACAACAACATTAGAATAAAACACCAAGTGCTCTATCCTCTCTTGAACAAAGCATCTCGAATGCTAAACTATGTGATCAAACAAGAACGCTCCAAGGTTCCTTGTACGTAATTTGCAACAGATAGCCTCGGTGGTGTGATGTGATTTGCTGGTAATCACAAAGGGACTTACGCTGAATATGCTCCTTACTTCATTCAAATATGTACTCTTTCCTTATGAAATGGAACTTCTTCTAATCAACTACGAAAAGAAAAGGCAAAAGGCAAGGGTTAAGAAGGCTAATCTAAAGACAATGACATGATGAACGATGCTATGATAGACAAATTCCCTTAGAAAACCAAATTTCACTTCGCCATGACGAGCAACAACTACATGAAATAGGTGCAATCTCCAAGGGATAAACCAAGGATTTTCATATTGTTGACACACTCCAAAGTACCCACAGCTGGCACAACTCAAAGAAGCATCAACAATCGAACTATTTGCAAGATGTGGTTCAGGCTAACTTTACACGATGACTTGCCAGCGAAAAACCATCAAAAGTATGAACCAACGGGAATTTATCAAACATCATTGCATCTATCCATTACATCAATGACCTCTATCTACTTTATTATCTACGCTACTTGGAACCACATCTTCATCATATTCAAGAACTTGAAACCATGCTAACATTTCAAACCACAAAATCACCATGCCAAACAACAACAATGAGCTTGTATTACTTTGAAGTGTGTCATTACAACAATCTCATGTCTCTCTTCATGACTTTGAAGAGTTCCCCCTCTACTCTACTTGCTATTCTACTCTCCTACAGCAACTCTACTCCTAATCTCCTCTCTATCTCTATTGTCTTACAAATGAGAAGAATGAGCCTTTTATAGACACTAGAAATTACATGAAGGGCCAGGATTGATTTGACAATCAACGGCCGAGATCGAGACAACAAGGTAGTTTGTTACAAAATTTGCTATTTTTAGAACATGAAAGAGGCAATGAAGGCACGTTTCCCAATGTGATAAGCATCTCTGGAGCATCTTTATGGTGGGCCCTCTTACATGGCAAAATGCTATTGGCTTGATGATGTGTACGCGCCACCTCAGCATCTTTGAATGAACTAGCGTGATTCACTTCATGTTCACTTTACTTAGAATATTTTTTTCTTGTTGTCTTGATGTAACTCACGGATTGCTTTGATGATCATGATCATCTCTCATCTTGTGATGTTGTGCTTGTGCAGGATCATGCCTCTGGACAGTTGCATGGACTCATGGAGTAGACTAGTGCCTGATGAGAGTTCTTCTTGTCTGGCACATGATATGTGAGCTTCTGGATGATGACCTCCTTCAAGGTATGCGTGGTGAAGTGACAACCTTCCACTGATCCTCGCCTCGAACGAATGATGCTCTTGATGATGAACTACACTTGTAACCTTGATCATCTTAGACTAGCTCCCTTTCGCTGATGCAGGAGCTCTCCTCCATGTGGTGATGATGACAAGTTTGAGCAACGTTCCTCCACCTTCAAAACTTCTCATGTATGAGCTTTCGCCATTCACCTCCTTGGATCCTTCATCACCTACAAGAAGAAACACATCAAATTAAGACTCAACATAAAGGATTTCCAACAACAAATTACATCCACCTTATATATGTGGGATTAAAACAATTAATTTCAAAACAACATACCTTAGAAAAATCAGATTTTATAGGAATAAAATCAGATTTTTAGAAGACTTGACCTTTTGAAGAAATTTGAATTTTTGACTTATCTCCTTGACAAGCTGCTGCTCCTTGCTGCTCTGTTGTAAATCAGAAGCAAATTTGGATTTGTATTTGATTTAAAATGCAGATTTGAACCTTCTTAACTATCAAACTTCGCCCTTCTATAAGGCAGGTCGGCCTAGCAAGAGGAAAACTGAAGTTTTTAAATGTTCTCCATGCCTTCATGTGATGAGCGCCCAACGTGAGCGGGTTTAAAGGGTATGTGTGGAGGATTTCATGTGGAAGGTGACATTGTCCATGTGAAGGGTCTAAGACTGCCCAACAAGGGCGGGATTGGGAGTAGTGTGTGGACAAATTCATGTGGAAGGTAACATTGTCCATGTGAGGGGTCTAAAGCCGCCTAGAGGATGACCTTTGGATTTTTCAACTTAAACAACTTTGCACTTGTTCATTTCACCTTTGACATGTTCATCTTCATTATTTCCATTGATTTTACTTGCAAATTGTATTGTCTACATCCCTGAGCGGTTCTGGAGGTGTTGTCTGGAGAATGCATTGTGTCAGGTGACATAATCCACAAAGACCTCTTGAGGCCGCCCAAGAAGGGCGGGTTTAAGGGTGACCTTTGGATTTTCATTCCAAACTTACTTAATGCCTTCAAAAACCTTCAAATCTCCATCCAACTTAATCACCTTCTAATGTTTTGTGTTGAAACACTTTGAAATTTGCACAATCTTACCTAGGGCGGGATTGGAGGAATTGTCTGGAGTGATTGATGTGGAGGAGGTGAAATTGTCCACAGGAACCTCTTGAGGCCGCCCAAGTAGGGCGGGTTTGAGGGTACCCCTTGGATTTTCATTCTTAAAGCATTTCATTCATGTTAATCTACATCGTTTCACCTCCTAAATGTTATCTACATCCTTCCTTAAGAAAACTTACAAATCATGTCATCTAAACCCCTAGGTGGTCCTGGAGGCAGCAGGTGGAGAGTTTCATGTGACAGGTGACATTGTCCAAGACCCCCTCCTGAGGCCGCCCAAGTAGGGCGGGTTTGGACATGACCCTTGGATTTTGACTTGAAACTTACTTGAACTCAATCCTTGCCTACAAACCATCACATCTCAGTGCTCTATGCATGCAAAAACTTCAACATTTAACCATTTTCCTCCTAGGGCGGGTTTGAGAGCAGTGTGTGGAGGAATTGATGTGGCAGGAGACATTGTCCATCACTCCCTCATGAGGCCGCCCAACATGGGCGGGTTGAGAGGTGATGCATGGAATTTACCTTGAAAAGCTCTTAAAAACTTGCAACCTCTCTCCTAGGGCGGATTTGGAGACTGAGCCTAGAGAAAGTGCGTGATCACAACCTTGAATCCAAAACCCCATGCCAAGGCCGCCTAGGTAGGGCGGGTTTAGAAGGTGTGCTTGGAATGCAAGTCTTGTCGCCATATCGAAAATGTCCTGAATGGAAGTATATTGAAAATATGTTTAAGTATAAGTCTCTGACTTATACTTTAAATATTTATCAATATACTTCCAGGATGTTTGAAATGGGTGTAGGATCCATAGGATTTAACATGCAAATTCTAGATTTTGGAGGATCCACCAGATTTTAGACTTAGCCAATTTTCAGGATTTCAGGACATCAGGACATCAGGCTTAGTGATTTTTTATCATTCTTTCCAATTATTTCATCCTTGTTGTGAGGAGTTTAAGTAATGCTTGGTTTGGAGATGATGCATGGAATGTTGCTTGTGAACTACTTAACTTTCCTCCAACTTGCAAACCTTGCTTGAAATTCATCAGTTCTCAGTGCCTTGTGCTTGAAAACCTTCTAAACTTAACCATTTTCTCCTAGGGCGGATTTGATGGTTCTGTTTGGACAAACGCATGTGCAGGAGGCTGAGTCCATGACCTCATGCCAAGGCCGCCCAATCTGGGCGGGTTTGGAGGTGAGGCATGGAAGTTTCATCAAAATCTTAGTTTTAGACTCCATCATCACTCCCTAACTTCCTTCAGTCAGCAAAAACTCGTGAAAACATCCTAACTTTCCCTAGGCGGGTTTGAAGGTGTTGTCTAGACAAGCTCTCCTGATGGTGAAGACACTGTCCAAGAGGACCTTGTGAGGCCGCCCAGTCTGGGCGGGTTTGGACAGTACCCTTGGATTTCTTGCCTTAGTCAAATTTTGGATTTCCCAAATGGAAGTATATTGAAAATATGTTTAAGCATAAGTCAGATATTTATCAATATACTTCCAGGATGTTTGAGATAGGTCCTGGATCCATAGGATTTAGCATGCAGATTCTAGATTTCTGAGGATCCACCAAATTTCAGACTTAGTCATTTTTTCAGGATTTTCAGGATATCAGACTTAGTCATTTTCAAGGTCTCAGTGACATGCATCAGGATGAAGGCATATAGACCTCTTGGCAAGAAACTGTTGAGACTTGCATACACAACACTATCAAAATCATACAAGCTCAGAGGAAAACTAAACCTAGAGCAAAACGAAGCGAGAAACCAAAAAAAAAAAGAGGGGGTCCCCATTTGCAATGGGGCGATGTGTGATTACATCACAACACTCAGCACCCTTGTTTTTGCCGCTTATCTTATCAAAAAGATTTGAACCTAATACTTTTCATTAGTTAGATTTAAAATTACTAACTCTCTATTTTAATAATATATTAACTTTTTTAAATATTAATTAAAATTGAACTTAAAAGCAATCATAAAATGCTGAGCTGCTTTATTGACCTAAATAGTTCTTAAATGTTAATTTTTGTACCACTAACTAATTTTTCACCAATCCTCTTTAATATGTATTAAAAGAAGGCAAAGTCTATCTAGCATTCTGGATGCACATTCAAGCATATTTATTAATTCACTTAAATTCCAAATCATGTTATATTCTGAATTTCAAATAATTAATAAGTTTTATTTTACAATTTTCTTGTAACTCTTTGCAGATAAGTAGAATGAGGATAGTAAGTAGTACTTATGGAACTTTTATTGACCTACTCTAGCCATTGTAGCTTCAATGGCTTGGCTAATAAAGATGGTGGTGAATGACCTAATTAAGACATTGAACAAAGTATAGTTAGAAGTTGCCAAGCCTCCAGTGGGACTGTGTGACGAATGCTCTCATTCAGAAATTAAATCTCAATTCAGTGGATGATGTGGTTAAAGTTTGAATATGGGGTATTGGTGGTATCGGCAAGACCACAGTTGCAAAGGCTGTGTACAATCAAGTTTATGCTGATTTTGAGGTTGCTTATGTTGTATTTAATGCCCATGCTACTGCTACAGACCCCACAGGTCTTATAAATTTGTAGAAATAAATTCTTGAAGATTTAGCCAAATATGATGGAAAAATGCAGTGTTAATCAGGGCATATCTTTGTTCAGAGATCACTTGGGAGGAAAATGTGTGCTTCTTATTTTGGATGATGTGGATGTTGTTATATTATGATTCTTTGCTTAGGGATTAGTTGGTCCCTAACAACAAAGTTATTATAACTTATAGAGACAAACACATTCTCCATGTTGCTCAGGTTTCATCCGAATGCATCCAGGAAATGGCGGGATTAGAGATAAATAAAGATCTCCAATTATTTAGTTGGCACACTTTCTCAAAGCATTTCCAAGTCCCAATTATGGAGATTCGTCCAAAAGAATAGAGGAAGCTTGTAGGGAGCATCCTCTTTCATTGGAAGTGATTGGATCCTTCTTATATGATAAGCAAGAAATATAGGTTATTGGACTGAAGCTCTTCACAACATTACACTCAATCAAGACATTCACAAAAGACTCTACATCAGTTATAGTGCTCTTCATGATGAGAAAAAGTAGTAAATAGTTGTCCTATTTTTATTGGACAGAATTTAGTAATTTACTTTTGAATATTGAACTGGATGATATTTAAGAATAGCCCCATTTATGAGATATGAGGTGGACCATTTTGAAAAAGAAAAAGAGGGCACCTAGCTGTGGGAGGCTGCCCATTTAAGCCCCATATCCAACAACATTAATTTTTCACACCTTCGTCTCAATGGAGGCAATATACGAAGACTTAAAATGGGCTATTCTTAAACATCAGCCAAATTCAATGGCAAAGATAAATTTTGGCCAATAAAAATAGGACAACTATTTACCATTTTTTGGTGTAGATGAGGTGTAAAATTTCTATAGACTGTTTGACCATATAATAGATGATGTTTAAATAGTGTGCTTAAAATGTTGTACACACCTAGTCTTTGATATCTTCATTTGTAGAATTTGCCCATTGAAGGCATGATAAAAGACACACTAGCCATGCTTCCTAGAAGTTTGATATGGTTATGGTTGGAACATTGTCCCTTTGCAAATTGGGATGGACAGAGCAATAAAGAAGCCATGTCACTTCAGATATGTGGGTAACATTTGGCAATTGAAGATTATTCAACTAAGATTGCTCTGATTTAGAGAACCTTTCTATATCTCCCCTATTTTCACTTCCTAATATACAACTGCAACACTTAGATTTGGAAGGGCGTGAAGATTTAAATAACTTCCCTAATACCATCAGCTACTTGTCACAGTTACAACACTTCAACTTAGGAGGGTATACAAGATTAAATAGCCGTGTTGATGCTATTGGCATTCTGTCACAGCTATATCACTTAGACTTGAAATGGTGTAGAAGCTTATATAACCTCCTTGATACCATTGGCAACCTGTCACATCTGCATCACTTGGGCTTGAGATGGTGTAAAAGCTTAAAAAATCTTCCTCATACCATTGGCAACCTGTCACAGCTATAGCACTTTGACTTGGGATACTTGAGATGTGTAAAAGCTTAAAAAATCTTCCTCATACCATTGGCAACCTGTCACAGCTGCACCACTTGGACTTGGGATAGTTTGATGGGTTAAATAACATCCCTAATACCATTGGCAACATGTTACAGCTCACTTGTACTTGCGACAGTGTAAAAGCTTCAATAACTTCCTTAATACCGTTGGCAACTTGTCATGGCTACAACACTTGGACTTGAGATGGTGTAAAAGCTTAAATAACTTCCCTAATACTAGTGGCAGCCTGTCATAGCTACAACACTTGGACTTGAAAGGATGTGGAAGCTTAAATAACTTCCCTGATAAGTAGCCAATGGTATTAGGGAGGTTATTTAAGGTTACACACCGTCTTAAGTCCAAGTGCTATAATAATAATAATCCCGTAGAAATATTATTATTATTATTATTATTATTTTATTTTATTTTAAAGAATTATATTGTTTTATTCAATACAACAATACCATTGGAAACCTTTCTCAGTTATAGCACTTGGACTTAAGAGGGTGTGTAACCTTAAATAACCTCCCTAATACCATTGGCTACTTGTCACAATTACAACACTTGGACATGGGAGGGTGTTCGAGGTTAAATAACCTGCTTGATACCAATGGCAACCTGTCAAAGCTGTAGTACTTGGACTTGAACTGATGTTATAGGTTAAATTACCTCCATGATACCACTAGCGACCTATCACAACTGCAACACTTGGAGCTTAATTTACCTCCCTAATATCATTGGTAACCTGTCATAGCTGCAACATTTAGACTTGGTGTTGAGAACAAGGTAAACAGATACAATGAAAGCAAAAACAATTAACAAATAGTGCTCAAATCTGATTAACTAATTAGATTAACATGTGATTAACCATCAAATTTGAACTATACCATGGAGAAACACATATAGCAGAAAATTAAATTTAGCAAAACACAACATCAAATGCACATGGAGAAACCCTTTCGAGGAAAAACTCCACCACCAAAGAGACCCAGATCTTGTATTAATCTTAAAGAATTAGCTGCATCAATAGAATCCACTCAACTCCTTAGTCCAATAGAACTTTGGCAACATAACAATACTTCACCTACACAACACTATGAAACCTCCATCTAGTGCCTTCAAATTTAGAGAGCAAAGAGAAAAAGGAAACCACAAGTGGTTTCAGAAAGTAGTGGCCACCAAAACTATGGTCTTACAAGCAAAAAACCATGCCCCAATATGAAATTGTTCAAGCACTCGAGATAGAATCCAACTAATGACAACATCTTTACTTCATAACTCCCAATAGGCACCACTCCCAAGACTGGTGCTCCATGATGAACATGACGACTAATGAGGGACCCACCAATTACGACAAGATGTTCCACTCTTTCCAATATGACTCCTAAGTGTTACATGAGAGAGATGGACAATTACATTGATGACGATGACTGCGTAACTCCCACTATTGACCTTTTTCCATAACCTCCTTGTTTAATGCCGTTACAACAATATTCCAAATACCTAGGAAAATAATATTTTAATAATATTTTCTCTCAACACCTCATCGGCATCCAAGTACCCATTCCAAGAATATTGGAGACACAGACATTAACCATAAGATTACAAGTGAATATCACACTAAATCCTAACATTCTCCCACTTGATATTTACATTGCAATAACATAATAAAAGACTTTAAGTGAATTAATTGTGAGAAGAGGCAAGGGCCATAGCTTCCTTGTACCAAGGAACTTATTCATGCTCTCTGGTTTTGTAAGAGAATATAAAACATTATCCAAAGTGTCCACCTTCTCTATCATGACCTTACCATCCTCAACCATCTTACAAAGTGATATTATACGTCTGTATGCTTAGTATGAGCATGGTACATGGGATTCTTCACTAAATAGATAGCACTCTAGCTCTCACAACCAATCCCTACCTTCCTGCAGTCAAACCCAATACCTAAACACAACCTTTGTAACCAAACCACCTCCTTACAGGCATGTGTAGTAACCATAGACTCTACTTCTACTATAGATAAAGCAATTGGAATTTGCCTTTTACGCATCCAACTAACAGCACCTCCAAATGGAATGAACATATAATTACTTGGATCTTATGCTATCCATATCACCAGCCCAATCTGAATC